>JACAZH010000008.1:1427753-2855506 GCA_014462675.1 Mycena sanguinolenta
ACCTTCGTTGAAGAGCGACGTGGCTGGCATTCCCCGTGAGCACTCCATTTCTGTGCTCAACCTGACACATGAGGTCAGCTCAAGATCTCCTCCTGGCGGATGAACTCATTGGCAACTATATATTTTTCCAGATACTCGGTCGCGGTTTGCCCAGAAACTCCGTTATCGTGGACTGGAAATCATTTACCCAACGCGCACATCGGCTTCTCAACGCCCTGTCTGCGAGTCTACAATTACTCCCGGACGACATCGCTATCACTGGTATCGTCGTGTCTTCCTCCCATCCGGTCGCAACGGGTGGTTTTTCGAACATTTATCGTGGCGAGTACTCCGATGCACAGGGCAACACCGTAGAAGTTGCCTTGAAGGTCCTGCGGATTTTTCAAGAGCATACCGATGCTGCTTTAGAGAACCTCCGTAAGAAATTCTTCAAGGAAGTATTGGTCTGGCGTTACCTGGAACACCCCAATATCGTACCGTTTCTGGGCGTGGATTCTACGACGTTTCCGAATCTTGCGATGGCCATGGTTACACCTTGGATGTCGAAGGGAAGTGTCATGTCATACATCTCAACAAACTCCCCATGTTCTCCGTTTGCGATGCAACTGGTACGTTTATATCCTTCAGCGCCTGCAAACGCAGATATCTTACTCTCCAAAGTTACGTGATTGTATTGCGGGACTCAGTTACCTTCATTCCGTTAATATCGTCCATGGCGATTTACGTGGAGTATGAATGCTTTGGATCACCTGAATAAGCGACGCTGACTCTTTGCCAGGCAAATATACTCGTGGACGACGATGGGAATGCGCGTCTCGCCGATTTCGGGCTTGCCGGATTTATAGACTCGGAGACGACGGGAAAGTCGTCCACCCGTAGCGGCACAACGCGCTGGATGGCACCAGAGTTATTGTGTCCTCCTCCCGGAACATCATTCCGGCGCACGTTTGCGTCCGACATATGGGCGTTCGGTTGTGTGGTCTGTGAGGTACAGTAACACAACGTTCACGCGCGCGGACTGCGAACTGATTTCGTTTGTTTCAAGATCTGGACAGAAGGAACGGAACCTTTTCAGCACCTCAGCGAAACTGCGATCTTGATCGCCTTCTTCGAGCATTCTATCCCTGCTCGAGAGATGCCTTACATCACGAAACCGGTGGATAAGGGAGGAAATTCAATGCCTGCCGCTCTTTGGAAGGTGGCCCAATCGTGCTGGGAAGCACATGCTTCTGCCAGACCGACAGCAGAACAAACGACGGAACGGCTGGTGACCTAGGACCTAAAGCAAGCAGAGACACGACGGTGGCATAAATCCGATTGGCCGCAGCACGCTGTGTCGAGGTGTTCAGGCGCGAGCGGATAAGGAAGATGGAGAGTAACGTGGTGTTGACGAATACCAGAGACCTAGTAAGAATAAGTAGTCGGCGAGACGAATCCAGGATACAGTGATACGATTGCAGAGTGTAGATACATTGTGATAGATGCGTGGGGTATGCGGCGAAGTCCAAGCCCAGAATATAATAAGGTAAGACCGGCGGGTGCTTTATGGAAGCTCGTCCAGAGACCCAATATTGAGGGCTCCTCCGCGCTGACGCGGACGGACGGGGCTGCCCCGGTCGCGTGACAGCAGCCTGCAGATCCGAAAACCACTGCGGGTTGCGCGGCCAGTGAGAGACCTCGTCCGGGATGGTAAACGGAGTAGTATAGCTCCATGGAAAGGTCCTTTCGAGGAGCAACACGCGCATCATCCCCGGGCGTGGCGAGAGATCGCTCTCAAATTGTGCGAGGGGGCGCTCGCCAGATGTAAGGGCCATAGCGCGGAGATAGTCCAGCGGGACGACCTCCGCGTCGACGACGTCATGAGTGTAAGGAGCCTTTGAGTTTGGGAGAAATTCGACGTAGATGATGACGACGAACTCATCTGTCAAATATCGCGCACTCAAAGAACAGATTCATACAACTGTGCTCGAAGCATGCACCAATATTCTCCCGGCGCCCCATTACATTCAGCGCGCTCATCGACGCAGCACCAATTGGGATACTGAGCTGATCGGACCATTTGCCAATGGCCTTAAGCTTCTCGCTATAATCTGGTCCAAGAGCCTCGGCCTTCTTCTGAAGCTCCGCGTTTTTCAGGCAGTCCACCTTGTGCGATTTCCAGTGCGCCTTTTGACATTCTTTTGACTAGACCAGGGCTGTCAAGCAAATCAAGGAAAGAAAAGGAAGGAATGCGTACACAATAGCGTACGACACCACATCCAGCACACCGGCGCAAATCAACCCGCCGCACGGTACAATTTTCGCAGATTTCGGTGGGCTGAGCGGGCATGGAGGATGTTGGTAGAAAAAGGGGAGAGATAACAAGGACAAACCGAGACACAGCCATCGTGATGGCTTTGATCGCTGTTTGCTGCTGTGGGCAGTTTCGACATGAATTGCCGTTCTTGCGAAGATTCGCGTTATGGCATATGAGATCGCCGAGTTTGGCAAGGTTTATTATATATTTCCAAATGACCCTAGTAAGTATCTAGGGCGTATTCCCGGACTTCAAGTCGGCTTCAGTGCTGGTTGACAACCTTCAACTCGTCCACCGGCCGGTCATGAAAGATTTAACGTGACAGATCAAGCAGCATGATTTCCGGAACCAGGAAAGAAAGCACACACAATATAGATATCAGCCATTCACTGGCGTTCCGCAGAGATCCAGAGGAACAAACTGAATAACTGAATGTGTTCCGTGAGCGTTGAATTAAAGTCCGCTTTCAACCTATCCTGGAATGGATTCCAATCATCGCGTTAAACAATGAAATGACTCGTCGAACAAACCCCTTAAACTGTCCTTGTTTGTCAGCCTCGAGCAAATTGCGCACGATAATCTTGAGGTGCAGGAACGCTCGCGAAATATCGATCGACACTTGACCTTTGTTATTGCACCTAACATCACGGATACAGGCCGTGTGGCAGAGACACCAGGGAGATCATTTCCATCCGTACACCGAGATTGTTTCCAATTGAACTGCCGAACGAAATCTTTGACAACATGCTTTCGGTAATATTTTTTGGCGGACTCACCTCTCGGCTCAAGCTAAAGTATTCAAACAGCGTCTATGCATCTAGAAATTGGCACATGTCGTATTTTCTTGATAGTTCCATCACTGCGGCTGAGAGGTAAGTTGTTGATTCTGGGAAGGTCGACACCGCCCAAACTGGGATGGAGGGAATAAGACGGAGAGTGGAGAACCTTGTCAAAATGAATAGGACTGGGGAGCGCGTCGAAATCCAAGTCGCAATAGACCAATGTGGCCAAGATGCGAAAAAACCAAATGATTACAAAAGTACCTGATCACGAATGGCCTCAATGAAGAAGACGAGCCCATTCTGTTCGCAAGGACAGAACTAAGTGCCGTACATATCTTCCAACAAAAAAGTTCGATCTACACAGATCAAATTAACAATTGAATGAATGCAACCACAAGACGCACAATCCACACCGCCCGAGATCCGCTTCGCGATAAACAGGTCCGCGCGTGTCCAAAAGTCGTTCTTATCTAGGACACCGCGCTGCTAATCCGTCGTGTAGTTCTCGAGCGGTATCATCATGAACCGCAGGTCCTCAATGAGATGGTCCAGCTTCGCGGGTCTCTTCCTCGGCGGATGGCTCATCAGAACCAAGGCTCGCAGGACCTTGCACATGGCCAGGAGACGGAGGCACACGAACAAATCAGCATTGCTGCCCAGCGCGAGATGCGTAAGTTTGGGAGGGTACCGAGGGTGGGCCACCAGGCGAGAGCTTCGTCGTCAAAGTCCTTGTCTCTTGGGAGTGCACCGAAGAGTTCCAAATGGGTAATATGGACAAATGAAGGGCGCTGAGGCGGCTTCATAAACATGACGTTCACAGTGGTACAGTGGAGGCGCTTCAAAGGGAGATTTCCTAGCGCGGCAATGTCCACGGTGGGCTCGCTGACGGAAGGAAGCATGAAAAAGTTTTCGATATGGGGACATGTGTGAATGATGATGTTGGATGCTGCTGGCGAGACACAGAAAACTATGATATTGCGCACGGAATTGAGAATGGATTGGTGCGTCCGAGTGATTATTTCAACGTCGCATTCGGGAAGTCCATCACGAGGGTCCGAAACAGCAACGGTCCTACCCTGAAAAAGCTCGAAACATTTCACATAAATGGACGTGCGGTTATACCACTGTTCAAGTTTGATGCGCCAGGAAACACACAGCATGGGCGGGATCGATACAGGCCGAGAGAGCGGCAAGCTCGAATATGTGGCGCTCCAATTCGGGCGACAGAATCGAATGCATTTCGGGATGTCCGCCTGTAATAGATCCTTTCAAGTCGACACGCACCTCGTTGAGTCGTTGTGGTTCTAGCACAAGCTTGAGCTGCCAGCTTGGCGGGATGTCATCCGCGTCACGCGGCGTTATGTGTGACCGGACATTCGGACCGGCACTTCCCGCCTTGAGCCGACTATGTACGAGTGGTTGAAATTGGGTTGGAAGAATACATTATTTTGGCACTATTGTTACAGCTACTAGAACTCGTATGGACAAATGATACATAAGAACAATCTACCTTTATCGCTGGGTCATCCGCAATCCGACGAGGACATGCTTCTTAGCCTTCGTCCTTCTCTAAATGGCTCGTTCTCCATTGCCCGCAATCGCTCTGCTTTCCCAACTTCACGACGTGAGTTTATAATAAGGCGACTGGTCGTAACCGTTGTTGCTGCCCAGATAAAACTATGGCACATTTAGTATGTAGCGGGAATTCAGATAAAGATTCACGGACTATACGACGACTAAAACTGCAGAAAGGGGCGCGACGATGGCGACTACTGTGTTGGCGATCCGTAAAACTGCAGTAAAAGGTCAGCTTTCAGTTCAGAGAGTGTGGAGTCTGCTCACTGAATAAGATCTAGATGGCACTCAGCGTGAAGCATTGAAAGGACAAATCTACACATACCAGGAAGTAGGTTACTCCGTCGCGGAACAGAACGCGTGCCATTTGGGAATCAGTGTCTCGCCCAAGTGCGCGTGGTCTGTTCAACATATTCCAGCAGACAGTGAGAAAGACTATGAGTTCGAAAAGAAGCTGGATTGTGACGGTGTACGTGAGCTTTATCATGAATATTCAGTAGCTGGACGCACACCAGGGGCCCAGAGCGCGAATACGTTTGGTTTAGAGGAGAATACGCAGAGACCAAGGATTGGATCAAATACAAGAGTATCTAAGAGCAGGGAGGAAGGACTGCCATGAAAAATAAGGATACATGGAAAATGAATCACGCACGGAGGGCAGTTGAAATCACCCACGTGGTGACAGCGAAACTCATGAGCTGCATGACACCGAACAAAGCGAGAGACCATGCAATGAGGCGGTGGTTCCGGGGAAGCGTTGTCCAAATTCGTAGAAGAACGAGGAAGTTGGATATGACCATGGAAAGCCAGCCGGCGTATACCTGGAATTGTGGCAGAAACCTTGAGCGAATAGCGGAAGAGAGGCTCTTGAATGACGAACCGCAAATCCATTCCATGCTCTGCAGCTACCAAAAGGCCATAAGAAAGGCGAATTCCTGAATGCCATGAGACCTACTCCTGACGTTTCGGTCAGGGATGGGTCAGGAGAATGTGATATGTGAGCGTACGAGATTTGACATTGGAATTGTTGCTAAACCGCGTGCTTCAGAGAGAATTAGAGTTGAGCGCGCCAACATCAATTGCAACGAAATTCACTAATCATCTCCGCAATTAAAAACGCTGGGACCATATACCTCAGAATCATAAATAGCGTTTTTGCCAGGGTTCGCGGCGCCGTCCATATATATTCGACCTCGTCGTCCAACGTTAAAAGATGATCATATAAAAGGACCTGTGAGGTCTTTGTCTTTGAGATGTCCGAGGGGACTATAAGTCTTCACCCACCACTAATCCAGCAGCTACCCATGTGTCCGTCAGTCCAGGTTTGAAATGAGAGATTGGGAAGGTAGCGATATATCAATGAGCGACTCACCACTAATGTAGCGGGTTATGAACACATTCTGGAGCGCAGCGGCGTCGATAGGAGGGGACTCAGCACCGTCCATGGAGTACCATGCGGAGTGGAAGATGTTGTGTAAGTATCATTTATCAGCCACCGAGGTACAGAATTGAGTGATTCGCATCTTCGAAGCTGTACCTGTCAGCATCCGCCGATCACGCGCGCTGGCAAGATTAATGTACATTGCGGAAACAGCGGCGTTTCGAATTGACGTGCTTAGCTAGGCTCAGTTCGACACAATATGACAACCTTTGAGCAAAATATCTGTTTTTCAACCTTAAAGCTCAAGCCTTAAGCGGCGTATGATCTTGTGTAGGCCTTGGCTGATCAGTGTGTTGTGCGCGAATTGAATGCTGATCACGGTTGCTGAAGTTATGGAAACAGATGCGGGTAGTCTTGGCTTTAGAATCGGGGTCCCCGGCTTGGGGCACCTATTTGATAAGGCATCAGCAACACTGATCAGTATCCTTGCTTTCCACGTTCTGCGTCCTAAGTTTATAAACTCACCGAGGTGTTTACAAACTCCGTTATTGCTTATAAGCGCCGTGCACTATTTTCAGCGTCGATCAAGTACCAAATACTCTGTGATCAGTTAGCTCACCGTCTGCAGCAGCTGGAGTCGGGACTGCAATGCGACCTTTTCCACTGTAGAGATTGAATTTGAGGCAGGGATATTCTTGATTGTACCCACCCGCGCCGGTGAGCCATCTATCGGACATTTACTTGCCGAACAAACGGGTCATTCTCGCTACCTTTAGAGTAGATCACATTTTCAAAACAAGAAGTAACAATGAGTAATCCGAGATGGGTCATTGCTCGAAATGGCAGTAACGGGGAGGCGTTCAAGCCATATTTTGGCTTCATGTCAAAGCCCATCATCTTACACCTTCGCACCATTTTCTTATATTTTATTCCGATTCCTGTAACCAGTTATAGTCAGCATCCTGTTTACACTGACAGAATGTGTCATTTTTGTGTTGTACTTAGTTTGATCCCGGGCATCTGCGAAATCAGTTGCCCATGTAAGGATATGGTGATATGTATTTCCATTCGAGCGCCGTTGCATTGCCGTCTCCGGATCACACGGGATTGACGGCAGACTTCATGAGCACTTGTAGGTTTGTTATAAATTGTAGATTTTGCACGGGTTAACCTAAGAACCGCACCGAGTACGCTTCCCGGTGCAGTTGAGCTTGAAGTCTCAAATGAACCCGATTACCGTCTCCGCCGTATTATCTCGGGATGATTGTTCAAGCTCTGGGTACACCGACTTGAACTTCGTTCATCAGTGATGTCTTAGCTCTTTTGAATCAAGATTTCTTTCTGTGGCGGTGATTTTAATGGTGACATCCTGAAAATTCTGTGTTTTGGACTGGGTTGTTCTGCACAGTCGAAAACTAAGAATGAAAGCGAATGGTTTTTGATCCTTTCACTCCGAGTACGGATCAAGACATATGTGTACGAGCTGATGCGGCCCGATGCGAGCTGGTCGAGGCGTGAGCGGGCCGCTTGGAAATTCGGTAGGGAGATCTGCCGCTTGTCGGCCCTACCTGCCTTATTGAATGCGAGAGGAAAGCGGACCAGACTATGAAACGAAACAGAACGGTTGTCAATCAGTGGCCTCTTTGCTGTAACGCCTCGAGGCGGTAACGTAAATGATGTACGGAATTGTTTCACACTGGCATGCCGACTTCGGGAGTTGATTGCAAAAAAGTGCGAGGCACCATGGATTTGGAGCGTGGAGATTACAAAGGGAAACTCTAAAGAAAGTACAGTAACTTGATTCACTTCCGTATTTGGATATCATGTTCATCAATCTGGTGAATCGCTTTTGGCTTTGTCCTGTCACACTGACAGCCTTTCGAACGGTCTACCCTCTTACGAAGATCGGCAACGCCCTCGACAGATTGTTGTCCATTTTCGATCAGCGCATAAATTGAGCTTTTTCTGTCAACCACCAACAATCGAGAATTCAACTCCATTTGAAAGATCAGGTGACCAGAATCAGTGGCTGTGTTTCCTCACAACGACCAAAACGCCCATCCGCTTTGCATGAGCTTAGCACCATCACCGTTCAACGTTCAACCGCGAGTGGGTGAGCTTCAAGCCTGGAGTTCAAACTTGCTCATCCCTCGGAGGTGCCAGGTTTTGCCGCAAATCCCACGATCCCTGGTTCCGACTTCTGATGATCTCATCTGTCCGACGTCTTCCATCGCCGCCTCCAGGAGCACTTGACTCGTCGGGCCGCCGCTCGTAGCTTCGCCCGTGCCTCGTGATCTTTGTGCGCCATGCTGATTGCCCGCGAAGCCCCGCTTAAAGTCAGCTTTAAATACAGAAGGTGCTTCACCCGCACGATCTGAACATCCGCCTCAAATTGCACAAATGAAGCCGACGCGTTTGCTGTTGGCGCTCGCGGCCACTTCATTCTCATGTGTGCTAGGGTCTTTTGAAAAACGGCAGTCGTTTGAGAACAACAGTGCCGAATATGTTATGCCTGTTGGCTCGCGTTCGTTGTCGTGCTTGTCACTTTTGATCCGTCTGACAATGTAGTCTCTTAGCGGGATTTTATAACGGCCGTTCCAATGCATCTGTCACACTGGACCAACACTCTCTTCTGTTGGACGGACAGGTCTGTCTTTTCTTGCGATATATACACTTCCCCCAAATACCTGTTCAGCGTGTAATGGTTTTTTCGGGAGAGTTCCATCCCTTCCGTCTTCCATCTCCGGACCTGTGGTACGATATCTTGCAAAAGTAACTTTTCATTCGATCCGTTGTCCCCGCTCACTGAATTTTCTGCGATTTTTTCCAGATTCAAAGCTTCGGGTTTCAACGGGGTCTCAGTGTATTGTGCGTCCGCGTCCGTTCTAAGCACGCGAATGAGGCTTTATCATGTGCAGGGTACTGGGGACTGTCTGCACCGAACCCAAACGAGGTCCGATTCACACAGCATAACGATCTTGCAAGGTTTTTTCAGGTTGCCAAGGATGTCGGGATTCTCGTGATCGTTCGCCCTGGGTACGTTTCGTTCAATCCGCGTGGAATTTGTCACTAACAACACACTACACAGGCCATATATCAATGCTGAGGCGGCTGCAGGTGGAATTCCTGGCTGGGCTAGTGCGTTCTACTCCTATATGAATATTCTTGCTCTAAATTGCCTTTTTCAATAGCTAACGTCCCGGGCCTTGCCCGAACGAATAACACCGCTTACCGCGCGGCCTGGCTTCCATAGTGCGTATTTCGAACCTGGGATGCTCTGTATCTGAATTGTATTCTGTGAAGCGTTCAAGGGTTTGCGGAAGCCACAGCACCGTTCCAGTATCCCGATGGACCTGTCATCGGTGCGTTTTTTGTATCCGTTCCATATTCTTCCCTCGCGTTCAATCGATAAACAGCTGTACAAAGTGAAAACGAATATGCCACCACCGCACAGGCGGGGATCCCCGGCCTGGACGAGCACATGCAGGACATCATCAACGTTCTGAGAGCGGGTGGTATCACGAAGGTGCCGACAATCCACAACGACAAGAATCCGGCTGGACAATATGCGATGCCCGGACTCGGGAAGGTCGATTTGTACGGCTGGGACGGGTGCGTGTCCATCTATCCGAAAATTCGCTGCATATTGACGCCAGTGCAGGTATCCACTCGGCTTTGACTGCAACACCCCGAGCGTTTGGACAGAACTATCTACTCGTGCGTTTTTCTCAAATTTCTTTCGTCAAATTTGAAGGTTTTTCCCAGAGATGGACACGAGCCACCAGACATGGAATCCCGCAGAGCCGCTAGCTCTATACGAGTGGCAGGGCGGCGCCTTCTCGTACTGGAGTGGTCCTGGCTATGACGAGTGCTATCAGCTCGTTAACGAGCAGTTTGCTAATGTTGATTCTTCCGAGTTGTCGCTCGCACTCTCTGATTTGATTTTTATCCCCGCGTAGGTATATTACAAGGTGTGGTTTTTCTTTCCCAAGTTGGATGGAGATGAATCAGCGATTCTCAAAGAACAATTACGCGTCGGGTCCTGGCATCCAGAACCTGTACATGACCTATGGTGCGACCTGCCCCGAATAACTCATGAGATATTTAATTTGTCTTGCAGGTGGTACGAACTGGGGGAATATGGTACGTTTCGGCTTGCTCAGATTATCAATTTGAATTCTCTATCCTAAATGGACTCGGACTGTGACCAGCATTGCACCAGTTCGTCGTCATTACTCTGTAGATTGTTGCAGCCGTACTGATTCCAATTTAGCCATTTATTCAAGTTATGAGTGAGCACTCCGATCAAATGTGTAGACATCCTCTAACTAGGAGCTGCTTGATAGTTACGGCGCTGTTCGTGTTTTCTTCTCGTCCCCGTGCTTTCATCTTGAACCTTCTTCTTCTTCCCGCAGGCGATCTCCGAGGATCGGACCCCGACACCCAAACTGGCCGAGATCAAGCTTCAGGCATACTTCCTGCACGCATCTCCAGACTACCTCCTCGTCGGGCGCGTGGGTAACGGCACCGTCGGCTCTGGCACGGCGTACAGCGCCTCTTCGGACATTTACACGACGAACCTCGAGTCGCCCGTCTCCAAGGCTAATTTCTACTTTGTGCGCCAGTCCACAAACACCAAGACTTCGGACACGGACTTTACCCTCCGTGTAAACACTACCCTTGAGGGGGAGATCACGATTCCCAAGCAGGGGAATCTGACGCTGGCTGGAAGGGAGTCAAAGGTGTGTTGTGTTTATCGCCTCAAACTGGTGGGGTATTAATGATGTGAGTAGATTATCGTGACGAATTATCCATTTGGAAGGTCTACCCTGGAATATGCCACGGCCGAGGTGAGTCAAATGGGATTCGGTCGCCTGGATGGTGTTTGAGCATTACACTCGTCAGGTTTTGACCTGGGCTACCTTTGATCAAGTGAGGACTATTACGGATCAAGTTGACTTGGTTTATGAAATATATCTAGGTTGACACTATCGTCTTATACGCGCTTGAGGGACAGTATGTTGAGATTAGCGTTGAAAGCGCCCCGGGGGCCAAGATCTCGCACGCTGGCTCAACCACCATCAGCGCAAAGCCGACAGGCAAAGTTCGTCCATCTCAAGATTATTTACTATGCCGTATCTCATACTCACCACGCTCAGACCACGACCGTCTCTGGATCGCCATCGGGTCTCACTGTCGTGACCTTCGGCAATACACGAATCATCGTCGGTGATAAGAAAACTGTCTCGGGTTTCTTTGCTCCCCGCCTCACAGTCAGCGGTACCGGGCACTCCCACTACGACCTCGGCCCCGATGTTTCATCGGTGCTCGTTCTGGGCCCATACCTGGTCCGTTCGGCGACTGCACACGGTCCCGTTTTGCAGCTCACTGGAGACCTCAACGCAACCACAACACTCGACGTCTTCGCGCCAAAAGAGTTCACGTCTATCACCTGGAACGGCGCCACAGTCCAAACGACGAAAAGCGACATCGGAAGTCTACGTGGAGAGGTAAAATTCCCTGCGGCAATTGCAAATGCGACGATCCCAGTGCTCGCGAACCTGGAGTGGAAGTGCGCGGACTCGTTGCCAGAGCTGGATCCCGCGTTCGATGACAGTACCTGGGTCCTGGCCAACAAGACGACCACGCAACGGCCACTCCAGCCCACTGCCGGCAAGGTTTGATGTTTCTGACATTCAATCCGAAAATTCTGATCGTTCAATGAACAGTTTGTCCTATATACCAGCGAGTGAGTGGTCAGGAGTTCGCTGCAAACTTTCGATTAATGGATGTATTCTAGGTACGGTTTCCATGCAGGCCAGTTCGTATGGCGAGGTCATTTTACTGGCAATGCGACCGGCGTGAAGTTGTCGATCCAGGGGCATGTCGTCTTGAATCTCAACCATTCCCCGCGTTAACAAAACATCAGCGGATTTTCATTCGGTTACTCCGTCTTCATCAATTCGCATTTCCTGGGTTCCGGCCAGGGTAGCTCCATAGATCAATCAGGCGTTGATCTGCTATCGCCAACGTTCAATTTTACGCAAGACCAGCTGGTGGACGGTGATAACGGTTACTATCTATTTCTTCATTCGATAAGAGCTGCATTGCCTGACTCTTTGGTTACAGTTCTTACAGTCATTCATGATTCGACCGGCCTGAATGAGGATTGTGAGTGAATTATGCTGCTACGGCAGTCTGCTCAATGAGCCGCTAGACAATATCAATGACGAGCACAAGACTCCCCGGGGGATACGCGGTTATACACTGTTGTCCGATACAGGGAATGACTTCACGGAGTGGAGGCTCGCCGGGAGTGCGTGTTCGTCCTATGAGTGGACTACCACTAACCAGATGACAGATATTGGTGGTGAGAATGCTCCAGATGACGTCCGGGGGGCCATATAACGAGGTAAGCATCTTCAATCCTCTTCAGATCGCTGTCGAGCTCATTTATGTTCAGGGTGGGTGGTGGTACGAGCGTGTTGGTACGATTATGCAGTGTCTCCCAATCTCATCCCATTGAATCTTTCATGCTTGCAGGCGCACATCTTCCGGGCTATGATGACTCTGCATGGACGAATTCCTGCACACCGTTGGCTGGCATAGACCACGTCGGTGTGATGGCATACCGGACAACATTCAACCTCGACCTTCCTACCGGTTCCGATATCCCCTTGGCATTCGACTTTGCACTGGATTCGGTTGATCCTTATCGTACGCTGCTCTATGTTAACGGATGGCAGTTCGGACGGTACGTCTCCATTGCATTGGCATTAATCTGTTGCTTATATTGTGAAAGATTCGTCTCTTCGCTCGGTCCTCAAGTCAGTTACCCCATCCCTGAGGGGATATTGAATCATCATGGCACGAACCAAGTCCTGGTTTCGTTGTGGGCTCTCAGTGCGTGGCGTCCTTCGTCTCTTTGTACGCTTCAATCGATAATTATTTAGATGCGACTGGCGCTAAAATGTCGCAATTCGAACTGAACAAGCGTGCCACTGTAGCGTCCAGCAAAGTGATCACAGTTGACATTGTCCCCGCGCCTGGATGGGCAGAGCTTCGCGGCAATGTGACTACAAATTAATTTTCTTCCTTCAAGGTCTAGTCGACAATATTTGGGAAAATAAATTTCTGTTTGACCTTTGCCCCAAAGCAACCGTTGCGTTTGAGCCTTTTTCTGACGTTCTAATAACCACGTGGTGCAAGGTTGCGTCAGGTGATCAAATGCACCATGCGCGGCGCACCAAATACAGCCAAAGAATGGTTGTTACTGTAAGAAATTATTGGTACAGTGAAAACGTTAGCAGACGAGGACCGGTATGGGATCTTTCAGTCGAATTATTGGAATGCGCTACTTCTATATACTTGGTTGCTACGAGTAAGTTATGTATGGCCTGCTGAATGCACTGAACGTTCGATGGAGACCGAATACACTATTCCTGCATAGCGATTGGGCATCTAGAGAAGTAATCTGGACAGCCCCCTGACCATTGATGTGCCAGCGCTGCTTTTGCCGATGCTATGAGTGTGTCAGCCTCTCAATTTGCCCGTATGCGTGCGCGCGACGAACCTGAATTCCGCGTCCACACATTGCCAACGATACTTGTTGCCGCTTGATTGCACGCTTTTACCACATCAACCCTTCCAGCCAAGCGACCGACGCGTTTTAGAATCTCGATCCCCCCCGCATTCGTAATTTCCCGCCGGACTACACCACCACCAACATCAGAAAGCAGGGATATCGCATTCGCAAGGTCAATGTGAACTTCGGGGTCGACGGGGCAGGCTAATGCTGCGAGAAGTGCGTCGACCACCCCCGCATCAACAAGCGCTTTCCGCGTTCCACCTCCCCACTCTGCGCATGAAAACCGCTGGACCGCAAAAGCAAAGGCGCCCAGAGGTTTGACTTCTTCTGCGGGTAGTATCCCGGGGAGCCGCGCAAGGCCTCGGGCGACACCGGCATCGAGAAGGATCTTCGCCATGTCGCTGCTGTTCGGCCGCATCAGGCACCCGACCGCACGCGCGCTCCAGAGGAGAACATCTGGATCTTCAGTGGTGTGTAAGCACTCCCCAAGTATCTCCACGCAGCCCCCCTTGGCTAGCGCCTTCGCGATCTTCACTGAGCGCGATAACCGCGCCACAGCATAGAACCCAGCGCTGTAGTCCTCTGCTGTGGTATCAGCATTCAAATTGCTCGACTTACAACGTTGCAGGTACTCGCACAATGCTGGAGCCATGCCGATATCGGCGAGGATATCTGCGATTGGGTCAGAGCGGACCAGCGCACCGATGCACCATGCAGCAGCGCGCGCCGTCGACCACGCGGTGGCCCTCAGCCCTTTGGCTACGAGCAGCTTTCCGAGATTACGCGTTTGTTTTAGGAGGCCGTTGACGATCTCCGTGGTCCGGCAGATGCGGGAGAGAGACCAAATTGCGAGCGCTGTGACAGAGTCTGCATGAGCTGCGCTGACCACCTCAATCAAGACCGCAATGTTATTGTTGCGGTATATCATGTTCGCGGTGACGGAGTCGTGGCTGAGCACCGCGCGCATGTTAGTTTGCAGCTCGAACAAAATCTAAGATGCCCACGTACATGAGGATTCCCAACGTCATCAAGACAATCTCCAGCCCTACTCCATCGGCAGCAGCTCGTGCTTTCAACAACACTACTAAGGGCGATATTGCACCCGCTGCGACCAACTGCTGCGCTTCTTTGTCTGATTTTAATCCGAGCTCTTGAACGGATAGGAGGAGGGTGTCGATCGTTTCAGGCTTGCGGTCGGCGTTCACTTCGCTCACAAGTGCACCGACGATGATTGCGGCGTTTGGGATGACTGGATCATGGAATCAGTATGGTGAAAGTGTATGGCGAAAAAGCAAGTATGAAGCAAGCTCACGTACCAGTTGTATTGCTCGTCGAAGTGAACACCGAGGAGGCAGCAGGGAGAGACATCGTACTTTCGCTGTACTCTGTCTGACCCAGCCTGCGGGTGAATGACTCGGTGGAACGACCTACTGTGCTTCAAGTATGAACAATGATCGCATAAAACGCGCGGAACAATCCTAACCAGAAGAGGACGTCCTGGCAGACGCAGACGCCAGTCTATGGAGGGATGGCGGCGCGGGTAATGCTCGTTTATAAATCGGAATGCTGAGATCGGATGGATTATTGCTGTCTCTGAACAGCGATATTGTAGCAGGTGCGGAGTCCGGATGATGAGCCGACTCGTAGGCAGGTGGGACAGGGCTTCGCAAAGCAAAATCAGACGGAAAGTGCTCTCTGTTTCCTGCATATCGATTAGTATGTGCTATGGACCAACAGACCGAGCAAGAGCACCGAAGGGGTTGCCTTCAATACGCGCTCGTGGGGCTGGCACGGTCGAGGCCCTGGCAAGCATTGCTCCGGATTGACGCCTGCATGCAGGGGCCTGCAGAAGCTGGACTAGAATATCGAAGGAAGGCCGCCGGCGGGAATCTCGCTGCCAGCATTTTTCCATGACATCCCAGACGTGGTCTGTCAAGCCAAAGTCCTCGTCAGGGCGCTCGGGTTTGGTATCTTGTTGAACCACCAGCCGGAAAATCTGTCGTTCAGATAGGATTCCCCATGGAGGCTTGGACGTGAATATCTGTGGGTCGTGTTGGACGAAGGATTCACAACAAGAATTGGAATGTAATAACTGCGTACCTCGAGAGCGCACATTGCCCAGGCGAAGACGTCAGACGCACGAGAGATGGTCTGGAAAATCGTTGAGTTGTATCTCATGGTTTCGTTCAAAAGTGCGTACGCCTTTCCAGGCCTCCGGACTAAAGTATCGATGTCCGTTGCTTCCGGTCGTTTGCAGTTCGATTATTCCATAATCAGTGATGCACACCTGCCCATCTGCTTTTACCAATATGTTGGTCGGTTTCAGACTGCCATGTGCGACTCCACACTACGGAGGAATTTAATATTCAATCAGGCAAAGCGCCGAAAAACCGTACTCTATGCAGATATTGCATCCCGAGCGCAACGTCAAAAACCTTGGTTCACTCGGTTTTAAAGACAGGAATGCATATCAAGACTCGGACTCGACTCACAATTTTCGCTCGGTCTGCTTCGGGATTTTGCTGCAGGAAACTATTCACATTGCCATTTTCTTGGAATTCAGTGACCACATAGAGAGGATCGGCGTCGAGTGAGGAAATCCCGAACACCTCATGTACGTTGGGATGCCGTAGCGTTGTCCACACTTGGCCGCGGGCTTGAAGTGCCTGATATGTAAAAATGAATTACGGTTAGACGGGGACAACGATGCACCGAAGGCCACGCACACTTGGTTCTGCCTGCTCGGAAAGAATCTTCAATATGACGATCTTGTTCCTCCATCGCCCTTGTGCGATCTGGGTGCCAACGATTTGAGGCTCGTCCTCGATGAGGAGCTCGTCGGGTCGGATGGTCAAGAAGGAAGGCGGGGCAGAAAGTTCCGAGTCCGACATGGGGGGTGAATGAATGGCCGCTGCTGCACATTTACTTAGTATATACCTGGGATGTTAAAACTTAATGTGCGAGATCTATCAAAGGTACGCTGATCTACCGTTTAGCCGTGATGGATCATCACTTGAACTCAATGGCCCACCTTCTGCCGCTGGAGGCCGCTGATGGTCCATGCAAGGGTATCAAGAAATTTCTCCGTGGACGAGGAGACCTATTGAGTGATGTGGTTTGATACTTTGATGATCTCTTCACTTCTGTTCGACACCCGCTAGGCGCTTTCTGGATTGGTTTCGAGCTATGGCTGGGTCGTTCCTCTGCGCTAATACATGAATCATGCTTCGCTCCTATATGGCCGCTATCAGGCAGATCGGACATGGAGATAGCACTCACGTGTGCAACTCTCGCAGGTAGCTTGTAAGCATTGTTCTCCTTGTAGTTATAGTCAGGGACTTGTAGAACTTGTTGAATATCCACTCACTCAGTTATGTAGTTCTCTGGCTTCGTATCGCAACCGTAGGAGAAGACTGAGAGAGATGAGCGGTGTCCCACTCACTTGCGATGTTCGTCGTATCATGAACAACAATATCCTGGCCACGACGGCCATAAAATATATTACAGCGAAGAGTTCAGGAATCCGTTATAAAGAAAACCATCCACCTTAATCGCGCCGCGTAAGGAAAGGAGGCGCAGTGCAGCATATCTGAGAACACGGCGTTGTGTATGCAGGTAGCTTGGGAACGAAGTTGCGTGCGCTCGCTGCAGGAGAGCACATCAAGTCAAAGCCAGAAAGATGATCATAGCAAGAGTTCGGCCAGACTGAATCTAAACGCAAATAGCTTGATTTTTGGAGTACATACAGTGCTATTGATTCCAACATTGATGGATCTAGTAAAGAATGTAAGTATATGCATATGGACGAGATAGATGCTATATGTTCGAGAAAAGAGTGCTAAGTATCACTCCAGGAGAATGCGATATCCATCGCATTTGGGTCGTCTTTGCCCCTGCCGATGGGACTCGGGATCGCTAGCACTGGAGATTTCGCCTACAGGAGTAGTAGATTATCGGCCACTGTGTTCGCCGTACGTCGGAACGAGTACACGCACCTCTTCCACTCCAGCCGCAGAAGACTCGGACTCCGTATCCCCGAACCACTGAGTCGGGATGAGTGGCATCTGCTTTCCTCGCCCCGCCACGGAATTCGCATGACTTGAATTTCGATCGGAATGGTCTGTTCTACGCCGGGAAGAAGAGCGCGACCCGCTAGGAGACGAGTAGCGGCTGTCCGCGCGAAGTCGCATGCGGGCTGGGGTGAGTGTGAGGACCTGACCGCGGGATGCGGAGGGCTGGGGGAGTGTAGGTGATGTAGGTGTTTTTGGTGATACTAGACCGCTCGCGGATGGCGGTGACGCAGGAGCGCTGGAGCTAGCGCTCTCTGATGCGCTGTGAATGGTGAATGGCACGCGAGCACTGACATTGACCATTTTTCTAACGGAACGAAGGGATGGATATCACTGGAACTCGACTTTGCATACCTACAGCACTTACCCTTCCTTCGAGCGCACGATAGTACTCATTCGGTCGTGCAGCTTTTGCCTGTCTACCGTTATTGTGTCCGCGAGGCTAGTGCTGCAAAAGTCAATGTATTGGTGTGCAAAGATGAAGGTCGACGCAAGCATACGAGGAGAATCCAGCAGATTCTGGCCCGATGAGGTGAGTGGTCTCGGTGGGTATCACCTGCGGATACCAAGCGGATCCTGAGCCAATCATGCTGAAAAGCAAAGAGAAGTGGTACGCACGGTGGGATCATCCTCCACTCTAGAGCGAAAACAGGAGCAAAACAGCATACTGAGTATTGAGGAAGCCATGGAATCATGAAGCGGGATAATAGGGGAGTGAAAAAAAGCGGAGTCAGTGCGGAAGTCGGACCGGGCCCGGGGTTTGAGACGCCGTTATCATTCCTGCGATTGATGATCATCATTCGATCCAGTGATTGAGCTCTATTTCCATTTCTCCATGCCTCATGTTAGCGCATGCGGTGCAAGACAGTGAAACCGAACTGCGACTAAGGGTTGCTCGAATCCGCTAATTTTTTTGTTGTGCGGAGAGGTAAGATGGCTTCCTCACGGATGCTCGTGCCGATTCCCAATTATGCCACTTACGGCGCCCGCGGCATCCAGGCGCAACCATGCGCTCCGAATCACGCCTGGGAGCAGTCATCAAGTCGGGGAACAGTCCACCAACGGCGAACATTTCATTTCGCTTACTCAATGCGGGTCTGTGTTACGCCACTAATTCCATTCGCGAAGCCGAACCATGGTTCTTTGGGAGTATTTTATGCGGAGAAGGGATGCAAGACGGCACGGGGGCTACAGAAATTTCTGGAGTGGACTCACGGTCAGCATCGCCGTCAGGCGAGCTGTCTCTGCTGGAAGATAAGCTCGAAGTTTCCACGGCCATAATAAGGGTTTGAGAGTTGACAGAGGAACGCTGTCGTACTTTGACTGTGGTCGTAATTTAGAGACCCCCGATCACAACCGCCGAGAGTGCGGATCAAGAATATTGATTTGATCAATTCCGCGGAGATGGCGGAGTTCGACGAGACAACGCACCGCGTTTTCAGCAAAATGGTAGATCTCGAGTTATTTTTGAGCAGCTAACCAGTAGCCCAGGAGAGCGAACGAAAATTTAAGCAGTCCGAGTGTAAAGTCAGCTTCGGGCGGGAGATGAGCTCCGCAAGGCGGCCCACCTTGGGCATTATCGCCGGTTCATTGACCTTTGTCTAGGATTTAAATTTTAAAGACTCCTCCGTTAATAATTGCTCAAGGTGATCATGGGATCTTAAGACTCCATTCCCTGGGGCTGACGGAACTATTTGAATGGTTCAACTTTGGCTCTTGAGCAACGGTGAACACCATTCGAGATTTCCGCCAATACCAAAAGCTTGCTTGAGCTATTCATAATCCAAGAACGGCGAATATTGCCTCATATCAATAGCTGAGCTTGTTTCATTCTTTCTCTTCATATATTCATCCAGGGTGCCAAGTTCTCTTGACTTTTAACAACTATATACATACTTGCCGGCATTCGACAAAGGCCGCTGGCTTTGCACAGGCTGCTTAAAAAGTAGAGGTTGTACAGCCCGTGCGGGCCGTTGGAAATGCCCAAGTCGGGCTCTTAAAGCTCTTTTACTAGCCATTGACATAGTATCGCTCCAGTCGCCATTGTTCTGAAAAGCACTGAATGGAACGGCGAATTCATGCGCAGATCTATGAAGCAAATAGTTACCTACCCCGCAATTATCTGTCATGTTTAACAGACTGTTTTGTTGAGATTGCTTTGTCCCTTTGGGTTCTCTCAGCGTCTGTGTCTTGTTCGAGGTTGGCGAACGGTACATATATTCTCGGTCGGAAATAATTACACGAGACTAATTAACCATCCCTTGTTGGAAGAATTCGATATCAGATAGTGATTGGGACGCAATTAATGGCGATGAGACCAGCTAACACCAGTGAGCACAAAGGAAACAGACAGGCACCATACGGAATCACTCACCCCACTGGATCTCAGGCTGATTGCAGCTGACAGTCACTCCGAGTCCACTGGGAAAAACTCAGGGCCTCAAATTGTGAGCAATAAAATAATCGAATGCGCACCAGTTACCTCCAAAGATACTGAGTGGCGAGCAGCCTAAACCCACGGGAACGGTGACGTCGCCGAGGTTGATGCCGAGTGCGGTGAGAACTTCTTGACCATCGACGTTGTTCGAGTCGACGACAGTGGCACAGCACTGGGTCGAAGAGGGCGGGGTCACGACGATCGTCGGGATAGCGGTGGCCACAAGGGTCTGTGTGATAGTGGGCTGGGGAACGGCGGCAGAAAGAGCTTGTGTAATATTAACGAGAATCAGCCGAGATATATGAGTAGGGGATTACAAGCTTACGATGAGCGCCGAAGTGACAATCAGGGAGAGCTTGGAGAACATGTTCGATGTGGGGGTTTGAACGGAGGAGTAATGTGTTCAGTGAGGATTCAGACTGAAAAGATCCCGTATTTATTCTCGCTCCCGGCTCATTCACGCGGGTACACTGTGCCCGCTGTGTTTTAACTTGAGGTACGAACTTAGACATCGCCGGCTAAAAAATAGCAGTCACAGGTAGGGGTCAGTTGTCGTTTCTTCCCGATTGGTCCATTCAGCACTTAGGCAAGACATGAATGTTTCACCAGCCTTCCAGATATGTCTGAATGTACGACGCGCCGTCCTGCTGGTTTTATTTCGAGGTTGCTTAACGAGCGCTTGCATAACTGAATTTCTCCGCAGGTTGGCTGCATTCAACTGATTGATTATTGGCTGTGTGACAATGTTCTCGGAATGTTTAAATTCCCATGGCCAAAGGCCGCTGGGCTAAGTGGTCTTTCAGTCATCATATTCACGAGACGTTGGACAGGGCGAAGCACTATGCCTGCATCCATAGCATCTTCCAAGGAATACAAGCGTTCCGTCACCGCCTCCCAGAATTTTCTGGGGATTCCGAAATATAATAGAGATAAAATTCCAGTCACTTCCGTACTACAATCCCAATACACCTCGGCTAGGATTACGCTTCAAATAGTTCGAGCTCAAAGAGTGATGGGGATGCAGTTGATCGCGATGAGACCACCTGGGACAAATGAGATTGTGAGGATGCCTCATATCGAACGACTTACCCCACTCGATCTCGGGCGCATCGCATCTGGTAGTGACGCCGCCGCTAATGATTCACCGTGTAAGCATACGGCGACGGGGGGAATAAAGAGATCAACGCATACCAGTTGTTTCCGAGGACTGTGATGGGGGAGCAGCTGAGGCCAACGGGGACGTCAATGTTACCCAGGTCAATGCCGAGTTGGGCGAGCACCGCCCCGGCAGCGGTGCTGCTCGAGTCGACGACACTGGCACAGCACTGGTCGGAGGTGGGCGGAGTCACCGGGATGGTGGTCGGAATGGCGGCAGCAAGGGTCTGTGTAATATTAACGGAGGTCAGCTCAGCACCGAAGAAGATAGGGCGAGGCGTACAATGAGCACCGAAGTGACGACGACAGAGAGCTTGGAGAACATGTTTGTTGTTTGAAGAGCTTGAACTACAGAGGAGTGTGTTCGAGTGAGGAACGGGATGGCAAACGACCTTTTATCTTCTCCTTATCGGCTGGATTCATGCCGTCATAAAGGCTCGTATGTAGCCCCCAGACCGGGACCGCTCAGAAAAAAATTAAACTGTGGAGCGCAGTGGAGCTCTGTGACGTGATGCACAACGAGAGGACAGTATTGATTTTCTGCCATGATGAATTGAATTTCTGAGCTTCCCATGTCGGTTTTCTAGTCCGATGTTGATGAGGTGGGGCCAGGTGACAGGTGACAGGCAGTGGTGATCTCCGCTGCATATGTCGGCAGAAAAAGAAAAGTCGTGTCGAAATAGTTTCGCCGCTTAGAATGCCCATTCTCCCTGGAATTACATGTTCCTGAAGCCCAAACTCGAAAATAATCAGAAATGCAGAGAAACAGGAATCCGTGGGCGCAATTTCAAGCATCTTTTACGTCGTCATCCAGGTTTGTTTTGTCGCGGACAAAGTGCGGTGATGAACATACAGACCAACGTAAGGGCAATTTCGACGTCATATGGTCCCTGAAAAAAAGGATTCAGAAGCGTGTTCTGGCCAAGTGACCACAGGTTATCGTCATTCTTGGAGGAATGTCGAGTGGAACTCAAGGGAAAGGTTCCTGAAGCCATCGGTGAAAATTTGGACCGTGGCAGGCAATAGCGATATCAAAAATAGATGAGATAGAATGAACAATGGGGAGCGGTCATCCTGGAAGCCATCCATGAGGCAACGGGTCCGGACCAGGCGTGAAGAACTGCGAACGTAAGTAACTGAGTTTAAGGAGGCCCGGCCGAGACCACAACACGAGAATACTGGAACAAGGCAGCCAGAACCAGGTGCGCAACAGGAAAGAAAATGCAACCGCAGCGCGAGGTTGGATGACTCGACGGCGGACCGCTTGAGAAAGTCATTGCTTGACAATGCTTCGGATCAGTCCGCGTTCTGATGTGAGTTGACCCGAACGCGCCCTTTCTTCTTCCTCTCGCGGCGACTTATGGTTTTTCTTTCTACTGCGGAGTGCCAGGAAAATGCGGAAAAAACCGCAGTGAATATCCAATTGCAACTGCTAGGCTCTGGCGATATATGTCGCTGCGGGGAAAGAGCGGTTCAAGTTTGGACTAAAGCGATGCGGGAAGATATGGATATCAGGCATAGTTCTGTGTCAAGCCCAACCGGTTTCATCAGTCTACGTCATGGCTTCCCCAGCCCTGCAGCCGTTAAGTACATCGAAGAGAGGCCAATTTAGGGCCTCGGAAAAAGGATCCGCATTCCAGAACTGACGTGCTCCACAGCTTCTACGCCGAAGAAATGTTCTCGGAGAATGTCTAAATTCTAGTTCTCAAATAGCTCCACAACACGGAAGTCTCGGCACATCGGCTAGGTAGACGAACTGCATATGTATAAGGAAGGGTATGTTTCGCCTCAAACCTCACTCGAACACATCCCTCTGTAGTTCAAGCTTTCTCCAAGCAAATATGTTCTCCAAGCTCCCCGTCGTTGCCGTCTCTTTGCTCATTGTACGCTGGGTCGTTGATGACTGGCGTATATTCGGAAGCTGATGTTTTCCTCGCATTCAGACCCTTGCTGCCGCCATCCCCAACACCACGCCCCCGGTCACCACCCCGACCTCCAACCAGTGCTGCGCAAGCGTTGTTCCCTCTACCAGCAGCGCCCTCTCGGTTGTCACCGGCCTCCTCGGGCTCGACCTCAGTGGCCTCAATGTGCCCATCGGTCTGAGCTGCTCTCCCATCACCGTCGGCGGGAACAACTGGTAAGCGGTTACATCTACTCCCTATGTCTTCCCGTAATTAATGTATTCTTCAGCGGTGGAACCACCGTCGTGTGCGACGCTCCCGAGAAAGAATGGGGTGCGTACTCAATTAATTTTTCATTCATCCACAAGGACGTTGTACTGAGCCTCAGATTGTCCAGGTGGCCTCATCGCTATCAACTGCCTCCCGATCACGCTCTGATTGACCAAGAAAGAGAGCGAGTCCGCGAATACGTTCAGCAGGCAGTTTTTTTCTCCGATAGTTGTACTTGATGTTGCGAATGGGATTGAATTTTATTTTCGAATTCTGTGTACTTTGAGAGCATGATCGCACCGTCACGCACTCGGAATTATAGCGCGTTCTGGGCTGTGTTAATCGCAGAATGAAGTTTTAGGAAGTGACACAGCCATGTAGTTATCGGCGTCATTTTCTGAGTCCACCGTCGCGACGAAGAATTTGAGGCTTAATTTCAAGTTACTGACAATTATATTGCGACTCTTTCCTGCTTCGGAAACGATTGATATGGTCTCCATCGTTTCAAGTATTTTGGGGCATTCATTCTTCAGCGTTGGAACCATTCTGACCTCCCACGCTCCCGAGAAGGAGCGGGGTGCGTAATCAATTAATATTCCAGTTAATACAGCGTGTTGAACCTTGATTTGTCCTGTGGCCTCATTAATATCGGCTGAGTTTTGTTGAAATGTTTGATCATATACAGTGGACTGGCATGGGTCGCAATTATTTTTGCTGTTCGGTTTTGTTCGAGTTGTGGTGGTTTGATGTCCTTAGACTATGTCGGCCGCGGGCACTGATTTGTGTTCAGTGTCGCGAACTTAACGCATTCCTTTTGTTACTTGACTGTGAATAATTTGGTTGTCAAAACCTCATCGGTATCGTGGCCATCAGAAAAGCGTTCAACTTTTTTCTTCCACGCGCGACTTAAACGCTTTCAGTGGCAGTGTCAACCACGTGACCGTGATGGTTGTGTGCCAAGGACCCTGCTCTTTTCTTCAAATACGCTCAGCTTGTCTTTGGCGCCTGCACAGACCTTCCTCGCAACCGCTCGGCTATCCCAAAGCCCGAAAAATGGTCGAAGATACGCGCACTCCGCCACCTGAATTGGAGCGTCACATATTCGAACTCGCCGCTCTCTCCCGTCCTGTACCGATTCCGCGCGTGATGCGCATGGCGTGGCGCGTCAAACAGTGATGAAATTGCACGTCCCATTGACTCATAATCATTCAACGATTTCTTTCAGGCTGTCTTGGTAACCCAGATGTTCGGGCGTGATCTGTTATCTTATCTGAGCGGAGTTTCAATCATGTGGCGAGCAAATGTGGATTTGCTCGTGGTGAAAGGCCAGGAGAAGGACGTATCGGCCCGCATCTCCGATCAGAGCGCGGATCACAGCGCGCTTTGTTCGTCGACTTAAAGACGCGTCGCGTGCGGACGCGTCTTTGTCCTTCTTCCTTCCCTCCTCGACTCACTGCAGGCTCGCAGGTAGCTGCCTCGTCCTTCTTCCTTCCCTCCTCGACTCACTGCAGGCTCGCAGCGGCGACCTGCTTTTCATTTCACCCGCCCACCATCCCTTACATTCCATTTCACTATTTAGTTTGGTTTTCTTTTAGTTTTTTCTCATGTCTCTTGTAGTAGGCCCGTTCTGCTGCCCATTCGGCACAGAGCCTCCCGAGGTCGCGCTTCGTCGGCTCCCTCAGCCACAGCGTGCGGGCACTTTAGACCCAATCAAAGATTGTGCCCAAGTCCTTGACGCAGATTTCACTAACATAAAAATACGAAGTCACGGGAAAGTCACGAGTAGTCACGGGGTGACCACATGATCTTCCCGTGACTTCCTGATATCCCCGGGTGCGAGGAGGAGGCCGTCGAACGAAGCGTCCGACGACGAGCCATAATCATGCGGGAACCTCCGCGCCGAAGGCACGGGTCACATCTAGTAAATGATAAGGCAACGAAGGCCACAGATCACACCCGAATCGCGTGCATCTCTTTTCTGATGTCAATCATACGGAACACTCCGTGATAGTAGAGATAAGATAAATTCAAAGCTGCAGGGATACACAGTACAACGTCTGGGTTACCGAGACAGTTTTTCAGGGTAGAACCGCTGCTTATCCCATCAGGCTTTTTGACACAAATCTTTTGATCTTGTACAAGACCGAAAAAGACCGAAAAAGACCCGAAAACATGCGAAAAGACGGCAAGATCACAAGACCGAAAGGTGAGACGCAAGTGAGACGCGAAAATCACAAGACGGCATTTCTGGCTAAATAGTAAAGATACTGTATTTTTTCATTCAAATCAACAGGAGGTGTGACGCGTGACCCATTTTACCAATTCGACATTTTGGTAGCTGCCAAATTTCTGCGTGACACTGGAAATTTTTCGACATTTGAACCGAAAATTTTCGCTTTTTTTTGCACCTGTTTGACAGTTTTGCACAATTTTTTGGCCCTGCGTGACTGTCGGGAGGTTCGACAAGGGCCTGCGTGACGCGTGACTTCGACCAAAATTCGTGATCGACCCAGGGGTGCGTGACGCGTGACTGTCGAATTGAATGAAAAGGTACAGTATTTCCTTTTCCGCACATTTTGGGTTTATTTTCAGGCACCATTAGTGTTGTTGAGAAACATGACGCATAGTCCAAGCTTCTCTTCATGGTAGGGTAAATATAATGTTTTGCACTGATCAATTCCCTGCTTTTGCGTCTTTTGATCTTTTTAGCTTGGCGCCAAGCTAAAAAGATCAAAAAAGATGGCAAGATTCATGTCAAAATGCACCCTCGTCTGTGGGTGTGACTCAATCGATGGACTTCCTCTTTGCGACGTTCAGATAATCACCGTCTTCCTAGCACCGGGATTCTCTCCTCGATTCCGTGTGCACTGTCATTGCATCCTTGGTCCCGCCAGCAGCACTGAACATGTCCCCGTATCAAAAATCTTTTTGTGCTTCCCACTGGTGTACTGCTTGACAACGGTCTTGCGGAATTTGACGATCTGCCGTTGAAGCATCTCCACGCTTCCCCCCTACCATATCTTGGATCTCACATCCACGATGACCATTCTGCGCCCGCCATTTTTCCATATCACACACCTGGAGCTCTGTGCTGAACTTGACAGAAGATGACACCGACGACGAAGCCGTCGCTCGTTGGATGACCCTCGCCTCCCTCCTCAAATTATCCCATCTTGCGCTGAACTGCAACGTGGACATGCATGTATATGTTCATCTCCTGGCGGCATGCAAGGCCCTGCACGCCTTGATTCTATTGCGCAATCCGCCGAGAAGGAGGCCCGCAGAATTGGACATTCTCGTTGAGAATCTGCGGTTCGTCATGATGCCGGTGAAACACTATACGGCGGACTGGCAGCGCGGCGTTTTGCTTGGGAATGACTTCTGGGCGCTACGGACATCCTCATCGCCAAGCGCATCTCAGGCGAAGTGCATCGTAGGTTTTGGTTGCTGCGGGTTGACTCGCAGTTTCCAATCGCAATCACGCAGGACGCACCTTTTTGTTGGAGGACACTAGCTGAATAAAAGCCGAACCGAGAGGCAGTACCTCCACCTGGGCCGTCTTCTGGATCTTGGCTTCATCTGTGGTGTTATCATAATCCCATCAGTTCAACAAGTCACTTTGCTCACCGTACTTGCTTCTCGTTACATCGGTGGACGTCTCAGCCAATGCTTCTCAGACGTTGTGCACGCTTGCTACAACTTGTCCCTCTCCTCACTAACGGCTCGTGTCTTGGCGTTCGAAACTGCTAGCCGATGTGACAGTCTGCCGAGTATGAGTCTTAAACTCAAGCTCTGCCATCTGGATGCGCTCCTGTTCGCAGGGCTGTCGCTCCCCGAATAGACTCGCGCGCGCGGGTCCATCTGTCGAGACTCAACGACGCATGCAACGGCAAAACGGCCGCCGAATGATATCTATAAATGAGACAAGTTCTCCCGCACGCAATGACGTTGCCGATCTATGTACTGACTACAACAACGGCGCTCTTTTCCCACCGGACCGTAATACATATATTCGCCCGCGACAAAACCATCTTGGCTTGAACCTCCTAGTCCGGACAGCACGATTGTAGATACGTGGATTCAAATTTTCGTTCTACATTCTGCGTATTTGGCACCTCATCCTCGTCGGCCATTGTGAAGATCCTCGTTGGTTACAGCCAAGGCAACAATCAACGATATTGCTATTCTGATCTGGGCACCGAATGGTGTGGCCCGCCTGGCTCCACAGTTGGTAAGTTACTTCACATGTAAGCTTCTCACTCTCAGGTAAATTGTCAAATGTCAATCCAAATATTCGAAACCGATACTTGACATGGCGCATCGATTTCAATGAAGCCGGGGTATCATCAGAAAAGTAGGCCCGTCTAGGCTCATGGATCCATGTCGCAAAAGTGGCATTCAAAATATTGATCGACTTGAAGGATGGAAGAAAGATAATCCCTCCGAAAACTGCGAGACGCCCGGTTATTTGGTTCAGTAAAGCTCTGTTTCGGTACGAGGCTCGCTAAATTCCAGGTAGGGTGGCCGCAAGGCCATATTGAATGTACACTCGAGACAGGCAAAATGGAAAATGGCAGAGAATCAATACGCCGGCAATAAGATGATTGCGAGAGGATTTTGCGAAGCGGCACCTGCGCTCGGCATTAGCACACGAAGAATCCCAGGATGGAAAAGAATTGCCCGACACTCGGATTCTCCACTTCGATGGGAAACGCTGCGGAATCTCATGGCATATTCTCGTCATGTATCCATTAAAAGTCAAGATCCGTGCCACATCTCCCAGCTGTAGGATCATCTGTGGGTGACTTGTATCGCGCAATATCATCCTCGGCGGCAGAAACCGTGATGCGTACCCGGTCGCATCTAGAAATAGTGAGCGTGAAGGGTATATAAGGACCCCCCAAAGTCCTATCTCTTCGCCCCATTCTTTTGGCCGCTGCGCAGGTTAGCTACCTAAGAATCGCAGTAACCAGCTAAACCGAGATTCGACAGGACATTGCCAGCAATCCAACGGCGTGGTGGTCACAGAATCCCACATCTTCGACGTCCTCCACCACAGAACACAGTACTCGAGTGAGCTCATGCCGCTGCCGTGGATCGGTTCGCTGGGTTGAAGAAATTGGGTACGTGATCCGGATATCAAATCGACGAATCTCATTCATCATTAGCAGGACCAAGCTGAGGGGCCGGGGAGCTTGGAGAACATGTTTAGGGCTTGCTAGAAAGTTTGAACTACAGAGGGATGTGTTTGAGTATTGCAACCCAAAACCTGCCTCTTTGGCATTTTCCCAATCTGCAACCCGATCCACTCATTTCAAATGTGAGACATAATTCGAATCATGAAGTGGATGAAAGATGAGCATCCCGCAGTGCCGAGATGCCGCTAGAGGCCGATCCACGGAATGGCTCACTGGCACGGCACCGATGATATAGTACTGCCAGATGCATATGGCAACTGCGGCATGGTGGACGCCTTATCTCGGTGATCGAAAACACCAATCGGCATTATCCGGTACTACTTCCTTAGTAGTTCACTTTGAATAGCGGAAGCGAGGCTCGTTCAGCGGATGATTAGCGAAGGGTCAATCCTACCTCGCACACATCAATCTGAATTATCCCGGATGTAGTTTCCCCGCACATATCAAGATAAACTCAATAGCACGCGGTCAAAACAAATCTAAAATGCTCATTCACTTGCCGCCCGTGGTCCCCATCCCCATCGCCGTCTTGCATGAGTCGTAAATCCACCACTGGAGCCCAGTCAACGTGCCTGCATCAAATAATCGGAGTAAGTCAATGGACGCGGAGAAAGAAATGGACTTAACCAAGCATGAAAACCCTTGTTCCCAGTCCCTTTGTGGCCAATGTCGCGAACCCTACTTCTGAGATGATCTTTCCGGCAGACTTTCCCTTGTTCTCTGCCTTTCCCAGTTGTGAAATCAACGAGTCCGCAGGGTTCGAGACGATCGCAGAGATGATGCCGGCAATATATCCGGAACCGAAAGTCACGGCGAGCTGTGTTGGTTTACTGTAGGACTCTTTTGGCTCTGTCAGAAGATACGTGTAGAACATCTGAGCGGTCTGCTCGAAGACGCAAAACTTCGCGATCGTGTAAGGCACCTAGGGAATAAAGCTACCATCAACACGCTGGAGTAATATTCAAGTACAAACGGCACCCACTTGACGCGACCACAAAGGGACCAAGGATCCAAAAGGGTACCTTGTCTCCGCGCGCATAGCGCTCATCTGTCGCAAAGCGGGAAGAAATCCGATGGGGAACGTTCCGCTCGGACTCGTTTGAATTTTGACTTTCGTCATTTCGAACGGGCACAGCGCGATATCTGCGAAGACTTCGGCCGAGGCAGAGCCAATCGCCCAGATCAGTGGTTTGTACTTGTTCGTCAGTTCCTCGCCTGCGAGGTTCATGTACGCGTCCTTGAATACCTCATAGAGGCCATACTTGAACATGCCCTGCAGCGAGTAACCGACTAGTGTGGGTCCGAAGCCTTTGAGAACGCCGCGGGAACCTTCTTCCACGACCAGCGTGCGGATACTCGAGACAGTGCCTCTGTACTTGGCGGGATTGACCTGCGAGCGAATTTAGTAAAACAGATCATAAATCGAGTAATATGTTTGAACTTTGAATTTTACGCACCTGCATGTTGCATTTCGCGACGTCGACGGGAGTCATGCCCGCGTGGGTAAGACCACATGCAAGCGCGCCTGCCAAGATGGCTTTGCTGTAGTAGCTGGCATCATGCGGGACGGGACCAAGGAATCTGGAGCATATAATTAGAACACCGTGAGCTGTTACCGGAAGGCGAAATGGAATTCACCGCGCATCCCAATTAGAGGCTTGAGCGCTCATGTGTCAATGCCGATGAAGACGATAGAAGAGGACTAGTCCTTCCCTGAAGAACGGATCTGCACTATATGTACGTCTGCAGGCCTCGATGCCGAGCGCTGACGCTGACGCGTACCTACGATGCGGAGGAAACCGGGTGTTTTAACTTTTCTTAAAATATCTGGGTCGTAGATCTGAGTCGGGGGTATAAGGTGCTGGATTCTTGTCGATCCAGTGCATATCCGAGTCGAGATCACACTCATGAGTATAGATGAAGCCTGTTAGAAAATTGGGAGTCGACGGTGGTTGCGGGATTTTGAGTAGGCTGAATACTGAAGATCGACCTTAACGAGCATTGTCACCCAGGTGAGGAAGCCGGGGAGAGCGGGCCAGTGACACATCCTCATCACACAGCCTGGTGCAAAGCCGATTTGCTCCGAAGGCGAGACAGATTGCCTCCGATCGACGAATCACACAGCTGCGACGGATCAAATTGGCAATCACCTTCCTCACCCTCCTCCACCACACCGAACTAGTTTGCTCTCCCCCGAGCTTTCTCTGAGTCTCCGATCGACTTCACCGACATGGTCCCAGCCATACTCATCGAATAGAAGGCGTTTGAGTCGCAACCTCTGCGTTCGGAGCTTTCACTGCCTTTCGCTCAATGAGAATACTGCCCGAGTACTGCTTTTGACGAACGTCTCTGACGTTCACGTCGCTGCTCGAGATAATGGACTTGGATAGTTCAATGAATACAGACCGCAATGCGTTCAAGTACGCCGTCGCGTTTTGAGCCTCATAGAACAACCGTATCTGATCTGCAAGGTCGGTCACCCGGTTGGCGTTCGACGGTGACCAGTGGCCCGCAACCGCATGGAGTACTTTTTCAGCAAGATTATCCTGGTTGATATTGCTGTTGATTAAACCCATTCTCACACCACGAATTCACACAGCGGGAGGTAATATTGGCCTCATGTTTGTCGTCCTCAGCTCCAAGCTCGTAATTGATCCCTCTCCTTGGAGTAGCCCAGCGCTCAAGTGGAGTCCACTGCGACCGCGCGTATGCCAACATACAGGGTCCTTTTCGAGACTCTTTCCGCGGAGTGATACTCATCGTCTAAATTAAAGAAGTCTACATCTTCCGGCATATGTCAGAGGACAAATTCCGTTTCATTCGCGTCAGCGGCGTTTCCCCTGGGCGGCGCTTGCGTTCGTTTGGTTCAGCACCTGCGACAAAGGACGATGCGGGTTGACATTCTCTACCTCAAAAGCCGGCCAACTTGGGATCTGCCTTCGTCCAAAGGCTGCACGGGTGTGTGCAATATGCCAGAATTTCAATTTTAGAATCTGACGTGGGAGGCAAGCCGGGATGTCGTAGGCGTTGCGTGCATCATGTCACGACTAAAAGGCTCCACAACTGACGTTGTCGGCAACGCAGGTTTCGTTATTGCTCAATGAACCCAGTTATGTTCTTTGCCTTCTTTCTGGTTTACACTGTGATTGAATAGCTCCGATACTCCACAACCTGCCAGCTCAGAGCCACCAAGCGAGCGTCATAAACACCACCTCTGGACAATCGCGGGAATGGCTGCAGCACAGAAAACATATAAAAGAGGGCCAGTTTTCCCTCCAACCTCACTCGAACACATCCCTTCGTAGTTCAAGTTCTCTCCCAAGCAAAGATGTTCTCCAAGCTCTCTGTCGTCGCCGTCTCCGTGCTCGTTGTAAGCTCGGTCGTTAACGACTGACGTGTATTCGGGACGCTGATAGTTTGCACCCACTCCAGACCCTTGCTGCCGCCATGCCCGGAGGCACCAAGCCCCCCCCGGTCACCACCCCGACCTCCAACCAATGCTGCCAAAGCGTCCAGTCGTCCGACAGCAGCGCCGTCGGCCTTGTCGCTGCCCTCCTTGGGCTCGACCTCACTGGCCTCAATGTGCCCATCGGCTTGAGCTGCTCGCCCATCACCGTCCTCGGCAACAACTGGTATGTATTCGTTTTCCATATGTAAGCTTTAAGCTCACACTGGGTCGAATAGCGGCGGTACTACGGTCACTTGCGACTCTCCCGAGCAGGAGTGGAGTGAGTATATAATTGATTTGTGATTTCCTCTACTGAGCGTTGTATTCTTTAGATGGCCTCATCGCTATCAACTGCATCCCCATCACGCTCTGATTGGGCAAGGAGGAGAACTAGCCAGCGAATCCTTTCGGAATTGACGCTTAGCCTCAAGTACATTGATATACTGCGAATTTAACCGAATTTTGCTTGGAATTTTCAGTCTGAAAGTTAGAAAGTGATTTTTTGGCTGCTGAAGTGTCATTTTTCACCGGCGTCTGTTTTTTGGCTGCAGCTTGAACAGTCACGAACAATTAAAATTATCGCTTGTTATGCGTCAGCTCCAAAATTAAGGCGCGTAATGATGCTCATGTGGAGTTCGAACGCTGCCAGGACAGGTTCGGTGATAGCGCATCGCACTTAAGCATACGTTCACCACCATGCGACACGTTTAAAAGCGGTTGCTAAACGTTCATGCGCAGCTCACCATCCGCGATCGAATTGCATTCAATGCAGCTCTCCTGAACACTGGTTGGCTTCCCGCGTTTGATCCGGACTCAAGTCTTGTTCCGCACTGGAATTATTTTGAACACTCTGTTCCCGGGACGCCTGAACTTACTTATAACGAAGGTTTCACTTGCCTGGTAACAGAAAACTCAGCATCTTCCCTCCAAGGATGCAAGGCCCAGGGATCGCAATCCTTGTTCCAGCTGATCTTGTCGTTCTTGTTCTCGAGAGTTTCCTCTATGGAGTGCTGGTGCTGCTCTTTGTTTCTGCCGTCCACTTCCTGACAACGCGAAGAAACTTCGCGCGCCCAAGGGCGAAGCATCGTTTGACTTCTGTGGTCTTTCTAGCTGTTACGGCGCTTTTCGTAGTCGAAACAGCAGTGAGTCTTATCTTGTGATGGTTTAGTTCTCGGCCATGACATTCCGAATAAGCACTGGATTCTTATCGTGTATGAGGCTTTCTTTGGGCTCATTCATCTTGGAAATACGGCCAGTGAAGTCGCTTTCGCTGCGGATTTTGCTGTGCCGAGCGGGGTCGCCAAGATAGTTTTCCTCTTCGTCGCAATCTTGGTTGGAGATGGCATAGTTGTAAGAGCACTTCCGTCGCTCATCCCAACAGCATGGAGCTTACTACGATTCCGGAGACATACCGCTTGTGGATAATATGGGGCCGAAATGTGAAGGTGGTCATATTCCCAATCGTGACTCATATTGCCCTCGCCGGTGAGTCGATCGTGTAGCTCATGGACTGGGTCGGCCACCCATGAGGAAACGTAAATACACGAGCTGAATATGGCACCCAGTGCTAGGTCTGGTTCTGATTGTCAAAATGGTGACTTGGGCGGCCAGTCAAAAGGTAGATTTTGGCGAGGAGTTCACTTGGGAGGCAGCCAGCGCTGTTCTCTCCCTTTTGTATGCACTGTTATCTTTTCCAAAGGTGCTTGACTGATTCTGTTGCTAAGACCAAATTTATACAGTACTGGTGAGAATCCGATGTTCGACTGCACGGCTAATACCCACTTACCCTGTTAGCCTTCATTGCACTTCGCATCTGGAAAGTCACAGACGTTGTCTTCACGTCCGAGTCCACTCTCCCGGTATGGATAATAGTTCTCTGTTCTACTTGTGTCCGTGGCTGATCAATTGAGCCAGTGGTTTCTTTTAATACTGATAGAAAGCGCGGCACTCCAGACGTGCGTGGCCCTCTGCATTTTTACAATATCCAAAATCCTGATAACTGATGAGTTCAGATTTTGGTTGCTGGTTTGCGCTGTAACAGCGGTGCTGAAATCCGAGGAGCTGTTTTCCATCCCTGCAAACACACTGCCTGCCATCATAGCCATTTCAAATACTCTTATTCATACCAGGGTAGGCTGGTCTCAGGGTTGAAGGTTACCTGGTTTTCGAATTATAGAGACCTTGAATACAGAATGTTGCGGGCGGCCCGGTGCATGTGCAAACTGGTCATTTAAAACTTTAATGAATCCGCACATCGACTCGACATGTCGAAACCGAAAGATTCTTGATTGCTTATTGTTAGATGCAGCCGAGCCTGCAACGCTTTGTTTTGGGCGGCAAACCATCAGCCCCTGGAAAATATACCGCATTCAGTTGATAAAATAGTTAATGAGGTACTGTATTTCCGTTAAGGCTCCAACTGTTTTGTTTCTGTTTGACGATCCGGACAAACCAAACAGAAACAGTTTCTAAACGGTTTGAAACTGTTTAAAACTGTTTAAAACAGTATTTTTTAGGCTGAAAACTTTACATGAACCACTGTAACTAGCTATGCCCTGCTGCAGGACGATGTCGATTTGAGAAACTTTTCTTTGAGCTATATTTTTGTAAGCGTTGCCTCCTTTATTATCTTCGCCTTGAACGACCCACGGACTTCCCGGCACAAGTGTCAGGAAGTCGAGAAGACTCATGCATTTGGCTGCAAGTTCACTTTCTGTTGTATCTGAATGCCACATGTGGATCATTGTGCAAGAGTTACTGCAGGAGGAAATTTACCTTCATGTTCCCATAAGAACCCGTCAATTTTCTTGCTTTATGGTTCAACTTCGCCGGATGCATGCTTAAATACCAAAATGCATATGTTGGACCAATCTTTCCGCCAGATTGATGTCTCAAATATATCTCAATATCATTTTGCAGCTAGCCAGCAGCCTTCGGAAGCCAACAACCTCTAGAAGAGCCCCGCCGACGTCTCCCGAACCATATTGATGGCGCATCAATAGTGATGCTGCCGGTCCGAGTGCTACCCGGGAGCCGATTCGGCCGAATAAGAGTAATCGAGAGTGGACTCGTCGTTGAGGGGACGAGCAAATTTTTGGAACGGTTGTACGAAGCTGCTCGGTGTTGAGAACAACTGATGAGTTATAGTTATGACTCGCCTTTTAGAGACCCGTCATGCACGACTTGTCTGCCACTTGCGGCGAAACTGTTTGAACTGTTTCAAACAGTTTGTCTACTGTTTGCAAGCCTGGGCAAACAAAACTATAATAAAAACAGTTATAACTGTTTGAAACAGTTTAAACAAACAGTTGGAGCCTTAATTTCCGTCTCGGCTCCGGTTGGAAGAAGAACAGTTAATCTGAATGTTGACCGAGCCGCAGTTTGATTTGAACAAATCGTGGGAAACAAGCGGTGATTTTGGAGTTACAGGCTAGAGAGTTAGAAAGCGGTCGTGAGCCCAGTGACTGCCGATGCGTTCTGGAAGAGATAGAAATTGTATTAAAATTGAACGACCGCTAGTTAACGTGTAGATCTCAGCGAATCTCCTGGACTCAACTCCAGCACACGGTCAAATGCCACTTTCCGGCCGGATGTAAATTACTCTGCACCTGGGGTCCAAGTCAGTCTGCCCCGCTCAGTGTGCAGGATCTTGCAATAGAAAACTCCACACACACGTTTCACCCAGGTTTCCCCCAAAATTTCACATCGTGGTTGACCACTTTAGCTGAGCCTCCTGTTCCCGCCCAAGCCCAACCCGTGCATGAATGAGTGTGTTCGAGATTGCTATAACGACAGGAAGATTGTTCCCAGGGATGGAAAGGAGCTCTTCGGATTTCAACAATGAGGTCACCACGCAAATTAGCAGCCAGAATCTGACGTATCGAATTCCTGGAATTTGTGATCTGCATATGGAAAGAGGTAATGGGGACCGACGTCTGGAGTGCTGCGCTTTCTACTAGCATTGAGAGTAACCACTGTCGGCTCGACATCAGCTGGGAAGATCTGATCAAATATATGTGTGTGTCCACACCGTGACAGTGGATCCAGACGATGAGACCGCGGCTGTAATTCTCCAGATGCGAAAAGCAATAAAACCTAACAACCATGCATGAGTTGCAAGTTGCACTTGTTGAGTTGAAACACTTACCAGTGCTATATAAATTTGCTCTGATGGGACTAAGTACTCATACTACATATCTCAGACAAACGAATACTTACAAAAGGGAGACAACAGCGCCGGATGCTTCCCACGATGAGAATTCATCGTCGAAGTCTTCGGTGTGATTGCGACCCCAGGTCACCATTTTAACGAGCAGAATGAGACCCAACACTGGATGCTGAAATGGTCAGATCAAGTATGGGACCAGATCGGACGTACCGACAAGGGCAATCTGGGCAAGTATTGGGAATATTACAACCCTGATATTTCTGCCCCATACTATCCAAAGGCGGTATGTCTCCGGAATGAATAGTGGGTTTCATTCGTGTTAGTTGAATACCCACTCACCACAACCGCATCCCCAACTAGGACTGCCAGGAATAACAACCCGAGCTTTGCGACTTGACTTGGAACGGACACATCGGAGTAGAACGCGACTTCGCTGGTTGTTTCCCCGAGGTGGATAAATCCAACGAAACCTTGGTATAGGACGATGCCCCATTGCTTAGGATGCCTAAGATGCACCATCATACAAGCTGTTCTTGAAGACTGACCGCTGATGCGATGACGAAAAGTGCCGCGAGGGCGAGAAATACGGGAGAGATCAAATGGTGTTTGGCCGATTGGCGCGCGAGGGTCCGGCGCGTTGTGAGGAAGTAGACAGTCGAAACGAAGAGAAGCGTGAGTACCCCATAGAGAAAACTCTCGAGGGTAAGAGCGGCAAGGTTCGCTAGAACAAGAAGTGTGATGCCTTGCATCCTCAGGTGTTGGCGAAGTAATTTTATGCTCTGTTATATTTGGTTGCGGGAGCAAAGGGGTTCAAACTAGCCACGGCAGTTCGGGACAAAATCTAAATACACAAATCAGAAGGGGCAAATATGCCCACAACTGGGACGCGGGTTGAATGCAAGCGGATCCGCGCGGCAACATACCGAGCTGATTGCACCGCTGTCGAGAATAAAGCCCTCTCGAGCAGGCTAAATTGTTGCTGTAACATCTCACCTCAGAATAATTACCGGGAGCCGGCTTCTATCCTGCTATATGGGCGTAATTCACGACTGGATCCACATTTTGGGCTTGCTTGTCATCTCTGAAAGCGGAGCAGCTGTGTCTGTAAGGTCAAGTATTGTTTCCTCCGGTTATTCTCCCAAGTATCTCCCTTGCTCGTTGCGATGACTAACGACTATCTTCTAATGAGCACCAGGAAGCCACAAAACATGGTCCACAGAAGGATTAGAATAGAGTTGCAATTAAGCATATCGACCCAGATTTAATTGGATTGTAATTCTGCGCATCGAGTCAGTCTCCCGACTCTGCTCGAATCCCGGAATGAAAGCCAGCATATCCGTACCATACTGCATCCCCGGAGATTTTTTATTCGATTTTTTTCGGAGTTGATCATGATCCATCAGCCCAGCCCTCAACCCTGAGACCTACCGAGCCCCACTCTGGCGTGGATGAGAGTATTTGAAATGGCTATGGTGACAGGTAGGGTGTTCGCCGGGATGGAAAAAAGCTCTTGAGATTTAAGCAGTGCTGTCACGGCGCAAAGGAGCAACCAAAAGCTATGTGCACATCCTAAGTTGTGAGTTTAATTAATGTCGCAGATTATCACGCACGTCTGGAGCGCGGCGCTTTCCATCAATATTGACAGGAACCACTGCCTCAGATCATGAACTGGGAAGACCAAAACCGGAAAATATACATACGGGGAGAGTGGATTCGGATGATGGAGCCACTTCCCTGAATCTCCAGATGCGAAAGGTAATGAAGCCTGACAAGGGTGAGTGAGTTGCAGCTACGACCATCATGTCCTTACCAGTGCTGTACACATTCGCTCTTGGCGAGAGCGTCAGTTAAGTATCTTCCGCTTCCCACTCGGGGAAATCCCAGGCCTACATGAGAGAGAGGATGGAAATGTTTCCCTCCCAGATGAATTCCTCGTCGTCGAAGTCTCCCATACGAATAGCCGCCGAAGTCAACGTTCTGACAATTAGAATCAGACCTAAGGCTGGAGCCATGGTTCAGATAAAGTACATCTGCCCCACTGTAAGATCGGACGCACCGGCAAGAGTAATGTGAGTAACGAGTGGGAATATGACCACTTTGATGTTTCGGCCCCATATCATCCAAAGACGATATGTCTCGATAACCACGCTGAGTTCCATGCTTGTCATACAACTAGTAGAGTTATGCTTACAACGATCGCATCTCCAACCAGTATGGATACGAAAAGGGAAACGATCTTGGCGACTCCGAGTGGTAGGATGAAATTCGCGTAGAAGGCGACCTCATTGACCGCATTGACGGAATGGATAGTTTCAAAGAAAGCTTGGTATACGATGATACTCCAATGCTTAGTCGCAACGTCATGTCCGAGAAGCACTCTAGCACATAAGATGGAGACTCACCGCCGTTGCGATCAAGAAAAGGGTCACGACCGCAAGGAACACCAGAGAAGTGAGATGATGTTTGGCTGCTTTACGTGACAGGGTTCTTCGGGTTGTTAAGAAGTAGATGGTCGTAACAAAGCAGCATTAGCATTCCATAAAGAAAGCTCTCGAGGACAAGGATGACAAGATTGGCTTGAATAAGAATTGTGTTCCCTGGGGTTTGCATCGCGTCTGGGAAGGAGATTTTTGATTGCCGAACCGTGAGGTTTGGCTCCTTACACGAATGTTTCTTCCACACCCTAATGCGGTAGTGCTGTGCTCTGGTGTTTGTGTTTGTGTTGGATGGCACAGCCTTTCAAGGTCTTACACGACAAGTTTCTTCCACACCCAAATGCGGTAGTGCTGTGCTCTGGTGTTTGTAATTGTGTTGTTTATGGGTCATACACAACATCTTTTCTTTCGGCCTCGGCGCTGTAACCTGGTGTGCTTCCCTCTCTGTTTCTGGCCGATGGCTCTATTCTTTCTTGCCTTACTTGTGCCAATGAATTGCTCGTGTTGATTGTTGGCTATCTACCTACTATGGTCTCTCCCTACCCACCCTCCCATCTCTCGTCCTTCTGCCTTGTAGCTCGCTTCCACAGCTGTCGCTTTTTTTGGGGGGCTCTGCCTTCCTTGCTCTTTTGAACATGGATGTCATCTTTAGGATTGTTGCTCTCCTTCCCTTACCACTTCGAATATGTCCGTTGGATATCTTGAATATCGAGTCTGCTGCAGCTCACATACAGAGTGTGGCGCTCCAGCTCCTCTGTCCTGTCAAGTTCTTTTCTGAGCTCTTCTGATATGTGGTTTTGTATAATACTCAGCCTAAATGGATGGAGAATGCACAGTCCCTTTAGCGACTTACTCTTGACAGCATGTTTTGTACAGTGCTTCTGGTAAGGGATTGCTTAGCTGGCCTAGCTGAATTGTCCCAACAACCCTGAACTGGTTGGTGTTGATATGCTGCCTAAATAGGAACTACCAATGGGTACCATCATCACACTGTTTGAAGCCTGTTTGTTATAAAAATCCAACTATAGATCATGTGGAACTCTCGCCAGCCAATCAGAGTGCGTACTTATCTCAAGACAAACATGGGACAAACATCAATTGCCCTTTCATCGTTGCTGCTCTCGCTGGTGCACCATGTCTTCACTGCCTGCGGCCTGTTGTCCACCTTGACATTCGTGTACTTATCACCACTCTTTGCACTACTTTTCTAGCATCAAATACACCTCTTGAATTCTTGCCGCTCAAATCCTCGGTGCCTGCACTACTTGCACTTCTTGCACTCCTTTCAAACCAATCCTCTGATGCATTTTGGAGATTCAGGATCTTCTTTCATGATCTATCCTGGCTCCCTCAGCGCACTTCTCACGTCAAGCACGCGAGCGAGCCAATGCTGTGCAGCATTGTGCAGCATTATACATCAATATTCAGCCCTCGCCACTACGGTCCTGCCAACAGGAGCCATTGCACCACAAGCAAGTATATGTAAAATTCAATCCCAATGATTCACTAATTCTCCAGCCATTAAATTTATTTACACTTCTGTCGGTTTTCTTGAGGCCAGAAAGACATCAAGAATGGGAGCCCAGGAAAATCATGAACACAATGTACGATGTCTTACATGTGTCGGGTTCTGTATCTTTTAATTCATAACTATTCAAAATCATCTATCAGATTCAATTTTTCATCATGGCACAGGAGATGGGAACTTTGAACTTGAAGACAAGAGATGATATTGAGATCTGAAGCCAGACACCCCAGACATGAGGAGTCAACCGAAGGTTGGCAACAAGTGTCCTCCTGAAGTGTCCTCAAACTTCAATCGCAATAATTTCATTATTGCGAGTAGCCTGAGTGCAACATAAAGCAGGAAATCCAAGACACGAAGAGTCAACCGAAAGTTGGCGACAAGTGTCTCCAGGAATATCCTTGAATTTCCGAGACAACAATGAAATTATTGTCACTGGGACACTCAAGTACAACTAAGGCACGACACTAAGATGGCAGGTGTCCTCAAAGTTCAAAGGGATCCTCAATATTATCATGGATGAGAGGACGTAAATCTTGATTCTGCAGCTGTCTGATTCAAAATATTCCTGTAGTGTAGCACAGGTTTCTGCTAGTAGTATTCATTATAGTATTTGTGGTCATAGTCATATTTGCTGCGCTACAGCTGCCCAATGCTGTCAGCATTGGGCAGCTGCTCTTGTTGAAGGTCAGCTACAATGGGTCTGCCCTACCCATGCTCCCGTTACGTCTGCATTGGCATCTGAAATCTCAATGTCCTTGCTACTTTGATTGCTGGGGTTCACAAGGGGGTTCAAGTGTGCCGCACGATCTTCCTGTCCTGGCACACAGCTTGTGCATTCATGTGTATGCTGGGGTGTCGTCCATGGGATAAAACAGCAGTTCAGTGGTCTCTGCTGTCTTCAATGTGTTGAACATGGTGGTAGATGGGAGGCGTCAACTGAGACACCCGTTGGTCACATCACGTTCAAAATTTCTGAGCGTGATGTCACACTGGGCATGTGTTCCTCTCCTTGTTCAATTTGGAGGGGGGTTTATCAAATCACTGAAAAATTCAGGGGTGCATGGTATTGCCCCCTGCACAACCTGCAACCTTCATTAGTGTCAGCACACTTCATCCCATCTAACAATGAATGTTGTTCAGCAATGTCTGCTGATCACATGTGATGATGCACTTCACCAACTCTTACTCTTTCTGCCTTGGACTTTGCTCTTGTTCTGTGTCCTCTCATGACTCATGTCTCTCTCCCCAATTATGAACTTTACTTTTGGTGATCCAGACATGCTGTCTCTTATGATTGCATGCTCTTGGACTTTGCATTGTTTTTCGACTGTCCATCCATCTGACATTGAGCTTATTTGCTTTTGATAGTGGATGCCATCTCCTTTTTTGAATTTTTTTTAGATCTCTTGAGACTCACTAGGGATTCCCACTGTACCATATATGGTTACGGCGGTAACTCTATGGTGATTTGGTGGTGCCTCCAAGTGATGTGGTACCACTACAGAATGGTATAGGAGTGTAATAGTTATCCAGACTGTAATCTTTGAATATTTGGTGCATTTCAACATATTCTCTTATTTTCTGTGACACCTTGAAGGATCTGGCTGGCGCTTTTGATGGCGCTGATGGGAATGATGGGAGCGTCGGGCTGCCATCGGCGATGTTCCCGCTCATGTTTGATGGTAACAGCGAAGCCGAATGCTTACCGAGCCAAGTCAGGCCGCGAATGGCAAGCTCAATCTCAGTTAAATCATCAAAATAACACAAACAATATTGATTGCCATTATGGCTGTATAGTACCGTATACAGCCGTAAATTTTATGGATCCATACGGGTTATGGCCCACCATATCCATAAAGTTCTTGCCCAGGGACCATATGGTTACAGTACGGTTTCTGTATATCCATAACCATAAAATACGGATACAGTGGGGATCCCTAAGACTCACCCCTGTGTGTTCAGGGAATTAGCAAGGCACTTGTACTTAGTTAGCCCGTATAATGCACCAGCAAAATGTAGCTATCCATGCCATATTTTATAGATACAATATTGAGTGACTGCGACTGAGGTGCCAAACAATTAACGGTTCGGCATCTGCCGCCTGCGGCCTTATCCCAAACTCATGTGAGTCAAGCAAAAGCTTTGTTATATGTAAGCGCAAGCGTCTCGGAAGCAGATATTTAAAATGAGGACTGAGGGTGCGGACGATGCCTTGAACATGAATAGAAGGCGGGATGCTAACAAATGATCAGCAAGCTATGTGAGTTGAATACAAGTAGGTCTCGCATGACAAGCTCCGCATGAAGGTAAAGTAACCGCTTTTGAATGCGTTACATGGCGGTGGCGTAACTGCGAGATTCTGTTTCAGGCGCATTACGGCGGCAACGGCATTAGTTGCTTTATCTACGTGAACGGTGAATTCGACATCCGATTGGCCTGACACCCGCCTTCGCAACGGAAGAAAGCGCTAGAATTTTAATGTTGCTTTTTTTCCCCGCGGCTTGAGACGAAGAACTGTTGTTGGCTCGTCATTTCCGGGGCGGCACACCCCAAAACAGAAGCCGAATCAGTCGTCAATTCATCAATTACGGCATTTCCCCGCCGTTTTCTTTGGGCCCACAACATCGCTATTTTGCCGTTTTCTTAGATATCTCCCGAACACCTAACCACTAATACTTAGCCGCTAACCACTGACTGTTAAAGTAAGCGCCGGGCCGTAACCGCCCGAATCGACTGCCGCGAGACTGGATATCCAGACGAGGACAAAAGAACGTTTGTCGCCTAAGTACAAAACCGTACGACACGTCAAACGAATGAAAATAGTTCATCCAACCCGTCCACCTATATACCCACGCCTGCCGAACTCCGGCATCTCGACTCGAACACCGATCCGTGCCTATTCGCACCCACTCGCGCGCGCCCAAAATCCGCATGCGCTAACACTGACCACTAACCAATCCAATAACCACTAACCACTAACACCTAACAACCTAACCACCTAACCAACTTAACCAAATTGACCAAGCTAAACTGGCAAACCCGAACCTCTAACCTCCAATGCCGACCAGCCATCGATTGTTTGCCGAGCTCGCGGCAGCTGCCAATTCATGCGATGATGGCACTTGATCACCATCAGCTTTCAGTGTACGGAGGTCACGAAGTTTTACTACATCCAACTGAAGTCACGAACTTTTACAGAAAGCAATCAAAGTTACAAATTTCCGCAACACTACTTGAGTGAAGTCACAAAGTGACGAAAATGGCGTGGACTCGAGTCGATCGTGCCCACGGGCCCAGTCGGCAACCCACGGGCATAAGTGTATACTCAAACCGAGGATTAAAGGTCTGGTTCTAATCACCAAAATGGTGAGTTGGCACACAAGGGGGACTTCGAGAAGGGGTTCACCTGGGAGGCAGTCAGCGCCGTTCTCTCATCTCCCCTTTGTAGGCACTGTTCTCTTTGTGAAAGATACTTGACTGATTCAATGCGCAAGATCTTGAAATACAGAATCCTCCACACAAGGTATACTCCCACCTTCCCGTAATATCTGAGGTTGGGCTTGACCAGTTTGGCTCCTGATCCCGCCCAACCCGTGCATGAATGAGCGTGTCGGAATTGTTATAATGACAGTAAGGCTGTTCCCAGGGAAGGGAAGGAGCTCTCTGGATTCCAGCAGTGAGGTCACGACGCAAATAAGCAGCCAGAATCTGATGTATTGGATTCCTGAACTTTTTGATCGTAGTCCGGTACGCCAAAACCCATTCAGACGTGGCGGGGCTTGAAATCGGCATACAGCGGAATTTCTCGTGTGGAATACAGTCGGGATACCAGCTAAATTCGGTCCGAGGGTGATCCCATATCACTGATATTCCAGATGAGCTGGAATAAAAGGCATTCGGGAGAACCTCGAAGGTGATTGCATATAACGGTCTTTGGCAGAGTATTCCATATGAGGTGATTCCATATGAGAGATTTGACTGCATGTGTGCAAGTATGTAGTCAAGGCCTGAATTGATCTCTTTTCTCTCATTGGAAGGTGTGCGGCACTCGACAGCGAGGTTTCACCGAGCTCCCCATGAGTATTTGAATCCAGGTCAAACGCATCAGTTACATCCTCATCCAAGAACCGCAGCAACCACAACATGTTGAATACACTGAGAGGAGGAAGTCATCCAATTTTCCGTATCAAGTACCTATAAGTATGCGCAGACTAACCAAGTATAAGAGGGAAATAAAGAGCGATGATCCTCATCTAGAACACGATTCCCCTGCTTCATCTAATTCCTCGCGATCATCCGCGACCCGCGCCAGTTCCCCGTCTTCTCGCGCATCAAGACGCCTTACGGCGAGCCAGAATGCGCATCCGCCACATCCTGCAAGCGTGCCCATTATGGAGTAATTCCACACCAGTAGCGGATCCGCGGCAAGCCCTGGAGGATGTCAACTTCGGAAAATTGTCGCCGAAGAATAACGCGATTAATGAGAACGTTGGACGTACAGAGGAACCCTTCGGTCAAGATTGCACTCACTGCACACGTCCCCATGAACAACGCCATCATAAGGGAGCGCATATTTTCCGGCGCCTTGCTGAACGCATACTCGTATCCTGTGATGGCTCTACAATATAGTAAGCATGAAGCACACCAGCAAACTATTTTGCAAACGGACGCAAAAATCTCCGACAGCGCGATGAGGATGTATCTATGCGTCGAGACACGGTGAGCTTTAGAGCTGAAGGAGAAACCCAACTCACGCCGGAGCCTGGATCCAAACATTCAGCGGGGAAACGAGATGGTTTCCAGCACTATCCGTGCATGTTGCCGCAGCATGGCCGCACGGACTTGTCTATTTGCATGCATGCTCAGTAATGAGGAAAAACGGTCTGATCAGTTGCACCTGGTAAATACGATGCTGCAGGACCGCGGCCCAAATCATAGCGGCGGAACCTATATAAATATGGATCAGTATGGAAAGTAAGGAAGAAAAAAAGGGTCTTCCCCACAAGGAATCCCGTTGTAATACGCTTAAGTGAAGTAAATCGGATTCCCCACCTCTGAAGAGCGGGGTACAGCTGCAAGCCCAGTAAGTGAACCAGGTGTCAGGTAAGAGGTAGATGACATACGAAGAAGTCGCACAAAGGAATGCACAAGACAAGTACAAGAGGGTTGAGGATGGACAACAGGTCGTTTGGCATACCGTTTGTGGTGAGAGTAGCCGCCTGCGAGGTAAGGTTGTTGTTGAGTTGGTTCGCCGTCAGCCCTGTTCCACCTTCTGTCAGCGCTCTACACTAGCAAATGTTCTTTGATCTAAACGCACAGTAGATGGGGAACCATGCAAATACGGCACAAGCACACAGCCCTCGGCGCACCTCGTCCACCCACTGATCGTCGAAAGTCATCCATAGCGGGCGAGCAGTAGGTGACATGCGGCTCGGTTTTGCTGCGTCCCAAAAGTCTGGCGCTTTGAGGTTGCGCCATGTGCGCAGTGGGTTGACACTCCAACGACCTTTGCAAGCGAAGCGCAGTAGGCACACGAAGGTAGCGAGAACTGAACCACTGGGCGGGGAGCGCACGTAGTGCTTCCAACCCATGACCAAAATAATGGGGCAGAGAAGGAAGGAGACGGTTGCAAGTGTATATGCGAGCCAGAAGCCCACGTACTGTTGCTTCTGGTGAATATTCCGTACTGAAACTGACAGCAAAACTTCGAGCTGACTCGCCTTTTCAGAGTACGTCATCAGAGTCTGGCCCAAGAGCGAGCCGAGGTTGATCATGAGGTAGAAGTACATGTAAATGCGCGACACGGTCAACGCGGGATCAACAATGACCTGCTCGCCCGTAGGGGTTGTGACGACGAAGGGCTTGGTGCGCCTATACTGCTCCGCAACAAGAGGTGAGATATTCGCCTTGAATAAGCCGGCCCCTAGACCCATAACGAACAGTGCCGCTAGGAAGATAACTAGTGCTGTATCAGGATGCTCGATGACCCCAGGAACAGCCGCGATAATGAGGATGATGTGACCAAGTAGCGCAATGACAACGGCCACGCAAATAGTGTTGAACCGCCCCAAATGGACGTCTGCGATGTATGCACCTACTCGGATCCAAGGTCAGTTTCCGTGCGATGAGGGTTTCTTGGAATATACGCACCTGCAAACGGAGTAACGTTGCACCTGCACGCTGAACATAAACTTTTGTGAACTTTACACGTTCGAGCATACGTACCAGAAGTCGTAAGATGTTGTGATTCCGGTGGAAGCATGCTGGCCTGCCGGACCATAAGTATAGGCGACGACACGGGAATATTCTTTCGTATTTACCTCTTCCAAGGGCCCCAGACTGACCATTGAGTAGCCCGGCACCAGTATGTGAATCCACAGGAAGTGGATATTGGATGAAATTAGTCTGAAGAGAGTTATAGATTATACCGGAGTTATTGATTTTGGATTCTTACGAAAACAACACTAGCACCGTAGTACTGCATGAAAAATTAGCAACATGCCCAACAACGCAAGAAATTAGGCACAGAAAACCGCACGGCCAGTTCGACGATTGCTATTACTATCGAAGTTCTGTGTCATCGAATGAATTTGTGATGGAAGGCAAACGCACAGTGAGCAGTCCATGGAATGGCATCTGCAACACGCCTCAATGTCGCGAGTTCTTCCTCGGTAGGACAGACCAAGCCGTCGTGTATTCCGTCAATTGGATATAGCCTCGAAGAACTTTCACCGTTCGTCTCGGACTGCTCTCCATCAGTTTCCTGCGAAACGAAAGACATCAAAAACTTTGTTCCAAGCAGAGTAATGATCCAACTCTATCAGCATCATCCTCGGTTTTGAGGGGCTCATATTTATACGAAGTAAACTTTGGCATCTGGCGAGCGAATAATAGAGTGAAAATAAGCAAGAAGTTGGAAGGCTAGACCATACCGTGGTGGTGGTCGCCAGCAAAGAGGTTGGGGCACTCCGTGAAATCGACCTCGTTTTGGACCGGAGGCTAGAGTCCAGTCCGACTGTATTTATCAACAGTCATCAGTAAACCCTATTCGTTGCCACAGCACAAGTCCCCATATACGTAGGACTCCGGAGTGCTACGGAGGCTACAGTGCGGCTGTAGCGCATAGGGTGCTGCGTGGCGCTACGCAAAGGGGAACCTGTGCTACAGCAGCAATCAGGAGTCGCTAATTAGTACAGATCGAGCGAACCTTCGTTTTATGATGTAGCAACACACTCAGTTGCAAATCTGACCGACCAAATTTCGGGAGAGGGTGCGTAATGCGTGACTACCGAATTGAATGAAAAGGTACATTAAAGTTCAACTTCCCACGCACCGCCACGATCATGTCGTTCTCGGAGTTTGCCGGCCTCGTTTGCTTTTCGCACCCACGATATCGAAGACAGCGTTCGGATCCTATAGGAGCGGGTGCGTTCACCACGCCAGTCGGCGACGCCGTACGCAATGCTGAAGGAGCTCACCGTTACACGCGTCGTCTTTTCCTGCCCGCCCAACGCGCACGGGCATATCCTCAAGATGACCGCGAAGCGCTATTGGACGTCGGATTCCGATGCAAACACGGAGGGACTAAGCCTGTTCTTTGCGCATTGTGTAGCATCGCGTGGGTCTCGTATTCTTCTCATTCTTTCCTACCACGAACGTCGAGCGTGTGTTGAGTTGACGCTGTCGTTGAGCAGACAAGGAACAGTGGGAACCCATCATCCCCCAAATCTTCCAGACGCAGGCGGGTAAAGCGCTGTACCATCGGGTGCGCGAGGCATGGGCGGTTGATTGGCAGAGCCACGGTGAAGCTGGGGTGCTGAACCGCGACTTGCTGTCAGAGGACGGCGTTGGTGCGTCTTCATTTCATTCTTACTACACCCGCACCGACTGAATGCGGCGTGCACAGCGGCGTTCGAATGGGGCGACGCAATTGCAGCCTTCATCCGTTCCCCACATTTGCTGGGCCGTCGTATCGTCGGTATCGGGCATTCCGGCGGCGCGCGCGCACTGTACGTCTTTCCCTTCCTCTTTTCCTCATATTAATTTTCTCGCTCGCAGTGTGCTGTCACTCAGATTTCTCCCCGAAATCCCTTTCACATCCCTCATCCTCATCGAACCAACCATGGCCACCCCTGCACTCTATGCCCGCACCATGGCACCGCACATCCCCGCCATCGTCAGCGCGACGCGCCGCAAGCGCGATACATGGCCGAGCCGTGAGGAGGCTGGAGCATGGATGGGGGCGAGGGAGCCGTGGAGAAGGTGGAATAAGACAGTATTTGCGCTTTTTATCGTGAGTACGCTGTCGTTCTCCCTTTACCCATCTTTCTTCCCTCCTCTTGCCCATGTTTCCTGCTTTTGCTGCGTGGTTGCTCACGCCTGCCGCGTTAATTTTCGTAGGAACATGGCCTTGTCCCAACCACCACCGGCTCCGGAGACGTAACGCTGAAATGCGACAGGCGGCACGAGGCGCGCGGGATGGCCCACGTCGAACCGCACATGAGCGCAGTGGAGGTGCTGGGCCGGCTGGGAGGAAAGGTACCAGTGCATCTGGTGTGGGCGAATGGGAGCGAGTTGGTGTGCGTCCCGTCTACCTAAATTTTTGCTCAGCCCCTTTCACTCTTCCCTCCCCTCTCTATCATCCGATACACCTCTTCGTTTTCGTATTACGCGATTCGACGCAAGGCTAACCCAGACGCACGCAGCCCACGAATAATGCAAGACGCGCTCTCCGCACGCGCCGACGTCGACGCAGACGGGAATGAGAAGCAGAACGGTCGCCGATTCGCGTCGATTACGAGGCTTGAGGGCGGGCATCGGGTGCGCCTCTCCGCTTTCCTTCCCTTGTTCTATCCACGCTCACCTTTGCCTGTGCTCACCTCTCTTTTGGGTCGCTTTCGCCTGCATGAATTTCCTTTCGTTCCCTTGCACGTCTCGAATTCGACTCATATTGACCCACTGCGCGTCGCGTACTTCAGATCGTACAAGAATCCCCCGACGAGGTCGCGCGCGCGATATGTCATGCCCTTGATTCCATCTCCGTCACGGACCGCGGTGAGCGGAGTAGGCTGTGATCAACGAGTTTTCTTAGGGCTTTTGGATTTATTTATTCATGTAGCGTCAGTTTGTACACAAGCTCCGAGGCAGGGTGTACTGACTGATGGACTCGAAGGAATAAAAAGACCTGGTAGCGAATGGTTTCGCATCCGTCGTCACATAGTGCCCACCAAGCGTTCACGAGGAAAATAATCCTGGTTCGAATCCGGGCCAGGTCGTGTTCACTCTATCCTGTATTTTTCCTGCAGTTAACTGTTTTCATCCTCGACAGTTGAAGCTTTTTCTCACATGTTGCTTATTTCACGTTACAGACCCACTTGGTTTGCGACGCGATTGGTTCTGCAGCGTCGGGCCGCGTCTCAAAGATCATAGATGGCAGTTACTTATGCTGAGGCACGAAGAGAGGAAAGAGATCTGGTAGCGAATGGATTCGCTCTCCTGTCCCATGGTACGTCCACTTCGTGGTTTCACCAGGGAAACCTGGTTCAAATCCAGGCCAGGTCATGGATGGTTGAAAACCTCTTTTTTCTTTCCTCAGTCCCAGTTTTGAGATGCTCAGCATTATATCCTCGCTTGTGCCTAATCCAACCTACGGACTTTGTTCGGCGCACCCAAAAGCGCGAGACGCCTTCTCCGGCTAACGTCCTGAGGCTAGCTCAGTAGCGTCGGGTGGCGTCTATAATTACCTTACTCAGGCACGAAGGCAGGCAGGATCGACCTGATAGCGAGCGAAATCGAGAAATCGCAACCGTCGTCCCATGGTACGCTTACACTTTGGTTTGACGACACAGGTACCTGGTTCGAATCCGGGTTGGGAACAAGCCTCGTGTCCGATGGAGCCGGACTATCTCGGAGGTCAGGTTATGCACAGCTGCAATCCAAGAGGTTTTGTTCCAAGCTCAAAGTGTTTCTTTTTATTCTCAATTTAGGGGCAGTCTGTAATTATCTCTCCCGACTTCCCTCTTGCATGCCCGTGACAAGGTGCAACCGGCTCACCAGCTAGGATGACCATATAGCTCTGCACAGCGAGTTAGTCTTCCGAGTGAAGTTTCGGAAGCCTGCGTTGACGTACCACACGGCATTCCCAGGTGATTTTTCAATCAACTTCTGCATTGGGGCATCGGCTGAACCATGTGACCATCCCATCCCAACTCGGGCATGAATTAGAGTGTTCGAAATGGCTATTATGGCAGGGAATCCATCCACAGCGATGAAGAGCAGAGCATCGGTTGCCAGCAGTTCAGTCATGAGGCAAAACAGCAACCAAAACCTTGGTAGAGACGACTGCTCAGGATGGTTAAATTCGGAGATAGATGAACCGCTACGCACGTCTGGAGCGCCGCACTCTCTATCAATATTGAAAGGAACCACTGACACACCATCAGCCCGAGCCAAACAGACAGAATATTGAGACTTTGAGAGTAGATTCGGACGATGAAACCATTTTAGTGACCCGCCAAATGCGAAAAGCAATGAAACCTGTACAAAATTGAGTTGAGGCGGTTGAGACTTATATTCTTACCAGTGCTGTATACATTTGCCCTTGGCGAGGATATCGGTTAAAATTATTCGTCGCTCTTCAAAAGAGGGTAATGCATACAAAAGGGAGAGCACAGCGCCAGTTGCCTGCCAAGGTTTCGACTCGTTGACAAAGTCGGTGCCGCGAAGATTTGACTTCGGGGTGGCCACTTCGATGATCAGAGCCACGCACGAGACTGGGCACAATAGTTAGATCATGTCTGTTTGCCAATACGCTATATCAGACGTACCAGTAAGACCAATGTGAGCGAATATTGGGAACATGACCACCCTTATGTTTCGGTCCCATACTATCCACAGGCGGTATGTCTCCAAGATATAGCAGTCAGTAATGGACCTATATGGATCGTACTCACAACTATGGCATCTCCGAGCAGCACCGCTATGACAGTGAGAACGATCTTGGCAATCTCGCTAGGCTGCGCGAGATCCGCATAGAAAGCATCTTGGCTGACAGGATTGCCAAGATGAATCCATGTAAAGAAGGCTTGGTATACCACAATGCTCCAGTGCTTGCTTGGAAGGTCATTGGCGAAGTCAAATTGACACCTAAGACTCGCCGTTGTTACCACCAGGAAAAGGGCCGCAATCGCGAGAAACACCAGAGAGCTCAAATGATATCTTGCGGTTTGGCGTGCAAGTGTTCTCCGCGTTGACAGAAGGTAGATAGCCGAAATGAAGAGAAGTAGTAGCAATCCATAAAGGAAAGTCTCGAGGACGAGGGTGGTAAGGTTGGCTGGAAGAGTTGAGATACCCGGCATCGTGCGGAGGAAAAATTTTCAGTTTCTGAAGCTTGTGGACGGCCTGTTATATTTGTGAGGGTCTTGGGAACAGAACTGTTCGAATACGGGAATGACAGTTCACAACAAAGAAACGCGAGACGCGAACAAATGATCTACATGAGGTGGGAAATTGGATATCGGTAGATTTCGCATGGTGATATTGATAATGCAGGTTGCCATGTACACGGGATCTTCAGGCGCCGACGAATTCCCGCTCACAAGTATAGCGACTACAGTATTCCACTTCGCACGGCCAAAAAAAAATCTGAGGCTCCGTAGGGTGAAAAAGGAATTCGCAATAATCTGGCGTTTATTTCCCGAGAGCGTTTGAAACTTTGTCCCTGACCGCATGAGGTGCACAAGAAAACTAAGCCACCTTTGTGCTAACGGGATCACTTCGGTGGCGAATGGACTCGCACCTACATTGATTGTAATTCACTATTGTCAATTTGTCACTTTTACCCAAGGCTGGGTCGTAAAGGGCAGAGATCGCTTTCGCTCCTGATCCGAAAGGGGACTTGGAGGGTCGGCCTGATGAGATGGATTCAGATGTCCGAAACAAAACCAGCGTCCAGAGACCGAGTAAAAATGTAACGACCATTCCCAGTCTCACAGCCAATCTTATTTCAGCCAATGTAGAAGTCTCTCTCCGCCGGAAGCGCTGAATCTGGAATGGATGTCGGATATTGCCGAAATATCCTCACGGTTCATTTGGCTACAACAGCAATCAGGATTTGCTGATCAGTACATATCTAGCGAACTGTCGTTTTCCAACGTAGCCAAACTCAGTTGCAAAATCTGATCGAGCAACCACTCCCATTTCTGTGCCGAAGCGTCTGAGCAGAACTGAAAGCCCACATTCATGAATCCGTGGCTTGTTGCCTCGGACCGAACGAACAAAATGGCGATCGATGGTCGGCGTTTGCCGACAAAACTTTGGCTGCGGAATAACCAGGGCTTCCTCAACCATACGTTGGATGAACGTCCAAATAAATGGGAATGGGCCGGCGGTGCGCCTTGTTTTCTTGAGGAGATTTGTGTATAGAATTTTGGGGACAGGGGTATAATCGTAAACTGAGAATATGTGGTTGAAACACGCACGAGTGAAGTTCTTCACCTTGAACTCTGGCAGTTAACAAGGACCGCTGGTGATCATGACTGAATCCTCAGTAGATGTAAATCCAGGAATATAATCTTCACCCAGGAACTACAGTGAGTTCGCCTGCGAGTGTGATTCACCTCTGCTTCAACAATGAATAATAAGCATGATATTCTGGACACCTCTATGCAACTTCACCCAACAAAAGGTCTCACAAGACAAGCCAACGAATTGTGGTTCAAGTTCACACGCACCACCACGATCATGTCACTCTCGGAGTTTGCGGAGCGAGTCTGTTTTTTCTCGCCCGACATCGATGTGCTCGGGTCCAGCAGAACGAGTTCGCTCACGACACCAGCCCGACGCCAACGCCGATGCCGTGCGCAATGCATGAGATCACCATAACCCCGGTTGTGTTCGACTGCCCGTCGAACGGGCGCGACCCGCCGAGCCACATTCTCAAGATGACTGCGAGGCGCTATTGGACGCTAGTCTTGTTTTTATCGCGGGGTCCCGATCGTAGTGCGCCGCTATTACCTAAGCTTAGCTAATCTTAGCTAATCCGGGCAAGGCCGAAACTTCTGTTTTAAGCCCTCCAGGGCAGCGAGGGCACATAATTTGTGGTTCTGAAAGCAAATTGAGGTTCCCTGAGTGTCCATAATTATTTGTGTGAATTTTGTGTAACTTCTTCGCTACATCGCAAGTCGCTGCCAATGGCGCGGTTGAATCACGTGTTAGAATCACGTCAAAACGCGCTATTTCGCACAACCATTTCTGGTCTCTCTTTTGAAATTCTGAGGAGGCAGAAAGTTAGAAGCATTGAATAAAAGTCGTGAGGCACAAAAATTTCTGCAAATTGAGAGAATTCCGTGCAAAGAGAACGAAATCGGACTCTGATTAGCTAAGATTACCTAATAGCGGTGCACTGCGATCAGGACCCCGCGGTAAACAACAGACTTTATATAGCGAGGTACGAGCGTTCATATAAAGCGTCTGTCTACGAGAGACTAATTGGACGCCGGATTCTGATGCGAACGAGCAGGGATTGAGCCTGCTTTTTTGCGCATTGTGTCGCATCGCGTGGGTCCCGTATTCTTATCTTGTTCTTCCTTACCATGAACGTCAAGCATGTGTTGACGTTGTCGTTGAGCAGACAAAGAACAGTGGGAACCCATAATCTCCCAAATCTTCCAGATGCAAGCGGGTAAAACGCTGCATCATCGGGTGCGCGAGGCATTGGCGGTCGACTGGCAGAGCCATGGCGAGGCTGGGGTGCTGAATCGCGACTTGCTGCCAGAGGACGGCGTTTGTGCGTCTTCACTCCATTCTTATTTCCCCTTCACTGATTGGATGCGGCGTGCACAGCGGCGTTTGAATGGGGCGACGCAATCGCAGCATTCATCCGCTCCCCACATTTTTCTGGGCCGTCGTATCGTCGGTATCGGGCATTCCGGCGGCGCAGGAACACTGCACGTCTTTCCCTTCCTCCTCTCCTCGTATTAATTTTCTCGTTCGCAGTGTGCTGTCACTCAGATTTCTCCCCGAATTCCCTTTCACATCCCTCATCCTCATCGAGCCAACCATGGCCACCCCTGCGCTCTACGCTCGCACCATGGCGCCGCACATCCCCGCCATCGTCAGCGCGACGCGCCGCAAGCGCGATACATGGTCGAGCCGCGAGGAGGCTGCAGGGCGAGGGAGCCGTGGAGAAGGTGGAATAAGACGGTGTTTGCGCTTTTTATCGTGAGTACGCTGTCTACCCATCTTTCTTCCCTCCTCATGCCCATGCTCCCTGCTCTCGCCGCGTGGTTGCTCACCCTCCGCCGCGTTCATTTTCGCAGGAACACGGCCTCGTCCCTACCACAGGCTCCGGAGAGGCAACGCTGAAATGCGACAGGCGGCACGAGGCGCGTGGGATGGCTGATGTCGAACCGCACATGGCCGCGGTCGAGGTGCTGGGGCGCATTGGCGGGCGGATGCCAGTGCATTTGGTGTGGGCGAATGGTAGCGAGTTGATGTACGTCCCGTGTATCCTTCTACTCTTCCCTTCCCTCCCTATCATGCGATACACCTTTTCGTTTTCATATTATGCGAGTCCACGCGAAGCTAACCCAGACACAGCCCGCGAAGAATGCAAGACGCGCTCTCAGCGCTCACCGATGTCGACGCAGACGGGAACGAAACGCAGAACGGTCGCCGCTTCGCGTCGATTACGAGGCTTGAGGGCGGGCATCGAGTGCGTCTCTCCTCTTTTCCTTCCCTCGTTTTGGCACGCTTTCGCGTCCTTTCGTCTCGAATTCGACTCATATTGGCCCACCGCGCGTCGCGTACTTCAGATCGTACAAGAATCCCCAGACGATGTCGCGCGCGCGATATGTTGTACTCTTGATTCCATCTCTGTCACGGACGGCGGTGAGCAGAGTCGGTTGTGATCAACAAGGGTCTACAACAGGAGTTTCCTTCGGGTTTTTCGATCTATTTATTCATGCAGCGTCAATTTGCGCGCAGGGATGCGATGGGTTCATTTCAAGCATCCGAGACAGGCTGTACTCAGCGATGGACTCAAGGGAAGAAAAAAGACCTGGTAGCGAACAGTTTCGCACCCGCCGTCCCATGTTCGGTATATTACAACGCTCATGAGGGGATTAATCCTGGTTCGAATCCAGGCCAGGTCGTGTCCACTCTATCCTGTATTTTTCTTGCAGCTAACTGTTTTTATCCTCGAGAGTTGAAGTATTTCCTCACATGTTGCTTATTTCAAGCTACAGACTCACTTAGTTTGTTACGCAATTGGGTTGGGTCTAAAGATCATACATAGATGACAGTTACTTATGCTGAGGCACAAAGAGAGGAAAGAGATCTGGTAGCGAATGGATTCGCTCCCCTGTCCCATAATGTGTCCACTTAATGGTTTCACCAGGGGCGAATACCTGGTTCGAATCCAGGCCAGGTCATGTCATGGTCGAGGACCTCTTTTTTCTTTCCTCAGTCCCAGTTTCGAGATGCTCAGCATTATATTCTCGCTTGTGCCCAATTCAACCTACAGACTTTGTTCGACGCACCAAAAGGCGCGAGACGCCTTCTCCGGTTAAAGTCCTGAGGTTGGCTCAGCCTCAGTAGCGTCGGGTGGCGTCTGTAATTACCTTTATTGAGGCACGAAGGGATGGAAGAGAGACCTTGTAGCGTGCGAAATCGCCGTTTCATCTGGGCTGACGAAGGAACACCTGTTCCGAATTCAGGCCAGGCCCAGTCTTGTTCACAAACAGAACTTGTTCTGTATGTGCCTATTTGGGGGGTTTCAAAGGGGGGAGTGTCAAGAATGTCCGCTTTTGGCTTATGTAAATCGGACGGCCCCGGACCGCTGCCGGCTCGCCCTTTTCCGGTGGTCTGGACCATGAGTTTGATGTAACCCAAATGCGACCCAATGCGAGCTGGTCGACGCGTCAGCGTCGAACGAGCGAGCGTTGGGCGCCCATCTTCGAGCTCACGAAATTCCATAGAGTTCAAATTATTTGATGAACTTCAATGTTCACAAAAATTCAAGAACAAATCACAAGGTTTTACCAAGGTTTATGAAAGGAACTGACTTTTTTAAAACCTCACTGGTAAATTGTTCTGTTCAAGTTCTGTTTGTGCCACGCCGCTTGCCGGCCTCTCCCCAAATCATAGCAATCACAGGTACCCACGGACTGATTACGCAATCCGGTGGCTGTGCGCATTCGGCTCGTCTCATTAAGACACGTTCTCTCACTGCTGGAGTCTCCAAAATTCTTGTATTAGCTCTCAGTGGTCTACAGAATATTTGGATAACAAAATAATCAAAGATTGTGCAATATTTGGAGCCAAACCACTTGTCGGAGGTGCAAGCCTCGGACCGATCGGCCGATTCGGCAGTTCCCGCGACGTTTCGATTTGGCCATACCAAGGTCATTTTACGCCCCAAAAAGCTTCCCAATGATAGTTTTAAGCTAATATGTGTCCTTGGGACCAAAAAGCGCTTGCGCAACCACCTGCACGCAGTAGAAAAAATGCCAGACGCAAGTAACACAGCCACTGGATTGCGTAATCAGTCCGTGGCTATGGTTGCGGACACAGCTTCATGTCAAATCGCAATTTTGAGCAAAACTCTTAGATCTTAAAGATTTAGCAGGAACATAGGGTGGGTTTACCTTCAAAACTTTCATTTCAGAAAGATTGGGGGCAACCTAAGTGGGTGACTTTCCATAAGCATTAAAAAATTGTTTTGGAATATTTCGAGCTCTATAACCATCGAATCACCGCATTGACAAGACAGCTGCCAGGACCCCATCGGCCTCAGATCTCGCTTAGGATATTGTTCAAACCTGAATTTATTATAATCTAGAAGAGGGGTCCCTACCCCCTCTCTAGATTATTCTCTTGTCGAATAAACGGTTTTGGATGGATACGTACGCACCTGTCTTCCCACGTCGCCATCTTTGGATCGCGTAACCAGCCTTGATTGGCTTGAGCTTGCCTGCAACGGTGCCGACAACGTGCCTTTGACCATCCCGAGCCTTGGTATGTCTCACAATTCACCTAATGGGCCGCGACTGCCCACGAAAATGTCGAAACTTTGTTACAAGGCACCTCCGGATCGATGCAGTTATGCTGAACTACACAGAACTGCACATTTTGCGTAGTCCATCAACTCAGAATGATGAGTATCGATACCAGTATTGACTTGGTGGGTAAGGCCGCTGCATTTGCACGGCAGTCACTCATACTTATATCTTTTTCAAACTTGCTTTTGACTTCCAAGTTCCGGGACCAGAAACAGGCAACTGCAAATGTCAAAAAGTGTTGTTCTGCTGCTCAATTGTATTGACACAAATTATGGTCATGGATGAGAGCAACTGAAAAACTCACGCAGTAAGATTTCTTTTCCGAACTATTTCTCATCCTCACGTTCCCGCAACACTCAATCAGCTGGGCATCAGTACGCTGCCCTTCATCGGGCTTTAATATATTTCTCTCTGGCATAAATCGGTGCTGCCGTCACTCCCCATGCAATTTCTTCTATGATACATGCATTCACATACAGAAAATGCAGCCAGACAGTTTTTTCTATTCTACCTTCCTATATCTTGCCCAAAGCAGCAAAACAATAAAGCGAGGAGAAGAAAAAAAGAAACAGCTGCGTGGTTTGAACCTACGTCGAGGTGGCACAGCCATTATTCTCATCACAAAAAATCTAGTCTCCATTTCCAAAATCCGTTAGATTTGCGCTCAACACAGCCACTATTGAGTGTTGTTAAAAAACGGAGACAAGTCTTTTGACTAGGTGATCGACCCGCTTACGATTTATAAAAAGAACGACTCCTTATTACATAAGTATTCGTAAAAAGTCGTTGATCAAAGGCCCAGACACGCGTCGTGGCGCGTAAAGACACGTCCTAGATGTATCAAGACGCGTCGTAAGTGCTGTTGATGCTGCACAGCAGACTAAGTAAACTCGAACCAATCTTGTATATTCTAATGCTTGTGGGAACCCATTTAGATTAAATTATTTGAAGTATCGCGCTGTGCCGACATCACTGGGACCGCTCAAACAAGCTCAAAAATAAGATAATCGTTATGGAAAGTCACCCAGTTAGGGTTTAAAATGGCAAAATTTTGGACCAAAATTTTCAAAGTTAATGTACCTAACTTGCCACCTGGACCAAATTTTTCAAAATTGATGTACCTAACTGGCTGCCTTTTTATAAGTAGCTGATGGGAACATTCCACCAGGGCCTCTGGGCATCTTGGATCGCTTTGGAGGGCCTTTGGGCATGGTGGGCAAGAGCGAGGAGGCAACGAGGACCACACGAGGCCCGGCAGACATGGTTTGATGGCCGAACACAGCCACAGCACAGCCACCAAATGGCAAACTGCCTCCACCAAAAAAAAAAAAATTTGCAAGTTCTGCTCCATAGAATATCTAAAGGGCCTTCCTACTGTGCTATTTACACTCTCAAATGGATAACCAAAGGTTTCCCAAGCACGTAATAAGGGTTACCAGATTTGGACACAAGCTTGTCACGAAGTTACGTCCGCAACCATACCTGAGGTGATCGTGATTGCTAACAGACCATATACAGGTACATACTTGTTCGTCAACTGTATATTGGTTCTGTAACAGAGACTAGGCCAGGCCATACACAGCTGTCATGCAGGGCTTTTTGCTTCAGGCTCAGTGTTTCATTTATTCAATTTAGGGGAAGTTGAACTGTATTTGAGTCTGCCGAGTTCCCTCTCCTTAACAAGGTGAAACCGGCTCCTTCTCGAGGGTCACCAGAGAGCTCTGCACGGCAACTTAGTCTTCGGACTGAGGTCCGACAATCTGTGTAGACGTACCACACGGCAGTTCCGGGTGATTTCTGGATCCACTTTTGCATTTGAACATCTGCGGAACCCGGTGACCATCCCAGCCCCACTCTGGCGTGTATCAAAGTGTTGGAAATGGCTATGATGGCAGGGAAGCTATCCACAGCGATGGCGAGAAGAGCATCGGTAGGTAACATTGCTATCATGAGGGTACCTAACAACCAAAGTCTGCGGTATGTTGAATTCTGTTAAGTGTGAGATGAAGGGATATATTGATAGCCACGCACGTCTGGAGTGCCGCACTTTCTATCAATATTAAAAGAAACCACTGACGTATCATCAGTCCGAGACGGAATGTCAATAGTAGTAATACTTTGAGAGTGGATTTGGAAGTTGAAACCGCTATAGTGACTCTCCAAATGCGAAAAGCAATAAAACCTAGAAAGATGTCAGTTGGGGCGATGAAGGATCACATTCCTACTAGTGCTATATAGATTCGCTCTTAGCAAGAAGATCGGTCCTTCGTTTTTTTTGCAAGAGGAAAGCACGTACAAAATGGAGAGCACAGCGGCAGTAACCTGCCAAGGCCTAGACTCGTTATCGAAGCCTGCCCCGCGAAGCCTCGATTGGAAAGTGACCACCTCGTGGATCATAGCTACAGACGAGACTGAGTGCAATATAGATGCTGGTGCGTTTAGTACAACCGTCGACGCACCGGCAAGTATGACATGAGCAAATATTGGGAATATGACCACCCTCATGTTTCGGTCCCATATTATCCACAGGCGGTATGTCTCCAAAATTAAGTAGTCACTCGTGGAAATGGAAAGCTCGTACTTACAACTATGACATCTCCAAGCAACATCGCCATGACAGCGAGAACGACCTTGGCAATCTCGCTGGGCTGCGCGAGATCCGCATAGAAGGCATCTTGGCTGATGGGATTACCAAGATGAATCCATGCAAAGAAAGCTTGGTATACGACAATGCTCCAGTGCTTCCTTGGAACGTCATCGGCAGATTCAAATTGTCATCCAAGACTCACCGCTGTTACCAGTACGAAAAGGGCCGCCATGGCGAGAAACACCAAAGAGTTCAAATGATGCTTGGCAGTTTGACGTGCAAGTGTTCTCCGCGTTGACAGGAAGTAGACGGTCGAAATGAAAAGGAGCACTAGCAATCCATAAAGGAAAGTCTCCAGGACAAGAGTGACAAGGTTGGCTGGAAGAGTTGAGATGCCCGGCATCGTGTGAAGGGGGAATTTTCGGTTTTTGCTGCGAACAGCCTATTATATCCGTGAGGGTCTCGGGAACAGAACTGTTCGAACATGGGAATGACAGTACCGAAAAAGGCAAAGCGGGAGGGCAACTAAGAGTTCAACAAACCACTGACATGGTAGATTCTGAGTCAGAATGCAACGAACCGTTGCCACGTACACGGGGTCGATGTATTCCCACTCGCAAGTATAGCCAACACAGCATTCAACTTCGCACGGCCCCCCCAAACAAAATCGGAGTTTCCCTACTTTGCGGTGGCTGAGAAGGCAATTCGCAATAATTTAGTAACCATTTCCGGAAATGTTTGGAATTTCGTCCTTGACGCCCTGAGGTCCATAACAAAAATTGAACACTTTTTTTGAGTAGGCCATTGTGCTGACGGGATCACTGCGGTAGCGAATGGACTCGCACCTGCATTTTTTGTGATCCACTATTGTCAATTCGGCACTTCTGCCTCAAGGTTGGGTCGTAAAGGGCGGAGATCCCTTTTGCCCCTGATCCGAAAGGGGACGTTGGAGGGATGGCATGATCAGATGGATTGAGATGTCCGAAATAAAACCAGCGCCCAAATACTGAGTGAGAATGTGACAAACACTCAGCTAATCTTCATTTAAGCCAATGTACAAGTCTCGCTCCGCCGCAAGCGCTGAATCTCGAATGGATGTCGGATGTTGCCGAAATATTCTCACGGTTCATTTTTGGCTCAAATTGACGTGGGGTCCAAGTTTTAGATTCAGCATGAGACCAGCGCAAACGCAGGCGGCGTTTATAAGCCACAACACCAATTAATGCATGATGAATTTATTTCGCAACACGGAAGTGCGAAGTAGATATAATACACGAATCTTTTCCTTCTGCCTTGGATTTGTTTAAACATTGTAAGAAATTCAAATGACTTTCGGAGTGAAATGAACACGATTGAGTCCATTGGTCATATATTTGGAAATAAAGCCTACCTCTTCAACAAACCGGAAGTCTCTTCTCCAATTCACTCGGCTCTTCGTCGCGCTTTTCCGCGGGAATACAGGGAAGGCAGCACTTGAAATCGGAAGGACCGGGGCATAAACCTGAACACACCACGATCAATCGATGCGCAAGGATTTCGGAGGAGGGATAAGCCTACCCGAGATCATATAATGGTTGTTGATGCTGCAGGTGCTAGTGAACCGACAGACGCCGCCTATAGCGGAGGTGCACGGAGCCTTTGTGCAACATTTGATATCCTCGGGATCGTCGGGGCAGAGGTTGTTGTAGATGGTTCCACCGCTAGCCTGGCAGCTGCTGGTTGAGATGCATATGCCCACTCCAGAAGCGAGGCCACCGCCCGTGCAAGGGCCGTTTAAGGCTGCCTGAGTCGATGCGATCGATGCGAAGAGAACAAAAAGGGACGAGAAGCTCATGGCGCGCGAGGAACCGGTATGGTTACGAGAGCTTAAATAGCGCCGGAGACTGTCAAGAATCAATGGAATGTTTTAATAGAAGCCATGTTGCGGCACCCTGCACTGATTCTTATCATTCATCTGTCCATTTCAACTGGGTTATGCTCTTGGTGACACCAACGTTGTCGTGGATGGAGCTAAATGGTTAATATTAGTTTAAATTTGTTGACTACTCGACCATTCAGCTAAAAGCCTTCCGCTGTACTGTTATGCAGTGAACGATTTTTTGTTTGCAGCAAGCGGTCGTGCACAGGTAATTCTGCTTCAGTCCTGCCGCAAGTAATGCTAGCGGCATGTTGATGCATGGTTCCTGCTGTAACCACCACGCCGCACGGGCTCCAGATCGATGCCTGGTCGGAAGTCTCATGGAACTCTTCACGTTGATTTAGCTCCAGAACAGGCAAAATGAATTTGTTGAATCCTTGATTCAGTCTGCACTGCACCCTGGCGAACTGATAAAGAACTGAAGGTCTCCGAATAACAGTCATTGATACATTATTGATGCGTTGATCTTGAAGCGGTGCTTCGGTCCAGTTTCGATCCTCTCCAGAGCCTCTCTATGGAGTCGGTGGGGCGTCGACATTCCTCCCGCCAACGGCCTCAAGCAGCAGATAACATGGAGTCTAGGCGCTCCCACTAATGTAGTAGGCCACGTTCCGGTCTTGTCGCCCACACCGGCTTACCGCCAAATCACCTCATCCTTTCAAATCCTTCATCGAACTAATCGTGACCACCCTGCGCTACGCCTCATGGTGCTGCACATCCCCGACATTGCCGCTGCTACCGTCTGCGAGTGCGATACGCGGCCGAAGAACAGGGAGGCGAGGGTGTGGATGCGGGGTACGGTGCCGTGGATAAGAGGGTGTTTGTGCTTTCGTCGTACATAAACGCGGTCTCTTCTCTCTCTCCCACGTCGTTGCTTACTGACGCTGGACTTATTCCCGCGGCTAGGGACACGCCTTCGTCCCACCATCACCGGCTCGGGAGAGGTAATCCTCAAATACGAACAATGTTTTTATTTGCTGCTGTTCGCGCGGCGGTTTTTTGTGATGTGCGAATTATGAGCTCTTTGATGTATTTGCAGAAACCCGTGAGTTGTCCTTCTTGATGTGCGTGAAATGAATAGGTGCCGTCCAACAGCGAATCCATACGAGTTTGATAATGTCCTAGTTAACACATGTCCAGCCGCACACATCATTTTTACATGCATGGTACTTGACCGAGCAAATCACGTACTCAGATTTTGACGAAATTACCCAAGTTTTTCGTCTTGGGAGCAAACTGAACGGCCAGATGGAGCATAACGAGATCAGCTTGAGCATCGTTCTGATTTTCCCAGACACGTACCGAGGGTTATCAGTTCCGAAGAATGCTGCGGCACCAGCTTGGGCCAAGTGTTTGCTCAAGTTTTTTCACAAAACCCAAATGGTTGCTGTGATGATGGAGAATACGGGACCAAAGAGAGCAAGTGCTTTCTTGCTTTCTTGGAATCATCCTTCCTGACCTCGAGCATCAAGATAAGCAGCCTGTTCAGTTCTGTACTGACAGTGAGTACGGGAGTTTCTCGTTTCCATTTCTTCAATGCCAGTGCTCTGTTTCGAATCCAAAGTTACAAGTGTTCGAGTGCGGAGATTCCAAGGAGAGACGAAGATGCGTCAAATAGGAAGGATCGCGTTATTTGTGTCGAGAGCCGTTGCAAAACAGGTAACAAGGGAACAGTATTCCAAATAGCTTGCGCAAAGTGATGGCTGATCGGCGTCTTCCGTGCTAGGGGCGCGCCGCGGAGCCTAATGCTCGTCAGCATGTTCAGGATACGGTTAGCCTGCTAATGGAAAGTTCGACGATGTGATGAAAAGGTACAATGCATATATTCAATTCGGCTATTGTGCTTTCTGATCGTCCAGACATCCTCTCCCAACTGCTCCTTCCGAAGAAGACTCGAAGAGCGTACTAATGATTTACCGGCAGACCCCCTACATGTATATCAGCCTATGCTCAATTTAAAATGCAGTGAAAACGTGCCTCCGCCTCACAATCCAAGCCGGCACAGCACTGGCTATTGTAGATACACGGTTCCTCGTATTTTCTGCAGTAGTATGCTTCCTAAATGTCCAAGTATCAGCCCACCAACAGATTCACAAATCAGTGAGAAATTACCTGTATTTCGAGTTTGCTGGTCTCTATACAGGCGCTCTTTCCTGGCGGCGGCCTAGCAGAGACCGTAAGCGCAAGCGCGACTATCAACAAGCAGGTAATGCGGAGTTGCATGGGACAGGTTTGCAATGAGGGCTTATACTCCTTGAAATGACCGCTATATATACGGTCACTGAGGTCACTCTTGGTCACAGTCTGTGTAGGTGCAATTCCTGCATACTCGGTTCTAGTTCGCATCAGTACTTCATATTGACGTTATGGGTCAGGATGAATTGCGCATCGCCTGCACCGAGCTGTCACCGAAAGAACCCCTGCCAGTGCCACCCTTCCCCGTCAGGGTCTTTCCTCGATCTTCGTAAGAAGCATGTTAAATACACGGATCGGGCTGCGAAATATCTAGGATTGAAATGCTAAGTTGAGGATCGTGAAGTTCGTAGCAATAGTGATTTTGAACCGTGAGTTCGGTGACGTGGTAATACCAGAACCACTAGTATAGCTGGCACTATCAGTCACTGAACGTGTTATTCCGGACAGAATATTCCCTTGTTGTGGTGAGGCACGATAGTGATCGAGCGAGGAGTGGCAAGCATTTGAGCCGTCTCCGTCACTGTTCGGGCCATATGAGTGGGCTGTCCAAAACTGGTTAGTACTTACTGTACATACGTTACTCAAGAACTCATGGAATCGCAGGACTCGCGCCACTGTTCTGTATATTTCGAACCGATGGTCAGACTTCAGTCACGGGTCATATCAGAACGGTTTTTAGTGCGTGGATAAGCCCCTTGGTGTCAAAGAAAATTTGTGCCATCCGGACTTGAACAGAACTGCGAGGGACCGATTATCTGGTGTTTCCACGAGAATGGAAGTATTTTGATCCCGGTCTACGCTTCCAAAAACTCCAAGTTACCGGCCAGCAGGTACAAACTCTTGAAAAAAAAAGGGATTTTGTTCCCGACGCCAAGGCCCGCCCATGCGCTGTAGCATATAACAGTTCTCTTATTGGCTCAGGACTGCAATGAATTCGATAATTATTTTTTGACTGCTTCAACCTTTGCTCGCGCCCCTTGCGCCTTGTTGCATTTTGTGTGTTATCCAGCACTGATTTAGCATTTTTTTGAGACCGTGAAAAGTGTTGTATGTAAAGACTTGCATGTTTTCGAAGTTGAGATAATTATTTCCTTTGTTCCTTTATTGCAACGAACTATATTTTTGTTCACGACAAGCGATCGTGCCTAGGTAACTCAGTCCTGCCGCAAGTAATGTCGGCGGTATGCCGGTTTCCTAGATAATATCCTGAGTTAACGTCATCACGGACTCCAGATCGATGCTTGGTGATAAGTCCTAGGGAAGCTCCTCACGTCAATTTAGCTCCCGAACGAAAGAAAATGGATTTTTCGGATTCTTGTTTCCGTCGGGTGGTCTGAAGGTCTCCGATCAACAATCATTGATGCGTTGATGCTTCGCGTCACCACCTCCTTTCACATCTCACGTCCTCATCGAACCAACCATGGGGCGCCAGCGCGACACGTCGCAAGCGCGATACGCGGCCGAGCCACAGGGAGGCACAAGTGTGGATGAGGGCGAGGGCGCCGAGGAAGAGGTGGGATGCGCGGGTGTTTCCGCTTTTATCGTCTCCTACAGCTTGCTCTCTTTCCCCGCCTCTCCGGGCCCCGCCGGGCTGCTGATGTTGTAATGATTCTTACGGAAACACGCCCTCGTCTCCATCGCCTGGAGAGGTGACGCTCAAATGCGACCGACGGCATGAGGCACGCGGCCGGCGTGGAGCCGCACATGGTCGCGGTGCACAGTGTTGGTGCGCATCGGCGGACGGGTGCCGGTGCATCTGATATGGGCGAATGGAAGCGAGTTGGTGTGCGTGTCTTTTTTCTTTTCTTTTCTTACGTTCCCTTCCCTTTGTCTTGCACGTTTTACTTCTTGAATCTTCTCTCGTCTTCACCCTGGCACATGGGACGCATCTGTGAGGCAACACCGCGCTAACGAGACGCACACAGCCCGCGAGCAATGCATTTACGCAGACGGGAACGAGACGCAAAATGGCCGCCGGCTCCCGTCGACTACGAGGCTTGAATGCGGGCATCGGGTACACTCGTTCTCTTTTCTTCCTTCTTCTCACATTTACGTACACTGTTTGGCTCGTCTTCGCGTTCGTTCGTTCGCTTGTGCGTCTTGAATTGATAATGACCCACCGCGCATCGCGTACTTCAGATCGTACAAGAATCGCCGGGCGCGCGATATATTTCCTCCGGATTCCACCTTTGTTACGGAAGGTGAGCGCAGGCGGCTGCGATCAACGAGAGTTTGTAGTTTTGTTTTGGTTCTGGATTTATTCATGTAATGTCAACTGCACGCGTTCATTTCAAGCTCCGAGGCAGGGCGTACTCACTAATCGAATCAGGAGAAGAAAAAGACCTGGTAGCGAACGGTTTCGCACCCGCCGGCCCATGGTACGTCTACCTAGCGTTCATGAGAATAATCCTTGTTCGAACCCAGGCCAGTCATGTCATCATCAGAGAGTGCTCTTTGTCTTGCCTCAGTCCTAGTTTCGAATTGTTCAGCATTATATCTTCACTTGTGCTTAATTCAGCGTACAAATTCGTAAAAGCCTTGTTGACCGAAGGTCTGCCAAGTTCGCTCGGCGACCTTCTATACATAGTGGACCAGCTCTCCGGAATTCTGACCGCCTTTTCCAACTTGCACCCGGCTGTCCAGATGGAGAGCTCTGCACAGTGAGTTAGCCTTTCGAGTGAAGTTCGAAAGCCTGTGTTGACTTACTACACGGCATTCCCGGCCGATTTCTCGATCACCTTCTGCATTTGGCCATCGGCTGAACCCTGTGACCATCCTAGTCCCACTCGGGCATGAATCAAAGTGTTCGAAATGGCTGTGATGACGGGAAGGTTATCCGTAGTGATGAAGAGGAGCGCATCGGTAACCAGTAATGCCGTCAAGAGGGAAAATAGTAACCACAGTCTGCGTGTGTTGAATCCCCGGGATACAGATATATCGATAGTCACGCACGTCTGGAGCGCCGCACTCTCTATCAGTATAGCCAAGAGCCACTGATGCATTATCAGCCCTCGGCGAGGAGGACAGACAAAATATCCGTACCTTAAGAGTAGATTCGGACGATGAAGTTGCTTTGGTGACCTTCCAAATGCGAAAAGCGATAAAACCTCGACAGGGGTGAGAAATTGCGGCGGTCATTGAGACTGAAGTTCCTACCAGTGCTATATACATTTGCTCTTGGCACAGAAATCAGTCATTTCTCTCCGTTCGGAAGTGGAAAGCACATACAAAAAGGAGAGCACAGAGCCAGTTACCACCCAAGGTATTATTTCATGGATGAAGCGCGCTCCTCTGAGGCTTGACTGGGAGGTTGCCATGTCGATAATCAGAGCCACACATGAGACTCCGTGCAACAGTCAGACCACGCCTGCTTGCAATGCGGAGCAGACGTACCAGCGAGCCCGATGTGAGCGAATATGGGAAATATGACCACCTTGGTGCTTCGACCCCATATTATCCAGAGGCGGTATGTCTCCCAAGTCAAGGAATGAGTTCTCTAAGATGATAAACAACGAAAATTGTGCTCACAACTACCGCGTCTCCAAGCAGAATGGCTGTCACTGTGAGAATGAGCTTGGCAACCTCGCTTGGCTGAGCGGGATCCGCATAGAAGGCGTTTTGGCTGACAGAGTTGCCCAAATGAATCCATGCAAAGAAAGCTTGGTATATGACAATGCTCCAATGCTTGGTTGGAACGTCAAAGGTAGAATCTACTATTGGCCATCAGGTACCTGGCCACCCCTAGGTACCTGGCCACTTGAGGTTTATAGGCTTAGCACTTTGAAATGCGATCCACCTGATATCGAGGGATGAAATAGGACCTCCAACGCACGTCCCGACCAAATTTAGACGGAATCTGATGTGACGATCAAAAGTTATGGCAGTTTGATCACCGTCGGAGGACGTGGGAAGACAGATCTCTTGATGTCATTATACTGATGCAACTTGTGGCGGCTCGTTCTTGGTCAAATCTTCACCGATCCGCGACTTCCGTGGCTCATTCTTTTCGTTTGATTCCGCCCTAAATTTCTGACCAGGTGACCTCATGAAAGCTGGAGATGTAGGTGTGCCAGAGCTCTGGGAACGACGGGCACTGTTTTCAGGCTTAGATATCGAGTCACCCTTACAGCGAATGAGCGGTTGGCGAGTGAGGTATGGACCTTTCCAGGGCCATTCTACATCAGTCATAGATCAACCTGTAATACATATCGAATTTTTCTCTTTTACATTGGTCGTGCAATGGCATCAGCAGTCAAAATTCACCCAAATTTGAAGTCCGGAACTTTTAAATTCGTTCAAGCAAGCGGGAGACTGTCGGAATGGATATTTTGTTCTAAATAGATGGAATTCCTTATAATTATGGTATTTTTACCAGAATTTAGCCTATAATATGTGTTCCCCAACATGTGGCACTCACACAGTTGAGAGAACCAGTTTTCGGCATCTGGTGCAAACAAAAAGGATATTTTCATAGCATTTTCCAAGCTCCCATATACCACTAAAACATGTACAATACATTGTATATGATCTATTTTCAACATCCAAATAGCTGGGGCTGGCTTGTGACACACCACCCGCGTATAAAGGCGGGTGGCCAGGTACCCCATAAATGGCTATTTTGGGCCTGTCGCTAATAAAAAATTCACTGTACCTGAACACCTTGCTCTAAATTCGGGAAAATATCTTAAAATCATTCTTTCGATACCTCCCCTGCCTCCCATAACATCTGGGCCCATCAATAGACTCTGTGCTGCCAGCATCCACGCTGAAAGCTTAAGTGGCCAGGTACCTGATGGTAAATAGTATGTAGACTCACAAAACACTCACTGTTGTCACCACTAGGAAAAGGGCCGCGATAGCGAGGAACATCAGGGAGCTCAAATGATGTTTGGCCGTTTGGCGTGCGAGTGTTCTCCGTGTTGACAGGAAATAAACCGTTGAAATAAAAAGAAGCACCAGCAATCCATAAAGGAAACTCTCGAGGACAAGAGCGGCCAGGTTAGCTGAAAGAGTTGAGATACCCGGCATCGTGTGAAGGAAAACTTTCGATTTCTGAGGCATGCGAAAGGCCCGTTATATGCGTGACGGTTCTGGGAAACAGAAGTGTTCGAAACACGGGAATGACAGTTCACAACACTGTTGGCAAAGAAACGCGGTCCCGAAACAAGTGATCCACATATTGTTCCAGTTGCGGGACTGGGCCAGTATAATTGATCCTCCTCATACAGTCACGGCAAGAATAAGTGCAAGATCCCGTTTGGACGGACGTCAGTTGAGCTCGCGTAGGGGTCTAATCGAGCCTAACCGAGCCTACCCGAGCCTACCCGAGCCTACCCGAGCTTACCCGAGGTCTATCCCAAAGGAGTCTTGCACTCAATCTCGCCGTGACTTATATCGGCGGATTTCCCATGACATTGATAATGTAATAAACGATTCCACTAGGGCATTGTCATATATCAAGCTTTTTTTCGTATTTATCCATCTCGCCAACGCTGTCAGTGAATCCACCTTCTACGCAGATCTCGCCCAGCCAACAGAGGTTGCCAAAGTGGTCTTGCTTTTCATAGCAGCACTGTTGAGTGATGGTCTAGTCGTGAGTTGCTCCCGTACTCTGGTATAGACACACCTAGAACTCACTATTCGATGATTTGGAGACATACCGCCTCTGGATAATATGTGGACGCAATAAAAAAGTGCTCATATTCCCAATAATTGCCCTCATAGCGCTGGCCGGTGCGTCGGATTTTGTACGACCGTAACTAACACGTATACTCGCTCTTTGCATCTAGTATCTTCTGTGCCTCTAATCCTGAAGATAACGACTTGGAAGTCAAGTCTAGGCGCAGGCTTCGACGCCGGATCTAGACCATAGGAGGCGACTGGTGCTGTGCTCTCTTTGTTTTAAGCGTGCATTTCTACTTTGCGCATAAAATTCGCCCATTAGGTTTCCCTCCAGACGGTACGTTCATTCAGCCTCAGGAGTAAATAGAAAAAACTGGCGACTATCTGGAATTCCTACGACCCGGCCTGGATTCGAGCCAGGAACCCACCGCAGTATGCTGGAAACTTGGTATTGCGATCCGATGAAGTACCGAGTCTTCTGCCTGGCACCGCAGACCCTCTGAGGGTTCATTTGGACTGTTTTCCTGCCGGATCTACAGTACCTATCAGCCGAGTCAAAACAGAAAAGCGGCGCCGTCGGTGCGAAAAAAGATTCCCACCACCTTCGGGTACGGGTCTTCTATTGTGAGACTGTGTCAGTATGATAGACCTCCTCCTCCAAGTCCCTTCAAGTCAAAATTCTCCATGCACCTAAATTTTCAACTTTCAAGCTTCAACCCTACCGGAGGACTTCTCCAAGCAGTTTGACATGTCCAACCTCAAAGAATATCTCGGGAACCCAATCACAGCAGCTCACCAGTGCGCTCGGTCCATTCAGCTTGCTCCTTGACGATTCCCGGTTTTTTAGCTGATTTGTGGAAAGGCTCATCGAGGCGAGTCAGCGGCTCGGGGTAGTCTCGAGACATGCTCAAGGTACGCGTCGACGCCTTGCAGATATGTTCGTTTGCGAACAAGACAAAGTAAGAGTCCCAGGAGAACTGAGCTGGATCGCGATTCAACAGTCTTGAGAATAAGTTTGAAACTCGAGATCGGGACTCCGGGAGAAACGGAATGGAATTGCGGGCTGAACACAAGGGAGGTGAGTGATTGATGTCGGTGAGTTTATCCCAAAGAGCTGACCTGAAGAGGTACGTGGCCGCGGTGCGAAAGATGTGCTGCGGTTGGTTGTTTCCACAGCAATCGCGGCAGCTGCAATTCCCCAAAAGAACCTTCTTTAAGCTCTCATTGCGTAACGTCAAGTTCAAACGACGAACTGCGGATTGCACTCATCATCTCGGCCGGGTTGGGTAGCTCAACAACTTTTGTATTGGTGCTATCTGGGCTACGTGTTGACCCAAATAGAATTTGATGGGAACGAAAGCGAAAGGGTGTAGACATTGAGTGTAATGTCTGAATGAACGAAATGGAGATAAGAGAACCAAATGGACCGCCACGAAATCACTAGAGAATCTTAAAGATACGAGTAATCAGCACAGCCGTTTTAGGAAGGTGGTTGAATTTTCGAACCGGGGGCCGTCAAGCACAAAACTCCGCACATTGAGAATGAAACTCGACGAAATATCAAAAATTCGACCTCGACCAACCGCAAAGTCACTAGGCATGCTTCGATCTGCTCCGATCTATCTTTGGCCGTGTGAAGGAGAATGCTATACTATGCTTGTGATAATCCAGTGACAGCGGAACAGTTCGTTGCAATCCAAGAAGATGTAAACTGCATTGCATCCGATTTGCGCCCTGTTCTTTCCGCATCATTTGTTGCCGTCTGGTGTTCTCTTGTTCAAAATTGTCAACCCCGTTGTCGTCGTTGGGACCTGTTCCGGAGATATAAGGCTTTGTCTTCCCAAAGGACGAAAACCTTCCCTCAGATGCCGGGCATCACAGTCCTTTTATCCAATCTTGCCACTCCCATCCTCGAGAGTTTCTTCTACGGATTGACGGTGCTTCTTTTCATTTCGACTGTCTACTTCCTTTCAACGCGTAGGACCCTCGCGCGCCAAACAGCCAAATATCATTTGACCTCTCTAGTGTTTGTCGGACTTGCAACTCTTTTCCTGACCGTGACTGCGGTGAGTCCTTTGTGATTGTGTGGGTTTCACCCATAACATTCCAAGCAAGCATTGGAGTATCGTCGTATACCAGGCATTCTTTGCATTTAGTCATCTCGGGAAAGCCGCCATTACCTTCTATCGGGATGTTGCTCAGCCATCCCAAGTTGCCAAAGTTTTTGTCTTTTTCGTAGCAGTCACCCTTGGTGATGCTCTGGTTGTAAGTCAGATCTACATGTTACGAACCTGAAACTCATTACTAGGATATAAAGACATACCGCCTCTGGATAATATGGCAACGTAAGAAGAAGGTGGTTATATTCCCAATAGTAACTCTGATTCTCTTTGCGGGTGGGTCCAATCCTCAGCAACAACGCTTTAAAATCTAAAGCTTATATCCAGCTTCCTTTGTCGGTTTGATCAAGCTCGTGACTGACAATTCAAGTCTTAGCGAGTCAGATTCCAGGAAAAAGGAGTCCGAAAACAAATTCGAGAACCAAATTGGTTTCGCCGACCTTACCTTGCCATGGGAGGCAGCTGGATCTATGCTCTCGCTTTTGTAGCTATTCTTCTTTCGGGGCAGGACGGATGATCAATTTTCAGAGCAAATTTATACAGCACTGGTAAGTAGGAATATGACACTGACCGATAGCTGCAATTGAACCTTGTTTAGGTCTCATTGGTTTTCGCTTTTGGAAGGTGGCTTCACCGTCCAAGTCCAGTCTCAAAGTATTGATATTTTCCGTGTTCCTTCCCAGGCTGATCAATGAACCAGTGGTTCCTTTCAATATTGATCGAGAGCGCAGCACTCCAGACGTGCGTGGCGATTTCCGAATTTGAAGATCTCGAAAATTCAAAGGAATTTCAGAATTTGGTCGCTCATTTGCATCGTGACAGCGTTGCTGCAATCACCCGCCGTTTCCATCGCTGTCGATAACTTCCCTGCGATTATCGCCATTTCGAACACTCTTATTCACGCCCGAGTGGGACTCGGCTGGGCGGAGGGTCCCCCCGGTCTGCAAATAAAAAACAATGGCAACTCGCCTGGGAATGCCGTGTGGTACGTGGTTACTTTCAGGATCCCACTTCCGGCCGTGGGGTTACGATCAAAGCTGTTTTGACTCGATTTGCAGATTTTACGTCCCAGCCGAAGTCCTCCCACATAGGAGTGTATCCTAAGTTTGTATGGCTAATAAATGTGGGCGGTATGCGCTCGCCACTGGTCTCTTGTGACGTGTCCCTGGCTGACAGAATGTGTTGAATTGACTTTCGGCGATGTCGGGAATATGCAAAAACGACCACAATAAGATTTACTATCCAACTCTTCAGAGTAGTCTTCAATTCCAGCTTTCTCTCGCACTTGCCTCGCCTACTGGCTTTGCAAGTTCAACTCTGGGAACCATTTTCCTCCGAGCTCTCCCCATTCCCATTGCGTGGTCAAGACGCTTTAGACGTTCTTTTGACAAGTTGTAACCCTATTTAGTATCCTGCAACCGGAATGACATCCTGCATTGAGTTAGTCTCCCAACTGTCATTGTAGGGGAGTTTTGAAAGCCTGCAAGTACAGACACACCACAATTCATCCCTGTGAGATTCCTGGGCTGATTGTTGCATTTGAACATCAGCGGAACCTGGCGACCATCCCAGTCCCACTCGAGCATGAATCAGCGCGTTCGAAATAGCCAGGACGACTGGCAAGTTATCCACAACGATGAAAAAGACTCCGTTAAATTTCAACAGTGCTGTCATGTGGCAAAGCAGCGATGAAAGTCTGAGGTAATTGTAGTGAACAAGGTGGTCGGCGGCCTTCAGCCGCCTCCCCCCCTTCCTTCCGAAATGTTAACCCGCAAAACCAGTAGAGTCGCAAGTCACTGGTTCGCAGTTCTGTTGGTTCGCACTTTACAATCGAAGTTGTTGCCGATAGTGTCAAGCATGTGTCGAGATATGCTGTCCGGTGGCTCTTGGCATTCGACGAATTGCGGAATGGCGTACAGAACGATCGCGAAGATCGCGATTGACAGAAAATCAGATGTCAATCTGTCAATCGATATTGGAAATTTGGCTGCTCAAGCAGGGAACTATGCATGAGTCGGGGTATTGGCAAGCAAGTCGCTGCAATTGAGACTGAAATGTTGAGACTGCAATGTAGATTCTGTTTCAAGGTGAGCTCGGCGAAGGGCAGCGGAAGCGGCTAGCAACGAACGGCGATCGAATGATGATGATGAATCAAAAGATGAAACAGGCTACCGCAAATAACGCTTGCACCCTCCGAAAAAGGAAGGTAAAAGACGCAAAGATTTTATAAAGAGTTTGATAGGAAGTTCTATAGAGCCAAAACATCGAAAAAAGCAACCCTTGAATCCTATTGAACGGGCAACTCTCAGTGCCGATCGGCCGGTTTGCCAAGTTGAAACTCCGTGATGATCCGGAATTACGGCCCAGGTTTCCCAACAGCAGTAATATACGCGGCAATGGAAACGGCAGTGATCGGCAGTGGTCGGCACCGGTAGTCAATGGTTGCCAACGAGGACGTCGAATCCGTTGGGATCAAATTCTCCAGAGACATCTCTGGAGACTTCAGCGCATTGGACAGCCACATAGAAAAGATTGGACAGCCGAGTAGAAATTGATGTGGCAACAAACAGCCGCGTAGACTGGAGATGGAGCTCGGGCCATATTGCGATGGCGAGCGATTGGGCTTGCTTCTTGGCGGCATCGCCGCCGGGCTTTGCCTGTGATGCAACCTTTGTCTGAACTTAAGCTGCCTGCATACAATATTCAAGGCATCCTGGGACTGAGACTGAAATCAAAAAATAATTCTGAGAGTTCCGATGGTTCAAGTAAATTAATTCGGGCAGAAACAGGTTGTCGCTGGTGCGGCGAAGCCGTCAACTCAACTGGCGTGTGCCGGCAAGGGGTGCCGAGGTCAAGTCAACTAGCGACGCTGTTGCCAGACTCAGACTCCACAATTCTACGCGTTGATACGGAAATCGCCGGTAGAATTTGCCGAGATCAATTCTACGCTGGGAGACATCTCTCTGGCCCAGCCGATTCTGTTGCCAACCGAAATTTCACTGGCATCCACTGGAAATTCGTTTGGCAGCGGATCGCCACTGGCATGCAGCATTGTCCAATGGATTCCGGTGTTGTATGGTGGATTCGGTGGATCTATAACCGAATCACCATCCAGCAAAGTGTGCTCTACATCATTGGCCTCCACTGAAATTCATCGTATTCCACTGGCGTCTCAAATGGACCATCCTTCACTGTGGGCCAGTGAATTCCCTTGAATCTGCTGGATCATATTTGGGTTCAATGGCTGCTAGTATAAATCGTCAGCCAGTGGATGCCATCAAAGTTCAATAGAATCCACTGGGTTCCGGTGGCGGGTGAATTCGCGGGCTGAAGTAAAATTTAATTCAAGGTCCTCCGTGGATCTTTGGGTGAAACCACGCATTTTGACGTGACCTAGCTTAAGATTGCCTTCAATTTTGTAGGTATGCTTCAGTATTCTCAACGCCGTGACCGTGTATGCATGTATACGCTATCTTCACGTGACAATCGTGTGCACTTACAAGCAGGTCCTACACAATTCCCTTCAACGTGATAGACCCAACCTAGGGAAAGCAACCGCGGTCGGTTCTTTTTCTCGAAAATCAAGGATGCGAGAGAGATGCGACATGATGGGTTTGATAATTCGGGGCGTTGGGACCTTGAATGACGCACTTCCATTCAGACTTCAGCTGCTCAGAATTCAACTGTGTCATGGATATTGTCCCTGCGGGAACATCGCTGACATCGTTCTGAATCTGAACTTTCGAATCACCGCACCCTTTTCCCACAGCGTAACGAATTCAACTTCTCTACATAATATGCGAGGTTCAGATCAATTAACATTCGACTTTCAACTCCAAATTTCTAAATGGTATTCCGTCCATGGTAGATATGACAAAAAGTGGGCAAAAAGTAAGCGTCCTCCGAAGAGGTAGGCTTACTTATATGCTGGCGAGCGGTCAACGGCATGACTCTTGGGCCGAGTGAACCTGAAACGTGCACGCCGACCTACAGCAGAGTCCAGCGGAATCCAGAGGAATACGGTGGAGGTTGGTGGATGAACAGAGTGCCAAGATCCAGTGCGGGCCGGTGGAGATTGATGGAGATCAATATATTATCTTGCCGGACGGTGGGAGACAACGTACGTCAACATCACTTGATGTCCAATCAGTGTCTATGTACTGGTGGCCAGTGGTGGCCACCAGTGTGTTAGTGTACGGATTTAGGGCAAGTCGGCGCGGAGGCGAACTCGGACGCGACGCAAGCGTGCGCGCTGCCTGTCGGTAATTGTACCCGTTATTTATAGCCACGTAGCACAGGGCGCTCTTCGTTCTGCCCCCACCCACGGCTGAACGAAGAGCTAATAAGTATATTATTCCAGTGTCCGCACATTGACGGAACACGACGCGCACTCAGCGTCTACCACATTCCTTCCCACGCCGATCCCTCCAGCTGCTTTCGACCCCAATTTCTTAACACAGTGGACTTTCCACCGGGTGGTATATTACTCCCCAATAGACCGTTGTTCGGGTTTCTCGGCTAAGTGGGGTTTCCGCTGGAAACAGGGGTGCCAAATAGTATCCTGTTCAAAAGCTGGAAAGTCACAGAGATATATCATACGGGACTGATGGAAATGTCCCATGTTCCGTGATTGCTCATCACCTCATCTTGCACTGTACGGCGACGGTTTTCTGAGTGACGCTCAAGTTCGAAAAACATCTCGAAGAAGAGTGCTGTGTTGGCTCCACTTGCGGGTGAGAATCCATCGACGCCTTGAAATCGTTTGGTGCCTTCTCAATATTATGCAAAATCCATCGATAACCAATTTCCCACCTTTCATATAGATCATTTGTTCTCGTCCCCCGTTTCTTTGCTGTGAACTGCCATTCCCGTGTTTCGAACAGTTCTGTTGCGGAGACCCTCATGGATATAACAGGCCTTTCGCATGCCTCAGAAATCGAAAGTTTTTCCTTCGCACGATGCCGGGCATCTCAATTCTTCCAGCCAACCTTGTCACTCTCGTCCTGGAGACTTTCCTTTACGGATGGCTAGTGCTTCTTTTTATTTCGACCATCTACTTTTTGTCAATGCGCAGAACACTCGCACGTCAAACTGCCAAGCATCGTTTGAGCTCTTTGGTGTTTCTCGCGATCACGGCCCTTTTTCTGGTGGAGACAGCGGTGAGTCTTAGATGCCAATTTGAATTCGCCGATGACGTTCCGAGCAAGCACTGGAGCATTGTCGTATACCAAGCGTTTTTTGCATGGATTCATCTGGGCAATTCTGTGAGCGAGCATACCTTCTATGCTGATCTCGCGCAGCCTAGCGAGATTGCCAAGGTAGTTCTCGACTCGACAGCGGTCCTACTTGGAGACACGATAGTTGTGAGCGCAATTGTAATGGTTTATCCTCTTAGAACTCATTGCTTGACTTTGGAGACATACCGCCTGTGGGTAATATGGGGCCAAAACAACAAAGTGGTCATATTCCCTATACTTGCTCACATCGGCCTTTTCGGTACGTCTGCTGTTATATTGCATGAACCAGCAGGCATGATCTGACTATTTCACGGAGTCCCATGTGCGGCTACGATCATCATAGTGGTGCAGTTGAAGGATGCTGGGCCAGGCTTCACCAACGAAACAATACCTTGGTTGGTAACTGGCTCCGCGCTCTCCTTTTCGTTTGTGCTTTCCACTTCCGAACGGAGAAGAATGACTGATTTCCGTGCCAAGAGCAAATATATATAGCACTGGTAGGAACCTCAGACTCAATAACCGCCGCAACTGACTCCGATCAAGGTTTTATCGCTTTTCGCGTTTTGAAGGTCACCAAAGCAACTTCATCGTCGGAATCTATTCTTCGGGTACGGATATCTTGTCTGTCCTCCTCGCCGAGGGCTGATAATGCGTCAGTGGTTCCTATCTATACTGATAGAGAGTGCGGCGCTCCAGACGTGCGTGATCATCAATATATCCGTATCCCGGGGATTCAACACACGCAGATTGTGGTTACTGTTTTCCCTCTTGACAGCACTACTGACTACTGATGCGCTCCTCTTCATCGCTGTGGATAACTTCCCCGTCATCATAGCCATTTCGAACACTTTGATTCATGCCCGAGTGGGGCTAGGATGGTCACAGGGTTCAGCCGATGCCCAAATGCAGAAGTTGATCGAGAAATCGGCCGGGAATGCGGTGTGGTACGTCAACTCAGGCCTCCGAACTTTACTTGAAAGGCTAACTCGCTGTGCAGTACTCCCTAGCTGGACAGCCGGGTACAAGTTGTAAAGGGCAGTCAAGACGGAAGTCCGGAGAGTTGATCCACCGTGACTATGTACAGGAGATAGCCGAGCAACCTTGACAGACCTTCAATCAACGAAGCATTTTCTAATCTGTAGGCTGAATTAAGCACAAGTGAGGATATGATGCTGAACAATTCGAAACTGGACCGAGGAAAGAAAAAAAGAGCGCTGCCTCAGTGCCTGATGATGTCATGACCTGGCCTGGATTCGAACCAGGATTATTCTCCTGTATCCCTGGTTCGAATCCAGGCATCATGCGGATAGGCATTTTGTTTCCTGCTCCAGATTTATATTACCAGCAGCTATGTCGTGGTATTGCTAGGCCGGCTTGCGAGAGTAAAGTGGATTCACACATCTGAGATAACTTGATTTCTTATTCTTCTACCAACCAAGTACAAGTTGAACATCCACTCACAATCCCATAACTATTCGTCCAGTCTCACGCCCTCCTAGCAGAAGTGTGGGAGTTATCCTCGTTCGAAAAGTTGGAATTCATGCCGGCTCCTAATCACTTACACTGTACGGGTTTCTCGGTCTTGCTACAAGATTGTCACATGGGGGGTATATATACGCCAATTGGACGATAAGGTTGAGCAGATGAATCACTCATTGCCCCGAGAGTCAATGTTCAACTGTTGAAAACGACTATGATCATTCATGATTTAAATTTCGATGTTGCCTTTCACAGAGATCGTAGTCCCGAATCAAAAGATCCAGTAGCGAGCGGAATCGCACCTGAAATGATTAGAGCAACTTTCGTTTTTCGAAATTGCTGTGAGGCGCTCCTGGTTCAAATCCAGGCTGGGTAATAATTCATTCCATCTTCAAACACCTTTTTACAATTGTTTTGGGATGCAATGCCTTGCCTCCCGGAGTGGCGTTTGCTCCGCGCTGATGAAATGGAGGAAGAGATTCAATGATAATGAATGTCAAGTTTGGGTTTGGTTTGAGTGTGAAGTAAATAATTGCCTTGTTGGGTCGCGCCAGCGAATATATTTTTCTTTTTTCTTTGGGGAGGGGGCCGGGGCTTCGCCAATTAAAAGGTTCCTCGCACCTTCAAGCTTCAAAGTGTGTTGCTTCAACTTGAACGAACGGTTTTCTCAGCGGTTCAGCTCTCGGGCTTTGCCGCTTTACCGCAACGGCTATCAGCGGTCACGCGGTCACGTCTCAATGTCCGGCCTACTTGACCCGATCAGTGATGTCACACAAAAAACGCCCGCGTCTCCGCGCAGGTGCACGCTTTCTGCGCCCTCCCGTCCCTCTCGTTTTCGCGCACACCGCCAGACGACGCGTGAGTCAGGTGCTGCGCGGCTAATGGTGTGGTTGATCGGCTTCCGACGCGACGGCGGCCGGATGGGGGCGGAGAAGCCGGAAAGCTTGGCCCAGGCACTGGGACTAGGGCTGTGCGCCGTCACCGTGACGGGCACGGCCGTCATTTCGACGGCCGTCACTCACCCAAACCGTCCCGTCACCATCCCGTCATGAGAGCTCGAGAAACCTCGACGGAACGGGACGGACGATGGGACGGCCGTCACGGACAACGGAACGGGAAGCAGAATTTTTTAATGGCTAAATTCTAACAAGAAAACAATGCCAGAGCCTTGCGAACATGATGTGCGATACTACCTAGTGCTCTAATCCTTTCCCACACCCTTCTTGACCGCATTGCGAGCGAGGCAAAGAAGCCGCCTCACCATCATTAAAGTCCTGATGGTTTCGGGCTGTAAACTAGCCCTGCGGAGAGAGATGGTATCGCATCTGCCAGAGAAAATATATTCAACAGTAAGAGCAGACCCTAGGGCATGTTTCAATCCTCGAACTCTTGCAAACGAAAAAAACTCGAACTTACCCAGGACAGTCAGAATGTCCCGAGCCAAACGGAATAGGTTTGGGAGCTGCGCGTTCTGCGCAAGCCACCAGTGAACCGAGATGAAGGTGGGGAATTTTATCGACTCTGTCGAGGGTTTTTATTTCTGCAAGGTGTCACAGAGTCGGTCTGTGACTGCCTGAATGTAACGGAATGGATTATTTCGGTTGCCGAATGTAGTTGTAAGGCAAAAAAACGTTCAAATTTCATGAGTTCGCCAGTAAGCTTTGCGGCGCCGCTGACAACTTGATGGCTTGAATGCTGCCAGTTCCATGGCATACGACGCGTCGATGCATGGCTGGTGCGTCAGGCGAGGTCGGGCATGAAGGGAAAAGCCACATACATAGACACCGTGATCGCCAGTCAATCTTTTCGCATAATAAAAAACGACGAGACTGGGGAGCAAGAAGGGAGCAATATGAGTATATAATTTTGCTCACCCGTCATGTCCGTCACGGCCGTCATTCCGACGGCCGTCGCCCTCGCAAGCCGTCCCGTTACCGTCCCGTCGGCAAAGCTTTCAAGGCCTCGACGGAACGGGTCGGCTACCCGGTGCCGGAATCCGTTACAACCGGCGCGACGGTAACGGCGCACAGCCCTAACTGGGACGCCGTACATCGCGAACGGGGTGTTGCGTTGCCGCCGTCAGAGCAAGATATACATGGGCGAGACGGGTCGTTCCTCTTTCTTCTCGCATCTGTCCCCTTCCTCCTTCTCCGTATCATCAATGCCTTTTCATTCTCGAGTCACTCTTACTGTGCTGGACGATACCTTTCCCATCACGCGTTTTCCCTGAAGTTGACAAGTCTCGTTCTTCTCCTGACTCTCGTATTCGCATTCCGATTTTTCCCTCTCTCCCAATACTCTGCCCATCCGCAACACCACCCTGAAATCCTACATCCGACGCGCCAATATCCAGTTCTGGGTACAAAGAAGAGACAGAACAAGACACCTTTGGAAAGAATCCAGCTCTGCACACAACATCAGTCTCCAACTACTCGCAACTCGGAGGCAAGAAAAGAAACTTACACCGGCGGTCCCAGCAAGCGCCAGCAGCCGTTGCGGTGTTATTATACGACCATCACCCTCGCCCCCGCGCGCGCTGCTTCAGCATGCACTATATACCACCTTCCCCCTTTTCCATCTCGTGGATCACAGTCAGGAGAACGACGATTGTCTCCGGTTGAGGGGATTTGAGTCTTACATCGAGATTCAACTCCGGCGCGGCACATACATGTCGACTTCCTTGCATCTCAGCAATCGCTCGCCGGCATGTGGCCCTCCTCCCTTTCTCTGGGCTTTCTCTCCGAAACGCCCGAGCTGACCGTGATCTGCAGATGAGTCGTCTTGAGCTTGATTTTCCGCGAATCACTTTGGTTGTTTTGGGCTGTGTCAGACGCTTTCACCGGAATGCAAGGGACCGTATTGGGGCGCACACAGGCGCATACCGAGCACGTTGGGCACAATTGAAATTTCGCCGTTTGCCTAAGTTGTTTGACCTTACAAGCTTGGCGCCAAGCGTAAAGGGTCGAAAAAATCACAAGGATTTTCGGTGTCTAGGTTGCTTGTTGACTGTTGCGTTTCGTGTGCATGGTGCACAGAAATCATAGGAAATCATCCACGCCGTTAGCTCCAGGAGATCGACAACACATAGGCTGTATAAAGAGCGGATTGTCGATGTAAGTTCTGCCCATTCCAAACTTCGCCTCGAGCCTTTGTTTTTTTTTTAATGGTCAATCGGAATGAGGAGAGCCCGGAGAGAAAATAGTTGCCAGAGTTGAACTTCCAACGCCAGTAGGCGGGACAAGTGCGAGAGAAAGATGGAATTGAAGACTACTCTGAAGAATTGAATAGTGAATCCCTCATTGTGGCCGTTTGCACATCCACGACATCGCCGAAAGTCAATTCAAAACATCCTATCAGCCAGGGACACTGCACGAGGAACCAGTAGCAAGTGCATCGCGCCCACATTTATTCGCCATGTAAATTTGGGATATACTCCCATGTGAGAGGACTTCAGCTGGGATGTAAGTCTGCAATCGAGTCAAACTAGCTCTGAATGTAACCCCACGGACTGGAGTAGACTTTTGGAGGTATCCACATACCATACGGCATTCCCAGATGAGTTTGCACTCTGTTTTACCTGCACATCGGGGGAATCCTCCGCCCAGCCGAGTCCCACTCGAGCATGAATGAGAGTGTTCGAAATGGCGATAATCGCAGGGAAGTTATCGACAGCAATGAAAACCGCGGGTGACTGCTGCAACGCTGTCACGATGCAAATGAGCGACCAAACTCTGAAAGGCGTTTGAATTTTCGGATCTTCAAATTCAGAAATTGCCACGCACGTCTGGAGTGCTGCGCTCTCGATCAATATTGAAAGGAACCACTGGCTCATTGATCAGCCTGGCAAGGAATATAGAAAATATGAAAAATATCAATACTTTCAGACTGGACTTGGAAGGTGAAGCCACTTTGGTAACTTTCCAAAAGCGAAAAGCGATGAGACCTGAACAAGGGTCAGTTGCAGCTATCGGTTCAATATCAGATTCCTCTACCAGTGCTGTATAAATTTGCTCTGAAAATTGGTCATCTGTCCATGCCCTGAAAGAAGAATATCTACAAAAGCGAGAGCGTAGATCCAGCTGCCTCCCAAGGTAAGGTAAGGATGTCGAGGGTGGCGTTTTCCTCGTGTGGGTCGCTAACGCTATCGGTCGCTAATTTGATGAGACCTACAAATGAAACTAGATATAATATTTAGATTACGAAGAGATGTTGCAGTAGATTGAACGCACCCGCAAAGAGAACCAGAGTTACTATTGGGAATATAACCACCTTCTTCTTCCGTTGCCATATTATCCAGACGCGGTATGTCTTCACATCCAAGTGATAAGTTTCATGTAGGTAACAGGTGGATCTGACTTACAACGAGCGCATCACCAAGGGTGACTGCAACAAAAAAGCACAAAAGCTTGGCAACTTGGGATGGCTGAGCAAGATCCCTATAGAATGCAATGGCGGCGTCCCCGAGATGAATAAATGCAAAAAATGTTTGGTATACGACGATACTCCAGTGCTTGCTTAGAATGTCGTAGGCGAAAAAAGCACACAATCATCGCAAACTCACCGCAGTTACGGTCAGGAAAAGGGATGCCAGTCCGAGAAACACTACAGAGGCCAAATGATATTTGGCCGTTTGGCGCGCGAGGGTTCTACGCGTTGAAAGGAAGTAGACGGTCGAAATGAAAAGAAGTACTGTCAATCCATAAAGGAAACTCTCCAGGATGGAAGTGGCAAGATTAGCTGAAAGGACTGTGATGCCTGGCATCGCCTGAGGGGAGGTTTTTGTCCTTGGGAAGCACAAAGCCTTTCTTATATCTCCGGATCAAGTCTAAGGAGATGACAGTCCCGAACAAGCAAACGCCAGACAGAAACAAATGATCCAGAGAAAATTGAGAGAAAAGGGCGCAAATCGGATAGAAGTGCGTTCCATATGCCCGTTGAGAATGCAACGAAATGTTACGATATCCTGAGACGTCGATGGATTATCGCTGGCAAGTATAGAATTGAGAGAAAGGGTGCAAATCGGATAGCAGTGCATTCCACATGCCCATTGAGAATGCAACGGATATCTCGAGACGTCGATGGATTATCACTGGCAAGTATAGAACTGAGAGAAAAGGGCGCAAATCAGATAGTAGTGCATTCCACATGCCCGTTGAGAATGCAACGAACTGTTACGGTATCTTGAGGCGTCGATGGATCATCACTGGCGAGTGTGGCACAGCATTCTCCTTTGCATGGACAAAGATAGATCAGAGTTTGCCTACTTTGCGGGTGGTCGAGATTGAACCTTCGATGTTTCATTTGAATCTGAATTTCAATGGATCTTTCAACTTTATGCTTGACGTGCGAAAAATTGAACTACCCTCCTAAAACGGGCGGCTGTGTTGATGAGATCATTTCCCGGACCTCCGCGCCGCTTTTCTTTTTTGACTGGATTGATAGGTGCTGTGGATCCAGCGGAAAAACAGTTCAAATGAGCCCTCACAGTGTCTGCGGTGACAGGGAAAAGAGACTCAGTGCTACATCGGATCGCACCTATAGTTTCCAACATACTGAGGTGGTTTCTTGGTTCGAATCCAGGCTGGGTCGTACGAATTCCAGATAGTCGCCAGTTTTTTTTATTCACTCCTGCAGCTGAATGAACGTACTGTCAGGAGGGAGACCCAATGGATTAATGTTCAAGAGTGATATGCACAAATACCAAAATTTTAGGTTCCTGGAATATTCCTTGATACTGTTCAGCCGATCGACTCTGTTGAACCATGCCCAAACAAATCCATTATTCAGATTTGGCGCCTCCAGGAGCCAGACCTTGTGGCGAATGGATTGCACCCACCACTGGTTCTGCATCTAGCTGACAACCAGATTACATGTGGGACCAGACTGGTTCAACTCCAGACCAGGTCTTGATGACTGCGAGCTGAATCTTTTATTCCGAAAGGTATAAATGTGACTCGCAGCACGGGTATGATATCTATTTTATTTTGGCAGTACACTAACTTATCCATCAAGTGGCGGTTCAAGTCCACCAGGCTCATGAAGTATACAGTTTGGGGTCCTGAGTCAGGGATTTTCTGCAGTTTCGAGTTGCAGATCCACAAAACTCGTAGACTGCAAAAAAAGACCCAGTAGCAAGTGGATTCACACCTGCGATGAGTTGCCCGATTACAAGCATTCACTGTGAGGTATCCCTGGTTCGAATCCAGGTGGGGTTGTATGTCATTGTTGTGCATGGCAGCATTCCACACACCCACAATCAACAAATCATCAATCAACTTGGTGGCAGCTTTATCACACAAACAACACATCTCATCATGATTACAGCTATTTCCCATCGCATCACAACTACAGCCATTTCCTGTGCTTGCATGGCCTCATTCACAGCAATGCACTGCTTCCAGATATGTTCCAATGTTTCATACAGCCTTGTACAGTTTTTTCTCAATCTATCTTGTTTCTTTGATTGATTTTTCATCCTACTCTCTTTTATCTCTCAAAAATAGTGTTCCACAGCCTCAAACCTGTCGTGATTCATCATTCTACAGCCTGTACTACCATAAATTTTGCCTCTATGATCCAGCTATTTATGTTTCAATCACTTACCTTTGTATAAAAGTCTGTACTATTTATCAAATGAATACTTTTGCTTTGCCCCTACGTTGTGCATCTTAAGTCCATCGCTTTGACATTATCTATGCCCTCACCTTCGCCTCGCTTCGCTTCATCTCGATTCATCTATGCTCACACTCCATCACTATTGTCAACTCCATCCTAGCCTCAGCCTTGCTCACCACTGGTCATTGTAGTGGCACCGCTGCTCTTGAAGCACTCACACACTTTCTCCCATCCTTCCCCCATTTAGCAGCAGCTTATATTTGTATTTTAGCTCACACTTGGACGGTTGGTTGGCACGTCATCATGTGGGAAGAGATTTTTTGTTTCCTGCTCCAGATCTAAATTACCAACAGCCGTGTCAGGGCATGGTGGTAGTCTCTCGTAGACAGACACTTTATATGAACACTCGTACCTCACTATATAAAGTCTGTTGTTTACCATGGGGTCCTGATCGCAGTGCACCGCTATTAGGTAATCCTAGCTAATCAGAGTCCGATTTCATTCTCTTTGCACAGAATACTCTCAACTTGTTGAAATTCATGTGCCATATAACTTTTATTCAATGCTTCTAACTTTCTGCCTACTCAGAATTTCAAAAGAATGACAAGAAACCCTATACTGTACCATTTCGCTCAATTCGGATGGCACGTGACCTTTGTAATTTCCCCGACAAATCTCCAAATTCCGCTAAAATCGAGAAAAAATTATTGTGAGGGTTTCCAGAAATCGGGTGTGACGCATGACATCCGAATTGAACGAAATTTGGCTCGATACTGATGGTGGTGGACAAAAATAAAAAAATAAAGAAAATAAAGAAATGAAAATATTGTAGCCATTGACAGGTGTCTCAGGTATCTCGGCGACAGGTGACGTTCGCCCTTTCGGTTCGGCTTTTTCGGCCATTGACTTTCTTGGGACTTTGCCGAATGATATGAGCTGCTGACAGCTTGGTTCAGATACTGAAATAAAGTGAGGATTATATCATGGGATACACATTAAACTTCAAGATAAAGTTAGAGAGCTCCCGGAGTGTAACCCTGATCACATCAATATTTTGAGGAATTTAGGTGCATGTGTTGGGAGCCAATTTATTGCCATCAATACGTGCCAGATACTGAACGGAGTTTGAAACTGCTTTGACAGCTCATGTTCGCGTCAGTGCTCACACGACTAGGGGCATCCGGCATTCAAAAAGAAGGTATAGTTCTCACGCACCATGTAAGGCAATTATCATGCACCATCAACTGAATGTCCAGTGCTCCTAAACACGTTCAAACACGATTTCGAGTAGCTGGAATACTTAAAAGTTATACTCTCCTACATTCAAACTTCACTCAAATCTCGAGATTAATTTTTTTTTTTCCCCGGCCTGGCGGCCGGATTAATCAACCGTGACCTGTGCATTTGATCGCACCTCAGCGCACACTTGCTTGAGGCGAGAATAAATTTAACTTTGCCCAGCTCCCTTGAATGGTGACCAATGCACAAGTGCTGGGACATAAATCAAGAGAACCAACTGGTTCCTGGCAATCCACACTGACGCAATTAAATGATGAGTTGCGCCTTGTGCAATCAAACCCTACAAGCCACTGAACTGTCAACAATTAGTGAAGACTATGCTGAGCACTAGATGTGTTTTTGTGGTTCTCAATTGTTCTGACTGAAGCTACATAGATGGTCCATCTTGCAATGTTATTCTGATCTTGTATGCACAATTGCTGACTTTCAGAATAAAACACCTTGCATTCTTGCAAGTCAAAAGTTGAGATCTTTGACTACAGCAAGCTACCTGGTCTCCTTGTCACTCAATGAAGGCCATACCATGGCTGTCTATGAAGATAAAAGAGTGAAAGTATTAATTTTCTGACCAATATTTGAATAAGTATCTCAAGCCAAGGACAGATGGACTAGTTGTGCACAAAGCACGAAGCTGCGGCTTCAGGGAAGCATAAGATTAGTTGCCAAGTTTATTAGACGCGACGCGACGCGCCAGCGACGCGCGACGCGAACAATACACGAAGCTTTGCACGTGCGACACGTGATACCGGGCTAGCCGGACCGTATTCAAACTCCGATCAGTATCAGTATCAGAATCTGTCCACTGCCACCAGTATCGAGCCCGAAATTTGGTACAGTACATGAAAGAGCACGTTTGACAGTTGACAGAAAGTCACGGGAATTTGACAGAAAATCACAGGGTCTCACATGACACTGTAGATATTGCTGCCGGATGTCGAGATATTGTCACCGGGTCCCACGGTTGTTTTGAAATGCATTCGGACCGCAAGCGGCTCTTCATGTACTTGAGTAATTCAACCTTTCGGCTACTGCGAGGACTCCCACCCGTTGCCGCGATGGCAACGGCCGTCAATTCGACGGGTGACCAACGGGCACGGGCCGTCGCAACGCGTTGATAGGTCAAAAAAAATTCTTCAGGGGACGGCCGTCACGGCACGCTCAACAGCATGGCCAAAATAGGTCCACAGGTAGAACAAAATATTCTAATTGGTTGTTGAAGGTTTCCTAATGCATGTAAAGACAAAGTCCAGATCCAACTGCAATCAACTGACATGTAGGTCAAATTTGGTGAGTTTTAACTTGGAGAACCTGAGGAGAGAGCATTCTGAGAAATAACATTATGTATTTGCTGTGACATAGATTACAGAAGACTTCAAATATTGTGAATTGAGCTACTGCAACGCGAGTTAAATGTTGAAACTCGGCAATCAATATGGGTACTTACGATACCGCCATGGCTGTCCTTTGAAAATTGACGGGCTGTCGGAGTCAAAAGCCGTTTGAGTTGCTTACAAATTCGCTGACAGAATGGGCACGGCACCTGTTCGACCATCGAAATGGTAATGGGTAGGGAGCCCTAAGTTTGGCCAAGACAGGCCTCAATGCAATGTGTGCGCAATGAGACAACTCAGACAAGAGTCTGTTAGCACCTTCTGTTCCATCGTCCTTCTCCCTTCTCCTTCTCCATTCTCGTTCACCAGGTAAATTCAATCCAGGACAAACATTCTCTTTCCTACAATTATTTCCCCCTCACAATGTGGTTAAACTCAATACCAATTCATTGAACAAGTCTGCTGAGATGAGACAGCTTTCCGCAGTGCAGACTTTGTGAGAACTGAAGTAGGAGTTGACATTGCCATTGAATATTGAGATCCCCTCGAGTATCTGAGTTCCATCCGAGTATCTGGACTCTTTGGGCTACGGTACTGATCATTTTGCTCAATTTTCCGGTGCCGTGACCTGGGATAGGCAAGTACAAACTTTGGACTCTGTAAATGTGTTGGGACAGGTGAGACACTCATTTCAGATTCGTAACTTGGCTTGGAAGCTGAGCAAGTATGTTCATCACCTGGCAATTTTGAAGTGACAACACACAAAAATCACGGTTTGAAAGTAGGCCTGTATCAAAAGGGATTTGTACTCAACCAGAATCCACTGGAAAAACACATTTGGTGGCACGCTGTGTTATACTTCAGGAAAATCACTTTGAGATCCAGTTGAGGTTAGATCCAGTACTATTCAACAAGTCTCACTCCCTCCTAGCAGAAGTGTGGGAGTAACCCTCGTTCGAAATGTCGGAATCCATGCCGGCTCCTAATCACTTATAGTGTACGGGTTTCTCGGTCTTGCTATAAGACCTAGTCTGTAGTTTACCGCGCCACCGGTGATCGCTAGGTCCCGTCATTACTAATCTTCGGAGTTTGAATTTGTTCCCACGAGTATACGAGGCTCGCACTGTGCTCCCAGCACCCCAGTTCACTCTTTTCTACTGATAGGATAACAGGTAATACATGTTTTGAGTGAAATATGACCTTCGAATCGCTTCTTCAGCTTTCTCTCAACAAATGCTGAAATGTCGGCTATTGCCGGTGCCGTGCCATCAAAATGCGGCATTCTCATTCTGTGGCTCTATGGCCAAAATTTGGCTGAGGAAGTCTCACTTCTGAGCACAAAGAACTCGAATTTGACCTCTAATTGGGCAAAAATACGTCACATGAGGCATTTCGGTCACCGCGAATTTGTGATTATATAATAAGGTCACCTAACGATCACTCGATCGAGGTAATCAACAGACTACAAACAAAGCGAAGTATGAGCTTCTGTGTTTGTAGCGTCTGTCTACGAGAGACTATATAAGACCGTCGCATGGAGAATATATATACACACGGGAGTCCGACGACAATTGGACGACAAGGTTGAGTAGATGAATCATTCATTGCCCCCTGAGTCAATGTTCAACTGTTGAAAACGACTATGATCACTCATGATTTGAATTTCGATGTTGTTTTCCAAAGAGAACGTGGTTCCGAGTTAAAAGATCCGGTAGCGAACGGAATCGCGCTTGCAATGTTTAGAGCACCTTTCATTTCTCGGAATTTTCGGAGAGAAGGTAGGAATTCGCCAATTGAAATGGGCCTCACACCCTTCAAGCTTCAAAGTGCGTTGCTGCAACTTGAACGAACGGGTTTCTCAGTGGTTCGGTTCTCGGGCTTTGCCGCTTTTCCGCACCGGCTATCAGCGGTCACGCCTTGTCTGACCATGCTGTCACAACAAAAAACGCCCGCGTCACGCTTTCCGCGCCCGCCTCCCTTTTTCTTTCACCTCGTTTTCGCGCATGCCGCCAGACGCCGGGTGAGTCGGGTGCTGCGCGGCTATATGGTGTCGTCGATCGGCTTCCGACGAGGCGGCGGAGGGGTGGGGACGGAGAGACTGGAGAGCATGGCGCATGCACTGGGATGCCGTACATCGCGAGCGGTGTGCTGCGTTGCCGCCGTCGGAGAAAGCTATACGTGGGCGAGACGGGCCATTCTTCCTTCTCGCGTCTGTCCCCTTTCTCCTTCTTCGTATCTTCAAAGCCTTTTCTTTCTCAAGCCACTCCTACCGTGCTGAACGATACCTTTCCCATCGCGCGTTTTCCCTGAAGTTGACAAGTCTCGTTCTTCTCCTGACTCTCGTATTCGCATTCCGATTCCTCCCTCTCTCCCAATACTCTGCCCATCTGCAACACCACTACATCCAGCACGCCATACGCACGCACCCCACCACCGCCCTCGTCCTCACGCGCGCTGCGTCAGCGTGCACCATATACCACCTCCCGCTTGTTTCTTCTGGTGGATCACAGTCAGGAGAACGGCGATGGTCTCCGGTTGAGGGAATTTGAGTCCTACATTGGGATTCAACTCCGGCGCGGCACATACATGTCGACTTCCTTACATCTCACTGTCAGTACTTAATCGCTCGCCGGCATGTGACCCTCCTTCCTTTCTCTTGGCTTTTTCTCCGAAACGCCCGACCTGACCGTGATCTTTAGATGAATGATCTCGAGCATGATTGTCCGCGAATCACTTTGGTTGTTTCGGGCTGTGTCAGACGCTTTCACCGTTCGGGAATGCAAGTGATCGTATTGGGGCGCACACCGAGTACGTTGGGGACAATTGGAATTTCGCCGTTTGCCTGAGTTGTAACTTGTTTGACCTCGCAAGCTTGGCGCCAAGCGGAAAGGACCAAAAAAAATCACAAGGATTTTCGGTGTCCAGGTTGCTTGTTGGCTGTTGCGTTTCGTGCGCATGGTGCTCAGTAATCATAGGAAATCGTCCGCGCCGTTACATAACTAGGGAGATCGACGGCGCAGAGCTGTATAAAAAGCGGGTTGTCGATGTAAGTTCTCCCCATTCAAAACTTCGCCTCGAGCCTTCACTGTTTACTTCACTCAAAATGGTCAACTCGGTCGCCATCGTGCTCGCAGCAATGCTGAGCACTGTATCCGCTGCCACAACGTGCTCTCCTCCTGCCGCGAGCGGCGTCTCGATCAATAGTACGATGCTTTCCAACGGAGTGGACGGGCCAGCTGGTCCCTACGAAATAACCGCAATTCCATCCAATCCTTCGACATTCGCACCTCAAGTTCTGTGGGTGTCGCCATTGTCAACCGGACCGTGGACGCTCACTCCGGATGGAGACCTTTATCTCCTCACGTATGCAATGTTCAATATACTGTCTCGACTTAGAGGCTAATTTGGGCTTGCTGCCGACGTCGACAGACACTCTGAATTCCCCGGTTTATTCCTCACCTCGATTTTCTCGGCGACGGTTTTGGAAATGGACACGAGACAGGCTTCAGACGCCCTGCTCAACTTGCAGTGAGTTTTCTGTCAATCACATCTCCTACCGTATTGAGACTGAACCACTACCATCGCAGGCTGTTCAACATCACATGCACCACATGCCCTTCGGACGGCTTCGCCAACGACTGCACATTCTCGAACTTGCCCTTGCCCAAGAGCTCGGGGCAGAATACGCTCAACTGCATCTTGAACCAGAGAAACGCGGCTCTTGGGAATGAGACGTATACTGATGAGTGTAACTCGGGCGTGGCAGCGTATTCGTTGAAGCTCGATTACCACCTTTAAATAAAATTCGGTTCATCGCGGATAGACATTCGTGGATATCCACGTGTCGAATACAATTTCTTGTCGTTCAAACTGGATCTGAATATGCTACACGGACGTGCCTTCACTAGGTGTTCCCGACAACATTTCAATCACACGGCATTCAAATTGAACTTGGCCAAAATCGGGAACTTATTTGTCTCTCTAGACATCGATTCTGGCTCGTACCTCGCACGATATTATTCTTTCTGTCCACGGTGTTCTCTAATCAGACGGGGTGGTGCGCAAAATTAGAACCTCGCGCGCTCAATCAATTCTTTCTGGCTTCCTCAGATTCGAGAAGATATCTCTTTGGCTGCAGAAATCCGAACCGTAGTGTGAGGCCCGATCCCTGGCCGAACCGATTGATCCGAAAATGTTCTTCCTCGGTAGGCCGCGTGATCACTTCTGCCTTTCCTTCTCCTCTCAGTTTGCGCTTTGAGAGCATCCTGGGTTACCCATCGATGCGTGTCTGGGTCGTCGCGCCAGCTTTAATTCGACTTCTCTCGCATGACTTGGATCGCGCTGCCAATTTGGCAATCCTCCTCAAGCTGCTGAGCGCCTCTTTGTGCATGGACACCTTCGCTCTCTGATCTCAGATCTTCGCTGGCTCCCGGTGTTCTATCGCTGCCCCCGTTCTACGAGCTGTTCCCACACCCACAAAGACGAGCACTTGCTCGAAATTCCTGCTAACATCGCTGCGATCAGCGACATGCCGTAATGTAATTAGGGCTTTGGTTCTGACTCCTGCTTGGGCTACCACTCTCGTCGTCTCTCATTGTTCACTGGCTTTACGAAGGCCGTTATGATGTGTGCGCTAGGGAATTCGGTGGCCACATCAAATTACTTGCACAGCAATTTCTATTTCGGGACCTGATCGAAACAAAGGCTCTTTGTTGAGAATCTCCGCCAAAGATATACCAATAGTCTCGAGTGGCTCAATCCCGCGTGTGGCTTCGCACCAACAATTTACAAGTATGGTAATTTTCCAGGAAACCAATCCGCCAATTTTCTCCGCTGTTTGATGGGATCCTATAAATTGAGCGCGCGCCTCGCCTTCGCTTTGGAAAGCCTGCCGCTTCCTTCCTTCCACCCCTCCTCCACTCCTCCTTTTCCTGACCTTACCTATGCCTCCCGCGGTCAAAGCTAAAGCTCCTCGTAAAGCCCCCAAGGTATTTTGGTTCTTATTATTCATACTTGACTTTCGCTAATTCACCATGCAAGAGTGGCAAGAAACCACCGTCCACGCCATTGGCAAATGTCTGCCCTTTCCCTCGCTGTCCATGGAGCTATGACCGCCCGCATGATTTGCAGCGCCACAGTCGTACCCACCTCCCCAAGAAAGAGCGCCGTAAACAGTACGCCCCTGTCTCAATGGTTGTGTTTTTCGTTCATACTCACCTATCCATCTGCAGGTCTCACTTCTGCCCCTTTCCCGGCTGTGATCACTCCACCCTCCAGTTGTCAAACCTCAAGACACATATACGCACACAGTACGTTCCATTCCTCCTTCCGTTCGTCTCCGCATCAACCCTTGCTTTCTCGCAGTACCCACGAGCAATCCGAGATATGCCCCGACTGCGGCTACGCCACAACCGACCCTGCGTCGCTCTTTCATCATCGGAAACAGGACCACGGCTATCAACCCAGGGGCAAGGCTAAGTCCCAGCTCGATGCCACCGCGCCCCTCGTCGGCGACGACGCGTACGGGACGTGGCAAGTGGCCTCACCTGCACCCGAGTCTGAGACCCCTTCGCCTTTGCCGTCGCCATCGTCGTCGTCGAGCCCGCGCTCTGTGTACTGGGACGTCTCAGCGCAGCCGTGGGGTGCTTCCTCTTCCTCCCCCTCGCCCGTCTTTGACCCGTCCTACTTGGCACCCTCCCCTTCCTCGGGCCACACTTACCCTGTCTCCTCTGCCACCGCCTCCTCCTCCTTCCACCCCTCGAACTTCCCCTCCACTTCCTCTTGCTATGCCGACGCCTCCTCCTCCTTCGACCCCTCCTCCGTCGGCCCGTCCTACTTCGACCCTGCCTACTTCGCATCACCTCCCTCCTACGGCTACAGCTACGCCACCGCACCCGCCTATGGCACGCACTCGCATGGGTATTCTCCCTACCCCTGCCCGCACAACTTCGGACTGTAGCGACTGTATCATCTTCGACGCCGCGTCCGGTACGGTGGTGTCTATGTTCCCGTTCGCTGGTGGCACATGCATCCTTCTCCCACCCGGCGTCGGCGTCGCAGCCACCGAGTGCTACGACACTTGACCGGGGAATAGGACGTCACGCCCTCTTCGCCGAGGCTGCCGGCTCCGATGCCACCCCGTTACAGCACCATCATCCCACATCCCGTCCGCGCCTCCATCCCTGACGACCGTAGCGCGGTACGTACGACACGGTTATTTGATGGATACTTCTTTACCTCTGTCTCATCTAATGCTACCGTACTGGTCATGTTTTCGTACTATATTGTATGTGTTATATTCAGAGTCTCATAATTTGTACTGTCACAATAACCAACTTTGAAACGCTTTTGCGCGTGCCAGTGTCAGTCTGCTTCGAATCGCCCAGTCTCTGAGAACCTCGTGAACAAAATTCTATCAAACATTCCAATCTCGGAGTGGGAAGACGTACTGCGCTGCGCGCGGCTGCTGTGTGTCAGAACATACCTTAATGCCGTGACCGCGATGACAGAAATCTGGAATGAAGGCTGTTCATAGTACTGTACTTTTTCGTTCAAATCGACATGGGGTGTGACGCGTGACCCATTTGGGCAATTCGACATTTCGGCAACCGCCAAATTTTTGCGTGACATCTAAAAATTTTCAACATCCGAACCAAAAAATTTTGTCTTTTTTGCACCTGTTCCACCATTTTACAGTGTTGGCCATAAGGTATAAGGCCTTAATGAGGTTAAGGCTTATTAAGGCCTTATCATAAGCCTTAAAGAGCGAGGCCTGAGACGTTAAGGCCTTAAGACTCCGGGCCGGTAGCTAGCCGGGATTAGCCGAAGGCTCGGATCTCTTCGGATCTGTGAACTCAGCAGGCATCCTACCTGGCCCGAAATGTCGGCAGCATGATGGTCGAGGTCTTCAGTAAAATTTCCTCAGCTCATGGTGGCTATTTTTACATCATACAACCTCAGATTTACATGTGATATTCGTTCCATTGAAGAAGACACTGGTATTCTCCCTTCTCAGAGGTTTCTACACCTGACTTTCATCAATTATGTGCCTTGCCGCTCAGAGCCGATGCTGCTGGGCAGGACGGGAAACTATTTCCAAAAAAGGAAATTAAGGGCTTTAAGCCATAAGGGCTACATAAGCCTTAAGGCTTAATAACCCTTAAGCATCGGGGGGACGGATCCATAAGCCCTTATTGCCAACACTGCCATTTTAGAACCTGCGTGACCGCCTGGAAGTTCGACAAAGGGCCGCGTGACGTGTGACCTCGACCAAAATTCGGCATCGACACGGGGGTGCGTGACGCGTGACTGTCGAATTGAATGAAAAAGTACAGTATCATGGGTGGACACAAAGCAGAACACTTGCGGACTGGATTGGAACTGGGCCGATGGCGACCCGCGTCATGCGCCACGTCGTATGTCACGGTAGGTAGGTAGGTTCGAATAGGTTTGAATACCCGGCACGGTCCGAATAACGAAACCGAGCGCTTATACCGTATCAAGTTAGACGTGACGTCTAACTTGAAGTTAGCGCCCCACAGTCAGCGCCTACTTGGTTATCCGAGTCCATCACGCACCCATGGCCTCTGTTAACTTCCTGCCAGCAACGAGGATGGCCAATATGCGACTTGAGCTCTTTCACCTATTCCGTCGCATCTATGGCCCAGCTGCGCTTCTCGCCGCTGTTCTTGTGGCCATAGCTTTCACCTCCCTTGGCTACAAAGCGGAACAAGACCGTTCCGTGTACATACTCATGTTATCTCGTGCGTGACCTGTGCACATGGGGTCTCAAAGGCTTTCTTGACGTTGCCCAATGTATACAACATTACTAGTCAGCACAGCCCAGGGTTATATGCTTCTCCTGGGAAGTTACTATTTCAAAGACCTGTATTTCCGAATGCGCGCAGCTTTTTCGGTGAGGCTACACTGGTACCATTCCTACATAAAAGACTTTTGCTTTGCAGATTTTGGCCCTTTTCCACACAATGTTTTGGTGAGTCTGTTCTTGGCCATCGTTTTTCTATGTACGCTAACCGGACCCAGGTTCATCCTCAGAAACGTGATAAGCGAGATGCTGATGGTGCAGGTACGTGCCGACCATACGACATGCACATTTTTATACGCGCGCAGATCTACATACTCTATGCCGATGTGCTTTCCTGTGAAAGTGGACTTGAGCGAGGCTCGAGCAGTATTCTGGCCTCTGGTCCATGGATTAGTTCGTGCCTCCGCTGAATACAAGGACGAGCTCGGAATAAATCCGCCTTGGCCGGTTCGCAACCAATTCGCGCTGTTCTTCCCCTATGCCGCAAGATTTTCCTCACTTGAACCCTATCGGGCACCATGGCCTAACCACCAAGCCGCAGAGGTGACTGTCGCTTCCCCATGCTTGAATCCTGTCACTGACTGTTGGAATGTGACTTGACATCGTGACTTCTGCTTATGTATACATCTGGACAAAGAGAAACTCCTATCGTGTTTCTCTTTGTACCAGGTACGGACTCAATTAGCATCTTTCCCAGTATTGTAATACTTATCGTGTTTCTCTTTGTACCAGACACAAATATCATAGTTTTAAGAGGTTATGGGCCCCGTCGTGCTCTAAACCCAAGCCACACTCAAATCCGCTACACGAAGCCACTAACAAAATCATTGACTTGCGCATCTCGTTCTACATCACCCTACCCATTGTCCAACCACTAAAATCACCATGACGAATCTACAATCGAATCTCGTCAACGAGAAAGAGTGGAAGGGAATAAAGCTTACACCTATCAAAGAAGACGAGGATGGCTCGAACAACTACAGCAAGTTCAAGCAGAAATCGATACTTGATCTCGATGCTGCTGGATACTGGCAATATGTTGACGGCCCCGACTATAATCCTCCAGTTATCCCCGAGCTCAAACCGAGCCAACAGGTTCGGGGTCTCGACAGCACTGGAGCGACTGTCACGATTACTGTCCCGGGGAACGAAGGTGTCGTCACGGCTGCCAAAAAGCAGGCTGAGGCTTGGCTTGCAGCAGACAAAAAGGCGCATGCAATCATCGTCAAGGCAGTCCCAAACGAGAAGCTGTACGTTGTCCGGGACTGCAAATCTGCACATGATGCTTGGATTGCACTTAAAAACGAATACGAGCCAGCCAACACTCTCACTGCTGTGACCATTAAGCAGCAAATCATTGGATATCAATGTGGTACTCACGAGGATCCCGTTCATTGGCGCCAAGTGATGGTGCAGCTGTACCAGAAACTGCGCGATGCCGATCCCACCATGATGTCTGACACGGAATTCGCCAAACATCTTGTCACTCTTATGACGCAGTCAGAGGATTGGCGCTACTGTCGCGATTCTCTTCGTGAAAGAGTGCGTCAAGGCGAGATGATGGGAAAACCACTGTCGTCAGGCATGGTGCTTCAACGCTTGAAGCATGAAGAAGTCGAGAAGAAGATCGCACCTTCGATTGTATCAATCAATGCCCTCACCGCTGGAAAAGGGAAAAGTCGGGATCGAGGAGATGCTGTACCAAGTGCCTATGCAGCCGAGTCATCTAATCAGGCTAATCGCAGGGGTGAGAAAGCTCACCAGCGACAGGGCAAACGGTCCATTCCCTATAACAGTCAGCAACGCTCCGCACCACGCATAATCTGTGAGAACAGATACTGCGAAACTCCTGTGGGTCACACACAGGAAAACTGCTTCTCATATGGGGGCGGAAAGGCTGGGAAATACCCCGAGAATTTCCGCGGTAGACGTGATGTCCACCTTGCACCCGAGGCAAGAATCACCGCACGTCGACGACAAGCATTGGAGGGCAGTGGTAACCGCTTTGCTGGCCTTGCTGACTACACCGAGGACACAGAGGAGGAGGTGAATCAGGTTATTGGGAAGGTGGATGACGGATTCGCGTTTATGTTGACACTGCCAGAGGATGGTGACGACGATGAGATTGCTATCGATGAAGAGATCAGAGCCAATGCAATTGTCTGCAATATGTCCACCGAGCAGGACGACACCATTAACCACGATACTGGAGCATCGCGGCATATCTTCCACAAGCGCGATTCGTTCCATGACTATACTGCACTCGAAACTCCATTGGTCGTACATGGTTTTGGGACAAGCCTGACCACTCAAGCAGTTGGGAAGGGAAAAGTTGTGCTGAAATCTACGTACGATGGAGCCACACGGAACTTCTCGCTGTCAAATGCTCTTCATATCCCAACAGCACGATGCAATCTCATCTCTGGATCTAGACTGGACCGAAAAGGAGTCAATACAAAGACGGGGAACAGTAAGATCACCTACTTCAATGCCGACAATGTTCCATTTGCCACTGGAACCATCGTTCGAGACCTGTACAAGATGGACGTCGAAACGGTAGAAGAGATGTCAGGCCGTGGGGAGTTGAACTTGATTGCTGCCACGGTGCCATCAGTCACAACACTCTTCGGGCCTGGAAGCGGCGATGCAGAGTCGAAGAAACAGGGTTTTACCACCATCTAGTGGGCCACATAGACGTTAAAGGGCTCCGGCACGCTACAACAGGACTCCCGATCGACAGTGTTCAGATCAAAAACTGCCGTATATGTGCTCTAGCCAACATCAAGCGGTCTAAATTTCCTCGCAAAGCCAACAATCGTGCCGACCGTCCTCTCTTTCGCATTCGCTGTGATATTTGTGGCCCTCTACCTGTTGGATACGGGGGTTTCAAGTATTTCATTACCTTCAATGATGACTGCCATCGCTATATTGCTATCTATTTCCTCAAACTCAAAAATGAAGCTCTCAAATGCTTCCACGAATTTCGCACTGCTGCCGAGAAGTTTCTCGGTTATCCCATTGTTTTCTTGCGAGTCGACAATGCACCCGAGCTAGTACTCGGACAATTCGGTGATTACTGCAAGCAGCATGGAATCACTTACGAACATACCGTCCCCGATGCTTCTCAACAGAATGGAGTTGCGGAGCGTGTCAACCAAATCATCGAACGTATGATGCGTGCAATGCTAGTCGACAGCAGCCTATCATCTTGGTTCTGGCCTCTCACTGCACAGGCTGCTGTTCACATTAAAAACCGTGTCCCACATGCGTCACTACGAACCAGAATGACCCCGTTCGAAGGATGGTTTAAACGAAAACCTAATCTATCCCACCTCCGGCCTTTTGGTGCACTCGTTACTGCAAGGAAAACCAACTCAGATGAGCTGATGAAACTCGCTCCTAGAGGAGAAGAGGGCCGTTTTGTCGGGTATGCACGCGACTCAAAGGGGTATCTAGTATGGTTTCCCGACTCCAGATCCATTCGCTCGAGGCGTGATGTAGAGTTTCATGGCTTCCCTGACTTTCTTCCCTCACCTCTCCGAAATATTATGGGATGACCTTCCTATGGATCTTGAGCCACGCTACCATGACACAGAAGACCGTATTGTCTTGGAGCAAAGCTCCGATTCTGCCTCCGAGCATAACACTGCCATCGAGCATAACCCTGCCTCCGAGCGTAACGAGTATGTTTGATCCAAACTACTCTGTATATCAAAATCATATTTACCTGTTTAACCAGGTCATCCACTGAGACAAGTACCTCCACCGAGAGTAGTATATACCATCAAGCACCCGAGTATGTGATAACGCAACTCGGAGTTTACATCCAATTTTAATTTACCTACCAGGCTCAATGACGTTGAGATGGAGGACGCAACTATAGACTCGGATGACAGGCCTATTGCGCAACGCCGTACTCCGCGCATAAGACGTGTACCAGCACGACTCATTATCCATCATTCTCGGACCTCGGACGAGGGGGGGGGAGGACTACCTGCGCTCCATCCTTGAGTCCGACAATGCTGAAATCGAGATTGAATGTGATAATGGCGACTTTGCGAGCCTTGCAAAGTGCTTCATTGAGGCCGAAGCTGCTTTTGCAGGAGCACTCACAGACCCTATTGACGACCCAAATGAGAAAGATCCCAGAACTGTTCAGGAAGCCAAGTCGTCCATCTACTGGGCTTATTGGCTAGCCGCTATCCACGAAGAGCTGGAATCGTTAAAAGCAAAAAGGAGTCTACGATGAAGTCAGCGAACTCCCTCCGGGCCGAAAAGCCGTGGAGTCGAAATGGGTCCTTCACATCAAACGCGATCGTGAAGGACTTATCTCCAGGTTCAAAGCACGTCTCGTGGCAAAGGGTTTCACACAAATCCCTGGCCAAGACTTCAATTACACCTTTGCACCAGTTGCCCGATGGGAGTCTATTCGCTTTGTGCTTGCGTTGGTCGCCGATCATGATTTGGTACTGCGTCAAATCGATGTCAAAACAGCATTTCTCAATGGACCTCTCGATGAGATCTACCTGCGCAAACCTGATATACTCGGTGCCGGATTTTGGAGACTCTTAAAGGGACTGTACGGCTTAAAACAAGCTGGCCGACAATGGTACCTAGAACTCAATTCACGTCTCGAAGCAATTGGGTTTCAAAGGACGGAATCAGATTGGAGTGTTTATCGGCGTGCTCAAGGTGCTGAGTACTCCATTGTCACTACGAGCGTAGATGACATGCTCATTGCATCGAGCTCAATCACCGAGTCGGATGCTGTTGTTGCAGCCCTGGCGTCTCAATTTGAGATAACCGACAACGGCGAACCCAAATTCCATCTTGGCTGCTCCATCGAACGAGACCGCGTCAACAAAACTCTTCAGCTCAGTCAAAAATCTTATATTGAGTCCATCCTGCGTGACTTCGGATATGCAAACTGCAACGCAGTTGCTACTCCCATGGATCCGGGACTACGTCTATCGGCAGCAACGACCGAAGATGCGCAGATGGCTAAAGATTTTCCTTATACAGCCGTTGTTGGAAAGTGCATGTATCTCGCTACTTGCACGCGCCCAGATATTGCATATACCGTCAGAGAGCTAGCCAGATTCATGGCCAGCTACGGTCGAGCTCATGTTGCTGCAGCAAAACACCTTCTTCGTTATCTCCGAGGTACCACATCATATGGTATTATTCTCGGAGGTTCCGAGACCCTACATCCATTATTCAAAGCACTCACCGATTCGGATTGGGGAGTGGACGAAACACGAAAATCTGTTTCCGGATTCCTCATCATGATGGGAGACTCGCCACTATCCTGGAGTTCCAAACAGCAAGCAGTGATAGCCCTGTCTTCATGCGAAGCAGAATATCTTGCGACGACTCATTGTGCTCGTGACGTTCTCTGGTTCCGCAATCTATTTGCAGAGCTAGGTTTCCCGCAGATTCAGCCGACATCATTATTTTGTGACAACCAAGGAACTGTTGCGTGCACACACGATCCCCATGCTCATTCGACGATGAAACACATCGCCATCCGCGAGCACTTTATTCGCGATTGTGTTTTGAAACGACTTATTGACGTTATACATGTCTCAAACAAGGAGAATATTGCCGACCTATTCACCAAACCACTACACCGTACACTTCATAATCGTTGGGTCAAGATGTTGCGACTCGATGCCAGTCAAGGGGGGGTGTTGGAATGTGACTTGACATCGTGACTTCTGCTTATGTATACATCTGGACAAAGAGAAACTCCTATCGTGTTTCTCTTTGTACCAGGTACGGACTCAATTAGCATCTTTCCCAGTATTGTAATACTTATCGTGTTTCTCTTTGTACCAGGTACGGACTCAATTAGCATCTTTCCCAGTATTGTAATACTTATCGTGTTTCTCTTTGTACCAGACACAAATATCATAGTTTTAAGACTGACTATCATCAAAAGTTTTTGCTACGGGATATCATCTGCGAGCCCCTGCTCCAGCGCTACCAACGACTCGGGCGTCCGTTGGCCTGTACGACGTTGATAGTTCAGGGAATCACCAGTTCCGAGCAGGTGGAGAAGCTCCACCACGCAATCTGGACCCTAGATACGGGCATGCGCGCTATGCCCCCTGCGCTGAACATCATTGTCATCGGGCCACCGCAATTTCTGGCCTTTGTCTCGGATTCTGACACATCCCGCATTTGCATGTCGTATGTTTCGGAGAAGGACCCTACAATAAACTCGGAAATATTTTGGCGCCAACTGAGCATACCATACCAACCGCTCCTCGTCTCAGGCAAGTAAGTCATTGCTTTCAGGATGCTAGAAGTTGGCTTACAATAACAAACTGAAGCCGAATATGGGTTCCTATTCTGGGAACCAAAGCGCCGTTGTTCGCAACCGAACCTTAGGTAATTCGCAGTAACCATACTTCCGAGTCGTTGTGAGGTCCGTGTGAAGTTTATAAACCGAACGACACGCACTACTGAACCTTTCTGGTTCCGATAGTGGAAGTCCGAAATTATTTCCCATTTTTCCAATAAACGTTCAATGAATTTGAATCTAAGACCGAAACAAAACATTAATATTCAGAATCCTAACCGTGGGATGACGTGGCTTGTTCGGAGCTTTTAACTAGTTGCGAGCCAGACAGGTATACCCCCAAAACTTGAGATGTACTGAACAACGTTCCAAGCTTCAACGTCAGAACCATTTGGACGAGGGCACTGTATGAGCCAATCCATCGACAAAATCACATTCGTAGCAATAGTTATACCAGCAGAACTGACAAAACCTTGACTTTTCGACAAAACCTTGAAAAATCAAAAACAGCCAGGCTCCAAGACATGGCTTAGCCCTTCTTTGTCTGGCTAGTCAGAGATAATATTTCAATAATGAGTGACATTGCCTTGCTCGAAGTATGCCGATGGGAGTGCTGAACGCATTGAGTACACTTTCCATCAATTTCAAACTCCGACAATGCTCCGATGCGGTAAACCGTAATGGGTGAGGAACAACGGATGGCAACTGACCCGATGACGCGGCAAAGGCAGCCGAAGTTGATTTAATGATTGGCAACGACTTATTGCCAAACGCCGAGGACCCGTGCTTTGTGCAAGCTGTACCCTCAGCCTGGAATGTCTCTCGATCACGTTCTGCTTCTGGTTGGAGAGCGCGCGTCGGGCCGGTCGAAGGCTGTTTCTGACAATCAATGCTCGTTTATGGACAGGCTATTCTGCACGATGCAGGACAATCTTGTGTATCAAAATATTCTCTGACTTCTCTCTGGGTCTCTTCAGCAGCCGTGTCTATGCGCAACCCGTTGTCGTACGAATTTTTAGACCCAATTCAGGTGCCTGGTCGTAATAGCATCTGTGGCACGGTGGAGTTTGGCACTCCCTTGACTTTTGCCTCTCCTTCCGCTGTATAAATCGTCGATGGCGTCTGCGCCTGACGCATCTCTGGTCCGCGAATGAGTCAGCGACACCATCACAATTTCGCAACGACTATACGCACTCACGGCCAAACGACGCCTCGTGTGAATTCCAGCTAACAAGTACCGCAACCAGACGCATGCCATCTTCTTTTACTTTGCGATCCGTTCCGTCGTGTTCTTTAGCGCGAATGAAGAACTTATGATACGTGGACGCAGTGACCGCCGGATCTGACTTCTTTCAATAGTGGAGCATATGTTGCTCTCACACAATAGAAAACGTCCAGTTTGGAGGGATCGCAGTTAAAAAGAAACCTCGGCATGTATTCGTCACCGCGGCCCAACCGAATTAAGAAATTAAACAGCATTGGACATGGGAATCTGGTGAGAACTCTATGAGGTTGTAGAATTCCAACAGAATTGGCAAAATGGAGCGAGGGCATTGAACAGACCCCGATGAAATCGGCAGAGTCTCAATAAGTAATAATCCAAGTAATCGCGTGGAACCTTCCGACCACATAATCACCGCACAACGTCTATAGAAATGTCAGGTGGGAAGCAGCAAAACCTCTGGAGGGAATATCTGCGGGCTCTTGGCAAATTTAATTGACAGTTGAAGATTTCTCACAGTTCTCGGCACCGATCGGCTTTTCAGAACACCAGAGAAATTACGTTGAGGAGCGCAGCGCTTGGGAATGAGATGTGCCCTGATGAGTGTAACTCGGGCGTGGAGGCCTATTCGTTGAGGTTCGATTGCCGCCTTTGAATGAAGTTATCTCCTCTTTTTGTTAAAGTTTCTGGTCTCAGGTTTTTGCAATATTTAGGTGTTAGAAGCTCGTGAGGAAACTTCCTGCAATTCCTCAGCAGACAAGAGTGCGGTCAGGGCCTAAAGGGGATCTACGCTAACTGATCCGCGTCGTGCGACTGGAGGTCAGAAAAATCACGTAAGCCATCTTTGACCAGAGCACTCATGTCGACCGCATTCAAATTTCAGATTCCGCCATTGCTCGTGGACATTGCCCTTACGGATATCTGAAACACCATTGGCTCCACAATTACCTATCCCTTCTTGAAGAATGCTGCGACAAGAGAGTCCGCTTGCGATGTGCCAAACCGAGCGCCTGGATTGGTTTCGTTGGGATGCGTTCCAGATCTGAGTACGAATGCCCCTTATTCCCTCTCATTCTCTGGCATATAAAAGGCACTTTTCCGGCTCCGAATGTAAGGACTCTTGTTCTATATAGCACACTGCAATGTTGGCCTTCTCCCTTCGGTTCGCGGCACTTTCGCTGCTACCCTCAGTTGCGTTCGGTGACTATCTCGGTGTTCAATCCATCCAAAATTCATGCTTATATTTATCTTACAGGTGCTCAAGTAGTCTTCAACTTGGACATTGTCAACACCCAGCTCGCCCCTGATGGCTTCGTACGCGAGTATGGGACCTCCTGCCTTGCTAGGCATCTGCTCACAAAGCTCTAGTACCGTCGTTCCCAACGGCACCTTCCCGGGTCCGACATTCATGGTGAACAAGGGCGACTCCGTTGTGATCCACACGCATAACAAGTTGACCGATCCCCTGATGCGTCGAAGCACCTCCATTGTATGTCGTTTCTTTATTATTCTTGAACACAATTTTGATCGTTGTACTTAGCACTGGCATGGCTTCTTCCAAGCGCGCACATCTGGAATGGACGGCCCTGCGTATGTGACTTATGATGTTGGGGTGTTCGTGCCTAATTATGCTCTGCTCCCAGGTTTGTGAACCAGGTGCGAGGACGATCGGCGTTTCACATCTCAGAACGTCGAGAAACTTATCTGATGACTAGTGTCCGATTGCTCTGGGAGCCTCTTTCGACTACGTCTTCGACACCGCCGGTCAGACCGGAAAGTTGGTCTATTTCTCCTGGACGCTGAGAATTCAGATTCAATGGTATTTCAGCTACTGGTACCATTCGCACTTGTCCACGCAATATTGCGATGGCTTGCGAGGTCAGTGCACATCACTGTTTTCCTCTCAATTGTAACTCATCGTCCACGTACAGGCGCCTTTGTTGTCTATGGTCAGTCACGTTCCCACTGAATCTCGACGGTTTCTTGACGAGGCACAAGATCCTGATGACCCGCTCGCACATCTCTAGTAAGCTCATCTGCGAGCTGCTCTCTTCAGATCTCACGAGCCTTTTAGCGATGTGGACGATGGCAAGTATCTGCTTGAATGCTGCTGACGCTGTTGACTTCAAATTTAAAAACAAACCAGCCAGCACCATCATCACTCTAGGTGGGCGACCAGTTTATAACGTATGCGAACAGGTCACTGACGCGCTGAACTTCAGGGGGAGTGGTACCATGTTCTCGCCCCCCGCCGGCCAAGACAGCTTCTTCAAGACCGGTATCGTTCCGTAAGTGCTGCTCATTACCCGCGCCGTACTCCCATTCAATTTGGTTCCCAGCGTCCAAGACTCCGGTATTTACCCACATGATTTTACTTTGCGCCCAAATTGACGCGGTTTCTTAGGCCTCATCAACGGCGTAGGGTGAGTACCTCCAAGAGAATTCAAACTTTCCGTTGAATTCAAATTTAGACGTTACGAAGGCGGACCGCTTGGTGGGGCCATATCGGTTTCGAATGATACAGAACATTCTAACAATCAATAGTCCCGTATGCGGTCATCACCGTCAAGCAGGGTTTACGCTACAGGTCCGTCATTTCCATATTTTCTCTCGTCATGAAACTTACATGGCCAAAAAAGGTTCCGAGTTTTCTCGATTTCGTGCCGCCCTTACATGACGCTTTCGTTCGACAACCACACTTTCGGTTTGTCCCTCGTCGATGTCGGATAACTCCACGTTGCTCATGATGTTTCAGATGTCATCGAACTCGATGGTGTCGAGCATGATCCTGTTGCGTTCCAGAATGCAGACGTCTATGCCGGTAAATATATTATATATTGCCTCGATGCAAGAGGCCAACGTTTGACGTCTCCTCAGCGCAGCGCTTGTCAATCGTCCTGAACGCCAACCAGTCAATTGACAACTACTGGGTGCGCTTCCTTCTGTTGTATACCTTTCCGTAGTAATACTTGCAGATAGATCCGCGCCCCGTGAATATCACCGGTTGCATTTCCACGGGCTCTACTGACCCAAATTTGTAGCCCGGTCGGAGGAAACCCCTCCAACAATCCCAACTGTACGTTCCGAGATGGCAATAGTTTTCCAGGCTTCCTGATGTTGATCCTAGTCAACCCCAACCTCACTCTTGCGATCTTGAGATACGAGGGCGCGCCTGATGTCGAGCCCACAACTGTCGACGTTCCTGGACTGAAGATGGACGATAGCCTCATGCATGTATGTGATTAGGACAACGTATTATGCGTTAACTGAACTCCACGCGGGATAGCCTATTGCATCTCAAGGGTGACATCTTTCAGCAATCTGTGTCGTCACACTATCTTACTGTAACCCAGCCCGGGAAATCTCGGATCTGGGCCGGCGGACTTTTCGATGGTCCTCAACATTGCGCAACCGAACGCGCCTTTCTTCGACATCAATGGAATCGTGCGTGTGATCCCTCGGATTCGACCTTCTCCTCATGCTCACGGCCTGCAGTCTTATCTGTCTCCCTCGTTGCCTGTATTGCTTCAGCTCCTTAGCGGTGCAGCTAAGGTGGTTCTCACGCCCTCATTCACCAAGAATTGAGATTGCTTACATGATACCAATAGCCCTCAGACTTCTTGCCCTCGGAGCAAATGTATGTACACACTTCCACGAATTTGTACAGCCTCGCTCAAACGTATCCAGCATCATACTGCCATCCAACAGTATCATCGATATCACCATACCCGGCATGGGAGGTGTGTTACCTGAGTTAATGCAGGATGAAGTCGATGCTTAATATATTTGCAGCTCACCCCTTTCATTGTATGTTCCAGTACTTTCTCCTGGAAATCGTTCCTGATTGTGAACAGTGCACGGGCACAACTTCGACGTTATTCTCGAGACCAACGCTACCATCCCCAACTTTGTCAATCCGCCTCGTCGTGATGTTGTACCGAGTACGTACAGACCATAGCCTGCATGAGTTACTCTTGAGGACGCAAACAGTCAACGGTGGAAACACGACATTCCGGTTCTTCAGTGGAAACCCTGGAGCATGGTTCTTGCATTGGTTTGTTTCTTGCTTCTGGGCTTTCTTTTGTGCTGAAGTTCTCTCGCAGCCACATTGATTGGCATCTGGAGGCGGGATTGGCAGTCGTATTCGGAGAGTCACCGGCAGCGAATATTGCAGGAAACCAGTCGCAGATCGTGCAGCCGGACTGGAAGCAGCTCTGCCCTGATTATGATGCACTGGACCCCGAATTCCAGTGAGGGTTGGATTTTCGATTGCCGTCCCGGTCGCCGAATCGCATTCAGACGAGTGAATCGCGGGCTTGAAATCAGTATACGTGTGCAAGTATGTAGTCGTGAGCAGAATCAATATTTTTTTCTCTCCTTGCAGCGTGTTTGTGGGGTTCGACAGCGAGAGTTCAACGAGTTCTCAACGGGCATTTGAATTCCGATCAAACATATCAGTTATGTACATCCTCGTCCAAGAACCGCAACTACATATTCACTGGAAGGAGTCATCCAAACAGATGCAGAAAATTAAATACCTCTAGGTAAGTGTACGCAGATTAACGAAGTATAAGAGTGAAATAAACAGCAATGATCCTCAGCGATGTTCCCCTGCTTCATTTCATTCCTCGCGATCGTCTGCGACCCGCGCCACTTCCTCATCTTCTCGCGCATCAAGATGCCTCACAGCAAGCCAGAACGCGCATCCACCGCACCCTGCAAGCGTGCCCATTACCGCGTAATTCCACACCAGTAGCGGATCTGCGGCAAGCCCTTGTGGATGTCAACTTGACGACTTTGGAAAATGTCGCCGAAGGATAACGCGATTAATAAGAACGTTAGACGTACAAAGGAACCCTTCGGCCAGGATCGCGCTCATTGCACCCGTCCCCATATACAAAGCCATCATAAGGGAGCGCATATTTTCCGGCGCCTTGCTGAACGCATACTCGTAGCCTGTGATGGCTCTAGGAGATATAATGAGTATGAGGCACAGCACTGAACTATTTCGCCAACGGACGCAAAAATCTCTGACAGCGCAATGAGGATGTATCTATTCGTCGAGGTACGGTGAGCTTGAAAGCTGGAGGAAAACCCAAACTCACACCGGAGCCTGGATCCAAACATTCAGCGGAGAGACGCGATGGTTTCCAGCACTATCCGTGCATGTTGCCGCAGCATGACCACATGGACTCGTCTATTAGTATGCGTGTTGAGTGATGAGGAAAAACGGTCTGATCACTCGCACTTGATAAATACGATGCTGCAGGATCGCGGCCCAAATCATAGCGGTAGCACCTGCATAAATGTCGGTAAGCACGGAAAGCAAGAAAAAAAGGAGGGTCTTGCCCACAAGGAATCCCGTTGTGATGCGTTTGAGTGAGGTGAATCGGATTCTCCACCTCTGAAGAGCGGGGTACAGCTGCAAATCAAGTAAGTAGTCTAGGTGTCAGGTGAGAAAGGTGCAGATGACATACGAAAAAGTCGCACAAAGGAATGCACAAGACAAGTACAAGAGGGTCAAGGTTGGACAAAAAGTCGTTTGGCATACCGTTTGTGGTGAGAGTAGCCGCCTGAGAGGTAAGATTGTTGCTAAGTTGGTTCGCCGTCAGCCCTGTTCCGCTCTGTCATCGCTCCGGCAAATGTTCTTTCGACGGGAACTCACAGTATATAGGGAACCATGCGAATACGGCGCAGGCACGCAGCCCACGGCGCACTTCGTCCACCCACTGATCGTCGAAAGTCATCCATAGCGGGCGAACAGCAGGTGAAATGCGGCTCGGTTTTGCCGCATCCCAAAAATCAGGGGCTGTGAGGTTGCGCCATGTGCGCAGTGGGTTGACACTCCAACGACCTCTGCATGCAAAACGCAGTAGACGCACGAAGGTAGCGAAAACTGAACCGCTGGGTGGGGAGCGCACGTAGTGCTTCCAACCGATGACCAGAATAATGGGGCAGAGAAGGAAGGAAACCGTTGCCAGTGTATATGCAAGCCAGAAGCCCACATACTGTTACCTCTAGTAAATAATCCGTGGTGACAGCAAAACTTCGAGTTGACTCGCCTTTTCAGAGTACGTCATCAGGGTCTGGCCCAAGAGCGAGCCGAGGTTGATCATGAGGTAGAAGTACATGTAAATGCGCGAAACGGTTAGCGCGGGATCAACAATGACTTGCTCGCCCGAAGAGGTTGTGATTACGAAGGGCTTGGTGCGCCTATACTGTTCCGCAACGAGAGGTGAGATATTTGCCTTGAATAAGCCGGTCCCTAGACCCATAATGAAGAGCGCCACGAGAAAGATACCCAGCGCCGTATCAGGATGCTCGATGACCCCAGGGACAGCCGTCACAATGAGGATTATGTGGCCCAGCAGCGCAATCACCACGGCCACGCAAATAGTGTTGAACCGTCCCAAATGGACGTCTGCGATGTATGCACCTACTCGTATCCAAGGTCAATTTCCGTGCGATGAGGGTTTCTTCAAGTATACGCACCTGCAAATGGAGTAACGCTGCACCTGCGTGCGGGACATTGACTTTTGTGAACTTTACACTTTTGAGGACACGTACCAGAAATCGTAAAACGTCGTGATTCCCGTGGAAGCATGCTGGCCTGAAGGGCCATAAGTATAGGCGATACCAAGGGAGGATTCTTTCGTCTTTACCTCGTCCAAGGGCCCCAGACTGACCATTGAGTAGCCCGGCACCAGTATGTGAACCCACAGGAAGTGGATATTGGATGAAATTAGTCTGTAGACAGTTATGGATCATACCGACGTTGTTGATTTTGGATTCTTACGAAGACGACACTGGCGCCGTAGTACTGCATGAAAAATTAGCATCATGCCCAACGACGCGAGAAATCAGGTACCGAAAACCGCACGGCCAGTTCCACGATTGCGATCGCTATCGAAGTTCTGTGTCGTCGAGTGAATCTGTGATAGAAGGGAAACGCACAGTGGGCAGTCCATGGAATGGCATCCCCAACACGCCTCAATGTCGCAAGTTCTTCTTCGGTAGGACAGATCAAGCCATCGTGTATTCCATCAATCGGATATAGCCTCAAAGAACTTCCGCCGCTCATCTCGTACTGCTCTCCGCCAGTTTCCTGCAATGCGCAACACATAAAAAAGGTCGTTCCAAGCAGAGCAATAAACCAACCCTATCAGCATCTTCGTTGATCCTGAGGGGCTCATATTTGTACGAAGTGAACTTTGGCATTTGGCAAACGAGTGACAGAGTGAAAATAAGCAAGAAGTTGTGCCGTTAGACCATACCGCGGTGGTGGTCGCCAGCGAAGAGGTTTGGGCACGTGTATTGAAAAGTGATACGATCAAATCTTCAAAGCTAAATTGAGCGTTAATTAAGACGGAATTAGGACAGGGAGCATGAATAGAAACATTCTAACGTGACCTGGGTGTGCTTGACCATGTTGTCGGGATGTGTGGACCGCGAACGGGTTGAGGCAAACGAGTTGAGGCCAACAATAACGCTGAGGCAATCAAACGCATTGAACTATCGAAATCTGAACTTGACTCACGTTAAACACCACTGTTCGATATCTCCGCATGAAGTCAGTTGGGTAATTTAGGGCAATTCTGGGGGTGCCTCGACATCGAATCCACTAGCAAGCGAACCGGCGGAGCCAAGAGTCAAACTTTCCGGGTAATGAGACCTCAAACCGAGGACATTTAACTCAAGCTCGAACCGAGCGGGAAGGTCTGCAGCAGAACCGATGATCATCGATGCAACACAGAGGCGCTCCACGGGCAACTGAAGCTTCCCTGCTGCCTTTTATCCAACAATTCATTGCAAAGGCTGGGGAGAGGCAGTCCTAACAAAAAATCCGGATCCTTTTCGGCTCAAGGTCCAGCCCCGGATCGAACGGGATTTCGTTGCTGCAGGATTTGCACTGAATCACCGAGCGCTGATGGAAAGCATGAATGCAAAAAAGGCGTGCATATAGCCCAACCACGAATCGAACGGGATCTTCTAGTGCGCGATACATTGAAGCGTCTGTCTAGGAGAGAGTAGGGTGCTCTGGACAAATCAACGACAGGAAATGTCGAGTTTACCAATGGAACGTTGAGAAAAATGCGAATAAAGAAAACTAAACCAAATGGGCGATGCTCTACCGACAAGAGCAAAAGGGGTGGGATAGGAGGTTTTGCCGAGATCACGCATCGACGACATTACTGCCACATAGCACCAAACACCTTCTCTTCCTGCAATGACGACGTCGCCAGCCAAGTACACACCCTCCTGCCCGATGCTGATGCCACTGATGGCGACGGCGAGCTCAAATCAAAAGACGCCCCCCCCTCCATCCGACGACGAGCGCACCAACGACGAGCGCAGCGCCGACGCCGGGGTGCAGGCTGAGTAAAGTGCGAATCCCGCACGCCATAGCTTGCTGGCCTGGCTTGGCTGGAAAATCTCAAGCCACAAGCTGAAGCCAGCTCAAGCCACCTATATGATGTTTTTGCTTGCTTACTCCGCTCCCACATACACAACAGAATATAAATACGCGCTGCCGCCTCGCCCATCACTATCAACCTTCGAGGACGGCCATGTCCGCCCACGCGATGGAGCGCCGACCACCAGCGCCGCGACCACGCCCACATCAACCAAAATGGCCAAGTACCGGAGGAAGAGGGCGACGGGGAAGAATGCGAGGGGGCGATGAACGTCCAAGGGGAAGACGGAGGAGTAGGTGTGGGGAAGTGCGTCGACTCGTTACTGAATGCTCTCAGAGGAGACGCTGCGTCGGCGTACAGGTACGTCACCTATGGTAAGCTACAAGTGCAGGGTGTTGTATCGCTAATGCTATGCAGATACCTAGTCTCGAGCTGGCACTCTTTCGCCAGTGGCCATGGACGATTACATCCATGTGCGATTCCTACGGTCATGAGGATGAGGTGCTTAAACCTCGAGGTCAGTTTCTCTCGCCATCCCTAGACCCTCTGACTTCTCTAGAATGTTCTTAATCAATTCCAGCAGCTCGGTGTTGATGGACTCTCTCTCGCCATCCCTAGACCCTCTGACTTCCCTAGAATGTTCTTAATCGATTCCAGCAGCTCGATGTGGATGGACTCGCTCCGCACCAGGTTCGATGCTTCCCAGTGAGTTTTTTTTTGGACACACAGAAATTAGAATCGTTCAGTCCAATGTGATGCACGAAGACATGCCGCGTTGATCTCGTGTCAGGATGAATTGAATCTCAGAACCAAGGGTTCCCCCGCCAGAGATGTTGATGAGGTGGAGCGGGGTGACATTGACAGGTGATAGCCTCCGGATGGGTTGGGAAATTTATGTCGAAACAGCTTCGCCGTTTTACACGATGCCCATTCTTCCCGGAATTGCATGTTCTCGAGGTTCAAAGTCGGAAACTGCATTGCAAACTGTGGGCCGTCGAGGTAGTCTTAGATTATCCTTAGTGCTTCCTTTCATGTACAGAGGCGGTATCCTACCATGTAAACAATGTAAACAAGGAAATTGAGCATGATGTCAAACATCTTGTGGACTTGTACCAAGTTGTACGTCGTCATCGAATTTTGTTTAGATGAGGCGAACAGAAGCACTTGCGCGGACAAAGTGCGGTGATGAACATACAGACCAACGTCAAGGCAATTTCGGCGTCATTGTACCTGAAGAAACCAATTCAGAAGTGTATTCGTTTTTCGTCATTCTTCTAGGTATCTTGGGTGGAACCCAAGGGAAAGATACCTGAGACCATCGGTGAAAATCTGGGCCGCGGCATGCAACGACGAGTATAGCGATATCAAGAATAGACGAGATGGAATAAACATCAGAGAGCGGTCAGTTCACAAGACATCCATGAGGCAGTATCACGGCCACCAGGCGTAAAGAACTTCGAACGACGACAGGCTGGATTTAGGCCTGGCCCAGACTAGACCATGAGAAGACTTGAACAAGGCTATCAGGTTCGCAAGGAAAGGGGAAGATATAACCGTAGCGCGGCGTGAAGAGTGATCAGGCTGAACCACTCGGTGGCGACGAGAGTGGACTGGATACCGATGTTACTTCGGAGCAATCTGCTTTCTGCGGATCATGTTCATCATTCTTGCCGAGAACCTAAATTGGCTCTCTTCAATGTACTTGCGGCTTTAGCACTAGGGAATCCAAGCTATGACGTAGACCAATGAAGCTCTTGGGGAGGTTACACACAGAAATACGCCTCAGTCCCGGTAGAAACTTTGCCGCTTTAGTCCAACTTGAACCACGCTCTTCCCCCGCAGCCACATCGCCGGCTAGAGCTTGGTCGCTGCAATTGGATAATCACTGCCATTTCTTTGACATTGGCCTAGCACTCCGCAGTCGAAAAAATACTCACCACCCCCGAATTAAGTCGCCGCGAGAAGCACAAGAGAGAAAGGACGGCTTCAGTCAATTCACATCATTCTAAGAACTGATGTGCTCCACAAAATCACTGGGTTCTTCGTCGCAGAAATGTTCTCGTAGAATGTCTCAATGTCAGTTGTCAAATGGCTCCACAACACGGAAGCTTTGGCCACATCGAATCCGAAAGTTTGGCGTACGCAGACGGACTGCGTATAAAAGAGGGTATGTTTCGCCTCAAACCTCACTCGAACACATCCCTTTGTAGTTCAAGCGCTCTCCAAGCAAATATGTTCTCTAAGCTCTCCGTCGTCGCCGTGTCTGTGCTCGTTGTACGCTTGGTCGTTAATGACTGGCGTATATTTGGACGCTGATAGTTTGCTCTCATTCAGACCCTTGCTGCCGCCATCCCCAACACCACGCCCCCGGTCACCACCCCGACGTCCAACCAGTGCTGCAGCAGCGTCCAGTCGTCCAGCAGCAACGTCGTCTCGGTTGTCGCAGCCCTCCTCGGGCTCGACCTTAGTGGCCTCAATGTGCCCATCGGTCTGGGCTGCTCGCCCATCACCGTCCTCGGCAACAACTGGTATGTGGTCGCTTCCCATATGCATTTGAACCTTCAGCTCACACAATGGGTCGAACAGCGGCGGGACTGAGGTCACTTGCGACGCTCCGGAGAAGGAATGGGGTCCGTATACCTTTAATTTGAGACTTCCTGGTGCATTTTACTGACCGTTGTATTGTCCAGGTGGCCTCATCGCCATCAACTGCATCCCCATCACGCTCTGAGTGACCAAGAGACATAGCCAGCGAATATGTTCAGATTGCAGTTTCTTTCTCGAGTAGTTGTTTTTGATGTTGCGAATGTGATTGAACTTTGTATTGAATTTCATGGAAGCTTTGAGAATATTGGTGTGATGCTGGAGTGCCATTTTCGTCAGCAATTTTTGTTTTTGACCGCATGTACCGTCACGCAAGCAGGATTATAAAGCGCTTTGGCGCGCGCCAGTTCCAAAATAAAAACTTGGAAAGAGTCGCCGAAATGTAGTTCAGTGGAAGGACTGAGTGAAGGGCCGCCATCAGCAATTCAAGCATTGCATCCGTACTGACAATCATGTCGCAAGTCTTTGACTTCCTGCTCGCCAATCATCACTCTCGGAAACAATTAGTATGCCTCCGGCCTTGAGTATCGTTCGTTAAGCAGTTTGTTCGTTAGCGGTAGGCTACCGAGAAGGAACGGGGTACGTACTGCCGGCTCGTTTTCAATATCGTGAATTCAACCCTTTTTGTCGCCAACTTCGTTGCCAACATAAGTATGATGATGAAGCTAGGGCGCGTGTGCCGTGCGTTTATCGCAATAATCCACGGAACCGACGTTCATGAGTTGGACCGTGACGTGGACTACATGAGTATCATGGCCGTCAAAAAAGCGTTCAACATTTTTCTTCCACACGTGATTTGAACGCATCAGCGGCTGTGGCCAGCACGTGGTCATGTTGATCGTTTGGGTGGCTCTCTAACTTGACCTAGCAAACAACTTCCCCTCTTCTCCGCATTACGCAATGACGACGACGACCGCCACCTCGAAGCCGCGCAGCCCGACACTCCTTACTCCGATACTTCTGATGGACACGACGTCGACGCCGACGCCGACGACGAGGGCACCAACGACGAACGCAGCGCCGACGCGGCGGTGCAGGAAGACAGTGAGGATGTGGAGGTCGAATATCCGCGCTTTGCGCAGCTCGCCCGTCGGCGTGGAAGTGCGCCTTTATCCTTCTGTTGATCGCGTTCTTTTTCTGGCTTGCGTACGAACTTCAGCGCGTGCCGGGCCCGCCGACGGTCGTTTATGTTCATGCCATGATACATTACGGCCAGCCTCCCGAGTGGCTCTCTCCAACACTCTGACCATCATCACCTCTCAGGAATTTTCGTCAAACTGTCATCTCTCCGTTGTTGTTCCCAAGACCCAAGATGCTTCCATCCCGACGGTCTAGCGGACAATCCCATACACCAAAATATCGTTTGACTTCTCTCTGGGTTTTTACTTGCCCGTGCTTTTGAGATGCGCGACGGAACCTCTCTCTCCGAGGTGCCCTGCCTACGCGGCAAGCCGTGCGTGGTGTTGTCGTGCGAACTTTGGCACCTGATTCAAGCCTATTTTCATCATTTGTTGGGGTGCCGCGTTCATGTTGCGATCTTGTTCCTACCTACTTACCTACCCACCGCGCACCGGGACCAATCGAAATGTTCACGCATATAACACAGGTTTCGCTTGACCGGCAGAACAACCTTCCTTCCCTCACACGATGCCGGACATCACACTCCTTCCAGCCAACCTTGTCACACTCGTCCTCGAGAGTGTCCTATACGGATTGCTCGTGCTTCTTTTCATTTCGACCGTCTACTTTCTGTCAACACGAAGAACACTCGCGCGCCAAACAGCCAAGCATCATTTGACCTCTCTGGTTTTTCTCACAATCACGGCTCTTTTCGTGGTCGTAACAGCGGTGAGTAAGTGCTGCGTGAGTCTAGAATTTACCTCTGACGTTCCAACCAAGCACTGGAGTATCGTTGTATACCAGGCATTCTTTGCGTTCATTCACCTCGGGAATGCCGTCGGCGAGGACACATTCTACGCCGATCTTGCTCAGCCAGCCGAAGTGACCAAAATCTCTTTCTTTGTCATCGCAGGCCTCCTCGGTGACGCTCTCGTTGCAAGTCCAATCTACCTGTTTACCGTCATGAGCGGTATAAAACTCATGATCATCACCTGAATGCTGCAGACATACCGCCTCTGGATAATATGGGGACGGAAGACGAAAGTGATTATCTTCCCAATAGTTGCTCTCGCTGTTCTTGCCGGTACGTACAATCTCGTAGAGCAGCTGTGACCCTTATATTAAAAATTACATTTAGTTTCGTGTGTAGTTCTGCTCATCAAAGTAGCCACTTGGGAATCAAGCCTTCGCGGCGCAGGCTTCTACAACGAATCCGTACCTTGGGAGACAACTGGATCTATGCTTTCTCTTTTGTATGCATTCTCTCTTGCGAGCGTAGTTGATGACCGATCCTCGTGTCAAGAGCAAATTTGTACAGCACTGGTAAGATTATATTGTTTAATAGCTGCCGCCAATTCATCATTCTCAGGTTTCATTGCCTTCCGCATGTGGAGAGTTACGAAAGTGGCCTCCTCCTCCACATCCAGTCTCACAGTATGAATGCTTTCGATCTTTCAGTCTCGACAAGTGACAAATTTTCCAGCGGTTCTTTTCAATCGTGATAGAAAGTGCGGCACTCCAGACGTACGTATTGATCTACGTAGAATGAATCCCGATAACTCAACAGACACCAGATCATGGTTACTCATCTGCATCACGACAGCATTGCTGGAATCCGACGCTCTGTTCATCGCTGTCGATAATTTCCCTGTCGTCATAGCGATTTCGAACACTCTCATTCATGCCAGAGTGGGACTCGGCTGGTCGCAGGATTCCACCAGTGCTCAGATGTCAAGATCGGCTGGGAAATCGCCCATGAATGCCGTGTGGTACGTGTATACTTGTGGAGAGATCATCAGAGTTAGTTCTGACTCGATTGGCAGAATCGTCCTCCCGTATATACCTCACGGCACCAATGGATAGGGGTTAGAACGGAAACTCTCCCCTCCCTCTATGGCCCATTTCCCTCGACATTTTTTGTGTTTTGACCGAATGAGTGATCGCACCATCATGAGATGGGGATTATAGGAGTGGATTATAGGAGTGCGTCAATCAAGCGTCAACTATGGAATAAAGTTTCGGAACGTGACGCAGAAATGTCACTCGAACGGCTACCGGCGGCCGTGAGCACGAGTTCGGCGACTGCCGAATTGTAGTCCATCTCAACCGCGGGAATCTATCCCGAGATGCTGAAGACACTGAAACTGGTGGCGGCGCGATGGAGTACTCCAGAATCGTAGTCAGGGACAAGTTTCGTCACCACATTCAAAACCCGTTGCTGTTCGTCCCTGCAAAGCTCGCGATGCGCGTTAGATTTGCATTCAATTGAGATCGCCTGATGATCACTCGTTGGCCTCCCGCTGTTCATCCGAGCTTGTTACGCGCTGGCATTTCTTTTTTTGAATATTCTGCCTCCGTGACCGTGACGCCTGAGCTCACGTATAACAGAAGTCTCACTTGCCTCGCAATGGAAACTTGGATTCTTCCCTCGCGGAATGCAAGGCCTAGGGATCACATTTCTTGTTCCAGCTAACCTTGTTGTTCTCGTCCTCGAGAGTTTGCTCTATGGAGTGCTGCTATTGCTGTTTGTTTCCACCGTCTACTTTCTGACAACGCGAAGAACCCTCGCGCGTCAAAGAGCAAAACATCATTTGACTTCAGTAGTGTTTCTTGGCGCCACAGCACTTTTCGCAGTCGAAACGGCGGTGAGTCTCTATCTTGTAACGATATAATACTCAGTCATGACGCTCCGAGTAAGCGCTGGATTATCACCGTGTACCAGGCTTTCTTTGGATTTATTCATCTTGGCAATGCGGTCAGTGAAGTCACTTTCTATGAGGATTTCACCACGCCAAGCGAGGTCGCCAAGATCGTTTTCCTGCTCGTCGCAATCCTGGCGGGAGATGCCATACATAGTTGTATGCGCAATCCTTTCAGTTATCCAACCAGCACGGGACTTACCACGGTTTCACAGACATACCGCCTGTGTATAATATGGAGCCGAAACGTGAAGGTGGTCCTACTCCCAATCGTAGTTCATATGGCTATGGCCGGTGAGTTGATCTGGTCGCAGGCGGTGAGCAAACAGGCTGAGTATCACATCCAGTGTTGGGTCTGGTTCTGATCACCAAATTAGTCACTTCGGCGGCCAGTCACAAGGGAGACTTCGGCGAGGAGTTCACTTGTGAGGCCATCGGCTCCGTTCTCTCCCTCTTGTATGTGCTGTCTTCTTGTCGGAAGGTATTTGATTGATTTTGTTGCAAGACCAAATTTATACAGTACTTGTGAGAATCTGGTGCTCGACAACTGCAGCCCACTTATCCCTGTTAGGTCTCATTGCTTTTCGCATCTGGAGCATCACAGATGTTGTTACATCCACAGAATCCACTCTCCCGGAATGGATGATTGTTCCCTGTTCTAGTCCCCGCAGCTGATGGATTGAGCCAGTGGTTTCTGTCAATATTGATAGAAAGCGCAGCGCTCCAGACGTGCGTGGCCTTTGCATTACTATCATAAATTCAGACAACTCACAAGAGTCCAGATCTTGGTTGCTGATTGGCGCTGTGACAGCACTGCTGAAGTCCGAAGAGCTTTTCTCCATACCGGCGAACACGATGCCGGCCATCATAGCCATTTCAAATACTCTCGTCCATGCGCGGGTTGGGCTCGGGCGAGCCCAGGGTTGAAGTTTCACGTTGTGTTCAAATCAGTCACTCGATTCATAGCCTGCGGCGTGTGCAGGCCGCCATTCTCCTTGATTATTCCCAGTTAAATCGGCCGCAGGATCAAAGTTGATTCTGCGTGAAGGATTTTTGCAGCGGAGGCATATACTGTCACCATTGGTAGTGTTTATTAGAAAGGATTCCCAATACAGGGTCACAAGCGAGGGAGATCTACCGTGGCGGATTGATGTAAGAAGGGGAGCAACCTTTCCCGTGTTGTCGATCGCATTCTGTTTCTGGCTCGCGTTCCAGCTGCAGCGCGCGCCGGGCCCGCCGAAGGTTGTTTATGCGAATTGCCTTCGTTTCCTCCGCGTTTTGTTCTTTCTCTCTCTCCTTTTCTTGCTTACTCTTCTCCCACATACCCAGAAGAATACAAACACCGCCCCGCCCCTCATCCCTCTGCCATGGAGACACTCAATGACAGCCGCATCCGCATACACAACGCCACACCTACCACCAACGCCACGACCGCTTGGCTGACTGACTGATTGCTCTCAGAGGAGACGCTGCGTCGGCGTACAGGTTCGTCTACCTATGGTAAGTTACAAGGACTGGGTGCTGTATCGTTAATACTATGCAAATACCTAGTCACAGGTTGGCGTTCTTTCGCCAGCGGCCATGGACGATTATACCCGTGTGTGCGATTGCGGCGGTCATTGATGCGCTAGCAGCGCGTCCAAGAGCGCAAGCTGAATAAATCAACCATGCAACTCCGAAAGCAACTGCCAAACGAAAAGTGTGTGAGTGGGTCAGTCCATGCTCAGTCATCGGCTGGCTGGAGGCGAAGGAGCGAGGAAGGGGGAGGGAATCATTGGCGAGGCGATGCGAAGCGACAGGGGCAACGAAGAAATACAGGAAAGCGATGGTGTGGACGATGAAGGACGAGAGAGCGAGCATCGGGACGACGAGGGACTAATGAGACATACGAGACTGAGGCTGAAATCGGGGGCAAAGAAGTCTATTGTTAATTAAAAAGACCATACAGGAATATATAAGAAAAGAAAACAATAATCCAGGTACGGGCTGTGCAAGAATGAGTAATAAGTAAAGAGAAATGAAGGGGAAGTGCCATCCAACTGTCTAGAAAACTAAGCTCCGAAGTTCCGGGAGCAGAGGTACCGATCGGAGTTTGGCGTCTTCCGTGCTTGGCACGGCACCATGCGCATCATCATGACGGATAAGGTGATCCAGGTCTGCTCACTCTAAGAGATCTCGTATGTTGTGTTCTTCCTTGCTCCTGTTTCAACCTCAAAGACAGTTTCTTTGCCACCCCCAGACCCTGTGACTTCCCTGGAATGTTCGTAACCGATTCCAGTAGCTCGACGTTGATGGAATTGCTCCGCATCAGGTTCGACGTTTCCCAGTGAGTCTTTTAGACACAGATGCGTTCAGTCGAATGTCGAATTGTGACTCGATCGTCCTACGACGTTCAACGTCATGCGGACGGCTTCGCCAACGACTGCACGTTCTCCAATCCGAACCTTGGGCCAAGTACGTTGAATACTAGATCGGGCTCCACCGGTGTCGCGGCGAATCCGTTGAAAATCGAAGACCACCGTGAGTGAAGTCGCCGTTAAGTGGTTGAAAGATAGGCGCTCATCCTAGTTCATGTATACTGCTGAGCGGCCGTATTTGTTTGTGGGTTCATTGGCTCTAGCAGACCGGGAGCCGATTCTCAAACTACCCTCGCTCTAATCAAGAGCCATATAGTTGCCTATCTCGTAATTATCTGTGTCGTTGAGATCGCTTCACCCCTTTGAGTTCTCTCCGCGTCTGTCTCTTGTTCGAAGTTGGCAAATGGTACATATATTCTCAGTCTGAAATCCACGGAACTAATTCATAATCACACAAGACAGCACGCCCCAAATTAAACCACCTTTGTCGAGACAAGAATTCGACCTCAGAGTGTAGTGGAAGTACAATTAATACCGACGATATCTCCAACTAACGCGTTGAATGAGCATATAGGGAGACATGCACCTTACGGAACGACTCACCCACGTCAACGCAGCTGACAACGACTCCCTCGTTAGGAAAAATTCAATGGATCAACATTCTGCGACAGAGCAACGAAATAATTGAATGCGCACCAGCCGCTTCCTCCGACTCCGATGATACTGAGGGGCGAGCAGTTCAGACCCACAGGGACGATGACGCCGTCAGCGAGGACGATGACGAGTAGAGAGAAAAGCGCCTGAGCCTCGGGGCTGTTCGAATCGACGACAGTGTTGCAGCATTGGATCGAGGAACGCGGGGTCAAGACGATCGTCGAGATGGGAGGAGCCCTCTGTGTAATGGTTGTCTGCGGAGTGGCGGCAGACAGAGCCTCTATAATATTGACGAGAATCAGCCGAGCCATCTGAGTAGGGCACGAAAAGTTTATGATGAGCGTCGAAGTAACCACAATGGAAAGCTTAGAGAACATGGTTGGGGTGAGTGTTTGAACGGGGAGTATATTGAAGATTCAGTCTACGAGAACCCGTATTTATGTCCCCACTCTCAGGCAATTTACGCAGGTGCATTGTGCCGCTATGGTCCAACCTGAATTATTACGAACTTCCTCCGTCAACGAACTCGGCAACGGGTGGAAATCGAGAGTCGCGGGTAGGGGGTTAGTGGTCGTTGTTCCCGATGGCCCTACTTGCTATCTGGGCGAGAAATAAATGTGTCATCACCTCTCCAGATATGTATGAAATGCAGGAGGCGCCGGCCGAACGAGGAAGGCAATTAGACTTGGACTTTAATTCTATTTTCGCTATAAACGTGCCACAGGCGCCAGTTGACTTGAATCTTACTGCATACAGCTGATCAATTGGGATACAAATTTTGCTCCACCGTAATGTTCTCGAAATGTTTGAATTTCGGTTGTGAAAGGCCGCTCGGAAAGGCTGGTCTGACTAATATCCCGGCATTTTTCTGGCACTGAAACGTAAGTTGCAAAAATAGGTTCGTGGATTGGAATTCAAATTTATGAATTCGAACATTGGATGGACTAACCACATACTCATCCTTCCCTTTCAATAAGTATCGTCTAACAGAGGAACTAGAATGACACTGAGAGGCCGCTGAAAGCAACAGCATCGACTTCGCATTTCTGCAAGGGAATCGAACCACACGAAAGGCTAGGGATAATACAAGATAGAGGCACGCAACGCGCTGTTGAACCTTTCTGGCAACTCTGAGTTCTGCATTTACACAGGATGGTTTCGCGGGAGACAAAGTAGGAATGTTCGCGCACCATCCTACTGGCTCCTGGAACGATGGAAAAAAAAAAAAAACGTGAATTTTGACTTGAATCCTATTTTTTCCATCAACACACTATTGGCTTGTTGAAGGACTAAATCTTCACAGACTTAATGGTATGTAGCTGATCTATTAAAATCAGTTTTTGTTGTTCCGCGGCAATGTTCTGTGCGGTTGCGGTTGTGAAAAGTCCGCTGAAAAGCACCGGTCTGATGAGGATTGTTGGCTTGAACTATTTTTCGGCGTTCAACGATGCGGGTGCGGTGTACGGGACTGTTTCATGGGGAATCCGATGACAGATTGATTTCCATTCACTTGAATACTACACATCACAAGACGCTCCAGCTAAGCCCGCGCTTCAACGGAATCAATCTCACAGAGTAATAGGAATGCAGTTGATCGCGATGAGACCGCCTAGTACAAGTGAGCTTACAGTGATACATCATGTCGAAAGACTCACCCCACTCGATCTCGGGCGCATCGCATCTGGTAGTGATGCCTCCGCTGAGGACAAAGCCTAAGCTTGCAGCGACGTAGGAAAGGATATATTCAAGGCATACCAGTTGTTGCCGAGAACGGTGATAGGTGAGCAGTTGAGACCGACAGGGACGGTTATATCGCCGAGGTCAATGCCGAGTGCGGAGAGGACAGCGCCGACAGCGGTGCTGCTTGAATCAATGACGCTGGCGCAGCACTGGTCCGAGGTGGGCGGAGTTACCGGAATGGTCGTTGGGATGGCGGCAGCAAGGGTCTGCATAGAATGAATTGTACTCAGCTCAACGTCGAACTCGATAATGGAAGTCGTACGATGAGCACCGAAGTGACAGCGACGGAGAGCTTGGAGAACATGTTCGTCGTTTGAAGAGCTTGAACCGTGTTCGAGTGAGGAACGGGTTCGTGAACGACCGTCTTTTATCTTGTCCCTATCGGCCGGGTTCATGCGTACGCGGATGCTATCCAAGACCGAGACCGTTCAAAAGAATTACACCATGGTGCGCGGTGGAGCCTTTGGATGCGATGCACGAACGGCGGCCTGTGTTGATTTCCTGCCTGGAATTTCAGAACCAAGGCTTCCGGGCGCCGGAGATGTTGATGAGGTAGAGCGGGGTCACATTGACAGGTGATAGCCTCCGTATGGGTTGGGAAAGTTATGTCGAAACAGCTTCGCCGCGTTAAATGCCTATCATTGTTGGAATTGCATGTGTCGGAGGCCGAACTTTGAAATGAACCAAGACGGCCAAGAAACAGCAGTCCGTGAACACATTGTCTAGCATCTTGTATGTCATTGAGTTTTGTTTAGACGAAACACACAATAGCACTTGTCGCGGACAAAGGGCGGTGATGAACATACAGACCAACGCAATTTCGACGTCATTGTACCTGAAGAAACTAATTCAGAAATGCATTCTGGCGAAGTGACCATGGGTTATCGGCTTCTTCTCGGTATCTTGGGTGGAGCCCAAGAGAAAGGTTCCTGAGGCTAACGGTGAAAATTTGGACCGTGGTATGCAACAGTGGGTGCAATAACGATATCAAGAATGGACGAGGTTCAACGAGCAATGGAAAGCGGTCATTCCGGAAGACATCCATGAGAAAATGCCCGACAAGGTGCTATTAGGCATGAAGACCTTCGAAAGGGGACAGAAGTTTAAGCCCGGCCGAGAAAAAAGACTGGAACAAGGCCGCCAGATCAGGAAGAAAGCAGCAACCGCAGTGCAGTGTGAGGAGGCTGGGCGACTCGATGGCGATGAGTCAAGATGTTGCTTCGGATCATTTTGCGTTCTGCGGATCATATTCATCATCCTTGCCGAGGTTTTAAATTGGCTCTTCAATAAAAGGCTGTCGCATTGGTGAACCTATGACGTAGACTAATGAAATTGGTTGGGCTTGGACACGCAAAAATATGCCTGATATCTATACATCAACTCCGGTAGGGACTTGGCCGCTTTAGTCCAACTTGAACCGCGCTCTTTCCCCCCACATCGCCGGCTAGAGCTTGGTAACTGCAATCGGATATTCACTGCCGTTTGTTTGACATTGGCCTGGCACTCTGCAGTAGACAAAAAACTCGCCATGTCCAGAAGAACAAGAGAGAAAGGATCGGTTCGAGCCAACTCACATCATTCCAGAACCGATGCGCTCCACACAATCACTGGCTTCTGTGACGCAGAAATGTTCCCGGAATGTCTAAATCTCAGTGGTCAAATAGCTCCACAACACGGAAGCTTCGGCTGCATCGAATCCGAAAGTTTGGCGTACGCAGACGGACTGCACATAAAAGAGGGTATGTTTAACCTCAAACCTCACTCGAACACATCCCCCTGTAGTTCAAGCTCTCTCCAAGCAAATATGTTCTCTAAGCTCCCCGTCGTCGTTGCCTCCGTGCTCATTGTACGCTGGGTTGATAATGGCTGACATATGTTCGGACGCTGATATTTTGCTCGCATTCAGACCCTTGCTGCCGCCATCCCCAACACCACGCCCCCGGTCACCACCCCGACGTCTAACCAGTGCTGCGCCTCGGCGATATTGAGCACAATGCGGGCATAGTGGAGATGAAGGAGATTCCGGCGTCCTGTGTGGATGGGAAGTCAATGAGAAAAAAAGGCAGCTGGCGCCAACATAGGGGTATTTGCCGCGGCCTGCGTCATCCATCAGCGCCATTGTCACTAAGGCTCCAACCTTTTCGTTTTCGTTTGCCCATACGGGCAAAACAAACGGAAACGGAAACAAACGTTTAAAAAACCGTTGAAAATGTTTTCAAACGATCGTACCTCGGGCCATGCAATCCGGATAGGAGGTATGTGAATCTGGTAGGAATTGTAATGATTCTTGGCACCCAATGGACAAGTCTACATCTTTTCTTCGCAGTTGAGTGGGTTTTCAATGTTCTGAGGGGGGAGACAAGAGGGAAACGCGGCGAACGCCCTGTGTTGCTGGTGCACAGCATTTCGGCAACCGCCGGGCTGTGGTTCAAGTCGAGGGGAACGTCGTCGAGGACAAAAGGAAGCTGAGGTGCAGAAATCAAGTGGTTGTCTGTGAAACTTCACCATATTAGTGTTGATTCCAGCTCTGAGTATACTGTAGAAAAGTAACCGTTTAAACCGTTTTTTTAATTTTTCTTTATCATTTGTCGGAGTCTGTAAACAAAACGGAAATAAAAACGGTTTTAACTGTTTAAAACGTTTATAAATGGAAAAGGTTGGAGCCTTAATTGTCACACATCATCAAACACACCCTTTTCCTCTTCTCGCCACCAATGACGACGTCAACAGTGAAGTACACTCTCCTCCCCGACAGCGACGACGGTGACCGCTCAAAAGCGGCCGTTCCCGACACTCCTTACTGAGCAAGACGCTGGCACCCACGACGAGGGCATCAACGACGAGCGCGCGCACTGCCCTCGAAATAGAGGAAGAGAGCGGGGAGATCGAGGACCCGCGCTTCGCCTAGCCTGCATCATCGACTTGGAAGCGCGTCTTTTCGCTCCTGTCGATCGCATTTTGTTTCTGGCTCACGTTCCAGCTGCAGCGCGCGCCGGGCCCACCGAAGGTTGTTTATGCGAATCGATGTATAGCCTGCCGTCGCTATACCTTAGTTTTTTTCATTTCGTTTTCTCCGCATTTTATCCTTTCTCTGTCTTTTCTTCCTTACTCCTCTCCCACATACCCAGAAGAATACAAACACCGCCCCGCCCCGCATCCCTCTTCCATCGAGACGCTCAAGGACAGCCGCATCCGCATGCACAACGCCACATCTACCACCAACGCCACGACCGGTTGACTGACTGATTGATTGGTCTCAGAGGAGACGCGTCGGCGTACAGGTGCGTCTACCTATGGTAAGTCACAAGTATAGGGTGTTGTATCGCTAATCCTGTGCAAATACCTAGTCACCGGTTGGCGCTCTTTCCAGCGGCCATGGACGATTATACCTGTGTGCGGTTGATTATACCCGTGTGTGTGATCTAGGTCGCCTCTCATGGCCGTGGACTCCGACTCCAGCCGGCTCGCTCTATGAGATCTTGTATGTTAATTGCACCTGTTTAAACCTCGAATTCAATTCGATTCACCATCTCAGACACTCTACCTTCCTTGGAATGCTTACCAATTCTGGCAGCTCGATCTTGATGGAGCTCAACGTTGATGGAATGGCTCCGCACCAGGTTCGGCGTTTCCTGGCGAGTCTTGTAGACACAGATTCGTTCAGTCGAATGTCGAATTGTGACTCGATCGTCCTACGAAGTTCAACGTCATGCTGACGACTTCGCTAACGACTGCACGTTCTCCAATCCGAACCTTGGGCCAAACACGTTCAATCGCGTCATGAACCAGCGAAACATGACTCGACGGTTGCTGGACCGTGCTCCGCGGACGTAGCGGTGAACTCTGGTGAAAATCGAATATGTACCATCGTGCCCCAGCAGTTTTAAAGATAGGCGCTCATGTTACTTCATGTGCAACAGTATTAATATTGCTGCACGGCCATATTTATTTGTATCTAAGAATATTGCAATTGCAGTTGTGAGAAGTCCGTTGGGAAGGACTGTTCCGAGGGTTGGCGTTCCAGATTTCAAGGCAATCAGCGATGGCGGTGCGGTGTACTGGAATGCTTCTGAGAAATTGCATGACACATAGGTTTCCATTCAATTGAATACTATTACATATTCCAAGACATTCCATCTAAGCCCACGCCCCAAAGAATTCGACCTCACATATTAATAATAGTAATAGAAGTGCAATTGATCCCAATGCTGCCTAGCACAAATGAGCATCTAGAATGGACAGAGATCCGCCATAGGAAAACGACTCACCAAACGTCTCATCGCAGCTGACAGTGACCCCTGAGCTAGGGAAATTTAAACATCTCAATATTCCGCGACAGAGCAATGAAATGATTGAATTCTCACCAGCTGTTTCCTCCGACTTCGATGACAGTGAGGGGCGACTCGGAGCAATTCAGACCAATAGGGACGGAGGGGCCGCTAGGGAGGACGATGCCGAATAAAGCGAGAATCGCTTGGGCCTCGGCGCTGTTCGAATCAATGATACTGGCGCAGCACTCTGAGTTGGGTGGGGTCACCGGAATGGTCGTTGGGATGGCGGCAGCAAGGATCTGAGTAGAAACAATTAGACTCAGCCCAGCGTCGAACTCGATCATAGAAGTCGTACGATGAGCACCGAAGTGACAACGGCAGAGAGCTTGGAGAACATGTTCGTCGTTTGAAGAACTTGAACTGTGTTCAAATGAGGGACGGGATGGCGAGCGACCGTCTTCTATCTTCTCCTTATCGGGCGGGTTCATGCGGCCATCAACTATGCGGATATACTCGTCCCGGGCCGGAACCGCCCAAAAAATTACTGTGGAGCCTTTGGACGTGATGCACGAACGGCGGCCTGCGTTGATTTCCTGCCAGGAATTTCAGAACCAAGGCTTCGCCGGAGATGTTGATGAGGTGGGGCGGGGTGACATTGACAGGTGATAGCCTTCGTATGGGCTGGGAAAGTTATGTCGAAATAGCTTCGCCGCTTTAAATGCCCATTCTTGTTGGAATTGCATGTGTCGAGGCTGAACTTTGAAAAGAACCAGGACGGCCAAGAAACAGCAGTCCGTGAACACATTGTCTAGCATCTTGTATGTCATCGAGTTTTGTTTAAACGAGACGTACTTGTCGCGGACAAAGGGCGGTGATGAACACACAGACCAACGCCAAGGCAATTTCGACGTCATTGTACCTGAAGAAACCAGTTCAAAAACGCATTCTGGCGAAGTGACCAAAGGTTCTCGTCATTCTTCCATGTATCATGGGGTGGAACCTAAGAGAAAGGTTCCTGAGGCCATCGGTGAAAATTTGGACCGTGGCATGCAACAGTGGGTGCAATAACGATATCAAGAATGAACGAGGCTCAATGAGCAACGCAGAAGACATCCATGAGACAATGCCGGACCAGGTACTACCAGGCGTAAAGGCCTTCGAATGGGGACAGACTGAGTTTAAGCCCGGCGGAGAAAAAAAGACTGGAACAAGGCCGCCATCGCAAAGGGGGAAGAAAAAAGCAACCGAAACGCGGTGTGCGTGAAGAATAGGGCCGGATGACTCGATGGTGATGAGTCAAGACGTTGCTTTGGATCAATCTGGCTTCTGCGGATCATGTTCATCATCCTTGTGTAGGTTTTACTTAAATTGGTTCTCTTCAATACAAGGCTGTCGCATTGGCGAATCCATGACGTAGACTAATGAATTAGGTAGGCTTGGACACACAAAAATATGTCTGATATCGACACAGGAACTCCGGTAGGGACTTGGCTGCTTTAGTCCAAGTTGAACCGCGTTCTTCCCCCGCAGCCATATCGCCGGCTATGGCTCGGTAGCTGCAATTCGATATTCACTGCCGCATTTCCATGGCACTCTCTATTGAAAAGAAAAACACTACCTCCGAATCCAAGTCGCCGCGAGAGGAACAAGAGCGAAAGCGGGTCAATTCATATCATTCCAGGACTGATGTGCTCCACAAAATCACTGGGTTCTTCGTCGCAGAAGTGTTCTCGTAGAACGTCTAAATTTCAGTTGGCAAATAGCTCCACAACACGGAAACTTTGGCCACATCGAATCCGAAAGTTTGGCGTACGCAGACGGGCTGCGTATAAAAGAGGGTATGTTTCGTCTCAAACCTCACTCGAACACATCCCCCTGTAGTTCAAGCTCTCTCCAAGCAAATATGTTTTCTAAGCTCTCCGTCGTCGCCGTGTCTGTGCTCGTTGTACGCTCAATCAACCACCGACGGGTATTCGGACACTGATAATTTGTTACCACTCCAGACCCTTGCTGCCGCCATCCCCAACAGCACGCCCCCCGTCACCACCCCGACGTCCAACCAGTGCTGCGCCAGCGTCCAGTCGTCCAGCAGCAACGTCGTCTCGGCTGTCGCAGCCCTCCTCGGGCTCGACCTTGCTGGCCTCAATGTGCCCATCGGCCTCAGCTGCTCGCCCATCACCGTCCTCGGCAACAACTGGTATGTGGTCGCTCCCCATGTGCGTTTGAGCTTTAAATTCACACAATGGATCGAATAGCGGCGGCACTGAGGTCACTTGTGACGCTCCTGAGAAGGAATGGGGTCCGTATACCTTTAATTTGTGACTTCCTCGTACATCTACTGACCGTTGTATTGTCCAGGTGGCCTCATCGCCATCAACTGCATCCCCATCACGCTCTGAGTGACCAAGAGACATAGTCAGCGAATATGTTCAGCTTGCAATTTCTTTATCGAATAGTCGTTTTTGATGTTGCAAATGTGATTGAATTTTGCGTTGAATTTTACTGTGAACTTTGAGAATATATTTCTGTGCGGCTGGAGTGCTATTTTCTTCGTCAATTTTTGGTTTTTCGGCCGCATGAGTAATCGCACCATCCATCTATCGTGTTATGGCGTGCGTCAATTCCAGAATAAAGTCTCGAAAGTGGCGCCGAAATGCGGTTCCCGACTGAAATGCTGCGATCAGCGGTTCGACCATTGCTTGCGTACTCACGACGATATCGCGACTGCTTTGACTTCCTGCTGGCCAATCCCCATGCTTATATACAATTGGTATAGCTTCTGTTCTTGAGTATCGTTTGTTAAACAACCTCCTTCAGCGGTGGAACCACATGGCTCTGGGGTGCGTACTGTTGGGTCTGATTCACAAATGTTCTGCATGTGCCTATTTGGGGGGATTCAAAGGGTCTCCAAATCATTCGTTGATATCGTGAGCTCATGGCAGTCAGAAAAGCATTCAACAACGTTTTTCCACGCATTCGACTTGAACGCATCAGTGGCAGTGGTCAACACGTGATCGTGCTTGATGGTTGGGTGGCTGCGAGAGGACCTCGCTCTTGTCTTCCAACCGCCATGCATGCCCTGCTCACCTTGTCTTCTCTGCGCCAGCTCGCAACTGCTTCAGTATCACCAAGACTCAAACAAGGGCGAAGAGCAATCGACCTTGCCGCCTGAATTGAAGCGCCATGTATTCGAGCTCGTGGCCATCTCCCGTCCTGTATCGATCCCGCACATGATGCGGGTTGCATGGCGCGTTAAGCAGTAGTATAACTGTAAATATCATCTACTCACAATCACTTCAATCCCTCTTTCAGGGTTGAACCGCTTCTATTGCACACCCTCGTCTTTGGGTGTGACTCCATCGATGGACTTCCCGTTTGCGACGTTAAGATAGTCACTCATCTTGCCCGGCACCGGGATTCCATCCTCGACTCCGTGCGCAATTTCATTGCTTTTTTGATTCTGCCAGCGGCACTGGACATGTTAATCAAAGCATGTCCCTCTGTCCCCGTATCGAAAATCTTTTCATGCTTCCCACTGCCCTACTGCCTGACGAGGGTCTTGTGGCGGCATTTCACGATCTGCTATTGAAGCATCTCCACGCTTCTCTCTACCATATTTTGGATCTCACGTACACGATCACGTTTCTACACCCGCCATTTTCCATATCACCCATCTGGAACTCTGCTGAACTTGACAGAGAAGGCGACACCGACGACGAAGCCCTCGCTCGTTGGATGACCCTTAATAGTGCAAAGGGTGGCCATACTCCCTACTGAACATATTCAGGTGGTTTGTATTGAAAGATACAATATATTGTGGTCTATACTGGGCAATTAGTATTTACTTTTGATGATAATGAGTACACCTCTCAACATACGAGGTATGCAACACGGGGACGCACTACGCGCAACTGAGCCTTCTTAACTCGCATGGTGGAAGTCCGTAGTGTACTCAAAAAATATAGATATGTCCGGCTAGCAGCCTGATCAGACCCAAAAAACTCGCTCCTTGAATTCCCTGGCACGGAAACGCAGGTTGAAAAAAAAAAGAGAAAAAAGGAAAATGATTGCCTTGCAATAGAAGGTCCTACGGCTCAGCCCCGAATCGAACGGGATACTCTGTGGTACTAGCTGTATAGGAAGGAATGTATTGAGCAGAGGCGCGCGGCGCGCAGCCGAACCTTTCTGGTCGCCATAGTCCGAGGAATTTGACTGAACCTACACTGACAGTGCTGGCGGCTCGAAAAATAGGTGCATGGATTTGAATTCAAGTTATGAATTTGAACATTGAATGAGCTAACCGCAAAAGCATTGCTCATTTCAGAACACCGACGCTGAAAGGCCGTGAAAAAGCAAAAGCATAGGCTTCGCACTTCTGTACGGCCCAGCACCGAATCAGAGGGGATTCTATGCTGTTCAAATTGTATAAAAATTCCCGCGCGCGCGGAACAGATTTGTGCGCGCCGTAAGTTTCCGCCAAACAAGCGCGCGCGGAATCCAACGGTGCGCGCGCGGACTTGTGTGACATCATCGCGCGATTAATTCACAATGACTCCGCGCGAAATTTATTTGACTTCGCGCGCGCCGTATTATAGACAATTCAGCGCGCGCGGGAATAATGAAATCTCTTGAGCGCGCGGAAAGGAGTGCCGGTCCGAAATCCGAGGTTCCCAATTAGGCAATATTGATTGATCCGGGGTGATTACGGAGGTAACGAAACGCTACGCCACTGCCAGCTAAGTACCTAGAGTATGGAAACCAGGAGCACCACGCTGATAAACGAGATTGCCGATCGCATGATGGATGATAGCCGTGCTTACCGGTCATCGGGACCCCGTGTACCGTGGCGTACATGGTTTTCTCGCTGTAACACGGATAGTTCGACATCCTCGTCAAATATTTTGAAATGGCAGGACGTGTACATAACTTCAGTATCAGTACTGGAATTTTATTTCTGCTACCACTCATCAATGTCAGCTGCCCCGGCAAATTCATCGTCGGAAAACCATGCGATAATCTCTTGATTCGCATCCTCATCATCCTGGTTCTCAACTGTAGGCTCATCTTCATTTAACATCTCATCTAAGTGAGCCAGTTGATCAGAATCTAGAATAGATTTCGAAGTAAATATAGGGTAATTGAACATGCGAAGACTCACCAAGTCCTTGTCCATTATTGATGCCCCCCATGTAATAGAATCCATCCACACCAATCACTGCATCCCCATTGTGCAGAGGCCGCAAGTTGGGAAGTAATTCAAGCTCGTTGGTACAGTCATCGCGCGCCATTGTGAGCGCATACCCCCATTTTGCGTCGATCTCTTCCGGCACCTCATATATGGCATCAAGAGTGCGGAAGCAAGAAAGAAGCTGGAGATAAATATCCCAACAGCTCTCCCGTTCCACCATTCAGCTGATTAGTTCTGTTTCCTATCTACATAGTCTATAGCTCATGATCCATGTCAAGTATGAATATGCCTATGATATGACCCTCTCGATTTCATGGTTGTCTCTTCCGCCGGGTCGGAGTCGTCGCTGTTTTGATCGGCCATCAACAACATTTGAACAGAAACGAAACTTTTATTGCAATACGCAAGCATGCGGCGGACAATCCTAGATATCTCAAATTGCATCAGTATCTGGGGGAATTTATCAAGATCCCGTCTCTGGAGAAGATCCTGATACCTTGGAGAAATTTGGAGTAGCCCCATAACCAAGCCGAACTGCCGATTGCTCATCAGGCAACTGATGCTTGCGATGGGCTGAGATTACAAATAAAAATCAGGCAACATGGAAGCAGAAATCGGATAGTGGAGTTGGATGAGACACAATGGGAACAGGCCACAATAAACATTCAAACTAATGTTTTCTACATCGTACTTGCCACTACTCGGGGTCCTGATGACCGGTAAGCACGGCCATCATCCATCAAGCGATCGGAAATCTCGCTTATCAGCGTGGTGCTCCTGGTTTCCATACTAGAGCGAATGAAAGTGACGCTCAACAGCCCGTGCTGCGGCCTCAATCACCGCGTTCTCTGAGAAAAACCCCTCTGCTTCAATGTGGGCCACAACATCCTTTTTGCACTGATCAGCCAAAACCTTCCAGCCCCCGACACGCTGTACTTGGAAAGGCGTCGCCTTGATGTTTTCCGCAACCTCGAACCAGGCCCAAGGCTTGAAGGGATCCATTACCTTCTTGGCAATTCTTCCCCACCAGACCTCATTGAACACCTCGACACAGACACGATGGTCATGGTCATCTGATACCCACGCTGCCGATGCATCATCCTCGAGCTTGGGCGGGACACTGCACGCAAGACGGGTTTCAAACCACAACGTCTCCTTAGCCTGTGCAATAATGCTGTACACCTTGGGCCCAAGCCGAGCCAGGTCCTCGTCAGAGATCCACTTTAGCTCATTGGTAATCAACCTCCGGATAGGTTTATCGATCCAGTCTGCGTCGTGGAGTGAGAACTTGCGAGCGAGCTCCAGCCTACGTGCGGGCGACAGATACATGGTGTGGAGGGTGTTCTTTGCATACTGGATCGCTTCGGTAATTTCCCAGAGGCTCCCGACTTGGAGAAGATTGACAAGCATGCGCTCCTTGACCACGGCATCCGTATTTTCCAATGGTTGCCATTCTCTTCGAAATCTGGATGAGAGATCTCCTATCCAGTACTGAGAATCTGACTTACCCCCTGTAGATCCACGCCAGAAAGTCCTCGAAAACCTCGGTGGTAAAGAACTCCAGGACTATTGGGTTTGCCTCGGTGCCCTGCCGAGGCTCTAGATCTGGCATGTTGTCCGGGATGTCGAGGATGTCAGCCACAACGGGGGAAAGCCTGACGAAGTTGCTCTTATGGATGTTGTAGAGCGTGGTGCCAACCTGAGAATGACAATTAGAATCCGACAAGGCCAACCTTTTCTTTTGCATGTTTACCCGGAAGTGGATAGAACCATCATCAATCCAGAAACGGGAACTTTTGGTGAATAGCCCAACATTATCGGTAGGACTTGGATTCAGAGTTGTGGACATGATTTTGGCGAGTAAGTCAAGTCGTTTGTGTTGGTCGCAAAGAAACTGCACAGTTTCGGTTTCCGCTTTGGCTCTTTCCATTTTGGGCTTGCACCAACACATCGTCGTTCTATGCCCCCTGGTCTGCCTGCGCTTCCTCAAACTCAATCTGGACAGCCATGGTCACCCAATATTTACCATGCCTTCGATATTATATCTCAGACCTACGAGGCTGCAGCGAAAGTCCTCCTAATTGAAGCAAGCGCAAGCCGTCTCAAATTTCATGCACATGGACTGACGGAAAACATTGTACCCATCCTTGTTGCACTCGAGGCACATGCTGCCGAAGAGTATCTCCCTCTCCCATGGGTCCACGAATGTGCCCGTGCCGTTGCTCAGTTGGTGAAGGAGCTGTGTGATGCACAGTCTAGTGCTTTGGAACGGTACGTTCTTTCCCATTGAATTTTTGGGGGTCCACTGATATCACCTGAACAGTGATAACTCTAATGTCGTGATTCCCCAGCCTGTCAAAATCCTACGCACCGAGAAACGAGGTCGGCTGCGCAAAGTGATCAATCCGGAATATCTTGTAGAGGCAATGTCCACAAAACGGAGGATTTCTGTTTCGGAGCTCGCACGGATACTGGGAATCTCACGACACACTCTCATGACTCGCATGAAGGAGCACAACGTCCTTTACAAGTTCTCGCAGCTTTCTCGTGCAGACTTGGACGTTTTCGTGAAACAATTTCGTGCTGAGAAGCCCGACTCCGGCCTCCGCTACCTCATTGGGTTCCTTCGTGCCAAGGGCCACCGCATTCAGCGTCGACGTATATTTGCATCTGTTCATCGCGTGGATCGTCTGGGACGTACATTGCGACGGCGGGCTACAATACCACGGACCAGATACCGTGTCTCGCGTCCAAATGCAGTGTGGCACCTGGACGGACACCACAAGCTTATTCTCTGGGGATTTGTTATCCACGGCATTGTGGATGGCTATTCACGCACTGTAATTATCATCTACGTCTTCAATCAAAAGGTACTGAAAAAGAAGTCTTTTAGATTACGGGTCTACGTGCGAGCACGAATAACCGGGCCTCCACTGTTCTCAGTGTATTTTTTGGAAGCTGTTGGCAAGTATGGAATGCCATCGCGTACGAGAGGTGATCGGGGTGCAGAGAACAAGGCTGTGTCCGTGTACATGATCCTCCGGAATGGTTTGAATCGGGCATCTTTCATCTGGGGCTCGCGAGTATACTTTTTATTTCTAGTGAACAGTCTCTGACACACTGTGCAGGTCAACCCACAATGCACGGATCGAGCGACTCTGGGTAGAGGTAGGCTCCCAGTTTGCACGACGCTGGCGAGCCTTCTTTTATCGACTGGAGCGGATGCATGGATTGGATCGCACTGATCCGCGTCATCTGTGGCTCTTGCATTTCCTCTTCCTTGATTTACTGAACGAGGATTGCGCTACATTCCAGGAGGAGTGGAATGCCCATCCGATATCTGGGGAGGGCCATGATCAAAGCCCGAATGTGAGTCTTCATAAGTTTCTCGAGTGTCAATACACTGCTCACTTAAGCTCTATTTTTTCAAGGACATGTTTTTTTGTCGGCCAAACCAGTGATGGGGTCTACGTCGATGACTGCGAGGGTGTACATCCCGATGTTATCAGTCAATACTATGGTGTTCATGGACGCGTCCGAGAACCTGTAGCCGGTGAGACGGGAGCGGGTCAACTCACAGACGAAATTATTCCGCAGATCAGGGCGGATCAAGAGCTGGATGAGGATGACTGGGCCGACCTCGAGGAGCAGATCGAGGGCGCACATGAGGCCAATTTCCATCATGAAGCCATTGCTGTGCCCAAGCATGCTAATCCGTTTTCTGGAGAAGCCTTGGAAGTCTTCGAAGATGGTCTTGAGCGAGTACGGGCGGCAAACGTAGTCCCGCCGGGATACGGACTGCTCCCGGATGAGTGGGAAGATGGGCTGTATCCCAGCTTCGAGATTCTCAAGTCGGGGCGAAGAGGAAGAAAGGAGCTTCGGATAGCGTTGCCAGATTTTATTTGGAGACCACGGGCAATACTTTGGGGGCAGGCACTAGATGTATTAAATCAAGTCGATTATATTTATAACACCTAAATTTTTGAAGGAGCAGATCGACCAGACTGAAGCACTGTTGCCAGTTATTGATAAAGAGCCTTGAAAATTTAGCCGAACCCCATAAAAGCAGGACTGGATGAGCGACGATCCCTTGCCTCCCCATTTACCATCACACCATTCTTTCTATCCCATGGCTCCGAAGATGGGCGAATGCCATGCACAAGATAAGGACTCCCGGACTGAGTGCAACTGCTCACAGTACCAGGAGAACGAACAAAAAAAAGGTCGCTGCTCTGAATGCAGCCACCGACGCAGCCACCACGAGATAGATGAGTCGTCCTCAGAGGCCGAGGATAACTCAACTCCCCCCAATGTTCTCGATATCGTTCTTGGTGCCATTCCTGCTGGATCCCAGGTTGCTGCAAAGCACAAGAGCAGCGGTAAAATAGTTTCCACACTCTTCGGGAAGGCAAACCGGGAAGCAAATAAGGGGATGCGACCACCAAACTCCGGAGCGGGGCCGTCGAAGAAAGAAAAGGTATGGCCACCAATTTCAGAGGTCCGAAATCAAGTCTCGTTGATTCCAAATTTTTGTAGGGCAAGGGAAAATCGGAAGCTCCAGTGCAAGATAATATTTTCAAGGCACTTGCTATAGTCGTTGTCCCAGATGGTGTTGTCGTCGTGAGTCTTAACTTGCCTAGATTGGCTTCTACCTGTACGTACTGATGGTCAACAGGAGAACGGTACCCTTACGTCTGTCCAGACCAAGGTTCCAGATCGAGAGGCAGTCCAGACATTGGTGGGGCGAGGATTGGCAGCGTTGAACCTGAATGGTTTCGAGCTCGATCGCACGTGGACACATATCCAGCTTGCCGACTACTTTTTCTCTGTTCTTCCTTTGGCTACTTCAGGAATCTTGAAGCAGAAGATCCTGCACGACCTCAATGGTCACTGGGCATCCAGAGTCGCTCAAAACTTAGATTGGCTCCCAATCCTCGTCCGACAGGCTTTGATGTCGAGTACAATGCTGCCCAGAGTCGAGCCTCTTTTCGTAACGTTCAAGTCGTGATAGGTGTGTCATAATATTCTATCCTATTCATTGTCAGTCCCTCACGTAAACTAGTGGCATGTCGCCCCATTCCTGTGCAAACATCTGCGGCGTGGATAGACAAAGAGTTCTTGATATTCGCCGAAATGGAAAACGACGACATCGGAACTGGTGGGACGTGCTTGAATTAGTGGTTCCAGTATAGCTAATTCACACCTTTCCAGCTTCTCCAAGAGCTCTCAGTCCCGAAGCGGGGCCCTCTGTTCCAGCGCGGCAGCGGAACAAACGTCTCGTCTCTCTTTGGAGCGATGAGGAGGCTGAAGCTGCATCCTCTGCCAAAAAAACCAAGACATCAAAAGGCAAGTAACCCCTTTGATTCTGTGCAGCTTCCGAGTTTGATTTTCTGCAGGTCGTCCCACACGCCGCTGGTCCCGCGCAAAGCCAGACGAAGACGATGACTCAAGCACTGCTGAGTGCATTGATTTAACAGAAGAAGCATCGAATTCTCGCCCGTCTACACCTGGAAAAGCACCTCCATTGCCCGACCCTTTCTCCCCCGAGCAACCCACGGATATCAATCCCTATAATGGCAGCCGTTCCTTCTACTTTCATTAATGATCCTACATATGGTCTGGCATTGCACGCCACACTCTTTTCTTATTTGTGATCGTCTACTACGCATACAATATCCGTCACTTTAATATCATCTAATTTGCTTCTTGTACAAAAACATGTTCGTGCAACAACTAGGCAAAGTGGGAAAGCAATCGCCCGCATGTCCATTCAGAGAGAAGCGACTGCAAGAGGGAAATGTTTGCAGTTTCGGGCTGCAAAACTCAACTCATGCTCGTCGGCGAGAATGAATATCCCCTGAACACCCTTATGCCCTCGCACGTCGCCGTCGAGACCCCGCTCCCGATCCCCAGCACTGACACGTCGAGCGGCGCCCCTCCGAGTCCACACGCTGTACATGCACGACAAAGCTGGATATACGCAGCAAATACTGTAGTATTTCGTTCAATTCGTAAGGGGGTTTGGGGTGTGACATCGTCCTACGAATTGTACCTTTCGTATGATTTCCTAATTGGGCAGTTTGATCCGTCGGCAAGCGCTCGGCAAAGTTCGGCTAGCTCGGCTAAGGCCAAAATCGCCTTTGTGAATGAGTGACTTACGAAAATTTTCGTAGGTTTTTGGCCGTGTGACGCGTGACTATACGAATTGAACGAAATACTACAGTACGCAGTCGACCGGTACAACAGCGGCGCATTGGCAGCGGCACAGGTTTTCCGAATGATGTAGAACGTAGCAAGGAGCACGAAGACTGCAGGGTACAAGCAGGATCAACAAAAATCGTACATAAGTCGGGAAGGAGTCCGACGAATCCGAAAGTAGATCACGTGTAGACAGGCACATGACTTTGCAGCTCGGGCCGAGATAACCGAAGAGCTTTTTCTGCGCGCGCTGCATGTTCTGACGCGCGCGCGCACAAAAAGTATTATTTCGCACCGATTTTGAGTCGAAGTCAGCGCTCTTTTGCTACACCACACTGCAGTCATCTCATTGAATTCCGCGCGCGCATCATTGAATTCCGCGCGCGCACCAGTGAATTCGGCGCGCGCGCTTGTTTGCAGAAACTTACGGCGCGCATAAATCTGTTTCGCGGGCGCGGAATTTTTATACAATTTGAACAGCATAGGATTCTCTGTTTTGTAACTATAACGACACAACCGAACCTTTCTTGTTCGAGGTTCGGGATCTACTTATTTACAGAGCCCGGACGAATCTACCATGACCATGAAACGCTCGAAGTCGAACGAATGGATTGTGCATTGGTACAAAAACTATCGATCTGAAAAGCTCAACGGAAGCCTGAGGAAAATGCGAACAAGAAAGAAAAAAATTAAAGCATACTCAGCTCACACTCATGGCACAGTCCCGAATCGAACGGGGTTCTGGGTGGTATATTGTACAAACCACACTGCGGACCCGCCCAAGCGGGGGTGCATCGCGCACTGAGGCCTTTTTGGGATGTGGATGTACTTGCCGAGAACATTGCTCGCGATTATTCAATTGATATTGTCGCTGCTCTGGATGGTCGAGATTGTCGCTGCTGAGGGCTGGCAGCCCGGGGCGCAACGTTCAAACAAATCCCGACGGCATCGCTGGGTCTCCGAGTCTCCCTCATGAGCAGACTGAGATCTTAGAACATGGTGGCGTGCATAGTGAAAATATTGACACGTACGGTTAGTTTTCATACAGTGCCCCATCGCGATCTTTGTTGCATTGAATATGCAACACTCACTTTGTTGAAAATGCACCGAGGGACGTGCATGTGCATCTCCATGCACATGGTAGAAAGGAACGGCAGCGCGCCGCGCGCCTGTATATATATATAACGCAGCGTTCGTTTAGCGGAGTACTGATGAATCCTGTTCAAAGGCCGGGCAATGGCCGGTCAAACCTCCACTCTTTTTCATTTGTTTTTAGCTTGATACGGAGGATTTTGCATTGAATGCGTGGGGCCTAGGCTGAGCGATATAATTGGTCTCGACGCATTACCTCACTGGAGGAAGACTCAGTGTACATGGAAGTGCAGCAGGAAGCTCGAACGGATTATATCACGGCCACGCTTGATGTGTTTCTGTGGTCGATTGAAGTTCATCGAACGATTATCAAAATTTGGAACCCATCTCAGAAGCCTGGCGTTACCAGAAAGGTTCAGCAGCGCGTAGCACGCCTCTGTGATATGTAATTAAATTACAGTGTCGCTCAGCAGAGTATCCCGTTCAATTCGGGACTGGGCCGTGAGTCTGTGAGTCCGCCCTTTTTACCTATGTACCGGTGAAAAGGTTGGTCTGAGAAAACGAGGGATTGAAGCGAGTACACTACGCAAGGCTCAATAGGGTTGCGCGTCTGTGACGTATAGCTGAGCCTGTGCAGCGGAGTATTCCCTTCGATTTGGCTGGATCGTGTGGTTAACCAGAGCGAATATTCTTGTTGGAGGCCAAGAACTTCATTTGGTCCACAAATTGAATAACAAATTGAGCAGGGAGCCGTGTACTAAGTTGAACATGCCGTGCAAATAGGGGTATTTGTAGCGGCTGCCAGCCCGCAGTAAGACATCAATACCTTTGCAACACATCACCAAACAAGTGCTCCCTCTTCCCGCCACCAATGACGACATCAACGGCGAAGTACACCTCCTCCCGGCGCCGACGAGGGCGGCCTCTCAAAAGCTGCCGTTCCCGACACTCCTTACTCAGACTCTCCCTCCGACGACGAGCGCACCAACGACGAGCGCACTGTCCTCGAAATCGAGGAAGAGAGCCGAGAGGTCGAGGACCCGCGCTTTGCCCAACCTGCCCCATCGCCGTGGAAGTGAACGAGGAAGGCAATTAGACTTAAACTTTAATTCTATTTTCGCTATAAACGTGCCACAGGCACCAGTTGACTCGAATCTTACTGCATCCAGCTGATCAATTGGGATACAACTTTTACTCTACCGTAATGTTCTCGAAATGTTTAAATTTCAGTTGTGAAAGCCTGCTAGTCTGGCTGATATCCCGGCATTTTTCTGGCACCGAAACGCAAGTTGCAAAAAATAGGTTCATGGATTGGAATTCAAATTTATGAATTTTAACATTGGATGGACTAATCGCATACTCATCCTTCCATTCCAATAATTTATCCTTTAACAGAGGAACTAGAGCGACACTAAGAGGTCGTGAAAAAGCAAAAGCATCGACTTCGCATTTCTGCAAGGCCCACCCACGAATCGAACGGGATAAGTACTCTGCTTAATTGTGAACTAAGGATAATACAAGATGGAGGCACGCCACGCGCTGTTAAACCTTTCTGGCAACTCTGAGTTCTGCATTTACACAGGATGTTTTCGCGGGACTCGACGTGGGAATGTTCACGCACCATCCTACTGGTTCCTGGAACGAGGGAGAAAAAAACTTGAATTTGGACTTGAATCCTATTTCCGCCATCAACAAACTATTGGCTTGTTGGAGGACTGAATCTTCAGACTTCATGGCATGTAGCTGACTTATTAAAATCGGTTTTTTTTTTGCTCTGCGGCAATGTTCTGTGAATGTTGCAATTGCAGTTGTGGAAAGTCCGCTGAAAAGCACGAGTCCGATGGGGATGTTGGCTTGAACTAAGTAGTTTTCGACGTTCAGCGATGCGGGTGCGGTGTACGGGAATGTTTGCGGGGAATCCGATGACAGATTGATTTCCATTCACTTGAATACTACACATCACAAGACGCTCCAGCTAAGCCCGCGCTTCAACTTACGGAACCGATCTCACAGAGTAATAGGAATGCAGTTGATCGCGATGAGACCGCCTAGTACAAGTGAGCTTACAGTGATGCATCATATCGAAAGACTCACCCCACTCGACCTCGGGCGCATCGCATCTGGTAGTGATGCCTCCGCTGAGGACAAAGCCTAAGCTTGCAGCGACGTAGGAAAGAACATATTCAAGGCATACCAGTTGTTTCCGAGAATGGTGATAGGTGAGCAGTTGAGACCGACAGGGACGGTTATATCGCCGAGGTCAATGCCGAGTGCGGAGAGGACGGCGCCGACAGCGGTGCTGCTTGAATCAATGACGCTGGCGCAGCACTGGTCCGAGGTGGGCGGGGTAACCGGAATGGTCGTTGGGATGGCGGCAGCAAGGGTCTGCGTAGACTGAATTAGACTAGCTCAGCGTCGAACTGGATAATAGAAGTCGTACGATGAGCACCGAAGTCACAGCGACGGAGAGCTTGGAGAACATGTTCGTCGTTTGAAGAGCTTGAACTTTGTTCGAGTGAGGAACGGGTTGGCGAACTATCATCTTTTATCTTCTCCCTATCGGCTTAGTTCACCATGCGGCCACCAAGTATGCGGATGCTACTCAAGACCGGGACCGCCCAAAAAAATTACACTATGGAACGCGGTGGAGCCTTTGGACGTGATGCACGAACGGCGGCCTGTGTTGATTTCCTGCCAGGAATTTCAGAACCAAGGGTTCCGGCGCGGGAGATGTTGATGAGGTGGGGCGGGGTGACATTGACAGGTGATAGGGTATGGGCTGGGAAAGTCATGTCGAAATAGCTTCGCCGCGTTAAATGCCCATCCTTGTTGGAACTGCATATGTCGGAGGCCGAACTTTGAAAAAAAACAGGACGGCCAAGAAACAACAGTCCCTGAACACATTGTCTAGCTCTCCCGCGTCATCGAGTCTTGTTTAGATGAGACGTACTGCACATCAGCACAAAGGGCGGTGCCAATCAACAGACCAACGCCAAAATAATTTCGACGTCATTGTACCTGAAGAAGCCAATTCAGAAGTGCATCCGGTTTTCGTCATTCTTCTAGGTATCTTGGGTGGAACCCAAGAGAAAGGTTCCTGAGACCATCGGTGAAAATTTGGGCCGTGGCATGCAACAGCGAGTATTAAGAATAGATGAGATGGACTGAGCAACAGAGAGCGATCATTCCACAAGACATCCATGAGGCAACATCCATGAGGCAATGGGTCACCAGGCGTAAATTTCGAACGGCGACAGGCTGAATTTATGCCCGGCCGAGAGTTACGCAACGAGAAGACTTGAACAAAGCCACCGTGTTCGCAAGGCAAGGGAAAGATGCAACCGCAGCGCGGCGTGAAGAGTGAACAGCCTGAACGACTCGGTGACGACGAGAGTGCACTGGACAGAATTGGGGCCGATGTTACTTCGGAGCAATCTGCGTTCTGCGGATTATGTTCATCACTTTTGCCGAGGACCTAAATTGGCTCTCTTCAATGTACTTTCAGCACTAGGGAAGCTATGACGTAGAGCAATGAAGCTCTTGGGGGGCTTACACACAGAAATACGCCTTAGTCCCGGTAGAAACTTTAAGTTTGCCGCTTCAGTCCAACTTGAACCGCGCTCTTTCCCCGCAGCCACATCGCCGGCTCGAGCTTGGTAGCCGTAATTGGATATTCAGTGCCGTTTTTTTCATGTTGGCCTTGCATTCCCGCAGTAGAAACTCACCACCTCCGAATCCAAGTCGCTGCGAAAGGAACAAAAGAAAAAGGATGGCTTCGGTCAACTCGTAACATTCTAAGAACTGATGTGCTCCACAAAATCACTGGGTTCTTCGTCACAGAAATGTTCTCGTAGAATGTGTCAATTTCAAATGGCTCCACAACATGGAAGCTTCCGCCACATCGAATCCGAAAGTTTGGCATACGCAGACGGACTGTGTATAAAAGAGGGTATGTTTTGCCTCAAACCTCACTCGAACACATCCCCCTGTAGTTCAAGCGCTCTCCAAGCAAATATGTTCTCTAAGCTCTCCGTCGTCGCCGTGTCTGTGCTCGTTGTACGCTGGGTCGTTAATGACTGGCGTATATTTGGACGCTGATAGTTTGCTCTCATTCAGACCCTTGCTGCCGCCATTCCGAACAGCACGCCCCCGGTCACCACTCCGACGTCCAACCAGTGCTGCTCCAGCGTGCAGTCGTCTAGCAGCAACGTCGTCTCGGTTGTCGCAGCCCTCCTCGGGCTCGATCTTAGTGGCCTCAATGTGCCCATCGGCCTGGGCTGCTCGCCCATCACCGTCCTCGGCAACAACTGGTATGAGGTCGCTTCCCATATGCATTTGAACCTTTAACTCACACAATGGGTGGAACAGCGGCGGGACTGAAGTCACTTGCGACGCTCCTGAGAAGGAATGGGGTCCGTATACTCAATTTGAGACTTCCTCGTGCATTGTACTGACCGTTGTATTGTCCAGGTGGCCTCATCGCCATCAACTGCATCCCCATCACGCTCTGAGTGATCAAGAGACATAGCCAGCGAATATGTTCAGATTGCAGTTTCCTTCTCGAGCAGTTGTTTTTGATGTTGCGAATGTGATTGAATTTTGCGTTGAATTCTACTATAAGCTTTGAGAGCATGATCGCACCATCACGCAATCGGAATTATAACGCTTCTAGGGTGCGTGAATGCCTTAGAAAGTAACGCCGACATGTAGTTACCGGCGTCATTTTCTGAGTCAAACGTCGCGATAAAGAGTATGAGGATCGCTTTCAAGTTACACTGCATGAAACATTTAAATTTTTATTGGTGAAAAATGTCTTTTATTTTTCATACATTTTTTCACCAAGAGTTCAATAAGAAGTTCAAGATGGTTTCAACCTTTTTTCATTTCAAATGGGGAACTGGTGAAAAGCTAGAATTGGATTGAGAAAAGAGTGGAAATATCTTCAATTTTTTGCTGAGAAAATAAGTGAAAAAGGGTCTGAAAAATATGTAACATTTTTCACTAATGTTTTTCAGTGGAAAATCCAAGTCTTTCAAGCAGTGTTACTGACAATCATATCGCGACTCTTTTCTGCTCTTCAATCCCCATCCTCGGAGACAATTGGTATGGCCTCCGTCCTCAAGTATTGTTAGGCAACTCATTCTTTAGCGGTGGAACCTACCACGCTCCCGAGAAGGAGTGGGTGCGCAATCAATTGATTTTTGAAGTTCATACAGTGCGTTGAACCTTGATTTATCCATGTGGTCTCATTAGTATCACCTGCGTTAACTCGGGTGATTATATACCGTGGACTCGCATTGGTCGCAATCCTTGCTGTTCGAGTTGTGATGTTTTGATGTGCTTGAACTATGTTGGGCACTGATTTGTGTTTGACAGTGTTGCGAGCTTAACGCGTTCTTTTTTTGTTACTTGGGTGTAGTATCAAATACCATGGTCATCAGAAAAGCGTTCAAAATTTCTTCCACGCGCGATTTGAACGTATCAATGGCAGTGCCGATCACGTGACCGTGATTGATGATTGTGTAGCTCTTAAGACTTGCTTAAGACCTCGCTCTTTTCTTCTAAACACCATGCTCGGCTTGTCTCTGGCACCTGCACAGACCTCTTCGCAACCACTTTGCTATCCCAAGGCCCGACACATGGTCGAAGATACGTCCACTCTGTTACCTGAATTTTGCCTGAATTGGAGCGCCACATATTCGAGCTCGCTCCCATCTCCCGTCCTGTATCGATTCTGCACATGATGCGCGTTGCGTTGCGCGTCAAACAGTGGTATAATTACACGTCTCATTCACTCACAATCATTCAACGGTTTCTTTCGGGTGGAACCGCTGCTCGTCCGCACCCTCGTCTTTGGGTGCGGCTCAATCGATGGACTTCCCGTTTGCGACGTTGAGATAATCATCCATCTTGCCCAGCACCAGGATTCCATCCTCGACTCCGTTTGCGATGTCATTGGTTCCTTGATCCTGCCGGCGGCACTGAACACAATAATCAAGCTATTTCCGCGTATCGAAAATCCTTTCATGCTTCCCACTGGTATACTGCCTGACGAGGGTCTTGCGGCATTCGACGATCTGCCACTGAAGCATCTCCATGCCTCTCCCTACCATATTTTGGATCTAACGTCAACGATGACGATTCTACGTCTGCCATTTTTCCGTATCACCCATCGCTGAACTTGACAAAGACGACACTGACCACCGTGACGAAGCCCTCGCTCGTTGGATGACCCTCGCCTCCCATCCCAAGTTATCCCATCTCGCCTAGCCGCATGCAAGACCCTGCACGCCTTGACTCTGTTGCGCGATCCGCCGAGACAGAGACTCGCCGGAACCGAAATTCTCTTCGAGAACCCACGGTTCGTATTGATGCCGGTGGAGCACTACACGGCGGAATGTTGGTGCGGCGTCTTACTCGGAGCCGATTTTTTGGGCCCGTGCGGACATCCTCATCGCGAAGCGGATCTCCGGCGAAGTGGACCATACGTCCTTTCTCGTCCTTTTTCGCCCGAAATTCATGCAGTTTCTAATCGCATTCCTCACAGGGCGCACCTTGATGTTAGCAGACACCAGCGGAATAAAAAAGCCGAGCCGCAGGGTAGTACCTCCACCAGTGCCGTCTTCTTCAGGATCTTGACATTCATCGGTAATATTATTGAAACTGCATTTGCTCATGCCGCTTGCTTCTCGTTACCTCGATGGACGTCTCGGCTACTGCTTCTCAGACGTTGTACACGCTTCAAGTGAACTTCAACTTGTCCTCTCTTACAGCCCATCTCATGCTCACATTTAACGCTGCTAGCTGACGCGACATTTGGGCCTTGACTCAACTTTGCCATCGGGATGCGCTCTCGTTCGCGGACATGTCATTCTCGAATAGGTTTTTATACATGAGTCCATCTGTCGAGACTCAACGCGGCCTGCAATGGCAAAAAAGGCCGCCAAATGATACCTATAAATGAGCTACATTTTCCGCATGCAATGACGTTGCTCATTTACTCAACTTGGGACTGCAACAAGGGCACTCTATGCCCACCCAAGCCCACGATAAAACCACCTTGGGATGCAGTCTGGACAAAATGATCATGCACAGATACGCGGCTCCAAATCATTCTGCGTATGTTCGAATAGTTATTTCTGCGGCACATCCAAGCATCGATTTCGATGAAACCGGGTGATCAGGCGGGCGGTCTAGGCTCATGGATCTGTGCCGGAAAAAGTGGCATTCATCAATGTGAAGGGTGAACAAAAACTAATTGCTTTCAATGAACCGTAAGGAATTGGCTTCAGCTATTGAACTACGAAAGATATCAATGTTCGCCGATGTTTCAGTACGAGCGTCGCCGGATTCCGAATATGACCGATTCGGTGAATGACAAGGCTATGTTGAATTTAGACTGGAGCCAGGTAAAATAATACGCCGGTAAGATGGTTACGAAGACATGTGCGAAGCGGCACCAAGGCTCGGCATCAGCACAGGAAGGATCCCAGGACGGAAAAAAAAATAGCCCGACACTCAGATTCTCCACTTCGATAGGATGTGTAGCGGGAATCTCATGGCAGATTCTCGTCATGTATTTATTAAAAGTCAAGATCGGTGTCAAGCTGTAGAGTCATTTGTGGGTGACCTATATCGCGCAATATCATCCTCGGCAGCATAAGCCGTGATGCGTACTCGGTCGTATCTAGAAATAGCAGACGTGAAGGGTATAAAAGGACCCCCGAAAATCCTATCTCCTCGCCCCATTCTTTTGGCCGCTGCGCAGGTTAGTCACCCAATAATCGTAGTAACCTCCTAAACTAAATTCGACAGAACATCGCCGGCGACTCAGCGGCGTGGCGGTCCCAGAATGCCACATCTTCGAGCCTCGACCATATAACACAGTGAGCTCATGCTGTTGCCGTGCAGTGGTCGTGCAGGCCGGGAAAATTGGGTACGACATCTGTGATATCGAATTGACGAATCTCACTTATCACAGCTGGACCAAGCTGCGGGGCCGGGGAGCTTGGAGAACATGTTTAGGGCTTGCTAGAAAGTTTGAACTACAGAGGGATGTGTTTGAGTATTGCAACCCAAAACCTGGCTCTTTGGCATCTTCTCAATCTGCAAAAATTATCAAAGGCAAATCCAATTAAAATCCAATCCACTCGCTTTGAATACGACACACAATTTAATCATGAAATGACTGTCGGACGAGACTCTGGACGAATGAAAAATATAAGTAATCAGCCGCAGGGCTAAAATTGATCGTGATGTTGGCCGTTAAAAGATGCGAGAGCCTACCAATACAAGAAAATGGTTACTGGGAGCCTCAAGGCCTAGTTCCGAATCGAACGGAATCCTCTGTTATACACCTCTCAGCATACGAGGTATTTAACACAAGGACGCACCACGCGCCACTGAGCCTTTCTTACTGAGAAAATATAGATATGTCTGGCCAGCGAGCTCATCAGGCCAAGTCAACCAAGAATTTAGCTCCTCAAGTATTCCCTGGCACCGAAACGCAAGTGGAAAAAAGGAAATGATTGTCTCAAGATTGTCTTGCAATGTCAGAAGATCCCACAGACGAGCTCCAAATCGAACGAGATACTCTGTGATATACTAGCCGTTTCGGAGGCGATATATTGAACGCGTCACGCGCAACCGAACGTTTGTCGTGGCTATACACTGAGCACTTTAAGATGAACCCACAGTGCTCACGGGTTGAACGGTAGGCTCATGAGGTTGAAATTACATTTTAATATTGAACGAACTCATTGACAAAATTTAAAATCATTCTTCCTTCAATCGCTATTCATTGTAACGGCCCAGCAATGACACAACAGTCCAGAAACAAATCATCCTCCGCCAGAGGTGCCACACGCCCAATCGAACCTTTCTAGGTTTGCGAGGCACTGCGGAATAACGATGAATATATTCGATATGTTTATGGCATATGCTCACTGTGGCTCAGACGAAGAGCGCAGCGCTCCAATAAGGGTACTTGCCGCGGCCCGTAATGATCCATCAGCGCCATTGTCACATAACACCAAACATCTTCCTTGAGTACACCCTCCTCCCTGACACACACCGGCGACGGCGACCCGACTCTGCCTCCGACGACGAGCACGACGTCGATGCCTCCGACGAAGGCACCAACGACGAACAGGGCGTGGACGCTGGAGAGCGGGGAGTTCGAGGCCCCGCGCTTTTCCCAGCCGATGCCCTCAGCGTGGAAGCGTGCTTTACTCCTGCTGTCGATCGCGTTTTGCTTCTGGCTGGCGTACCGGCTGCAGCGCGCTTCAGGCCTGCCGAAGGTTCATTCTGCGAAACGCATCTTACTGGATGCTGCAATTCACAACACGCATGCAAACTCGCCACAGTTTGTACAAGGAGCATACGACACGCATCTGATACATGACACGCCCGGGTGGTTCTTCCCTCCAATTCCCTGGTCATCATTCGTTGGCGTATCGCACTGTTTCTCTTCAGGCATTCTCACATCACTCCGTTGTTGTTCCCAAGATGCTTCCATCCTGCTGGTCCGTCGTCGCAAGGCGGATAATCTCATGTACCAAAATGTACTTTGACTTCTTTCTGGATTGTTCATTCGTTTTTTTCAATAGTGACCCCGTGCACGGCGGAACCTCTCTCAAGGTGCTGTGTCTAAGCGCGAAGCGTGTGCGGTGTTGTCGTGCGAATTTTTGTATTCAATTCAGGCCATGTTCATCATTTGTTGGCTTACCGCGTTCGTGTTGGGATCTTGTTCCGCACTAGAACCGAGACGCTCCCGTGTATATAAAACGGTTTCCGCCTACTTCCAAGCACGAGATTTTTCCCTTCACACGATGCAGGGCATCACAATCCTTCCAGCCAACCTTGCCACACTCGTCCTCGAGAGTGTCCTATACGGGCTGCTCGTGCTTCTTTTCATTTCGACCGTCTATTTCCTGTCAACGCGAAGAACATTCGCGCGCCAAACAGCCAAGCATCATTTGACCTCTCTGGTGTTTCTCACAATCACGGCTCTTTTCGTGGTCGTAACAGTGGTGAGTAAGTGTTGCGTGAGTCTAAAATTCACCTATGACGTTCCACCCAAGCACTGGAGTATCGTCGTATATCAGGCATTCTTTGCGTTCATTCACCTCGGGAATGCTGTCGGCGAGGACGCTTTCTATGCGGATCTTGCTCAGCCAGCCGAAGTGGTCAAAGTCTCATTCTTTTTCATCGCAGTCCTCCTCGGTGATGCTCTCGTTGTAAGTCCAACCTACCTGGTAGCCGTCATGAACGGTATGAAACTCATGATCATCACTTGGGTGGTGCAGACATACCGCCTCTGGATAATATGGGAACGAAAGACGAAAGTGATTATCTTCCCAATAGTTGCTCTCATTGTTCTCGCTGGTACGCAAAATCTCCCAGAGTGGCTGTGACCCTTATAAATTGAAAATTACACTTAGTTTCATGCGCAGTTCTACTCACCAAAGTAGCCACTTGGGAATCAAGCCTTCGTGGCGCAGGCTTCGACAACGAATCCGTACCTTGGGAGACAACTGGATCCTTGCTTTCTCTTTTGTATGTATTTTAAATTTTCTCTTGCAGGCGCGGATGATGACCCATTCTCGTGTCAAGAGCAAATTTGTACAGTACTGGTGAGAATATACTGTTCAGAGGGCTGCCGCCAGTTCACCATTGTCAGGTTTCATTGCCTTCCGCATGTGGAGAGTTACAAAAGTTGCCTCCTCCTCCAAATCCAATCTCACAGTAAGGATATTTCCTATCTTTCAGTACAAGTGACAAATTTTTCCAGTGGTTCTTTTCGATTGTGATAGAAAGTGCGGCACTCCAGACGTACGTATTGATCCACGTAGGATGACTCTCGATATCTCAACAGACCCCAGATTTTGGCTACTTATCTGCATCGCGACAGCATTGCTGAAATCTGACGCTCTGTTCATCGCTCTCGATAACTTCCCTGTCATCATAGCAATTTCGAACACTCTCATTCATGCTAGAGTGGGACTCGGATGGTCGCAGGATTCCACAGGTGCTCAGATGCAAAGATCGTCTGGGAAATCGGGCGTGAATGCCGTGTGGTACGTGACATTAGGGGCAGTCAGAGTAGAATTAAATGAGGCGATTCTGAGGCGATTCTCAGAAGCGATTCTGAAAAATGATTTACATCATAATCGTGCGACAATCATCCAGAATCGCTGATCAGCTCTGACCGCCCCACCTTGGAAAGCGATTCTGATCTCGCTTCTCAACCTCAACTAAAAGTTTAAAAGTCTCTGTATTCATGCTCATTCCTCTTTGAATATATTCTTGGGGCGTGTCTGCTATGATCCCAATCGCTGGATGCCGTTCCGAGCGTGAACAAAGTCCAGTATCACAAAAAACGCCGGCAACGTGAATTTCTACACACTGTTGCACCATTGTACCGGCTCATTCCTACTTATGTTGTCTCTATCGCTCAGAATGGTGGACTTGGATGTTAATCTGATTTTTGGGTTTATTTTCAAGGGCAGAGCACAACCAGGAATACTTCACACAGCAGTATATAAGTCCTGAAGGACCGTGATTAGTTGAGAATCGGAATCGGAATCGAGAATCAAAGTTAAATCGCCTCCAGAGGAGCTTCTGCATTTCGAGGGCGATTCTGCTTTTTGTCGATTCTCCCACGCTTTATTTAATTCAGAATCACTTTCCGAATCGCCTGTCAGAATCGACGAGAATCGTCTACTCTGACTGCCCCTATTCGTGGAGTGACAATAAAGTTAATTCTGACTCGATGGGCAGAATCGTCCTCCCGTATATACTTACCTAATGGATAGGGGGTGCAGTGCACTCGCTCCCTTGGCAAAGCTGGGGGAACTTATATTCGAAAGACGGAAAACTCTCTGCCCCCTCCGTGTGGCTCAGTTCCGATTCGAACAGGATCGCTGCGGGCAGGAATCTGTTTCTATGTTTCCGTAATTGTGCTTCGTAGACGCACAACCACGCGCAACTGAGCCTTTCTGATTCTATTCGCGAAACTCTCAAATGCTGATCACTGCTTGCACTGTGGGGTCAGAGAAAGCAGAGAAAAGATCTCCGATGATCTTGAATCAATGAGCCAGCTACCACAACAATTCATTCACCCAACGATACCCAACTATCCAACCAATAATTCCGGAGTTATGGATCCGGAAAGACCCACAGGTGTACAAAGCAACAGACGCGGCGTCCGACGTCCCCAAGTCGATCCGGATGCCGATACGCCGCCGCATATAGATGAGTATGCATCGCGTTGCTACTGAGCGGTGAGTCCCGTCTTGAATAGACTGAGATCTTACAACGTGGTGACATGCATAGTGAAAATACACGTACGGTTGGTTTTCATACTGTGTCCCAACACGATCTTGGCTGAGATCAGCATGGGATAATTATTTTGTTGAGAATGCGTCAAGGGACGTGCATGTGCATGTAAATGCATATGGCAGAAAGACCTGGCAGCGCGCCGCGCGACTGTGTGTATAGCGCAGCGTTCGTTAGCGGAGAACTGATGAGTCCCGTTCGATTCGGGCCTGGGCTCTACTTGTCCCATTCTTTTTTTTTTGGTTATTCATTGTTTTAGCTTGATGCAGAGGACTTTGCAGTGAATGCATGCGATGTGGAATAACAGATAAGGGTCGTTACTGGATATAAAAGCATGATCCCACCGGAAGAGCAACTCAGTGTACAACTGGAAGTGCGGCAAGGAGCTCGAAGGTATTATATCACGAAATACTTGGCCCTTAAGGCCTTACGGCCACGCTTGCTGTGAACTTATTCGATCAGTTGCTATTCGATTTGCAGTGATTTTGAGGTCGATCGAAATTCATTGGAGCATTATCAGAAGAATTAGGATCCCAGTATTGGAATCATAAAGGTTCAGCAGCTCGTGGCGCGCATCTGTGCTGTGCAGATTAAATTGCAATAAATCAGCGAGCAGAGTATCCCGTTCAATTCGGGACTGGGCCGTGAGTCTGTGAGTCCGCCCTTTTTACCTATGTATCGGCGAAAACTTTGGCCTGAGTAAACGGGGGATTCAAGAGAGCGGACTACGCAAGGTTCAGCAAGAGCATGGGTGCGCGTCCGCAACGTATAGCTAATCCTGTCCACCGGAGTATTCCCTTCGATTCGGGCTGGGCCCCCGGCCGTATGGTTGACGAGAAGTTAGAACGAGTATTTTTTGCGGTATTTCTGTCAACGTCTGTAAAAATCAATAGTGTTTCTGTGGTGAACAATAAATTGAGCAGGGAGCCCTGTCCTGAGTTGAACATTCCTTGCAAATAGGGATACTGTATTTTTCCCTTCAATTCGACATGGGGTGTGACGCGTGACCCATTTTAGCCAATTCGATAATTCGGTATGGGGACGGGCATCACCCGATCCGAAAGTGGCAGCTTTGGCCTTGTTTGCTCCCGCTTATAACGCTGAATTTCATGTTCCTTCGTATTCTGCGTTCCACAGGCATCGCAGCGACTAGTTTTGGCTGTATAAAATGTTTATTACACCTATATCTTGCTGGCCCAACACGTAGAAGTATATTCCAAGCAAAAATGATTATTCTGGTACATCCTCCCATTCCCCATCCTCGCCCTCAGCGTAACCGTATTCATCAACAACTATTCCATCCACCGGAACCGCCGAAACGTCTGGAGATGATGAATTTGATGTTTCTCTGAGATTGGGTCAGCTTCTTATCGGAATTAGACACATACTCACCTTCGCGCCAGTTCGCGTGCACGCGCTTCCAAAACAAGATTCCGTCGAACGGCCACCGTTGCCATATCTTTCCATAACTTCTTGAGCAACACTTCGTCCTTCAAAACATCCCGATAAACGTATAGTTGATCTTTCAGTTTCGCCGAAGTCATCTCCTGAATTTTGCTGATGTCGAGTTCGAGCGACGTGTCGGCCAGGTGAGCGGCGTGTGCTGTTTTTCGAGCGGCTGTCTTCTCCCGTCGTTTAAGAGCCTTTGCAGCTTTTTCCCGTTGTAGCGCACCGTACGCCTTACGGAATTTCGCACGCATTCCACTTGCTCCATCCTTGCGAACCTCCCTCATGACATATTTTTCCACCGCTTCGTCGCAACATTTCTTGATGAATGCCTCGGTGTTATTGCGCTCGGTTCGGGTTTGGTTCGAGAAGGAATGAGCCGTGGAGTTGGGATGGTACCTAGTATGGACGCGGTAAGAGCCAAGCATCCCCTCGTTGATATCATTGGTCGACTGGATGAAAAGGAGTTCGCGCTGTTCAGGTGTCAACTGATCAAATGTACCGCCGACGTGGAATTCCGGTGTGAATTTCGTCCAACCCGTGGCGCAACCTGAGAACATAGCAGATATGACTGGCGCCAGATTTGGCAGTTCCGGAACAATCTCGCGAATGCAGTGAATAAGGAGGTTGTCTCGAAACGGCTTCCCGTCGACAGTGAGTTGCTCCAGTGGCGTCTTGGGATCCAGAAGCAGAAGTGGATTTGTCGCGATGTGTGAACAAAAAGTTGGGAGTTTGCGATGTAAGTCGGTCAGTGATAAAAGGTTAACGGGTTTCTCGGTTGTGCCACGCACCATGGCCATGTACGGCCAGGAGACCGAGAGACCATAAAGTGCCAATGCAACTGCCTCCGTCATGGTAGCTGTACATTTCAACCCTTCGAGAATGTTATGTTCGACGTGATTCTTTTTGCCAGATTTAGTCTTGCCGTCGATGATCTCGGTTATCAATTCGTAAATGAGGCCAGGAAAACAAACGACCTCGGCAGCGGCATACGTATAGCAGCCGTATCGGGTGTTGGAGACGTCGGGAAACTTGCCAGGGGCCTCCAAGTCGTACAGCTCAAGCTTTCGCTCGCGCATGAAAATCCCGCAACGATCTTGATAGCCCCGTTCGCCATCTTTGTGCCGAAGTAGAGAGCCCAACAAGGAAAGGAATTTTATAGCTCCACGAGAACTCGAATCGATGGCCTGTTGTAGTGCTGCACTATCCGGATCCTTGGTGAGGTCGATCGTGGCGCTGTTGGCTTTGTTGGCCAGCAAAATCGGAGGGGGGATATTGTGCGTTTTATAGACTCGTTCCATCTCCAGGACCCCGTTCTTAACGACATTTAGATCCTTGTGGCAGCAGCAGCCGCCAAAAACATGTGTGCATTTGTTGCACCGAGCTTCGGGGGTGAGCGCGTCGAATTTTTCCAGACCAATCTTGTACTCGAGAGCCATAGCAGCCAAGGCGGCCTTATTTTCGATTGACCTGATCGAACCCGGGATGAGTAGTTGAAGCCATGAACAGTCGCAGACCATACAAAGAGTCCAGTTCTTCCTGCGAGATCTTCCCCATATCCCGGAGGTCGTCATCGTTGATCTGGAGCATCATCAAAAAGAATCCGAGCTGTTTGGACGTCCTCCTCTTCCATGACAGCGCGCCCGAGATCACGGATAACGATTTGCTTCTTGTATTCAGCAGATAGAGCGAACTCCTTCTTCCCATCGGCCGCATGGTCCTTGCTTTCACCAAGTTTCTTCCTCCAGTAATCGTTTGCTTCCATGACTTTCTGCTGCCGAACGGCCAGAGGGCTTCGAGTGTAGGTATCGGCAATTCGCTTCACGGCCTCCATGGTACCCTCGAATTGTCGCTTGGCTGTATGATCAAGAGCTGGTGCAACTTCCACGAAACGAGTCTGGTGTTGCCAGGTACTTTGGTCCGAGTCGTCATCATTTGGATCGTACGAAGGAACGAGGAGGGTGACGTGTCGCGACTCGACAGTAATTCCCCGGTGCGTGGTACCGTCGGAGCTTTCAACGAAACCTGCAGATAATGAGAACATGAATAGTTCACAGGAAATGAAGACATGCCCGGCGCATTCATTATCTCTTGAGCAAGCTGTATATCCCCGTATTTCCCCCCCTCATCAATCACTCGTCCGACCGTACGACGTCCCATGAACCGGCCGCGAATCCTGATACCGAAAGCCTCTGCACAGCTCTCCACTGCAAAGGCCACCTTTCCCGCAGCACACCCGGCGCGAGTGAGATCCCGCGCAAGTTTTCGAGACACGGAATGATATTGACCGTCTTTCTTAGGATTCCAGGTGCATAGTCGTGTGTAGTTGGTCTGGACCTGTTTCAGCGATGTCTGCGCGCGCTTCACCTGTTTCTGGGATGCATAGAGGCGTTTTCGGATCACGTTTATGGTCGCTTGCTTCTCTTTGACATCAGATTTCATGCGGTCGATGGTGGAGTCTCGAGATAGTATGTCACTGCGAGCAGAGGTTAGTGCTGCCTCTAGACCAGTTACATCCGCCTTCTTCTCATCGAGTTCAGTCTCGAGGTCCGAAATCAACGCAGTGGCGCCGTCCTTCGCAGTGGTACGCTCCCGTTCGAGCCGTTTTATCCTCTTTTGTCGCTTCGATAACTCCTGGGTAAGTGACTCCTCGGCCTTTCGTTTTAGCGACTTGAGAGTTCGGTTGGTCAGTGCAAGGTTCTGATTACGTTCCAAAAGGGTCTGATTTCGTTTTGAAAAGGTCTCCATAGCCTCGTCGCGTGCATTTCGTAGTGCCGATATTTCAGTTTCCAGCGCACTGATCCGAGCTTCGAGTCGACTAATTATCACATCCTTCTCTTGTATCTGCACCTTCAGGGATCGCGAAAGTGGTTTTGGGGCCTCGGCAGCGTCGTCCACGGCAACGGGTGTGGTATTCAATGGGATATTCTCGTCATGCTGCTGCTTCGATGTGCCAACCTTTCTACCTATTGCTTGGCGTCTCGAAGGTGGCGGCATGGCTTTGAAGCAATACAGATCATTAGAACAGAGAAGGAAGATGTTACCAGAGCTGAAAGCGAGGATGAAAACACGATTTGAGGCCGAGGAGTACCTGCGCGTACAGAAATTTTGGTGTGTGACAGCTTGTGACACGACGCGTTGACCTGCCGGTGCAAAAAGCTATCTGCTCCTTCATTTCTTATGGAATCGTCGAGGTGCCGCGGGCAAAATTGTTCTAAATCATCCATACAACAAAAGTACTTTGTCCAATTTTTTATCACTAGTTGATTTTAGATTGTATTGACTATTTTTTGACAAAAGTGAGCGTATGCTTCATTAAACTGACATAAATTTAAAATCCGGCAAAGTACTTCTATTTTTTGGCTTATTTTCTGTGATTCTGCTTCCTAGCTTTTGTTCTGGAGTGCCCAGAAAAAAAGCCTTTAGCTTTGCAAAGTTGGAACCGAAGGCTACAGCCAACCAAACACGGCCAAAGCTGCCACTTTCGGATCGGGTGATGCCCGTCCCCATCGGTAGCTGCCAAACTTTTGCGTGTCACGTGCCACCTCGAAAAATTTCGACATTCGTAACGAAAAATTTCGAAAATTTCACCTATTTTGCATCTTTGGAGCACTTTTAAGGCCTGCGTGACAGTTCGGAGGTTCGACAAAGAGGCCCGAGTGACGCGTGACCTTGACCAAAGTTCGTGATCGACACCGGGGTGCGTGACGCGTGACTACCGAATTGAAGGGAAAGATACAGTGTATCATACAGTATTTGTCGCGGCTGTAAGTCATCAATGCACTTGCAACACATCACCAAATAATTTCTCCCTCTTCTCGCCACCAATGACGACGTCGACGGCGAAGTACACTCTCCTCCCCCGACGGCGACGACCGCGGCCGCAGAGCGGCCGTTCCCGACACTCCTTACTCCGACTCTCTGTCCGACGACGAGCACGGCGCCGACGCCGAACGCACCAACGACGAGCGCGAGCGCACTGCCCTCGAAATCGAGGAAGAGAGCGGGGGAGGTCGAGGACCTGTGCTTTGCCCAGCCCGCCCCGTCAGCGTGGAAGCGCGTCTTCAGTGTACCCCGGACCCGGCGAAAGTTGTTTATGCGAATGGATGTGTAGCCTGCTATCGCCTTTCTTTCGTTTCTTTCATTTCGTTTCCTCCGCATTTCTTTCTCTCTCTCTTGTTGCTTCCCTACTCCCTTCCCAAATACCCAGAAGAATACAAACACCGCCCCGCCCCGTATCCCCCTTCTTCATCGAGATGTCCAAGGACAGTCGCATCCGAACGCCACACCTACCACCAATGCCACGCCCACTCCTACCCCGATGCCGACGAAGCGGGTGGTACGGGAGGAGAAGACAAGACCACGGCCCAGGGGATGAAAGTGAAGACAGCGAAGGAGTAGGTGTAGGGAAGTGCGTCGACTCATTGTAGTGTCGTGGTACCGCTTGGCTGACCGACTGATTGCTCTCAGAGGAGACGCTGCGTCGGAGTACAGGTGCGTCTATCTATGGTAAGTTACAAGCACTGGGTGTTGTATCGTTAATGCTATGCAAATACCTAGTCACCGGTTGGCGCTCTTTCGCCAGCGGCCATGGACGATTATACCCGTATGTGCGATTGCGGCGGTCATGACGGATGAAGTGAGCCAGGTCTGCTCACTCTATGAGATCTCGTATGTTGTATTCTTCATTGTACCTGTTTGAACCTCGAAGTCAGTTTCTCTCGCCGTCCCCAGAACCTCCGACTTCCCTAGGATGTTCTTACATAACCGAGGCTGGCAACCCGACGTTGATGGAATTATTGCTCCACCCCTGGTTCGACACTTCCCAGTGAGTATTTTGGACACGGAATTGTTCAGTCGAATGTCAGATTCTGACCGAATCATCCTATGCAGTTCATCACATGCACAACGTGCACTGCGGACGGCTTCGCCAATGACTACGCGATCTCCAATCCGAACCTTGAACCAAACGCGTTCAATTGCGTCATGAACCAGCGAAACATAAACCTGAGGGACTCGGTGAACTCAGTTGAGAATCGAATACCGTCTTGGGTGAAGTTGCCGCCCTCACCCCAAACAGTTTAAAGTCAGGCGCTCATCCTAGTTCATATGCGACCGTATTATTTTGCTGCACGGCCATATTTATTTGTAGGTTCCTGGTAGTCCGGCGAAACAGAATGAAGATATCGAGGGAGTCAATTCTCAATCTACCCTTGCTCTGATCAACCAACATTATTATGAGCTCGGGCCACGTTGAAGCTCAGTGTAGCCACCGCCAATATATTGTTCAACTAGGGTTCGATTCGCCGCTGATGCATCCTTAGATTCCATTCTAATTCTTTTTTTGGGCTTCAGCTGCTTCGTTTCTCGTTTTTTTTTTGCGGGATAGCGGAGTTACCACTAGATCCGTAGTTTGAACGCATGCTTGTACTGTACATTACCTCGCTGATTGACGGGGGTACACGATTCCGCTGAGCTTCAACGTTTGTGAACTTCCTCAGCCAACACAGCACTGGGAAAAATCAACAGTCCCAGGGAGAGGTTTTTTTCCCGATCGGCCACCCCAGCACTTGGGGTCACTATCCTGCCAGATCTGTATGAATGCAGCGCGCACCGTTCTACTGGCTCGTCGAACGAGGAAAAGAAATTGAATTTATTTTCGCCATCAACATGCTATTGACTTGTTGGAGGACTGAATCTCCAGACTTCATGGCATGTAGTTGATTTGTAGCTGATTTATTGAAATCGGTTTTTTTAGTCTGCGGTAAATGTTCTGGGAATGTTCCAATTGCAGCTGTGAAAAGTCCGCTGGGAAGCACTGGACCAAGGGTTGGCGTTCCAGATTCCAAGGGATTCAGCGATGCGGGTGCGGTGTACTGGAATGCTTCTGGGAAATTGAATGACAGATAGATTTCCATTCAATCGAATACTACATATTCCAAGACACTCCATCTAAGCTCACGCCCCAAAGAATTTGACCTCACAGATCGATAGAAGTGCAATTGATCGCGATGAGACCTCCACCTAACGCGTTGAATGAGCATGTAGGGAGACATGCACCATACGGAACGACTCACCCTCAACATTATCGCAATTGACAGTGACCTCTGAGCTAGGGAAATTTAAAGGTCTCAACATTCCGCGACAGAGCAACGAAAGAATTGAATGCACACCAGCTGCTTCCTCCGACTCCGATGACAGTGAAGGGCGAGCATGTCAGACCAACAGGGACGGTGACGTCGTCAGTGAGGGTGATGCCGAGTGCAGAGAAAACCTCTTTGGCCTCGGGGCTGTTCGAGCCGACGACAGTGGCGCAGCACTGGATCGAGGAACGCGGGGTCACGACGATCGTCGAGATGGGAGCCGTCTGCGTAATAGTGGTCTGCGGAACGGCGGCAGAAAGAGCCTATGTAATATTAACGAGAATTAGCCGAGTCATCTGAGTAGGGCATGAAAGCTTACGATGAGCGTCGAAGTAACCAAAATGGAAAGCTTGGAGAACATGGTTTGGGTGAGGGTTTGAACGGGGAATATATTCCAGTGAAGATTAAGTCTGCGAGAACCCGTATTTATGTCCCCACTCTTAGGTGGTTACGCAGGTGCATTGTTCCACTATGATCCGACCTGAATTATTAGGAACTTCCGCAGTAAAGTAACTCAGCAACGGGGAAAAATCGAGAGTCGCAGGTAGGGGTTAGTGGTCGTTTTTGTCCTGGTAGCCTTACTTGCCACCCGGGCGAGAAATAAATGTGTCATCACATCTCCAGATATGTATGAAATACAGAAGGTGCCACCTGAACGAGGAAGGTAATCAGACTTGAACTTGAATTCTACTTTCGCTATAAACGTGCCACAGGCACCAGTTGACTTGAATCTTACACAACTTTTACTCCACCGTAATGTTCTCGAAATGTTTAAATTTCAGCTGTGAAAGGCCGCTCGGAAAGACTGGCCTGACTGATATCCCGGCATTTTTCTGGCACCGAAACGCAAGTTGCAAAAATAGGTTCATGGATTGAAATTCAAATTTATGAATTTGAACATTGGATGGACTAACCGCATACTCATCCTTCCATTCCAATAATTATCCTCTAACAGAGGACCCAGAGCGACACTGAGAGGCCGTTTAAAAAGCAAAAGCATCGACTTCGGATTTCTGCAAGGTTCACCCGTGAATCGAACGGGATAAGTACTCTACTTAATTGCGAACTAGGGATAATACAAGATAAAGGCACACCAGGCACTGTTAAACCTTTCTGGCAACTCTGAGTTTTGCATTTGCACAGGATGGTTCGCGGGACACAACGTGGGAATGTTCACGCACCGTCCTACTGGCTCCTGGAACGAGGAAAAAACTTGAATATGGACCTGAATCCTATTTTTCGCCATCAACATACTAATGGCTTATTGGAGGACTGAATCTTACAGGCTTTTTTGGCATGTAGCTGACTTATTGAAATCGATTTTTTTTTTTGTTCTGCGGCAATGTTCTGTGAATGTTGCAATTGCAGTTGTGAAAAGTCCGCTGGAAAGCACCGGTCCGATAAGGGTTGTTGGTTTATGGCACATATACTGTCCAAAAATTGATTTCATACAACTTTATGATTTGGGTAAAGATGTAGCAACAACTTCAGTGATTTGGAGGAGTTTTGGTTGCAACTTTCAAAATATGCAACTTCTGGTAAGTCCAGCCAGAAAAGGGACAACTTTCTGTGACAGCAACTTTCCTCGGACACAACTTTATCAGATGCAACTGGAAATATCCTCGGTGACAAGTTTCACGGAGCATGGGGACAGCTTACTTTTGCAATTCACAACTCTAAATTCAGAAGGCTGCGTACCTGCAACTCTCGACTCCACTCAAGACACTCCCAGCAATGCGATCATGATGGCTTGATCGGGCTTGATTCAGGCATCTCGGCAAGCCCGACTTTGGAGTTCACTGTATCGCGTTTTGTGTCGGCCAAGATAGAAACTGTGCCCCTCTTGCATTTCTATGCATGAGCAACCAAAAGAACTAGATAGATAACATCTGATTCGCTTGGGGGAAATCGGCAATCAGTGCCAAGAAGTGATCCCTCACCACGCATCAAGCGGCAGGTAAGAAACTGCATGAATGAGGGCGAGTTGAAGGCAAAAGATTGACCTGTGAATGAAAAGATAGAAACACCAAGACAAAGAGGTCGCAAAGGAGCAGTGTTCCGAAAAAGTTGTCAATAGTCAGAGATGCCGCAAGTACAAGTTGTCGCAGGCCGATGTTGTATCACATTTCTGATTGTGCTGAGAGTTGTAGGTAAAATAGAAAAGTTGTCACCAAAACTGCAAGTTGTATTCAAATTCCCGGACCCCTTGAAATTTATTTTTTTGACAGTATATCGCCCATATTGGTTTGAACTAGTTTTCGGTGTTCAACGATGCGGGTGCGGTGTACGGGAATGTTCGTGGGGAATCCAATGACAGATTTATTTCCATTCACTTGAATACTACACATTACAAGACGCTCCAGCTAAGCCCGCGCTTCAACGAAACCGATCTCACAGAGTAATAGGAATGCAGTTGATCGCGATGAGACCGCCTAGTACAAGTGAGCTTACAGGGATGTATCATACCGAAAGACTCACCCCACTCGATCTCGGGTGCATCGCATCTGGTAGTGATGCCTCCGCTGAGGACAAAGCCTAAGCTTGCAGCGGCGTAGGAAGAAATATATTCAAGGCATACCAGTTGTTTCCGAGAATGGTGATAGGTGAGCAGTTGAGACCGACAGGGACGGTTATATCGCCGAGGTCAATGCCGAGTGCGGAGAGGACAACGCCGACAGCGGTGCTGCTCGAATCAATGACGCTGTCGCAGCACTGGTCCGAGGTGGGCGGGGTCACCGGAATGGTCGTTGGGATGGCGGCAGCAAGGGTCTGCGTTTAATCAGCCCAGCGTCGAACTCGATCATGGAAGTCGTACGATGAGCACCGAAGTGACAACGACGGAGAGCTTGGACAACATGTTCGTTTGAAGAGCTTGAACTGTGTTCGAGTGAGGAACGGGTTGGCGAACGATCGTCTTTTATCTTCTCCCTATCGGCCGGGTTCATGCGGCCATCAACCATGCGGATGCTACTCAAGACCGGGACCGCCCCAAAAAATTACACCATGGAGCTCGGTGGAGCCTTCGGACGTGATGCACGAACGGCGGCCTGTGTTGATTTCCGGCCAGGAACTGCCAGGAATTTCAGAACCAAGGGTTCCGGCACCGGAGATGTTGATGAGGTGGGGCGGGGTGACATTGACAGGTGATAGCCTCCGTATGGGTTGGGAAAGTTATGAATGTCGAAACAGCTTCGCCGCGTCAAGTGCCCATCCTTGCTGGAATTGCATGTGTCGGAGGCCGAACTTTGAAAAGAACCAGGACTGCCAAGAAACAGCAGTCCGTGAACACATTGTCTAGTAACCTGTGTATGTCATCGAGTTTTGTTTAGACGAGACATACATCAGCACTTGTCGCGGACAAACGGCGGTGATGAACATACAGACCAACGCCAAGGCAATTTCGACGTCATTGTACCTGAAGGAATCAATTCAGAAACGCATTCTGGCGAAGTGACTAAGAAGTGACCACGGGTTATCGGCTTCTTCTAGGTATCCTGGGTGGGACCCAAGAGAAAGGTTCCTGAGGCCAACAGTAAAAATTTGGACCGTGGCATGAAACAGTGGGTGCAATAACGATATCAAGAATAGACGGGACTCAATGAGCAATGGAAAGCGATCATTCCAGAAGACATCCATGAGACAATGCCGGACCAGGTGCTACCAGGCGTAAAGACTTCGAATGGGGGGCATATTGAGTTTGAGCCCGGCCGAGAAAAAAGACTGGAACAAGGCCGCCATCGCAAGAGGAAGAAAAAAGCAACCGCGGCGTGTGCGTGAAGAATAGGGCCGGACGACTCGATGGTGACGAGTCAAGACGTTGCTTCGGATCAATCTGCGTTCTGCGGATCTTGTTCATGACTCTTCCCCTCGGCTGAACATGTTGCTGAAAATAACAGTTTCAGCTTCAACTTAAATGAGGCTGAAAAGGTTGTTGAAATTGAAAAGTTCAGCTCCAAATCTTCCCTGTTTGAAAGTGAGGCCCAAAATGATGAACTCGGCAACAGATTCAGCTTGTGCGAAAATAGCAATTTAGGCATTGCTGGAACTGTAGCTGAAAGGATCAGTTTCAGCTGCACTTTCAGCTGTGTTGAAACAATAAGACTCAGCAAGACGGAAATGGAAGCTGAAAACAATGGTTTCGGGTCTCGTTCCGACAAAGCCGAATTGACAGACGAATGTTATTATTTCGGTCGGGGCCGAAAGTGTGGCTGAAAGTGAGCAACAGCCTTTCAGCTGAGTTGAAACCAAGGCTTCAGGCTGCGCTTTCAGCCCGGGCCGAAACACTAGGATTCGGCCATCATCTCGGCTGTCCCAAATGAGTCGCCGAAACTACTTTTTTCAGCTTCCATTTCCATGTTGCTGAGTCTTATTGTTTCAACCTGGCTGAAAGTGACCTTTCAGCTACAGCTCCAGCAATGTCTAAACTGCTATTTTTGCACAAGCTGAATCTGTTGTTGACTCCATTATTTTGGGCCATACTTTCAAGCATGGAAAATTTGCAGCTGAATTCATTCATTTCGATGTACTTTTCGGCCTCATTTAAGTTGAAGCTGAAACTATTAGTTTCGGCAATTCAGCTGAGGGGAATATTCCTTTTTGCCGGTGTGTGCCGAGGCCTAAAGATTGGAACATCCACAAGTGACGTAGACTGATGAATCCAGTTGACAGAAAGATCCCTTGTACACAGTGCCAGGAAAATGGCCAGAAACAAGTCTGGGACCTTGCCTCGAGCCTTTGGCTGCGCAAAACAGGGCAAAACCTCCGCCCCCAGCTTGGAGAAATAATGGCATGTGGGATAATCAAACGGGGGTCAAGACCAGGGTCAACTGACAAAGGAACATCCCGGCTATACCGCATTGTAGTCTCCGAATCGGCACACCTAATCTGGAGGCTCCGCAATGAGAGGAGAATTCAAGGGAAGGATCCTGCATCTGACAGAGAAATCAACCTGCGCTGGAAAAAAATCCATCAACCTACGACTTGCACTGGACTGCCAATTAACAGACAGATGTTGGGCACAAAGGGCATTACCAAAAGCCCTTGTCCTCAAAACATGGAAGGACACTAGAAAATGAAGACAGGCTTCCTGAAGATTGGCTCGGGAAGACCCAGGTTTTAGTGGGTGTCAGGTGAGGACAATGAAGGGCTGGCCTACGCAGCCCTGAGTCCAACCCCGAAGCCCCGCACGACGCTTTTGGCACGCCGAAAGCATGTAAAATTGTGCATTTCCTGGGGGTGGTTCTGTTGGCGAGGTTTTTAATTCAATCTACTTTATCCTCGCTCTTTACACGCGGTATTCCAGACGATTAGATCAGTCTCCAATGATCTGCCTGTGAGTGAGGAGATAGTATGGAGCATTCTATTGTAAATTCAGAATACCATATCGTTCCACATATGAAAGATGGCTTGACATCGAACTTCCTACTCAAAATCCAACTTGAACCGCGCTCAATGACATGGGATAGTTCTAAAAAAAAAAGATGGACCATCAGTCTTTTTGACATTTTGCTTGTGAGCTTGTACAAGCCCGAAAAAAGACCCGAAAGGGCAGTCCGAAAATCACAAGCTCGTATTCTGGCCAAAAAACAACTCATCTTTGAAATATTTGTCAGTTACTCGGTGAGTTGAGGATCATCACTAGAGCTTCAATGAATGTATCTCCAAGTGTTTGAACTCACCCAGCTCATTCCAACCCTTGCGAAGGCGCAGAAGAATGTTATTTGGCATCTTGCAAGCTTGTCGCTTAGCGTTGCCAAGCCGAAAAGGCGCAAGATTTTTGTCAAAAGGCTGATGGCTTCCGTTTGCGACGTAGAAATAATCGGCTTTTAATCAGTCATCTTGGCGCCCTCGTTTCATCCTCGACTCTAAGTATGTGCAATGTCATTGCTTTCCTGATCCTGCCAGCCAGCGACACTGAGCACGCCTGCCGGGGCCATCTTGAAAATCTTTTCATGCTCCCCACTGGTGGGCTGCCTGCTGAGGGTCTCCCCGCGTTTTACGACCTACCTTTGAAGCATCTCCACCCGTCTCCCTACCATATCTCGGATCTCACGTCCGCGTACACCCGCCATTTTTCCATATCACCCATCTAGAACTCTGCGCTGAGCTTGACAGAGAAGACGACACCGACGACGAAACCCTCACTTGTTGGATGACCCTCGCCTCCCTCCCCAAATTATCCCATCTTGCGCTGAACTGAAACATGGACATGTACGTGTACGTTCATCTCCTGGCGACATGTAAGACCCTGAACGCCTTGATTCTATTGCGCACTCCGCCGAGAAAGAGGCCCGCAGAATTGGAAATTCTAGCTGGAAATCCGCGGTTCGTAATGATGCCGGCAGAGCATTACACTGGCAGCGGACTGGAAGTGCGGCGACCTGCTTGGGAACGACTTCTGGGCCCGTGCGGACAGCCTCATCGCCAAGCGCATCTCAGGCGAAGTAGATCATATGTCTTGATTGCTGCGGGCTGACTCGCAGTTTCTAATCGCATTCGTCACAGGGCGCGCATCTTGATGTTGGCAGACACCAGCGGAATAAAAAAGCCGAACCGCAAGGCAGTACGCCACCAGCGCCGTTGCCTTCGGGATATTAGCATCCATCGGTAGTATTATTGAAACTACATTTGCTCATGCCGCTTGCTTCTCGTTACCTCGGTGGAATTCTCGCCTACTGCTTCTCAGACGTTGTGCACGCTCGTCAAGTCAACTTCAACTTGTCCTCTCTCTTACCGACCATCTCATGCTCACGTTCAAAACTGCTAGCTGACGCGACATTTAGTCTTGACTGCCATCGGGGTGCGCTCTCGTTTGCTGGACTGTCATTCTCGGAAAATCTCTCATGCATGGGTGCATCTGTCGAGACTCAATGCCGCCTGAAACGGCAAAAAGGCCGCCAAATGATACCCATAAATGAGCTAAGTTCTCCGCATGCAATGACGTTGGCGATCTACTCAACTTGGGGCGCCCCAAAGCCCGCGATAAAACCACCTCGGGATGCAGTCTGGACAAAACGATCACGCGCAGATACGCGGACGCAAATTTTGTTCTGGAATCTACGTAACTACCAACCCATCCTTGGGTTGTGGAGATCTTTGTTGGTTACAGCAAGTCAACAATCGATGATATTGCTATCCTGATCTGGACACTGAATGGCTTGGGCAGCCTGGTTCCACGACGAGTGACTTCGCGTGTGAACTTCTCATTCTCGGGTGAACCACCAATAACCCTAGGATTTAGGCCGATGGCATGGACCTAGCCAGGGTAACTGATGCCACAGTGAACTGTCAAATATCAATCCAAATGTTCGAAGTGATTTCAAATATCGCTTTCGATGAAGCCGAGGTATCATCAGAAAGGTGGGCCCGTCTAGATTCATGGATCTGTGTCGCAAAAGTGGCATTCAAAATATTGATCGACTTGAAGGATGGAAGAAAGATAATCACTCCGAAAACTGCGAGGTGCCCGGTTATTAGTAACGATACTTTTTCGGTAGGAGGCTCGCCAGATTCCAGGTAGGCTGAACAGTAAGGCCATGTAGACTCAAGACAGGCAAAATGTTAGAGAATCAATAGGCCGGCAATAAGTGATTGCGAGAGCATTTGCGAAGCAGCACCCGCGCTCGGCATCAACACACGAAGAATCCCAGGATGGAAAAAAATTACCCGAAACACGGATTCTCCACTTGGATGGGAAACCCTGCGGAATCTCATGGCATATTCCCGCCATGTATCCATTAAATTTAAGATCCGTGTCACATCTCCCAGGTGTAGGATCATCTGTGGGTGACTTGTATCGCGCAACACCCTCGGCGGCACAGGCCGTGATGCGTACCCGGTCGCATCCAGAAATAGCCAGCGTGAAGGGTATATAAGGACCCCCAAAGTCCTGTCTCTTCGCCCCATTCTTTTGGCCGCCGCGCAGGTTAGCTACCTAAGAATCGCAGTAACCAGCTAAATTGAGACTCGACAGGACATCGCCAGCAACTCAACGGCGTGTTGGTCGCAGAATCCCACACCTTCGACGTCCAGGACGTCCTCGACCACAGAACACAGTATTCAAGTGAGCTCATGCCGCTGTCGTGGATCGGTTTGCTTGGCTGAAGAAGTCGGGTACGACATCCGTGATATCAAATTGACGAATCTCATTCATCATTAGCAGGACCAAGCTGAGGGGCCGGGAAGCTTGGAGAACATGTTTAGGGCTTGCTAGAAAGTTTGAACTACAGAGGGATGTGTTTGAGTATTGCAACCCAAAACCTGCCTCTTTGGCATTTTCCCAACCTGCAATATCAAAAGAGCGGAACATCGTGAGCTGTTGCCGGCAGGTGAACTGGAATCCACCGTCCACCGCGCATCCCAATGAGAGGCCTGAGCGCTCATGTGTCAATACCGATGAAAACGATAGAAGAAGAATAGCCCTTCTCTGAAGAACGGATCCGCACTATATGCATGTCTGCAGGCCTCGAGGATGCCGAGCGCTGACGCTGACGCGCACCTACGATGCAGAGGAAACCGGGTGTTTTAACTTTCCTTGAAATATCTTGGTCGTGGGTCCGAGTCGGGGATATAAGGTAGTGGTGGCAAGGTTCGGTTCAGCAAAGTGCTGAGCCCCGAACCTGAACCCCCCTTCTGAACGCGTTCGAACGCTGGGCCGAACCGAAAAAAATTGTGCATTTCGGGGCCAAATAACTGGCCCTGGAGTATAGCAAGTGAGTCATTTACTTGTTCTTACCGTGAAGGATCGGATTCCAGTGCATCAGGGATGCTGAAATGGCCAAGAAACCGAAATCCAGGAATGTTCAAGTGAATTTCGAGTCGTGGGCAAGTCGTGGGACAGTACGGTCCGAGCCAACACTGATGGAGATGGCTGTAGAAGTGACTGCAAGATGTCAATCCAACACTCTAACAGTGAGTCAGTAGCGAGTAAGGTGCGCGGAGCTCGCAACAAAATCGTTAAAAATTGGGTGAATGTCGAGATTTTCGCGTTCGGCGTTCCAACGCACCTCCAACCGTAACGAGCAATGTAATCCAGGGTACAAACTGGATTTGCTTCAAAGGCAAGATAAATTGTCTCGGATCAACGGATCACACAGCTACGACGGATCAAATTGGCAATCACCCTTTCTTGGCCTCCACCACACCGAACTAGTTTGCTCTCCCCAGGCCTTCTCTGAGTCTCGATCGACAGGACCCACATGGCTTCGGCCATACTCATTAACCGAAGGTGTCTGAGTCGCAACCTCTGCGTTTGGAGTTGGTTCGGAGCTTTACTGCTCAAATTGATCCCTCTCCTTGGAGTAGCCCAGTGGAGTCCACTGCGACCGCGCGTATGTATGCCAACATACAGGGTTCGCTTGAGACTCTTTCCGCGGAGTGATATCCATCGTCTAAATTAAAAAAGTCTGCATCTTCCGGCATATGTCAGAAGACATTCCGTTTCGCTTGTCTCAGCGGCGTTCACCTAGTGCAGAACTTGCGCTCGTTGGTTCAGCAGCTGCGACAAAGCACGATACGAGATGATATTCTCTACCTCAGGATACGGTCAACTTGGATCTGCTTTCGTCCAAGGGCTGCACGGGTGTGCACAGTACGCCCAGAATTTAGAATCTGACGTGAGAAGCCCGAATGTCGTACACGTTACGTGCATCATGCCACGGCTGAAAGGCTCCACAATTAGCCTTGTCGGCAACGCATTGTTTCGCTATTGCGCAAACCCAAGATATATGTTTTTCTGATTTGATTGAATAGCTCCAATACTCCACAACCTGCCAGCTCGGGCTCACCAAGCGACTGTATTGCATACCGCCTCTGGACAATCGCGGGAATGGCTGCAGTTCAGAAAATATATAAAGAGGGCAAGGTTTCCCTCGAACCTCACTCGAACACATTCTTTCGTAGTTCACGTTCTCTTCCAAGCAAATATGTTCTCTAAGCTCTCTGTAGTCGCCGTCTCCGTCCTCGTTGTACGTTCGATCAACCACCGACGGGTATTCGGACACTGATAGTTTGCACCCACTCTAGACCCTTGCTGCCGCCATGCCCGGTGGCTACACGCCCCCGGTCACCACTCCGACGTCCAACCAGTGCTGCAGCAGCGTCCAATCGTCCAGCAGCAACGTCGTCTCGGCTGTCGCTGGCCTCCTAGGGCTCGACCTCAGTGGGCTCAATGTGCCCATCGGCCTGGGCTGCTCGCCCATCACCGTTCTCGGCAACAACTGGTATGCATTCGTTTTCCATTTATGACCTTGAAACTCACACTTGGTCGAATAGCGGCGGTACTCAGGTCACTTGCGAATCTCCCGAGAAGGAGTGGGGTGAGTATATAATTGATTTGTAACTTCCTCTACTGAGTGTTAACTTCAGGTAGCCTCATCGCTATCAACTGCATCCCCATCACGCTCTGATCAGCCAGGGAGGAGCACTAGTCAGCGAGTTCTTTTTCGGAATTGACATATTCTCGAGTACACTGATACGCTGCGAATGTGACCGAATTTTGCTTCGACCTCTCAGTTCTTCATTGGAGTGTTATTTCCAGCAGCACTTCTGGGGATCTTGGCACCATCATGAACTGAAATTATCGCTTGTTATGCGCCATCGATACGTTCATGCGCAGCTCACGGTTCGCGATCGAATTGCATTCAATGCAGATCTCCTGATCGTTGGTTGGTCTCCCGCTTTGTATCCGAATTCGAGTCTTGTTCCGCACTGGAATTCCTTATTTTGAACACTCTGCTCCCGCGCTCAACCCAGAATGAGATGCATATAACTGCAGAGAAACGGCCATCATCCATGCTCGTTTACGAAAAAGGCAGAAACATGTGCGCACACTACGGCCCAGCCTTGAATCGAACAGGATACTTTGTTGTATGACACCCCCTTGACAATTGTTCACCACAGTGGCGTTTTTTAGCCTCGTGAGTGAACTCCGAGTTGGACGGATTATCCTCGTGCCAGCACACTCATGAGACCCATTCGCAGCGAACCGAAGAATTCTTGATCCTCACGAAACCGTGAACCAAAAAGAACCCGCGCTTCAAATTCTCCTGAACCGGAATTCCAGAATCAACCGCAGGGTCAGCTCTTGATCGTGAGCATGGCAGCTAAAACCAGTTCTGAATCGAACGGTATAATCTATTGTACAACCTCAAACTTTGCGGACAACAGGGACGCGCCACGTGCAACTGAGCTTTCCTGCCTCGCATGCTGGAAGTCCGTGGTGTACCGAAAAAATATAGATGTCTGGCTAGCGGCCTGATCAGATGAAGTCAAGTTTCAACCAAAGGAATTCGCTCCTCAAATTTTCCCCAGCAGCAAAACGCAGGTTGAGAAAAGAGAGAGAAAAAAGAAGGAAAATGATTGCTTTGCGAAGATTCCACGGCCCAGCCCCGAATCGAACGGAATACTCTGTGGTATACTGACCATGAGGAAGCGATGTATTGAACACAGAGGCGCGCCACGCGCAACAGAACTTTTCTGGTCGCCATATTCCGAGGAATTCGACTGAATTTAGACGGACACGGACTGGGCTGGCGGCTCGGAAAGAAAGTTCATGGATTGGAATTTGAACATTGAATGAACTAACCGCAAAAATCATCCTTCCATTCTAATAATCATCCTCAAACAGACGGACGAGAGAAACACTGAGAGGCCGTAAAAAAGCGAAAGCATTGACTCCACAATTCTTCAAGGCCCAGCCACAGATCGAACGGGATAAGTGCTCTGTTTATTGCACGATCCCTCCTGCGGATAACACACCACAGAGGCGCGCCACGCGCTGTTGAACCTTCCTGGTAACTCTAAATTCTGCATTCATACCGGATGGTTGCGCGGGACGGGATAAAGTTCGGGAATGTTCCAACTTCGCAGTCTATCGGCAATTATTCGATGGCCTGAGATTTCGGATCACCGATCGCGAGACGCTTCAAATTCCAACCGCGGAACCAATTGTTTGAAGCTTCTGGCTGCGCGGGACTATTAGCACTTACAGAGATACCATAAAAAGACAATAAAATAAAATAAAAACAGGGGGAATTTTGCCCTTGGACGGCCCAGCCCCGAATCGAACGGGATTCTCAGCCCGCGTCGTATACATAGTGCAAATCAACGATAACACTTCCCAGATGCGCACCCAGACGCTACCGAGCCTTTCTGGTCGCTGTAGATTTGGGATACGATTACACCGCTCAGGTCAACTCGAACGAAACCGACACCATGTTCCTCTTTTTTACTCAGACTCGGACTCAGTTGGCCAACGCTTGAAACAGCCGAGCTATGAGGTGATTACTGAGGGCCCTTGGTGAGACTTCGGAATACTGATAGGAATGCCAAAAAAAGCTTCAAGGCCTCAAGGAAATGACCCAGCCCCGAATCGAACGGGGCACTGTGTTGTACAGGGGAAAATTTGTTACGACTATTCACCACAGAGGCGCGCCACGCGCAACCGGGCCTTTCTGGCATTGAGGGCTGCTCATGGCCCAGTCCCGAACTAGGGGGGTGCAGGCCGTCGCAGGGCGCGCGGCGGTAACGAATACTTTAATTTTCTTTTAGATATGGTAGTTGCCATTTAAATATAGTTTAGCTCCTGCAATTCAGCGACTGACTTCCACATAGCGGGTGCGTGCTGACGCTCAGCCGATCTTTATCGGAGTGCTCTCCGATTTGAAGATACCGTCGGCACAACAGCATCAGTTCGACATATCAAACGCTCGGACTGGCGGAGTTTGAAATTCTCTTCCTCAAACATACTCCTTCAATCTCTGATAAATTTGGCAGGGCGACGGATGGCCATTGGTTAATAGCACTATAGCTATGTCTTTCACCAACTTGCTTGTTCCGCACTCAGCTGTACGCTCGGGTTTTTTTTTTACCGATTTCGTTCTTCAGCATTGGTCCGTGATCAACGTCACCCACTCAAACTAGGGCGTTCGTTGAGACAGTTATCTATATCAATAATGAAACAATCTACCGACAGGCACAGGGCCCTTCCTTAGGATGTTTCAGCCCCTGTACGTCTCTGTTTATAAGTGCTCTTGGTTCACAGATCCAATCTGCAGACATGACCAACAGCTCTACGCAGAATTCCGAGACTCGTCGAGCAAGTGGTTGCTTAACCTTTGGGTTAGGCTACCCTGACCGAGATGAATTTGGCCCAACGGAACAAATAAAGTATATGTCAGTTCGTCGTAGTCACGAATGGATTTTGCCTCTCACCAATTTTCTGTTCGCCAAACGTTCCTCCAATCCTGGTTTCCAACTTTGAATGCTCCATCTCTATTATGCTTGTCGGAAAAATGCCGATTCGCTTATAAGGGATCAACACAGCTTACTGTCTCAAGACTGCTCATGACCAAACCCGGGTTTGGTTATCAGCGGTCTTGGGATGTTATAACGGGCAATTTCATTATGCCGCACATACTATTACCGAGTAACAAACCTTCAGACTGAATTGATAGAGAGACTATTTTGAATCACGTGCAAAGCCTAACATTGGAGCAGGTTGGGTTGAGAAGTGCTAAACTGTCTCCAAAAATCATTGGGAAAAAGCGGTTAGACGAACAAAACATCGCGGCAGACCCAACATGAATCCGAAAGGCCATGGGCGTCCGCGGTGTGTATTATGAGTGGGTTTTTGACAAAAAGTTCATGGAAAGTGATAGATGGGCATAACAGCGAAGATCTCGCCATCCACACTCGGCGCCTGGTCCTGAACTGAGGGCAAGAGGACAAAAGTGAAATCTGTGACATAATTGATTCCCACACTGCCACTAAACTCATTGGATTGAATTACTGATGTTTCGGAACATCTTTGTCACTAGTTGGATTCCTGTCTACCGTGAGTAGAGAGGTCCGTTGTTTGGCCTGTACAAATAGTAAGAACGAATACATAAAGTATTCGTAATCGAACGGGATTCTCGGTAGCATATTGTACAAACCCCACCGAGGATCCTCGCCCGCGGGGCCTTTCTGGGCTGTGGATGTACCTACCCACCGAGGACATTGCTCGCGATTATTCAATTCATATTGTCGCTGCTGAGCGCTAGTAGCCCGGGACACAACGACCAAAGAAATGTCCGCGGTCTCCGGAGTCCCCCTCGTGAGCGGACTAAGTTTCTACAACGTGGCGAAGGCGACGTGCATAGTGAAAATACACTTACGCTTGTTTTTCATACTGTAACCCATCGCGATCTTTGTTGAATTGAGTATGCAACACTTACTTTGTTAAGAATGCACCAAGGGAGGTGCATGTGCATCTCAATGGCAGAAAGGCCCGGCAGCGCGTGGCGCGCCTTTGTCCCGTGTATAACGTCTATCGCGGAGTGCGAGTGACCCCGTTCGATTCGGGGCCGGGCAGTGGCAAGTCGGGTGTCCAATCCTTTTTTATTTCATTTTAGCTTGATGCGGGGGACTTTGTAGTGAATGCATGGGGTGTGGGATGAGGGATAAGAGATGTTATTGGGTCTTGATGCATGATCCCACCGGAGGAACAGCTCAGTGTGCAATTGGAAGTGCGCAAGAAGCTCGAACGGATTCTACCAGGGTTCTACCACGAAATATCTACCTCTCTCGGCTGTCATTCGATATGACGTGGCTCGGTGGCTCATTGAAAATTTAAACCATGATCGGAAAAATAGGAAACAATCTCTGAATCCCAGTATTGGAACCAGAAAGGTTCAGCAGCGCGTGGCGCATCTGTAATGTGTAGATAAAATTGCAACAAGCCAGCCGGCAGAGTATCCCTTTCGATTCGGGACTGGGCCGTGAGTCTGAGTGAGTCTGTGAGTCCGCCCTTTTTGCCTATGTATCGGCGGAAAGGTTAGTCGGAGCAAACGGGGGATTCAAGCGTGCGGACTAAGTAAGCGAGTGTGGCTGGGCCGTATGGTTAACGACAACCAGTATTTTTTGCGGCATTTCCGCCAAGCAGTGCAAACACGATGGGGGTCTGTGGAAGCCAGAACCTTCGAACAATCAACAGTTTTTCGGTGCTCCACCCAAATGTGTGGCTAGGGCAGAGAGGTTAACTTTGTCCACAAATTGAATGATAAATTGAGCAGGGAGCCCTATACCAAGTTGAACATCTGTGCAAATAGGGGTATTTGTCGCGGCCGCCGGCCCGCAGTCAAGATCAACGCCGTTGCCACACACCACCAAACACCCTCTCTCTTCTCGCCACCAATGACGACGTCGGCGAAGTACACCCTCCTCCCCGACGGCGACGACGGCGACCGCAGAGCGGCTGTTCCCGACACTCTTTACTCAGACTCTCCCTCTGACGACGAGCACGGCGCCGACGCCGACGACGAGGGCACCAACGACGAGCGCGAGCGCACTGCTCTCGAAATAGACGAAGAGAGCGGGGAGGTCCAGGACCCGCGCTTCGCCCAGCCTGCCCCGTCACCGTGGAAGCGTGTCTTGCTCCTGCTGGCGATCGCGTTCTGCTTCTGGCTTGCGTACCAACTGAACCGTGCGCCGGGCCCGCCGAAGGTTATTTATGCGAATCGGTGCGTGTCATGTCTTCGCTTTGCTTCGTCCCCACATCCTTCTTGGCTTCTCTCCCCTAGCTTCGTCTCGTTTTTTTACATTTTGTGAAGACTGACCCCGCCGCCAGGTACTCAAAAGAACACAAATACCGCCCCGCCGCATCGCCCATTATCACCGAGACTCTCAAGGACGGGCGTCTCCGCGTCCGCGGTGCTGCTCCGACCACCAGCGTTACACCCACGCCCACGCCTACACCCGCCAAAAAGGTCAAGTACGGCAAGAAGAAGAAGGGGACTGGAAAGAAGAAAAGGAGCACTGGGATGAAGGGCAAGATGGCGAAGAAGTAGGCTGCGTCGGCCGCGAGGATGGGGGTGCGTGCGTCCGTCAGCCGCTGTGGTGCCCCGTCGCTTACTGACTGACCGGACGCGAATAGGGATGCTGCGGCGTAGTCGGAGGTACGTCGGCTGCTGTGTCATGTCGTCTCAGGTCGTGTTACTCACGCGGTGCAAACAGTGTAGATACAGTGCGTCGGCGGGTCCGGCGTTTAGATCGTTGGTCTTTAGCCAGTGGATCGTTGGTCTTTCGCAAGCGACCATGGACTATTAACATTACATATACCCGTGCATGCGGTCGCCGCGAGGGTGGTTTACATGGACACCATCTTAAATTCTGGGCCGCTACTCCGACCAGTCCTCGTACTTACATTAATATATCTAGAAACGTGGAATTTATCAAGTATAATTCGGGCTGTGCGCCGTTCGTTCTTTCTCCTTTCTCGTTTGCGTACTCCTTTTCTCGTCCGCGTCAAGTCCGAATTGCTCGTTGCGTTGCGCCGCTTTTTCGTCACGGCCTTCTCTCCCACTTTCGTCAGGCTCTGCTCGTCCCCCCTCCTGCTCTTCTCGCCAAATGACTCGTCTTCCCATCGAAATTCAAGCAGTGCGGCAAAACAATTCAACTGGAAGCCTTAAGCACCAGCGGGGAGTCGAACCCCAAACCGCCGTTCAATATTTCAATTTGTTCAAACCACATCGACTGGCTCGGCGGGTGTGCCGCACAACTGACGCCTTTCATGATCATACCTGTCGCGTACTCCAAGCATGTACAATGCAATTCGGGTCTCTTCGCCCTCCCTACCTCCCTTCTTTGCCTCGTCCTCGCTAAATTCGCGCTCGCATTCCGTCTTGCCTTGTATTTCTTCGTATTGCGTCCCGCGCGTTTTGTCGACGTCCCGCGGAAGACTCGAGCCACAACCAGAAAAAGTGAAAACCCGAAAAAAAAGAGCACTGTCAATACGTATACATCAGCGGGGAGTCGAATCCCGGCGCGCCATTCAAGCTCTGACAACCCGGGGACTGCCTTGGCGAGTGTGCCGCACAACTGGTGCTTGTTTTACTTGCTGTCGTAACTTTGTGGTAGGGAGATACTCGAGGTATAGTGGTCAATTCGTGCTTGAGGCACGAAGGTCAATACCGTGGAACGCACCGGATCGGGCTTTCTGTTCTCTTGTCTTCCCATCCCACGTCGCCCCGAACGCAGCAAAAGAAAAGCACGACAAAAAAAACCAGACAACACTCGAACGCACCAGCAGGGAGTCGAACCCCGGCTCACCGTTTACTCGTTGTTGAATATGTACTGACCCAGCGAGTGTTCCGCACGACTGGTGCTTCCTGCTTTCCGTCGTACCTGCGATAGAATCCATCAGAATCCAAGTGAGTTAAGGAGGATACCTGAGCTATACAGCGGTCAATTCGTCCTTGAGGCATCAAGGTCAATTCCGTGGAACGCACCGGATCGGGCTTTCTTCCCGTCCCCACGTCGCGCAGAAAGCAGAGGAGGAAAAGAAGGATAAAAAGAAGGCACGAACTACTGCACGTACGCACCAGCGGGGAGTCGAACCCCGGCTCGCCGTTCAATCCTTGTTGGACGAGTATATACTGACCCAGCGAGTGTTCCGCACAACTGGTGCCTCTTACTTCCTTGTCGTACCTACGATAGAACCTATCAGAATCTGTCAAGTAAGTTATAATTCGGGTTCTTCGCCCTGCCTGTCTCGTCCTCGTCAAGCTCGCGTTCACATTCCGTCTTGCCTTCCGTTTCTTCGTACTGTGTCCCGCGCACTTCGTCTTCCTGCATGCGTCGAGCCAAAAGCAGAAGATGTGAGAATGGAAAAAGCAAAAAAAAAAAAAAAAAAAAAAAAAAAACCGGTACGAGGAGCACGTACGCATCAGTGGGGAATCGAACCCCCACTCACCGTACATTTAATGCCTGAGAAAGCTGGCTCTGTATTTATTCGGCGGATGTACCACACAACTGGTGCTTGCTTTACTTGCTGTTGTTTCTTTGGAGCTGGAGGACACTTGAAGTACGACGGCCAATTCGTGCTTAAGGCACTAAGGTCAATTCCGTACTCTATAACGCACAAGGCCAAGGTCTGTTCTCTGATCTTCCCATCCCACGTCGCTCCGAAAGCAGCAGAAGTGGGGACGCAAAGAACGAAAAAAGAGACTCAGCTGCCGACAAACGCATGCGCACCAGCGGGGAGTCGAACCCCATCCCGCCCTCGGACGTTGTGGATTCCAGTCCATTCAATAGGCGGGTGTGCCGCACAACAGGCGCTTTCTTCTGTGGTTATACATCTGCGGAGGACGATGTATCGGTGAGGGTGTATGGCAATAAAGACGGAGGAATCGCTCATCTTCACCCTTTCATCTTCGCGTCGCCGAGACACCACTTATCTGCGTGTGGTCGAGACTTGGAACTCTTGCTGCATCATCTCGCCAAAAAACAACAGGAAAAACTTCCAGACAAAAGAACTGAATCCACGTATAGTCCTTATGCACCAGTGGGGAGTCGAACCCCGGCCCGCCGTATACGTCGTTCGAAGCCTAGTTGGGATTTATTCGGCGGGTGTACCCCACACCTGGTGCTTTCTTTCGCTCTCATCTTGGTATTCAAGTTGTTGAATACGGGAGCTTCGGGGCTGAAGGGGATGCAGCGGACGGCACAGCCTCCAGGACTCAACTCTGGACATACACTACAGTACTTACGTGTCCTGACGAATCCGCTCCACCCTTGTTCTCTTCGCATTGCGCTGAAATCTTTCGAAAAACAAACTCGATACGCTGCTATGCCGCATGCACCAGTGGGAGGTCGAACCCCAGCTTGCCGTATACTCGGGGATTTAGCTGAGCTATTCATTCGGCGGGTGTGCCATCCACACAACTGGCGCTTTCTTTTCGTTGTTGGAAATCTGCGGTCAATCTACGTCTAATGAACTCGACCGCCGCTGCCTTCCTGCCCTCCTTTGTCTCATCAAGTTGCGAACTCTCGTCACTCGTCGGGTTCCCGCGCTGAATCAAAGTTCGCATCCCTTCTCTGGAGGCTGTATCTTCTCGCCCTCGCTCACCTTTTTCATCAAAAGAAAAGAAAACCTATGAGACCGACTTCGGCTCACGCACCAGAGGGGAGTCGAACCCCAACACGCCGTACATTTAATGCCTGGCGAGGCTGGTTATGTATTTATTCGGCGGGCGTGCCGCACAACTGATGCTTATTTTTTCTTCAGAGTAGGAAGATACCTGAGGTACGGAGGGTGCTTGAGGCACTAAGATCAATTCCGTGGAACGCACAGGATCGGGGATTCTGTTTTCCGGTCTTCCCACGTCCACTTCGCGCTGGAAGCAAAGAAAGAAAAGGCAGGGCAAAAAGAACCAGTCAACACCCGAACGCACCAGCGGGGGAGTCGAGCCCCATCCCGCGCTCTGACGCCCGACCGTTCAATCTATTCGGTAGGCGGGTGTGCCGCACAACTGGCGCTTTCTTTTGGGGTTATAAATTTGCGGAGGACGGTGTATCGTTGATTTCTGGAGATCTCTTGTTGAGTCCCACCGCTCCATCGCTGAGACATCTCTTATCTGCGCATGGTCGAGACTTGCTATTCCTGCTGCATTGGGCTGCATCATCTCGCCAAAAAACAACAGGAAAAACACCGAGACAAAAAGGATTGGAATGCCAGACAAATATCATGCACCAGTGGGGAGTCGAACTCCAGCTCATCGTATATGCCTTGGATCACATCAGGGATTTATCTGGCGGATGTGCCACACACAACTGGCGCTTTTTGTTCATTATCAAGGATCTGCACCAAGTGTAACTAACTCGACCCCGCTTCCTGCCCCCTCCTTCGTCTCGCCAATTTGCGAACTCTGGTGGCTCGTTGTATTCTTGCGCTGCATCGAAGTTCGCGGCGGACGTCTTCTTCATTCCATCTCCTCGCCTTCAGTCACCTTTCCCGCCAAAAGAAAAAACTTACGCCACCGCCTTCGACGCACGCACCAGGAAGGAGTCGAGCCCCTGCTCGCCGTCCCAATTGGAAATCCCAGAAAATGTATGTAATCGGCGGGTGTACCGCAAACAGTTGGTGCTTGCTTTTCACGGTCACAACCTACCACGGAATCCTTCAAATGTGGACAATTCCAGTCTCCTCGTCATTCTTTTCCTTCCCTCTTTGGTCTCGAAAAGACTGGAACTCTTCGCCAAATCCCTGCGGGCATCAAAGTTCGGGTTTTTTCTGTAGTGTTCAGCCCATCCAGGCAAAAGATTAAAAACAGCCCTGTCACGGTCTTATATATGCGCCCGCGAGGACTCGAATCTCGGCACGCCGTGCAGCTGCTCACTGAAACGACGACCTGCACTCACTGTATGATCCAGAATCGATGTGATCATCCCTGGTGTGATTGATCCGAGTGCGGGATAATATCGAATGTCGTTTTCAGCAATCGGTCCGGATCCTTTATACCGCTGCGCTAATTTTTTCCATCCGTCGGCCAACATTCAGTCTATGATTGAATCTTGTCTCATATACTGAAATTGAGAGGTTTCCAATTTTCTTTCATATTTTGCGGATCGATAAAATGCGCAAGGAGCCAGGTGTTGGGTTGCAATACTCGAATACATCCCTCTGTAGTTCAAACTTTCTAGCAAGCCCCTAAACATGTTCTCCAAGCTCCCCGGCCCCTCAGCTTGGTCCTGCTAGCGGTGGGTGAGGTTCGTCAATTTCATGTCACAGATACCGTACCTGACCCCCCCTGCCTGGCGAACCGATCCACGGCAGCGTCATGCGCTCACTGAAGTGTGGTCGAGGCCGTTCTGGATGTCGAAGATGCGGGATTCTGCGACCAGCGCTGTTGAGTCGCCGACAGCAGCGATGTTCTGTCGAATTTTAGTCAGTTACTTGGTGCGATTGCTAGGTGGCTGACCTGCGCAGCAGCCAAAAGAATGGGGTGAGGAGATGGAATTTGGGGGGTCCTTATATACCCTTCATGTCCACTATTTCTAGATGCGACCGAGTAAACATCACGGCTTGTGCCGCACTCGGAGAATATTGCGCAATACAAGTGACCCACAAATGGCTCTACAGCTTGACACGGATCTTGACTTTTAATGAATACATTACGAGAATCTGCCATGACATTCCCGCAGCGCATCCCATCGAAGAGGAGAATCCGTGTGTCGGGTTTTTTCCTTCCATCCTGAGATCCCTTGTGTGCTGATGCCGGGCCGGGGTGTCACCTCACATCTCCTCGCAACCATCTTAATCCCGGCGAACTGATTTTGTGACGTTGTTCTTGTCTCGAGTCTAGACTCGAAATGCCTTGCTATTCATCGGATTGGTCCTTTTTATTCGGAATCCGGCGAGGCTCGTACCAAAACATTATCCGTGAATATGAATATCTTTCGTGGATCCCAGCTCCTCACAGTTTACTGAGGGCAATTATTTTTCCTTCATCCTTCACGTTGAATATTTTGAATGTCACTTTTGCGACACAAACTCAAGAGCCTAGACCTACCCGCCTTTCTGATGAGGGTTTCTCGAGATTGAGCGTAAATAGCGATTCAAACATATGGATTGACATTTGACAGTTCACCCGAAAGTAAGAAGTTCGCATGCGAACTCACTTTACCAACTGTGGAGCCAGGCGGCCCAAGTCATGCAGTGTACAGATAAGAATAGCAGTATCATTCATTGTACTTCACTGACACCGACGAGGATCTTCACAAGGGCGAGCTGGCACAGACGGGCTGGCAGCGGGCGCAGAATGCAGAACAACAATTTGAATCTGCGTATCTATGCGCGATCATGCTGTCCAGACTGAGCGGTTCAAGCCAAACCGTTGGCCGCGGGCGGATATATGGCCCGGTGGGCGCAGTGCGCCGTTGTTGCAGCCCCAACTCGAGTAAATCGGCCCCGTCATTGCATGCGGGGAACTTGGCTGATTTATAAGTATCATTGGGCCAATGCAGGCGTCGTTGAGTTTCGACAGATCGACCCACGCATGAGAGCTTATTTGGGAGTGACAGTCCCGCGAGCGGGAGCGAACCCGACGGCGGAGTTTGAGCTAAGACTCATTCCCCACCGAATGTCGCGGCGGACCAACTGAGAACGTGAGCTTGGGATACCTGCCGTCGGCGAGGAGGAAGACAAGTTGTAGTAGACTTTGCGAGCGTGCACGATGTCCGAAAAACAGGAACCGAGACGTGCCCACCGATGTCATGAGAAGCAAGCGGCGTGAGCAAAGTCGCTTTCCGAGCTGATGTAGTTTCAATAATACCACAGATAAATGCCAATGAGATACTGCGTCACGGTTCGGCTTTCATTCAGCTGGTGTCCTCCAACAAAAAGGTGCGCCCTACGTGAATGTGATTAGAAACTGCGAATTGACCCCGGTAAAACAGAACATACGATCCATCTCGCCAGAGATGCGTTTAGCAATGAGGATGTCCGCGCGCGCCCAGAAGTCATTCCCAAGCAAAACGCCGCGCTGCCAGTCCGCCGTATAGTGTTCCACCGGCATCATGACAAATCGAAGGTTCTCGATGAGGATGTCCATTTCTGCGGGCCTCCTTCTCGGTGGATTGCGCAATAGAATCAAGGCGTGCAAGGCCTTACATGCCGCTAGGAGATGGACGTACACATGCATGTCCATATTGCAGTTCAGCGCAAGGTGGGATAATTTGGGGAGGGAAGCGAGGGTCATCCAACGAGCAAGGGCTTCGTCGTCGGTGTCGTCTTCTCTGTCAAGTTCAGCGCAGAGTTCCAGATGGGTGATACGGAGAAATGGCGGGCGTAGAATCGTCATCGTGGACGTGGGATCCAAAATATGGTAGGGAGAGGCGTGGAGATGCTTCAGTGGCAGATCGTCGAATGCCGCAAGACCCTCGTCAGGCAGGAGACCAGTGGGAAGCATAAAAAGATTTTCGATACGGGGACATGCTTTGATTATCGTGTTCAATGCCGCTGGTGATCAAGAAGGCAATGACATTGCGCACGGAGTCGAGGATGGAATCCCGGTGCTGGGCAAGATGGGTGATTGTCTCAACGTCGCAAATGGGAAGTCCATCGATTGAGTCACACCCAAAGACGAGGGTGTGGACGAGCAGCGTTTCCACCCTAAAAAAAACCGTTTAATCATTGTGAGTGAGTGAGAGGTGTAATTATACCACTGCTTGACACGCCACGCAACGCGCATCATGTGCGGAATCGATACAGGACGGGAGACGGCGGCAAGCTCGAATATGTGGCGCTCCAATTCAGTTGGCAGAGTGCACGTATTTTCGACCATTTTTCGTGCTTTGAGCGGTTGCGAGGAAGGTCTGCGCAGGCGCCAAAGAAGTTGAGTATGGTGTTTGGAAGAAAAAGAGCGAGGTCGTTTGAAAGCCACACAATCATCAATCACGGTCACATGATCTACACTGCCACTGATGCGCTCAAATCGCGCGCGGAAGAAAAATGTAGAACGCTTTTCCGAGGGCCATGTTACCCATGAAATTTTGACAGTCAAATTATTCACAGCCAGGTAACGAAAAAAGGAACGCGTTAACTTCGCGACACTGAACACAAATCAATGCCCGACATGGTCTAAGCACATCAAATCACCACAGCTCGAACAGAACAAAACCGAACAGCAAGAATAATTGCGACCGATACCGGTCCACTGTATATATTGACCATTTCAACAAAGCGCAGTCGATATTAATGAGGACACAGAATAAATCAAGGGTATTAATTGGAATATCAATTGATTACGCACCCCGCTCCTTCTCGGGAGCGTGGCAATTGTCCGACAATGACTAAAAGGATGGAGGCCATATCAATTCTCTCCGAGGACGGGGATTGACGAGCATGAAAGAGTCGCGATATGATTGTCAGTGACTTGGAAGCAATCCTCAAACTCTTCACCGCGGCGTTTGACTCAGAAAATAACGCCGACAACTACATGTGGACGTCGCTTTCTAATAGATTAACGCACGACAGAACGCGTTAGAATTTTTGATGGTGCGATCATGCTCTCAAAGCTTATAATAAAATCCAAACACAATCCCATTCGCAAGATCCAAGACGACTACTCGAGAAAAAAAAACTGCCTCCTGAACGTATTCGCTGACTATTTCTCCTTCTTAGTCAATCAGAGCGTGATGGGGATGCAGTTGATGGCAATGAGGCCACCTGGACAATACAACGGTCAGTACAATACACGAGGAAGTCACAATTCACATCTATACGTACCCCATTCCTTCTCAGGAGCATCGCAAGTGACCTCAGTACCGCCGCTGTTTGACCCATTGTGTGAGTTAAAGCTCAAACGCATATGGGAAGCGACCACATACCAGTTGTTCCCGAGGACGGTGATGGGCGAGCAGCTCAGGCCAATGGGCACATTGAGGCCACTAAGGTCGAGCCCAAGGAGGGCAGCGACAAGGCCGACGGCGCTGCTGCTGGACGATTGGACGCTATCGCAGCATTGGTTGGAGGTCGGGGTAGTGACCGGGGGCTTGGTGCCTCCGGGCATGGCGGCAGCAAGGGTCTGGAGTAGTGCAAATTATCAGTGTCCGAATACCCATCGATGGTTGAAAGAACATACAACGAGCACGGAGACGGCGACGACAGAGAGCTTGGAGAACATATTGGCTTGGAGGGAGCTTGAACTACAAAGGGATGTGTTCGAGTGAAGTTTGAGGCGAAACATACCCTCTTTTTATACGCAGTCCGTCTGCTTGGCCGATGTGCCGAGACTTTCGCGTTGTGGAGCTATTTGACAACTAAAATTAATTTAGACATTCTCTGAGAACATTTCTGCGACACAGAAGCCAGTGATTTTGTGGAGCGCCTCGGTTCTGGAATGATGTGAGTTGACCCGCTTTCTCTCTTGTTCCTCTCGTGGCGACTTGGATTCTGAGGGGTTTTTTTTTTTTTTTTTTTACTGTGGAGTGCCAGGCCTACGTCAAAAAACGGCAGTGAATATCCAGTTGCAGCAACCTCTAGCCGACGATGTGGCTGCGGGGGAAGAGCGCGGTTCAAGTTGGCCTAAAGCGGCAAAGTTTTTAACGAAGCTGATGTAGCGGGAAGATGGCTGTCAGGCATCGTCCAAGCCCGACCGGTTTCATGAGTCTACGTGAGAGAGCCAATTTAGGGCCTCGGCAAGAGGTATGAACATGATCCGCAGAACGCAGATTGAAGCAACGTCACCATCGAGTTGTCCAGCCTTCTCGCCCTTCACGCTGCGACGCGGTTGCTTCCCCCCCCCTGCGATGGCGGCCTTGTTCCAGTCTTCTCGTGGTTTGGTCTCGGCCGGGCCTAAACTCAGTCTGTCCCCGTTCGAAGGTCTTCACGCGTGGTCCGAGTCCGAACCCATTGCCTGATGGATGTCTTCTGGAACGACCGCTCTCCGTTGCTCTTTGAATCTGAACTATCTTTGATATCGCTGTTGCATGCCACGGCCCAAATTTTCGCCGATGGCCTCAGGAACCTTTCTCTTGGGTTCCACCCAAGATACCTTGAAGAATGACGATAACTGGTGGTCACTTCGCTGAATGCGTTTCTGAATCGGTTTCTTTACAATGACGTCGAAATTGGCGTGGCGTTCATCACCACACTTTGTCCGCGACAAGTGCTGATGTAGTCTCTGTTACAGACCAATATACATATGACGAACAAGTAAGTATATGTATATGATGCTGATGCACGTCTCGTCTGAACAAAACCTGATGACGACGCTCAAGATGCTTGAAATTGTGCCCACAAATTCCTGCTTCTCTTCATTTCTGGTTATTTCGAGTTTGGGCTTCGGGACCATGTTATTCCAACAAGAACCAGCATTGTATTAAATCTCGCGAAATTGTTTCGATATAACTTTTCTTTTCTGCCAACATATACTGCCGAGATCATCACTGCCTGTCACCTTGCCCCACCTCATCAACATCTATATGGACCAGAAAGCCGACATGGGAAACTCTTGGTTCTGGAATTCAATGCATCCCTGACAGGAAATCAATAATGTCTTCTCTTCATGCATCACGTCCAAAAAGCTCCACCGCGCTCCACAGTCTAATTTTTTGGGCGGTCCCGGTCTTGAGGCATACGAGCCTTTATGAGCTCATGAATCCAGCCGATAGGCAGAATATAAAAGACAGCCGTTCGCTATTCCGTTCCTCACTCGAACGCACTCCTCTGTAGTTCAAGCTCCCCAAACAACAAACATGTTCTCCAAGCTCTCTGTCGTTGTCACTTCGGTGCTCATCGTACGGCTCTCATCAGCTACCTCGGTGCTGAGCTGACTTGAGATAATATCACACAGACCCTTGCTGCCGCCACCACCATCCCGGTGACCCCGCCCACCTCGGACCAGTGCTGCGCCAGTGTCGTCGACTCGAGCAGCACCGCTGCCGGTGCAGTCCTCGCCGAACTCGGCATTGACCTCGGCGACATTACCGTTCCCGTTGGTCTCAGCTGCTCCCCCATCACAGTTCTCGGAAACAACTGGTATGCCTTGAATATGCTCTTGCCTACGTCGCTGCAAGCTTAGACCTTGTCCTCAGCGGAGGTGTCACTACCAGATGCGATGCACCAGAAATCGTGTGGGGTGAGTCGTTCGATATGATGCATCCCTATAAGCTCATTTGTACTAGGCGGCCTTATTGCAATCAACTGCATTCCGATTACTCTCTGAGGTCCGATTCTTTAAGATATCTAGATTCAGTCAGCGTGTTAGGCTGCGTAATACTTATTCAAATCGAATTCTATGATAATATTTTGGGGTATGCAACATGTCGAACTTCAAGAGAAATTCGAGCCTGAACTTCCCCGGATGCCATGAATCTAGACATGTTTCTCCGCATTATCTCATCGCACTACATTGTCCAATATGAGAATCTAAGTTGCCCAGGAACCTGGCCAAAATCAACCCTCCTTGGTGTGCTCTTTCTCAAAAATAAAAGTTACATTCAGTGAAGTGAAATGTTTGGAGCGATTCAAGTCCTCTAAGGAGGATGGGAGTCAAGTCTGCCGTTGCTGTGAACAGCGGCACAATGTACTCACAGGGAAGTGGGGAAATACATACGGCCTCAGTCCGGCACATAGTCTTTTCAAACCCAGCCTCGCAATATTCCCTGATCCGCAAGATCGGCTGTCTATTCAAGTTATCCGCCTGTCATCCGGATCACTGTCTTCGCACGGCCCGTCTCGCACCATGCTAGTTATTTCTCGTTGAGTTCAAAATTTGAATATGAATGGAATGCAATTTTCGCATGAGCCTCGAGCTCACAACTGCAATTCAATGCAGAAACGATCTCTGGGTAATAATATATAAATGATGCGCCTCCGAGTCCTACGGGTATCCAGCCTGTGGTTCTTTATGCGCGAGATACGAGAGAAAAATCGATTCAAATGCCTATTTGTGAGTATCTAAAGATGGTAATCGAGCTTCAACAAATAGTTTTCCACATCAAAGGCGCACAAATCAGTAACCGCCGCGTTTCCAAGGTCTGGTTCAGGATACAGTTCATCGTGTTCTGAGTGGGGTCGTTCGGCAGGGCCAATTGGCGAATATGCACTCGTTGGCGAAGCCGTCTGAGGGGCATGTCTAGCAAGTAATGTTGAACAACCTGCCATTATCCAATCGGGATGCGCGGCTCGATTGAACCACAAGCAACACAAAACTCACTGCAAGGTGAACTCTGCCCCTGAGGGCTGCCTTTCGTCCAATTTCAAACTCGTCGCTGAGAAGTCGGAGGTGAGGAATAAATCGGGAAGTCAGCGTGTCTGTTGATGTCGGCGCGGGCCTGAATCAGCTTCGAAGTTGAAAGAGTTTACTGCACGTGACATACGTGAGGGGTACAGGTCCCCGTCCGGGATGAAGGTCCACGGTCCGGTGGGAAACGGCGGGACCTTGAGATGGGAAACTCGAAGGAACCGATGAGATTGTGGTCATCTCATAGGGACCAGCGGGCTCCAAGTCCTCGTCAAAATGAGCGTGGTATTGATGGATACGCCGCTGGCAGCCGGAAGGGGAACACGTCGCGGCAGCAGATACAGCACTGAGCATTGCTGTGAGGACAGCGCCGAACATGGTGGACCAGGTAACCATCTGTGTGAAGCACTGAGCAAAGCATAAGGCTTGAGGCGAAGTTTCGAATAGGGATACCCTACTTCGCCAACTGCTTTTTATACAGCCTCTGTGTCGTTGGTCCCGGCGTTGACTACTCTAGTCAATGTGAATGTCTTCTGTAGGCCATGCGCATCAATCAGCTCTGTGAAAGTTCAACACCGCCGAGCCCGAAAACGGGCGCTGCGCCCTATCCCTGCATTTGCGCTGCACGAACTGTGAAAACGCGACGGTGCAGACAGCCGGTTCGTTGAAAATGACTTCGATGAATAAATGAGAGGGTAAGTCGAGGCATTTAGTTGGTTCAAGGAGAAAGAGGGAATTCACATGAGTTTAAGAGAAGAGACTCCTAGTGCGTGCGCCACCATAGAAAGTCGGTAGTCCACCGAGTTGGCTATCACGCATCGCGTGAGTCACATTGATGGTCTGGCACAATCCCTCCGCCGCCGTTTTCTTTCCGTAGACTTACGGACAGCGAATCAATAGTAGTAAGCTCAGTGCCGAGATGACGAGAGGCGGAGAGAAGGCCGCCTGCCTGTTTGATGCCAGCACGCGCAATTGTTAAGATGCAGGGAAGACGATATTGGGTATAACCATGGGGACCGCGTCGGAGAATGCGGTGGAGGTATTCGAAACCAGACTAAACCAGACGAGTCACTAGCGCCGACTGGTACCGGGCTGAGTAGTATAAGGTAGCAAGTTAAGACCGGCGCCGCGTTGTCTCCCCAGTCGGAGTAGGCGTCACGGCAACGATTTTGTGAAGCTGAGTAAAAGAAGAGGAATGACAAAAATTAGCGCTAGACCGAAATGTCCATACCTCTGCAAATCATACGGGCTCCCGATCTCCAGCGTGCAATTGTCCAGCAACTCATCGAAGTATCACCTTGGTTCTTTTCACTGCTTTCGCATCGTCCCTATCGCTATGGTCGTGCGCGCGCATACTTCAACGCCGTCCCGTTTGTCGTCGGAGGCGCAGGGCGCCGTGTGAGGAGGAGCAAGGTGGCGACGGCATTCTCCGGCGGGCTCCCGGCGGCGGAGTCCGACGTCATTCGGTCCGCTGATTCCGCTGATCTGTCGACCATTGTTTACCTTGAGCCCTCAGGGTTCTCATCATCGACAATTTTGACTGCCTCGCGCGCTGGGCTGCGGCGTTGATTGCGTCGGAGGCTCCCGCCGGCAGTTTCCGCACGCATTTGCTCTGCATGCCCTGTTTCGACCGCTCGACGAAGGCGCCATCGCGGTGGGGTGCTCGCGCCCGACGCAGGCTTTTGCTCTGCCACCACTCGCAACAAAGCTTCTGGCAGAGTAGTAACCCTCAAGCACTCTCAAGTCTCCTCAGTTTATCACTATCTGCATATTGGGTTTGCCGCCACCTGCGCATAGTCAGTTTGTACCTCGGAAACCGGGTAAGGATTCGATGCGATCCCACTGCACCAGTAGAAGCTTCAAGGGTGGCTGATAACGACACTTCTTTTCGCTGGCAACATCTCGAGAACACCGAAACCGTATCTGTGGTGCAGTTCTTGAAGACGAAGCTCTATCAACTGACCTCGGAGGCTTTCTTGGCTTGTTCAGCGCCTTTAAATAACGATGTCTGGTACGGCAATTTCACTCCCTCGCAGCACTAAATCCGCTAATATATATAGTCTCGGTCAACAGACCAATCTGACCCCGCTTCCCATCCACAGCGCTATCTACAATGGCCCCTAGCAATGTCAAGACCGCTATGAAGGAAAATGCGTACGAGGAACTCATGGACCCTCAGCGAAAGTGGTACAACAACAGACGGTTAATCATTTGTCCGATTTACTCTTTCCACTGACGATATACGGAAGACTCATCATCCTGAACGCATGGATTGTTCTGTTGTAAGTCCGAGTCAATATTCCCGACCTGATCCAAGTTCATTTGCTCTCCAGGCTCGTCACATCGACTGCGAGCGGCTATGACGGAAGCATGGTGAACGGACTGCAAAGTCTGCCCCAGTGGGAGGTCTGTCTACTTCGCTTGCCCAGAAATATGGTGCGATGTAGGCTTACTCCTGATCAGTCCTACTTCGGTTTTCCAACAAAAGGAAAACTCGGGCTGCTCGGTGCCATTCAAGTACGTCGTATGCAGAAACAGCCAGGCATTTCTTACTCAGTTCAAGTTCTCATACGCAGAATATCGGAAGTTTAGCGGGGTATCCATTTGCGCCTTATCTTTGTGACGGCATTGGACGCAGACCCACTGTATTCATCGGTGCCTCGATGATGGTCATCGCAACTGCCATCCAAACGGCGTCTCAGTCGGTCGAGATGTTCATCGGCGCGAGGTATCTGTGTCTCTGGAATTCAAGTTCACGAAACTCAACAAAACAGATTCCTCGTTGGGTTCGGCCTTACTTTTGCTGGTCAGTACATGGTCGTACCAAGCTGAATTATTCAATTGATTCTTTGTGTCACTAGCGAGTGCCTCGCCAATGCTCGTAGCTGAGCTTTCGTACCCAAAATACCGCGCCCCACTGACGTCGGTATACAACTCGTTATGGCATCTGGGGTCCATTGTGTGCGTCCGGTTCCTCCGATCCCTCGTTGACCACAGTCTGAATTCACATTCAGCGCCGCATGGGCAACCTTCGGATCTTTCAAAATCCAAAGCACCTGGGCGTGGCGCCTTCCCTCTGCGTTGCAGGCCGTCCCATCTCTAGTGCAAGTTTTCCTAGTGTGGTTCGTACCGGAATCTCCGCGCTTCCTCATCAGAAAGGGAGAGGAGAGCAAGGCACTGCGAATCTTGGCCTATTATCATGCCGACGGAGACGAGTAAGATCTAATTCCGTAGCTGTATGGGAAATCAGTTTGACAAGGTCGCAGAAATGACCCGCTGGTGCGGTATGAATTCGAGGAAATCAAGGCGGCTATGGAATTTGACCGGACCGGTGCGCCCTACGGATCCCCCCGCACTACCGCAGTGCGAAGATGTGCTCTGACTGAATTGTAATTACAGTCGCTGCCAATATTGGGTGGCGGGCTTTTTTAGCGAGCTCCAGTAACCTGAAGCGCGTTCGGATTATCATCGCCATCGCGTTCTTTTCGCAGTGGTTCGTTGGCTGCCCTAGACTATTTAGCCCGGCAATCCTGATTCCACACCTCGAAGGTCGGGTAACGGACTCGCATCATACTATCTCAATAAAGTGCTTTCTGACATCGGCATAACGAACCCGACCACGCAAGTGCGTAGCTAGCCCACTGCTCAACTCCCTGTCTCAGTTGCCGCAGCTACTTCTGAACGGTATCCTGAGCATCTGGAGCCTTCTGTGTGCTTTAACTGCGTCTTCCACCGTGGAGCACTTTGGGCGCCGCATCCTGTTCATCACGTCCGGGTGCCTCATGACGCTGTGCTTCACGATGCAAACAGTCTGCTTTGCGCGCTTCACGATCAGCGGGGATCCCAATGCCGCACATGGGGTGATTGCGTTTATCTTCCTGTATTCTGCGGCGTACAAGTAAGTTAAACCTCCCTTCCTGGACTTGAACGTGTACTGACTTAGTCGCTGGCTGTAGTTTGGCGTTCTCCCCCCCTCATCGTCACGTACGCGCTGGAGATTTTGCCCTACAATATCCGTGCCAAAGGCTTCAACATTTTCAATATCACAATCTCGATAGCACTCATCTTCAACCAATATGTCAATCCTATCGCCCTCGGTATGTCCTCGTCGCTCTACTACATCCACACCCAAACCATATCCACAGCCGCACTGAACTGGAAATATTATGTCGTGTATTGCGTCTGGTTGGTGTGCGAGTGTGTTTTTCTCTACTTCTGTACGTATTCTGCATATGGTCGTCGCCATACTGTGGGGGTCTCACCTGGAACTTGAATTAGATCTGGTGGAAACGAAGAATCATACGCTCGAAGAAACCGCCGCCATATTCGACGGCGAAAGTGCAAGGGAGAAAATCGTAGATTCTGCTGCGGCGCTTGCTGGGATGGGAGTAATGGTTCAGGAGAGTGAAAAAGGAGACAAGGAATCAAGCGGTGAAAAGGAAAGCGAGTCTGTGGAGAAGACGTAAATGTGTTGGTCTGTGCGATAGGTTTCGTTCAGTGAATCGATCCACCGTAAGCTGAACAACTTACCAATGCCGTATCCACTCTTGTTCGGTTCCAGCTTGCCGATTTACATTTCGCACGTTCTTGTCTCGTTCCGGATCACAAGAGTTGGCGTTCGGTAGATAAGAAGCTCGAAGTGATCATTGTGACACGTACCGAGATGTCTCTCCCCACGACCATTCCTACTCCTCCGCTAGCTGTTTCCATTGTTGGCGCAGGAATTGCTGGTCTCACGGCAGCAATTGCGTTTCGAAGGAATGGCCATCATGTTCAGGTTCGATAATTGTGCTCAGCCTGGGGTGTTCCACAATCCCTTCGCAGATCTTCGAATCCGCAGAGAAGAAAACGGAGGTTGGCGCCGCACTCGGGGTGCCTCTGAATGCCCAATTGGTGCTGGAATATCTTGGGTACTCGAAAGACAACTTGAAAAGCGTCGACTTCAACGGGGTGAGTGAGATGATAGATCGATATCAGTCTGATAGTCTTTCAGATCGAGAGATTCGATGCCTTGACTGGGGAGGGAAACACCGATTCATGGTTGCTCCCAGAACTGAAGACCAAACCTGTGTGGTTTTTTATTTGCTCGAGTATCTGGTACTTTTGCTCACCGCCACCCGTGACAGAATCTCATGGTCCTGAGGAATGATCTACATGCGGAACTTGAACGCCTTGCGCTCGGCCCTGGCGAAGGGCCTCCCGCAAAACTCCACCTAGCGAGCAAAGTGATCGCCTGCTCGCTGGAGGAAGGTTCCCTCACATTGAGCGATGGTCGAGTCATCACAGGTGACCTGATTCTGGGAGCAGATGGAGTATCGGTACGTGGACGAAAGGACAATGCCAGAAACTAATTCGGAGGCCATCCAGTCCTTCATGCGAACTTCGATTCTTGGTCATGTCGTGAAGACTGAGTCTTCCGGATGGTCTTGTTACCGCGGTTTGATCGAAATTTCCAAGTTGGAGGGAGTCCCGGGACTGGAGTGGTTGTGGGAGGGAATCAGTGGAGGGCGAAGCGTCACCAAACAATCCAAAGTCCCGCCCTTCCGGATGCTCTTCGTGTACCTTTGCCATGGCCGTCAGCTTCTCAATTTCGTCGGATTTTTCGACGATCCATATCAGGACGACACAGGTGAGCATCAGCCAATTCCCCTTTCGATAGTGTTCCTCAATCGTGGGTTGGTTCAGAATGGAAGGGGGAGTCTACGCGCGACGAAGTTCTTGAAGCATTTGCAGACTTTCATCCGAAATTCCAGCCAATTCTAACCGCACTGAACGACCGAGTCCTCAAATGGCAGTTGCGAAAACTTCCGGCCCTGCCGACCTGGGTACGCGGCCGCGCCACGTTGCTGGGAGATGCAGCACATGGAACGCTACCGACATTAGCGCAAGGTGCCGCAATGGCGATTGAAGATGCGGGAGCATTGGGCATCCTGTTCCCGGCGGGCACGACCTCGGCGGACGTTCCTGCTCGTTTGAACGCGTACCAAGAACTACGCAAGGAGCGGGATGAGTTTGTCGGCCGTGAATCACTCGAGCAAGCAGTGCTACCGGCGAAGGTTGGCGAGTTTATACGATGTGCGTGCTCTTGTTTGGCTCTTGTGTTATTCGTTCCATTGACGAAATTGCATCATAGCCTTATCAATGCAGGAGTATTTAATGGGTTACGACACCATCAGCGATACTCGAACGTTCTTTGCGGAGAAGTTTGGCTCGAATTCTTTGAGATCGCTTCTCTAACTTTGGTCTAACGTTGAAATGACCCACGGGCTCCAACATTTGCTTAGATCCAATATTGAATCAAGTCCGAGAATCGAGCATAGGCACTCTCAGTGAATATGAGTATCACACGTAGATTTCACCCACAGTATCGTACGATATATATTAGCAATTTCGTCATGGTCATCCCACACATACTTGAACCGAATAGTGCTTGAACCGAATAAGGTTTTCCAACTCAAGTGCAGAGCAAGTTCAAAGACTTGAGTTCAAGGCGTTGAATATTTTCCCTGAACACGTTCTCGGTTGAAAAAATTACGACAAGGTGGTAAAGCTAATTTTGTACTCCCTGTCCAAATCCCGTTTAATAGACAATCAAATTTATTCAACACCTGCACAGCTTTCGACGATTTGATCATATCACGAAACACGTGACTAATCCTTCTCGCTGGCAACTACCACAATGATCTAGAGCTCGAACTTCTTGCTTTTTTCCCTCCTCTATTACATTCGCCAAATGCCAAGCTTCACTTCGTACAAATATGAACCCCTAAGGATCCACGAAGATGCTGACAGGGTTGGCACACTCTGGTCTCTGCTTGGAACAATAATTTTTTGACAGTGCCTTGTCCGTTGCAGGAAACTGACGGAGAGCAGTACGAGATGAACGACGGAAGTTCATCCAAACTATATCCAATCGACGGAATACACGATGGCCTAGTATGTCCTACCGAAGAAGAACTTGCGACATTGAGGCATGTTGGGGATGTTATTCCATGGAATGCCTACCGTGCGTTTACCTCCTACCACAAATTCATTCGATGTTATAGAACTTCGATAGTGATTGCAATCGTGGAGCTGGCCGAGCGGTTTTCAGTACCTGATTTCCCGAGCTGTTGAGCATGTTGCTGATTTTTATTGCAGTACTACGGCGCTGGTGTCGTATTCGTAAGAATAAAAAATCAGAAACGATGGTATGATCTATAACAACCGACAGACCAATTTCATTCAATACCCACTCCCTGTTGGTTCACATACCGGCGCCGGACTGCTGAATGGTCAATCTGGAGCCCTTGGGAGAGGTAAAGAAGGATCCTCCCCCGCTTTCTTATGATCACGAATACTGATAGCACCTTCAGGCCAACATGCATCCACCGGAATCACGACGTCTTACCAATTCTGGTGCGTATCCTACTAATGTCACGTTCGCAAACGGTTAATATCCCGCATGCAGGTGCAGCGTTACTCCATTTGCGGGTGCGTATACTTCAAGAAACCCTCATGGCACAGAAATTGACCTTGGATACGAGTAGGTGCATACATCGCAGACGTCCATTTGGGGCGGTTCAACACTATCTGCGTAGCCGTTGTGATTGCGCTGCTGGGCCACATAATCCTCATTGTGGCGGCTGTCCCTGGAATCATCGAACACCCTGATACAGCGCTGGCTATCTTCCTAGCGGCACTCTTCGTTATGGGTCTGGGGACCGGCTTATTCAAGGCGAACATCTCACCTCTTGTTGCGGAGCAGTATAAGCGCACCAAACCCTTCGTGGTGACAAACCCTACGGGCGAGCAGGTCATCGTTGATCCCACGCTGACCGTTTCGCGCATTTATATGTACTTCTACCTTATGATCAATCTCGGCTCGCTCTTGGGCCAAGTCCTGATGACATACTCTGAAAAGGCAAGTAAACTCATCTTTTTTCTGTCACCGCCACGGGCATATTGACCATAAGTAACAGTATGTAGGCTTCTGGCTTGCATATACGCTCCCGACTGTTGTCTTCCTCCTGTGCCCCATTATTTTGGTCATGGGTCGGAAGCGCTACGTGCGTTCTCCGCCCACAAGCTCAGTTCTTGCCACTTTCGTATGCCTACTACGTTTTGCATCCAGAGGCTGTTGGAGTATCAACCCATTGCGCACATGGCGGAACCTCACAGCGCCCGACTTTTGGGATGCGGCGAAGCCGAGCCGCATTTTGCCTGCTGCCCGCCCGTCATGGATGACATTCCACGACAAGTGGGTGGACGAGGTGCGCTGGGGGCTGCGTGCCTGCACCGTATTCGCATGGTTCCCCATATACTGTACGCCTGAACCAGACGAACATTTGCTAGAGTAAAGTAATGACAAAGAGTGGAACAGGGCTGACAGTGAACCAGCTAAACAACAACCTCACCTCCCAGGCGGCGACGCTCACCACAAATGGTGTTCCAAACGACCTGTTGTCCAACCTTGACCCTCTGGTACTCGTCCTGTGCATTCCGTTGTGCGACTTTTTCGTATGTCATCTGCCTTTTCCTTACCTGACACGGGTTTAGCCACTACTTGATTTACAGCTATATCCCGCGCTCCAGAAGTGGAGGATCCGATTCACCCCACTCAAACGCATCACAATCGGGTTCCTTTTGGGGAAGACCATTCTTTCCTCTCCTCGTTTCTATACTAATCCATCTGTGTTTATGCAGGTGCCGCCGCTATGGTTTGGGCTGCAGTTCTGCAGCATCGTATTTACCAAGTGCGAGCGATCAAATCGTTCTTCCTCATTACTGAGCATACGTACGAATAGACGAGTCCATGCGGTCATGCTGCGGCGACATGCACGGATAGTGCCGGGAACCCCCCGCGTCTCTCCCCTGAATGTTTGGATACAGGCTCCGGCGTGAGTTTGGTTTTTTTTCTTCAGCTCCGAAGCTCACCATACCTCGTTGAATAGATACATCCTCATCGCGCTGTCGGAAATTTTTGCGTCCGTTCTCGAAATAGTTCAGTGCTACACCTCGGACTGATTGTCTCGTAGATCCATCACAGGCTTCGAGTATGCGTTCAGCAAGGCGCCTGAAAATATGCGCTCTCTTGTGACGGCATTGTTCATGGGGACTGGTGCAGTTAGTGCGATCCTGGCCGAAGGGTTCCTTTGTACGTCCAACGTTCCTATGACTCGCGTTATTCTTCGGCGACATTTTTCAAAGTCGTCAAGTTGACATCTACCAGGGCTTGCCGCAGATCCGCTACTGGTGTGGAATTACGCGGTAATGGGCACACTTGCAGGGTGCGGTGGCTGCGCGTTCTGGCTCGCTGTGAGGCATCTTGATCTGCGAGAAGAAGAGGAAGTGCTGCGGGTCGCAGACGATCGCGAGGAATTAGATGAAGCAGGGGTGTCGGAATCTAGATGAGGGTCGTTGCTCTTTATTTCACTCTTATACTTGGTTAATCTGCACATATAGTTAGAGGTACTTAATTTTCCGCATCCGTTTGGGTGACTTCTCGCAGTGTATTCAACATGTACTTGATGCGGTTCTTGGACGAGGATTTAGCTCTCATGTGAACTCTCGCTGTCGAGTTCCACAAACGCGCTGCAAGGAGAGAAAAAGAGATCGATTCTGCTCACGACTAAATACTTGCACACATATACCGATTTCAAGTCCCGCGACTCACTCGTCTGAACGCGTTTCGGCGTTTGGGACGGTGATCGAAACATCCAACCCTCACTGGAATTCAGGTTCCAGTGCATCGTAATCAGGGCAGAGCTGCTTCCAGTCCGGCTGCACGATTTGCGACTGGTTGCCTGCAATATTCGCTGCTGGTGACTCTCCGAATACGACTGCCAATCCCGCCTCCAGATGCCAGTCGATGTGGCTGCAAGAGAACGTCAGCGCAAAAGAAGGTACAAAAGCAAGAAACGAACCAATGCAAGAACCATGCTCCAGGGTTTCCGCTGAAGAACCGGAAAGTCGTGTTCCCACCGTTGACTGTTTGTGTCCTCAGTGATAACTCTTGAATGCTAGGTGTATACGTACTTGGTGTGACATCACGACGAGGTGGGTTGACGAAGTTCGGGGTGACAGCGTTGGACTCGAGGATGACGTCGAAGTTATGGCCGTGCACTATACACAATCAGGAAGAAGAATTGAAGGGAGAATGTTGAACATACAATGGAAGGGATGAGCTGCAAATATATTAAGCATCAACTTGATCTTGAAGTAGTTCGGGTAACACACCTCCTGTCCCGGGAATGGAGATGTCGATGATGCTGTTAGACGGGAGGATGATGCTGTATAGGTGTGAGCGAGAATCTGAAAATCCGAGGAAGTGTCGACATACACCTGCTCCGAGGGCAACAAGTCCGTGGGCTATTGGTATCGTGTGAGTTTTCTTAACCGTTGGGAATTGGAGCGCCGGTAGTCACCTTGGCTGCACCGCTGAGCAGCTGAAGCAATACGGGCAACGAGGGAGACAGATACGACTATGGGCCGCGCATGAGTATGACGCTAAGGTCGGATACAAGGGATCAGACGCACGATTCCGTTGATGTCGAAGAAGGGCGGGTTGGGTTGCGCAATGTTGAGGACCATCGAGAAGTCTGCCGGCCCCGATCCGAGATCTCCCGGGCTAGTTTACAGTAAGATGGTGTAACGACAGAGATTGTTGAAAGATGTCACCCTTCAGATGCAATAGGCTATCACGCGTGGATTTCAGTTAACGCCTAATACTTTTTCCGAAAACACATACATGCATGAGACTGTCATCCATCTTCAGCCCGGGAACGTCGACGGTTGTGGGCTCGACATCGGGGGCGCCCTCATATCTCAAGATCGCAAGAGTGAGGTTGGGGTTGACTGGAATCAACATTAGGAAGCCCAAGACTATTGCAATGTCGGAACGTACAGTTCGGGTTGTTGGCAGGGCTTCCTCCAGTCGGGCTACGAAATTGGGTCAGCATAGCTCGTGAAAGTACAACTGGTGATATTCACGGCGCGCGGATCTATTGGCAAGCATTGTTACTACGAAGAGGTATGAGACGGATGAAAACGTACCCAGTAGTTGTCAATCGACTGGTTGGCGTTTAGAACAATTGAAAGGCGCTGCGCTGAAGAGAGGTTGAACGATGAGCTCTTGCACCAAGGGAATATAGTATATTTACCCGCGTAGATGTCCGCATTCTGGAACGCAACAGGATCATGCTCAACACCGTCGAGTTCGATGACATCTGAATCATGATGAGCAAAATGGAGTTATACATCGACGAGGGACGAACCGAAAGTGTGGTTGTCGAACGAGAGCGTCATGAAAGGGCGGCAGGAAATCGAGAACACTCGGAACCTTTTTGACCATGTAAGTTTGATCACGAGAAAAAAATGTGGAAATGACGGACCTGTAGCGCAGACCCTGCTTGACGGTGATGACCGCGTACGGGACTATTGATTGTTAGAATGCTCTGTATGGTTCGAAGCCAAAATTCCCACCAAGTGGTCCGCCTTCGTAACGTCTAAATTTGAATTCAGCGGAAAGGGTAAATTGAAAGCTCCGGGAGGCACTCACCCTACACCGTTGATGAGGCCTGAGAAACTGTGTCAATTTGAGTGTGAAGTAAAATTATGTGGGTAAATACCAGAGTCTTGGACGCTGGGATACAAATTGAATGGGAGTACGGCGGGTAATGGGCAGGACTCACGGAACGATACCGGTCTTGAAGAAGCTGTCTTGGCCGGCGGGGGCGAGAACGTGGTACCACTCCCCTAAAGTCCAGCGCGTGAGCGACCTGTTCCTACATGTTATAAGCTGGTCCCCCACCTAGAGTGATAATGGTGCTGGCTGGTTTGTTTTAAAATTGCCGGCGTCAGCGGCATTCGAGTAGTGAACCATCGGTACTTGCCATCGTCCACGTCGCTGAAAGGTTCGTGAGATACGAACAGAGTGGCTGAAAGACGAACTTACTAGAGATCTTTAAGCGGGTCATCGGGATCTTGTGGCTTGTCAGGAAACCGTCGAGAATTAGTGGGATCATGACCGACCGTAAACAACAAAGGCGCCTGTACGTGGGCGATCAGTCACAATTGGGAGGAAAACAGCGATCTGAACTAACCTCGCAAGCCATCGCAATATTGCGTAGACAAGTGCGAATGGTACCAGTAGCTGAAATACCATTAAATCTGAATTTTTCGGCGGAGAAGGAATAGACCGACTTTCCAGTCTGACCAGCAGTGTCGAAGACATAGTCGAAAGTGGCTCCGGGAGCAATCGGACACTGGTCATCCGGTAAGGTTTCTAAAGATTCGAGAAGAATGCTAACTTCGCACCTGGTTCACAAACCTGAGAACGGGGCATGATTAGGCACGAACATCCCAACATTATGAATCACGTACGAAGGGCCATCCATTCCGGACGTGCGCGCTTGGAAGAAACCATGCCAGTGCTGAGGACAGCGATCAATATCGTCTCGCGCGCAGGTCCAATAAAGAAACGACATACGATGGAAGTGCTTCGACGCATGAGGGGGTCGGTCAACTTGTTGTGCGTGTGGATCACAACAGAGTCGCCCTTGTTCACCATAAATGTCGGACCCGGGAATGTGCCGTTGGGAACGACGGTGCTAGAGCTGTGTGAGCGGATGCCTAGCAAGGCAGGAGGTTCCGTACTCGCGTACAAAGCCATCAGGGGCAAGCTGGGTATTGACAATGTCCAAGTTGAAGACTACTTGAGCGCCTGTAGAATAAATATAAGCGCCGATTTTGGATGGATTGAACGCCGAGATAGTCACCGAAAGCAACAGAGGGCAGCAGCGAAAGTGCCGCGAGCCGGAGGGAGGAGGCCAACATTGTAGTATGCTATACAGAACGAGAGCCCTTGCATTCGGAACCGGACCAGTGCCCTTTATATGCCAGAGAATGAGAGGGAATGTGAGGCATTTGTGTTCAGATCCGCCGCACGTCCACGACGAAACCAATCCAGGCACTCGGTTTTGCGCATTTTCTGGACCATACTCTTGTCGCGATATTCTTCAAGAAGGGATAGGTAATTGTGGAGCCGATGGGAAATTTTCGGATATGCGTGGGTGTAATGTCCACGAGCGATGGGAGAATTTGAATCCCGTCGACGTGATTGCTCTGGTCAAAGATGGCTAACGTAATTTTTCTGATGATCGGTGATATCCGGTCGGAAGCCGACTAGTGCCGATCACTGTTAGAAATCTCCAACTGTCCACCACCGTCATTTAACTTGGCAGGGGCGCAGAGGTCTTTCTTCCGAAACTTCGCCGTTCTCCACCTGACATTTTTGGAGACGGCTCCACGCGATTTGAAGAATCAGATTTGATTCAGATGCGGTATATCGGGATCCTTTTGACTGCTGCTGTAACCAACTTCGTGAAGATTCGCAATGCAAACAAATTTCAAGGTATCGTATTGGATCACACCTTTGCCTTGAACTGTTTCCTATTCGAGCTCGGCCACATGGCACTTTTTAAGAAAGACGCGATGGTGGGATCCGCGGTTCTTCTCACCACGTACCAAGAGCCTCATCAGTTATGAAGCCAAACGATTGCGCGGATTCTAAAGCTATCGTTAGCCAAACAGTTCTTGAAACAACCACACTGGACTTCGAAGCGGGAAAAAGGGGCACGTAAATAATACAACTTGATTCGTTTGGCTACCTATTCTGTGAACTTCTCCGCCAGAATCTCACGATAAATGGGAAAAAATGAAATGATGTATTTTGAGATTTGTTCTGAAACCAGCTTTATGGATCGCCACATGTCTACCCTTCACGCTGGGACTTACAGAACAAGGTTGAAACATGATTCATGGCGGATGTCCACACCCAATTCGCACGATGGACGGACAAATTGGCATCAGACATTTTGTTCCACCATCCAGCTGAGAATGCCGTGGCTGTGTCCACTGGTGCCAGAAGCTTGGTGGGCTGTATTGAATATTCTTAGAGTGAGAAGTAAAGGTGGCCGCAATTCGGCACCTGATTCGATACCACGTATACAGCATCAAAGACTCGGAAGCGAACTTTCGAAGGCCTCTGACAGAGAACATATTTTTGAAGAGACAGAAAATTCAATTTCAGTGGGAAGGGTTCACATTCATAGAACGCCAGATACAGAACTCGTGATTCAACAACAGAATATCGGACTGTGTAAATAATCCAGCAATCCTTCTCGGACTCGCGCGAACTCCGTTAGAATCCAAGTGTGGCCAACGTCTTGGTAAAGCCTTCGTCCACAAGGAACTGCTGAGCGTCGAGCATCCTACGAGACAATCAACAGTATTCTACTTGGCATAATGGATACATACATGGTGTGCACCAGTGAAAGTTGGCCGGGTAGGGTGATGTTATACTGAGCCAAGGCGGCGGACATAATGGGGTCCAGATTTGCTACCATTGTCGGGAAGCCTGGCACGGCGCCTGTAGCAATGATACCCGAAAGGCCGGAAGCAACCAGTCTGTGTTTTGTTCTCAGTCTGTGTTCAACTGGCGCAAGAAGGCGAGTGACTGACTGGATGGCATCCGACAAAGTTACTCCGATCTCATCGTTCGTGGGGCTGACAGTCGTAGAGCCGCTGCTCACTGGCGTAGCTGCAAGCGAAGTGTCCATCTGCTTGAACGTATTATCGAGGGTGGTCATCTGGGTGCCGAGTGTCGCCGTATTCAACTGGTGGTCCGCCATCAAGGTCGCTGGTGCAATACTTCAGATCCAAGTCGCAAAATGCCCGTGTACGCACCGATAGTGGAGGCGGTTTGGCGCGTGGTCTTGTCGACTTTGTCGACGATGGTATTGATCGCGGCGTTAGTGTTTGTGACGCTCGGACCTGGAGCTTGCTTGCGCAAGCAACAGAGATGAGGGCGAGAGTGAACAGACGGCGGAGAGCGAGCATATTTGCTGAACAGATGGGGACCGATTCAACAGCCCCAGAAATTTAGCCGTGGCCTATTAAAGACCATTGCGTGAGTACTGCAACACTGCCTGGGTATTCTTGTAACCAACGCTTGCCCGAGTGGTACCCAATGAGATACCGGGAGATTCAGGGCGGGACAACGCTTCTCGGCAGCCAGAACTCGGGATTCAACTGGATTAAACAGGCGAGCGGGTTCCCAGGCTCTTCCCATGCTCGTGAGAAATGACTTCGGTGCGCCGGCCTCTGGCCTCTTACCGGCGTGGGATTGACAGAGCAGGGAATATTGTTGTTCGCAGAATTGTCTCGCTTCGTCTTTAGACTTTCTCAGGATGAACCACGTACCAGGCTGAGAAAGAATTCCACGATGGCATGAGAAAGTGAGACCAAGAAGCCAGCCAAGTTACCCGACCGTCCTCGACGTCATTTATATGCTGCTCGGTACCGAAATATTTCCCACAGATCGTCCAGCTAATCTGGTGTACGTTCATGGCCCCTTCCCAGACTTTCCGAGCGGTGCCAAATGTAACCAGCGTACGACTTCAGCTTTTGAAAAGGGGAGTCCCGGATCACCTCGGCGACAAATGCTTGAGCTTATCGCAGTTTTCAGCAAAGTAATGTGGATGGACACCAGGGTCTGGAAGAGATTGTAAATTTCGAGTCCAAGTTCGGTCACCCAAGCTCGTTTCTTTGCCTCCCATTTTGCTAGTTTTCTTTGCGCTTGACGGGGTTATGCAGCTCTTTCTTTCAGCGGATTTCCCCCACCATTGGGAATAGACGCTCCAAATTGGTCTCCCGTTCCGCCAACGTATTCGCCTTTCCATCTCACGGAGGGAATTCCCGTTGGTGCGGGGCTTCTGAATATATTCTTCCAAGGCGTTGCACAACGCGATGAGACGATCGGCCGGCCCTTCCAGACGACGAATTCGACTGTGAAGGCGTCGAACGCAAGGGAACTCCTAGTGTTCTGTATCGCGCGCTTCAATATCGAGCAGGGAACCGATACAGTTCGCTCCTCCGGTGCATTAAAGGATGCTCCGCGTTGTAAGTGAAGGAGGTACGTGGTACAGTCTTGCCACGGACTGATATTGTGCAGTATGAGAGACCGGGGCGAGCGATCTCGAGCATTCGCGTTCGAAGAGACCCCGAACGTCTGCTCAGCCCGTGCGCACGACATAGGGCAGAAGGTCTATTGCTGCCATTGCGGGAATACGGACCTGATTCAGCAACATCTCGCATCGCAGGAGACGATATGGTCGCAAAGATATAACCAAGCGCGGGGGTTCGACTGTGGGGTGGAGGTGATCTGGAATAGTCCAATGAACCTAGCGTCAATTCTCGCAGGCTCGGTGGTCTCCCGTCCAAAATGGAGCCAGGGATATTTTAATCGATACTTCTGGAGCTTGACCGCGATGAGAACCGGGATTCAAGGAGAGCGGGAGAAGGATGGAAAATTTGTAGTTGGTTAGTCTGCCAATTGGCTCGTACTTTTGCTGAGCTTCGCCGCGCGGTTGAAAGTCGTGGATGCGCTATGAGTGCTCCAAAATAGTGTGAAGGTAAAAATAGAAAGTCTCGTGAAAATTTGTCTTCCACGTTAGAGACATTGGAACCCGCCACGCCATTGGATGTCGACGAATGCCCATAACGGATACGCCACAAGGTCCAATGGCCACAGACGCATATGACCTTCAGGTTAAACGGGGTGTTGGATTCGACGGCAACGATGGCGAAGATACGAATCATGAGCTCGCTGCTCTTTACGTAGCCTGCGAATTCGGGCGATGCCACTCCGTTTCGTCTTGAGTAGCGCGGATTGGGCATGGTACTCAGCTGTTTCCTTGCCGATATCCGACAGTCATGGACCCCACTGCGGGCGCAGGAATTGAAGCTGTGGTGCAATGCCAGTGTTGGAACTTGGTAGTAACGCAAGCGACGATCGGTGCGGGTGAGTGCTTAGGAAGTCCGGCAACGAGGATCCATTTCCGTCTGTTTCAGTGTCCATAGCTTCATTTTTCTCTACGAGACTGTGCTGGAAGCGTCTGGCGAAAGCAAACTGAGCAGACAAAGCAGTGCATGTCAATCACGAGCACTCGTCGATATCAGTGGCTGCGCAGATCCTCTTTCCTCCTTGTTTCTTTTGCCCTTGCTCTGCACAGTGCATCGTCAATCTTGCGCTCGGTCTTGCGACTCGCCTTGTTGCCAGGCTTTCTTTCACCGCGTTGACGGGCCGGCTAGAATGCTGCATGGTGAGGCCGTCAGCCAGGGCATAGCCTTCTGTCAAGAATCTGGCCATGTAGCCGAGTCTAAGCGGTGTGTCGAGACGGCACGGCATGGCTCTACGAGCAATGCGGAGGCAGGCCGGCGGCTAGGCCGCCTAGACTTTTCCTGTGGAGGCACGTCGCGCCGTCTAAAACTCCGCACAGTCTATGTTGTCGTCGCGAAGATAACAAGGCCTTAACCTCGAATGGCTGAGTTTAGGCGCAACCGGCCGCCTCCACAGCTCTCGGTGCGCATAGCCATCGGCTAGCAGCGTCGAGACTTTGGCAGTTCTATCCGGCCCGTCAACGCAGTGTTTCTGCATGAATTGCTGGAATATTTGCTCCATAAGTACTTAATCACCCGGTATCTTCGTCTACTGGGTTCGACCCCGCCGTCTGGCCCTCAGCTCGGACTGGTTCTCCGGCGTACTTCGGCCTGGGAGGGTGAAACTCAATCGACACCGAGCAGAAGATCTGTTCCGGCCTTGGTTCAACGTTCGCTTGGCAACGGCCGGAGTCGACACTCGAAGATACTTGGGGTCCGCATGTGTTACCCTAGCTCGACTCGGGGCTGGGCGTGAAACCGGATGCGAAATGACTTCTCAGGGATCTGACTGTCTAGTTAGCGTCTTGGCCACTCGTACCCCGGCTGACGGGATTGATCCATAGTTTCTCAAATGAGGATATCTTCGCTTGATACTCAGATCGTCTCCGTGTCGGCGCCGAGTACTCTTTCGCTGAGGAAAACAGTGGCAGCGTGGTCGGATCTCCGTTCAAATCTAAATCCTTCACGTCGGACGATCATTCTTTTCACCGTATGAAGCATTTTCTGTCTATGATCAATATTATTTCACGGCAATAATCACTCTTCAGAATATGTGATAGAAACCGTGGCGCGACTCTTCGGATGAGGCACACTGTGCACGCGTCCGTTAGACTCTACCCTGAGACACGAAACATCCTCCAACCATACGACCTTCCGCCTTAGCTGGTCTACGAAACGCATATCGGCAAAAGTACGCCGAAACGTGGGCTGGAACTCCACCCATTTCAACCCTGGCTCGAATCGCGAAATGAATTCGGCGAGGGCGTCTATGTCTCGTTCCAAGTCTCCAATAATAAGCAGGGAAGAGACACATTGGATGGCGAGGTTCGCGGCTAGTGGAGCGATCCAAACACCACGGAAGCGTAGCTGAAGGCCAGGAGTCTGCACCTGGGCCGTTCCAGCCAACAAAGTGAGAACCACCGTGAATTCTGCACTGACACGCGCCGCCGGGATTGACGCCGGCGAAAACAGCATAAGTTGGACAAGTGCGGGGAAACTGTTTGGGGCGTGGTGTAGATGGATGAAGTGGGCGGGTGTCGTGGTGAGGTGGGTTAGATGGTAAAACGACCGGAGGGAAAGTTCAGAAGCGGGAACAGCGTCGGGGGGTAGTTGGGGAAGATACTCGAGGCACTCGATAGTTGGATGGCGAATTAGAAAATCATCCAAATCCGTCATGCTGATATCGCGCAAGTCTGGGGTGCTGTACGCCGCCTCTTTTCCCATGTGGAGTTCCTCCAGGTCGGGGAGAGAGAGTAGTGGGAGTAGGTAAGACCAGTCCGCCGCACTGAGCGCAGGCGTAAGATTTAAACAGTGGATGTAGGTGGCATTAAGCACCACCAGGGCCCACTTGTCCGGGGACGGAGAATATTTGACGTGCACCGAGCGGAGTGAATCAAGGACAAATCAAGTCGCGACATTTCGTTCCGTAGATCTCGCCTGCGGTGTGCAAGACAAGGTCAGTTTGGACTCGTATCCGTCCCTTTATTGCGACCGCACTTCGAAATTTTGCACGAATTCCACGAGGAGGGGAAGAAATTGGCCGAACTATGCGCCATGGATCGTCGCGAACCGAAGCAGAAAATAGTAACCTATCGGGAACGACAATGAGTGTCTTCCCGGCGGGCGTGATGCAATTGAGCAATCGGCAGATCTCCCTCTGCACGATTCGGCGCGGAATCTGCTTCTGCTTGGGGCCCAGTCCCCAGAATGGATCCGACGCACAAAATTGGAGAGAGACGTCTTCCAAGGTGGTCTGCTGAGACAAAAAGCGAGCCAGATGGTGGATAATCTGGAATCTCCTGTTCCCGAACACAGAGCAGCTGACACTGCGAACGGAGGGGAGGAAGAAGGCTGTCTGAAGCACCGGAAAGATGTCCTGCCTTCTCGGAACGTTGAATGTTCCAGCGTGAAGATCTGCAGTCAGCATCCCATGACGAGCCAGGAAGATTGGGATGGCGTGGCCGTTGAATCCGCGACTGACACGCGAGACCGCGACTAATGTCGCAGTGTCGAGCATTCGGAAGATTTCACACCACAGTTCATATGGCAGAGAAATAGGCTCGAGTTTGAATGATCGGGGCGAGCGACGTGCGCGTAGGCGAGGCCAAAGTGCTCGAGAGCAGAGCATGAAGGGCAAGAGCAGCGTACAGGTTTTGATGATGACGTCTGGGGGCAGTGCAGCTCTGTGAGTCGACGGTCGGCGTGTACCCAGGCTCATGACGTCCAGCCACCGACGTCGGCCGATGTCAGACGCATTGTCAGATCTTGAACCAGAGGCACGTGTTCCAGTGCACGCTCGAATAACTGTTTTCCATTTTTCGTTGCATCCTTTGCGGTTTGGGGGAAAAGTGCTCCTTTGAAAGAACGGTACTTCGGACTGGAAGGTTAAATTGGACTCTCGTATCACGTGTCGGGCCCGACGCGTCACAAGTGAGCAAGCACCACCAAATAGACTCCTATCTGTATATCGGCCCATGTTGCCGCGGTATGATTATGATAGGGATCTTCAAAAACATTGATAGTTGAATCGAACTCGCAATTTGACTACAGGGCTATTCTTGGACGTCCTCATCAATGCTCATGTCTACGAGGAACCGTTGTTGAACCAGAAAATAGATCAGAATTAACCCCACGACAACAACCAAGAGGTGTGCGGCCGAAAATCCTTGAAATCAACCTCCGAAACCTACTAGAAGGTGGCTAGACTCCCCCCCCTCGGTGATCGGTCCGACCGCCTACGGACCGGACTCTGCAGCCAAAGTTAAGTTTTGTCGGCAAACGCCGACCATCAACTATCAAACAACTTCGCTTGCCCGGTCCGATACAAGAACCGTCGAATTAATGGTTGCGGGCTTTTCGCTGTGCTATAATATTACAAAACTACCTACGTCGACTCAGAATATAGAAAAATGGGGTTTTGACTTTTGCAATTGGCCTTGCTGTTGAGGCGGAAAACCGAAGTTGGACTGAGTGCGAGCGAAATCTGAAAACGATCGGGGTCCGGGCTTACGGCCGAAAAGAGGTTGATTTCACGGATTTGTCGGTCACACACCCCTTGACAACAACGTTCGGAATCCCAAAATCTTTGCAATTTGGATTTTTTTGTTTCGCAATGGAGATGTGAGCTTGACTCCAAGTAGTTATTGTAAAGAGTCAAGTTGCCTTGTTTGCATACGTGTGGTTGATCTGGACGCGCATCATCGTCACGTGATGCATCTCCTCTTTTTCTTTGCTTCGATTGTGGCTGACGCTACATTCTCTTTCTTTCACTCGTTCCACCACCATCACCACTACTAGCTCGCTCCATGTCTCTATTATCGCTCTCAAATGCGGCTGGCCCGTCCTCAGCAACTCTCGAGGCCCTCTCCGACTATTGCGCATCCTCTGATTCCCCAAGCCCGAAGTCCTTCTCGTACAGCGACTCCAAATCCTCCCTTATTTCCGAGTCAGTTGACAGATCTCAATCAAATACGGTCCCTCAGCTCCCCGATATCATCATGCAATCGGATCGATTCCAGTCGTCTTCGGTGCAAGAGAAGATGTTGAGTGCACTGAGATCCAGCACTGGGTCCGGCTTTACTCGCTCGGAGACGTCAACTAGGCGCTCGTCCAGGAGAAATCGTGAGGTTTCAACCCAGGTTTGTCTCAATCAGCTCCGAGTTGTGCCTTTAACTCACTGCTGTAGGCAATATACGAAGGCCTTCCTGCGTCGCCTAGTGACTGCTTCTTCAACGATGCCTCAGTCTTGGAAAACAGTACTCCAACGCATCTTGGTCTCGGTATATTCGTTCGGTCCTCGAGCACTAGCGACTTACGCCTGTTGTCACCGCTTGCCTCCCATTCTACATCTCCTACTCTCAGCAACGACGCTTCAGTGGACCGACCGATGCCCCGGTTACTTCTGTCCCCTCGCCAGAGCTCACTCCCCACACCCTCGCGCACTGCACCACCGAAGAGACGCCAATCGAAGGCAAGAGTCTCGGCTTCGCAATATGCCAACCTGGGCCTCGGGCTCCCAAGTGAAGTCAGCACTACTGGTACCAGATTCGGCTCCAACTTCTCGCTCTCGTCTATCTCGCGCGTCTTCAGCATCGTCCCGTCCGCCTCGTACGCTCAGACGCTCTTCAACGGCCTCCCAAAGCTCACGCGATGCTCGCCGTTTGACCCGGATTCCGCCTCAACGCTCAACATGGGACCGTTCGCACGTCTCAGATCGGGAGCGGCGAATTTTATGCGAGAGCGTGTACGGCAAGTTTCTTCGATGCGTGTAGGAGGGGCGGGTACAGCTCTGTTTCGAGCGGAATTCGCTGTGCGGATGCTGAGGATGGCGCGGGATGAGGGCTTGAGGCCTGTGGCACGATTTTTGGGTCGGAAGTAAAGGAGTAAATGAGAGTCGAGGATAGACATATACATACTATTTTGGCACTTTGTGCGCTGGTCCATAAAGAGTCCCCGATTTGCATGCTACATACATAGCTTCGCCAGAACAAAGTCTCGCGAACCTCGGTAAAACATCCGGAAAAGCTGAATTTTCCAGGGAACAGCGATTGAAAATCGAGAGCCATGACTCAGATTTGGAAAACCGCAGACAGACGAATCAGATATTGAGGGAAGAATAAGCAAACAAAATGTTTGGCACGGCTTGTTCGTAACGTAAATACGTCAACCATTGACATCGAGCTCGGCTCCGACTCGTGTCATTCCACTCCCACCTTCAACCACTCATCCCATGAGCATGCCATTCTCTGAGTCTCCTCAAATTGCGGTTCTGGCGGATTCATTCGCCAGACGTCTGCTCTCTTTCCCCCAACTGCAGGATCAAGACTCCTATCCAGACTCCTCCACCGAACTAAACGATTTCTCTGCATATCTGGCGGACGAAGTTTGGCCGACGCTGCCCCTAGCATTCCTCGACGCATCATACGAAACCAGATCCCACATGCCTGACCCCGACTCCATACCCCTCGACTCGACACCAGTATCCTTCGTCGATACTTTGATTTCGTACGGAATTGCATCTGACATCGAGGGAGCACAGTCCTTCCTGCGCAAGGTGCTCGCGGATTATGTCGACTATGCGTGTGCTCCGCCACCGGTCTGGTCATCCACCCGGACCAAGGAGTGCGAAATTTGCGAACGCGAGATCCCTCTGACTTATCACCACTTGATCCCGCGGGCAACTCATACGAGGGCAATAAAGAAGAAATGGCACCCACCAAGTATGCTCAACTCTGTGGCTTGGTTATGCAGGTATGTTTCAGAGATTCATTGCGCTGGGTCGGATACGTTCTAATCCCTATTGTGATGCAAGACCATGTCATACTGTGGTTCACCAGGTTGCAACGAACGAAGAACTTGCGCAGCATTATTATTCGGTGGATTTACTGTTACAGCGAGAGGATATTAGACGTTGGGGCAAGTACGCGTCTAAGCAGCGATTTGGGGTGCGTCGTGGATGAACATGGCAAGTCTCTCTGAATCCGCAAGGCTCGATGGGTAACTTTTTTTTTTTTTTTTTTGGAGCATTTGGCATTTGGTATAACGATTCTCAGTCTGTAGAAGCATTCCAAGGTCGTCTGATAATTCAGCTGGTTGTGAGCCAGGATTTGCCAGGAAATTTGCTCAGGAGGAAATGCTGTTATGCACTAGGTCAAACCGTGTGGGACTCCGACCCGATAATATTATCCTATTCCTTGTTTATCAGTCATGGGTCGCATACCCACTAAAACCCCCTCATATAACCAGTCATCTGGCAAAGAGTCCTCATTGGCTAGAATACCACTCCATGTATTGAGTACCACTTGTTTCTTGAATGCTAGCTGGCCGAACTTGATTTTATCTGTCAGTAGTCAGTCGCGCATAAGGATATTGTTCGCTGATTTCAACCAACGGTTGTGTATTTCCTTTTCAGTATGAATTCTGTCGGGGTTTTCGATGACTCTTTCCTGCCTAAGATGCCAAATCAGATTCCACACCACAGAGACAAGGATTGTAAACAATCTTCCCTTCTCGGGCATAATTTCGCCCTTCTCTGAATTGAAAGTAATCAAGTTACATCCTAAGACTAGTCCCCAGTTCAGTGTTGGCCAGTGGCGGTATTTTTTCAACCAAAGTTGTTGTGTGAACTTCCAGACCAGCTTTTGACCAGGAGCATCGCATTCTAATGCAATGTGTTCAAGAGTGTCAGGGACATGACATATTTGGCATTCTGCCCGTACTGACAAGTCCTCAATGTGGAGCCAAAAGTCGCCTACTCTGAAGACATTATGTATGCATTTCCAATAAAATTCTCGTGTCAGACGTTGTAAGGTATTTGACCGAATCGATTTCCAGATCATATCATCAGATGGAGTATAATTAGAGACTTCTTGTACAGAGCATCGTATTCGGTCCAAGTTTTCAAAGGTACATTTGCATGTGGGTTTGGGTTCAAGTTTCCGTATAATCTTGGTAAATAGTCTCTGAGATCCCTGAGTTAGTGGCTCGATGGGTAACTAATTTTTGGCAGATTAGTGTTTGAGTTACTATTCCAGAGGCGACAAACAATATGGTGGTTACAGTGTCACCGAATCTCGGCCGCTATCAATCCTCATGTCTCAATAGGCGCCTGAACGGTAAGAATCCGATTCTCCCGGACCTCGGCCTCGGTAAAAACCAGGTCACCGCCCGGATAAAGTAGTTTCCGCCAAGTAGCTTCCGAGATTACCATCACGGTGATCAGGTGCCAAAGATCTGAAAGACAACTGCGTAATTGTTTAACTTCCGTTTATATGAGATTATACACGTCAGTATTTTCAATATCCCCGAAACAAATGAGTCCTTCATTAATGCACCTATGGTGCCTCGGGAACTATTATTAAGCAAACTGCGTTTCAGCGGTACTCCGCACCACAATCCCCGATGGTCTGAAGGAGGCGGCCGCCATTGGACCGTTTCAGCACCTTGTCAATGCACTCCCGGTCTTCGTCGGTCAACGACACACCAAACACTTTAGAGTTGTCGTCCGAATATTCCGAGCATCCCAGACGCGCACCTGTCACTGGTTGACGGAGACATTCTTAAAGTGCAGTACACTCACCAATTATCACAGCCCCAACTGCGGGATGATCTAGTACCCAGCGTACAGATAGATTCGATACACTGAGGCCGCCGTGGCGGTAGCCGACGTCCCGGAGGACACGCAGGAGGTCTTGAAACAGGGCCCAGGTACCCCAGGCTTTTATCATGTCAAGGTACTGCGCTGATGCGTGAGCAAGGAAAGGACAAAATCTCCGTACCCACTTTGCGCTGGGACGGGTTCAGCGATCCAGAATACGGATCGGGCTCAGGTTCTCCAATCCACTTGTCTGCGAGGAAGCCGCCGCACTGCACGGAGAGTTTTAGTTCAATGAGTTGGTTCACGGAGTTGTGGCTCCATACCAAGGTTCCGTATGTCAAGAGTTTGACCCCATGCTTGGTGCAGACGTCCGCCATCCCATACAAAGGGCGGGTATCAATGAGGGAAAACTATGGCAGTGAGCATGCAAAGAGATCGTCGCAGCACACGACTGCACCTGAACTTGAGTCGACGCAATAACGCCCGGGAATTGACTGCAAATCTCGTCTGTCCGAATGGAGTCAAAGTTGCAGAGGCCGATGGCCGCTATCAGTCCTTCGGCCTTCAATTGGTTCAGAATTTCAACCGCCTGGGTATAATCGCTTTTTAATTCGTAATCTTGCCAGTGAAATTGAAGTAGATCAATGCGCTCGCAGCGCATTCTCTGCATGCTCTGCCGCACTGCGGCTTCGACGGTCTCCCTGGAGATTTTGATGCTTTTGAACACACAGTATTTCGTAGCTCCAAGTACCGCGCCCGGCGTTTCCAGTGACGCGCGGAATTGTCCCTAGATACAAGTAAACTGGAATTCATCTCCAAGGGGGGAAGGACGGACAAATAGAATTTCGGCACTTCCATAGTGGTCTGCCTGCCATTCAGGCCATTGAACGGTCTCGTCGCCGGTATGTGAAACTACACACGTACCATGTCTACATCCGGGAGTGAGCCCGCGGCTCAGTACTGGCAGAGGGAGTTGGTCACTCACCGAACGCCGTGTACCCGCGATTCACGTGACGTCCCATGGCCTGGCGAATCTTGGGGGCCGACGCTGCTCCCCATGCATTACTGGAAAGCTGCCAAAGACCAGTCCAAAGCCGCGGCGCCGTGAAAGGCCCCAGTTGAAAGGTTTCGTGGGCAGGCTCCATCGTAGATGAGACGAAAGAGTACGGTCGATAGTGGTCAGCTGTCTTCAACGCCAAGATGACCGTACTGGGCGATACTTTATACCCCAGCACGCGCCTAGATCCAGGATTGATGATCGCACAGAGGCAATCGCAAAGGGTCTCGGCAAAGTAATGAAAGGCCGGCTTCCCCTTGGGGTGCGCAGCGGATTAGCAATGCCGACGAAGGTATTTACGAAAAACAACCGCCAAGGTACGTACCCCTCGGTCGAAGGGAAGCATATGCAAATCATATGAAAATGTGATTCTGCTTCCAAAAGTTCACGTTTTCCCGATAGTTTGTACCTTCGGACACTATGACAAACTGGGATAAACTTGTAGATACATCGATCGAGTTTTCGGCGAAACCTTGGTCAAATCATGTTGGTTGAACTTGAGGCTTCGGGATTCCCGGCTGACTGAGGTTCCTCGAACTTCTCGGCGTTCAAATGATTAACCAGTGCATTATTGTACAAAACTAATTGAGAGATCAGAACGTATGCCGTTCAGCAACATTCCTTGCAGATGCCCTACGACGCGAGCAATGATAGTTGTCAAAGAGCGCTCATTAGACGCTGAGCAGAGAAGTTGATATCGTGTCATCTAGGTATTACACAAGACTTTGACTTCTAACGCAGCTTGGATTGTCAATGGAATCGGATCAGAGGCTTTCTCCGCACCCTAAGATTCTTGCTCTGGCCTATTTTGGTCAAAATCGATGGACGGTGAAGCAATTGAGATGTCACGGGAGGGGGGCAGTTGCAGGCCAGTTCGAATAGCTTAACAACATCCGTGAACGAACTCGCCGCTTGCTTCAAGGCAGGTTAATTGATTGGAATGGGGGTGACTATCGGCGAATCTGATAGTGGCCCAAATTAAGGGGTGAGGCTCTACATTTCGTCCGACTGAAATAAGTATTCAAACACGGGGACTGACATACTTCGAATCACCCTGGATCAGATGAAATTGAGCAGATATCACGGCGAAAAAAGATCCTGGAATCCGTTTTCACCGGAACGGAAGAGGCGCAAATTTGATTGCCGAACCGTTAGGTTTGGTTCCTTACATGGATTTGGTTACTCACAGCATGTCCTAAAGCGGTAATAAGCTGTGCTTCAGCGTTTTGTCTCGTTGTCTGGATGCAAGTTTGTTGTTCACGGTGGCTGTGCTGGGCTGGAGTGCAGGTTCGGCACTTGCCGCTTGCGGCCTCACCCGTTCATAAGTTAAACTGACACGTGGCCGTGACTCGACCTTGACGTCATCCGCTCATCCGTTCTCCTCCCCCACCATGTCTGAAAATTCAAGAATTCTCGAAGCCGGTCGCGCAGTAGGAGCAACTGCGGTTTCCACATTCCACGCTTTGAACGACGCGGAGTCGCACTACACCCCGGGTGCGCCATATTCTACCGTGCGGCACACACGTCCATGGGTCTACTACCAGGGGATTTCTACCGTCGTCCCTATATCTATTCTCGGTGCAACTCCGCTTCCCCCGAACCGCACAATTACCCTTCAGAGACGCGGCTGGCGAACCGGGCTGCTTGGATGGGAGATTGGTGGGTGGTTGGGCGGCACCATCGGAAAGGAGCTCGACGTTACCCCTACATCTACGGGAAATTGGCAGACAATGGAGGGGAGGAAGAGAGCACAATATGACAACGAGATCCAGGATTTCCTGCAGTCGGCTAGCGCACCCAAAGATCACCGTGTCCTCGAGACAGATTTCGTGCACATCCCTGTTTCGGCCGGTGACGGGTATTTTCGCCTCCTGATCAAGAAATCGGGGAAGGTGGTTGCCTCAACCGCATCCTTTCGCGTCGGGTCGCTCTCCCTCAGCTCCGCCCATCCCCGTGGCGCATCGGTGGTGACAATCATACCCGAAGTGGTGCTGAAGAGCGCCTCGGTTACCGCGACAACGGCTGCATGGGCTAGCTTTTACGCGGCTTTCCCGTTTATGAAAGCAGCGCAGATACTTCCCGGAACAAGCTCGTGGGGAACATGGGCATTGAATCGCGCCTACAAGCTTGCGGGCGGGGAACAGACTGCGGCGGAGCTGAAGGAACGGTACAAAATTGAGGAGCGTCGCATGCGGGTCGAGGAGTCTGTGTATCAAAAAGTACCGTTTGGATCCGTTGGTGTAAGAACTGCACACGATCTCCAGGAGGATGCGAAGATGGGGAGAGGTGGGGTGTATTTCCCACGAGGTTCCGAGGAGGATTCTCGTATCTAAGTAGTAGGTTGGCTCATTGATTTCCAATGACGGGTACATACAATCTTGGAATAGGACTGGAGGTATTCAACTGCGCAGCCGGTAGCGGCGAGTATTGATAACATATCTAGATGATTAACTAGGATGTACAATTATTTAACGCAACTAGCTATAAGAAGTGTCCAGTTGGTCAAGGCATTCCAAACTCGAATCAACACCAAGTTCGACATGAGTCAACATGTCGCAGCACGCAGTGACTGGCGAGTATACAATAAAGTGATGCGAGCACTTGGATTATTGCAGGGATCATGCTATGAGATCGCTGGGCGGATGTATGTCGATCTGTGGGCGACAGATCCGCGAGGTACCACGGTTGCTGTGGTTGTGGAGTGGAGGAGCAGCGAACGAAACAACAGAAGCGGCATGCTATCTGCCTGTAGCCATTGCCCACGCAGCTGTCCGGCGTGCACTCTCAGAGTCCGAGCTAACACTTTTGTTGTGATTCCTGGTCGCGGCAAACGGGAGGGGCGGAGGGATCCACTCAGCCCGCGGTGTCCGCTTGCGAGGGGAGCCATTGGTCCCGATCTCGAATTGGCCAGGGATATACAGTTGCAACCCCTGAATGTCCGTCTGATGCGCGAAATATCAAGATATATATCTTTGCAGGATCATGCAAGGACGTACGGCGCGTCGGATTTTGATTATCGCGTTGCGGTCCTTTTTCTCGCCCGGAGGAGGCATGGCTGATAGGAGGTTGTTCCAGTCTGCCCTCGCATTGAGGCTACATGCGCAGATCAGCATAAGCGATAAAGTATAGGAAATAGTCGATGCTCACGTTGAAATGAGGGAGATGGAATACATTTTCCCAAGCGTCCTGACAACGGTCAGTCGACGTGAAGTAACGAGAAGGAAGACGCGTGAGCTCACAGGTCCCAGATGAACATTCTGAACAAAGGTCAGTCGACGTTAAGTGGAAGGGAGTGGTGGATGACTCACAAAGTTGTGTCCTGGAACGTTGAAGGTCAACATTGAAGGTTTTGATCGTTTACAAGACAAAAAATACACACGGGGACGAGCAGAAAAATCGAAACGTCCGCAATTGCCGCAAATGATGTCAACATCCCAGTCTGTACTGTCATAAAGATAATCTTGTCTGTCACGGAGTCTGCTTGTGTTTGGAACCCGGTTTTGTTAACCCACTGCCTCAGCCAACAGTTAAGGACGGCGGTGGCAGATCTATCAAATGGAAACAGACCAAAAAGTTCACAAGAAATGCAGTGATGAACAGGTCGGCGAAAGCAGTCGAGGTGAGCCAGAGAGTGAGCGGGCCCTCAGCCAAATGGAATTGAGCAAATAACGGATGTTGAGCTACGACGATCGATGCGCTCACACCGCCGACTGCACAGTTGACAAATAAATAAACTGACAAGAAGAACGCGTGAGACGGACTTAATGACAAGAACGCCAACAAAGAGACGATCCCGGACAGCAAGTTCGACTTTGTGACAAGTCTTATACGCCAAGCCATGAAGAGCTGGACGGGTGTCGAAATTAACGTCTGTGCCCCAGGTCAGAGTCTGCGTTTTGTACAAATCAAAGATGGCGCACAGTGACGATAGGATCTGGATGGAAAAAAAAAAAAATTATACATCAGTTTTCGCTGGCGCGGTTCCGACGTCATATAACGCTCACCTGCTGCGAGAACTTGTCGAGGAGAAGATCAGATCAATGTCGGAGGCCGTCTGGCACTACTCACGAGTGGGGGCTTTGCCTGATGACGTGTCTATACGGCTTGAGTAAAAGCTTGAAACATGGCGGAGGCCACGTACCACCATGTAGTTTGACGAGAGGCTCGTATATGAGCCCGACGTCACAGACAGTATTGACCGTTTCCATTATAGCTAAATAATATATCTGCGTTCCATGAGCGTCGAGCGGGAGGCGGGACGTGTCGAGACCATACAAGATATCTAACCCACGCGTAGTCGCTGAGGGATTCGACCATGAGATCAAGCTGCTAGCCAACGAAACCGAGACGCACGTTTTGTAGAGGCGGAAATAAGAGTGGACCTGAGCCGGTTCAATGATAATTACAGTGCTGGGTTTCAAGAGCCGCACCTGCACAATAAAAACGCCGAAAAGCAGAACATTGAAGATTACGCCGAAAAAGAAGGGGGCGTAGCTGGCGAAAAAGATGTCAGTGGTAGCTATCACCAAGCCCGAGACCAAAGAGCGTACGTGAGCTCAAAGCTGGGGGGAACACCTTGGCCAGCGCTGCCAGAACCTTGACCGATAGTGTCAGTCATGGAGGGAGCTGAGCCGAAAGCCTTCAAAGCGGGCAGCCGTGGAGTCTATGTATTCTTGAGACAGCGATTGCAGTGCCGGCGTTTGATGGACCGCAGATTGATATGTCACCGTCACCGGTGACCGTTGATCTTTCAATGGCGTAGATCACAGATGGGAATGTCAAGCTGTCGTGATGTCAAGAAAGGCTATGCCAACAGAGAAGAGGCTGCAACTGGACTGAGGGACAAGTTGAACAAGTCGAGTACTTGTGCATATTTCTGCTCAATCTCGCCCACGATCCGAGCCAATCAGCGCTTTCAGCAGTTTTTCATACTTAAGCATACTTATTCAATATTTGATCCGGTCTCATAGATAATCGCTGCGTGCACCGCCAACAACCGCCAGCGCGACGTATGCATACGCTGAGGTATAGCCTCAGTCCGTGTTTTCTGCGCGTCTGGACTCTGATATTTGTGCCTTTGCCAACGAGAAAAACAGTCAACTCCTTGAACACTTCATGCCACAATCACCCGTGGCGTTCAAAAAATCGAATCCGCTCCAATTCAAATTCAAGGTGATACCATCATCGTTACCGGCCCGCGGTGCCGAGCGACGCCCACTTGCTCACTGCAGCTGATAGGACTCTGAGGTGGCACCATTATATAGAGAGCTTGAAGTCAGAATCATGGATGCTGGTTACAGTGTGTGGCGCGATCGGTCTGCAGGACGACGCAGAACTTGAGTTCGTCTTTTTCTCTCCGGGCCGTGCTTGACAGTCTTCTTTTTGTTTTGCTTGCATCTGCGCCGAATAAATGGACTAGGAGCATCGTAGGATTCGAGAAATTCCAAGGGTTGTCTGCGACATTCCCGCATCTCTTTCGTTCTTCTTGCATCTTTGTGGCTCAGCATAGACCCGGCTCTTATCATTTACCGCCAATCCAACATCGTGTTTGTGGCCTACGGTGCTTATTTTGCTTGCCGCAAGTTCGCCCCGGCACTGAAAAGCGCCGGCAAATGGGCCTCAGACGGTCTCGAGGTGCTGGAAGAATATTCCACGTATACTCGGGTCCAACCGCCGACTGGACGTCTTCCGAATCGTCTCAACTTTATCTGGGCCATGTCCTGAAATAAGTATACCATAGTATATTTTCCAGCAGTACCTCGGTCCATCCACCACAATATGAAATGTCGACGCGCCACTGCCGAGATCCGGTCAATCTGACATGAACTAGCGGCTCGTTCCGGCGTAATTGTGGTGGCAGAGCGCGGATACAAATCAAACCAGGGTACAAAGCCGGGAATCTCCCTTACCAATATAAAACATCCCGTACAGCGCCTAAATTGACGCCTTTTCATGAGTACGGCTCACATACACATTCTAAATCTGACCATACGATATCTCTAGTTCCGCACCACAGGCAGCGTGAAACACACTACAGGCTTCTCATTTCTCAGTCTTGAATAGTCAAATGACGCGTTAATCGTCTTCTCCATCCGGCCGGCAGAGTCTTCAACTTTAAACAGTTAGTCCAGCGCCGCTAGTGTTCGCATCCATTGACCTTTCCAGAACTCTCCGGTGCCTCGCGAGAAGCCCGGATTCCTTATGCCAACCATGAAGCAGAGTATGGTTCTGCTCTTCGCCCCAACACAACACCGGGAGGTGAGCGAATTTAGGGTTGAACATATGGATTACAACAAATATGAATACTACAACTTGAAATCTTGCACGCTAAACATCGCACGTTCAAACGGAAATTCCCCTCCCCACCCAGCAACATCTCGCTGACTTGCTTCCAATGCGGCCGCTAACTCGTCGAGAGCTGCTCGCCCCACCTCCAAGTCTAATATTGCGCCTCCCTGAAGTTCTTCTTTGCAGCTCTAGGGAAGACAAGGAATCAAGTTACTGAAAATCTGGTTCGTTGCACGAGCCTACCTGTAAGCCTTGAGCGATGTCTGCGTCGGCCATGACCAATGTATGTGCAACCTTCCCTTCATCTGTCCAGCGGTGTCCAATGGTGGATCGCACGACCACAGACAAAGGCTCAAGGCTTGCGAAGCCAAGCCCACTCCCGTAAAGCATGCGTGCGCGCGCGAGGCTTGCGAGTAATTGAGGTGCAGGCACGTCCTCTGCATCAGAGAACGGTTGCTTAAGGTCGGCAACAGTCCCGTACGCGCCTCGTTGGTGAAGTCGCGCGCGGGTCGACGTGATGAAAGCAGTAACAAGCCCAGGGGTTTTGGATGAGAGCATGTTGCGCAAGATTGCACGTAGGCTAGAGGCAGTCAGTCAGCATTTTTTTTGCAGCATGAATGACCTACTCCTCTGGACTGGCATTGACCAAGACCACGTCCGCCATCATGTTTCTGTTCGGCCGTTAGAGTTTACAACTGGTGGCTGCAAACTACGCACACATGCCCGACGGTTTGTTGGATCATAGCGTTTCGGCTGAAATCAACTGAGGGAGGTTCTGGGAAAGGTTCTGAGAAAGGACATCATGGAGCAAGTTATAGCTTTCCTGACGCCTGGCAGAGTTTGGTCCGGCGGTTAAAATCGCCGGTTCAGGGTGTATTTGATATTCGAATGGAAATCGGGATTTTCCCTCAATGCCGGAGCAGAGAGGTGTCGTAGCGTCTATGGCTTGCCATTAATCACCACGATGGAACCGGGAGTCACTATTTGCCCGGGATCTGGTTAGTTTAATTGCCGGCCGGCGATTTTGTCCCGATTCTCTTGGTTGAAAAGGAACCAGCAGGCCCATGCATAATAAGCTCCGTGCGCTGACCGGGCATCACCAGACAGGCTCGGAGGAATTCCGACAGGTCGGAGATCGGCACCGGGCTCGAGGATTTCTCAGCGATTCTCGGAGATCGTGGGTCAAGCATACAAGTTCCAGTAGTTTTGGTTTCATACATACCATATGCGACTCAAATCCGTTTATCCGATGCGAACCAGGTTTGAACTTCATCAACATTTTGGCTGCTCTGCGCCACTGCCTAAAATAAAGCACCGAGCTGCTACTGTGCCACATCATGTACGAGAAAACTGAGGATGATTTTGTGAGGATACCTCGGTCTTTTGCAATTTTGCTTTGATCCAACGGGGGTAGATTCTAAGCATATTTTGGAGCTCTCCGGGCGCCTCTTTTGACATCCTGAATGCAATGAGTCGGAAACATAATGGCACTCGACGGAAGCAAGATTGAGACAAGGCATATGACAGTGACACATTGGTGGCACAGTAAGTTCAATCTCGCGTTGCGTTTCGGGAGTCAGACTGATCTTACACAAGAAAATTGCACCATATTCTCTGAGGTTGTCTGGTCTGATCGTCCAAATGTTCTTCCACTACTTATCATTAGCGGGGCTGAGGATAATGATTGGCATTTAGCGTCCAGTCGGCCATCAACTCTAGGAGGTCTCCGTTCATGGCAGAGAGTAGATTGCCGTTGAAGCCCTTTAGGAAAGGAACCCCAGGCTGTCAACTTTAAAAGGAGCTTAGCATTTGATCCATCCCGAATCTATTCGGATGGATAACCGGAAATGATAGGTTTCTTTGAAATTCGTGGAATCCTTGCATGGCCTCCCTTACAGAATGGCAGGAGTCAACTCCAGTTCCTCACAATCAGTGCATTCCCGAATTTCTGATTAGTAACCCATTGGTAAGTGAGTACCCGACATGAACGGGCCCATTGCAGGCGACGAGCTCAAGCGATGCGAATATCAGTCGACTTTGGTAAAGATCGAAGGAGTTGGTGCTGAGTGAGTTCACAACGATGGGAAAATAGGTAGATGGTAATTAACGATAAATTGTGTTGCTGCCGAGTGAGCGGCTCCAAGCTCAAATTTCTATGGCTGGTTGACTCACCACATAGTTGTAATTCACACGAAATTTTGGGTGGCCAAAAGTTAGTTTCGGAATTCGATCGGAACTTTCTATGTATGTCGATGCGCGGTGCGGCAGGTGTCGGTTGGGTGTCGGCTCAACGGATTTATCGAGTCTCGAGCGTTAGGCATCGAAAGTAACTTCGCGTTGTCTGGCAGTTAGATATGTGTTTTTTTTTTTTCTTCTGATTTTTCTGCTTCAACTCCATCCGCTCGGACTGATTCTAGACGTCGTTGTCGGCGCTTGTCGCGTTTCTATATTGCTGAATTAGCTACAGGTCCTTGTCACAGCTTTTCCGTCCTCACCGCCGCAACTGCATGAAACCGTCTCGCCGAAAACACCGTTCCTGCCGAAAACACCGATTTGCAGCGTTGAGTTGTAGAAAATGTGTTTGTTCCCCTTGGAGCGGATTTTGGCTGTTTAGAAATGTTAAGGGATTCGGTTGATTGGTTGTTTCTTCGATCTCTCGTTGTGAAGTACTCCTTCGCCGACACGATAACAATTCAACGGCCGCGGTCGAGCTTTATGTAAATCGCAAACTATTTCCCTGCGAATCCATAATAAGTAGGCCTAGGCTCATCACAAAATCGGACTCGTGCATATGCGAAGAATGAAGCAGCCGTATTCCTATGGGCTGTTAACGGTACTCCGCCCCACAATCTCCGATCGTCTCGATCAGCTGTCGACCTGCACTCCGCGCCAATACTTCCTCAATCTCGGCGCGGTCGGTCGGAGTCAAGTCCAAGCTGTAGACATTGAGATTATCCGACGGATATTCTGTGCATCCGAGGCGCACACCTAGGGACAGTGATAAATCGTTGCACGGGAATCAGGAAGATAAAGTGAAGGGGTGGGGTGGCGGAGGAAGTATGGTGGGACAAGAAGCCCAAACTGAATGTTACCCACCAACGAGTACCGCGCCTATGGCTGGATGATCAAGAACCCAGCGTGTTGCCACGTTGCTGACACTGGCGCCGCCGCGGCGTTCACCAATGCCACGCAGTACGATTAAAAGTTCTTGGAATAACGCCCAGCTACCCCAGGCTTTGACGATGAAATCGAGGTACTGCGTTGTCCAGGGCGACAGGATGACGACGATTGGATTGAGTCAAAGGTGAGCACACTGAGTATATAAACGAAAAGATGTACCTTGCGCTGGGACGGATTGAGAGAACCAGAGTATGGATCTGGCTCGACTTGACCGATCCATTTGTCCGCGAGGAAGCCACCGCACTGAAAGATATTATATACATAGGATAAACGGACATGATGGCAGTCGCTCACAAGGGTGCCATAGGTGAGAAGCTTGATACCGTGCTTGGTGGACACTTCCACCAGCCCATGGAGTGCCCGTGTATCCACCACCGAAAACTGGGCATGCCCGTAGGCATATTAGTATTGGTATCGGTATTTGTATCGCACCAACTGCGTAAGTGCGACGAGGAACAGAAACCACACACGGGAATCTGATTGGAGACAATTATGCCGGGAAATCGAGCACAGATCTCGTCGGTGTGGAGTGTGTCGAAGTTGCAGAGGCCAATGGCGGCAATGAGGCCCTGTGCTTTCAGCTGCGCCAACATTTCGATGACCTTGACATAGTCTGGATTCGCGTAGTCGTACCAATGAAACTAAAATGAGATCCATTAGCGAAGGAGTGCAGATAGCAGTTGAAAAGGCTAGCCTGAAGCAGGTCAACGCGTTGAGTGCGCATCCTCTCCATGCGCTGGCGGACAGCGGCCTCAACTGATTCTTCAGAGACCACGGTAGGCTTGAATACACAATACTTCGTAGCACCAAAGATGGACTCCGGAGATTCGAGTGAGTGTCGAAATTCACCCTAGGGGCGTGGCGGCATCAGCGGAGCGCTGAGAAAGAGAGTTCACATACAAAAATGACTTCTGCGGCTCCATAATGGTCAGCTTTGGAGTAGCGTGAGTGCAATGGGAAAACTGGTGGCGTGGCAGTGAAAACGCACCCTGAAGTCCCCGTGTGAAAACGACCGCAGTAAGTTGGGATACCCGAGAGTGGTCAGCTACGCACCATGTCTGAAAATTATTCAGTTCATACCACACTGAGTTATAGGAAGCGACCAACCGAATGCTGTATATCCTTTTGCGACATGGCGAGTCATAGCCTGGCGAATCTTCGAAACGGGGGCTGTACCCCAAGCATTGCTGGACAACTGCCAAAGCCCGGTCCATAGACGAGGTAAAGTGAATTCGCCGAGTTTGAAGGTTTCATGGGCGTCGTTGGTCATGGTGGATCGTCGATAGAAGCAGTCGCGCCAGGAAGGACGGATTTATTCCAAATTAGCCGAGCTTATAGCAAGAAATCGGGGCTGATTTTCCCAGATTTAGACAAATCAGTTCCAGACTTGATAATCGGGCCCAGGGGCAGCAATCCGGAGACTACCCAAAAAACCGGCTTCCCCTTGTAGGTAAGGATATATTATTTTTGAAGGTGCATCCATTTGAATTTGACACGAGAATCGCAGGCCGAGCATTTGGCCGAGCGGCTAGTTCTTCTGGCAGGGATGAAACAATACCGTTGCACCTCAAATGGTAACCTCGTACGCGGTGGGTGTGTGCTGGCGGTGGCGTCGCGGCTTCTTTGTCCAATCGACGAGAAAATCCACAGGCTTGTCACAACAACCTGTCCAGCGCTCGCTGGAGCCAGAAAGAATACCTTACCCTGGGCAAAGTTCCTCGTTGCAGCGTTCTCATTTTATCGCAAAGCTGAAACTTTAAGCCAGAGCTTCCATCCAAGTCTTTCCGACTGCGCCTTGTTTGTCAGTCGGTCGCGTTTATCGGGCCACCGTTGACGTCACTTTGCGATTATCGGTCAGCATAATTTGAGGGATGGAGGTACTTCCTCTTCTTGAGCCAGCGATTTCAAGCCGAATATACCTCGCCCATCTGCCCACAACGACAGGGATGTCGTTCTTGTATCTTGTCCGCGCCGCGGCGACTCAGAGTGATGGGAGCCGGTGTCTTACTGAATAACCTGAAGGATCTCATGGATTTAATTGCACATGCTGTCGTCGTCCAGAGCATATGAGCTGTCGCCGGCAAAGTGTCGAAGCATCGTACAAGTATCAGAAAGTGCGAGAGGAGCGAAGGCGCCTCAGTTGACGGAGCCGCGGTCGTACTCATTTCGTATTTTTCTGCAAATTGCAGCCGCTGCGGACTTCGCAGGCCTTGTGCTGCGGCAGTTCCCGTAGATAAATGGAAAGCGACGGCCTTCGTGTAGCGTAGCCATTGAATGACATGTATCATCCGGGTGATCGACCGCCAGACGACCTGAATCAGCCATTAAAGACAGCGTCAAGCGATGAAATTAATGGATCAGCAAGAAGTTCGTACCAGGGGGAGCTGTTTCGTGAGTGAGCGGCAATATTCTGAGACGCCGATTCAGAACGCCAATCCGGGGCCGCTAAAGTGCGGAAAATACGGCGCATCCGGGTCCACCCGGGCCAAAAGAGGGTCCATCTCATGTTCCTGAATCTGTGCCGTCTATACGTGTTCAGTGCCAATGATAGCTTAGGACAGTAAGTACTTCTTGAGTTGTGCGGGATGACCCTGCCGAGCAACAGGGAACGTCTCCGATCTTGAGGCGAGAACAGCTGCCTCGTTTCATGCTTCTGCATCCGTAGCGTCTGTACGTGTTCAGCGCTAATGCAAAATTGGAGAAGTACCTTTTCAGGAGAATGTGCTTCGAACTTCGTGAAGCATTGGATGGTTGAAACTGTCCCGGACGAGCCTGTCTAGAAACATCTCCGATCTTCGGGACGAACACAAGTAAATCAAGGTTTCGACAAGAACAGCTAGACGACGGGGGATTGATAGCATTCACGATTTGTGAGCTTCCAGATGAGTAAGATGCGGTATTCTCGGTGCGGGTTTGTCGATAAATTGTATCCTTAATTTTGCAGATGAGGTCAGACAGACAGCTATCAGAGAGACAAACTTGGCATGGTCCAAACATGAAAGCTGGGAAGTTCCAACGGAAGAATGCGCAAGGAACATTCGAACAGACGACGGAGCAAGATAGACGCTGGTGATACGTTGTCAAGAACTGCACGACGACGGACTAGATAAAGTTTCCCGGGTCTGACATGAGAGACGAGAAAGTATCGTAGAAGCTTCTTCCTTTGTTTGTGGCGCAGCAATGAGTAAACCGAGGAAAGATCACTACAGTCAAGAACGCCGGAAAGCAACAGTCACCTTGACTTGGAAGTGAGGATCGAAGGGCCGAGAATAATACTTGACGCGTTATGGAAACAAGACGGAGGACAGAGGTAAGGTTGGCGCCAGTCATTGCCACAGATGGACATAGGCGTGGGCCAAGGAAAAGAAGTTCTCCACCAAGTTGATGTCAACTTGTCAAGCGAAAGCATGGAGATAGCGGGCTGTAGCCATGGAGTGGCCGCCAGCGAGATCCCAAAGTTGCTTGACGAACGCTGAAAATGGAGCAAGAAGTATGAAAGAAAGAGCAGAATAGCGCCCATGCAAACCACATGGCATTATGATTCACGTGTCTCCTTGATACGGAAATACCCGACGGAGCACGTGGATAGCGAAAAATTTGGAGGCCTCGGCTCGCTCTTTGTCTCCCCATTCTCCTCTGCTTCTCGGTTCACGCGTTCACGTCTGAAATGGTTGCCCTCGTACAGCGTGCTGCCCCCGGCTTCAGGGCTCCCTCTGTGGTCGATGGTGTCCTCGAGGAAGTCTCTTTGTCCGATTATTTAGGGAAATGGTTAGTTCGCGCATCGCAAATTGAATGAGGAGCTGTTTTAACGCGAATACACCGTTCATAGGGTCGTCCTACTCTTTTATCCGATGTAGGTCGCGTCAACATATTAATTTCTGTCAGCTGAAGGACGAGTGGCACAGGGACTTCACCTTTGTTTGCCCGACGGTGACCTATATTATATTTCCATCACTGTAGAATTTTTCTCTAATTTTTCTCTAATAATCACCTTAGGAAATTCTAGCCTTCAACGACGCTTTGCCTGCTTTGAAGGCGATTGACACTGTTGTCCTCGGTAGGCGCTGTCTGGGGCATGACTCTTGTGTCTTAAGAGTTTGTAGGTATCTCGACGGACTCTCAATTCTCGCACCTCGCGTGGTCGACCCAGCCCCGCAAGCAGGGAGGACTTGGGCCTGATCTCAAGCTTCCGCTTGTGGCGGACAAGAGCATGCAAATTTCGCGCGACTATGGCGTTCTGATCGAGGAGGAGGGTATTGCGCTGCGAGGGCTATTCATTATCGACCCCAAGGGTATCCTCCGGTGCGTGTACTTCAATTTCTTAGCATCGTTCCAAATATGCCGACATGCAACCGCAGTCAAATTACGGTGAACGACCTCCCCGTCGGACGTTCTGTCGAGGAAACGACTCGGTTGATCAAGGCCTTCCAGTTCACGGTGTGTATTCTTTATCGAAATATCATTTCTTTCTTCGCTCCTTCCCCATCGTTTCCCGTGTCCCGTGCGCGGGCTATAGCCGAATCATTCTTCGGCTACGCGAATACCAACTGACAATTAATTGTATCAGGACCAGTACGGCGAGGTCTGCCCCGCGAACTGGACTGAAGGCGGCAAAACCATCAAGGCGGACCCGAAGGCCTCGCTCGAGTACTTCGCGAACCCTGACACAGACGTTCCCAACGGCGTTCCCGCTAAGCGTGCCCGTGTGGAATAGATGATCGTCGGTGATGCGGCACGAAGGAAGCCCAAGAAGAACGAGAAGCCTGTCCATTCCTGCCGAAGGAAATAGAAGGGACCTATATTGAACTATCTTACTTGCACATTTCACACCTACATACTTACATCTTTTAGATTGTCTCGGATGGCGGCCTAGAACTAGTACATCCCCGTCCAGGCAATGTCTAACATACAATACATAGCGTGTTCACTAATTTCCGCCTGCGCCCTTAAGCGACCTTGCCTCGGGCCGTTCACGGCATCGAACCGATCGTGAATCTCACCGTCACGTTTTTTTTTTTCGCCAGCGGGCTCTTCCATCCCCCGTGCTTGTTTCCGCCGAGATGGCCCCCTGTTCAAATGACTCGTTAAGGGGGGACGGCCGCCTTGTTTCTTCTCAACGAGAGATAAATATTTATCTCTCGTATTGATTTTTTTTTTACATGTCGTGTGCCACGCTCTACTTCGCACGCCCGCATAGGCAGTCTTCTATGCGGGGAATGAGTTCTCGTGCGGCAGCTGTAAATGCGGCGTTGCAGCTCTGTCGGCTACCCAGGACCGCTGGCACGCATCATGGCCAGAAGAGCTTCGAGGCGCGTGGTGCAGCATTTCGACTGTGAGCTCGCACATCTGTCTCAATGTGATTTCTTGAAATGCTCCCTTCTTAACGCACCCGCCCTTTTTTTCCGTTCTAGTCACTCGTTCCCTGCTTCTTCGAGTCGCGGTTACCTCGTGTGTGCATTCATTCGGTAACCGTGTCCATAAGCGAACGCTCTTTTGCCCAACATGTTTTTGTCACTTACTTCTTTGGGAGTCGGTCTGAAATTTGGGGTCGGTGCGTGCATTCATGCAATTTGCCATGGCACGGGGAATACGAAAGCTTTAGTGCATCTCGAACATAGGGGGACTTCGAGGGCGAATAAACTCCGACGATGCCACAACACATGGTCTCAAATTTCTAAACCGGTCATTGCACAATGAGCGAGCATCAATAAATTACGACCCGTTGGTCTTAGAGCACAAGTCATTAATAGTGGACACTGTCGTGGAATATAGAGCAAGCTCGCTAGTTACGTTGCAGAATGCCTTCGGATCAATTTTCTGGTCGGAGCTTGAAAAGTTTGGCCCAGAGATCACGGGTAATTCCATCTCCGATCGATCCGATCCGGCACTTGAACTGCTTCAAAGTTCGACCTCTAGCTATGCAGCGCAGGACCAAGTTTACTTGAGCATGAGCCCTTCCCGTTAGAATTTTTTCAAGTTTGGTTGTCCAAATATCTGTCTGTCAAGATCGCAAGACGCAACAGCTGGTCAGCTGGTTGAACTTTGAATATAATCACCCACTATCGTCTGGCATTGACAGTCACATTTCACGGATGATATCTGACTTGGAGACAAAAAGAGCCCGAGAAGAAATCTATTGAGTTCCGCGCTAACGACGAATTTTAGTATGTAAATGGCCAGCATGTTTTGGTATCAATGGTGGAAAGGGTATATCGTAAATGCGATTCCATCAATTTTTTGGAGAGCCTTTGGCCAAATTACGCCACCCCCATACCGGAAACGTCTCTGGATCAAGAATCCATCCTTCAAGCACTCGCGAAGCCTCAGGGTCCATCGGGCGGAAGTCTCGTGCCCTCCAGGCCCACTGGCGGAACTGCTCGACGTCTCGTAAGGCACCGTAGCCCATCGCAATAGCATCCAGATGCTTCCCGTACTCGAGCATCTCCAAGCCCTCGGACTCGATCACCGACACGGCGCGTATGTGCGCGTCAATTAATGCGTAGTCTCCCATGTTTGGATTGAGACACCATTCCTCGAACGACGGAAGCGCCGCCCAGAACGTCTGTAGTTCCGAGCGGGACACATCGCTTTTGGATGTCAGCGATGAGGGACGCGCACAGAAATCACAACGACAGGAAAAGTTGTACATCGTCTTGAGCTTGGTACGACGCTCGCTCCGGCTGCAAGTCGGAGTGATGTATGCGACAGTGATTTCTTGTCCAGCTTCGATAGGGCGAAGGGCCACAAGCGAAAGAGAGAACGACGCAGCGTCCCACTGCCACCTTGCGTTCGGGCCACAGCTACGAGCAGCGAGCAATGATGAGTTTCGAAGTAACATAAGGACGCAATAAATATAGACGCACCTATGGTTGCATCGACTAATATCCAGAAAAATGGCGCGGTGGGTAGAGAGCTCGGGATGGGGCACGTCGGGGACGTCGAGAGTGATTGCAATTGCATTGGTTCGCATGATGCCCTCGACGATGTCACATTCCGAAGCAGGCTTGCAGTTCGCCAGCTCCATGAACCGTGCCACCGTGTCGGCAGGCAGACGTTGTAGGAGTGCGGTATAAAAATCGGATTCCGAGTGTGTCTGGAGTCCAATGATATAAGGTGCGACGAGGATGGGTCGTTCTACGGTGATGAGACCTCCTACGGGGATGTTCTGTGCGGCAAACATGCCCAGCCCGTTCTTCCCTTCGCTCTTGCGAATGGAAAATGTCACACCTTTCGGAGCTGGGACCGGAGGAGGAGGGATGAGAATGGGAAGAAGGTCTTTAACTCCGACGTCGAGCAGGGTGGCAGTTTCGTCGGCAGTATCGCCGTAGACAATATTGTGCAAACAGTACGCACGACTTCCAATATGGCCAGCGAGGTCGAAGTACGGCGAGTCAAGACTGGGATTCGACCGTATATTCGCGTTCATCTGGGCACAAAAGTGCAGCGGCGGTGGGCGACACCTGTCGCGTCGAAGATACGACGTGGAGGCTGAGACATTCGTTAACTCTGGAGAGGAGGGCGCGGTGGCGGTAGGCATGGTGCTTGGTGCCACTATGGTCGTGGTGGGTGTTTATGTAGAGATGAGAGTGCCGCAGTAGTCGCCTTGCCGCCTCACAGGCTAACGCTCAAAGAAATAAAAATAGCAAAGCGAATGCCCACGCATTGAATTTGGACATGAGGCAACACCTTTGTTGGCCGAAGCTGGCAATTAATGAGAGCAGGTTCGGACTGACGTGATTAGCGGAGCCGTTACCCGTGTCAAGCGCGCCAAGAAAGCGGCCTTTAAAACGCGTGTATGTGTGCCTCGAACAAATCTTAAATGAAACTGCTGAGTCAGAAAATCCCGGAAAGGAAGGACACAACTCAATGATCGCTTCCGCGCCACCGGATGATCAACCAATGCGAAGGCACCCCAAAGGACGCAGATCACGTTGGCGAGTACCTCGAACCCTCTTCACCTCATTGCTTGATATGTTTTGATGGCCGGGCGTGTCCATATTTCAGAAATTCATGCCCGCGGCGTTTAGTGCGGTGGTCGATTTTGATCATCCGCGAAGCTCTGGTCCGTGCAAGTCCGAGGAAACATATTTTCAAATTTGGGTGATTGTAAGAACCTTGGAGGCTAAATAGAAAAGGGAATCAGTAAATGAGAATCATGATAGGCCTTGGAACGGACTCGCAGTGGGTGTCCCTACCGCCGCCTCCAGCGCTTCCCATATATTCGCCTCCGCGTCAGAGTGAGCCTCGCGAATTTGGAACGGTTCACAATGCCGGAAAAATACCACTCGAGGCTCAGATCTAAAGTGGTCCAGCAGGGATGCGACACTCGGCGAATTCGGCGGCTGGTCGATGCGGAGGGCACAGACATGCACATGGACGCAGGCAAAAAGAATGGCCTCGACCGCCTCGGAGACGAGCAGGAGCTCTGCATCTGCCAATGCTCGCGAGCCGAACGTGAAGTCGAGAGAGAGATGGGTTAGCGCGGGCAGGAAGAAAGCGGGCCACGCCGTCCATTCTTCCCAGATATTGACTACGGTGAGGTGGGTGATGCTGCTGAAAAAAGGCATCGAGAAGTGTGGGTCCGGAGATCGCAGAACGCCATGCCAAGCTGCGAGTTTTCGTGGGCGCAAGTGCGAGAGGAAATGAGATAGGGGGATGGTGGGACTGGAGCGTGGGGAAGGGAGGAACCACGTAGTGAGGCTTTCGATTCCACCGCAAATTGAGGTTACCCTCACGACTTGATACACTGGCATGTCGAATAAGATACTTAGAGATTTGACACGGGTCGAAAAGAATGCGCGCGATTTAGTGGTCGATGTTTCGATAGTTCGGAGGAAATTGTTGCTCGTACGCTGTCGGCGCAGGTGGACGGTTTCGTAGAGAACGATGCTTATCCTTCAAGAATATTAGCCATGCACAAAATATTAGTGGCTTCCCTCACCAACTTTCGACGAGATGCGACACCAGGACAAGTTTCAGCGCCGTCCTCTTGTCTGCTCTTGCGGCTGTCTCGAAAATCAACCGCAAAATGTCGAGAACGAGAAGCACATTCCGAGGGGGCATTCATGAAGATGGATATGAGCGTAGATGTCTCAGTGTGTGCTTTATCGGACCTTGAATCCTAAAATTTGACTTTGATGTCCGCGGACTTGGTTGTGCAATGGCATGAAACTAGATATATATATAGGATGTGCGATACCGACGCAAGAGTAGGTAAGTGTTCGAACATAGTCGGTAACTATTGTAGTACCTGCTCCGTGGACTCAGTGTATTTCAGCGAGCTTGAAAAAGTATTGCCAAGCGCAGGCCGCGGAGATTCACCATGCTGTGCTGAATAGGGCAAATCAGCACTCGAACCTTGCAAATGGAAATACCCTACGGACCTCGGGATGAGCCGATTGTCATTAAGGGGCCTCTGAATCAGCTTCAGAACGCCATCCCGGTGCCTGTCTCTACCTGACGTGGGGTCACAGTGGCTCCTGGAAGTCGCAAACTTTGAGCGCACTGAGACCACTGTCCACACAGCAGGCTACGGACTCTCGACATGACAGGGTGAACAGAGCCTACCCGACGGGCACGGCATGATGTTCTCCCCGCGACGGTAATCCATGAAGCCGGCAATTAGCGGTCCATGGTGCTCGTCCGGAATTCACCGTTGAAAATGGATAGTGGAGGAACTTCGAAAGACTTTGCACGGAAGAAATCAACGGGAAATGGAAGGTGATAACCATGAACGAGCTTCGAAACTAGTGCAATTATGAGCGGATTTCAGCGTGCTTGTATGAAAATGTACCTTCCAATATTAGATATTCGTTCTATGTAGCATTTAGAGTTAGTGGAGGTGCTGGTGGATACTATTAGTGTTCACATGTGGTACCGATACGCACCACACGGGTCCTCTCCAAAAACAGCGCAGATCGTTATCCGCAGCGACCGTGGAGTTCGTATGCTGATAGAGGTCGATCCAAGTGGCCAGTCACGCCGAGCGGCCCATGCGGCATTATGGCGACGAGCCAGGACTTCCTCGATAAACCGCAAGAGTCTCAGGTCCTCAAAAAATGCGCTGAGAATAAATGAGTCGGACACAAGACATAGGTCGCCGGGCTGAGATAAGGACCGTTTATTAGAGACGGTGGGCGTCAAATTTGCTGCACATCAGGCACAATATCAATCTGACCGGTAATTTTTCAATTTTTCATCTACAATCTGGGGGAGCTAACGAAAAGGGTTAAATGGCTTCCGCCAGGAAAATGAGATTCCTTACAATGACCTATGTTCGCGAGTGGACAGACCGAGACGAATGTCGTATGGAAGTAACTGTAAGATGGTGCAGTGAGCGTTACACGTGGTGACTGTCGTGGGCGGCACAGCCCTTGCCGCTGACAAAGTCCATGCTTGTGAAAAAATCAAAGGGTGCCGGGCCGGTCAAGCCGTGATCTAAGGCAGGGGTTCGGGACGTCAAGCCGAAAAAAAAGCCTCTTGCCATTAAGGTTGAAATATGTTGAGGCAAGTCAAAAAAACATCCAAAGCAACTCATTGGATGCAAACTGAGCGTCCCCAGGACGTTTGTAAGGCTTCTGGGCTGATTCGTCCCATTTGGGAGGTTCGGCCATCAATTCGGTGAATGATTTGCAACTGATCTAAACAAGCTTCAAAATGTTTTAGATGTCTTTTACACTCAATTTGGCTTCTGTTCCGTTGCCAGAGTCCACATTGAAGATATTCAGGTTTCGAGTTGGTTTCGAGGCTTCCAAAAAGAAAAATTTCCTTATTTGGAGGTCACATGGGAGGTGGTTCTTGCGAAAGGAGCGAAGGGTTCGTTTTTTAAAAAACGGCCCTAGATATTTATTTTATTTTCGGGCACCGCCCTGGAGAAAATAATACCTGGATGTTAAAGCGATGATAATATTCTCAATTTCTACATTACTGACTACGTAAGTACTTGGGTCTACTACGACACGAGACAGACCCAGGGAGCGGAAACTGAATCCTCTGGAGATACAGATACGGAGATTAGATTAGTCTCTCTAGACAGCTCCTGTGATGTCTCCAATTCGTTCCTCGCTCATCACAGTCATTATTTATAAGATTAGATTATTATACTGAGTGAAAACATCATGAGCAAGTGCACGAATAAAAGTGAAAAAATCGACTTGCCGGTAGGTGGATCAGGACATCAATGCAAGGGAGAGTGAGCACGGAGATCAGGTAACACTACAGATAATATCAGTCAGAAAGTGAAGAGCTAGCGTGGAGAAAGGGACGAACAGTAACGATAATTAGAACAACGGGGAAGGATCTACTGTCCGATGCGACGCCTCTTAGTAGGACGAGTGTTCTCCTCCCCAAAATCGCAGCCTTTGGCACTCGAAGAAGTGGCTCGTGTAGTGCGCCAGTGTTGAATAACGGTCTCCGCAAAGCTTGCAGACAAAAACAACATCGGTGTCGTTCCGGACATGCTGGTCGACCAAGTGGCGGCCCAGAGAATCAACGAGCATGGGCTTCGCCAGGCACGTCGGGCAGCTAAGTTTCCCGTCGGCTGGCCGGCGAGCGTTCTTGATGTGGGCCGAAGCAGCGCTACGGGTGCGAGGGATAACGGCCTCGCAGTCCGGGAACAGGCAAGGGAACCGCTCGAGAGGCGTGACGGTGTCGACGCGGAGCCATGGTACGGTCGGCATCAAGATGAGGACGGAGCGCTGGACGGTCTGAGACGCAGCCCTGTATGAATCCGGCCTGCCTCTGAAAAAACGGCGCTCAGCGGGAAGGTCAGAACCTAAGAAAGGGTGAATACGCACGAGGAGTGGTCGAGGAATATTGGATGCACTACTGCTCCAGCCCGACACTCCGGGCTGATACTAAAGTCAGCGGTGTAAATGGAAATGTAGGGAATGTACCGTACTCCGGGCACTGTAGACGCGACACCAACGACTGGTCCGGTCTGAAACCATGAAGGTCAGAGAATGGTTCAGAGAACTACGAAGAGCATACTCGAGGTGCTCTGGATCGACTGAAGGGTACGGACTGGAGGGGAGAGCATCGGTAAAATCCTGAGAACGCAAGATGAACTTACTGGTAGAGCGGTTTATGGAGCACCAAGCTTGCCACCAACGCCAAGTTCCTAAGTGTCGGGATTGGGCGGTCTTTGCTGCACTCGGTACGCAAGGACGAAGGGTACTTTGGGGCGGTGGATCTGGCGAGGCGTCAGACCCACGTAGGTATCACCAGGAGAGACTAAACGTGCGGCGGAGCAAATGTAAACTGCAGTTTGGGCTCGACCTCTTCGATCGGAGGATGGCCGGGCAGGAGTTCCCTGATCCAAGAAAGAGTTCTCGAGAGAAGGTAGAGCCCGTCGGATCCCCTGCGGATGAGGTCGCCATGAGAGAGCGAGGCGTCGTCGTCGGCATCCGTGAGTCCTTCATCGCCTGAAAAGAGTTCGTCATCCGAGTCAGCAGCGCACACAGCGGCGGAAGCTGGCTCGGGGAAATCTGGGGGTCGGCATGTGGTCCTCCATCGCCTAAAAAGAGTTCGTCGTCCGAGTCAGCAGCGTCACACAGCGGCGGAAGCTGAGTCGGGGAAATCTGGGGATCGGCATGTGGGCGCTCGAAGATCTCGACGGTCGCATCGGAGTCGCAAGACTCAGAGTCAGTGAAGAGTCGGGTTAAAGCATCCCAATATTCGTCGGTAGGCGAGCAAGCAAAGAGCTCGCAGCGACTCTCGTCGCGGGGGCGATGAGCATTGCAAGCCTTGAGAACTGGTCGTGCGGTCGGGTCACTGGCCAGAGACCACGAGTATTCCAATCTGAGGAACTCTACTCAGCGGAGAAGGAGATGAGGGAATGCCACCAGACTTACATGGTATGCCCTTCTCTGTCGGGATGGACGATTATACAACAAACCCCACCAGGGGGACTGCGGAAGGGAAATGAACTGAGATATGATGCGCGTTGATGGGAGTGCTACAGACCTGGCGTTACCTAGGCCTGAGTTGGACATTAAATGAACGTGAAGTGAAATATGGGAACAGGAACGAGAAAAACAGAAAATTGAGAAGGAACGAGAACGTGGGCGGAAAAGCGAGGACTCACCGCCGTAGACGCTTCTTATAACATGGCCCAATATCGTAATCCTCCCTATTGTCGCTCGCCACAAGTGAAGCTCAATGCAAGGACTCGACTCGAGCCGCATTAGGGAATTGACATTCAAAGCGCGAGTCGCTTAAAGCTTTGGAATCAGTGCTGTGCTCTGGATGGCAGAGATTTTGATAGGCCTTTGTTTTACGCCACATTGTTCGACACGATAAAGCGCGGCATCCCGCGCAGACCGAAAAGCACGCTGCCGATACAATTTCAGTGCGAACGATGCAGATTGAATTGCAGGTTCATGGAATGCTCGAGGAGTCCAGCTTTTGCATATGCTGGGGTTGCTTGGGTTTAGGGGAATCGGGCTGCATCCAGCGACGGAGATTTGATGAGCGCGGAGCAAACGAGGAGCAAACGAGGACTCGGAGGAGTGATGAAACGCGGCTGATGGGGAAGATCACGTGTCAAGAACTCGGGCGGTCCCATCAGCCAAACAACCTCAAAGATCGCGTTCCAAACTTTTTGTTCCACCTCGGCTAATAAAGGTGGAGAGAATCTGACAGCCCTCGATCAATTCTTTATCTTCTCCGTGTCGGGGATTCCTTTTGAGGATATCCCGGGGTGCAGATAACGGAATTGCGAAGCTTCAACTATCACACAAATGAATTTGCGCAGCGGCTCCTTCTCTCAAACGTAACTTCTCGGAGCCACTGGAAATTTGAATCAATAGTAGCAAAAAATATTTGGACGACACTCTACTAGTAATGAACATATTTTCTTCAACTTTAAACCATGATACACTTCAGTACAATACAACAATGTCTAAAATAAAAATACAGCTCTACCGCGGCTCTAGTGCTCGACAGTCGTCATCTAAGTACCCAGCTAAACCAAATGTAATACCCAAACGTCGTATCCGAAACCGCTCTCGGACAACCCCGCGAACCTGGTTCTTCCATTCAACAGAGCTCGCCTCGTAGTCCCACAGGGACACGCCTTTCTCTTCCGTTTCGAGCCTGTCCTGGTGTATCGATAGGACGGCTGCAAGTCGACAGAGTCCTGCGTCTCCATCCAATTCCTCGCCTGCTCCTCGGTGAGATGAATGGACAGCGCATCGTTTATGGCATCGATCACTTCCTCGATCATCACACCCGCGCCCGACGCATGCACAGTTATTGGCCATGGGAAGCACGGCGACAGTAACGTCATGGATGAAAGTCCAGGAAATGTCGCTGGAGCCGCCATCCAACCCTTGTTTGATGTGAGAACTCGCGATCCGAAGTCAATGTCAGCTTGAACTCCACGCGAGCTCACCCCGAAACGGAGGTCTGGATTCAACATGACTGCAAAGACCTCCGGTTGGAGGGGCCGGGAGTGCGATGGGTATAGGGCGAGGGCATGACGGGACGCGTGGCCGTACGTCACGATCACGATCACTCGTGTTCAAGTTGAAATCGCGTCGTCGAGGCGTATCTTCCGAACACTGCGTATCGAATGTGGGTTCGATGGGAGGGAGTGGAATGCAGGTATACGGAGAACGGTCCCATCTCAGCGGTGGTGGACCGAAAAGTGGGGTGGCCGGGGTGAAAGTGGGGGCATATACATAATGATGTCTAGGATGGTGAAACCGATTGTATGGGCCAGATGGGTCCATCCAAGTCGGCCATGGAAATCGGTGGAGAGGCGAACAGTAGACCCCGCGCGTTGCAAAATTTGACACTAAGCGACGCGTATTTAGTTGATATATGCCATCCGAATCGCGCTCCGCGACGCACTGGTTGAAAGTCTCGACGAGGGCGCGTCGGAGAATACGCGAGGGAGGTGTTACCCAGTTTTTGTGGGGTGCACTAGTGAATGGTCCTGTGTTGGGGACAACTAGCAATGCGCCCAGCTGCGCTCGCTGCTCTCAAACGCTTTTCAACCACGATCTGACCGGTATGTAAGCACGGCCGACACAGGTGTACTTATCACTCCGCAGGACGATACCGTTCAACGCGGTGCTCCACAACCCAAGTTGCGTGCACTTAGCCAACTTTTCGGACCCACATGGTCCAACGTGCGCTTAATTGACACATGAAGGCCAATCGGACCGGAACGCCGTTCATCTGCCACAGACAACCGGCCCAAATCCTGCCTTCAAGCTGGTGATAAGTAACGTTAGGCCAGAGACATGCGATTTTTTTCAGCAAGTACGGGCTTTTGGTTCGCTTATGATTGATTCTTTTTTGCCACCTCGACCGCGAATGCCCAGTATGAGCCTATTACGACTTTACAAGCAAGCGTGGGCAAAGTGCCGCGTGCGGAGATGTCAAGTTGACCTTTAGGGCGCGCTCTCAGCCAGAAGCAAAAATCAGAGAAAGGGTCTCTGTGAGCACAACGACGCCAGTTCAAAGTCGTCAACTCGTGATTTGAATGGTTCGGCATCATCGGCATGAATGCGTAAACAAGCGCAAATATCTCAGCTCCTGATAAAAGCGGCGTTTCTGCTTGATCTCTTCTTTAATTCGTACCACCACCACCTCTCAACATCCACCAAATTTCAAAGCTTTCCTTTAATTTCACATACAAGCAATGGTCGCATGCGGTGTTAGATTCGCAGGCGGGAAGGTACTTCAGTTGAACCCTGGCCTACCCTTCCTCGTTGTGCTCACGAGTATTTTTCTTCATTACTAGGGTCTTGGAAAGGGGGGCGCCAAGCGCCGCAAGGTTCTTCGGGACAACATTTTAGGCGAGTCCGATTCCTCTGGCATAGCTACGTAGTCCTGTTTCTCATCCATCCCCTGCAGGTGTCACGAAGCCAGCGATACGCCGCCTCGCTCGTCGCGGAGGCGTGAAACGCATCTCTGGGATCATGTATCAGGAAACTCGCGGCGCACTCATGATCTATCTCGAGGATGTCATCCGCGACTCGATCACTTACACTGAGCATGCCCGACGGTCCGTAGCGTTTCCCTAAGCTCCTAGTCCACACGGCTAATTATGCAAATGCATAACAGCAAAACCGTTACTGCGCTCGATGTGGTCCACGCCCTCAAGCGCAACGGGTCCCAGTTGTACGGTTTTGGCGTGTAAATAGAAGGGGGCAAGGGCGGGGGGGCATCGACTTGATTTACTTGCTGAACCCCCACCTGCACCGACCCGTATTTCCCCACGCACAGACCATGCGCTCGGGTGCACCACCATGTAATCCATGTATCCATTCTTAGGCTGTTTGCCCTTTCCTCCTTCACTACGCTATAGTACCAATGTTTTATCCCATGAACTGAATGTAATGTGTGGCATATTATTTATTATCATAACTGCAAAGACGCTCGGGTGAAGCAAAAATTCTGGTTCGGAGCTGGAAGCGTCATTCGGCATCGGTACCGCCCATGGAACTAGATGACTCCCTCAGCGTCCCGTGGTCCGTCAGGACCACAGGTGCCCGCAAATGTTTCTCCCATGGCTACCACTCAAAACACCCACGTAATTCACTGCCAATGCTTGTCCATGATGGAAACTGCTTTAAACTACTTTCATCTACCGTTTTCTAGGTGCACAAGACGTGAACGTTCACCATGTGTTTGGACGACAAGCGGGTTACCAGTCGATGCAGTTGCCCCAAGTAAATGAGATGAAATCTTCCACGCAAATAATAAAGATATGCATATGGTTTGGAACCACAGAACATCACATTCCATTCCTGGTTACTCGCAAAAAAAACGGCTCCAATCCAAAAGACCCAATTTAGAGGATAAACACAAACGCGGTGTGCATATTTACCTCTGACATTAATATTAATATATTTCGAATAAAAGAAAGAAAATTGTAATTGTATATCAGAGATATGGAATGAGAAGTAGGCGTGTTTTCCAAGTGAAGTGGCCACAGGCTGAGCCCTCGCGCGGGAGTCTGTAACGCCTAATCTTCCCAAATTGAAACTCCGACCGGGACCACCCGGTATATCACTTTTTGAGCGGGCTAATGATAGATTTAGTAAGATGACTTGTAAAATTCCGCACCCGGCGCGGAATTCTCGACCTCGGAAATCTCCCGCTTCTTGTGGAATATTCATTTCCCACCGCGAAGATCCAATTTAGGGCCCATAATTAAAAAGTGCATTGCCACTGATGCCGGAACAATTCAGCCGTTGGGTTATCTCCGCCCGCTGCAGGGACCAGATCTGCGGCAAAATTGTTCCGCTTCAGCTTCCGGGTGGACAAGCGAAGCAACATAGGCTCCTATTGTTGCTGCGTACGGATGTTGACGCCGGTGTCCAGCGCGCTCCGCAGCGGAATCGCTGCAGTCACCAGTGCCAGACCATGGACTCACAAACTTTGCTCGATAACAGCTTGGCTATTGGGAGCGAGCACCGCCCACGATTACACTCTATTATCTAGTGAACTTCAAATCCGAGATTCAGCTTTTCCAGCTAAATCATTAAGCTCGCGGCGCCACTTCCCTGCCTCTACATCCCAAAGGAGACCATACCTCCGTGGGTTTTCCTGTTCATTCCACCGATGTATGGAGGACGTCCGCCGCGTCTTCGTGGTCCCGAACGATGACCGCGACGCGGGGCGGGAGTTGGCGGCTCGGGGGAACGAAGCTGAGGCCGCGCACTTCCCGCTGGACTTGCTTGATGTCGTCGCTCTCGAGTGTCGCGGACACGGGTGATTGGGCTGAGAAGAAGGACATCACAGGGCTGGGCGTGCGTGGTAAGGTTGGCGACCCAAATGACGAGATTGCAACGTTGCGAATCGAGAGCGAGCCTCCGGGACGAGCCATGTAGATGTCTGGCGCCGGGGGCGGAAGACGCCGCGCTTTTCGGGCCATAGCTCGGCGTTCTCGTTGTGCCCGCCATAGGACAGCAAAAAGGACGGTGAGGGAGATGACCATGAGAATGAGGCTTGCAACGACGAAGGGATTGTCTATGAATATCCTAGGTTCTTGTTCAGATGCAGGTAGCGGAGGGAGCGAAATGAGTAGCGGAGCCACTTACACGAATTCCGAAGGAGAAGACGTCTCGGACTGGATGGGCGGAGGCTTGGACGGGGGGCGTGGCCTGTATCCATTAATTAGCGCTGCGGTATCGCTATTGCGATAGAATGGTACCTCTGAGTTGTTCCTATCGAGGTCATGATACTCGGAGAACCCGAGCTTCCGCTTGGGCTGCCGGTACTGGGGCTGTTGAATATAATTTAGGAATATTTTCAAGCAATGAATCATGTGACGGACCCATTACTGAGATACACAGTGCTCGAATATACAGGAGTCGGATATGCGACACTGAAAGTTCCAGTACTTGAGAAAGAGCACCATATTAGTACAAGGCTAACCCAACGGGATTGTGGCAACGCACATTGTGGTGGCGATCGGCGGTATGAAATAGGCGAATGTAGAAGTGCTGTAGGATAATAACAATATGGCGAGTACTAGGCTAGACTTCCGTTAGCAGACGGAAAGGAAGCAAGGACCTTTCATAGACTGACTGATTATAAGAGTCCATTGCCGATGGAGTACTGTAACGGTTAGCGAGGGGAGCGACCAGCGGGGGAACGACAAGGTGGACCCGTGTGCCTCTGACCGATAGCGCGCCTAAGAGAAGCACAGAAGCACCGGATATCCATTCATGCAGTGAAACGGGGAACAAGCGTGCTCCATCTATATAGTACGCACGCACTGAAACTATCAGCAATCAAGATTCAGGACGTTCAAGAAATAAGCGACCAACAACTCTCCATCGCTACGGTCAATTGGATGTGGGTACATATAGACCGAGGAGCCCACGGCTGTAGTGATGGCTGCGAGGAAGACCAACAGAGGTCAAGACGCCGTAATCGTCCATGGGAGCATTCGGGCCAGAACGGTCCTCCCACGCAGCCTTCGAGGCAGAGTAGGCTGATGCGATCATCAATGCATTGAGCTACGATCCAAGACTGGCTGTGACGAGTTCATGCTTCGCGATATGAGAACAGCGGGAAGGTCTGGAACGACTCAAGACAGCTTCTGGTAGCACATAGGTCAATGTGCGTCAGCAACACCGGCGAACACCGTGCCGGTATTTTTGTCGCTAATGATCGTCTTGAAACGTCGGGAAATAAGATTGAATGAAGAAGAAACGCTGTATGATTCTGTGAAACAAACGTCCGACGTGGAATTCGAAGATTTTGACATGAACAAATCCCACAATCAGCAGCCATTACTTTCCGCAGTGTGAAGGGTGCAATGACACGGGGAGGAACGGGACCATCTGAGCCAAGATATCCTCTCATTTGAAAGACCGGGCCTCGAGACCGTCAACCGTGATATTGGTGGCAAGATGTCAGAGACGGTTAGATCGATTAGAGGTCATTTCCGCATCGGCTCCGAGTCCGAGCTGAACTATAGGACAACGCATACAGGCAATTATCCTCGACTCCGAGCGTTGCCAGGATGATGCCTAAGGTTGTAACAGTATAACGCCTGGGGTTAATATAATTGAGCCGCACCTGAGGTATGCCAGAGAACCAGCCCAAGCTGCCACAGCAATCAGTGTAGTAGCCAGGAAGTTGTCCAGCGGCAAAGAAGTCGAACATGGCGAGTAGATACTGGTGAAGAGAACAAGCATCGGTACGACATACAAAGGGAAAATCTTGCAGCCGAGAATAAGAATCGAGTACACGGCGTGGACGGTGCAGAGGAAAAAAAAGGATCTACACAGCCACCGATGAGTGATTGACATGCACTGCTTCCTCTTGACAGCAACCACTGCACGGTTTCGCCAAGCACTTCCAGCACAGTCCCGTAGAGCAAAATAAAGCTATGGACACTGAAACCGACGGAAATAGCTTCCCGCCGCCTCCTTCTCCAAGCATCAACTCGTTCCGAGCGTTGGTTTTCGTCCTTCTGCGTTACTCACACTCAAATTCATTCAGCGCTTCAATTCCTGCACCCGCAGCGGGGTTCGTGAAGGAAATGTCGGATATCGATAAGCAAATAGCTTGGCACTACGCCCAAATCGCGTTACTCAAGGCGAAGCGGAATGCGATTGCGCCAATTCGGAGGCTACCTAACGAGCTCATGATTCGGATTCTCACCATCGTCGCCGTCGAATCCGATACCCTGTTTGACCTGAGATGGACAAAGCTCATGTACGTCTGTCGTCATTGGCACGGTCTTGCCCTTGCGGCGCAGCCGTTATGGGCATTCGTTGATATCCAATGGCGTGGTGGTCTCGAACGTCTGTACGGTCAACTCGATCGCTCCGGTGCCGCTCCCTTGACGTTGAAGATGGACTTGGACAAATCGACTCCTTACTATCTCGAAATCATTTTGGAGCACTCCGAGCGCATCCGTGAGCTGCAACTCGGCGGGGAATCTCAGCAGGTGTACAAGCTGATTGGCAGGCTAACGAGCTACAAATTCCCCATCCTTTCCTCTCTCTCCTTGGATGCCAGTCGTCATCTGGATCAACTTCAAGAGGACATCGTCAGGGATATTCCTGAGGCCATCTTGTGTGGGGGACTACCGAGCCTGCGAGAACTAAAGCTGGACTCCATTGGGTTTCCCTGGACGTCGTTGAGCGGTTTGACCATTCTGGCTTTGACGAGCTGTCTCGACTCCTCCGCGACGTCCGCTCGGACCTTCCATGGGTTGCTGGACATGCTCAGCTCATGCCCCCAGCTGCAAACCCTGAGGCTCGAGATCACTATCCCACCCCCTCTGCCAGATCAACTCTATGCCACAGTGGAACTATCTGCACTCGCGTGGTTGTTCCTTCGTGAACGTGTCGTCTCATGCGAGATGTTACTGAACCATCTTCGCATTCCCCCGACGGCAGCGATACAGCTTTTACCTCTCGGCGTCCGCGCCGGTGTGGATATTCGAGCACTCTTGGTGCCGATTCGCAGACAGATGCGCACCATCGGCACCCGAACGCCCGTGATGTTCAAGATTTCTCGCCCCACTGCCTTATACTGCACAATGACAGTGTGTGTCGACACCGCACCACGTACCTTCATCGACTACGACTCCCCAGATTGTCCCTTCTCGCTGGACTGTCGTCCCAGGACTGAAACTACCCTCCGCGAAATCCTGCGGAAGGTCCTGAAAGCTGTCCCATCGGAATCTATCACACATCTCGAGGGTCGCGACGGGTTCGAGGTCAGATCAGTGACCTGGAGGGCCGCGATAGAGCTCCTCCCCTCTCTAGACACCATATATCTTCAGCTAAACCCCGGCGGAACGAACTGCATTAACGCCCTCCTCGATATTGAGACGCGTGACCCAGAGCACGAGAGGTTTCCTCTTGTTCGACGCCTCCACATTCGACTCGTTCGTTTAGAAAGGGAGATAGAGCCCATCGTCACATTTTTAAATGCCTTAGAGGAGTTCCTTCAGAAGTGCCGTGCCAACGGAAATTCCCTCGGGGCATTGGAGTTTGATGACAGATTCTACATGTTGGGGGGCACAGGACAGTGTTTTGGAGCGTCTTTCCCTGATGGTGGGCGAAGTTGTTTGGAATGGGAAAGTATATGATCCCGTCAAACGCAGGGAAATACTCGCAAAATTGCAGGCAGAGCGACAAGCCATGACTCAAAATGTAGCGACTACATGATTATTTACTTATTGTAAATGCCCTCAGTTTTTTGCCGTTAGCATTGTCCGGGATGCGCGATGTCTTTTTTGCGCTCGAATTCAACTCGATGTTTGCTTTTGTTGCAGTCGCTCAACTCGGAACAAATTCGCAGTCAGGACTCAGTCTAGAAGTTATAAATCATTTGTTATTATGAATTGTATCAACCATTAAACCCGCGCTGATGGAATTTTTTTCGTCATCACGCTGCCAAATCTCGTGAAATTTGTACTTATTTGCGCGCCTGGAGCAACCGCGATATGTACACGTGATCACTTGCCGTCACTCTTTAAAGCTCTTTAAACGCTCATCACGACTTGCAAGCCTTCAAGACTCGACAATACACAGAATTTTTGCTTAGAAGACCCCTTCCGATAGTCAGCTGGACTGCTGGTGCTCTAGCTGCTGTGTAGGTTACCTATCGACACCTCGGAAAAGCCGGAATTGAAAAGGATCCAGTTGGGATCCAGCATCAGGTCTTGCTCGTATGCCTGTCACCTGGATAAGCACTTCAGTCTACGCGTAAATGTGCATTTCACAGCATCTGTATCAGAAACCGATGGATGTCCTTCAAAGACCTTCACTGCATTTCACGATCCAACCCCGCAACGATTAATCTACGTTGAGTGGCGGATCTTTATGTGTCGTACAATGTGGACGCATGTCTTAAGAGCTCGGATTCGCCAGTCGGATATGGATTTTCCTTCCACCAGAATTTCACGTCTGCACGAGCCGCACCTGAATTCGATTCTATCTTTTCCCAGTCTGGACTCTGCAACAACTTTTCACTTGAGTGTGACAGACTCGCATAAGCGCCGCAACGGCCGCACCAGTCTCGCTGACGCTGATATGCTCAGGCTGTTCTAAGGCCTCGCTTTGCCTACATCCTGCCTCGAGGTCAGGGGTAGATAAACTACTTTATCCGCACCACGATCTCATCCAGCCGATTCCTCTGGTGACGAAAATTTCTTCATCCAAGTCCATTCACGCAATACGGTCCCGGTCGACTTATACGACTGCCGACCGAACCCTCCGGGGCTTACTTTTCAGCGAATTCAACCTCGGACGCTGATGTGCGGCCAGCTGGTTACCCAACAGAACTGCGACCTACAAGATGGTTGTGCGACATGTACCACCCGGTAGGCTCATGTTTGTGTTCGGCGCAACGAAGTTCTATTCACCAAATCATAGTTTTCACCACTGCGCTCTCGCAGTCCTCATTGCTGCCTACATTTCTGCGGGTGAATTTCCGATGGTACCAGCCGCAACGTTGTGCTGCGAGCGATTTGCTGCAAGGGGGGCCACCGCCACCGTCCATTATGCTGTCATTGCAGCCAGGAAGATCGCTATCAAGCAGTATCGGCTCAGCACAGATCTTGGTGAATTTAATGTGGCACGAGAGGTTCGTGAGGACCGTCGTCTTATATTTTGGTTCGCTAGCATTATTACCATCAACTCCAACGCAGAGGTTTCAACGACAGGCCAAGATTCTCCAATCGATGGACCATCAAAATATTGTCGGATTCCTTGGGATATTGGACGACCCCAATCGCGTATGCATTGTGGCCCCATGGATGGCTGGCGGAGAATTGAACGACTTTCTGAAACGAAGTGTTGGTTCTCCAAGAGCACCGTTAGTACGTCCACTACTCCGAAATCTATTGACGGATGAGAATAATGCAAGCAGGCGTATCAAATCGCGGCAGGACTGGTGTATTTGCGCTCTCAGTGCGGTGACTTGAAAGGCGTATGTACTACGAAAACTTTTTACGAGCTGATGAACGCTGGTCCAGGCCAACATTCTCATTGATGAGAACGGAAATGCTCATATCTCTGATTTTGGGTGTTCTTACACAGTATCCCGTCACAACAATAACCATTCTTCGCACGACTTTATTCAGGAGCCACCTGAGGGGACATCAACATGTGGAAGCTGCCGTTGGATGGCGCCGGAATTGTTACTTCCTCAATTAGGCAGTCGTCCAACTTTTGAAAGCGATGTATTTGCATTTGGGATGGTTATATATGAGGTGAGATCTCATATCCTTTTTCGAGTTCTGTCTCACCCCCCAAAGATCCTCGTGGGCGGGGATATCCCGTTTCTTGGAAAATCTGACATCCAGGCAGCCTTGGCCATCCTCTCCGGTCAGCGCCCGGCAAGACCACAAAGTACACCAGACGAAGTCTGGACGCTTGCCAGCAAGTGTTGGGAGCAGGAAGCCACTGATAGGCTCAGCATCCACTCCCGTTCTGATCTCTATGGGTATTTACCGTTCTTGTTCCCTGTTCTGAAACTGAACCAAATCTGTTTTTCCCAATGAGTCCCCAGGAAAAACAGACACAAGCCGCCCACGGCGAGTTCACCGACCCGTCTCCATGTAAGCGAAGTGGGACGAACGGGTCGGTGAACTCCCCGTGGGCGCCTTGTGTCCGAGTTTCCTGATGCTTCTTTGTTAGCGGTCGATGTGCTCCATCTAACACCTCTTCGACACTGCAAGCCGATTCATGACGCTCGCAAAAAAAACTCTTCACCAAAGCATCAATGTGCTCTTCTTTCATAACCAAGAAGTAAGTCCCAAATAATAATTTAATAGCAACATGCCCCGTAAAACCCCAATCGTCGTATGTGTAAGTTGTATGTAAGCATTTAGGTAAATGAGTGACTAGTCAGCGAGCGTGTAGTGAGTGAGTGTGTGCGTATTCGGAGAGAAGAGACAAAGGAAATAGGCAGAACAGAGAAGCTGAAAAGCGATTGGTTTGTCGTATTGTGTTTTCAGGCTCTTCACGCCTTGTACACCTTGCAGTCATCGATAAAAGTCCAAGCGGGAGCCGCACCGCCGACGAAGCTCAGTTTGTCGCTTCCCGTGCCTACGACCGATGCCTGGACGAACGTGTACTCTGTGTACCCGCTGGTGCCGCCGACGCGAACTCCATTCCACAAGATATCAACTTTTGCAGTCGCCTCGATCTGTGGGCCAGAAAATGCAGAAGCCATGAAGCATTGCACGACGTAGTTTGCGCCTGAGTCGGTTTGGAGCGGCTGCGCCGGAGTGAGTGTGCCGGCGTCAGCGTCGTCGCCGAAGGCAGCACCAAGAAGGGCAGAGACGTTGCCCGTGTGTGCATAGGCGGGGAAATAGATAATGGAAGCGTCCGTATCTCCACCAGATGGGCTGGTGCCGATCCAGTTGGCGTAGGAGGCGGTGAGGCAAAACGTGTCACATGCGGTGTATCCTTCAAAGCCGCCGTCGATGAGAGCGCTTTTGCGGGCATAGCCGCGCGAAAGTGTTACGACAAGATCGCCTTGGCCGTAGTTGACAGCAGTTGACTCGTCGGCGACAAGGTAGTACTGCGAAAAGGGTTCATGAGCTCAGGACACAAAAAATAAGGAACTTGAAGTTACCATGGAGCAAGTGTACGTTGTGGGCACACCGTTAACTACCGCACGCCAGATATTGAAGTACTGGCCAATAAGGTCAGATTCGAGACTGGGATGGAGTAAAATGCACGTACGGCGCAGCCACCGCCATTTGGATCAGCGCCACGGCCGTTGCAGAGCTGTGCGCAAGCGTCGACATCATATTGATCAATGAAGGAGAAGCCCATGTACTGTAAGGTGAATTAGCATTGGACAAATGCAACAGCACTAATGTAAAGGTGGGATCTTGCTGTAACACTTACGCCAGGAGCGTTGTTGGCGCCATCTGTGGGCCCGAAGACAAGCTCGTAGCCGTCGGGCGTGTCGGGGGTCAAGGAGGCTGTCGATTCCCCATCCGCTGCTCTGCGTGATGTAGGTCAAAGGAACAGTCTCGTTGCCAACCTGAAAGTGGAGTTAGAATGGCATAGCCTGCCCATGGTGCTGCTTACTTGAGGGTAAGACGGTTGTCCGCCGAAGTTTGTTCTGCACACAGGTTCAGCGAATAAGCAAAGCTCTCAGTACAATAAATCACTTCTCAGTGGCGGCATGGGTGTCGCCGTAAGCAGCACATCTTGAGATTGGACTTCTGGCTGAAGACAAAGTCCAGGAGATAGTTGTTGAATTCGTAATACAAGTTGACGAAGACTGCGGTTGATGTTAGACTAAGGATCATGAATGGAAGGAGCGGAAGGCGCCCGGACTTCAAGAGGGACAGATGATGGGGAAAGAAGAGGATACATCAGGAGGGAAATACACACCGCATCCCTGGATGGTTGTGCACCAATCCAGGCAATCTTGCACGTTGTAAGTCGCGTTGCTCACAACGGTGTATGTGAGATAAGCAGTTCCCTCAATGGACGCGTCATGTTGGTCAGCGGCGAGGCCGTCGAAGATCTTCTCGAAGCCCGACTGGCGTTTCCCGAAACGTCGGCGACGACGTTTGCTGTTACTATTGGGAGCGACATCGGAGACAGTAGTGTTGGTGACTGTTCCGTCGATTGCAGTGACAGATACAGGCGGGATGACGGCGTTAGGTGGTGTGTCAACTGGGGGAGCAGTCTTCTGGTTCACTTGGGTCGCAGTCTGTGCGATGGCATCGTTGTCGGTCGTGGGTGCGGTGACGGCTGGAGGCGGCTGGTTCAGAGGACCTTGATGGCCAGGAGGGATAATAGCAGCGGTCGCTGTGAATCATAACTCATGAGTACATGAAGAATATCCACGAGATGAGAGCTGGGCGTACACACAAGGAGCGCAGCAAGGGCAAGGAGACGTCGGGGAGAAGGCATTACAGAAAGAACGTAGAGGTTGGGAAGAAGGAGAAAAGAATGCGGTCTTAGATGCTGGGGCACTTCCTTCCTAGCCGGTTATAAGCAGTCGTTCAATCGTGAAACGAGGGGAAGTGACATACGTGATCACGTTTGACCGTGCCCATGGCACTCGTGAAGGACGGGAATGATTGCTGAGAGCTGCCAAGCGCCGGAGACCTGTATTCGGGCGGAGGGGAATGGGAGACAGCCACAGCCATAATTGATGAACCCAATCCGCCGACGCCGTCTTCACGTTTGTGAGTCAAAAGAGAGGAGAGGTAAAGGCAAGTAGCGCATCAATCGTAGCCAAGAACAGTCCAGAGATGGCTTCCATATTAATCAGCGCTGAAGAAATCTGTCAAGTCCTTGAAGTTCATCGCGGGACCAACCCCAGGGTAGGGATAGAGTCCTGCGTCCAAAAACAAATACAAGACGCTGCTCATGCGGAGAGGGCTATAAGATTTGAGCTCACGTATTACAAAACGTCTCACCCAAGTCATGGTCGCTTACCACTCGTCCGAATGCGGAACGGTTTTGAAGCGCACGTCCGACGTCGGCGTCCGTTGCGCGGGATTGTATTACAAGGCGCGGGAACTTGGGTGTTCGTCGAGATTGATCGCTGTCTCCGTTGTTCACCTTTTGTCATGATGGGAGAGGAAGAAAGCAGTTGATCAAGTTTGGTCGTGTTTCTACAGCTTCCGCATCAAGAAGTCCTGTTGAAATCCAGGGGCGCACGTCTCGTCAATGTCGCCGTATTCGTCTTCTTCTCAGCGTCATCAATACGTATGCATATGGTGCTGTTATGATCCTGTTTCAGTCGCCCGAACAGTGCCATTGAGACATACTTCCGTGAATAGTTCAAAGGCATCTTATGTGCATCAGCAAACTCAACTTGAAGCTATCTAATAATAATCGCGCAGTTTCCTAGAATTTAATAATGGGACAGCTTCGTATTTCAGTCCCGTTAGGAGGTGGCCAATTGGACGTGAATTCTTGTCGTTGCTCAGTGGGCAGTCCGCAAGTCCTGAATTGCCGATGCACAACAATTTAACGGTCGTCAGGCGTGCACAAAATGATCTTGACGTACGTGAAACAGTGAGCGGGCCCATCCAGAACAAGCTGACGTCAACCATCTTGGTTGATGTTCAACTGCTTATCGCGAATGCGGCCAGCGATGGCGGTGATTACTTCGCCATCATCAACTTGGCCCGAAATAAGCGAGCAATTCTCATTCCTCAAGGCTAAATTTTGAAATGTTTCGGTGCTATGCATATCTCTTTTACAACACGACGGACATAGAAAAATAATCAAACGAGCGACGAACAAATTAAAAAGAGAGCATTACAGTGAGAGTACAACTAATCTTCCGTTCGGAGAAACAACAAAGGCCAAGGAGTGGGAAAAGATATCCTGGTCACGCAATCTAATAGGAGACGGACCAAGTAACACTGTCCTCGCCATTGTTGTACCAGTTCGGATCCATCGAAGCCATGGCACCTTGTGTGAGATCGATCCCATTGGAACCCTGGCAGCCCGGGCACATGTCTGCAACTGTAGCTTGGATAGTCTTGCCTTCGTCTAAAAGGCGGATGTTGATTATTTCTTCTTCAGCTACCGACGAAAACTCACAAGTGACGGTCATGGTAGCACCACAGTGTGCGCCGTTGTCCCAATTCCCGGATCCGATGGCGACCGACATGTCCCCGTTCTGGATCGTCCATCCGCAAGCTCCAGTACCGCCGTTGGGATAGTAATAAGTAGCTAAGTGAATTGAAGTTACCATGGTTCAAAATTTAAATTGAATGAACGCATACCGATTCCGCTCACACCACCTCCATTGCCTCCGCCTCCACTGCTGCCCCCCGCCGTTAACATCGCAGAAGATGCTACCAATCTATTAAAATATAGATAATCTGTGATTTCCCGGGAAGAATCAACTTCAAGCCTACCGCGGAACTCCAATCTCCGCTGGTCGCTTCGCCGGGATGAGTGAAAGTCCACGAGTTGCCGGTGCACTTGGTGTTGCTGCCATGGGTCAATAATGTGAGAACAAACGGACGGCTTGAAAAGCGGCTCACGCGTATCCTGCGAGGCGAAAAAAAATGCACGTGAGCGATGAATGAATTCGGGGAACTTTATGTACCATAGCACGTCGCCCCTTGGTCTGGGCCGATGCTTTGAATCTTGTACTCCCACCCAGAAAGGCTATTGCACCAGTTACCAGCGCTGATAACTTCGCAGTCGCCTCCCCAATTCGTTTGAGTGCAGACGTATACATCCCCCGGCGTGTCTCGATTCTGTGAAACCGGCCGTCAGATATGGGACGAGAAGCACTTGAAAATTGCATACGGCAATCTCTGGAGACGAGTTGGATGTAGCAGGCGATGCGCTGACAGCCGTGGCAAGTACGATCGCGAGAAAAGGAGCGTGGATTCGGGAGGAGAACATTGTGAAGCCAAAAAAAACGAAACAGAAGAGATAGTCACAGTAATACGTGTTGAATACCGCAGGTTTTATACCGTGAGCGGCACATTGAGTACGTCCCCAGTCCCGATCCGAGAAACCGCGGGTGGATGTGGAGTCGGCGACTCGGCGTTACTTGAAACTGCCCGACAAGGCCGCTGAGCACGATCTTTCATGGGCGCAAGCCTCATATTCAATACCGGGTACCTCGGATTTCTGGCACACTGGAGCTGACGATCAAGGCAAAGTCAAGCTAGGGCGTCCAGGCGGCTTGGCTGTTATGTCTACAGCAATGCGGACAGACCTCCAGGGCTTCGTGACCCTGTACGGCGGACATGCTCTTGCTACAAGGCGCCACAGCGGTTCCTGGAAGTACGAGGGCTTCAGCATCGTTTACTCGCTTGCAAAAGGCAAGGGAATCCATGGCAGACTCGCTCTGATATGCCCACGCTCGGTGCTCGGAGCCGGAAGCACTACGCGATCGGATCAATGGCGAGGAGAGAACGCCGATACTTAATACCAAATGGATTGAGCGCCTTCTTATTCAACTTGTCAAACAATGGAAGCGAAGTTGGACCTGAGTCAGTTCTTATTAGTATGTTCTCCTGGTAAAATTTTTTGAGATAAGTGCCAAAGTAGTCCATGGGTACTGGAAAAAGATAGAAATGATTTTGGCCCTGGGTCAAATCTTGAGAAATAATGATGGATTAGAATTTCAGCGAAGAGAGCAATGTCTATCGCTCGATTGACAAGCGGGGAAACTGTCGGGATGAAACTGGCGCCGTCTGTCAACCGTCTGTATCTTCTTTGACTGAATGCAAAAGTATCTGTTGCACGAACTTGAAGCGCCGCGAGACCGAAACATCATGCTGGACGCATGGCGATTGTCAACGCAGACAAGAGTTCCGGATTTCGAGAAGCTGGAGCGTCAGCAGAAACCAATATGAGCTGGGTCCTCACGTGTCAGTGGGCAAGACCAAGTAGCAAGACAAGAGCTTGAAATTTTGCTGTTCGACAGAAACACCGCCGCGTATAACGCTTAATTAATTCGCCATTGAACTTCGTTCAACCTTGAATTTTATGTTCTGGTGGGCCTATCATCGTTGCCCCAGTGCCGGCATACTTTGCCAGTGATATGCCGGTGTTCCAGCCTCTTGACGTGTGATATCGGCTCAACCGGCATATCAAACCTTTCAAACTCCGCCTGTCACTAGAAAACCAATCGAGCCAAGCCAAGAACAAACAAGACGAAATTACAATGACAACTACGAGTACACTTGAGGAAATTGAACGAGCCATCCCGAAACACCTCACAGAAAATTAAAAGCAAACAGACCAGGTAATACTGTCACTCGGATCTATCGTAGCAAGGGTAGATCAATTTCATTGGTACCGCGGGTGAAGCATTGATCCGCAACGATAACTTCGACGGTCGTGCTTTCACCTGAAAGGCAGACGGCTGCCCAAACCTGCACTCTCGCGTGGCTCCTAACAGTCATGGACGCAACGTCAAGCCTTGTTGAATAGTTCAATTCTGCGCAATTTCTGTTCAGATACTGCCAAGAAAAACATAGGAGTCTTGTTGGCACTCTGGAGAATTTAGACCTAAATCTACACCTTGCCATCTATCTCCGAAGCCGGAAAGCCATTCAGAACCCCGCCGCCGTCGGCTGCCAAACTCACTTGATGGCGCATCAAACTGACTAAGGATCCCGGTCCGATCGCTACCCGAGAGCCGAGTAACTGTGGACGCACCACGATGACAGCGACGCGCAGCAACGTGCCAAGGAGCAGCCACACATGTACATTTTGGAGTAACAAGGAAACTGACACGGCGAAACACGGAGTTGCAGGTCTTTTTCCTCCATCTTTAATCCTGAGCAGAAAGGCTCAGTGTTGCGGTTAAGCCTTAGGGCTTAATTACCCCTAAGGGTTAATAAGGGCTTAACTTTAAGACCTAACTTCAGGCCCGTAAATTTCTGGGGGGTAATTACACCTTAAAATCAGGTATCACTTTTTCAACAACCTCCGAGCCAAACAACCCTGAAGGGTCATTCAGTATTCAAAACGAAGATATAGGGCCGATTTTTCTGTTTTCGGACCTCGACTAAACCCCAACCTCGCCTCGTCAATTAGACTTGTGTAATCAAGCTTTAAACTCGATTATTCACCTGATTTGGTTCGTGTTGTTCGCAGGTGATGTCAATTTACTGACAATACTGAGTCTGGAACAAGCAAACTCAGTTTCAGGACACATTTGCAGCATCACAAAGCAAATAAATTCGTCCTGACCCCCCAGTTGTGCTCAATAGTGTTGCACGCCGATGTCGGAAAAATCCGAACCTACCCCTTATTAAGCCCTGGGTTATTAACCCATTATTACACCCTTAAGCCTTAACCAAAAATTTTAGGGTTAATAAGGGCTTAATCCGCAACACTGGTCAAAGGCTCACCATGTGCAGGCATTGGCATAAATATACGCTCGAGCGTGGCACGCGCACCCACACGACGACGCGCAGGGGATGAGCACGCCCACAAGACGACGCGGCGTGGCGCCTCCGTCCTGACCCTTACCCACCGCGCCCGCCCCGCCCTGGTCAGGGTGGGTCGAAACCACTGGCAACGCCCTCTTCAATCTCGAAGCCACCTGCTGCGACCTCATCCCGCGCGTGACGCGCCACTCGCCGCCTCGTCGGCGTTGAGCGCACCATGTCATTGACTGCTTCGAGCGCCATGTTTGTTTTTGATGCAGGGGAAAGCGGGAGTAAGAGTTGGGTGGCGGGGCAAGTCCCGCAATTTCATGGCTCATGCTGAATTCGATGGTCTGTGCGGCCTGTTCTCTTTTCTTTTATTCCCCTGACTGCGTTCTCCGCAGACCTTGTTGTTGAGCATTGCCGGTGTCGCACGGTGCCTCATTTTGTCCTCCGATGTGCGTTACCGCACCCTTCTCGGAGCCTCCGCACAGTCTGACTTTGAGGCAGCTCAAAGTGTCGCCCGGTGAAACTGCGCAGAAAAAATCCTTTTCGAACTTCGACATTTGATAATTGCGGGAACCGATATCCAGAGTTACAGCAAACTTGCACGAGCAGTCAGTGAACGAGCGAAACGATAGCGAGCAGCGCGTATCCGGTGTCTGCCTTTCTACAGGGAATTGATTTTCCTTTGTTGAAATCTCAAAACCGAAACATATTTCCTCTCCTTTCTGGCACTCCGTTCGACCATGTTCCTCCTCCAGTCTCGAAGTGGAAAATTTACTGACACCTTTGGATATTCTTGCAGGTCAGAATCTTGCAGCTCTCTCTTCCGACAAGCGCTGTATTTCCAAACGAATCGAAACAAACTTGGTGATCACGCTAACTCGAAGCTTTCCGTGACGGAGGTTCAGTCGAGGTCTAAGCAGGTCCCAAAGTTTGAGGTGGAAGATCCGAATACTACAAAAACGACGACAATAACCACACTCCACGCGCTGTCAAAGGTAACAACGAGGGAAATCGTTTACTTCAGCCCACAGGGGACAGCACCCCCAACACAGATCTAGGTTCGGCCACCAGACAATTAGCGCCCATCGATCTAGATTCATCTTGTAATATGTCTCTGGCTAACGACTAGGGCTGGGTATTCCTTGGACTGAAATAAAGTGCACCGAAGTACGTCTCCTATCACAGGGTAATTTGAAATTTGTGGATGTATTTCATAGTCGGGCCTCGAATTGCAGAGCGTGTTTTCTAAGTACTCGGCGGTGTCTCAAGCTAGATCTCCGAGATATGACCTTCCATCTTGTAGATAAACCATTTTTATTCACTCACAAAGCGCACGGACAAAACCCTTGTCTTAAGTCCAAGCCGTTGCCGAATTTATTATTTAGGGGTAGTCACGAATGACATTTGATACCATCAAGCCAACCATCATCCCTATTTTGGAAGGAGAGGGGTTGGCTCAAGGTTGGCTGAAGCCTGAAGGAGGCGATCTGCGTTATTTCCCCCGAAAATAGACCCCTTGCTGTACGCTCGTATTTACTTACTGTATGTTGCTGTTCTGTTCACCTGTTGTTGAGTGCTCTCAAAAATAAATTGTTTCTAACTCAATTCTGACTGATGTTATTTAGCTAGGCGTGGTTGAGGCTTGCCCAATGTTGCATTTTCCAGCCTCAAGCCCACGTGAGGCTCAATTCAGGTGCACGTTTTTTCAGTACATCAATGCTATTGACAAGCTCGAACATACAGCATGCAAACACCAACATACAGCAATCCGTCGATTTCCTCGGCAGCGACAGAGATCACCCCTTGGATCCAACGAGCATTTTCATCCCTTCTTCGCCTCTCAGTCTAATTTTCTTAACGGAGCTCAGCATTCCCGTCCCAGAAGTCACCCCGATCCAGATAACCGATTGCCGAGCAGCCGAATCGGAAGGAGGTGACGGGTAGCTCCTGGGTAGCTCGAGTATCTTGGATTCGACTTCGGTTCAATGGATTTCTACGCAATACTGAACGTGGCTGAGAATGCTACTCTTGACGAAATCAAGGTGAGTTAGCGCCAGCCTGTGCGACGGGTAACCTTACTTACAGATTATCCGTAGAGGGCATATCGCAAGAAAGCGCTCGAGAACCACCCCGATAAAAATCAGCATGATGTTGAGGGAGCTACCAAACGATTCAACCGTATATTGGAAGCCTATGAGGTCAGAACAGCTGGGATAGCCAACCTAAAAGTCTTACTTTATCTTCCACCAGACTCTATCAAACGACGATGTCGGTCTTTTCCAATACGAGATTCCCGCTGACTAGTCTTCAGAAACGCTTTAATTATGATTTGACTCGAGAATTCAAGTCCAGCTCGGAGCCTCCCGTCCAACCATCCCCGGCCTCTATGCCCGGCGCATGGAATGAGGAAATCCAAGAAATTGCACGTCCTCAAAAGTCTTGGTATCAATGGCTTTACGAACTTGTGTTCCGTCCTCCAATCGAATACACGAGATCCGGATTCGAACCTCAAATTTATGCGGCCAACAATCAACGCGCTGGCCCAGGCATCACTTCGCACATCATCTTGCAATTCTTGCAATCGCTTCATGTTTTGGATTTTTCGAAGGATGATCACACTCAAGGGGTACGCTAATCACAACTGAATTCAACATTACTGACCACGCCAACCAGAGTGCTTTCAAGATCATCGAGAATTTTTTTCTGTGTCTCGCACACGATGAAAGGCTGTGGCAACACAGTAACTCCAGCAAAGTGCATAATTACCCTCGTTTTGGCTGTGGTCACTCTGTGTGGACACAGGATGATTGGGATGTCGCCGACGATGACAGTTTGCTTCATGAAGTTCACCCCTTCTACACCTTTTGGAGTACGTTCCAAACTGCGAAGAGCTTCGACTGGGTCGGACCGTACTCTTGCGGTAATTCAGCCACCCGACGCGAGGAAAGGTATGGTGCTTTCGTTGCAATGTTGTTTATGAGGTACCGACGTTGAGAGAATCAGACTTTGCAGGAAGGCAAATAAGCCGTTCCAGGAAAATGCCAAAGCAGACTACAACGAGATCATTCAGGTCCTTCGCTTTCTCACCAACCTTTCACATTTCTGATTCGTGTTTTTTGGCGCACAGAACATCGCGAAAGCTCTGAAAGGTGTAGATCCGCGTTATCTCACGCACTTGGCCATACAACGGGACAGACAAGAGCAGCCTGGCGCTCAGCCTCACACCACCAAGAAGAAAAAGAAGCAGAAAAAAAAAGAACAAGACGACATGGTAAAGGCAAGGGGGCTACGCCCGGGGACGGTTTTTGGTTTTCGTGGGCCACACCCATATTACATTCTTGGTTTCTACATCAATGCAAGTGCTTGCTCCGCCGCTTCGTTTCGTCTTTTGCACCACACGGGTATAAATTTTCCCAGAATGTCATGGAGCACAGTGAAAGCAAGGGGTAAAATCCATAGCTACGAATTTTGAAAATTTGGAGTAATAGACGAAATATAGAATTCATTCCGGGCAGATGGTTTGAATGAGTGAAAAACGTAGTCCGTATAGTCCTGATATCGATCCTACACTCACGACGGCGGGATCGAGCCTAAACCAGGTACCTATCGCAGTGCGCCTTTGGTTACTACTTGAATTCTATCCAATGTGAAAACGCACGGAAAAATCTGGGAGATCAGGCCAATTGCCAAGTTCCGCAGGGTCACCACCGATGCGAACCCACGCGGAGTGAGATGGAGTCGGTCCGTCCAAGATGAACAGCTGATGCCATCCTGGTGGCGAGACAAACGCGTTGGGAGGTGCTGTGATCGTGCATGTGTTTTCGACGCAACTGAAGGCAGGGAATAGTGTGCGACTGCCCATCGTGTTTCCATGGGTGGAGGAAGTCGCTGAGCATCATGAGGCACGAAGCACATTACGATCAGCGCGATGCTCACCAGCAATCAAAGAAACCTTCATCGTGGACGTGGTGCCATGGGGAAGAGTTACATCAATGCTATAGTCACTCCCGTACGCCCAATCTCTTTCTGTGATATTGAACGATGGCTGCGTGAGGCCTTGCGCCAGATAAGGCGGAACGTAAACCTTGCGTGCGTTCGTGAGGCAAGAGCTTCTGAGTCGATAACGCACAGACCTCGATTCTGAACTCTTCGGGATTGATGCCACCATCCTCTGGGTCCGATCCAGATATCAGTACACGGCCATCTGGAAGGAGGATCGCCTATTGGATTTCAGATAAGACATTTCACCAATAGCCGAAAAGCAACCTCGGAATGATATAAACGAGCAACGATAGTCGTGTTAAGAATGGAAATTCGCTCGTTGAATGGCATCGAGGGATCATACAAGAGAGCGCGGAAATTAGGGTCGTTAGCCAAACCAAACCCTGCGACGCCTTGAACAGCGCCATTCACAATGAGGAATGTTCCGTCGGGGAGTCCAACCATGCACGGCATTACTCGAGGAGACGGCTGTATAATTTCAACTCCTGTATTTTCAAACGCACCAGGTCACTCACCATTCGTTCTAATGCCCATGTAGCGTTATCAACTTCCGGCTGAATCGAAACGCAGTTGTCGAGCGCAATACCAGCACCCGGAGTGCTACCACCACAGACCAATACGGTCAGTGGATCAGTGTATGGAGCATGTTGAGGGAACATCACTGCAGCACCCTCCAATGGATACGTCCTTCCACCCAAAGCTGGAAGGGATGAAAACTTGAGAGAATACCGCCAAACAGGTTACCTACGGCTACTGACTGACGCGGGAATATTGGGCATAGTGGTGATTGTGTCAAATGTGGCTGCGTCGAGGATGCGGGCCTCGTTGTAGTACACTGAACGAATCGGTGAAAATTCAAAGCGATGACATATTTGGCTGGACGCACCAACGAAGAGGTTTCCACTGGGGAGCACGAAGACAAATGGATAGAGGTTGTTAGGGTCGGTCCTGTTTAGCCAATCCAGGAAAATGACGTTCCCTCCTTCGGGAGTAGGCAGAATTTCTACGTTCGGCTCAGGTGAACCATTACTCCCTACTTCGCCTCCAATGACCATAACCGTTCCATTGGGAAGCATCGCAGCAGCTATAAATGAATTTAAAAAATGAAAAAACTGCGGTATGTTGGAACAACATACTTGGGTACCATCGCTGTCTCTGCAAATGGAGTTCTTGAAAATTTTCTTCCCAGTCATTAGTTCCATTGACACCGGGAGAACCGTCGGGAGTGTAGAGCCGCACTCCTTGGGTTGAATCGTCTGACCAGCCCCCTACATTGAGCTGTCTGGCGCCTATGTCTGGTAGGATAATGCTTCCAGAACAGAAGACATCCGTCTTGACATGCATGGTCCGCCAGGCGGCAGAAAAGTTGCTGACCAGACTGAGGTCTAGTTCATAAGCTCCGGTGGTATTCGTGAAACTGGATTTCTCGGTTCGGTTCAGGCCTATCAGTGTGAAGGTGACTCACTTCGATGTCCCGCTCTTTTCAAGGAAAGTGACTTTGTTGTTGACCCCCAGCGTGGCGATCAACGGCACAACGACACTAAATATTAACGACTTCAACGATCGTTTACGTGAACATGCAACTCGATCTTACCCAGGAACTAAAAAGAGTAGGCGACTGAGAGAGAATTGGCAATTGGATTTTCAAACGTACCGAAAAACTAAAAACGAAGCAAATCATTCAGACAAAATCTATGGTCTGAGACGGATGCTCACCTCATAGCTCCCAGTAATTTCAGGGGTATGCCAGACATGAGTTGGCCCTGTCCAAACGTAGTACTGGATCCTATCTATAGGAGCGAGTCAGACCTGTACAGCCCCTATATCTGCGAAGAGAAACGATTTTACCGCCTCCACCGCAAAGATGGATGGGGTCTCCAGGACAAGCGAGATTACAAGAATCTTCTGCTTGAAGTGTTACATTACTAGCGGTAACGTCCGACACATCACCGCAGACTTGGAATCTCAAGAGTCAGCTCAGGATTGCGAGTATGAGGTGAACTCACAGCACTGGAACCCTAGTGGCGGTTTTACGAATAAGCAAAATTCGAAACTAGTCAAAGAGAGCATCACCGAATTCCATTCCACCGGCGGTATATCCGAAGGCTGCGCACTGCGAGAGACAAACCGTGGCAGAATTGTTGTTGGTATTGTCTATTTCCCATGGGAAAACACGGCCACCGTCAACCTCGCTTTACAAGGAGTCAGTACGCATTACAGCGTGACCGGTCCAGTTCACTTACGCTAAACAGCCTTGGTACGACCAAAATCCGGGGATGCTGGAGTTCTGCGGAACGGGGACGGGGAGGATGGTGATATTGGGCGTGGTAGAATATATGGACAAACGGTTTCCGGCGCCGCACTTGAACCTGATTCAAGTCGATGAGAAAACAGTGAAAACCTCACGTACCGCCTGACTGTGCAGCCGTTTAGCTTCAAGCATCATGAGAAGATTCCTGATACACATACGTCAAGTTTCCTCCACAACCGAGGTTGCAATCCGAATCAGGGGCCGGAGTCGCACCGTCTATGAGCTCATTGCCACAAACTAAACGAAGGGGTCAGCATTGCTGTAGTAGTAATGTTCGTTGTTTCTCCATACAGCATTGGGTCTGAAGATCATCATGAATAATTGAACAATTAAATATCACATGCACGAACCGCGAATTCTCCGCCAGCAATTGTGAAGTTTTGGCTCGAGCAGGTCGCAACGCAGGATTCCATCGTCAAGTTCGCATTGTCGTCATTTTGAACTGTGAGCACTCGGCCATTGGCGTTATCGCTGAAGCTAACTGAGTGAACGAAAATGGGAATATGCCAATCATTTACACGAAGCACCCCACATAGGCCCAAGGAGCAGGGAGATCAGTGGCAATGGCAGTGGCTCCACCGCCCCCACCGCCCCCACCGCCTCCCACAGGTGGCGGAGGAAGGTCGTCGCCTGTATAGTTATACATCGTCAGGGCATTCGGGCCGCCGCAGCTGCGAAGAGAGGGAAAATCAGGGGTGTTGCGGAAGCAGCCAACGTGATGAACATACAATTCCGAACTGTTGCCGACACACACCATGTTGCAATCCGAAATAGATTGGGGTGCTCCTCCATTGACTATGGCTGATCCGCAATCTGCACACAAAGTTATTTTTTCGGGAATATGATTGGATGCTGTGAACACCAACAGCATTCGTCAGCGAACTCAGTGCCTGAAAGGCTTCTATTAGAAAACAACAGCTGGACTTGTGAAGAATTACCTGAGAAAGGCATGCCAGCACTAAAACACGCCGCAGTACAGGTCTCGAGAGAAACCTGACCTACAACGTTAACCGCATCGCCGAGGGCGCGTCCTTGACCGTCGACGTTGTCACTTTGGGATGTTAAACGTTATAGTGCTTTCCAAGCTAGCCATACCTGTAACACCCGAGTGATTCCCACTTGCCGATCAAGGCTGGGATCGTGGGAGGTGGTGGTGGTTCGGCACCACTCCAGAAGATGTTTAAACGATTGGCTCCACCACAGGACTCATCAGCATCACCCACACACGCCAAGTTGCAATCAGTGATTGGGGCGGTGGTCGCAGAGTTTTCAATAAAGTTATCGCAATCTAGATGTCGTCTCCGTCAACCATACAATTAAGAAAAATATCGGCCGTACAGCATTCTTGCTTCACGAGGAAAACCAGGGTTAACTTGGTGGTGGAGCGCTCAGCGAACAAGACGGGCTAACCATAAATTCAACTCCTGCGAAGATGAACGCCTTCTCATCACAAAAGTTGATACAGTTCTAAAAAAGCTATCAGTCAAAGACAATGAACCAAGACTGCTCCTGCCTTACCTCCACCGTCATATTTACCGCGTCAGTGAAGCTGGCCCCTGTCAGGGTACGTGCACCGGTGCCGTCTCTGGATGTGGGAACAATCAGCCGAGGGAGCGCCGGAAGTGTGGTACCAACGTGTAACATCCTTTCGAGGACCAGTTTCCTGGGAGCGTGGCGGGAACGGATTGACGGCGTTGCGTGTCTGCATGAGCGTTGCAAAAGAGCAGCAACTAGTCTGCGGAGTCAATAACTGCACGAGGGATACTCAAGCAGGCACAAACGGCGTGTAGTGCGAAAAGCCAGAAATGGCTGGCCATTGGGATGGAGGGACGAGTGTTGTAAGAATCCTGTCGCCGCTCATCTCTTATAGGAACGACAAATCATTCTTTTGACGGTGTGAGAAGAGATCGTGAGGCTTGTGCACAAGTGGCTATGACCAAGGCACTGACAGGCTGGAAAGATGCCGGAAGAGCGAAGCTAAGCCGCCTTGAGGAATAAACGACGCCTTACATGCGGCAACATTCGAGTAATTGGATGAATGAGAACGAATGATATCAGTGGAGAAGGCGAAGACGGAGCCGGGTATCGGTAATCATTATGGAACCCAAACAAGCTGTAAACATCGCGCTGATCAAGTTCAAAAAGAAGCAAAAAATCAACTGCGGCCCAAATAAAAATGAAGAATTTCAGTAGTATGTCTGAGATGCTCTGTTCGCAATTGTAAGGCAATGGTTGCCTCGTTGAATTTGATTCTCAGTTATTTCAAGCTATTCTTAGAGAGCTTGAAGTTGCCCCAAACAGAATCCAACCCGGCGGTGACCACGACATGTTCTGAGTATTATTACAGTCCATGGATCAGTATCATGATATGTTCAGGTCCAAAATGTCAAGATACGGATTCTCGGAGTCTCGATACGCCGGGTGTCTACAATGGCTCAGGGTACCTGGTCTACGATGCGATTTGACTCCGGCCGCAATTTTGAACAGCTTCGCCCGACGGTCAATGCGGTGATATCGATGTCAGCGTTCCTTGATGTCTAACTCTATTCCCAACCCTATTTTTTCTTCCATAATGCACGTCCGGCTATCTGACGCGGGAACTGTGATGGTTTGCCACTAGGGCTTTTTTGCGGTGGTTGATAGGGATGTCCTGGGATAGCACAAACCCACCACGGTCATGAAATGCCGTCAAGCCCAACCGGATGCATGGATTTATATTCACTGTGCATGGAACGGGAATATTGGGTTCAAGTTCGGAGTAATGAGTTCCACCCCAACGCCACGACAAGTAATCTTCTGTCACAATCTAGATTTCTTGCCAAAAGACAAGCTGTTCTAAACTTCCTAAGAGAATTTCGGCTGGAAGGTCGTTGTGCGCAGATAGCATAGTTTTGTCTTGTCCATGGACTTGTATTCGGCGCGTCAGAGGGGCAAGGTCAGAATCTTGTCTTCCAAGAGACGAATTCATGCACTACAGCACCTGTCTAGACAGAGCTATATATGTCTGCCGGTGAAGGTGGAGTAAAAAGAGGATAAATGGAAACAAGAGCGGGGAAACGGGGGGAACACGCGGGAAGTGTTCTGAGTCGAGAGAGAGAAAAAAACCTCGTAGCTCGTCAGATTACCGACGAATGAAAAAGGCGGGCATGGTCATAACGCGTACATGACACGTCTCGCCAGCCGCTCCCGAGGATCATGCGATCGTGCCGTCGCATCATGTGATCCTGCGAGGGATGTCTCGGTTCAACTCTGGGGTGGGTCATTGAACAACCCACGAGCCACTCTCTTTAGGATTTCCTTCGTCCTTAATTTCAGTTTTGTTGGCTCAAATAGAGTTCTACCAGACACGAGCGTATGAGCAATGTGAAGTGTGAGAAATGAGTACATTTCCGAGTCCTTAGGCTTCTCAATGAAATGCACGAGTTTTATGTACGTCGAAGCGCAGAATGAGTCAATAAGATCTAAAGGTCAATGGATCCCACCCGCACGACGTGAAGCAAGCGCATCGTTCCGGCATTAAGGGATTTCTAGTTTGAATCCAGGCTAGCTCTTGGCTTTGTCTTTTTGACTCCACTTCGCACGCTACCAATAGGAAAAAGTGTACGACATGGAGACATGTGCAACCAAGCAGGAAAAGACTAGCTGCTAAAAGGTATTACGCCCATTCAACTTCCCATGAACATTCTGAAACAACTCGTTGCGGAAGGTCCCAGTTTGAGTCTGGGGCGGGTCATCTCGGAGAATAACTCGACTAGGATCATTTTGTTTAATTCTGTCCCTAATTTTGGCTTTGATAGCTCCCCAATCACCCAAAGGGACTGGATTCAAAACAAGTCGTGTCCTTAACTTTGATTCTGAGCAGCGATTGCGGTTACACCGTGGGTAACTTGAGGTCTATGACAAGATGAAATTATTCACAATTATCTCCTTGCCAGCCTGAAGCCGGACATGCGTCTTGACGCAAATTATACGCTTTTGGGGGTCCATAATGGACGAATAAAATGAAAAGAACAAACAACTGCGTTTGACTAGCGTGGGAGCATCAAAGAGCAAAATGATGGATGATTCAGCGATTGACGGTTGAGGAAGACCACGACCACAACGCGTTGCGGTGACATACCTCCTTTCCTTTCTCGGAGAAGAACTCATCCATATCCAGGGATTGACAAAAATATCCCTTGGAGCGTGGCACGCGCCGCCCGCACCACGACCCGCAGGGTATAAACCTAAGTACGCGCCCGTCCATTCGCTCATCTGCCGTCTCGTTAACACCGAGGGCTCAAGTATGGCTGCTTCCGGCGCCGTGTTTGTTTTTGATGAAGGAAAGAACGGGATTGAGAGGTGGACGGACGGGTTTTCTGAGCTTATGAAGGTCTGTGCGCCTCTTTCCCTTCCTCATATTCATCTGGGTATGCTTGTTGACCATCGCCATCGGCGTCCCGCAGGACCTCATCTCCAACTGCAAGTGCGCTATGCCACACCCGTACCGTGCATGCTTTGACCTTGGAATCGAGTTACCCTATACGTACGCCGTCGGCAATCCCCCTGCTCGCCTCGTTTGACATCAGCTGCTGACGCTCGAGCACGGGAAACTTCGGTTTCGGAGGTGCATCTTTGCTTGAGTACTCATCCTCTTTGAGATTGTCGTCATCTCTGTGCCACCTTTCCGCCTCCCCGATCGTCGTGTATCTAGAACTGGGATCGAGCATAACGCATGCGTTCCATGCTTGTGCGTTGGCGCATGGACGTATATCTGCGACCGAGCGCCGAGCGCCGCTATGCTGCCCTCCCATTATCGTATTTTTTGCATTGCCTGCCTCACTCGTCAGTTTTTGCGCATGTCCTCGCCCATACGTCCATGTACCTGCGTGTTCTCCTCGCAGTTATTTTTGTTTCGCGTTCACCGAGACATGTTGCGCCCACGCGTCGCCGTGCATCTGCGAATCGTCCCGCGGCTGCCATTCGCAAGGGCGGGGAGACCTGCAGTAGCAGAGGCTGCACAGGGACATGACTCTCTTTTTCTCCATTTCCTACTATTCTCAAAACAAGTCCAGATTGTCGCCCAGGCCCTTTTACGGGTGTCCTTGCCGTCTGTCCGTATATCTGCTGCGTACTATCTACGCGACCCTTCATCGTGTGTGCTTTGCACGCGTGCAAAGTCTTTTCACCTTGCGGATTCATGTTTTATCCCTCCCTTCCGCGCGAGAGGGGATTTGGCACCGCGCGAACTTGTAATGGCCTGTTCGCATGTCTTGCCTCTGCTGTCTCGGAGCTATCTGAGCCGGCACGTCTACGAGGTTTTATGGTCTGTTCACCGTCCAGGATTTTGTCTTTTGGGACTCGCTCCACGTTTTTTTAATTGCTTCCAGATGTTCATTGGTACTCGATGGTTGTGGAGAGGGACATGACTTTGAGTTTCTGGTCCTAGTATGGACTGCGGCGCTATTGGTGCAAGATAGGCTGGTGCCTTGCATCTATTCATCTTCCACAACGTCGTTGTTTAAAGCAGGTTTGAAGAAGGAATCGCCTCGATGCCCATATTATATCATTATATTTTATGAAACCCAAATTTGAGAAGTATGATCTTTCACTTCTTTGGAACTTCACAAACCAATCTTGGGCCCAGATGCGTCGGTCGTGCCAATTGGTCTGAGGAGATGGACCAAGTGATGGTGATCTCGATCATAGTATAGCGATCCGAACAACTTACCGTAGCAAGCGGCCCCCGAATCGGGGCCGATGCTCTGGGTGTCGTACTCCCGGGCCGTCATGGGATTGCACCAATTGGCCGCCGAGATGACATCGCAGTTGCCGCTCCAGTTCGTCTGAGGGCAGATGTAAACATCTCCTGCGGTTCATTTCTGCAACATCGTGGCAGAACATCCAGAGCCCATTGACATCACAACGTACTTGCACTCCAGCGAGTGTGTTTGCCCCCGGGGAAGCAACAGGTGTTGCGTTCACCGCAGCGGTAAGCAGAGACGTGAAAGGGGGGGCAAAGAGTTCGAAGAAGACCATTTTCCACCCGAGGAATGGGATGAAAGAGGTATTCAGCTAAATCAAACGAGGCTGCAGATTTCGTATCATTATGACTTCACCCGAGGAGGGAAGAAATCAGAACCAGGAAATAACTGGTGCTATGGGCGATGTCGACATTACGTGTACTTGGCATGTATTGCGTTCGATCTGGAGGTTCGCCATTCACGGTACACGAATAGTGACATCTGAATTCAATTTCCGGATGTCTTCAAGCGAATTTACGAGTAGATACTATCAGCCGTCTCTATCTTATGGTTCGGCGTTCAGGGATGGGTCCATGAATCGGACTTTCGCAGTGAGTGAGTGAAGTACCATTATATATTTAGAATTAGGAAGAAGGGGTGGCTGATGCGCCTAGCGAGCGTTGCAAATACTACATTCTTTCTTGGTTGAATATTGTGCGTAACGGCATTTCCTCCGGAGCTAATCTCCCTGCGTAGACTGGCATCGCACCAAGTAAGACCGTAAAACAAGCGGATTAGCTTTGGAATACCTCTGCGAATCGAGTCTCAATATCCCAAACGCTCCAAACAAAAAGTTTGGTTCGAGCTGAACTTGAGGACAACTCAAATTGAACATCAAAGTTGATGGTTGATCATGGATAATCAATCAATGACAAGCATGTACAAGCCCGTGTAATCATGCAATTTTTTTCGTCCTAACTCTTCCGTCTCTTTGGACTTACGGCGGAAGACTCGCAAGAGATTCCATGACACTCCCAGAGTTCCGATTTCCAAATGAAGTCTGGGGAGAAATATTGGAGAATGTTTACAACGAATCCACCCTCAAGAGCTTTTCTCTCACTTGCCACGCTTTCTGTGGCATATCTCGCCCACGCTTGTTTTCTCGCATCACCTTCACTCCGTATGCCATACGTGACCTGAATAGCACAGGCCCGGTACTCCTTCCTTCGCCCACGGAAGTGGACCGCCGCATAGACCGCCTTAACTTCTTGTGCTCCACTCGCATAGCCTCGTTAGTCCGAGAATGCCGCGTCTCCGTGCATAAATTGTACACTGACGTTACGGACTGGTCCTTTTCCACGGACACTCCATACATCTTGCTGAACGCGCTGTTCGGGCGTCTTTTCCATTTCACTGGCTTACGACTGCTCGACACGTACAACATTCTTCTGACGCAGCCGAGACTGAATATTCTATGCCGCCTACCGCACCTGTCTGAGCTTCGTGTCTCGGGAGGTATTGTTACTCCGGGCGAACCCAGCGGACCACCCTCTCCCGGAACCCTGCACGTATCCAATTTCCAGCTATGGCATTATTCTGAATCCGAACTCGGTCACGGAGAGCAGCATTGGATTCCTCTGCTCCATCCGGATCGTCTCCGTGTACTCAGTATGACCTTCAAACCGCGCTTTACGGCCCACGCAGTGCATACTCTGCCGTCTTTCCCGAATGTGCATACATTGGAAGCCACCTTCGATGGTACGACCGCATCGCAGAACTCGACCATCATGTCCAGGTTCCCCGGCGCGCGCATTTTCATACTGCGGGGCGAAGGCTTCGACACCGACGCGGTCTCCCTACAAGCGGGTGCGGTGTTTCCACAGCTACGGGAATATTACGGTCCCCACCAGGCTCTCTCGATACTCCTTCCTTCCGCCCCTATCCTTACCCGCATCCAAACTAGGTGCTCCCGTCCCGAGGATCTGCTCATACGCATTCGGGGCATCCAAGCTCATAAAATCACCTCATTCAATGCGAAATTTACGCAATTTGACATGGCAGCGTTCAACAAAATAGTCGAACTCCTTCCACAACTCCGAGAACTTGTATTCAACATCGTTGTCACGGACACATTCCTCTTGTTCAAACATGAGGTGGAGGACGTTGATGACTTACCAGACGGTGAAGTTGTAGACGACAACGTCGGCGATTATATTAGATATGATTTCGAGGTGCGGATATTCCTACTGGACACTTTGTCGATAAATTTATTTATCAAGGCTATTCCAGGTGTCGTCTTTCTTCTTCGAGCTTTCCGCGGCTCCATTTCTCCCCTTCGGCCTGGAACGTTTTGCGATACACTGGGAATCCGCGGAAGAGGACAACGAACTCAGCGCGTATAAAATCCCCGACTTCGCGAAAATCCGAGATACGCTCGTTGCCAGGTGTCCTGGGCTGACATGGTTGTGGTTCAATGGAATCTATTTCATGTTCGAGTGGCGGCTGATGCCCAATGGAGCAGTGAAGGAGCTGATTGTGAAGAATTCTTGTACGTGCGAATGTCTTTCTTGTTACAGGGTTCAACTCATGCTCATACCTTATGATATAGCGGATGTAGTCCGGCAGTGTGGCGACTTTGGCATTCTCGATGAGTGGGACTGGGACTACAATTACTGAATGCCAGCCACCGCACTCAGAATGCATGTGGATGAACGAAAATGGTTTCTTGATAGCGTGTTACCCATCCCCCTCGTTGCGATTCTTGTCTACTGGTATGATTTTTGGTGCTCTCCAATCTTGACAACGAGCTACATTTCGTTTGGTAAGTGTGGTGCCAGGCTCGGATTCAGTCCAAGACAAACATCGTAGTGAGTAGATCAACCTTGATTCATTGAACCCCATTGGGCGGCCCACACGAATCGGCAACGCTGCCATTCTTCAAACGCCACGCAGTGCGGGAGTTGCCTTGAGTGCGGGTGTTGCCTTGAGTGCGGGTGTTGCCTTCGATTCCCGAAAATATCCATGAAGTCCGAGTCTGACGTGATTGGCGAGGCAGTAACAGTCACTTGTGGTTTTCAGGTCTACCATTCTTTATTGCGCGAGGTACGAGCGAAAATCGATAAAGAGTCTGTCAAGAGAGACAGTCTACCATCCTTTTGTCGGCGTTTTTTGTCGATATGGATCCGGATAAGCCAGATTACATTACACTTCCATTCTTCGTCCCATCTTCCGAGCAACATGCATCTGGATACAGCACGAGTGAGTCTGCATAAAAACGAACATTCCGTTTCATTTCAATTGAAGCAACCTCTAGCAAAGGCGTGATTGCTAACAGACCATATATAAATGGATTATTCTATTTGGCGCCCCGGGGCGCTGCTTACAACTGCAACGCCTCTTCCATTTTGAGTAATATCCCGGTGACCAGGTTTAGGCGAAGGCCGGTCGTGTTAGACTTATCTGAAAGGCAGACAAGTGGTATTAAATATCAAATAATTGATTTTTCACCGACTCCCCTGTTCATTACCTCGTTGAAATATTCTCAGATTTTTTGAGCATGCTTCTGGGAGGAAATAAATGTTTTAAGGATGCCTCGAACAATGCGGCAGTGTCACAGAAATTGTCACAGAATTTTTCATTTGATTTATCCTGCACACTGTAGGCCTTGAATTGGTAAGAGATTTCGCACAGCAATACTCTGAAAATGCATGCAACTCCCTGATTTTCCTCACAAGAAGCGGGCTATAAATGAGTTGGTGGTCAGTCACTCTTTCACATCCCGGCTTATGACAGTACGTGACGCCGTGCACCTCCCGGTGAATTGCCTAGAGTGGAAAGGGGCGTCAAATTTGTAAGCAGCGCCCCGGGGCGCTGAATAGAATCATCCTATATAAATACTTACTTGTTCGTCATTTATATATCGGTTCTGTAACAGAGACTACACCGCTTCCCATGTGTCCCAGCAATATCTCGGGCCGGCGGTGGGCATGGCTACTTTTCGGCCCCTACTTCTGCGAGGTGTGTATCCGATATTTACTCGAGATTCATGAACATTGGTTGACTAGCATGTTCTTTTATGCACAAGGAATGCGGACGGGGTGGTACCCTGCCGGATTTCGGCATCTTGAGGCGCCTATGCACTCAGTGCATGGAACGTTTGTTAGAATTTCCTCAGCTTGAATCGAAATAAGTTCTCACGTCCTTCATACTTTTGCTAGACTCGGCGACATTCGAAACCTTTATCACGGGCACTCCGCTGTAGTGCCCAACCTTATTCCCTGGACGTGGCGCTCGTGTAGGTTTCGTCTCCGTCTTTTCTTCGCCCTTCTTCATGGAATGATCTAGCCGGATCTGGAAACCCTTGGGACGGGAACAAAAAGAGAGTCCTCATCAGCGAAGCGCGATATGTGATCGAGGAGTACGAGGCTCGTGAGCAGGACCAGGGTCCGGAGCCTAACGATTCGGGTCCGCTCGCGGCTTTTGTACGCAAGAGGCTCGACCTTATGCAGGAAAGGCATGAAGTAAACAGTAGCCTCACTCAAATAGTGCCGGGATTGACGCCGGTTGTAGATTCTCCTTCAGGGCGAGCACTGGGTGCGTAGGATGGTAAAAGACAGAGCAGATCATCAAGATGAGTGCGTCAAAAAGATTGGAGCCTGGTGGGTCGTCTTGTTCGCGTTCAGAAACAACGATCTGATGTAGCACGTTCAGGGTTGAAAAAAGGCTGCTCAAGGAAGGTCATGATCCACGAGATATGACGCCAATACGAGATACGATCACCCACCTAGTGGTTGTTCGCAGGATAAACAGACTCTCTTCGAAACGTAGGCACCTATCCGCCGTGTTTGATTGTCTCTCAAAATCATATCTAGACTGGAAGGAAAATCGCCAGGCGTTCTTCGCTGACGTTATTAAGGCCAAACGGGTCCGACTTTCTAAGGAATTGGAAGCACGGTACAGCGTTATTGAGAACGTCCTGGAAGCTTTTCTCTCACGAAGACAACCTTCCACATGGGCATACACCCCGGGCATTTCCGATGTTATGCAATTTTCAGAGTTCCAGCGACTGCTCGACGACACCGAGAGTGAAGTAATTGCTCCTGATGACCGGCGTCTCGTAACAGCACTGGAACAGCTCCCTGCAAGGTTGGAATCGTGGTCTGCTACGGAGCACACCTCTCTCGCGGCGAGAGTGCCTCACTCTACGGATGCATCTGCGGACGTACTCAATCTGGCCACAACTGTGTTCAGTTGCGGAAAAACATATCCCTGGGACTCGTATTCCGATCAGCTACATTGCTGTCTCGTCGGGTGGAAGGGCGCTGGAACATGTCGGGGGCCCACCTGTCATGTTTCATCTCTTGAATATTCCGAACGAGGGAGTACTGCCGCCAGCGCCCTCGTGAGGTTGGCCGGGCTCGATCCGCAGGATGCTACAGTTGATAAAATGGATGCGCTCGACCCACGGTTCATTTGCGACGACTGTCCGATTCAGCAATGGGGACAGGCAGTAATGACATGGGGTGCTTGTGTACGTCCCATTTGTATATTTGTTCGCTTGCATTAAGCTTGCTATCCAGCTTCAGCACGCATTGGATCAAGCCCTCGAAGAATCTGGTACAACCCGACATGTCTCAGCGTGGACGCTCCTCACACCACTTGGCGCAAAAGATATGCGACGGCGAGAATATAATAAAAAAGATTGGTCCCGCGGGGATCCTATCTGGCTCTGCAATCTATGTGCCGCACATTTTCACGGATGTCGCAAGTATGCAGACGCAGTCGCACATGTATCGGCTGAGTCAGTTTCACCTCCAACTCCGCCAAAGACCATTTCTGTAACTCACCTGGCTTTCTAGGCATGATATCGCGCGCCCAAAACGAGGTTTGCATTTCATTGACAGACCCGGCGGCCACCGTCCACCCCGCCTTCCCATTCTCCTTTCTTACGGATTACACGCGGCGGAATACCGCTGCAACCAGTGCGCGGCCGAAAAACCTCACAGCGTCAAATTGATGGCCTTGCGTGACGTGGTTGCCCATGTGCGAGACAAGAAGTGCGTTCTTACTATCGTTCGATTTCCGGTGGTCCTCATCTCCCTGCGATTCAGGCACCGTAGTATTCTGGCAGAACCAGGATACACTCGAGTAGAGAGACTCGTACACTCGTCCTTGGAGAAACCGATGCATATTGGGTGATATACGTACCGTCTCCCGAGCACCAAAAAATAATGATGAATTTGGGATGATTGGGGCTCAACGAATGCTAGGTGGACTCCTGTGTGTGCGAGTTGGCTCGCATCCATATGCTACTTCCGTTATTTGGTAGACTGTGAGAACGTGACGGATGTACGCGCCTTTCATCTAGTCTTCGTACAGGCTAGATATCCGCGATTTTCATCATTTTTTGTTTTTCGTTTTTCGTGTCTCAGTCCAGGGCTCAAATTGGTTCTACGAGCTGCGAGTATAACATGCCTGAAAAAGATATTCCTGACGATTTCTTGCCAACAAATTGCACTATTACTTGACGGACGGAATGTAGGGCGACAAGACGTAGAGGTGAATGGATCATGCCCGTACCCAGTTGAGAAGTCCATTCTGATCTTGTGCGGGAGGTCCTGGTTCGAATCCAGGCTAGGTCTTGATTCTGGCAGTTTCCCCCTTTTTTGCTTCATTCATCTAAACATGCAGCAGATTGAGATGTGCAAGCAAGTAGGAAAAGACTTGCGGGTGCCCACTCAGCACTGAGCAAATGTAACAGAGGAAGTGAGTGAGAGATCCAGTTCAACTATGGAGATAGAACATGTCCCTCTCATCCATTTTTAGTCTCCTCTGGGTTCTGGTAGCTGCGATTGATTCGAACGGTCGACCTCCTAGTATGTGCCAACCTAGTGTTCATGGCAGGAGAAATATGTTTCTAGAGAGTCCCTCGTCAATAAATTGCATTATTACTCGACGGATAGATATGTAGGGCGACAAGACCTAAAGGTGAATGAATCACACCCGTGCCCAGTAGGAGTTCGTTCATAACCTGGTTTGGGAGGACCTAGTTCAAATCCAGGCTAGGTCTTAACTCAGATAGTTTCCGTCATTTTTTTGGCTCCATCATTCACTCGGAACAAAAAGTGTACGGTAAGCAAAGGTTTGCAAGCAGGTAGGAAAGACCCGTTGTTGAAAGGTATCCCACCCATTCCCTGTTTCCAATCTCGATGCTTGTGCTTGGGAGATCTCGGTTCGAGTCCGGGGCGAGTCATACAGAGGACTGCTCCAACCTATTTTATTTGAAACTTCTGCGGGCTCGAATGGGCTTCTGAGACGACCTACGAGTTGTGATAACGAGTTGCGGAGCGGCCTAATGTAGGCTAGCTAGGGTTAGAAAAATGTGATGAGTAGGCAAAGTACAGAATGTAAGGAAACAAGACCTAGCGGTGTTCAACATAACGAGGTGCCGAATTAATAGTTGAAGCGTCTGTCTAGGAGAGACTAGTGCATTCCCCGCGGAACATACACGACATTCTCAACGCACTGTGAGTAGTCGAAGTGATGGTTGGAGGGAGAGAGGCCCTAGCAGTGAATGGCTCACACCCGTGCGACATAATGGAAGTGATCTGAAACGTTATTTGGGAGGACCTGGTTCGAATTCAGGCTGGGTGTTGTTTCAAAATGGATAAAGCTGCTTTTTGATCTCAAGTAGTGTCCAATGTCCATTTTTACGCCTGAAATATTCTGGGGTGCGGATATATTGTGAAGTCTAAGGCGTGAAGAATGCTTCCCGGTAACAAAAAAAAAGATTTCGAAGATGGATTGAACCAGAATGTTGCTCCGAATTAATATCGACTGCTCACATGTAAAATGTTGACAATTGTTCTAAGTAATCGGATCCTTTTCCAATGGAAATGACAATTATGTACTTACTAGTTGAAGTTCGGATGTCGCTAAAGAAGATCTATTAGTGCATATCAAGTGGAATATGTCCGATTATTCAACTGATATTCTTTAGGAGCACCTAGTTCGAACCCACGCTAGGTCCTACCTCGTACACAAATCCTTTTTTGATCCATTCATTCCCCAACCTGGATTCATGCGCACAAGAAACGTGCACTGCAAGCAAAGGTATCTCAGAAAGCAGGGAGCTAGGAAACGACCCACTGGTGAAAGCTATCACACCCGTTCAAGTATCTCCGTAGAAAGAGGTATCCTTGCATGTGGGAGGTCCCAGTTCGAGTCGGGGGTGGGTCTTCGCTGGATTCCTAGGAGATTTTGTCAATTTTATTTTTCAGCCCATCATTGCGATGAATTTCCAGACCGCAAGTCGGAGGTAAGGAAGGAATAGAGCAGGTCTGCGGCTTGAAGACAATTTGAACCGAATTTGAATGGTTGAACCACTAAGTATATATATATACATACTTGTTCGTCATCTATATATCGGTTCTGTAACAGAATTACTTGGACTGCGCAGTCCTGGGAATAGCAAGCCGCTGACCGCGAATGCCAGGTATAAGCCTTTTGGGAGCTCTCCTGAACTCGTTTGAGCCCTGAGAAAAACGAATCACAGAATGATGGCTGACTCAGCAGCGAATTGCGCAATGCCAGTTGACGAGGCCCACGACGACAGCGACGCGAGCAACGAGGAAACTGACTTGGAAAAACACGGAGTTGCAAGTCTTCACCATCCCATCTCGGATTGTTTGGAATAAGAAGAGCTCACGAATGTCCAAATCATGCCTTGGAGCGTGGTACGCGTGCCAGTGCCACCCACAACACGCCTGGATAAGCGCGCCCACAACACGCGTGCATGGCGCCCACTTCTCCGCCCCTCCCCGTCGCGCTCACGCCGCCGTGGTCTGGGTGGCTCGAAACTGCCGGCGACGCCCTCCTCATGCTCGAAACCACCCACCGCGGCCTCATCCCGCACGTCACCCGCCCCCTGCACGACACCGAGCGGCCCCAAATGATTTCCTCCGGGGCCGTCTTCGTCTTTGATGAGGGCGAGACCGGGATTACAAGGTGGATGGACAGATGTTTTGGGAGTCCGTCGAGGATATTGGGGAATTTTTTGATTTATAGAGATGGATGGGAAGGAGCAGGGAGGCCTAGGTGTGTATTGTTCGCTTGCGTTTTTGTATTTGTTGTCTGTTTTGTGAAGGAGGGAGATATCAAGGGACAGCGTCTTCTTTTCCTTGGTTCTCGTCGAGGGCGTCGTTTGCCTTCGTTTTTGCGCGAAGTTACTCTGGGCGAGATACGCGTCAGCTTGCCGTGCACATCTTTGCTTGCTTGCGTCTGCACTCTGCCATGAAATGGAGATATGGTGTGACGGCGTTCTATGCTTATGGGCGCGCGCATATCCACGATCTGCCGCTCCGCCGATCCACTGGCGGCCTGGTCGACGTATCCTCCAGTGCCAACCTGTGTACTGTATTTTCGAATTCTCGTTTTCCAAAAGTCATGCGCGAGTGACACTCTGCTCCTAGTCATTCTGCTTTTTACGCATCCGTACATTTGTGGTGGAGGGCCGCGACGCATCTCTGCATTCCCTCAGGCTTCGCTTTGTGGCTTGGGATGGTTGGGATCATGGCCGCTGGGCTACGGATGTACCGCGCGCGCACATTTACGTGCACTGCGTTCATATTGATTTCTTTGTGTCGCGTTTCCCAAATCTCTGCACGACTGTAAGGGCCGCGCCCTACCCTGTACTCTGTTCTTCATTCCGCGCTGTCTCTTCGTCGCTTTTCGGTGGGGTTTCGTTTTCGTTCTCCCTTACGCGGCCGTTCTGCGTCCGCGAGGATCTCTGCGTCGTAGTTTTTCCTCGTCTCTGTCCGTCGGGCGGTAAAACGTCTGCTGCAGAGGTGCAGGGCTCTGTCCGGTCCGGAGACGGAGTGCGCTTAGGTATGCGTCCATGTCTGTCCTTTTCTGCGCTGGGGCATGGACCGCGTCTGTCTTACTTTGCACTGGGGCGTGAGGCGTGTGCGGTTCCTGCGACACACTTCTGCGCGTGCGTTTGGCTCGTTCTATGTTGGAGGTGGAGGTGCCAACGCGGTGGCTGCAGTGGAAGAACGTCGTGGCACACAGTTATGCGCGCCATCGCGATAGTCAGAAACGAGACCGAGAACCGGAACGGAATCAGAACGGCGGTCGTGAGTGTACAGGGAGATGGGCGGTGAGAGCTCGGGATCTCTTTGCACCTCCCTCCGCCGTACGCGTCTTCACTCTACAAGTGAGGATCCACTCCTTCCTACTCGGCATGCCATCGTGCACCAGAAATAGATGAATAAACAATCCCTGGGTGACCTGTCTCGTTAACCCAGACGTTCGGGTGTGATCCGTTATCTTATCTGAGCGGAGTTTCAATAAATGATAAGGGAACGAAAGCCACAGAGTTGTACTGGGTTTTCCGACCATTGTACTGGGTTCCCGAAAGGGGAATGTTGCGAAAAAGAAATCAAAAAAGGAAAGAGGGTGGGAATTTCAACGAACTTCAAGATGAACTCAAGAAGTCTCACAGAAATCAAATTGCAATCCTCTTGGATGTAGATACGATCCTCACTATTGCCTCATTCAAATTCAGATGAATTCTATTACACAGAATGGGAAGAAAGAAGTAACTATGTCACGTACAAAAGTCGACATCGCGGTGGACAGCGCTGACACGTTCTGGGGTGCCAATGCAACAGCTGGATGAACTGTTGCTGAGATACTTTAGTTGAAACTCAGAAGGAGAAGTTAACAGGACATTTACCCTTGTGCAAGCTAGTTCAAGCGACATTCGAAGCTAAGGCTGCCAATGCAGACCTAGCGGGGGAAATCAGCGACATTAAATGTGAGTCTTAGATGGAGAGTACCCTACAGAGGTGGGGAAGGCTTTTGTTCAGAAGTAGGTGTAGTAAATTGGGGGGAAAAGATGTATATTGAACCACAGATACATCCAGTATTTATACCTCCAGAGAACAATGTATAAGTACGAACAATGGGAAACCAAGAAAAATACTGAGTCCGAAATATATGACTCGAGGAATAATGGTAGGTATGACGAGGTACAGCCTCGGACGCGTCGCAACGCGTTTCACTGCATCGCCTCCGCAACGTGGCCTTGCCGGGCTGACATGTTTACCTCCCAATCCTCCAATCTCGACACTCCCCCTCAGACCGGCAAGAGCCCAAGTCCGCGTGCGAATTTCTCGTGCTTGGGTCTCGCCAGTGGCTTGGTGAAAATGTCGGCGAGTTGGTCCTCAGTAGTGCAATACAGTGGCTCAATTGTACCATTCTCAATCTTCTCCCAAATGAAATGGTTCTGGACATCGAAATGTTTCGAGCGAGCGTGAAATTGAGGGTCTCGAGCGAGCGCCAGCGCTGCTTGGTTATCCTCGTAGATCACGGTAGCGTTGGCCTAGGCGTAACCCATCTCTTCAAGCAAGTAACGGCTCCAGACCGCAAATCGTGTCGCGTGGGCGAGGGCGGTATATTCGGCTTCGGTAGACGAAGTTGCAACCGTAGTTTGTTTCTTCGAACTCCAAGCATAAACCGCTCCTCCGAGCATGAAAGAGTACCCAGAAATCGACTTCTGGTCGTCTGGGTTAGCGGCGTAGTCTGCGTCGCTGTATCCAACAGAAACGATCCCTTCATTGCCAGTATTGCCGTAAACCAGTCCGTAGTTCCTCGTTCCAGAAAGATAACGAAAAACTCGTTTGCAGGCACTCCAATGCTCAGGTCCCGGGTTCGACGAGTACTGACTGAGTGCAGTTACGGCGTACGCGATATCCGGGCGTGTACAAATCACGGCGTACATCAATCCACCAATCATAGACTGATATTGTGCGCGCAGATCCGCTAGTGCTTCGGGGGCATCCACTGGTACTTTGCGCAGTGTGGTGTTGGGGTCCATCGGAGTCGCAAGAGGTTTGGCATCGGTGAGTCCGTATTTTGCCAGCAGCGTCTCAATATAGTGGCGCTGAGAAAGGGAGATCGTCCCGGACTGCCGATCACGCGTGATCTCGATCCCGATGATCTTACGTGGTTCGCCGAGGTCCTTTGTCTCAAACAACCTCTCGATTTCCTCCCTCGTTCTCTCTGCTTCTTGCCTCGACGTCAACAAGATCAGCAAGTCGTCCACCCAAACAGTTATCCAAGTCCGCTCGCCGTCCCGTTCACGAAAATAAACGCAATGGTCAACGGCTGTTTTGATGAGGTGGATGGAGGTAAGTTTGCTGTCGAACTTGCGATTCCATTCGCGTCCCGACTGCTTTAACCCATAAATTGTTTTCAATAATCTCCACACACGTCCAGTTCCGTCATCAAAGCCTGGAGGCTGCCGCATATATATTTCCTCTTTGAGCTCGCCATTGAGGTACGCTCCCCGAATGTCCATTTGAATAATTTCTAAGTCTTCTAGGGCTGCGATGGCGAGTGCGGTGCGCACCGATTCGAGACGAACCACGGGAGCGAACGTCTCTGTGAAATCCACTCCGGGAATCTGCGAGCAACCGAGGGCAACGAGTCTGGCTTTATGTCTCGACACTCGGCCCAGCTCGTCAACCTTCTTAACAAAAGTCCATTTACTTCCAATTGCTTGGCGACCCACTGGTAGCTCCACGAGCTCGTACGTCCCTTTCTCTTTCATCATCTCTATTTCTTCTCTCATCGCTTGCTTCCATTCCAGCTGCTCACTCGACTTCACCGCCTCGTTGTATGTGCGCGGCGCGCCGGTGGCCTCGAGGATGTGTTCTCCCAAGAATGCATACTCCGCTCGCTCTATCTCCGCTTCTTCCACAATTTTCTCGCGTGACGGGGGTGCCGACCGCGCACCTTTCGCTGTTCTCGCATCTGGGTTGTTCAGCTTGCGGTAGTCGATGTCGGTGGTTTGGCGGGATGAACGGCGTAGGGTGTGTTCAGGTGCATCCTTGTGTTCCTCGATTGTGACTGGTGGAGTTGACGATGTAGAATTTTCCAGTGGAGGCATGCTCAGTGACTGCGACGGCTTCTGCGCCTGCTGCTGCGACAGTGTCTGCGCACGCTGCTGCGATGCTGTCTGCGTCTGCGGCTGCTCTCTCTCTGGCGCTGTCGGCTGGGGGTGTCCTTCCACGAGCGCAGGTTGTGCAGATTTTTCTGTGGGCGATTGCTGGCTCGGCTTCCCCAGCTCCCCCTCGAGCTGCACATCGACCAGGGGCTGGGAGCTCGGCTCTACCCATATGACGTTTCTCGACTCTCGAATTACACGGTTCTTGCCATCGTAATATCTCACGATGTCTGTATGTTCTCCGAAACTCACGAACATATATTTTCCTGCCTTCTCATGATCTCCCCCTAGCTTCGACAACTTCTGCACTGGCTCGCGCTTCACCCACACTTCGCACCCGAACTCCCTCAAGTGCGATACATCGGGTTTCTTCCGCGTCCACGCCTCCCCCGGTGTCTTTCCTTGGAGTGCGTGCATCGGTGCACGGTTTCGGATATACGCCGCATACTCGACGGCTGCCTCCCAAAGAAAGGCCGGTAAATTCCTCGCGACCAACATCGTACGCGCTAGCTCAACAACCGTGCGATTGAATCGCTCGGCGACTCCATTCGATGAGTGCGCGTACAGTGCAGGGTTCTGTAGTGTGATCCCACGGCTTTTCAGCCATGCCTTCACCGCTCTGCTGGTGAGTTCCTTGGTGTTGTCCACTCAGATGACCTTCGGTGTGTACCCGTACTGACGTTCAACCCATGCAATGTAGTCCTTAATTTTCCCAAAGGCTTCATCCCGGCTCTTCAAGAAATCCGGCTTACAATGCCGTGTCGCATCGTCTGTAAACAAGATAGCATATCTTGATTTGTTCAAGGATTCGACTCGCACAGGTCCCCAAATGTCGCTGTGTGTCAACTCCCCCGGGTCCTCGCGTCGGTTCTTCGCTTCTTGTGGATACGGCTTTGCTGTCATTTTAGCCTTGACACAAGCTTCACATTGGCTGAGCGGTGGAGAGTTTTCGTCCACGGTGAGTCCTTCAACAAGATCCTCCCTCACGAGTCTCTCTAACCCACTCTTAGCCAGGTGTCCCATCCGTCGGTGCCAGGCGTCCCACGTCTGATTGCTCGCCTCCACGGCGGCGTGCGCATTTTATCGCGCCTCGTTTAGCACTTGCTTCCGGGCTCGCGCGGCCATTGGGTACAGACGTCCTGTCTTGCATCCCTTTGCCATTACTCGACTATCAGTGCGTCGCACGAATTCAACCTTGCCGTGACTGAATTTGGCTTCCAAGCCAGCATCATCAAGTCGGCTAATTGATAGCAAATTGTGTGCGCATGTCGGTGCAAACAGCACATCAAGCAATCGGTGAGTGATTGTTTTCCCATCGACTTCGCAGTCTAACAGGACTGTTCCGCGTCCCAGAGCGTGCAGTGGGGTGCTTCCAACGCCCTCAACAGGGATGCTAATCGCTCGCATCTCAACAAACATTGTCCGGTCGTTGCAGATGTGGGAAGTAGTGCCCGAGTCGGCGAGCCAGGAATAAAAGGAAATATTGTTGAATTTGGCAAGGTACGTGGTCTCCACAAAGTCTGTGTCTACGTCCTCGGCCTTGTTCGCTTTCTCTTTCTTCCCGCGACGTCCAGGACCCTTCCCCTCTTTACCTCCGCCTTTCGACCAGCAATCGGCGGCGATGTGTCCCATCTTGTGACAATTGTAACATTCCACCTTTTTCTTTTCTCCTCTTCCATTGCTCCGCTCTGCTCGTCTGTACATCGCCGAGTTCCCGTCACCGTTCTTCTCAAGTCTCCGACGATATTCCTCAAGTACCAAAGAAATAAATTCGTAGGAAGAAATGGTTGGGGTGTTGCTCGATGCGCCCAAATATGCCGAGGTAAAGTTGTCCCAGGACTCGGGGGAGCGAGCTGATTATTAGCAGCAGAAAGTCTTCATCTGAGACAACGCTGCCAAGGATCGCGAGCTCCTCCTGGATCCGGCGCAACTCCGTAACATGAACAGCAATGTCCGTCGCATCATCGGCTATCGTACGGTACAGACGGCGGTGGTGCGAAAGAATTCCCAATTTTCCACCTCTCTCCTTCACCTGCCTAAGCTGCGACCACATGTCGGCTGCAGTCTTGGCGCCCGCGATGTGGACCATCTGCGAGTCACTCAAGGTAAGCTCAACTTGCGTCTGCGCTTTGCCATCCAACTCCTCCCATCGCTCGATCTTCTTCTTCTCATCTGCCGTTGGCTTGTCCGGATCCGCGGCGACAGGCTTCTTCTCGGTTCCCTCGACGATCTTCAAGAGACCACGCTCACGGAATATGGCGGTAACGCGGCGCTTCCAAGGAACCCAGTTGTTGTCGTTCAGCTGTTCGATCCGGAACAATGACGATGGAGTGGTGTCGGCGGCGGTCGTAGTCGACATGTTGGTGTTGGTTGTGTGAGGTAGAGGTGAGTTGAATTTAGTTTAGGTTGGATAAGCGCAGGGCCCGATAACCTGTAGTAAATTGGAGGGAAAAGATGTATATTGAACCACAGATACATCCAGTATTTATACCTCCAGAGAACAATGTATAAGTACGAACAATGGGAAACCAAGAACGATACTGAGTCTGAAATATATGACTTGAGGAATAATGGTAGGTATGACGAGGTACAGCCTCGGACGCGTCGCGACACGTTTCACTGCATCGCCTCCGCAACGTGGCCTTGCCGGGCTGACACGTTTACCTCCCAATCCTCCAATCTCGACAGTAGGAAGGAAGAAACAGAAAGGAAACACTCGCTTTGTGCGGTAGTCCATTTTGGGGCAGCTGGACGTGACGAGAGGCGATACGGATACGTTCTCGGCGAGATTGTGGCGTGAAAGTTAGACGAAAATTGTCCCCGGTGGACAGAGAAAACTTGGTTCAGAGGGAAACTCACAAATACATAACTTTGTGTGCAGGCTCATTCTAGATGGAAATCGCTTTTGGGGAGAGTGATGCGGACGCTTCCGGAGCATTGGGATGGCAAGTTGGAAGGGTCCTGGAGCGACTGGATTCACTCCAGGTCAAGAGCAAATCAACAAACTGAGAGAGAGATAACCTATTTCTTTGTGGGGACATTTGGCCACAACTTGATGCTGCCTCAAAGCAGGAATGAAGCGGTGGCCTTCTGAAAAAGGGCTAGAAGACACTTGACGTCCTTCTCCCCTTCCGGCTTGCCCCTCGTGTCGCCGATGGCGCGTATTGGCCAGGATCAAACACCAGCCCATGAGGATGTTTTGCACAGGTAAAAGAGTGATTTTTCGTGTTCTGATTTTTGTGAACATATCAAATTATTTATATTCATACTAGCTAGTCGGAAAACCAAGTAGAAAGGCTTGAGTTGCATGCCGTAAGTTATGTGCGTTATGTGAACCCAGCTGATTGGTCGATTCACCTTGTACTGTGATCGAGCGCACCACTTTTCTTATCATTTATGTCAATCACACGGAACACTCCGTGATGGCAGAGATAAGATAAATTCAACCTGCAGGGATACAGAGCGGTCACAGTACAACGTCTGGGTTACCGAGACAGCTGGGTGACGCTTGTTTCCGCATGGTCTTCCGGTTCAAATGTTAGATCAAGAGCGGTGTGCGGAGTAAGCAAATAAGTCTTGCTTTTGAATGGGCTAGTTACCTGATCTCTTTCCTGCGTAAGGGCCCGTATCGACATTTGGACTGGTTGATGCGATGTCCCGAACACAGATTCATCGACCCCAGGAACGTTGCGAGGCTGTAGCACTTCGTGGCTGTTCGGTGTACGCTGTACCAATCGGCTTCCGAAATGTTCGAAGGATGTCTATAGCAGTAAATCCAATTGATTTGCTGCAAGCCGAATAGTGGAATGTTGCTTCCATCCTTCATCTGTGGGAGCGAGCAGAATCTTGAGGGTTGGAATTCAGCTTCAAAAGCTGAAATCCCGTTGCGACAACTCCATGATCGAATATTTTGTCAGTCTGAGCTCCTTGAAGCTGAGAGGTGCCGTACTGAAAGACCGTTTCCTTGACGTTCATATGCTTGAGTGAGCATTAAATTTCCAGAGACCAAAAAAGAGGTCCATTCAGAAACAAATCACAATCCAAGGCTCATGGAAGGAACTGACCTTTTTTCAAACCTTCCTTGTTCTATTCAAGTTCTGTTTGTGCCACGCCGCTTGCCGGCTTCCTCCAAATCATATTTATAACCTTGAACTCCGAGTCGATGCAGTGCTCAATCAAGTATAAACATGCACAAACTCCTTTAATCGTGCCACACCTCGGCCACGCCCAAGCCACGCCAGTTGTTCTTCTCCCTCAGCTCGTTCTCAGATCTCTGGAGACTTTCCGGGGACAGTCCCTTCGTCGAATGCATGACGGCCGCGGCATCTAGACTTCCTAACGAGGTGTGGGGAGAGATATTGAAGAACGTTCCTGACACCGACCCTCCCGACAAATCCGCCTTCAAAAGCTTTTCCTTGACATGTAGCGCTTTCTGCGGCATATCCCGCTCACACCTGTTTTCCCGCATCGACTTCACTTCATATATTATTGGTGACAACGGGGCCCCGCTGCTTCCCTCGCCCTCCGAAGTAGACCGTCGTATACAGCGCCTGGATTTCTTGTGCTCGACGGAAATAGCACCATTCGTTCGAGAATGCCACATTCTAGGGCAACATCCATCGCGCTACTGGAGTCAATGGACCTTTTCCACAGACGCTCCATATATCTTGTTGGATGCGCTGTTCGAGCGTCTTGTGCGTTTCACCGGGCTGCAGATGCTTTACCCGTGCCGCATCTCTTTGACGCAGCCGAGGCTGGACATTCTATTACGCCTGCAACACATTTCCAAGCTTTGCATCGTATACTGTACCGTTGTTCCCAAGCAACATATCCCTCTCCCGCCCGCAGTCCACTTATCTGAATTCCATCTTTGGGACCGCACGGACTATTGGATTCCTCTACTCGATCCGGACTACCTGCGTGTATTAAGCGTGACCCTCGACTCAGACTCCATCCGTCGCGCAGTTCAAACCATCCCGACGCTACCCAACGTCCACAGGTTGAGCGCTAGTAGCAACAACATGACATCGTCGCAGAGCTTGACTTTTCTCTCCAAGTTCCCTGGCCTACGCATTCTCAGCTTATGGCACTACGGTAGTGCCATTGACATCGACGTAGTCGTGGAAATGGAGGCGATGTTCCCGCACCTCCAAGAGTACTACGGCTGTTGTCAAGCTTTGTCGTTATTTCGTGGTTCTACGGCCCTTAGACGCATGCAAACCAACTTGGCCTCTCCCCAGGATTTTCTCATCCGCATCCAGGCCATCCAGGGTCTCACAATCACCTCACTCCATGCGACATTCACGATGCTCGACAATGCAGTGTTCAACGAAATAGTCAAATTCCTTCCGCAGCTCACCGAACTTCTACTCATCATCTCTGTGGAGGACATATCTACATTGTTTGAGCATGAGATATATGGGGACGGTGAACTCCCGGGGAATGAGGTTTTGGACGGCAAATGTGGCGATTATGTTCGATCCGGTTTCACAGTGCGAATTTCCCCCGCCCCATCCGGAAGTCGACTTACTGTCTCGTGCTAGGTGTCAACTTTCTTCCTTGAGCTTTCCAACGTCCCGGCTCTGCCTCCTGGTCTCGAACGCCTCGCGATAAGCTGGGAATTCAACGAGGACGAGTTTTCCGAGCAGTACAGCTCGTACGAAATCCCCGACTTCGCGGACAATTTGGATACGCTTGTGGCAAAAATGCCCCGCTCTCGCATGGATCTGGCTCAATGGCATTTACTTCATGTTCGAATGGCAGCTCATGCCTGACGGAACGGGGTGGGCATACGTTGCGGAGAACTTTGGTAAGGCTTTCTTTACTTCTTCCATCTATTGTTCAGTTCGGGCTAAGATTACATATCATAGAGGATGGCGACGAACTGCGCCATAACCATGAAATTTTCTGGGGATGGGATTGAGTCGTGGCTGCTAAATGCGAACCGTCGCGATCGTACACACGAATACATAGACGAATACGTTTTCTTCATACGATGTCCCCCTATCGCGGTTCCTGCTCAGCTACATTTACAATTCTTGGTGCTCGTTTTCGCGTGGTATAATGCAATTGTTGTAACAGTAACCATTTCCTAGAAATTCTCGCCAGTCTAGAGACATTCGCTTCGACCAGGTGCGCGATAAGATTGGTTTGTTCATTGGAGCCGACCAGGAATTTTGTCTTCGATTTTTCGTTCCTGGTTTCAGGTTCGATGGCTGTGACCCACGAGCATACTTAATGAGCTGGATGCGGTTGCTATAAACTGTAAGTCCAAGTGGTTGAGCTGGTACTGCCTCTAAACACGATCCGTTTTGCTGAGGTATGCTACAACTTCAGGGTGTTACTTGTGGAGTTGAATGCAAGGAATTGAGGAAGCCCTAGAGGTTAACGACACACCCGTGTCACTTGGCAAGCTATGAGCTGTGGTTCTGCTCGGGAAGTCCCGGTTCGAATCCAGGCTAGGTCTTGCAGTTCGTCCGACCGCTTTTTTCGTTTTGAGGCTCAGCCATCTTCGCGATAAAAATTGGATTCGGATGCAAAAAATGTGATCAGTGAGGTGAAGTGTGCACGAAAGCAGGAAAGACCCATTGGTGCAACGTATCATACACACCCAACTTATGGGAGTGATCGAAAGCGTGTGTGGGAGCTCCCAGTTCAAGTCTGGAGTGGGTCCCTGTTATTGGTTTCCATATTTTTGGTCCATTTTCTGTTGGTTGTGCATCTTTTGGATAAATTTCCGGTGTATGGGAATAAGGAACGAGTCGAGCTTTGCGGCTACGAGACAACTTAAACCAACTTATAACGTACACAGTCGGACCACTAACTTGAAGTCAAATTGCTAATAGTTAAACTAAGTTTAGCTTACAAATACCTCGGTTTCTTACGATGCACATTGTCTTATTCAGATGGGCCGCTGGTGTGGTGCTCTGTTTTGGAGCGTTAGGCAGGAGGAAAGTGTACAATAAGCAGGGACGGCCCACTGGTGAACCCACCCAGCTTAAAGTGGGAATTGTCGAAAATATGTGTGTGGGAGGTCCCAGCTCGGGATGGGTCTCTGCATCATTTCAATACGTACCTTTTTTTTTCTTTTGGTTGCACATCTTTCGGAAGAATTTCCGGTGTATGGGAATAAGGAACGAGTCGAGCTTTGCGGCTATATATAAGGCAACTCGAACCAAATTCTAACGTACACAATTGAACCACCAACTTACAAATACTCTAGTTTTTTACGATGCGCAATGTCTTATTCAGCCGGGCCGCTGGTGTGGTGCTCTGTTTTGGAGTGTCGAGCAGGGAGAAAGTGTACAATAAGTAGAGCTGCGCCAGCAAGCAGTGAAGACCCACTGATGAAGCGTATCATACTCATCCAACTTTAACAGCTCGAGACAGAGCAAATGTTCAAGGGAGACCCAGTTCAAGTCTGGGTGGGTCATGGAAAGGCGACAACATTTTTTTGGTTTTCTGTCTTGTGTTTATTAAAGTCAAGGTTGCTGACCCGAAATGGCCCCAAGCACTTTCATTGTCAATGAAGTGAAATTACATAACTTCGAAACCAAAAAAAAACATGTAAAACTTTGCTGACACTCAGTGTTGGGTGGCTTTTCCCTCAATCAAATGGGCGAATACGTATACTATCGAAGGAGCGGAAGGTGGGTAAAGAAGCCCCAGAGGTGAATGGCTCACACCCGCCTTTGTTAATAGTACTCCTCGTATTGACATTGTGGAGGACCTGGTTCGAATCCAGGCTGGGTCTTGATATTTGGAGATGTTATAGCTTTTTGTATAATTTACCGGCCGGTATCTGAAGATTTCCATCCTCCACGGGATGGAGACATGTAGGGGGTGGCGAAGACTTGGACAGGCTGCTTTTGAGGCGGTTGAATTCCCAACGCTCACAAGTGACAAGTCCTCAGTGAGTCCAGCCAATTGATGCAATCTGAGCAATAAGGGATGACGGTTTTAGACACGACGACATTGGCTTTAGTAGGAGTCGCAGTCGAGCTCAAATCGAGTTTCAACCAAGTTTCAACCCGTTTGACGACCGTGCGACCAACTGAGAAGCGAATGAATGATGGCTGAGTCAGCGACGTTCTAGGCTAGGCATAATTATACTTTCAAGCGTGGCACGCGCGCCACCCACAACACGCCGGGATAAGCGCGTTGTGGCCCTTAACACGTCGGCTTGAGGGCTCCTGTTCCCGTTGATGGTGTCATTGTCGATTTAATTTTCTGTGTCGAGAATCGGGGACAGAGAAGAGGGAGGTGCCAGGCAGATGTGCATGCGGATGGAGCAGCAGCGGAGGGCTCGTCTCGTCCCCAGATCTTGAGCGTAGTTCTGCTCTTGCCCGACCGCGAGCCTGTGTGGATCATATACCCATCGGCACGGTCTCTTCATCTCACACCGGAAAAGGAAAGATTATATAATGCACTGAAAGTCTACCTGAAAATGCGAATTTCATTTTATATTTTAGATCTACAGAAATTAGGAATATCTTTGTGTCTGAAAGGTGAAATGAAAATATGTATTCCATATTCCATTTCAGACTCACTGAAAAAAGGACTTTCAATGCTTATGAAATGTGTTCTGAAAGGACCACTTTAGGCACACCTTTCAGAAGTGCTGAAAGACCTATTTTCAGAAACAAAGAAAGTCATGCTGAAAGTTCAAATTTCAGTGCACCTTTCATGAGCACTGAAAGATCTATTTTCAGATAAAACAAAGCTATTTTCAGATGAAACAAAGACAATCATCTGAAAATAGAACTTTCAATGCTCCTGAAAGGTGCGCTGAAATTTGAACTTTCAGCGCACCTTTCTTTGTTTCTGAAAATAGGCTTTTCAGCACTTCTGAAAGGTGTGCCTAAAGTGGTCCTTTCAGAACACATTTCATAAGCATTGAAAGTCCTTTTTTCAGTGAGTCTGAAATGGAATATGGAATACATATTTTCATTTCACCTTTCAGACACAAAGATATTCCTAATTTCTGTAGATCTAAAATATAAAATGAAATTCGCATTTTCAGGTAGACTTTCAGTGCATTATATAATTTTTCCTTTTCTGGTGTGTCTTCCTCCTTCGGTGCCAGGAAGTGTTCACTCTCCAATTCATTCTGTTGTCCTTGCGGGGCCATATGCTTATGTTGTTCGCGTTTACCCGAACCGCGCGTCAAAGGTCCTCCGCGGAGCAGGACAAATCGCGCGCCACATCCCACAAACGAGTTCGTTCATCGCCTGACTGCCTTGTAGTTAACGCTTGTTATGTCTTCATCACTCTCCGTGTCTTCCGGGCCGACAGACGGACGCATCTACACGACTTCGAGTCTTAGTATTCCTGCTTTCAACGCGGACTGGAAGCAAGATATCTGAAGCTTCCGGTGCAGAACAACTGTCATGCCAAACTGCACAAATTCCGACTGACTGAATGGAGCAACGAACATTATTAAAACCAGAAAATTACAATAATGTACGGAAATGAGGAAATGGCATGACAAAAACACCCAGAAACCCTGCCTACGAAATGCTCACGGCCGAGGAAGGCTACCCAATGGAACTAAAAAGAAACAGACCAGGTGACACTGTCGTTGCCGTGCAGATGCCAGTTGGGATCTATCGTAGCGAGGGCATCTTGAGTTAGATCGACTCCATTGGTGCCGCAGGTGGGGCATTGGTCCGCAACGATAGCTTCGACGGTCGCGCCTTGATCTGAAGGGCGGACGTTAGTTCTTCATCTTTTTCAGCTATTCAAAGAACTCACATGTGACGGTCATGGTGGCGCCGCAGTGCGAGCCACCATCCCAATGATCGATCCCAATTGCAACGGCCATATCTGAGGTCTGGATAGGCCAGCCACAAGCTCCGAAACCGCCGTCGGGCGTGTAATAAGTCGCTGCGTGAAGCAAAATCAGTCAGGAGTTTAGTACACCGAATGAATGCGTACCGAATCCGGAGTAACTAGTTGCAGGCGGCGGCGGCGGACTGCTGGTGCCAATATCGCAGTATATGCTGGCAACCTGTTCAAGCATCATGAATAACTCGCTGGTGGCCTAGTACAATTTAAACTGACTGCAAGAGCCCAAGGATTGGCTGTAGCCCACCCGCCCGTCGGGTCCCCGGGGTAGGTGAAGGTCCACACAGAGCCGCCAGTACCGCACCATTGCTCGCTGTCGAAAGGCAAGCCATGAGTAAATAATATGTGAGAACGGCAACTTCAACAGAAACTGACGAGTATGCTGTAAATGTACACCAAGTCAGAGATAGACAGACAATGCAGAAAATTCCCGTACCATAGCAGGTCGCTCCCTCGTCTGGGCCAATGCTCTGGATGTCGTACTGCCAGCCAGGAAGATTGTTACATTCATTTGCCGCCGAAATAGTAGTGCAGTCGCCTCCGAAGCCGGTCTGTGGGCAGATGTAGACATTGCCTGGAGTTCGTTTCTAACGCAAGTCGTCAGAATAGGATGCAGTGGAAATGGACAATAATTCCGAACCGTAACTTGCGACAACGAGTTGAGTTCAACCGGCGACGCATTGGCCACAGCGGCAAGAGCAATGGTGAAGAGAGGGGCGAAAATCTTGGAGGTGAAGACCATTTTGAAGTCGAAGAAATAAGCAGAAGAGATATTCGGTGCTTGAGGAATTGCGCTGAAGGCCCTAGGTTTTATACCAGGATTCTGAACCCGATGCGTCGGACGCAGCATAACCGGCGTTCTTTCAATTGCAATGACACGGGGACGTTTCACTGCTTTGGTGGATGTTGTGCGTGTGTACGAGCCCGACGGTCTTCTTCCGAAAGCAATTTATAGCGAGCCAAGAGTGAGGCTTGAGCGAGGGACCAGAACGTCTGCGACAGCGAATTGGATATGAAAAAGGTTCTGTTTAGAGGTGAATGAGAACAAGATTCAGCCTCATACAGAAACTCAAGAATTGTGTTGCAGGCAGGGAGTTCAAGCACTCGCACGGAGGATCCCGGGACGGATGGTCTCGGGACCGCCCATCTCGGAACCTGCACTCAATGGCGAGTCTGTCGCAGGAGATAGCAGAAGAAGACACCGAGAATTCCAAATGACTTGAGCTGCGCTCCGAAGACACTCCGAAGTAAAAAAGTTTTCATCAGCTTTGGAAAAAAAAAGGATGCTCCAAACAAATCATTATCCGAGACGGATGGTGAAAAGCGGTGAATTTGATGTTTCAGTAAGGAGAGAAATGTCTATGAATCGGTCAGTACGCACAGAAAGCAAGGGGAAAAAACCGCAGTGTGTACCTCCTTTGACTGGATTCGAAGTATATCCAGTACACAGCTTAAAGCTCCGTCCCCAGCATGATGCTCCTCGAAATGGAACTGTCATTGTGAACCAGACCATTGGCGTTCCGGAAAATTTCGAGAAGCCGGTGCCCGCGAAGAAAGAGATCTAGCATACGTTGCACGAGACCGGTGAGACGGAGAATGGTGCACAGCATTGAATTGAATGTTTCAATAAAAACAGTAATGTCTATGGATCGGTCTTTGCGCACAGAAAGCAGGGGGAAAAACCACAGCGTCTGTACCTCCTTTGACTGGATTCGAAGTATATTTGCTGCCAGTGCCCAGCATGAAGTTTCTCGAAATTGAACCGTTATTGTGAACCAGACCATTGGCGCTCCGGCCAATTTCGAGAAGCCGGCACCCGAGAAGAACGCACAAGACCTGGGGACAGCCACAAAGAGACAACAGTCGGGGACATTCGGTGATACCCGCTGGGTAGACTATGCAGTCTTCATGCGAATCGATCGGTTTTCGTGACATTCGTCGCGACTCGCATCCTCGCCCGAAAATGGCCCAGGGTGATGGGTTCAGTCTTGTGGTCGCAAATGTCCAATATTAATCCTGACGACTGGATCTTGTCATGGATTGCTATTGACGAGATCCTGCGCGTCAACCTGGGCACAAAAGGCCGCACGGACAGCAACAGTTTTCAAAGGCCAGCGGAGAGCGTGGATCCGCATTGATCCGAGTTGTGATGCCGTCAGAGTTCTGAGCTCACATTCTTTTCATCTGTTCGACATCTTGCGTACTGTGCAAGCAAGCAGAACAAACCCACTGGTGAAAGGTACCCAGCTTGTGCGAATGATTGAAGACGTGTGTGGGAGGTCCCAGCTCAAGCCTGGGGGTCTCTGAGTCGTTTCAATTTTTTTTGTTCCATTTGCTTTTGGTTGTGCTGCTTGTGCATCTTTTGGATGCATTTCCGACTACAAGATGTGGATGTCTAAAGAAGGAATAGAGTTTTGTAGCCCGGCCGCCGGCGCTGCAAGAACTTGAACCAAATCTGAACAGTTGAATCATTTATTCGTCAGTGATGTACAAAGTGGCTCACTTAGCCGGTCCGCTGGTGCTGTTCAAATTGAGCGCTGAACCATCGGGAAATGTACACCTCGTCGGCTGCGAACTTGGAATATTTCATGAAAAATGGGTTTATAAAGGAGCTATTACAATAACGTGTGGGCCACATTACGGAAAAGACAGAATGTAGGCACGAAGGGCAGAATTCAGGCAAAGCAGACCTAGAGGTGAATGGATCACACCCTTGCCATATAAGGCATTCGTTCTAGTACTAGTTCATCGACCTTGCGTGGGAAGACCTGGTTCGAATCCAGGCTAAATCTTGATCGATTGATTCATCAATCTTTGCAGTTTTTGCTCCGAGGTCCAGTAAGGTGAAGCATATTGGGAAGAGAGAAAGACCTGCTGGTGAAATGCCTCATACCCATCCAGCTTGAAATGAATCGAGAACGTGTGTGCGGGAGGTCTCAGTTCGACTCTGGGGGTGGTCATATAGCTTTCTGGGTTTGATAATTTTTTATTCGATTTCTTTCTCGACCTAGGCCATTCTAGGACTTTGAGTTTCTAAAATCCTAACACGGCTGTGTATATATCAAACAAACAAGGAGATGGACTTGGCAGTTGCAACATCTGTTTGAGCTACAGTTTCTGTGAAGTTGAACAGTGGACGACCAGTACTACTTACTCAAAGCCAGGAAAGTGAGTTGATAAGATCTGGGGGTGTCATCAGTGAATGGCTCACCCATACAAGCTCGAAATTCTATCTCGCATGTTGTTTGGGAGGACCTGGTTCGAATTCAGGCTAGGTCTTGAATCCGCTGTCAGCATTGTTCCATTTTTGGCTCCTTTCATTCTCCCGCGCCTTTGGGAGAAGGAAAATGTACAATGGAACTACGCAAGCAAGGAGGAAAGACCCGCTGGTGAACTGTATTAGTATCTACCCACCCAGCTTATGGGAGTGATCGAAAGCGTGTGTGGGAGGTCCCAGCTCGGGTCTTGGGTGGGTCTCTGTGGGTCATTCGGGTTTCATATTTATTTTTTGGTCTATTTTCTTTCGGTTCTGAATCTCTGAGATAAATTTCCGCTGTGTAGAACAAGAAACGAGGAGAGCTTTGCGGCTGTAAGACAACTTGAACCAAATTTTAACGTGAATAGTTGAATCACTTACTTATAAGTACTCTAGTTTTTGCGATGTACATTTTCTGATTCAGCCGGCCGCTGGGGCGGCGCTCAGTTTTGGAGCCTTAGGTGGAAGGAAAGTGTACAACAAGTAGAGTTGTCCAAGGAAGTAGGAAACGACCCACTGGTGAAAGGTATCATACCCATTCAACTTCAACCACCTGAAATAAAGCAAGTCTTTGTGGGAGTCCCAGTTCGACTCTGGGGTGGGTCATAACCGAGTACCACAAACCTTTTGTTTTGTTGTTCCTTTCAGGTTTGGTGGTCGCGACCCGCGAGTAAAACGAAATTCGGGTCCAAATGGTTGAAACAGTATCATAGCTGACTCTTCATTTTCTAAAACACGATTTGTTTTGCTGATGGTTTGCTACAATTGCAACTTCAATGCATTATTTCTGGAGAAGAATGTGAAGAATTGAGGGAGACCCAGAGGTGAATGGCTCACACCCGCACGACATAGGTTGTGGACTGAGGAGTTGTTTGGGACGACCTGGTTCGAATCCAGGCTAGGGTCATTAATGAGTGCTCTCGTTATTTTTTACTTGAAATGAATCCTCCCCCGAGGCCAAAAAACCATATACAGCAAGTGGAAATGTGCGTGAAAGCACAAAACGACCCACTGGTGAACGGTATCACACCCATTCAACTTCGACAACTTTTGAGACAATGTAAAGTATTTGTGCGTGGGCGGCCCCAGTTCAAGTCTGGGGTGGGTCGTTTATGGGTGCCACAGGAATTTTTTTTTATCTTGGTTCCCTCTTTCAGGCGAGCATAAAGAGCCGGATGCGGTTGCTATGGAGTCCACAGTGATTGAAACAGTACGGCAGTTGGTTTTATTTTCCAAGCACTCTTATCTCGCCATAATTCAGTGCATTACTTGTGGAGGTGAACGTGGGGACTTACAGAAGACCTAGAGGTGAATGGATCCCACCCTTTTCATATAAATTATAGTCGCTCTAACTCATCGACCTTACCTGGGAAGTCCTGGTTCGAATCCAGGCTGGGTCTTGTTTCTCCGTCTTGTTGTCTTGTCTTTTTGAGGCCCAATCATCGCCACAACTCGGATTCAGATGCAAAAAATGTAGTCACCAAGATGCAGTGTGCACGAGAGCAGGAAAGACCCGCTAGTGAAACGTATCATACCCACCCAGCTTGTGGCAGTCGTCCGAACCGTGTGTGGGAGGTCCCAGTTCAAGTCTGGGGTGGGTCTCTCCATCGTTTTGAGTCTCGATTTTTGGTCCATTTTCTTTGATTGTGCGTCTTTGGGATGATTTCCGGCCACAAGACGCAGACGTATAGGGAAGGAAGAACGTTTTGCAGCTCGGCGGCCGGCGCGGCAACACAAATTGAACCAAGGTCCAAATCTGAACAGTTGAACCACCTATTCGTGAATGTGATGTACATTATTGACTAACTGGTCCGCTGGCGCGGTGTTCGAAGTTTGAGCCACGGTGGGCGCTCTAGCGCGATCTTTTATCCAAAATGAACGCGTGCCAAAATTTCAACGGCGTTTGACCACCGTGGGACCAACTGGGAAGCGAGTGATGGCTGAGTCAGCGTACATTGACGGTTAACGAGGACCACGACGACAGAGCGACGCGCCGCAACATGACGAACAGTCACAGCATTCGGAGCAACAAGGAAGGACGCGGCGAAACACGGAGTTGCAAGTCTTCTTGTCCCATCTAAGACTGTTCGCAAAGAAAGGATAGATATGCGCTGAGGCTGAGCGTGGCATGCGCGCCGCGCATACCCCAACGCGCACACGGCCATAACACGAGGCGGGCCTACTAAGCTCAAAATGCGACGCGTGCATGGCGCCCCCTCGCTCGCCGCCCCCGCGCCACCGTGGTCCGAGTGGATCGAAACCACCGGCGATGCCCTCCTCATCCTCGAAGCCGCCCGCCCGCCGGTCGACCCCGAATGTAGGATGATCGCATCCGGCACCGTGTTCGTGTTTGGTGAGGGAGAAAGTTTCGGCTGGAAGTAGAGGCGAGTTTTTTTTTTTTTTTTGTGGTTTACTCTCGTCGTCGTTTTTCTATTCTCCGCTTCTTCCTTTGCATCTCGATGGACTTCGTTTCTGTTTGACCTTTTCCTTCGTTTCTATACGCGTCTGCGACTGAGTACCATCCGCGCATTCGCGATTTACCCCCAGGCTTGCGTTTTTTCTCTCCCGTTTTCTCACACAACTTCGTGCGAGGGGGCGGGCGATGTCATCTTCTGCTTCTCACCTGACCTCATGCGCTAGCGGGCCTCGAAGAGACCGCGCAATTTTTACATCCTGTTTCTCGAAGCTCAAGCTCCCTTCCCCCCGGTGTATCCACGTATCTTCGGCGCATCGGTGCTAGCGGTGTGGTCGTTACTACAGCAGAAGCGAAGCAGGCGGTACACTGGATTTGTAGCCCGACAGGGTGCGCTTCTGTTCCCATTCACGACTGCTTGTCTTTGCCCCCGTGTGCGTCGCAGAACAGCGGTATCGCTCATGTGCTGCACTCCCCGTCTCTCTCTTTGTCGATCTTTCATTTCGTTTTCTGCACATCGAATCTTGCGGGGGCAAGAAGGGAGACGTACGCGCCTACGTACTGCTCCCCTTCGTTCTGTTTTCCCGGGCATTTTCATTCACATTTTCCGTAGCGGTTGCAGACGGGTGGTGCAAACCCCGCGCTGCGTGCTAGTCCGAGAACGCCCTGCTGCGATACTGGCTGGGCCGCGCGCCATTCGTCCGGCATCTGGGGCTGAGCCAGCATGAGCGTCTGTTTTTCGTGCCGTCGGGGGTGCTTACATGTTTTATTCGCGTTTGCCCCAACAGCGCGTCTATGTCCCTCTGTACATTTCAAGAACAACAAATGTGGTATTACCATACCTCTCGGAGGTAACCCTAACCTCAACTGACCCAAAATTGACCTTTCTATGTTGCCAGGAGCCCCAAAATTTCTGACTCCACCGACTCAAGTTGACTCAAATCGCTCGGATGGGACAAACTCGAGTCAAGTCGAGTCGAACCTTGTTTGGAGTCCACTTCGTGAGTCGTGACTCGACTTTTCAAGTCACGGCAACACAACATGCGCACGGGCATGGACTGGCGTATCTGCACGTCAATGGCGCGCGCGTGCTGGACTCCCATCTTCTAAGCGAACTCAGCATGCAGGCCGGGGTTTCCCGTCTTGATCCATGACTCCAGGAGGTCGCTCTTTCGCCTTATGCGGTCGTATCTGTAGCATTTGTACGATCCGAGGCTGTTATTGAAGGACGCTGAGGAGTATTACGCTGTGAAAAATTTGGGTGTATTTGATTTTACTCATCTATTCGCCGCAAGTTGTTCGGCGCCGGGCTGACTATGTCGTCGTAGCGGGTTCCAGTGTCGTTATTTCAACGGATTCATTCCCAGACTCATCTTCGGCATGTGTTCGTGTACTTATTCCCACGTGTTGAGACCTGGAATCTTGAAAATTATTGCAATCGGTGTTGGATCTACAACGCTACATCCATGCAGTGCGGGTGTTGCCTGGAGTGCCCGGGTGTTGCCTTCAGTTGCCAAAAATGTCGATACGAGTTTGACGTGAATCAGTAACAGTCACACGACTCTTCAAGTTTGCTATCAACCTTCACGATCCTTCGTCGACCTTTTTGTCGAGATGGATTCGGATGAGCCAGAGCATATTGCCCTTCCATTCTTCGTCCCATTTTCGGAACAGCGTGCAGACGGATTCAGCACCAGTGCGTCTGGGTATAAATATTCCTTTTTTATTTCAAGTTTCAAGCAAACTCGTCTAGCAAATCACATCGCCACTGAATGTCTCAGGCAGCTGAATGTAGAACGATACCGCATTTTTGGAGGGCGACCCCCGAAAAACCTGGATATTTTCCCTCAAATGCCCATTGACATCGTTCTCGAGGTTCGTTCGTCGAAGAAGATAGTCCACTTTGTATGAAGCGCGTCGCAGGTCTTGAACTTCCTCCACCCGCTGGACCTCGTTCATCTTGCTCAGACCTCGAGGAACTTCAGGGGCTTGCTCCACGAACCTGCCCAGGAAGGAATATGGCGTGCGTCTTTCACCGCACCTCTTCCAATGTGTCCCAGCAACATCTCGGGCCGGCGGTGGGCATGGCTGCTTTTCGCGCCCTACTTTTGCGAGGTGTGTCTGATATCCAGTCGAAATTCATGAACATTGGTGCCAACTACCAGTTTCTTTTGAACGCAAGGAATGCGGACGTGGTGGCACCCTGCCGGATTTCGGCCTCTTGAGACGCCTATGCACTCAGTGCATGCACCGTTTGTTGGAACTTTCTCGACTTCCTCTCAAATAATTGTTCACGTTCTACTTCTGCCAGAGTTGACCATGTCCGAAACCTTTATCACGGGCACTCCGCTGTAGTGCCAAAGCTTATTCCTTGGACAAAGCGCGAGGGTAGGTTTCCTGTGTGTTCTCTTCGTCCCTCGTCATAAAGTTCTTCAGCCGGATCTGACAACCTTGGGGGCGGATCATATAAACATAGAGTGCTCGTCAGCGAAGCGCATTCCGTGATCGATGAGTACGAGGCTCTTGAGCAGGACCAGGGTCCGGGCCCTGACGATTCGGGTCCGCTCGCGGCCTTTGTACAAAAGAGACTCTACCTTGTGCAGGAACGGCACCAAGTAACCAGTAACCTCATTCGTGTAGCGTAGGTGTTGACGCTGCTTCTAGATACTCCTTCAAGGCGTGGATTGGGTGCGTAGAGTGACCAAAGAGAGAGCAAATTATGAAGCTGAATGTGTCAACAAAATTCAAGCCAGGTGGGTCGTCTTGTTCGCGTTCCGAAAACGACGATCTGATCGAGGGCATACAGCGTTGAAAAAAGGCTGGTAAGGGAAGGTCACGATTCACGGGATATGACGCCAATACGAGATACGATCACCCACCTAGTGGTGGTTCGTAAGATAAGCAGACTCTCTTCGAAATGTAATGTGGCATCTATTTGTCATGGCGGACTGTCTCTCAAAATCATATCCAGACTGGAATGAGGCCCGCCCGGTGTTCTTGGCCGGTATTCTTGGGGCCAAGCGGGTCCGACTTTCCAACGAGCTCGAAGCACGGCAGAGCGTTCTCGAGAACATCCTGGAAGCCATTCTGTCAGGAAGACCACCTTCTACATGGACATACACCCCGGGTATTTCGGATGTTATTCAATTTCCAGAGTTCCAGCAACTGCTCGACGATACTGAGAGTGAAGTTCTCGCTTCTGATGACCCGCGGCTCTTAACGGCGCTGGAACAGCTCCCAGCAAAGTTGGAGTCATGGCTTGCTATGGAACGGACCTCTCTCGCGGCGAGAGTGCCTCACTCTATGAATGCATCTGCGGAGGTACTCGATCTGGCCACAACTGTGTTCAGCTGCGGAGAAACCTATGCCTGGGACTCGTATTCTAACCAACCGCATTGCTGTCTAGTTGGGTGGAAGGGCGCCGGAGCGTGTCGGGGGCCCACCTGCCATGTTTCATCGGTTAAATTTTCCGAACGAGGGAGTATCGCTGCCAGCGCTCTCGTGAGGCTGGCCGGGCTCGATCCGCAGGATGCTACAGCTGATCAAATGGATGCGCTCGACCCACGGTTTGTTTGCGATGACTGTCCAATTCAGCAACGGGGACAGGCCGTGATGACATGGCGTCGCTGTGTGCGTCTCATTTTCGTATATATTCATTCACGCGGCTCAACTTTTCATTCAGCTCCAGCATTCGTTGGATCAATCGCTCGAAGAATCCGATCCACCCCGCCATGTCTCATCCTGGAGGCTCCTCTCACCACTCGGCGCAAAAGATGTGCGACGGCGAGAGTATAATAACAAAGATTGGTCCCGTGGGGATCCCATCTGGCTCTGCAGTCTATGTGCCGCACATTTTCACGGATGTCGCAAGTATGCGGAGGTAGTCGCACATGTATTGGCCCAGTCAGTTTCACCTCTGACTCCGCCAAAGAACATTTCTGTAACTCACCTGGCTTTCCAGGCATGATATTGCGCGTCCGAAACAGGACTTGCACTTCATTGATCGAGTCGGCGGGCACCGTCCACCACGCCTTCCCATGTTTCCTTTCCTACGGATTACATGGGGCGGAATATCGCTGCAACCAGTGCGCGGCGGAAAAACCGGACAGCGTCAAATTGATGGCCTTGCGTGACGTGGTTGCCCACTTACAAGCCAAGAAGTGCGTCCCTACTATCATTAGATTTTCCGCGGTGGTCATGTTCCTATGATTCAGACACGCTGGCGTTCTCACGGAACCGGGATACACCCGAGTAGAGCGCCTCGTACCGGCGGTCTAGGACCTTCACGTTGTGTTATGAAGCAGGTTCCCGGTGATTTTTTTCCCGTTTGCAGCAGCAGACAAAGGATGATGCGGAACACTAGACTTCATACAGCGCTTTCCAAAAAAATATGGTTCTCGATTATGGTATTTTCTATGACAGACTATTCATTTTACTAAAATCGAACCGGAATCAAGCCATGGCTACGGCCAGCAAATCCGGAAATCTGGGCGTGCCGAAACCAGCTACAGAAAGATGTCAATAGCAGTGCGTAGAATTGGTCATAGATGCTCACTGAGTGCATCCCACCCAACCGTCGCGTTGAAAGCCACCTAGTTGAAACCCGGTGAGCAACCGAGGCGTTCTCAAATACTAATTAAAAGGCCCACCGAAGAAGCTGGGCATACCAAACCCGAGTTGCGTCCAAGCGTGATATCGGTAAACGCGGTCGTCCCCGCCGTCGCGTAGATCCACGGGTTGAGGAATCCAAGGAGCGGCTTCCCCGCGGCGATGAGCCGATTATTAATGAGGGCAATCATCGAAGCGAAGCTGGGCGTGGCTGCGCTCGTCCCCACAATCAGCTTCGACTCGCCGCCGTCGACAATCTGGTAGTTCCACGCCTGGAACGCCAGGTCGGGGTACCCCCGTCCGGATCTGTTGAACGTACCAGGGAAGTCAGACGGGATTGTATCAAGGAAACCGGCGACTTGAGCGGCCTGGTAGGATGGCGCGGGGAAGACGTTGGAGAAGCCGCCCCCGCTGAGGTTGAGCGCCATTTCGGGTGCGAACCCATGCGTGCCTCCGATGGAGGTCACGTAGGGGCAGGTTGACGGGAAAAAGGCGATGAAAGTGTTGTTGTCGCATATGTCGAGCGTGTCGACGAGCCCGCGTACGCCGCCCTTGAAATGGAAGAAAGAAGGTCAACTCTCATGCGAATAGTCAAACGAAAACAGAGAACGCACATCCCCGGAGCCAAACAGGACGGAAATGCCCCGTGCACCAAGCGCCATGTACGCGTTGCAGAGTTTACTGCCAGCGTTCAAGTTGCGATTGAATAAATGCTGCAATAAAAAGTGAAAACTACTGACATAGCCATGCTAGGGTCGACAGAGGATTCCGCGATGCCATAGGATGTGCTCATGACCGAGGGCGGACTCTCGAGGCCATCCAGGAAAGTCGTCGTGTCTAGCAAATCTTGTGCGAAATCGCTCCCGTTTCCACCCACCGATAAAAAGAGCACTGGGGACTGGAAAAATCATACTTGTAAGATTCCATTTCCGATACAAACAACGCAAATTAGGAACCTCAGGCGCAAGACCTGCACCGCGGATCGAGTTGGTTACTTGATATCCCATGAGAAAGGATTCAACTTGATTACTTACCGATTGTATATTCAACGTCGAGCGCGCCCTCGGAACCCACCAAATCCGGGTCGTCGGGGCTTGAGCCATCGATCCGCGCCAGGGCGAATGTCGTGTTGGAGGGCACATCAGGCCGGAATTGTTCAAGGAACGTCTAATAAGGATTGAGTTAGGATTCCGTTGGCGCCACTACTAAACATACGAACCATAACATCCGCGGGCTGCGCAGCTCCTCCTGCGTAGCCAGGAACAAGAATAGAAGTTGTATTCCCTGGCGCGGGCGACGCAGGCATTCCATAGATTTCTTGCAAGCAAGTTGGAGTAATGCTACCGCTGGGCAAGGTCGTGTCGCAAGATGCTGGTGGGGCACGCTTGCCGAGCACGGAACTAGCCCCCTGCGCTAGACGCGAGCTAGGTTCCGAAAAATCCGTCGTAGGGTGGAGCACGTCGATGTGCTCGGCTAGCTCGGACGGCAGCGACACAGAAAGCGTGCGAACAAGCGGTTCAGCGAGGGCAGGGTGGGTGAAGAGCTCAAACTTTGCAGCAAAAAGGTCGTTCGCCTGGGAAACCGGCAGAGAGATGGACAGCCAATCTTCATTTGGCGAGATGACAGTGGGCTTGAGGCCGTTCGCAGATGCCCAGGCGTCAAAAGCAGCGACTGTTGCTGCCGAAGGTTGGACGAAGGATTTCACCTTCGCGTTCTCCGTCAGATATTGTTTCCCCGGGGAAAATTTCGGCAAACAGGTCAACGAACCTCATCCTTCGACAACCACTGGCGAAATTCCGGGCTCCCAGGCGTAGATATCGACCTCAGTTTCTCCTCTAGTCCCGCGACATTGTTGGACGTCAACGCGACGCGAAGAGTGAGCATATCACCCGCAGGGGCTGCCCCCTGGCTGACGAACCCCAGTGGAGCGGCCGAACGACTCCCATGTAAAACTGTGCTGCCTGCGAAGACGGCGATGGTAGAAAAAAGAACAAGAAGTTTGCGGAGGACAGTCATGGTGAAAAACAGAGAAGCTTTCAGTTATAAATACCAGGGATCGGCCGCTTTGCCGCTTCTCGCGAGAGTTACCATGGAGAGGTGGAGCCGATGCCGTCAAGTGCCAATTGATGGACGGGGCGGCCCGTACCTAACGAGACAGACCGATATTCTGGCCGCTTGAGTCAGGGAACCAGTCGACAATGTCCTACCCGTGGCCCGCTGATAAAAATGCACTGAGTGACGCTGTCCATCTTTCCTGAGGCCAGAAAGAACCTGCAGACGTAATTCAGACTAACGGAGGAAGTTAGTCCGGGGATCGTGTCTTTTCGTGTCTCAGCCGGCGACTCTTGACCGCAGAATAGTCATTGGAATTTGATGGCAGGAAACCAAACGGGACGCGTAGACTGCGCAGTTAACGGCGCGTTATTGGCGCTTAGCAAACGTTTGTAAACCGTTCGTAACACGGCGGAAAGACAATTTGTTCTTGATTTAGAAGTATCTCTGCTGACTGAGATCAAGGCGCCAGCGGAATGGTTTTACGAATAGACCTTGTCTTCATTGCTGCACGGTTAAAACTGTTGTGTGTTTCGAAAAAATGCTCGGTGCGACCGAGAGCCTCAATGACGGCAGTTTGAGAAGTAAGCGTCGAGTGAGCACAAAAAAAAGAGGAAAGTGGCGTCCGTAGCAACAACCACTAAGCATAATGGGGGCGTGTGAAGCTTGCGGCGCTTCGTATGAAACGCAGGCTCATCCTCCCTGTATGTCATGTCTGGGAACCGCTCCGCAAGCCCCGACACGCAGAAGCGAAGGAAGTGAGCCTGTTTGGACCGTCGGATGTGTCGCCTCTGGTCTGTGAGCCAAAGCTCCTCAGAGCGGTAGCGGCATTCATTGAAGCGACGGGCCGCTTCGCATACTTCAGTTTGGTTCAAGTTGAACTTGACGGCTCAAGTTTGTGATCATTGATATGATCGATCAATGACAATCATGTACAAACTTGTGCAATCGCGCCACGCCATTTTTTCTTCATCGCCGGATTCCATGGCACTCCCAGAGTCCAGACTTCCAAATGAAGTCTGGGGACAGATATTGGAGAATGTTTGGGAGTACGACAAATCCACCCTCAAGAGTTTTTCTCTCACTTGTCGCGCTTTCTGCGGCATATCTCGCCCACGCTTGTTTTCCAAAATCCGCTTCATTCCATATGCCACCATCAAGGGCGCCTTACTTCTTCCCTCACCGACTGCGGTGAATGCCTGCATAGAACGCCTCGATTTCTTGTGCTCAAACGGAATTGCACCGTTGGTCCGACAATGCCATATATTTCCGCACAAGTCATACTATGACGATACGGAATGGTCATTTTCCACAGACACTCCCTACCTCTTGTTGGACGCGCTGTTCGAGCGTCTTTCGCGTTTTACTGGCCTACAGAGGCTGGACGTGTTCCGCATCCCTTTGACACAATCCAGAGTGGATATTCTGTTCCACCTACCGCACCTGTCCGAGCTTCACGTCTCGACATGCACCGTTACTCCGGGAGATCCCATTGCACTCTCTTTGAAAGCATTGCAGCTCTCCGACTTCGAGCTCTGCCATGATTCCGAACTTGAGCACGGAGCGGACTACTGGATTCCTCTACTCCATCCAGGCCACCTCCGTACACTCAAGACAGCCTTCGTGCCGCGCTTTATGCATCATGCAGTCCACACCATTCCGTCTTTCCCCAATGTCCATACATTGAAAGCCATCATCCATGACACAATATCCTCGCAAAACTTGACTATCAAGTTTCCTGGCGTGCGCGTCTTCAAACTCTGGGGCAAAGGACTAAACATCGAAGCGGATGCCGGACGGGTTACCGTAGTGTTCCCGCATCTCGAAGAATATTACGGTCCTTATGAAGCTCTGCCGTTGTTCCTTACTTCCACGCTTACACGGATCCAAACCGAGTGCCCCAGTCCCGAGGATTTTCTCACTCGCATCCAGGTTATCCACGGCGATAAAATCACCTCGTTGAATGCGAAATTCGAGGCATTCGATAACACGGCATTCGACGACATAGTCAAACTCCTCCCTCATCTCAGAGAACTTCTACTATGGCAACGTAGAGTGAGCTGCTCTGTTGAGCAGCGAGCTGCTGATGATCCGTGTGATCTCACTGATCCTCGATGCCGCAAGCAGTGCGGGACCCCGGATACCTGACTGTTGCTTCCTCCCCCACGTTCCTCCCGTGCGGTGTTCACTGTGGCTGTTGGGGCGCCATTCTGATTCAAAATAGACTGTATTCCGACTCGCAGGAGGCCACCAAGCAGCAGAGCAAAGCAACAGCCAAGATAGGATGGGCGGTGAAGATGGACACGCAGCTAAAGCCCGATGCATTGCGTGCGCGCCGGGGAGAAGAAGATTTGCAAGACATCCGTTAAACCTCATCCAAGTCTGGATCTCAGTGGTAATTTTTATCTACATATAATACTGCACCATTAACGGACTCGCACCCTTTCGCAGTGAATCTGGTAAAGCTGCACTTCTGTTGCAAGGCTGACAAGCAGTGAAGAAGGCTGTGGTGATCAAGCAGCTAGACTAGTGGCATCAAGGAGAATCTGTACCTGCACGCCATCACTGACATCGGGTGCTACCTGTGGAGGGTCTGCCGTGTCGGCCAGATAAAGGTCGCATATGGGAGTAAGGCCGAACTGTTACTCAACGTGCGTCCCTTCCCTCTTCTGCCCCATGTCTTCCGTTTGTGTATGTGGTGGATTCTGACGACCTATGAATCACAGCCGGTTAATTACTTGCATCTCTTTCTAATATGACACGCTCAAGGTAGCGTCTCAATTGACAGTTTCGGGAAGCCGGTGCAGGGGAAGGTTGCGAAGAAGACGGTCAAAAAGCTGCTTAAGGACTACTACACCGCAGACAAGAACAGGTAGTTCTTTACTCTTGTTCGGGTGCGTTTCCTTTCCTCTCTTCTCCCTTACTTCCATCCCATGCTGATGATTTGTTCTGGTTTAGGCGACTGCACGTACGGATACAATGTCTTGTTGATATGTCCTTGTATAAACATATACTGTATGGCCCACTCATGCTGTTATGCCACATGTTCGATCTGTCTTGGGTTTGGCGTGTGTGAATCCTCGACAGCACGATCCACAACCAACTTAGATCGGCCGCGGTCCTCTCTGTTTACGGATGTGCACGGCTTGTACCAGAGCTGGCCGAGTTGCAAGGTGCATTGGACCATGCCTAGGGGATAAAGTCGCGGCTGTTGAACGAATGAGCCAGCGATCAAGTGCCTTGAAGCGTTGCATTCTGGAGAAGAAAGAGATTGATCAGATGATGAGTGCACTTCAATTTAGTTAGTAAGTGAATTGAAAAAACTCCGACGTCCCTTCTGCCTTGCTTTCGCCGTCGATCATCAAATACTTTTTGCTCGGGCGCTTGCGTTGAAAAGAAGAATTCTCACACCACTCTTGAATGTAACGCCTCAGATTGTGGCCTGGCAATGCCGAACCAACACAAAGCACTTCGTGAGTCCAGATGAATCAGTCTGTTCTTCGATGCTGAAGTTTTTTTCAAGCGCCAGAAGAGGAAATACGCGAAGCTTTTCAAAAATATTTCGACCTCGACCTAACTGACAAGGAAATCGCCGACCACCTAAAATCGCACTATGATACATCTCAGTATGGGTGCTCGTGAGTTTAGGTGACCTCAAATAGGATGCAAGCTAATCGGTTGAGCAACTTGCAGCTTTCATTCAGTCAGAAGGTTGAGAAAGCAGTGGGGTCTTAAAAAGACACGTCAGCAAAAGCATACTCCCGAAACAATTCTAGCAATGGTCCTGGATATCAAGAAAAAATTTCCGCAGCGTGGCACGCTCGCCATTCGCAAAAATCTGCGCCAGGAATTCAAAGTACGAGCATCTGAGTGTGTACTCTAACTCGGGTATTCCGCACCAAGCTGATCCACTGAAACTAAGGAACACCGTGAAAACCGTCCTCAAGCAGATAGAGCCGGATGCAATGCAACAACGCCGAGGGAAGAAATTTCATCGCAAAAAATTTTATGCGGCCGGGGTGAACGACTGCTGGGCTCAGGATCAGCATGATAAATGGGGTCACCGCTTTGGTCTTTGGTTGCACAATGGCATTGACCCTTTCATCGGCTACAACAACTGGATGCGCGTTTGGTGGACAAATAAAAATCCCCGCCTTGTTGCAAAGTATTATTTGGACGCATGCCGCGCTCTTGGAGGTAAATTTAGCCATGTCCAACAGACCATATTCTCATATTGCAATAGCTGCACCGGTCTTCACCCAAAGCGATCCTGGAAATGAAAACAATGGCGTAGCCAATATCCAAACCATTATGAGGCAAACACTTGATCCGACTTTGGCCGGTACACTCCAACACGTGTGGAAAACGGAAAAGAACAATACAAAAAGCGAAGCAAACTGGTCCGTTCTACGGTCTGATCTGGCCCCAGGGTTGGAGGATCTCTTCGAATTTGGGGTTCAAAGTGGGTGGTATGATGTCGGGATCCCGCTTCAAAGGTACGTACAACTTGTTCTCCGAGTCCCAATCGAAACTCATGCTGGCAATTGATTTCAGCCTTGTATTTCGATGGCTTGCGATACCATTTGTTCAAGTTCAGCTCGATATTTGGGTCCGACACCGAAATGAAACTAAACCGAGAAGGGATAAACACAAAGTCACTCCTCATGGGATCCCCGCTCTCATGCGAGCAAAGCCGGAGTTTTATGGTGTGATGGACTTCAAAGTAAGTGGAATAACTTATTTGAAAGGCAGATTGCATCCTAAACTGGTTGAAGATACCAGTGACTTCGGAAATGCTTGACGCGATGGAAGCCCAATTTGCGCCTCCGGACCATGAAGTATTTCAACTTGTGCCACCGGAATTTGATCATTGGGCCAACGTGTATTACGACCTCATGGACAAGCCATTGGTCACTCATGAGTCGTTTTGGGACGTTTACCGTGGTCTTTTGGATCATTTCACTCAGGGGCCTGATGCCGAGGCTGATCTTGGTATTCCGCTTTCATCCCATTTGGAAACTATCCGGCGCGTCCAAGAAGAAGAAATTCCTTTGTTGGCAGACCAACAACCATTGAAGCGGGTCGCGCCGTTGCCAGGGGATCAGTTTGGGTTGAATTTTAACACCGAAACAGGTACAAGTGCTCATGGAGAGATATTTGGAGCGCGACAGTATGTGTTGTTGCCGGGGGATCAATTTGGGTTGAATTCCAACACCGAGGCGGGTACAAGTGCTCGTGGAGAGATTTTTGGAGCACGAGAGTATGCTCACTTTACGTCTTCTGAGGAATCTGATGGAGATTCGGACACTAACTAGCAATTCATGTAGAGGAAACGTCAAATTGTACGTGTAGCACAGGCGTACTTGATTCCAACAATTTTTACTTGTTTGCTACAGAGTGGTCACATGCGATTTCAATGGCACTTTATCTACGTATCCTGCGAACTGAAAGGAAAAGAAAAATCATGCATATAGGTCCTCTGTATCATCTTGGATACCCGTTAAATCAACAATGTTATTGGAGCTCGGGGGGTTCAGCAATTTCGAACCTTCCATCGTTGAACTCGACGAGCCCAAAACATGAGAGAGACCAGGAGGAAATTCATTTTTGGCTGTAGGGGTGATTGAACGTGGAGCAATAGGTGCTTCGACACCAACAGGTTCATCCTGTCCGAGTACTGCCTTGGGAACACGATAAAAATCGCAAAACTCATTGCAATGGTGATCTTTTGCGAGAGCTGCATAATTGGTGTTACCGTCTCCGAAGAGTGGTGTTATACCTAGGTCTCTGATATATGTTTTAGGAAAGAAACTCAAATATAAATGAATGGCGCACGGGTCTGAAATGATTTGTGGGTCCGTAAGAAGCTCAAGGCCACCTAGGATTTCTCAGTCAAATATACGGTGCGATAAATGAATAAGACTGACCCTGAAAGTCGGAAACATATGCGGCCTTATCAGTCTTGTAGAATTGTACGTGTTGACAAAATGATAGGAAACGGGCGCGCAAATCATATTCTCCGTTTTGGAAATGATGAGGTTGACCGGATCGGTTGTGAATGTATTTGACAAACTCGCCGTCGATCCATTCTTCCACGAGATATGTCTCTTTTGTTTCGTTCTGGCATATGGCCAGGCCACCGCGCACAAATCGCATGACTGGCACATGGAACGGGGGCGTGCCAACATCCGGTTCCTGGATCTTGATGTATCTGTACACAATATCCATCATTGTTGTAGCCCATCCCAGGATGTTCAGTTCACCGCCGAGGAATGAAAGCTGGGAAATTGGGGCATGAATGACTTTTTGTCCGTTCTCGGCCAGGGAGAAAGCCTGTTTCAGGCACACATCACGCTTTTCAGCGTCGAAGATCTGTGTTCCGAGCTTCCCAGGAATGGCAGTTTTGAAACCACCGGATGTGCGTTGGCTTTTTGTATTGTAGTAGATCACGTTGTGGCAAGGAATAATATTCTTCAATTCGGAGAAAATATGCGGGTTCTTGATTGCGTCCGTCCACGTTGCAGTTGGCAAAATGTAAATGAGCACGTCACAAGTCGTATTGTCAACTGAAATTCACAACAATGGTAAGTCCGCAATTTGAACATGCCATGCAAGATAATGTTAACGCACAAAGGCCTTTCAGGGCTTTTGTCCGGGGTTGAGATTGCTGAGCGAGAGCTTTCTTGATATTTGACGCATCAGGGGAGACCATCAGTTCAAGCCTCGGTTTCTTTTGGACTGGGCCGGGTGGAGGTGTTGCACGGCGGTACTATGAAGGTCCTCGTGAGAAATAACAACAGTGATTTGAGTATCGCTTACAAGCTTGGTGGATTTCAAGACTTCGGGATTCCTCGGTAACGACTGTGACATATCCAAAGCATCCTGGTTTTCACTTTTCTCGGTTTCGTCACCTGCCACTGATTTCTTGCCACGGGTTGTGCGGGGTTTTCTCTGGGTCATTGCCTTCTTGCCTTTCTTTGGCGGGTAGCTTGTTTCATCCTGTAATTTTCAAGCTTTAGGCTGAGAACAACGGAAGTGAAACAATGGCATACTATGCTTAAATTGTCCCTATCTGGATTATCAAGTTTTTCAAAGAAGTCGGCGATCTTGTCAAAGGTGGGATTGTCGATCGCAAGATATAGCTTCGCAGGGTTTTTATTTGAGAAAATTCTAGTTGAACCACCTGTCTTCGCGGGCTTCATGGTAAAGAAATCATCTGCAATTGCGTTGACATCAGGATAACCACTTGGGATGATCTCAATCCAATGCTGCTTCCGCAGAGAAAATTCAATCTCAGAGACATCATAACCCCGAAGCCACCGGATAATTTGCGGCAGCAAAGCATGGTATACAACGGCTTTTAAGTCTCTAGCCCCCGATACTGACAGGAATGTTGGGGATTACGGCGAAAATATCCTGCCAGAATGTCAAGATTGGATCTATACGCCATCAAGTCCAACACGTACATGAATCAGTGTCTGTTTTTGTTTTTTGGGCTCCATTCGTGCAAGCCAACATTGGACGATGATTGTTTGAGTATTGCCCTGAGAAAATGCTTTGCTTTGGAAGTGGTTGCGCATCTGCTCGTATACAGCATGAGCATCGGTGTATCCAGGGTTTTTTGGAAATTTTTTGAGATCAGGGAGCAACGGAGTAGATGAATGGTTGGGAGGCACATAGATTTGTGGACCTCGTGATAAGCCTTGGCGCCCTGTACTGGACCCACTGCGCCCAAAAGGTGCCATTGAGTTTGGAACAAGGGGCCCTGCTTGAGGCATGTAAATCTGTGGCCCATGGGAGGAGCCTTGGCGTTCGCGGCTGGTACTAGAACCGCTGCGTCCAGAAAGTGGCAACGGGTTTTGCATGACAAGAGGCCCCAAACTTGAGGAACTTGCATCTTGTCGCTGAACGTAAGGCAGCCCAGGCGGTGGCATGGAGCGCGAACTATTCTGAGAGCCAGAATTCGAAGGGACTGATCCAACAGGACGAAATGGATTATTCGAATCTCAAGTCAAGAATGAGTATGTTGAATGTTATCAAACAAGATGAGCATACTATCATTGCGCTGCGCCTTGAGATTTGAAGCTCTGACTTCCGCAGTCAAGTCTCCTAGAATACGAAATTTGTTATTCAACTCAACACGAGGGTGAGCACAGTACTCTGCTGCTGATCATGGCGTATGGTTGTACGACTCGTGTTTCTATAGAGATCTCGACATCCTTCACAAAGGTATTTTCCAGGTCTATTTGGATGGTCGTCTTCGAGGAAGAATAACTCGTCGCAGGTTACTTTGCACCGTTGGCAGACCTGGAATTTGTTAAATAAAAAGGCCAAGGTGAGTTCCAGCCAAATGTACCTTGGCATCTTCGTTTCCAGTCGTAAAGGAAGCGTATTCTCTGAGCATGTTGCGAGCAAGCTTACTAGAATATCGTAGAAAGGGACGGAAAAAAATTGATTGCTTTGGCTGTGTTTCGAAGTGCGAAAATAGAATTGCACTGGCACGACTCAGGAGTAGTTGCGGAACACATCTAGTATTATAAGCGGACAAGGGTATCATAACACAAGGAGTACGCCAACTCGGGGTAACAAGAGACTGGAGCTCAAATCGACCGCGGTAGAATTTTTTGCTTATCCGGTTCCCGTCCCATTCTGCAAAGCATATCAGTATAATAATTGAGCTGCACCGAAAACAGAACAAACCTCAGGCCTCAGTCATCGCATGAGTTGGTTGTCAGATGTTGGTGGCAGCGCAGGCTCCGCATTGGCGACGCCTGTCCTCGCCGGGTCAGCTCAGTGCTGAAAGCGAGTGGCAACCTTGCCGAGTGTCATAGCAAATGCTGCCCAGGGAGGCAGAGGAGGCGGTGGGGAGCAAGATACTCTGCTCGAGGACGAGCTAAATTAGCTAACGCTGAGAAAGCAAGAACAATATAGATGTCATAGCTCAGAGACCCACCAGTAGCCGTACGACCAGTTTTCTTATGCTATATCCATGACCGTATAGAGAGATGCCTCAAAGTTGCTCATCGAAGCACAGGTTGAGCATTTCCCGGATTTCCAAACTGGCCGAGAGTTCCAGGCATTGAGAATTGACAACGAAGCCGACAACAGACAATGGGCAAGGTCGGGGCAGACTCTTAGAGGTGGAGGATGGTACTCTTGAGAATTCTGCTCTTTGTATTGAGTGACGATTGCGTCGATGTTGTCTGGTTGCGGTTGGTTGCGGTTATGCATCACGATCAGTCGACAAGGCTCTTGAAGTCGGAAACTCTGTCAAGAGATTACTAATCCAGACAGAGTCTCCATCGAGCAAGTATCTGGGGTCCCAAACGGCCTGCCGTGCCAGGATCAGCTGAAGATCATACGGATCATCAGCAGCTCGCTGCTCAACAGAGCAGCTCACTCTACGTTGCCATATTCTACTCAGCGTTGTTGTCCTGAGAAAATCCAGATTGTTTAAACGGGCGATATATGACCCTCAGAAACTGCCGAACGATGAAGTTGTGGACGGCCAATACGGTGATTATATCAGGTCCGGCTTCAAGGTGTGGGCGCCACCTCTTTTGATTATTCAATTCCCTGACTCTCGTTGGAGCTGTCAACTTTCTTCTCTACCCTTGCCGAAGCGCCCTTTCTCCCGCGCTGTCTCGAACAACTTGCGATGAGCTGGGAGTGCTACGATGACGGCTTTGATGATGATGAGCTCAGCGCGTATAAAATCCCCGACTTCCCGCAGATGCGTGGTGCGTTCGTAGCGATGTGTCCAAGCCTGACGTGGCTCTGGCTCAACGGCATCTATTTCATGTACGAATGGCGGGACCCCATGCCGGATGGGACAGTGAGAGAATATATCGGGAAGAACCTTGGTATGTACTTCCTTTTTTCATCCAGTGTTCAGCTCGTGCTAAGATCATATATCATAGTGGATTCACGCAGGCGCCAGGGCGCTGAAATTTTCCATGGGTGGGAAGTTCTGTGAGTGATGGCTACTAAAGTGCGCAAGTCATTATTCATCGCCGTAGTTGATGCCCAAAGATGAACGAAAACGCTTCCTTGATAACTTGCGATTCTTGCATACGATCTTCCCATGTTGTCGACACCGATAGACGGACGAAAACGCTTTCTTGATGACTTGTTACCAAGCCTCATTCTTGACCTACTTGTTGTTATAATTTCTTTGGTTGGCACTCTTAAATGTGTATTTCTTGTCGTATAATGCATCAGTGCCATCGTCTGTTCCTGGAGTGCCGTTTGTCAACTTTCACGCGAGAGCGGGTGGCGGAATATTCCGGAAAAAGAAAGTGGCGTTGTGACTGAACTCGGGCTGAGACAACTCTACGCAAGACGGCCTTCCAAAGTTAGCCACTGCTGCAACTTTTTTGAACTTCCTTGTTGAACTTTGCACTCGCCATCATCGATCATTGATGATCGATCGATCAATGCTAAATGCGACCAAATTCTTCTGCCAAACTTTTTTCTTCTCCTCCGATTCTTTCTCCAGGTAGACTCTTCGGCGAACGCGATGCGCCCGGAGTCCCGGCTCCCAAATGAGCTCTGGGACGAAGTATTGAAGAATTTTCCGGACCCCAACTTCCACAAATCCGCCTTCCAAGGCTTTTCCTTGACATGTCGCGCTTTCTGCGGCATAACTCGCCCATGGTTGTTTTCACACATCTACTTCACTCCTTACTTCGTTGATGACAAGGGTTCCGCCGTGGATCTCTCCGCCGAGGACGTGCGGCGTCGGAAAGAGCGCCTCGCTTTCTTGTCCTCCACTGGCATAGCCCCGTTGCTCCGATGCTGTTACATCCATGTCCACGAATCATACAGTTATTTGAATCGTTGGTCCCTGACAGATACCCCATATAACTTGGTGGACGCGCTATTCGAGCGTCTTCCGCGTTTCATTGGCCTGCAGGGGCTCCATGTGTCCGAGATCCCTTTCACGCAGTCCAAGGTGGAAGTTTTATTCCGTCTGCCGAACCTATCCAGGCTTCAGATTTCCCGGTGTACCGTTAGCCCCGGAGAACGTGTCGAACTTTTCCCCCAAACGCTGCGTTTATCCGGCTTCTTCCTCCATCATCTTGATGACCTGGAGCACGGAGAGGACCACTGGATCCCCCTCCTCCACCCCCGCCCATCTCCGCATACTCACCATGCGCTTCGCTGGCCGTGCAGTCTACACTATCCCGACGTTCCCCAACGTCCATACACTGGAAGCTATCATCCACGATACAATGTCCTCGCAAAACTTGACTATCAAGTTTCCCGGCGTGCGCGTTCTCAAATTGTGGGGCAAAAGGACTGGACACCGAAGCGGATACTGGACAGGCTACTCACTGCGTTCAACCCCATAGTACACCGAGGGTCTGGCTACCAGGGTACACCAAGGGTACACCGACAGGTCTGCCTACCTTGGTTCATATTGGTAGAAAGACTTGGTCCACCTTTGTCTACCTTGGTAGACGAGGTACACGGACATCAACCAAGGTAGGCCAAGGTATAATTCCGGATTTTTTCGAATTATCAGAGAAGTCAAAACAATTATTATAGGTCGACCAATGTCTGTCTAACAACTAAGAATATGGTCGACCAAGGTAGACCAAGGAGGTAGACCATGGTAGACCATGGTAGGCCGAGATCGGCCAACATTGGTGTACTTTGAGTGGTAGACATAGGTGTACCCTGGTAGACGAAGGTAGACCGAGGGTAGACTGAGGTAGGCCAAGGTAGGCCAAGCTCGGTCTACTATGGGGTTGAACGCAGTGACTGTGGTGTTCCCGCACCTCGAAGAGTATTACGGTCCTCATCAAGCTCTGCCGTTATTCTTTGCTTCCACCCTTACACGAATGCAAACCGAGTGCCTCCGTTCCGAGGATTTGCTCACTCGCATCCAGGGCATCCACGGCCATAAAATCACCTCATTGAATGCGAGATTCGAGGAATTCGACAACACGGCGTTCGACGACATAGTCAAACTCCTCCCCCATCTCAGAGAACTTCTACTCAGTGTTGTTGTCCTGAGAAAATCCAGCTTGTTTGAACGAGCAATATATAACCTTCTGAACCTGCCGAACGATGAAGTTGTGGATGGCCTATATGGTGATCATGTCAGATCCGGCTTCAAGGTGCGGGTGACACCTCTTTATTTTCAATCTGTTGAATCTGTTGTAGTTGTCGGCTTTCTTCTCCACCCTCGCCGAGGCGCCATTTCTCCCGCCCGGCCTCGAACAGCTTGCGATAAGCTGGGAGTGCGATAATGACGAAGCTGACGAGGAACTGAGCACGTATAAAATCCCCGACTTCCCGCAGATGCGCGATGCGTTCGCAGCGAGGTGCCCCAGTCTGACATGGCTCTGGCTCAATGGCATCTATTTCATGTACGAATGGCGGAATCCCATGCCGGACGGGACGGTGAAAGAGTATATCGGAAAGAACCTTCGTATGAGTTTCCTTCTTTCTTCCACCTAGCCTTTGCTAAGATCGCAAATCACAGTGGATGCATGCAGAAAGCACGAGACCGCTGAGATTTTCCGTGGGTGGAAATTATGTGAGTGATGGCTGCTAAACGCACAACGCTAGGTATGCGTCGGAACAGTTAACCCCGACGCACGCGCTTTCTCAAAACCTATTCGTTGCGATTCCTGCCGTTGCTCTGCTCCTCATTTTATTAACACCGATAGACGGACGAAAACGCTTTCTTGATGATTTGTTACCCAGATTCCCTCATTGCGATTCTTGCACTACCTGCTGTTACAATATGTTGGCACTCTTCCTTGAGTCTTCCATGCGGATTTTTTCGTCGCATAATGGCAATTGCCGTAACCTTATCCGATTGTCTGCTCCGGGACAAGGGCGCCGAGGTGCTCCAAAGAAAGTGAGAGTTGAACTCGGCCTTCCACTCAAGATAGCCCTTTAAAGAATCTTGCACCAAGTTTTGGTCTCCCCCATTCAGGTTGATGTTGAATTTTGGCCTAGGTCGGAGGTGCCCGGTTGTGCTATCACGTACGGTTTCGCACTGTAATTTAGTTCAGCGGGCTGAATTACGGAAGTGCTGGCTGCTCGATCTCACTGCTCATAGGCATGCAGTTATCCAACTACCTTTTTGCTATCGTATCTGGCCGCCAACACCAACCATTGCTCCGGCAGTCGGATCTCACCATGCACCTACCTTAAAATGGCGGTCGAAAAGTAACTCCAATATTTTTCTTAGCGGTGGAATCGCACCGCCAATATTCTTTTAGCTAGCAGTCATATCTGGCCGCGGACTTACTCACCCGGACGCCGAAAGATCGCACTGTAGACGCAGTAGCCCGTGCTAGCGGCCAGATCACACTGCACACTCGCTCACCCCTATTGACGGTCAGATAACACCGCCAACTCCCTAACTTGAACTCGCGGTTGTATCTAACCGCCCATTCAATCACTCACTGGCAGTCAGATTGCACCGCACATTCTCTAACCCGTGCCAGCGGTTGAATCGCACGGTTCGCACCACCAATATTTTTTTCCTTGCAGTTACGCTTACACTATCTTCTCAACAGCTCTGCACATGGTTGCGCAAAGGTTCATATATATCACGGCAGGGAGAAATTACAATCGAATGGAAAGAAAACAATGTTTTAAACATGCACAGGTACACAGCAGGTACAGTGAACATGTGCGATGAAAGAAATATTTTAACGGATTATGATTGATTCAACCCTATCTCCCGTTCCGCACTCGCGCATAACAACTTGACTCTGACCTCCCCTATTGATGAGACAAACACGTGCAACCCTTTAGCTTCAAAATGTGCCACGCCAATTTTTTTTCGTCTTCTCCAGCTCTTTTTCATACGATCGAGGTACGAGATCACCCCGTATGAAGTCTGGCTGCGAGAGTCTAAGACTAGCTCTTTCTTGAAATCTTGTCGGACTCATATTTTCGATGGGTGGGAAGCTATATGAATGATGGCTGCTAAACGCGCAGCGTTGGTATGCGTAGGGGTGGTTGGCATCGACGAATGGACACGCTTTCTTGATAACCTATCTAGCTTCTCCGTTGTGATTCTTCCATGCTTCTCATCTTCCACTGATAGACGGACGAAAAACCCCTTTTTTCTGTCGATAGCTTGTTACCGAACTCTTTCCTCGCGATTCTCGTACTTGTTGCCAACTTGTTGCTACAATTCCTGGCACTCTTCACTGGATTTTTTTCAAGTGGTTACACAAATACAACTGTATCGTCTGCTCCAGAAATGCCGTTGGTTCAATTTTTCGCGTGATATTGGTAGTTAGGCTCGAATCCAGCCTGGTTCTATCGAAACTGTATTGTGTCGATAGACAGGTTGGTCGATCGGAGTTTGAATTCCCAATACGCGACGAGATACTTACCATAAAAGGCTATTAGATAAGCAAGTGTCGTTTAGGCCTCAGTGATGAGAATTGAATATATGGAAGATACACGAGGTTAAAAAAAAGGTATTCAACGCTACTGGGCATTTTTTGTGGTCATTTTCGGTTGGTCTGAAGACTGTGGATTATTTTTCGATTCGCATTGTTGTTGTTTACATCAAATGCTAACGGCACCGCTCCGCCAAAAGTTCGCTTACATAATAGCCTATTTGGGGCAACTCGCGCGTATCGAGAATTTTAAACTCCGATCGACCGGCCTGTCTATCGACCTCACCACATAGTTTCGATACGACAGACGGTCACCGGTCTAATTGGCACGGGAGGGTCGATCTCCGCATTGCAACCGATTTTGCGCCACATACTTTGGCGGCTCAGACTGACTCCGATATCCACAGCACGGTATATTGAATCACGACTGAAGTACTACTTATTTGATTCTCGCGTACTGTCGCTTCCTCATCACGATTCTCGCAGCTACAATCTTCTCATTTTGTCAACTCCGATAAATAGGCGGACGAAAACACTTTCTTGATAAATTGCTGTTTCATTCTAGTAATGCGCTGTTACAATTTCTTAGCACTGTATTTTTGTCGTAACTACTTATAATGCAATTGTGGCAGCAATCGTATTGTCTGCTCCAGAAATGCTTTTTGTCCAAGTTTCATGCGACAACGGGCGGCAGAGTGCTCGGGAAAAAGACAGTGGGCTTTGTGACTGAACTCAAGTCTCAGTTCTGAGACGATTCTACGCAAAAACGACCTTACAAAGTCGGCCACTGGTATAAGTTTTGAACTTGTTGCACTTTGTATTCATCATCGATCATTGATGATCGATCAATGACAAGCGCGTCCAAACGTGCCACACCAATTTTTTTCGTCTGCCAGCTCTTTGTCCAGATCTGTTCGGCCTTCCAACGACAGATTCTCCGGCGAATGCCATGAAGCTCTCGGAGTCTCGACTTCAAAATGAGCTCTGGGGCGAAATACTGAAGGATGTTTCGAAGTACGACAAATCCACCCTCAAGAGCTTTTCTCTCACTTGCCGCGCTTTCTGCGGCATATCTCGCCAACGCTTGTTTTCGGAAATCCACTTTACTCCTTATCACATCGATGAACAGGGATCTCTACTTCTTCCCTCGCCCTCAGCAGTCGCCCATCGCATACAGCGCCTTGATTTCTTGTCCTCTCCTGACGTAGCACCATTGGTGCGAAAGTGGGACATCTCGGCAGACGTATACGGCTTCCGAAAAGATTGGTCTTCTTCCACGGATGCTCCATATATCTTGTTGGACGCGCTGTTTGAGCGTCTTCCACGTTTCATTAGCTTGCAGCGGCTGCACATGTCCCATATCCTCTTGACGCAGGCCAGGGTGGATATTCTGTTTCGCTTGCCTCATCTATCCGACCTTCATGTCTTTTGGTGTACCGTCGAAGAACAAGTGAAACTCTCTCCGCAGGGACTGGATTTATCCGTGTTCCGTCTCCGGCACGATACGAAACTTGACCATGTAGAAGACTACTGGCTTCCTGCACTCCATCCCGATCACCTCCGCATACATAAACTTCGTGGCTCGCGCTGTCCATGCCATCCCGTCCTTCCCAAATGTCCATAAATTGAACGCTATCATCCATGACACGACACCCTCGCAAAACTTGACTATGATGTCCAAGTTTCCTGGCGTGCGCATCTTCAAATTGTGGGCTGTCGCAAAGGGTGTGGCGGTCTTCTCGCACCTCGAAGAGTATTACGGCCCCTATGAAGCTCTTCCCTTATTCCATACCTCCACGCTCAGCTGCATCCAAACCAAGTGCTCCCGTCCTGAGTATCTGCTTACTCGCCTGGAGAAAATCCAAAACATTCAACAACAAAGGGTTCAACGAAATAGTCAAGCTCCTCCCTCATCTCAGAGAACTTCTATTCACCATCGTTGTCCCGGACACGTCCCGCTTGTTTGAGCGTCGGATATATTTCGATGACGACTCCGAACTGCCGAAAGACGAAATCGTTGACGGTCAATATGACGACGAAGGTCTTAGATCCGGTTTCACGGTGCGAGCGCCTCCTCACTCTATTTTCAATTTGTTGAATCTGTCGTATTTCTTCTCCAGGCTTGCGAAAACACCCTTTCTTCCACCCAACCTCGAACGGCTTGCCATAAGCTGGGAGTGCTACGAGGAGTTTTGCGACGAGCTGAGCGCATACAAACTCCCCGACTTTCCCCAAATGCGCGATGCATTCGTAGCCAGGTGCCCCAGCCTGATATGGCTCTGGTTGAACGGCATCTATTTCATGTACGAGTGGCGGGACTCAAGGCCCGATGGCAAGGTGAAAGAATATATAGGGAAGAAATACAGTATGGATTTCCTTCTTTATTTCATCTAGCCATTGCTAACATCAGATAACGTAGTGGAAGCGCACGGACATCGCAAATCGGCCGAGATTTTCGGTGGGTGGGAAGTTTTGTGAGTGATAGCTACTAAACGCACAACGTTGGCATGCGTTGGGGCAGTTGACATCGACGAACGAAAATGCTTTCTTGATAGCATATTCATCTTTTTCCCTGTATGCCGTTCCAAATGCACTTTTATTATTTCCCCATACACATCACTTTTTCCCCACACACATAGCACATTTCATTTTTTCCCAACACACATAGACCTTTTTTTTCAGCTGAATATGAGATGAGAATTTGAGTTGCTTTTCCCCACATTCATTCAAAAATTTCTCAATATACATTCAGTTGATCAAAATTCCCAACACACATTCGCACTTTCCCAATACATTCAAGGCCGGAAAATTTCTCCATACACATTCAGGGTCAAAATTTTTTATTGGTCCAATCGAAGCCTATATCCAAATACAGTCAGGGAATAGCCTTGGCAAAGGCCAAAAGGCTGTAGTTATGTTGAACGAACACAAAGAAGACAATTGATGAACTTCCAAAAGCGGAATCCTGCGCCACGAACAGAGGAGCCGACGCCATACCGCGTATGTTGATCAATACCTCAACTAAGCGGCAACAGTGGCAGGCACAGGAAAAGCTGTGCGCCGCTTCTCCGTAATGTGAGTGGACCACGCATCCCGCGACTTAGCGACTTAGACACCCTTCCAGGCCGTGTATGCACGGTCCACTCGCAGTACGGAGAAGCGGCGCAGTGCCTGCCACTGTTCCCGCTTAGTTGACGTATTGATCAGCATAGGCGGTACGGCATCGGCTCCTCTGTTCTTGGCGCAGGATTCCGCTTTTGGAAGTTCATCAATTGTCTTCTTTGTGTTCGTTCAACATAACTACAGCCTTTTGGCCTTTGCCAAGGCTATTCCCTGACTGTATTTGGATATAGGCTTCGATTGGACCAATAAAAAATTTTGACCCCGAATGTGTATGGGGAAATTTTCCGGCCTTGAATGTATTGGGAAAGTGCGAATGTGTGTTGGGAATTTTGATCAACTGAATGTATATTGAGAAATTTTTGAATGAATGTGGGGAAAAGCAACTCAAATTCTCATCTCATATTCAACTGAAAAAATGGTCTATGTGTGTTGGGAAAAAATGAAATGTGCTATGTGTGTGGGGAAAAAGTGATGTGTATGGGGAAATAATAAAAGTGCATTTGGAACGGCATATCCCTGTTGTGATTCTTGGCCACCCATACCCCTTACCTCCTACCGATAGACGGACGAAAGCGCCTTTTCTCTGTCGGTAACTTGTTATCGAACTCCTTCCCCGCGATTCTCGTACTTACCGCTACAATTTCTGGTCGCCCTTCAACGCATATTTCTTGACGCACAATGCAATTGTACCATCTGCTCCTGAAGTGCTCTTTGCTCAAGTTTCGCGCGACACCGGGCGGGAGAGTGCACGAGTCAGAGAGAAAGTCAGTATCGTGCACTGAGAACTTGGCAGAGTCCCACAAGAGAAGATTGTTCCAGTCGGGAGCTACCGTTTACTTGAAATCACAACGCCGAAATATAGGAGCTGCAAGATTTTGAAATCGACAATCGCAAGAAATTGCACTAGATATACTACTCGTACAATATATCTGATACGCAAGTATGTACAACACTACGGCCTGGGCCAACAAATACAATAAACGAGTGTGCGTTTACGTGCTAAGAGACAAGACAGATGAAATGCGAACGAAAATGTATGACTACAGATGTGAGTGGGTATGTGAGTAGGTGAGTGGGTAATGAAACAAATGCACAGCGAACAAAACAGATGCATGATACAGTGAGCGAGCAAGAAACGAAGCGATACAGCAGAGTCAAGGAAAACAAAAACCCAAAATAAGCAAGAAATGATGGAGGAGATAAGGAAGACGCGCGCGGAGGGCGGCTACCCACCGTCCCCGTTCGCCATATCTTCGTCGTCTCCATACCCGTCGTTGTCTTCTCCGTCTCCCCCTTCTCCACCGCCTTCATCAACCCCGTCCTCGCTCTCCGGCCCGTCTTCCATCTCCATCTCTGCCTCATAGCGCGCCTGCGACACCCGGAACTGCGTGTGCCCCTGTGGCTGCGGCTGCATCTGTACGTGCACCGGCGTCTGCATCTGTATCGGCGTCTGCGTCTGGTGCTGGTGCTGCAGCTGCCTCCCCGGCCCCGCACTGCCCGGATACGGCGCCCATACCGTCGGATTCGGATGCCGGTAATGGAACCACGGGTACGAGGTGTAGGGGGTTATACGCTCCTTGCTGCTGCTGCTGCTGTTGCAGCTGCGGCCCCGCTCCTCCTGTCTGCTGCTGTTGTTGTTGTGGTGGATGCTGACTCGTCCCATTACCGGTCGCAGGCCCGCGAGCAAACTGCTGGCTATACGCTGCTGCCGCCGCCGCGAGCGAGCTCGAGCTCGCCGACGCGGGCGGGTACGTCTGCACCGCGTACGCGTGCGTCGGCGATTGCGTTTGAGGTACAAGCGGAGGCGGAAGCGGCGGGGGATGCGAGTACTGCGGGTGCGGGGAGGATCCAAGCTGCGGGGAAGACCCGGAATGTACGACAGCTCGCGACGGCGGCGGCGGAGGCGGCATGTATGCGTGCTCTGGCATCGTCGACGAGCGAGCGCGCTTCGGCGGCGGACCCTCTCCTGCCTGCGCAAGCCGCTTCGCACCCGCCCACACATTCATTCCGGTTATGGGGTACGACGCAGGCGACGGTGGAGGCAGTGGAGGTAGGGGGGCCGCTCGGTAGGAAGCCAAATGTGGAAGTCGAAGTCGACGCGCGCTGCGTGAGAGGAACCGTCATAGCAGTGCGCGGTATCATCGTGGTAGTAGTCGGCGACGTTCTGGGCGTGGAGTCCAAGGTACTTTGGGCCGCAGCGAGCGTACGTGTGGCGGAGGCGAGGACGCCCAGCTTTGGTGAGTTTGTTGTTATGGGTTTGGGCTTGCGCGGGACAGGGTCTACGGGCGGGTCAGGTTTATTTTCGACATTGGGGGGAAAAGGCGGAGAAAAGTGGAGGCACGGTCGAGGTCTCGCAAGACGCGAGACGAAAACTCCGAGGCGCCGTCTCTGCTCCGGAGAAACAGCAAGACACGAAAGCGAGCACTCTGTCATGCATGCATCACACGTTCGCCTTCGCAGTGTCTCCCGGTCGGATTCACCCATGCTGACCAACGCGCACGCAGCACACGTCGGCACGAAGCAAACATCCAAAGAAAAAGGGCGGGGGGAGATATAGCGTACGACGCAGGAATACGATGCACGGCGTCGCCTTCCTCCAAGTGACAGCAAGACACGAAAGGAAGCCATCATACTCCCTCTCAGTGCTTCGCCGTCCGGCTCCCATTCTCGACGACTGACACACGCGCACCAAGCAGCCCGACACCCCATGACACCCAGCTCCCACAGCCGCGACAAAAAAAAGTGTGACGGGGCTTGCGCAAAACCGACGCCAAACACAGAAGAATACGACTGCTCCGCCTGCTCCACATCGACAGGACAGCAGGGGACGACGGCGACAGCGAGCACTCTGCGTCATCACACAGTCATGACGGACGCAGCAACAGCAGGAGCTCGTTCGCTTTTATGGCCCCTGTTATCCTCCCCTCCACACACCACCTCTACTTCCCACAGTACGCGGATACTCAGCACAGAGCTGTGCAAGAACAAGACTTCTCCGCGCTGCATCCACTCCACCGGGAGGGCAGCGGAAGACGACGAACGTCTATCCAAGTATGATGGATACTCCACACCTCCACACCGCGCACTCGAGACCACCCCCCTCTTGCACTCGCACAGAGCACTGATCACCACCTCTACTTCTCCTGTCCACTGCATGCACCCACCCCGATTCCCAAACCCAGAAGCCAACGTGCAAATCAACGAAAACGCACCTAACGGGCTTCTACTCGCGCTCTTACTCTTCCCTCTGCTCTCGCTCCGACTCCGACTCCTGCTGCCACTGGGGCCCGCGCCGGCGTTTGGACTGGAATTGGCGTGGGTGTGGTGAGGGTGCGCGGAAGTTGCGCTGAGGCCTGCATAAATGGGGGTGCAGGGTTAGCCGTTGGGAAGCAGCGAGCGGCGAGGCCAGAGAGGGGACACAACGCACCGAGAACGACCTCCCCCGCCCCATCCCCACCGGCACCCCCGCATCGTGCTTGCTCTCCCTCCCGCTTCCGCTCGCCCTGCCTCTCCCTGGGAACTTTGTGTCAGAGTCCGCCTCCCGATCTGTCTCTGCCTCCGCCTCCGCCTCCCATTCTGCCTCCCCGTCCCCCTCCCCATCCATATTCGTCTCCTGATGCTCATCTGTCTGGGCTTCGCCCTCGGTCTCGTCCCCCTTGTCGCCATGATCGAGAAGCAGACGATCCTCCGCATCCAAGCCTTCGTCATTATCAGCGTCGATATCCGTCCCCTCTTCCTCCTCCTCCTCCGCCAGCTCCCTCTTCAGCGCTGCAAACGCCGCATTCGCACCCGTAGCCTGTGCGCGGCGTGATTTCGCCGCTTTCTCGCTTGCACTTGCACTTGCGCCGGAAGTCTGCTTGCCCTCGACCGGACTCAGAGTCACAGCGCCAGCACCATTCGTCGCCGCCGAAGAGGTAGAAGCGGCGGCACCACCCTCAGCCTTCACGCCCCCATTCCCATTCCCGTCCCCGTTCCCTCCTATCCCACCGCTAACGGCGAACGAAGGCCCCACCCGCCGCCCCAGGACCGCAATCGCGCCGAGGCCGAGGTCGAGCCCCGCGGCGAGGACCTCGTCCGCCTCGCCGCGGTAGCGCGGGACGCCGTCGATGCCGACCTACGGGGGAAGAAGGGAGAGAGTTAGTAAGGTGGGTAAGGGGAGGGGGAGAGAGGGAGGGAAGGGGGAGAGAAAGAGGAAAGGGGTGGGGAGGGGGAGGAAAGACGCTGTCATCCTCGCACATACGCCATGACCGCCGAGCCGCAAAGAAGATCCCATGCCCACGCCCAGAGACAGGGACACGCATAAGGACGAGACGCAGCGCGTAGTCGCACAACCCGCCCCGCCAGTCGAGCACGCAGAACAGGGAGACGAAACACGAGAGCAAGAAAACGTGAAGGCGCGAAGCAGATCCGAGGCGAAAAGGAAGATCCATATCCATGGCTACGAAAAAAGAATACGCCAGGGGCATATGGATACGGAGAACGCAGACCCCTGCGGGCGGGCACACGGAACGGCTGGCGCACGACCTGTGGGATCAAAGATATCCATGTGCGCGGACGCCACGACGATGAGATGAACGCAACGTCGCACAGCGCGCCCGCACGCCAGTCGCCCCAATCTTCCCTGGGACAGACAATTTGGGGCAAGAGGAGAGCACCGTGAAGACATTTACAGCACGGCGAAAGACACGGAGCGGGCAGGGTATGGGCGTGGGCGTGGGCGTGGACTCAACGTAGGGCAGCGCGCACTCGACGTAGGGCAGTGCACTCGACGTAGGGCAGCGCGCATTCGACGTAGGGCAGCGCAACTGGGACATCCGGAGAGCACTGAGCCGCTGTAGATAGAGGGAAGTCCAGCCAACCAAGTGCCAGATCGCACGACCCCCCGTTCTCGTTCTCACAGCGCGGGACCGGCGATCCTTGACCGCTGCCACCCACCATCGTGCGCAGAACCCCCTGTACTGTACAACTCCCGTGCCCAATGGACGAGCCTGGGCATTTTCGATCTACATCTCCCACATCTTCACCCCATCCGCCTCCTTCCTCTGAGGGTCAGGCGCTTCCATACTGTATCTCCGCCGCCGTCCGTCTTCACGACCTGGAGATTCATCGATGCAGGGGAGAACGAGCTGAACGCAGAGTGAATGGCCGCCATCGCCATCGCCATCCAATGCGGCGCGCGGCGTGCGGCGCAGGGGCACGTCACGTCACGTCAATGTACGCCAGGGCCAGGTAAGACACGAGGGGGCTCGAGCCTGTCCCGACCCCGACGAATGTGAGCCGGAACTCAGACACGTCGAGGCGTGCCACTGCGCAGATCCCTGTCAGCGTTCATCCTCCTCGGCTGCTCCACGAACATTCATGTGCACGTCCTGCTTCTCGTCCCCGCCCTCGCCATCGCCCTAGACGCATCGCGAAAAACGTCCGCCGTGCACGAAGAGAGCCGTGACGGGGACGTCAACGACACGCGCGCAGCACAGACGCGTCGCGACTCGACTCGCCTCGGCCCACCAGCTCAATTCATGCCCCGCCAGACAGACTGGGCCGGGCGCCCCCAAGCACGACTCGACGCAAGCACAGCACAAACTTCGGCACGCAGACGAGGAAGAACGGAGGGACGCTGTCGGCGAAGCCAACGCAGCGCAGCGCAAAAGAGGCGAGATCTGAGTCATGAATCACTTGAACGAACGAATGGCCTCCACCGCCACACGGCGCGCGGTAAATGACAAACTGCAGCTCGGAACGTAGGTAGGCGTCCCACAGATCGGAGGCGGAGGCGAACCAAGCATCCGTCGAAGCCAGCTGCGCACCTCCGCGCCAGACCCGCACCCAGACCCCTTGATTCGCAAGTGAAAAAAGCAAAAACAAAGAAAGGAATGAGGTCGGGGTCGAGCCCGAGGTGACGACGGACGGGACGAGTGGGAGGGACAGCCCGCACTCGCACCCGTACCTGCACCCGCACCCGTACCCGCACCCGCACCCGCACCCACACCCGCACCCGCACCCGCACCGCCCCCTCGCCAAAAACTCAAAAGAGCGGTTTGGTAATGCGACCGGTCCCCCGTCCCGTACGAATTTTATTTTATCTTTTTTGCAAAACGCGAAAAAGCAAGGAAAATAAAGAACTGCCATGCCGGGCGAGACGACGCGGAGAAATATGCAAAGGAAAAAGGCGCGGGGGCGGGGCCCAGAGGGTAAGGGAGGGCAGCACGCGCTCCGAGTCGGTGGGCACCCGCGTATAAGCGGTGCAGTGCAAAAGAAAAATCTTTCCCAGAAAAACGCCACCCTCCGAAACGCAAGAAAAATGGAAGGAAAACTGAGCGAAGACGAAACGACACTGCACTCACTTCGAGTTTCGGGGGACACCGAAAGTTGCCTCTTTCGAGCAAGGAGGGGCTGATATCCAATGAAGCGAGCTCAGGGAGGGTGGAGGGCGAGCGGAGGCGGCCGGATTCGACGTCGGATACCTGCGCGTGTGTACTCTAATTAATGAGATTACCATTTTTAGGGTAAGAAGAGGGCACCTTGTAGTACGAAACGAGATGCTGCGCGACGCCGGCGATTGTTAGCGAGAATGTCTTTTTCATCAGCCCATCGGCCTTGAACTTGTAGCTGTTCGTCAAACTGCCCACCAACGTCCTTTCGCGGTTCCGATCTGCACTCGGGCGCGAGTCGTTCCGTGGCCGGCTTAGACTCTCTCCGCCCACACCTGCACCGATCGCACCCCCTGCCCCGGCCATTGCTTCTTCGTCAGCCTGATCGTGTACCTTCTCCACAACCACCCTACCGACCCCACCCGCGCCGTTCACTCCTGCCGCACCCTTCCCCTTCCTCCCATGCCCCTGCCCCTTCCCATCCGTCTCCCTATAAATCAAAAAATTGCCCAATATCCTCGACGGACTCCAAAAACACCCATCCGTCCACCGTTTAATCCCACTTTCTCCCTCGTCAAAGACAAAGACCGCGCCGGAAGAGATCATGTGGGGCCGCTCGGTGTCGTGCAGGCGGCGGGTGACGCGCGGGATGAGACCGCGGCGGGCCGCTTCGAGGATGAGGAGGGCGTCGCCCGTCGTTTCGATCCACCCGGACCAGGGGGTGCAGGCGCGATGGGTGAGGGCGGCGATGGGGGCGCCATGTACACGCGTTTTGGGCGCGCTTATCCCGGCGTGTTATGAGTGGCGCGCGTGCCACGCTTGAAAGTATAATTATTCCTAGACATGTCTTTGAGAACGACTGGATAGATAGCATGAGAAGGAGACTTGCAACTCCGTGTTTCGCCGTGTCTTTTCCTTGTTGCTCCGAATGCTGTGACTGTTCGTCGTCGTGTTGCGGCGCGTCGCTCTGTCGTCGTGGTCGTCGGCAACCGTCAATGTACGCTGACTCAGCTATCACTCGCTTCCCAGTTGGTCCCACGTTGGTCCCACGGTAGTCAAACGCCGTTGAATTTTGAACGTGTTCATTTCGGTATCCAAGATCGCATTAGAGCGGCGTTAGAGCTCACCGTGGCTCAAAACTCGACGCCGCACCAGCGGCCTGATTGAATTAGTCAATGAACATGGCATTCACGAAAAAGTGGTCAACCTGTTCAGATTGGGTTTAAGCTGTCTTACAGCATCGGCGGCCGGGCTGCGAAACTCTATTCCTAAGAGCGGATTTCACCATCCTGCGTCATACGGAGTCACCAAAGACAAGGGCATAGCATTCAACAACAAGACATGAAGACAGGGTCAAGTTGGATTTCCTCATATTCTAGCACGAAAGTGGCTTTTAAAAGACATCTCAAAGTTTCCCCTCCGTACTTACGCCTCCTTTATGCCCTCGTGCTCGGAAAAAAACAAGGCTGTTCTGCGCGGTACGCAATAACAGTGGTCGGGTGGAGGTAATTTGCCGACGAGTAAAAATAACAGCCGGCATAGGAGGACCCGGCGGTCACAGCCTTGTTAAAGGCGGAGACGGTGGTCGCGGTGGGGGGAATTGTGGTTCCGAAGGAAGACGTCGGCCTGTACAAGGAGATTGATAGTAAGTTCTCTTTTTCGGAGTCAATGATGTTCAAGGTGGTACCGGCGGTCCCGGTGGTTAGGGAGCTTTCAAAGGTGGCCCTGGAGGAGTGGGCGTGGTCAACACGTTCTCGAATCAGATGGTTCCTGGAGCGAAGGCCTACCATATTAATTGGGCCGCTCTTGACCGTGGCCGAATTTTGTCAGCAGTACACCGTCAGCCAAAAAACTTGTCGGAAGCTGAAAGATACGGGCTACGAGACTGCGGGGGCACTTTTCAGGGCAACTGATAAGACCCTGTTGACTGCGGGACTCAAGCTTGGGGAAATTGACGAGCTGGCGAGGGCATTGGAGGAATACTATCATGCTGCTGGTCGTCACTAGATTCATAAAATTAGTTCGCTAGCATTACCCATTGTTCTGGTGCGGAGTAGAGTCGTGTCGACGGATGAATCAAAGGCGGACATGTGGATGTTGGACAAATAGTTACAGTGAATTAGGAGCAAAGACTCAATAAATACTCACTGATCGTCACAGGGGATTGCTGCCCACGAACTTAATCTGACACACCGAGCTAATTCCCGCCACTGGGTGTATGCGCTCACCGCGAGAGTCCGATTATTTCTCATTGCCAGGCAAACAAACCGCCAAGGCAGCGAACACTTCCGACTTTTTATCTCCCAATTAAAATACTTGGCATATTTAAATTTCCGTAGACCCCCGGTAGCGGACTTCAAGGAGTAAGTGACATGTGAAGAACCGAAGATCCGATTTTCTTCGTTCTGCTGAGCTCCAGCCTCAATAGACTTCTAACTTCGACGTAGGAGAAGTATAAAATTCCCCACGCTCCTCGTGAATCAAAAGGAGGTAGCTCGTATCCTCCTCTCCCCCCCAATTCGCTACATTTTGCTGCTAAGGATTATTGTCTCTGCAGGTGTACGCCGCGTGCGCCTCGCAGATATAAAAAGTGATAGTCGTGCAGAATATCTTTGGTTTGACGAGGACGGTGCCATGATAGGTTCGTCTCTCGTCCATTCCACCCATCCTCATTCCACAGCCTGAGCCGTCAACGGCGTCACCTTGCCAGCCTATGATTATCTCAACGTTGGCTCAACAAGCAGTGGTGAGGACGTGCGGAAATGGAAACGGTAAGGAAAGTGTCGACCTGGACAGAATGGGGGAAAGCGCAGTACAGTGATGTACGTCGACGCGCGCACTGTACGTAGCCTTGCAAATGCAAACGTGCCAGAGGGAGGCAACGAATTCGGGAAATGCCATGGAGAGGAGAGAATGAAAAACCCCTGTATGAGCGCACACCACGATGAAGGAAAGCGTAAAAATGGCGCCGCCATGCATCTCATCCGTCGCGTCACCACACAGAGCGTGAGCGAATGGTAGCCCAGCCCACCGAGTATTGTGCGCACGATTCCGCGTTTTGTTCTCGCTCTCGTGTACGCTCCTCCGCTGCTCGCCGTCCATCTTTCCTTCCACCCATTCGCATCTGCTGTTGCCCTCCCTCTCCTCTTCCTCGTCCTCGCCTCGGATATCCCGATCCGCCGGAGGATAAAAAAACGTCACGAAGAGAGAAGAGAGCCGCCTCAGCCCGTCCCGCGGACACATGTACAGCAACCCATGCCAATTCTCAGCCCAAGAAAAAAGACAGGAGGCCCAATGAGAGCGCAATCCGCATGCAGCCAGCGGACACAGGTACGGGCACGGTCCCGGCGAACACTTCATCAGCCCGGTCCATCTTGAACTTGTAGCTGTTCGTGAGGTTGCCCACCAGCGTCCTTTCGCGGTTCCTATCGGCACTCGGGCGCGAGTTGTTCCGTGGCCGGCTTAGACTCTCCCCACCCGCACCCGCACCCATCGCACCCCCTGCCCCGGCATCCTCGTCAGCGTGATCGTGTACCTTCTCCACAACCACCCGGCCGACCCCACCCGCGCCATTCACCCCTGCCGCGCCCTTCCCCTTCCTCCCATGCCCCTGCCCCTTCCCATCCGTCTCCCTATAAATCAAAAAAAAATTGCCCAATATCCTCGACGGACTCCAAAACACCCGTCCGTCCACCTTTTGATCCCGCTTTCTCCCTCATCAAAGACAAAGACCGCGCCGGAGGAAATCATGTGGGGCCGCTCGGTGTCGTGCAAGCGGCGGGTGACGCGCGGGATGAGGCCGCGGCGGGCGGCTTCGATCCACCCGGACCACGGCGGCACGGGGGCGACGGGCGAGGGCGGCGATGGGGCGCCATGCACGCGTATTGTAGGCGCGTGTGTTGTTAGTATGACGGTTCCTTTGTACAAATATTTATTTTGAGCGCGCGCGTCCAATTTAGCGCGCGCGACCGAAATGCGCGCGCGAGGTCGTAACATTAACTACACTAGATATACATGATACACAACTGCACGCTACAAAGTGCCTCATTCTCGCCTGTGTCTCCCATCCCTGCATCTGCGGTCCTAGATAGCCCTTGCAATTGCGTCGCACGAAGCTTCGGAGAAATAGGGAGGAATGTGACTCGAGTGGAATCCAGTAGCAGGAGATAGTGATAAATGAAGGGACAGCTCTACAACCAGTAGCCTGGCTGAATGGTGCTGGCCGCCGAGCAGGGCTGCGACGGTCAAGGTTGTTGTTGGGATCAAAGGGACACGCGGCCTGACAAACAACCCCAACTTGTAGCACAGCCTGCCAGTGTGCCAACCGAACAATGCTGCCGAGATCAAGTCACTAGAAAGTTCATGAGCTCGGGCTTCGTCCGCACGGACTTTACCTGAATAATCCACAAGAATCTATTATGTAGTGAATGGCCAACTGCGAGTCCATAGTACGATGCAAAAGTGGTAAATTGGTGGAAAACATATGAGTGTTGCAGCGGAGAATCACGGAATAGATCCCGGATCAAGTCGCCTGTCAGGCTCACGCCGATCAGCAAATTTTCATAACCGCCACGTCGACGTGCTCGCCATTGCACATACCTCGCTCTGCCGTTCACCTCCTCACCCCACCTTTCTTGCATCACCAACATGCACTCCCGGGGCCGTCTCGGTGTTCCCAGCTGGAACAGATAGCAAGGGACTCCATTGAATCGATCCCCTGAGCCAAGACCACGACATACGGTACATCTGGACGGACTGCAGATTTCCATCTACCCATTCCACCTTCGTGTTCGCCCTTCACAGCCATGCACTTAGTGCATGATACTTATACATATCCATGATTCATTATTTAGAAATAAGTAATTGTCAAAGAATTGTTATAAATGTAAAAAAAATATTGCATAGGGTACATTTTCATGGGCGCAGACCTCGTGCGCGCGCCAAAACACCTCGCGCGCTCTGAAACACCTCGCGCGCGCTCTATTCGGCTCGCGCGCGCTCTATTTTAATTTTTGTACAAAGGAACCGTCATAAGTGGCGCGCGTGCCACGCTCGAAAGCATAATTATGCCTAGACAATCATACATGTCTTTTGAGAACGACGAGATAGCATGAGGAGGAGACTTACAACTCCGTGTTTCGCCGCGTCTCTTCCTTGTCGCTCCGAATGCTGTGACTGTTCGTCGTCGTGTTGCGGCGTGTCGCTCTGTCGTGGGCCTCGTCAACCGTCAATCCGCGGCTGACTCAGCCATCATTCGCTTCCCACGGTCGTCAAACGCCGTAGAAATTTGGAACGCGTTCATTTTGGCATCTAATCGCGCTAGAGACAAGTTAGAGCTCACCGTGGCTCAAAAATCGACACAGCACCAAACGGCCTGGTTGAATTATTCAATGTACGTGGCATTCACGAAAAAGTGGTGGTCCAACTGTTCAGATTGGGTTTAAGTTGTCTTACAGCACCGGCGGCCGGGTTGCGGAGCTATTCCTTCTATGTCTTGTGACCGGGATTCACCCAAAAAGACGCGCAACCAAAAGAAGATGGACCAAAAAAATTGGCATTGAATTAATACAGAGACCCACCCCAGACTCAAACTGGGATCGCTCCTTTCATGAAATACAGGATCGTCAAGGCACAAGATGAATGAGCGTGATACCTTTCACCAGTGGGTCTTTGCCTCTTTCCTGCACACTTCATGTTATTGACCACATTGTGGCCTCGGAGCAAAAAAAAAAACGGGAAAGATTGATGGATTAAGACCTAGCCTGGATTCGAACCAGGTGTTCCCACGTAAGGTCGATGAGTTAGAGCCGCTACACCTTTATATGGCAAGGGTGTGAGCCATTCACCTCTAGGTCTTGTTTGCCTGCATTCTGTACATGTCCTCTAAGTAATGTGGCCCATATGTCACTGTTATATAACCAAGCTTGATGGCCGGGTTGTAAGTATGCTATAATGCCCCACAAAACATAAAATGTATTTGTGGCATGTATGAAATCCAAAATGCAGCGATACGTAGATACATATCTCCCCAAAGCGATTCTCAATGTACATCATTCCCGAAAAAGTGATTCAACTACTCACATTTGGTTCAAGTTGTCTTACAGTGCCGCGGCGGCCTGGCTGCAAAACTCTATTCCTTCCCTATATGTCCACCTCTTGTGGCTGGAAATTCATCCAAAATGATGCACAACCAAAAGCAAATGAACCAAAAATTTGAGACTCGACACAATGCAGGCAGAGACCCACCCCAAACTCGAACCGTGACCTCCCACACATCTTGAAGATTATCACTGTGAGCTAGGTGGGTATGAGATGTTTCACCAGTAGATCGTTCCCTGCTTCATTGGACAGATCTATTTGCTGTACCTGCCTCAGGCTCGGGTGCATCAAAGGAGCCAAATAAAAAGGAATCCCTGCCACGGCAAATGCAAGACCTAGTCTGGATTCGAACCAGATGCTCTCAAACAACATCGCAGATCACTTCCCTATTTTTTTTTTTTTTTTTTTTTTTTTTAAATCCATGTTATTTGCCCCTCGCCGCGAGTGGCATGTTAGGCATCCTCTCTACTCTATGTACGATGTAGGTGGCATATTCTGTATGGTGTGTGGTGACAACGAAAACCTGCCCGACCCGCCTAACATTAAGGTTGGTGCGAACGCAGACACATTAAATGATCCCTAGAAATGAAGTTAGGGGTAGAATAGGTAGGTATAGGCCTCCCCGAGGGGCAAGCACTGGTGTGTATGGTCCTGGGATTAAAATGGACGTAGAATATAGACTGGTCACAGAGCTCCAGGTGGGTGTATCAGGTGTGGCACCTCAGGTGCAAGGGAGGAACTAGGTGACCGAACCCAAAGCTTGGCCGTGTAATGGGATGCACGACAAGACCCAAAGAGGAGAGCACCGTTCTTCACCAAGAAGTCTGCATCTTCTCGTGATGTGAGGTGTAACTGCACAGGCATTTTCGTTCCTGCAGGAAGGATCTCATCACCGCACATTGTAGACATGTGCTCAACCCGGCCATGGAATCCCCCTTTCTCGAGCCACTGGCATGAAGTGACGCGGTCACGGACAAAATCGGGATGGCCAGGAAGTGGGGGGGCAGGGACGTTGTGCAGAACAACGGAGTGCCATGATTCACCACGGTTGACTCGGGGAGTTGGGCAGTGTTCTGGGAATCGAAGCTTGGGCACGAGAAGCCCCCAGATGGCGGGAGCATGGTCCATGGCTTTGTCGGCGTTAAAGTTGTCATTGTGTACGAAGTTGACTGTGAGGTTCCCCTTCTCCGTCCATCGCACTCCTGCCACACAGAAATCCGGTGCAACTGGCTTGGAAACAAGAGCCCTGTAAAGGACCATAGGGTGCAGCTGAACAGTGGGTGCTGATGAGAGGGAGTCGATGTGGAAAATTAGGTCAGGTACTGCAACTTGGATGCTGGTACGCTCGCGTTTGGCCTTCTTGGTCGCTTTGACCTCGTCATCGCTTGTTCCGGTATGATCCGAGGTGGCCATTACAGCATCCGCATACGTGGCAGCTTTGGTGGAAGTCATGGGCGGGGGGTGTACTGGGGGGGTGGTAGTTGGGCTGAGACTAGGGCATGTAGCCACAATGGTGCGCTGATATAGAGCACAGAGAATGTCAAGGGCGTGAGCCGATAGGGTCGGAGCAGGGGCGGTGTCAAGGATGAGTGTCAATGTGGCTAGTGCAGAGTCCAGCAGTGATTCTAGACGGTTATGGTGGGCAGATAGACGGTCAGTGGATGGCAGCCAGCCTCCCTCCGCTGGATTTGGAGTCTGGAATGGTGTCAGTCGTGCCGGACTACAAGCCGGCACCTTTTGATCATGGTGGTAGCCGCGTGAGAACATCCAGACCCACTTCCCTATTATGTCGTCCGGGTGTGAGTCATTCACCGCTAGGTCTTGTGTATCAGCGCTCTCACTTCGGCTAGGAATAGTACAACTGAGTCCAGCTCATTGCTAGTGCTTAGGCCGAGTCGCGAGTCGTAAACTTGAACGAGAAAGTTATTTGAGATATGAAACTGAAAGGAGGGACAAAAAAATAATAACCCGCCCCAGATTCGAACTGGGACCTCCCACACACGACTTCGAGCACTGCTGTAGTGGGTATGATACATTTCACCAGAGGGTCTTTCCTGCTCTCATGCACACTTCTGATTCGTACATCCTTCTTTGGGGCCTGCATCTGCGTTCAGGGCCAAAAAAAGAAATCGTTTGGCGCAGCGGAACCTAGCCCGGATTCGAACCAGGACCTCTCAATTCAGATTAACACAGCGACTCTACTAGGTTACGCAGGTGTGATCCATTCACCTCTAGGTCTTCCCCAATTCCTCACAACTCGCGACCTGTTCGAGGGGACTGGACTGGAACATGAAAGGCTGCACCACTCGTAGCGTAACCATCTTTCCCGGATTCCCGGCTCCCCCATTCAGCTCATTATATTCGGGGGTTGTAGAAATCCATTTTCGACAAAAGATCCGACTTAAATAGGGGCGCTCAATTGTTAGGTCGACCTGGTCGGGTCGTCAGATAATTCGAAAAATACAGAAATCATTTGATCCCCGGTGTCTCAGCTGTGCGTGGGTTTTGATGCCGCAAAATGGGAAGGTCCAAACGAACCTCATTTTAAAGGAGAAGTTGGGGAAAGGGGTGCCATAAAATTCGACCATGCCTTCAAGTTCAACGACACTATTCTGCTGTTTTTATCCAATATCAGCAAGTAATCAAACCTCATCTTCTTGTTGACGCTATCACGATCTTGTAACAGTTATTATTACTGAATTAGGCTAAAGCTGCACACAAAAGAGTCCAAAAAAATCTCAAGACCAGGTCCCCGACTGCACAGAATTTTTCATGCCTGAAAACCACACAGGAAATTCAAAAATCGCCAGCAGACTGATGGAACGATGTCGGCCATCAAATGATTTTTGTATTTTTCGAATTATCTGAATTGAGCGCCCCTAATGGGAGTCAAAGAATAAAGAAAAATAGTTTGCTGAACTTGATAATGAATGACCCCCCCAGATTCGAACTGGGATCCTCACCAAGACTTCCTCTAGATCTACCTCGAGTGGTTGGAGTTGAATGGGTGTGATACCTTTCACCAGCGCATAATGAAGTACAACACAAATTGCAGGGTGTGATCCATTCACTTCTAGGTTGTGCTTATTCCTATTTCTCACCTCTCTAGTAGCCGTCCAATCTTCGGGCGCTCCTTGAGTTTGCGGGGTTGATAGTTGCGTTTGCAGCGTGAACAGACCATTCCTCGGATCAAATCGGGATCTGGATTTCGGTTCGGCGATTGTCGGTGTTTGCTCGCTCTTTCTCTTCCGGACCCTCCTTTCTGTTAAATTTTCTGGATTCTTAGTCTTGTGCGTATCAATTTCGTCCATGATTGCGATAGCGTTTTAAAACATGTCCCCTCCTTTTGGACTGGGCCGTGGCGTGAAATTCTAAGGATCCCGACATCCGACCTTGACAAACACTGCCTCGCGATTGATCGGTCGCCACGCTTTCGTACTTTGCTCCTTGGTATCTATTAACGTAGAAGGTACCTACTTTTCCGATGTGCGGCTGTGGTGTATACAGTGATTCCGGGAATAGTAAATACCTCGTAACCCGTTACCTATTGATCTGGCCATCTACGAAATATCCAAAGTGAAATGCCATACATCCTCAATTAGGAATGAGTAAAAACACCACGCAATATTCGTTTAGCCATTTGGAGCCAATACAATAGGTTCGTTACAGCTGTCGGAACCTGACTCTGACTCGGATCTTGGGCTGTGGTGGCGCTCTGCTCCCGGGATTACGGCCACGATGACGAGCACTCGCCTCTCCAAGCTCTTGTCCAGCCCTCAGTACCACGATGGAGTCCAAGGGAGCTCTTGACTGGCTTCATCGCAAGAACTCCGATCGTAGCCCGGAATCATCGACTGACAACTCCGACAACACGATCACTAAGTCAGGAAGTCGAGCGGAGTCGATTCTCGATGACTTGACCCTCGCAGCCAATCTCGCGGAGGAGGCGTTCGATGCACAACTAGCACCTCTTATGAAACCGGTGATTGTGATTTCCCTTCTACACAATCTCATCAACTCGTATAAAAGTACGTTTTGTATCTCAACCGAATTGAGTCTGCTCAGCGTCCTACAGGGAGGTAAAGCTGTTGGCGAGAAATGGGACCTTCTAACGCAGCGCATTGTCGATCTCACGAGGGATATCTGTTTCACCGTGTTGCAGATGCACCAAACCAATCATTCTGACCAAATTGGCCGTCTCGAGCGAGATTTCGAGAGATATGCAAGGTTGAGTCTTTCAAATTTTGATTTTCTAAGAGAGAATCTCATTCAAGCACGGATACAGACTAATTATGAAAGCCTCTCGGTGTCTTGGAGATGATGATCCACACGGGTTTTCTGGAGTTGAGCGGGATGCGGAAATCGATGAACTCAACCAAGAACTAGCATTATTCGGAACCAAATTCAAGGTCTGTACAGGTCATGTCATAATTATTTTTGATGCTGAGGTCTTTCAGACCAATCGGCTGGTTATTCGCTATCTCAATCAGGTCCCAAATTCAGAAACCCAGAACCAAATTCATGATCTGGTGTAAGTGGCCCGCTTCTGTGGGTTTTTAAGTTATACATTCTAATTTTGATATAGATACAACCCACACTTGGTAATGCCCCAAAGCCCAGTCATCATTTGTGGTGCGAAACCCGTCTCGAGCTGCCCGTATCATTACTGAATCGGCTTAGGTGGCACTGGAGGTCCAGGTGGAGATGCAAATACTGGTGGGACTGGGGGTGCTGGGGGTACCGGAGCTGGTCCCACAGTTCACTTCACCAACATATCATCAGTAATTGATATGTTAGATTGTTTCTCTTTCTTCTTGTTGCCATCTGATTCCCAAACAGTGGAAAGCTAGAAAAATGGCTACAATGCCCTCCTGACATGAGACAGAAACAGCATGATATAGAGGCACTTCATATGGAAGGCACTAGCCAATGGTTCTTTGACAGCAAGGAGTTTACAGAGTGGGAAGACAATGCAGGGGTGCTCTGGATTGAGGGACCTTGTAAGCCACTCTCATATCATAAATGCTAGGTCTGACCAATGAAACAGCTGGTACTGGGAAAAGTGTTCTCAGGTGAGTCTGGTACTTGTTTTTGTGGATTCCACATTCAATATGAACCGGACAGTTCGGCTGTGATTCAAAAACTGTTTCAGGAGCAAACCCAGCTCACAGCTCATTCTCCAGCTGTTGCATTTTTCTATTTTGACTTTCGTAGCCAGGACACTCAAAGCTTGGAAATAGCTCTCCGTCGAATTGTGCTCCAACTTTCAGCACAGTTGCACCATCCTTATGAGGCTCTTGAAGAGTACTGGGGATTTTCAAAAGGGCAGAAATTACCAAGCTACCAGGACCTTTTCACCTTACTCTTCAAGCTCCTCAGTGGACTTCAACGAACCTACATTGTTTTTGATGCACTCGATGAATCTGGCAGCAACAATTTCAATCGGCTGGTAGAGCTTGTTTCAGTACTCCAAGCATGGACAGAAACCCCAGTACACCTCTTGATCACAAGTCAAACTCGGGACATCTTCACAAAAAGCTTCGCAGACATAAACCACATAATGCTCCATAGCAATATTATGGAAAAGGATATTGAGCTCTTTGTTGCCAATGAATTGCGAACCAATGCCAATTTGAAAGCATGGCAACCTAATGCAACTCTTGTTACTTTGCAAATCACAAGGAAAGCCAATGGAATGTGAGCTTTATCACTGCCTTTTATATAACACATGTGCTTATAAATATAATTTATAAGGTTCCGCCTGGCTGCATGCCTCCTTATAGAACTATCCCGCTGCCTGTGGGGTGAGGATGAGGAATTGGACAAGACTTTGGAAAGACTCCCTAATGACCTATTTGGGATTTATGACCGATTCATGCTAGCAATCCCCAATGAGCACTTCTCTTATGTAGAAGCAGCTTTGCGCTGGATAATGTTCAATGCTGGAGACTGGCCTCTAGGCACAGAACTTGATCTCAATCAACTTGCAGATGCACTTGCATTTGATTTTTCAAATTCAGTGCAGTACACTTATAAACCAAACCGACAGGAGAGTGTTTTGTCTGCAATTCCCAAGTGGTTGTCTGGTCTCATCCAGTATAATGATATATTTCTGAATTTTCGAGTCACACTGGCCCATGCTTCAGTCCAAGATTACCTTCTATCTGATCACTTCAAGAGGAAATTCAATTGTGATTTCAGCGAGAATGTCTCGCATTCGTTCATTTCTCGAAACTGTATTAGTTATCTTCTTTACTTTCGCAACCATCCACTGGAAGACAGAACAGCTTGCGAAATTCTGTTAGAGGCAGCAAGGAATAGGTATTACCACAGGCTGACTGATGACCAGAAAACCCTGGTCTATCAGCTTTCACAAGATGGGAGCAACCATCCACCAGAAGACAGAACAGCTAGCAAATATCTATTAGGGACATATGCAGCAAGGAATTGGTATCACCACATGCTGAAATCTGATAACCAGAAAACCCTGGTCGATCTCGGAATGCAGCTTTTACAAGATGGGAGCACACAATACCGTGCCATATGGCACTTCTATCCTTGTTTTCAACCTCTACCACCACTATATTGGTGTTGCCAACAAGGATACCTTCAATGTGTCTCATGGTTCATTGCAAAAGGAGCTGACATCAATGAAGTGGGTGAATGTGGCAGTCCATTGATTGTGGCTTCATATTCAGAGCAAGTAGATATTGTGAGCCTGCTCCTCAAAAATGGTGTGAATGTCAACCTAGCTGCTGAATCTCATGGCAGCGCATTGATAGTTGCATCTAAGGAAGGTTTCATGGATATTGTCTGCCTGCTCCTCGAGAATGGTGCTGATATCAACCTGGCAAGTGGAGAATATGGCAGTGCATTATCTGCTGCATCTTGGCATGGCAATATTGAGATTGTAAACCTCCTCCTCAAGAACAGTGCTGACATCAATCTAGCTGCTGGGAAATATGGTAGTGCATTGGGAGCTGCTTCTGCTTCCCATTGCTATGCAGGCAATGTGGAGATTGTAAAGCTTCTTCTTGAGAATGGTGCTGATATCAACTTGATTGGAGGAGAATATGGCAGTGCATTGGGTGCTGCATCCTATTGGAATAACTCAGAGACTGTACAGTTCCTTCTTGAGCAAGGTGCTGATGTTGACCTACCTGGTGCAGCATCCAGCAGTGCATTAGCAATTGCATGCTGGAATGGCTATATTGATATTGTATACCTCCTGCTTAAGAATGGTGCTGATCCAAACCTAGCAAGTGAAAAATATGGTAGTCCACTGGCAGCTGCATCACACAGACCAGAAATTGTACAATTGCTTCTTGAGCATGGTGCCGATGTTAATCTGGTCAATGAAGAATATGGTAGCACATCAGTTTCAGGGGAAGCCCCAGTTTTCCCATCTCATACTCTAACTACTTTGAGCACTCTCACTCCATCCATTCTACCTCCAATGTTCCGAGATCAAATGCTCCCACTTTATCCTCCACAACCATCTCCGTTTCCAGTCTCTGACCAGTTGCAGCACCTTTTGATCGGCACCCCATATGCAACTTGGCTGAGATCACTCGGCCTTGCACCAATCAACACTGGCGATAGAACTGGCGATGGACATGCCCTGAACATACACCAAAAACAATAAATCAAAACCAGAGATTGTACACCTCTTCCATCACAGGGTAGCCATGCATTGAGAGAGCCAACCATAAGGAGTTACAAGGATTGTTATTTTGAAAGAGTATAGTGCAGTATTAGATAAGGGGAGTGACCTCTGAGTCCTTGATAGCTAGTGCTCTGAGTATAGTCATTTGGCATTATATCAATGAACCAAGAAGACAAAGACACAGGCGAGAACAATCGGGGAGCAACAGAAACCCACAGAACTACTTAGCCTAGACTCGGAGCCAAACACATTTCGGTGGGCGGTTTGGGTTGGGGAAAATGTTACTCACATTCAGAGAATAACTTGGCAGAATACCAAAAGGTCCACTGAGGACATGGCCAGATGCTACTTCTGTATGAAGATAGCGTGAAAGGAGCACTAGTACTGACATCCATATATGTTTACCTTGTTGCAGACCTGTTACCTCACCATACATCCCATCGAGCACCTGCCTCCCACTGAACAGCTACTAAGTAAGGTTGTCGGTTCACCAATGATTTGACATAAGAATGCATGGAGCTTGCTTAAGGCTGATATTTTGAGGGTAGACCGACATGAACATCCTGACAGAAGAGCATGAAACCAAGTGGTGTCAACTGTAGACAAGATGAGTGTACCAGCTAACACCGAGACAGACTTATGAGGTATGTAGTCAGAGACAGACCCTGGTAGATCAATGGGGGCCAAGCTGGGTGTACTCTTTGTCATAGACACAGGTGTACCTGGGTAGACTAAGAGTGTAGTACACAGGGCAGAAAGTAGTGACTTTTGATTCAACTCTATATTACCTGGCTTATCGTGGGTCCACATGTACCTGTCAGCTGCTAGAAGAGAAAAAAGATTGAATTTTAATAAGAGAACTCAGTCGAGGAGAAAGATCGACTCTATATTATATGTACCTAATAAGGGAACTACCAGAGTCAGTCAGATAGGTACAGAGTAAGGAGTGTAAGAACATACCTCAGTCGAGGAGAAAGATCAACTGAGGTTGTTTGTACAGTATACAACTACAGTGGCGACGAAAAGTTCTGCACGCAGCCATTCTCGACCATAATGGCATCAAATGCCCTGAAATAAAATCCTGCCATAAAATATGAGTGATTTGGACTGAGTAGGTACAATTTGCGCCATATCTACTCTGTACTGTTGGCTTGCAATAAAATAAATACTGATTTTCGGAGAAATCGAGTCTGTGAATTTCAGGGATATTGTAAAATGGTGTGTACCATCTAAAAGTACTCGTAAATGCGACCCTATTTATATGTTGGTTGACCAAAATTGACTGAGTTTTGGGCTCAATATCTTCCTCGCAAGTTGGTGACTTTTGCTGAAAAATGCTCAAAATAGGCTAGAAACAGTTAAAATGGTCAACTTCAATGGAAGATTCTGAGCTCAAATACCCCTCAATCTAGATCAACTAGCATATGGATAGGGTCGCATTTACAAGTACTTTTAGATGGTACACACCATTTTACAATATCCCTGAAATCCACAGACTCGATTCTTCCGAAAATCAGTATTTATTTTATTGCAAGCCAACGATACAGAGTAGATACAGTGCAAATTGTACCTACACAGTCCAAATCACTCATATTTCATGACAGGATTTTATTTCAGGGCATTTGATACCATCATGGCCGAGAACGGCCGCATGCAGAACATTTCGTCGCCACTGTATATATGGTAGTGAACGAAATAGGAAAGAGCTGAATCTCATTACTCCCCCTCAGCGACGTCCTCCTGCTCCTGCATCCCCAACATCGCACGGAACTTCTCAAAGTCGGGTCTGAACAGAATCTTTGTGAAGATGTCTGCAACATTCTCAGTGGAGGGAACATGAAACATGGCGATGACCTGCATCAGCAAATCCTGATTGAAGGGTACCCTTCAAATCAGGATTTGCTGATGTGGTCTCGAACAGCTCCCCGAATCCAATGAAACTGGATTTCTATGTGCTTGGTGCGGTTCGAAATCTGGTTCGGAGTCTCTATCATCGCAATGGCTGATGTATTGTCGATGTGGAGAGGTGTAGGACCATTGCACACATGTGCGAGTTCGTCAAGGACCTGCTGCAGCCAAACAACAACACACCCAACATAGCTAGAGTAATACTCTGCTTCGCCCATGGACAACGCTGTTGCCGTTTTCTTCTTGGATGCCCATGCAAGACAGCCTGAGACGAAGAACACCACATGACCCGAGATGGAATTCCCATGGTCAACTGCATTGCTGTGGCCAGCATCGCAGAATGCGAAGATGTCCGGGTCATCAGACTCGGGGGGTGAGCACAAGGTTCCGCGTTGTGTAAAGGTACTGAATGATTCGCTTTACAGCCGTCCAATGCGCCTTCCCGGGGTTGCTCGGAAATTTAGCTACCTGGCCCACGGAGTGCGTGATGTTTGGACACGTCATAATGGCGGCATGAAGGACACCACCGACAGCAGATTGATAAGGTATGTTAGCCATGTACACTTTCTGCTCATCGGTAACGGGACAATTGGCTTTCGATAGCAGACGGTTGCGGCTCTTCTCCATTGGCGTATACACGGGATTCGATGTCTCGAGGTGGTAATGGCGGGCTAAATCGATGATGTAGCAGCAGTGCAAAAGGGCAATGGTGCATGCCTTTCGGTCGTGAATGATTTCGATGCCCAATAACATTGACACCTCCCCCAGATCCTTGATAGGTACATGCTCCTGAATTTGGGACTTCAAGAGCTTGACTTCGGCCCAAACAATATCCCAGTCGGCACATCAAGATTGTACGGGTGTGAGCCATTCACCTCTAGATCTTCTTTGCCCATATTCCATTCCTTCAATAGTATACAGATGCATCCATTTGATTGAGGGAAAACCCACCCAATACTGATTTTCAGCAAAGTTCTGCGTGTTTCTTTTGGCTTTGAAACTAATTTCACTTCGTTAAAAAGTACTTGCGGCCATTTCCGGCCAGCAAACTTGACTTTACGTAATGAATTCAGGACAGAAAACCAAAAAAATGTTCCATGAGCCACCCCAGATTCAAACTGTGATCTCCCACAAACACTTGCGTTACCTCGAGTTATCGAAGTTGAATGGGCGTGATGACTTTCATTGGTGGGTCATTTCCTGCTTGCTTGCACGCTCCACTTATTCTACATTCTTCTCCTGCCAAAGACAATGCGCATTGCAAAAACTAGAGTACTTATAAGTGGTTCAACCCTGTACGTTCAAATTTGGTTCAAGTTGTCTTGTAGCTGCAAAGCTTTTCCGCCCTTGTTCCTATTGCATAGGAGATTTGTCCAAAAGATGTACAAAAAAAAGGAAAGAAAAGAAAAACAGGGATTGAAAGGATGCAGCTACTCACCCCAGACTTGAACTGGGACCTCTCACACTTGCCTTCGATCATTTGCACTTAAGCTGGGTAGGTGATACATTTCACCAATGAGTCATTTCCTACCTCATTGGATAGGTCTACTTGCTGTACAGCCATGCATGAAAGGAGCCAAATAAAAAAAAGGAATGCTCCGGCAGAGTCAAGACCTAGCCTGGAACCAGGACCTCCCAAACAGAAAATTAGGAATGGTTTACTCGATACAGGGCTGAGCCATTCACCTGTAGGTCTCATTGTATCTCTACCTTTCACTTCAATTAAATATACTCCTTCTTTCAATTAAATTGTTTAACCGGGGATCACTATAGTTATTTTCAGCACGGTGTCTGGGCATGTAGAGATCTACTATTCGTAAGGCACGTGACCTGATAATTCCTCCGACAAATCTCCAAATTCCGCTAAAATTGAGAAAAAAATTATTGCAGGGGTTTTCAGAAATCGGGTGTGACACGTGACATCCGAATTGAATGAAACTCTACAGTACCTCTGAACCAGGACATCTAAGACCTGGCCTGGATTTGAACCAGACAGGAAGCAAGTTCAAACCAGTAATACTAGACTTCAAGATTCACAAACAGAACTTGTTATGTATGTGCCTATTTGGGAGGTTTCAAAGGGGGAGTGTCAAGAATGGTGCGTGGCTGTGCTCCTCTTTGCGGGACGGCCCCGGACCGCTGTCGGCCCGTCCATTTCCGGTGAGCGAGTTTGATGCGACCCAATGCGAGCTGGTTGACGCGTCAGCGTCGACCGAGCATTGGGCGCCTATCATCCAGCTCACAAAATTTCGACAAGCACACGAGGCTTTGAATTATTTCTTGTACTTTATATAAGGGTGATTCTATTTGACGCCCCGGGCACTGCTTATAAAGTTGACGCTCCTTTCCATTTTGGGCAAATCACCAGGTGGCGCATCCCATAATGTCATAAGAGAATCATTGACCACAACCTCATTTAGAGCCCACTGGCTGTGAGAAAAATCAGGGAGATGCATTCATGTTTATAGTGTTGCTGTACTGAATCTCTGGCAAACATGTGCCCTACAGCATACAGGATAAGTTGAATGGAAGATACTGTGACAACTTTGTGATGCTGCCGGATCGCCGCTTCCGTATTGAAACGTTCATACCCTCCCAGAAGCACGCTCAAAAAATGTGAAAATATTTCGCTGAGGTACTGAGAAAGGCAATGGCTGAAAACTCAATTATTTGACATTCAATGACACTTGAATGGCTTCTAAATGAGTGTAACAAGGCCCGCTTGGGCCGAAACCTGGCCACCGGGATATTGCTCAAAATGGAAGGGGTGTTGCATTTGTAAGCAGCGCCTGGGGCGCCAGATAGAATAATTCTTTATATAAAGTTCACAATTGTTAAAAAGAATTCAGAAACAAATCACAATCCAAGGCTCATGGAAGGAACTGGCCTTTTGAAAACCTTCCTGGCAAATTTTCCTTGTTCTATTCAAGTTCTGTTTGTGCCACGCCACTTGCCGGCTCTCTCCAAATTATTTGTGCAAGACGAAAAGACTGGGGCAGTGCTGGATGGAGTTTGGACTCAGAACTTCTGACGGCATCACAACACGGATCAATCATGATGCGGGTCCACACTCTCCGCGTTACTGTAGTATTTCGTTCAAGAGACAAGTCACGCGTCACAGGCCCCCTCAACTTATGAAAATTTTTCGTCAGTCACACATTTCCGGAGGGGGTTTCGGGGGACCAACACTTTAAAAGGCTCCGGAGCAGCCCTGCGGGGCTGTATTTATGAAAATTTTTTGTATGTCATGCTAGCTCTCGGGAGTTGGGCCCTTACGAAAGGGTCAGTTCGTAAAGCCGTGTCACACCCCAAACCCCCTTATCAATTGAACGAAATACTACAGTACTGCTTGGCCATTGAAGACTGTTGGCGTCCGTAGCAGCCTTTTGCGCCCGGATTGACACGCAGAATCTCGTCATTAGCAATCTATAACGAGGTCTAGTTGTCAGGATTGGACATTTGCGACCACAAGACCAGTGAATTCATCACCCTGGGTCGAATTTTGGGGCGAGCGACCGAAACCGATCGATTCGCATGAAGACTGCATAGTCTCCCCGCGGGTATCACCGAATGGCCCCGACTGTTGTCTCTTTGCTGTCCCCAGGTCTTGTACGTTCTTCTCGGGCGCCGGCTTCTCGAAATTGGCCGGAACGCCAACGGTCTGGTTGACAATAACGATTCAATTTTGAGGTATTTCGTGCTGGGAAGCAGATATACTTTGAATCCAGTCAAAGGATGTACAGACGCTGTGGCTTTTGCCCCGTGATTTCTGTGCGTAATGACTGATCCATAGACGTTGCTCACTTCACTGAAACATTCAATTCAACGCTCTTCACTATTCTCCGTCTCACAGGTCTCCTGAAACCTATATTAGATCTCTTCCTTCTTGGGCGACGAATTCTCGAAATTGGCCGGAACGCCAATGGTCTGGTTCACAATGACAGTTTAATTTCGAGGAGATTTATGCTTGGCACCAGATATACTTCGAATCCAGGAAAGGAAGTAGACACTGTGGTTTTTTCCTCATGCTTTCTGTATGTGCTGACCGATCCATAGACATTGCTCTCCTTATTGAAACATTTCTTAGCTCTCTTGTACTTCGGAGTGTCTTCGGAGCGCCAAGTCGTTTAAAATTATCGGTGTCTTCTTCTGCTATCTCCTGCGACAGACTCACCATTGAGCGCGGGTTCCGATATGGGCGGTCCCGAGACCATTCGCCCCGGGATCCTCCGTGCTCCCCTGCAAGCAAAACAATTCTTAATTTTCTGTATGTCGCTAAATCTCGTTCTCAGTCACCTCTATCGACGGAACCTTTGTCATGTCCAATTCACTCTCACAGAGGTTCTGGTCCTTTCTCAAGCCTCACTCTTGGCTCGCTATAAATTACTTTCGGAAGAAGACCGTCGGGCTCATAAACGCGCACAACATCCACAGTAAGGCTGGGAAATCCATTTAAGGTGGATCATTTTGTGATGATCAGTCGTTTCAAAATTTGCTTTTCACTCGGGTCCAGGAACTTCCGAACTTCAGGGCCCTAACCCCTCCGAGTGGGGGCATTAATGTTCAGAAGCAATGGAGGCTAGAACTGATTAATTGACGGGCCAGCATGAATTTGTCGTACCGTATTACATCTGAGATTGAGCTCTAAAACCAATCTAAAACTACCACATTCTGTCTTTCTCAACCCTGCAAGTGAGGCTGGGTAGGAGACTGGGTTTCGGGGAGATTCTGAAGAGACAGATCGTCTCGAATAAGCTTCCAACGCTACTTTCCGTGTGAAAACATGCAGAAAGACGTGCCGGGCAACCAAAACGACACGAACAGAGGTCAAATTCAAACTCCGACACTTACTTGACAAGATTCTGGTCCGATCGGGACCCCGCGGTTAGGAACAGACTTTAATATAACGAGGTACGAGTTGATATAGATTGAAGCGGCTGTCTAGGCGAGACTAGTAGAGACCCGCCCCAGACTCGAACAGGGACTTTGTACACGAGGTATTTCGGGATTCGCCTATCTCAGTGGAGGTGATACCTTTCGCTAGTGGGTCGTGTCCTATCTCATTGGACAGCTCCACTTGTTGTAGACTTTCCTTCTGCCTCAGAGTCAGGCGAGGGAGAATAAAAGGAGTCAAAAAAAGCGAGCGAGGCTGGCAGACTCAAGACCTGGCCTAGATTCCAACTAGGACTCCCCAAAGTTCGACGCCGGATGAGTACGTAGGGCCGCTCGCCAACTCAAACAACAGCGAGTTCACGCCAATTTCAGAAGCCGCACACTTTATACAGGACACTTTGTTGATTCTTGAACCAGCTCCTCGAGCCACCAGAACTCAAAGAAAACAAGAAACAAAAAATTGCTGGCACCTTGGTGTCTTCCACGTATGACTCGACCAGATTCGAACTGAGAATCCTCCCCACAAGCAAGCTCTTGACAGCTCATTTAAAGCACACAAAAACTGAGTGACGTTTTCCCAGGAAGTCGTTTCCTATCTGTTTTCGGGACCGGCTACGGCGGAGTTTGTCCGCCCAATTTGGTTGGACTGTATGCAAGAGTCAATTGTGCCTAGATCCAGTGAAGACTGAGCTGAACAATGGGCTCATCATCGGTATTCAACTTCCGTCACTCGTCTAATGTGGCTGCATGCTGTTTTTAAGTTTTCATGACTACTGTAGAGTTTCATTCAATTCTCCACGGCTGTGACCTGTGACGAAGTTTTTCGAACTTGGGTTTTCTGAAATTGGCCGAGCCGACTGTGACACCAAAAAAGTTCGTAAATGTGGCGAAAAAACGCAGGGGATTGTTTGCAGCTTAAAAACCTGTAAACAGAGTTTCAACCAAAGACAGAATGAAAAATAGTGTCAGAAGTAGGGAATCGCACGGGAAATCGTCGAAATTCTCTCTTTTTGGTGCTAGTTTTGTTACTGCTGCAATATTCGGGACGTGGATGGTTTCCCATCATCTAGTCTTTGTGGTTTCTAAGTTGACCGCGCTGCGAGCGCAAAATTTGGATTTTTCAGCGATTTTTCGCTGATTTTGTGACTTCTTTGGGACATTCGGAAATCTCCTCGGTGACCTGTGACATGTTCGAAAATTTTCTGAAATTTTGGGCCCTGTGACGCGTTACATCCGAATTGAATGAAACTCTACAGTATAATGTGGATTTTCCGGCGTCGTACATGATCGACTGAAATTTCGAGCTTATCGCTAACATCCGAATCATCGAGCGAACCTGGGCGTGGAGTTCGATATCTTAGCATTACAAAATACGGGCGGGGGTAAGCGGGGGTAAGAATGTGTCCGTGCACGGCTAGCAAAGCCTCAGACACCGCCAAGATGAACCGAGTTAACCTCAACCATCCTCCCGGTGCCTGAGGGATATCGGTGATTGAACGTAATGTGTCCTTCCTTGACGAGGAACGAACAGTTCTCTGAAACCTTCGGCAACGCTGTAATCCTTCCCGTCGGGGATGCTATGTCGCCGATTCCGAGTTGTCCAGCAGTGCACACCGATCATCAACGGAGCAAGCCGGAAGGAAAAGCCGGTAACTTAAAAATTGTCGGTTGCACCCCAAGCTTAAACTTGAACCATAGAATTCTACAATCGAAAAAAAAATTTATGAACACCGACGTCATAATATGGACTACGTCCATAGCGCCCGGAGAACCCAACGCAGAGATACTCTGAATGTACGTGTTGCAACTTCAGCACGAAATCAACCAATCGAAAAAGTTAACCATGTTCAGAGAAGTTGGCAGAATATCAAAAGGTTCATTGAATACATGGATAGATGCTACGTCTGCATGGAAATGGCGTGAAAGGGGCGCTGATATCCATATGTTTACCTCGTTAGAGACCCGTTACTTCCCCCATACGTCTCATCGAGCGCCCGCCGCCCACTGAACGGCTACTAAGTAAGGTGGCTCGTCCGCAGATGATTTGAGTCAGGAACGCCGGCGACACGGAGCCTGCCCACAGCCGATATTTTTGAGGGTAGACATCCAGACAGAAGAGCACGAAACCAAGTATGTCAACTGTTTTGATTCAACTCTTTTTCCTCATCGGGGTGAACTCATCGTATAAAGTCCACCACTTTCCTCGAAATTCCTCAAGCTGAACTCTTCCGCTTACCTCGTCTACTTTTAAATGGCTTTCCTCAAGATCTTCGCTCCTCTCTTCGCCATCGTGTTTTCCGCAGCGGTGAATGCAACTGCGGTTGCTTCACCGGAGGCGAATGCACTTGTTGAAGTCGAAGTATGTTGCCATTTCAATGGGCTCTGGATGCTCTCACATACTCTTTCAGAAACGAGGCACCCCAGGCAACGTTTACGTCTGCCCGCAGACCAACTGGGGCGGCGACTGCGCTGTTATCTCGGCGGCCAATTGGTGCAACCCGATGACCGGCTGGGAGTATGACACCCAAAGTATCGGTCCAGATGATGGAGCCACCTGCTATGGTAAGTCTTCCGGATCGCTGAGCTCCATCCACTAATGGATTTTTCTTGTTATCATTAGGATACTCGTCAGCCTGTGTTTAAATTGTCCTTTTACTTGACTCATCTTCTGAATGCACAGTAATACCGACTGCACCGGTACCCAGTGGACCTTCACTTACCCGGGCGATGGGACCGGCGGATGGGCGACGGCCAATCCTTGGGGTCTTGCAGTGAGAGTGAAGTTCATTCTACAGACATGGATTATTCACGTTTCAATAGATTGGCAGCATGTACTGCGCCGTTGGCGGCGGCGGAGGTGGAGGCGGAGGCGGCAGCGGTGTCTCCGGACTTGGTACGGTTCAACTTTGCAGTCGAAGTGATTGATCCCAATTCGCGCAGCCACATATTATTACCCCGAGGGCGGTTATGGAGCTTGCGGCTGGACTATCCAAAACTGGGACATGGCTGTCGCGATCGGGTCCGGAAATTGGAACGGCGGCTCGCACTGCGGTGCGACTATGACTGTCACCTGTAAGTCTTTATCTGAAGGGGGAAAAATAAATGCCAATATCTTCCTTTAGATGGAAGCACCACCATCCAGGTTACAGTTGCGGACTTGTGCCCCGGCTGCCAGGGTGCCAATGGCATCGATCTCACCCAAGGAGCCATGGCTGCCATGGATCCGAACTGGTACAACAACGGTGTCGACAGTGTCACCTGGTCCGTCTCTTACTAGGTGACGCGACCGGCAAATTTTTCTCGTCTTTTTGCGCCTCTGTTACTTGTCTGGGTAAAGCTGGGTTGACTGGGTTCTTCTAAAAAAATACTAAAGGGAGCAAAAAAAAAAGGTTTAGCCATAGATTTTGGGTTTCGTGTAATGGTTTCAGTGAAATAGAATTAAGAGTGCTTGTTGTTGGTTCAACTTTGTCATTGAGATTGAATTGGGCGTATGAATACATTCCCCTTCCAGTTCTGCCGGCATGATCAGTCCTGATAAAAGGACAGTCATTGTAATCAGGAGTTCGCACCGACGACTCATAGTTAAACAGGAAGATTTACGGGTATCCAGAGGAGCTACACATATCACAATGTAAGCAATAGAAATGAATGATCGGGAAATGAGATGAGGGAGGAAGTTGGCCATCATTCCGACCCGCCAGCACCTTCGCAATGGAGAGAGGCTTTAAGAAAACCCAGCCCGGATAGTCTCCTCGTCTGTTTGACGTGCACTCATCTCCCTCGCGGATCGCCGACCACTCGTTGGGCCGTAAATGCATGAGTACATAGCGAGTGTTTACTTTGCCTCGTGTCTAGAAAGGCGTACCTGTCTCGCCTGGCTCAAGTTCGACTCGAGTCCTGCCTTGCTCTTCGCGATCTACTTCGTGGCGTAGTTGCTATGCACCCAGCGCGCATCCCCTTCGCCGGATGCTAATTCATGCACTCCAAAAGCTCGCTCATCGCAAGAATTTTTGAAAATGTCGATCAGGATGGCCCCTCATGAATCTCGGGAACCTGATGGACAGGAAGGAATCGATTTAACGGCCATTTATTCAGCCTTTGCTAGTCATGAACCGAAAATGGACCGTACCCACCTGTGGGTCGCAGAGAGAAAGAATGTGGCAGTGCTGAGCGGAGTTTGATTCATTGGATGAGTTGGATGATCGCAACTCGGATTGATGCGGATGCGCTGTAAACCTTCACATCGACCTTATTCGCCGGCTTTTAAAGATCATTGCATGGTGGCCTTTCGCGCCCAGATTGACGCGCAAGATCTTGTCGATGGCAATCTATAAGGAGGTTCACTTGCCAGGATTGGACATTTGCGACCACAAAGCTGAATTCATCACCTGGGTCCAACCCGGGGCCTGGGTCGAATTTCGGGCGAGCATGCAACCGAAACCGGTGAATTCACATGAAGACTAGTCTCCCAAGAAGGCATCTGGCTCCGATTGTTGTCTTTTTCCTGTCTACAGGTCTTGTGCAACGATGCTAGATTTCGTTCTTCTCCGGCGCCGGCTTCTCGAAATTGGCCGGGACGCCGATTGCCTGGTTCACAATGACGGTTCAATTTCAAGGAGCTTCATGCTGGGCACCAGATATATTTTGAATCCATTCAAAGCCGGTACAGACGCCGTGGTGTTTGCCCCATGCTTTCTGTGCGTCCTGACCGATCTTGGACCGATCCATAGACATTGCCACTCTGTTTACCGAGACATTCAATTCACCGCATTCTACCGCCGTTCTCTAGCTTGGTTCGCTATAGATTACGTTCTTAACAAGACCGTCGGGCTCGTAAATGCGCACAACACCCACTGCCCGTCCACATGTCATTGAAATTGAAAGAATGCCGGTTAAGCGCGTCCGAGGCATCGGATTGAGACTCTTGATATAAAACCTGTGGCCCTCGGCGCACTTCTTGAGCACTGAATATTTCTTCTGCTCGTTTCCTCGACTTCAGCATGTTCTTCACCCCTCTCTTCGCGATTGCCCTTGCTGCTGTGGCCAACGCATCACCTGTTGCACTCGACTCGTCGGCACAAATCACGGTAGGTAGATGGGGATGTTCGCTACATTCCATCTTGACAAATGGACTTGCAGCAACGAACTCCCGCAAAAAATGTCTCTGGACTCGGTACACATCCATTCGTTGTACTAAACTCCTGGGTCAAGATGGCTGATTCCCATTGGAACAGCCACTTGGTACACCCCTAGCGGCGATTATGGAGCTTGCGGCTGGACTATCCAAAACTCAGACATGGCGGTCGCGATCGGGCTCGACCATTGGGATAGTGGCTTGCATTGCGGCGCGATCATGACTGTCACTTGTGAGCTTCTGCCAATAACTGTGAAACAAATCACCAACACCTGGAATTCAGACGGAAGCAGGACCATCGACGTCGTAGTTGCGGACTTGTGCCCCGGCTGCCAGGGTCCTAATGGCATCGACCTCACCCAAGGAGCCATGGCTGCCTTGGATCCGAACTACTTTGTCCACGGCGTCGACAATGTCACCTGGTCTGTTTCCTACTAGTTCCATTATATTACTAGGTAGTCTTCCTCGATCGCGAGGGTACGATCAGAGGGTTTCTGGGCGTTTGGTTTTCCCATTCCTCACTCATTTCTGTACATTATTGTGATTTCCTGGTTTTAATAATGTTCGCTGCTCGATTCAATCAGTCGGAATTTGCCAAATCCTCGTTCTTCGCCATCGGAATGTGACATGGACAGCCTTACTTATAGGCGCCGATAGATAACCCAGCCCGTGCCCGTGCCCCCAAAGACAGGCCTTCTAATGAGTGGGGGGTGCCAACCCTGAGCGCCGTTCCCGCAAGAAGACGGAGAATAAGGCGCTGAGAACGAGCTGGTCATAAACCAAAGAAAATATACCTACAAGCGACGCTGACGTGGGATGCAGCACAGGTTGAGAGCAGTAGACAGGAAGGGAGACACAGAGCGACAAAGACTCAAAAGTGAGAACTACGACGCGGGACGAAGAGTAGACCCGGGTGTAGGATTTCTCCCGCTCCGCAGAGGACCATTGACGCGCGGTTTGAACAAATGCAAATCAAATATGCGTGAGTAGCACTGCAAGGAGAAGGGCGTGAACCGGAGAGCGAATGTCACATTACATGGGGCGCGCAACCAAGGAGATGGGCATCGCCGTGTGACTACGCACGTCCCCAAATGTTCGCTAAGGCATGAGCAGAAATCCGGCACGCTGCGCACAAGATCGGAAAACGAGATGAGACGATTCGGAGCACGATCGCACGACACTCGTTCTAGTCTGAGTCCTTGCGCTGCTCCGAATCGATCCACATGCACGTCTGCTGTCATCATTTCCTGCCCGATCCTCGACCGCAGAGAACACACAAAAAAAAAAAAAAAACGTCGACGAGCACAGATCGAGCGGCGAGAACGCATGGCTTGAGGTATGTCTTGACCCGTACGTGCCGAATGCGAGGCCCTCAAAACATTTGGAAACGCGCATTACATAAGTAAAATCTCCGCGGATAGCTTTCGTCCAATGCGCCTGCGGCGCGAATGAATATACGGGCATCGCCTGCTACTTGCGATGTAAATGGACGGGGGTGCGCGTAACGAGACGCGCGACAAGTGCCGGGGTCAAAATCTCGACTCGTTTTGAGTTTTGAGAGAAACGCGAGAAAAAGATTTCGGCTATCTTCGTACGCGTGCTGCTTCTGGTTTCCACACCGGCAATGACAACTTCAAAGAACAGTACGAGAGATCCAGAGCGAGAGTCAGAGAAGTGCACAACGTGGTACACGGAGAGGCGACGCGTCGAAGCTGACCAACATAAACGAATGCCCAAACCCAGGCCAGCCTAACGCACTGACGGTAAAACGCACCTTCAAGTTGAGCGTATGACGGCAAAAAATCGAGCGCTTGAATGGGTTGGGATTTCCAGCGGCGCGAGCTAAGGGAGAGACTAGAGTCGATAGCGCGCGGAGACGATTGTATTCCACGTCGGAGACATACTGAAGCTCTCCAAGTAGGAGTGTGGCATAGCGCACCTTTTGATGCAGATGAGATGCTTGGGACCCGGGCGATGGCCACCACCGGTCTTGATCAAGCACTTGCAACTCTTCGCAAAACTTCCCACCAGCGAAAAGCCCACCCGTCCCGCTTAATTCCGCTCTTCCCTTCATCAAATACCAACATTGACGCGACCGAGGCAGGCTGCAGCTGGTGACGTGCGGGATGAGGGCGTCGCCTAGGGTTTCGATTCATCTGGACGATGGCGAAATGGCGTCATGCATTGCCCGTGTACGTGTGCGCGTCGTGCACGTGTTAGCCTGCGCGCCCCACGCTCGGTCGTGTCGCTGCGCGTCGCCGTCGTCGTGGTCTTCGTCGAACGTCATTGCGCTGCTGAATCATCCATCATTTTGTGATTTGATGCTCCCACGCTAAACAGCCGAAGTTCAAGTTGAATTCGTTCATTTCTGCATCCAACACATGTATCGCACACAAAAATATAAGCCTCACCGTTTTCTAAGTGGTTCAGTGCGGACTAGCTCAATGCGACGTTGAGTCAATGCAATGGGTCTATGTAGTTGAACTTCAGATTCAAATTCTTGTATTACAGGTGCTGTGATCGCCGTTCCTCGCCGTGGTATAGTTATCCATTCCAATAATGAAGAAAAAGTAGTTCAGACACCAATGCTCAAGCACTCGTGACCTACCCCGCATTGAGAATCTTTGCTGCACTGTCTTTCTAACATTAACCGCCTCACTGAGCGTTCAGTTGTTCGACCACTTGTTTTGAACTTCCTAGTTATCGCTGTGAGTCGTCGACTCGAGCGAATTTTGACCTCCCCTATGTAATACTAGGTCTCGCGGGCAGTGGCGTCGATACGTTTGTTCAATCTAGCTTTATAACCAATCCTGCAGCCGACCATGGCAAAATGTTTCCTGGATGGCGGAAACATTCTGAAAGCCACGACCCTGCAATCCATGAAAAACTTCAAAGAGCCAAACGAGTCAAGATGTAACCTAGATTCGAACCCTTGCTCCCAAACAATATGCCACACGGATGTTTTCCACTTGGTATGGTATGCAGTCCATTCACTTCTGGATGGAGGTAGGTAACTGTAAGGAATGGACTTTCGGCATCCATCAGGATCGACTTGCCGTTGATCCGACATCTGATTGATAGACACGACGTGTTCGATTCGTGTACATGTCGTGTCCAAGACGTGTTCATACTCTTGTATTATTCTTTCCTTGTTCCACTTTAGGTATTGTAGTATCTCTCATTTAGTATATAAGTAGGATAGTTTCTGTAGAGTCCTTAGTTTTCTGGAATCCAATACTTCACCCACTCAGCTCGGCAGTGAATATTCGGATTCTTGACAGCTCTCGCGGGGTCCGTTACCTTTGAAGTACCCGGACCTCACAGTAACACGGTCCCGCTCAGGAAAGCCGGGCGGGGTACATGCTCTAGACACGCCGTAAATCGAAGAAATTCACCATATAATTCCGTTGAACTTCGACTACTGGTACTCATCAGCTGCTGTTCAAGTTCTCCGCACACTGAAACTCTAGTTCGACTTCCGAACTTGTTGCGCATATTTTGGCTTCGAATGAATGGAGTTGAAAAGACATAATTAATTAGAACCACATGTATTTGAGAACCTAGCCTGCATTTCTGGGACTGGAACAGTTCTAGGTCTCCCAACAATAATTATAAACGGGACTTCAGTCGGACCAGTCCTGGGGATACCTGGAGCGCCGTTTGAATTTGAACCAGGACTTAGCAAACAACATTACGTTGCGTGGGTGGGATCCACTAGGGCATATTTACCGAATTCTGGCTTCGTGCTTCTCGTAGGCCCTGTTTAAAATGTGTAGAAATCTGTCGACATGTAAGCTGTCTTTCCAAACGTATGCTGACAGTTACATTACTTGCATTCTACACAGCTTGATAAGTGCAGGCCGTCGGAACGCGCGGCAGAAACAAGTACTTGAGCTGAAATTGACAAGGAGTTTCGATTTTCCCGGGAAAGTACTCATTTCAAGGGGCTGGGAACTTGATCATTACTATAAATAATGGTCCCGAAACACCGCCGAAGGTGAATCGGGATGGGGCATGCAACACACCCAAATCTTGAGCATAATTGGAGGAATTGCGAAATATCCAAATGAACAGGTGTGCGAGATTCCCATCAGTTTGATCAAAGTGTATCATGTTCGTACAAGGTCCCGGAATCTAGGGATACACAAATATTATGAACGACTACTCAAGTGCTCATAACACTGAAGACACGCATTGAAGACCAGAAAAAAATTGTGACAACGAAAGAAATAGGGCAAGAATCGCAACAAGAGAGCTGGGTAAGAGGTTGTCAGTAAAACGGCCTCTGAGTCGGTCGCAACGACTCTGATTTTGGCAGGCACGGCTCAGGGAAAGTCCCAGTCCCAAAAGATTGCATGGGACTGGCGCAGTCCACTCCCATCCACTATGACATGTAATTTTAGCACGAACTGGATACGAGAGGAAGAAAAAAGAGTCCTTACTCCAGTTCTTGGTACTGTACTCATCCACCGTCCCGTCTGGCATGAGCCGCCACTCAAACATGAAATAGATGCCATCGAGCCAGAGCCAGGTCAGCGCAGGGCATTTAGCTCGAAACATATCGCGAATGTAAAGGAAATTGGGGGGTTTGTACGCGCTGTATTCTTCGTGGTCTGCGTCAGGATTATCTTCGGATTCCCAGGTTATCGCGAGGCGTTCAAGACGGGGAGGAAGAAAGGGGACACTGGAAAGCTTGGGGAAGAAAGTGGACACCTAGTCTGGATTCAGTAAATTGAATTCGGGGAAGGCGGGAACATCCGCGCCGTGAAACCAGATCCAACACAATCGCCATACCCGCCGTCCATAATTTCATCCTTCGGGAGTTTATCGCGGTATATCTCGCGTCTAAACAAGCTGGATAGCTTCCTGACAGAGATGACCAACAGAAGTTCGGTGAGGTGAGGAAGAAATCCGACAATTTTATTGAACACCGCGTAGTCGAGCTTCGTCAATGTCGCATGCAGAGAGGTGAGTTTGAGACCATGGATGGCCTGAACGCGGCTGAGGAACTCCTCGGGAGGGGAACGATCAGTTTGCATTCGTCTAAGCTTGGTCGAAGCGAGGAATAACGGGAGCGCTTGGCAGGGGCCGTAATATTCTTCGAGTTGCGGGAACAATGCCCCTATATCTGCGCCGACGGCGTCGATATCAAGCCCGCGGCCGGTGCCCCGTAATGTGAGGATGCGCACGCCAGGGAATTTGGACAAGAAACCAAGTTCTGGGACGATGTTTTATAACAGCTAGCTTTCAGCGTATGGACATTTGGGAACGTCGGGATGACGAGGACTGCACGAGAGGCTGCACCGATCACCACGCCGAGGACACGAAGGTGGTGTGGATGGAGTAGCGGAATCCAACAGTCTTCTCGGGGATCGAATCCATAACAATTGCAAAGATGAAAGTGAGACATATGGAGTGTTTGCGGACAAGATGTGATGAATTATCCGGGAGTAACAGTACATCCCGAGATGCGAAGCCGGGATAGGCGCGTCAGATGGAATAAAATATCCATTCTGTCTTACGTGAAGGAGATCTGAGACTTATAGAGGCGCTGCAGCGTAATGAAACGCACAAGCCGGTCGAACAACGCGTCCAACAAGATGTATGGGTTATCCGTGGAAAGTGACAATGAATACCAGCGGCTCGATAGGTCTTGTCCCAGGATGTGACAATCCCGAACGAACGGCGCTATTTCCGTCGAGCACAAGAAATCAAGGCTCTGCATTCGACGCTCGACTTCCGAGGGCGAGGGAAGCATTGGGGCGCCGTTGCGACCAATTACATACCACGTGAAGTCAACACGGGAAAACAGGTGTGAGCGGGATATGCCGCAGAAAGCGCAGCAGGCGAGAGAAAAGCTAGTCTCTGTTACAGAACCGATATATAAATGACGAACAAGTAAGTATTTATATATGGTCTGTTTGCAATCACGCCCCTCTTGACGTGCTGTCAACTGATTACGTACTTAGGTGGCTGTGCGCATTCGACATGTTCACAATCTCATCCATTACAAGACTTTCAGGGTTTTTGGGGAACCAAAAGTGTTGCATACCATCGTTGCTTAGTTCTGAATAAGTGGTAGAATATTTGGGCTAGGATACAGTGGACAAATGTACATGTTTCGGGCGAAGCCTATTATCTAAGCCCGATTCGGCCGATCATCCCGATGCTTGCGCTTCCTCACAGAATTTTGAGAAATTTACCAACAAGACTCGGTAGATGTCAAGTATGACTCAATATAGGTTCCTAGTAGGAATTAGAGACCCAGAGAACCGTTGGAAGCTACAGTAAAAGGCGCAGAAAGTGAGTAGCACAGCCACTGAATTGCGTAATCAGTTGACAGCACGTCAAGTACGATCACATTACTATCAGACTAGAGAAAAGCTCTCCAGGGTCGATTTGTCGTGCTCGGAAACATTCTTCGATATCACGTCCCAGAGCTCATTTGGAAGCCGTGACTCCGAATGGAACCCACGGCGAAAGGCTCTTCCAGAACTTGAGAGATGAAAGAGGTGCAGGAGAGGAAGAAAATTCGTAAATGGTATGGGGCGATTACACGAGTTTGTGCATGCTTGTGATTGATCGATCATCACTGATGAATGATCCCAAAGTTCAACCGCATTCAACTCAAGACCATTAGACCACGAGGATATACCAAACCCATAGTGCACGAACATTCATAAACCCCGCACATGCGACTAAACACGGCACATTGATGAGAATGTGCCGTGTTTGAACTGTGAGAAGTTAAAGGCGGCACTTCCCTTTCCTGGATGTGCCGGGTTTTGGTACGACGCGTACGCGCCGCAGCAATCCTATTGCGGGAACCACCGCGTGATCCATCAAAGCTTTTTTCCCCCTACCACCTCCTCGCCGCCGCTCGCTTCTCGACGAAAAAGCGCGTCAAAATGCTGCCTGGAGCGTATACAATGTCATCACACACCTGGAATATCTTCACAGCCTGTCTGCACGACAGCTGATTGAATTCCGCAATCAGGTACGTTGTTCTCGGCTTCCCAGGAATTTTGCCTGACAAAAAGCCTCGGACGCCACCGAAAACAGCTTCTTCATCCAAAATACATAGAAACGAACGCTGCGAAGTTTTTGGACAACAATTGGGTCGGAAGAGTTTATGTATGGGATCGGGATCAAAAAAATATCAGGTCAGTGTTCGCTTGTGCTGTTTCCTTTCCTGTTTCAGTTACAATTTGCAGATTGGTGGAAACACAAGGCACTGAGTCTCTGGGTTATTCGTTGCCTCGTCAAATCGCACTGGTCGCTCATCCCTCTGGAAGTCTGGGATACGACACCTTCACCAACAAAGGGCAACATCACTGGACAAACTTGCTCACAGGACCCCGTCATGTTTGAATTCAACTTCGGTATCCCCATCACAGATCCCCTGAACGAGTTCATGAATTGATTCGGCTCTTGGGACATTCCCGGCGCCTTTCACGACGCGTTTCCAGCCTTAGCGACTGCCCTGCCCATCGAAACCCTTCCCGTGCTCCCCCACCTCCACCGGACACACCGAGATCTCCTCCGGTCACGGAACAGTCTACCTCTGTTGCACCATGCGCCCCGAGGTCTCGCCGTCGCGTTGAAGTCAATCCATCAAATATTCTTACTTTGACACGCACGAGAGCCCCGTCGGAACGGAAGCGTCGCGCGGAAGGCGACGTCTCGATTCGGGAGCAAAAACTGAACAAGCTGTGCAGCTACTTCACTTGAAATAAATTTTATAAAGGCTGACTTTGAATTCAGTTACAATGAGCGCACTTTTGGTGCTGAGAGAATGAAGTTTCGCTAGCGTACTTACCAAAGAGAGTAATGGATACACTGTCATTTTTCGAATAACACACACTCGGCTGATTCCGGACAATGTGCCGTCTTTCATTCAACACCCAGTGCATGATAAACAAATGTGCCGGGTTTGAACGCATGTGCCGTGTTTATTCTGGATGTGCCAGGTTTGGGAATATTAGGGGAAGTCAAAGTTGAGAATCACGTACGATTCTGACGTGATTCAAGAGGTGATTCTGAGGATGATTCTTGATCAAAAATCCGCATCAAAATCACCGTTTTTGAGAATCACCCTGAATCACCGCGGATTCTTGTTTCGCCTCCGGAGGAGAAACACAGCAGAATTGTGATTCTGAATCACTTTCTGAATCCGCGTCTCGTAAACACTAACCCTTATCCTCGATCACTTTGCCTCCTTTGAGTTAATCAAAAATTTTAAATCCCATTAAAATTTACACTCTTACTGAATCCTACAGCATGGCACGCGACAAAAAATCTGCTACCCCCCGAACAACCTGCTAAAGCTCGCGCTCCTAGTAAAATGGGAGATAGCTGGGTCATAATTGAAGTTGACTCAGATAGAATTACCCTGTCCCAAGTGTTTCCTGATTATCCAGGCCGTGGTTGTGTTCGAGCCCACAGTACCAGGACCGAGGTCGCAGAAGGCACTGGCAGGAGACACGTCAGCAAATTTTGATGTTTCACGTGATGGAAGACAGAAAATAAAATGACTATTTAGGAGTTGATGAAGGAAACGAGTAGCGTAGAATCCAAGTAGAATCCATGCGGAATCGAGAGCGAGAATCAGGGCGGTCAAAGTTGATCACGATTCTGGAGCGATTCTGTTCCGTGAATCGGATCAGAATCACCTTCTGAATCACGTCGTGATTCTCAACTTTGACTTCCCCTATTCGTGCACTACGGGTTTGGTTAATCCCGTTAGACCACCCGTGCACGCGTGTGAGCCACCGTTGACCTTATTCCCAAGTTACCTCCAGATTCCTCCTTGAATTTTGAACCACATGGATGAACAATCGTCGAGTGCTAGTGTCTCCTAGACAGACAATACAACTGCTACCTCGTACCTCATCCTCGGCGTGGTCCCCGGTCATGCAAATTTGGTTCCCGGTTTGCCCCTCAACCAAACTGTAGATTAAACTGTGTTTTCAAACAACCGGGGTATGAGGTTATATGTTTGAAGCGTCTGGTCAAGAAAGACTAACTGGTGTTCAGAATCGAAATGCTATTGATCTCCTTCTGTTAATCCATCGACATTCATCTATTTCAAGTACACCTCCTCATGTATCTTCTCTTGTGAGCGTAAGAATTTCACATTCACCCGGTGTACATCGCGGGTTTAACAAGCCATTCCTGAAGCATTCGATATTGAACGGCGAAATCTGCAGCACCATATAACTTGCATCGTATGTACAGCGAAACTTGGGCAAATAGCATTTTTGGAGCAGATGATATTGCTGCGGCAGTCGCGTTATATCACAAGAAATACACATTAGAGAGCGCCAAAATTTGTAATGGCAATACAGCAAAAATAACAACGACGGACGTAGGTGGGAAGATATTACGAAAGGGTTTTTTTTTGGTCCGTTAACAAGATGAGGAGCATTACAACGAGGAAGCTACTAGTAAATAGGTTGTTAAGAAAGTGGTTTCTTCCGCGTCAACTGTCCCGACGCGTACCAGTGTTGCGCATTTAGCAACCATCATTCATATAAATTCCCACCCACGGAAAATTTCAGCCCTATCCTGCTCTCTGTCTGCATCTACTGTGGTATGTGATCTTGACAAAAGCTAGCTAGAAGAAAGGAGCGAATGCACATACCGTAATTCTATTCTTGCACCGTCTCATGAGTTCGGTGAGCTGGGGAAGGAGTTTGCCGATTTCATTGAACGATATGCGCTTACGTATCTGCGTGACTCGGAGAGATGTTCAAGTTGAAGCACTTCGCACTCTTTGTTCTCCGGTCGCAGTAGCGCACTGAAAGTATCATCATCAAGTCGGCAGTCCTTGAGGAGGAGACGAATTTTTTGTGAAGCACGAGGCGTGACCTTTCAGCGCCCAGCAGAGTTGCTGTTGAAGAGTTTTCTATCTCCTCAAGGGCCTGAGAATAGCGAGAGGATCATCGGAGCGAGCAAGACCAAATTTTTCTTCGGTGATCGCACTTTTTCCGATTCTTTGAAGCAAGCACAGCTCTGGGCCACGGAAAAGGGCGACGAGAGAAACGGGGGAGAATGCTCGCAGACTCGGAGTATTTTACCACTGACTTTGAGAAAGTACGCAGACTTTCTCATCGAAATTCAGGCTTGCGGGCATAGGCCGAGCTTTCTAGCTGCGACATTGGCTTTTGTTCTGGCATAGGGCATTGGCCGGCCGGTACTTGCGATGCAGTCGATGCGTGCAGCGTTGGTGCAGCGTGGAAGGGGAGGCAAAAGGCGGATCGGCGGATGCCGAACGGTCCGCCTCCATCAATGTGACGTAAGCACCAACCTCTTCTCGAGCACCGTCTTCGACCCCAAGGACGGGAGTCCAATGAGACTCGGCAACTCGACGGCTCTTTCTTCGACCATCTACCAGAGAACACGACCCTGGCATCCGTCCAAGCTCGTCCTTCAGCATCGCGGCTAATAGCGATACAAAGCGACTTCCTTGTGCACCGTAGTCGCGCGCCTGTTTGACTGTTTCTCGACGACGACGACGACGACGACGCCATTTCAATGGATACCGACAGCAAAGAATTGGCGCGCACACACCTGCCCAGATCAGCTTGCGAGTTCTTCCAATGATCCTCCTCGATGCGGCGCAAACGCAATTGTTTTGCGATTGGGATGGCGCCTTGTGAGTCCTTACGCGTTTCTCGGTTTCGCGTTGCTGAGCAATTGCGCAAGTCACACATTCGCCGTGTACATTCATCGGCACGTACCCGGAGCATCTTATCGGCCGCTGCGGGTATGCGAGCTCGACACGGCCAAGTGATTGATGAGCTCGTGCGCGACCGTTTGTGCCATTCATTATGGACGCGCGGCGATGCTGCGCTCCCAAGGACCTGTTATGCTCTCAAGGGCTGGTTCTCGCCGCTTTCACGCTCACGGAGTGCATCGCACGCCGCCTGGATTTCTTTCCAAGCCGGCCGTCATTTTCAAAGTACACATACAGTCGATGAAGCGCCAAATGCACGACGCTTCCACTTTTGCTACTGCCGGGCGTCTGGTTTTAACTCTCGTTCCTCCGCGCACCAGAAGTGCGCTCGCCCACCGTCGCCCGGTACCGTGCTGCTGTCTACCATCGCTTCCGCCGCTCTTCACGCAGAAGCAAGAGCCCATGTTTGCTGCGCCTTCGTGGCCCTGTACCCACCGCGCGCCTTTCTCGTCGCTCACGACTGGCGAAAGATGCACGCAGATCTTCGTATCTACTTCGATCTCATCTCCTCGACTCTCGCCCCACGACGACGCTCTCAATGATGCACGGACACTTGCACGGACACGTGGTCCAATACGAGTCCTACCTACTCCGGCTCCCCCGTCTGAGCGCGAGCCGCTACGACCCCGTCGGCGCTGGCGCCTCTGCTCTCCCGGCTCTTGATGGTGATGATGGCCATCTCCTCGATACCTCCCCGCGAGCGCGAATCGCAAACTGCGTGAGGGCGTGTGCAAATGCTCCGATTGATAACGTGCGTCCTTCTCTTTGTTTTGCTTCGTGCCGGCGCTGACTCGCCGTGTGCGTAAAGGCGTGGTTGCCCCGCTGCCACAATGTGCGGTGCACAGCGAGTACGGACGGGTGCCAAGTCTCGCTGAAATAGAGAAGGAAGGAGGGGTGGATTCGATACATATCTCACCCGCTCAATACGTCTCCTCCGCACAGCATCCGCCCTAACGCTGCGCTTGTCGTCACCATCCCTCCAGCTCGCACCGCGTCACACACCCGCACCATCGTTGCTAGAGCACCACGTCCCGGTCCGCCTCTCGCTGTCGAGAATCGAGAGGAAAAACGCTGTAGCTAGCTTCAGTGGGGTGAAGGGAGGGACAGGGACAGAGAGGCGTCATCACCACCATGCGAGCTTCCCGCCCGCGTGCTCGTCCTCGCGCAGCCGCAGAAGACGTAGTCGGCGGCGGGGGCGGCGGGCGGAACGGCTGCGATTGAGTGGGGAGTCGTCGAGATACCGAGACGCAGTGAGGCGAACTGGATAATCTGGCGAGGCGGGCTGGACGACGCCGGCGATGACGCACGACGCTATCCTGCACCATGCCTCTCGGCTCATCTCGTTCCGCGTCAAGACGTTGTGGGGAGCAGAATGAGACTGATGGGATTGGATTTGGGGCAGTGGTGGAGCGACGAAGACAAGGACAGGATGGTGGCGAATCTTGCGTGCGGTGGTGGTGGGGGAGGCCGGATGCGGTGGGGAGATGGCGGCGGTGGGGAGCGAGCGAGCTAGCGGAGTGAAGATGGCTAATTTCGTTTCGGGAGTGATGCACGCCGCGCCGCCTGTATTGGTGCGCTTTCGGTATTCAAGCCGATGATCATGAGGTGTGTTTCTTCTTTCTCTTATCCTTCCCGTCATGCTGAAGTCGCGTATATAGTCCAAGCCGGAGGATGACGAGCACTGCGACTAGTGGTAGCCGAAGTAGTAGGGCGGGCGGTGGTACTGTATTTGGGTACGCGCGATTGCGGTGGAGCTGAACGTGCGATTCGGGGTGCGGGGTATGCTGGTGGGGGGAGCGGGATGACGCTACCGTAGACACGACGATGAGGGGAGGGGCGGTTTGGTTCGGACGGCACGTGGGAGATGAGAAGCTGCCGGAGGAGAATGTGGAGGATGGAGTACGCATTGGGGCGAAGGCGAGGGCGAGGGGCGAGATGACGCGGAATCTTGCGTGGCGTGAGGATGACGATGAAGTGGAAGACGTCATCTCGCGCAAGACACGTTCTGCCTCCTCGCCTTCCGCCATCCCCTGCGTCGTTGACGGTCCTACGAGCACAAGCACGATGATCGAATGGTATTGGACTGGATTTAGGGTGCAGATGGAGCACCGAGGACGATGGGAATATTGCGCGTGCTAGGGGGAGACGTCGCTTGGCGCGTTCTCCGTCGTCTCCTCCGTGTTATGGAGCCGCACGAGCGGGAGAGGAGGGGATCGGATGCTCCCTTGGGGTGGAGATGAGACAGTGCGGATGCCTGGGTGTTGGAGCGATAAGGATGGTATGTTGCTACCTCCCTTCTTCATGCTTTTTGCACTGAAGCCACATGTACAGGCTCACTTGGTGTTGGAAATACGCTGTTCTAGCACTAAGAGGCGGGTGGAGGCACGTTTCTTCATTTTCCAAGCGTGCACAGCGCGCATCCCTTTCCTGCTCCCGGGCTGTGCGCCCACCGCACCCACGGATAACCGCCTCCGATCTGTCCTCGTCCGCTATCGACGAAGCTGAGGTGGCTACCGTGCCACCCTGCATGCTCGAGTATGTCCATCATCGTTTTTTTTTGTTCAGCGCTAACTCCGTATCCACACCGAAAAAGGAAATGTTTGTGGTAGGATAAAAACTGATTGTGAAACTAGTAGTTTCAATTTATGTTCTTTTCCTACCTAAAACTACGAGTATCAATGTAAATATAAACTGATATTAAAATAGCTTGTTTCAAGATACCTTTCAGTGTGACAGAGAACAGTAGTTTCCTTGTATGATGAAAGGAAGCGAGAAACTCCGAGTTTCACTGTGCCTTTCATGAATGCTGAAAGAGCCAGTTTCAAGCATAAAGAAAGCAGCACCAAAAGAACCACTTTTGGCGCTACTTTCTGATACCTCCGAAACAACCAGTTCCTATGTTGCGCCATTTTCGCTATTGGTCCGGCATTTTCCGCACCAATGGCAAAAATGGCACCAGATGCTACGGCCTTTTTTTTTTTTTTGGAGCGTTTGGTGTAACGATTCTCAGTCTGGAGAAGCATTCCAAGGTCGTCTGCTATTCAGCTGGGTGTGAGCCAGGTTTTGTTTGAGTTCTGCCAGGAAAAAAATCCGCTCAGGAGGAAATGCCGTTATGCACGAGGTTAAACCGTGTGGGACTCTGACCCTAAAAATTATCCTATTCCTTCTTTGTGAGTCATGGGTCGCATACCCACTAAAACCCCCTCCTCTGGCAGTGAATCTTCATTTGCTAGTATGCCACTCCAAGTGTTGAGGATAAGTTGTTTGTTGAAGAAACTGGTTCTTTCAGCGTCTTTGAGAGAACCTCTGAAAGAGTCTCTTTCAACATGCCTTTCTTTGTTTATGAAACTGATACCTTCAGCACTTTTGGAAGGTACAATCAAACTCATAGTTTCTAGAACACTTTCATAATACAAAGAAACTGCATCTTTTTGTGGCGCTGAAAATGGTAATGGAGCTGGCTGTTTCAGTTTCACTTTATACTACAATAGATAGTAGTGGTTTCAGGTAGGATAAGTACATAAATTGAAACTACTAGTTTCACAGTTGGTTTTTATCCAACAAGAAACATTTCCTTTTTCGGTGTGATCTCTGTAGGTTCTGCCACTGGACAGTGGAAACACCGGGGTTAGCATAGGATTCCGTGGTGCAACACCACATACTCTTTCTGTATCAGCAAGGACAGCTGGTAGAGGGATACGCTCGACCGAGATGGTAGAATGCAACTTCCCCTTCCTCGCTTGGCTGTTTCAGGAGGCACAACAACTTTAGTAAGATTATAAGATAGTGATTTGCCAAACAACTACTCCTGGCACAAATCACTACTCCCTCAAATTCACTATTGCAATGGGCAAATAACTATCCATCAGCTATGGACTCATCAACAATGCACTACTGATGCACCCTCAGGTGACCGATGCGACTTGTCTTGCTCTGCCACCTCATAAAAAAATTCAAATGTCGCATTCGCGACAGCTCCACGGAAATAATTTATGTCACATGCTCGGTGCATAAGTGTGCAACGCCGTCGCGTGGCTTGAATGCCCAGTTATCTCTCTGACTGATTATTTTCTCTACAAAAAATACAAGCTGTAGCTCTATGGGAAATATTGATGGAAAAAGACAATGAAATTCCACATGGACAGCACAGGCAACTACTGCATAGCGAAGTGCTAGCATCACCAGGGGTCGGAATCACGTCGTGGATTCCCTGAGCTGCCGTTCATCAACACGCACAAGCACATCGGGGAGACGCAGCTCTAGTCTCCCTAGTCAGACCATAAACATGTGTTTTTCTTTTGACAGGCTGAGTGGAAGAAAAACTGTTTATGATGCAGCTCCGTGCTCACTGACCTGTGATTGGGGCCCAGCTTCATGTCGAGCTGCCTTTAAAAATGCACGCAATGTGTCACAGAGACATGCCTGCTGGACTGTCCCAAACTTCTAAATGGCAAGTGTCCACTCTGTGTGATAGTGATTTGTTTAGATGATAGTGATTGGTACCTGCAGTAGTTACTTTGTAAATCACTATCTTACTAAAGTTGTATGTACTCCTGTTTCAGGTATTTCGGGACTTCCTTGTAAAGATGTATGCTATCACCGCTTATCACACATTTTTTTGTTCCCACCACTGTACAGATCCAGTGGCTGCTGCTGTAAACAGCTTAGTTCTGACCCATGAACTGATGTAAGTTGTGTATTCACGTAGCTACTATATCTCACTAATGTTGATTATGAAGTAGATGTGTAGTTCGTGTAGACATCAATGCTAACAGAGTTCTGACCCACGAACTGAGATTTTGTTTGTGATGGTGTCCAAATTTTCACATCTCGTCCCTGAAATTCTGAAACCTCGGTGACTTGTAACAGATTCAAAAAAAATTCCAACCGCTTGGGCCCTGTTTCCAGATACAATGAAACTGGATACAGAACAATCCCGATTATCAGGAATGATATATTGCCCAGATGAAAAGGCAGTGGCTGGAGATAGCAGTTGGATTAAACAGTCAGATGCTCATGCAGAAAATATCAACACAGCTTTCAGAGGCCTATAAGTGTGACTTATTTCTAGGCCTTGTTCTTGATCCCATCTTTTATCATGCCTCGCCAGTCTACTCTGACTGAAATTCAGCCTGAGAACCTTGCTCACTATTTGACTCCTATAGTGGCAGTCCTCAATGAGCTCAATCAAGCATTTGCTCCTCCATTTGTTCAAGCAATCTCAAGGACTACTGAATCTTTGCTCAATTTACTTCAGGTGCCTGGTCCTCTGATAAGAATCCTAGGAGGTTGGAACTCACCAAATATGTCAGACTGTGAAACAAAACAAAAAAGAATGTATTCAGCTAGTGCAGAACATCTACCAAGTGCTGTATGCAATTATCAATCTTCATATCAAGTCTGAAGCTATAGAGGGGCTATCACCTGCAATGACAGATCATGTGGGGAAATTTATGAAGTAAGGGCTGAGTATTGATTTCATGAAAATGAGCTCCTTGACACAGGCCTTCCACAGGACTCTTCACAAGATACATAGATACATTGAATCACAGCAAGAGAGAAACAAAATCAAGCAGCTTTTCCAGAACATCAACATGAATGGCCTGGTCAAAGACTGTTATAGAGAATTGAATGAAGCAAAAATAGCCTTTGAAGTAGGACATGTAGCTTTGTTTTGTGCCAAAGGATTGAACATATTGTTGCAGATTGACACTCATGGAGCAGTGTTCAAGGACATCAGAGAGATGCAAAAAGAAACAGAAATCAAGCATATGGAATTGCTGGAACTAATTTCAAAAATGTCTGAAACCAACACAATGACAGACAGCTCATCAGTATGTGACCAGTTTTCTGTCTGCATACCCAGCCAATCATGCATAGGTGCATTTGGGAGCCAATGAACTGAAAAATAGGTGTGGGACCAGTTTATCATCTGTTTTCATTGCTCATTTCCATGAAGTTCAAATTCATTTTCATTGCTGCCCTCAAAACCCAAGATCTTCTATGGTCGTGAAACAGAGTTAGAAGATATCATGAAGATGCTGCTGAATCAGCAGGGCTCCAGAATAGCAATTCTCGGAGGAGGTGGAATGGGCAAGACAAGCCTAGCTAGAGCAGCTCTCCATCATCCAGACACACTCACCAGATTTGAACAAAGGTTCTTTGTCAGTGCAGAACCTGCAACCACTAGTGTTGAACTGGCAGCCTTGATTGGACTACACATTGGCCTGAATGCTGGCAAAGATCTCACAAAACCTGTTGTCCAGTATTTCTCCAAGCAACCATCTTGTTTATTGGTCCTGGACAATTTGGAAACAGTGTGGGAACCTATTCAGTCTCGGAGTCAAGTTGAGGGATTTCTTTCACTATTGACTGAGGTCCAACACCTGGCATTAATTGTATGTGTTTTCCAGACTTTTATTTCCTCTCTAACATGTCACAGATCACCATGCGAGGGGCAGAAAGGCCTGCAAATATTCAATGGACCCATCCATTTCTATTGCCTTTGCAACCTCTCTCTGACAATGCTGCACAGCAAACTTTTATGGATATTACAGATAATTCCTATTCAATTGGAAACTTCAGCCAGCTCCTTAGCATTACAGACAATATGCCTCTGGCTGTGGATTTGCTTGCCCATTTGGTTGACTATGAAGGCTTGGAAAATGTCTTGGCTCGATGGGAAACAGAGAAAACATCCATGCTCTCTGTAGGATATGACTGCAAGTCAAATTTGGATGTGTCTATCAGCCTTTCTCTTTCAAGTTCACGGATCTCACCTGCAAGCAAGGAGTTATTGAGTCTCCTTTCAATACTGCCCAATGGCCTATCAGATGCTGAGTTAATCCAAAGCCAACTTCCTATTGAAAATATTCTGAGCTGCAAGGTTGCCTTGTTGGCAACTTCACTGGCATATCAGAATAGTAACAAACGGCTTTTGGCACTGGCACCTGTGAGAGAGCATATTCAACAGTTCTTGCCTCCATCCCCATTTCTCATACACTCCCTCCGAGAGCACTTTTATGAAATTTTGAGGCTATATGAGAAATATACTGATGGACAGCTCAAACCTGTCATCAGCCAAATCACTGCAAATCTTGGGAATTTACAGGAAGTTTTGCAATGTGATTTGGTTCCTGGCAGCTCAAATCTTTCAGCTACTATATACTGTTGCATATCACTAAACTGCTTCTACCGAGCCACTGGCCGGGGCTTATTATTCTTAATGCATCATATTCAGCATCTTTTATCTGAGACCTCAGATTACAGACTGAAGATGCATTTCATTATTGATGCTCAGAAATCTTTTTTATATTATCCTGCATTATTGGTAGATCAGATGCAAGTTGAAGGTACATCCTGTTTGAAACACCTCAAAGATCCTCTGCTTGAGTGTATGTACTCCCATTCAATGGACTTCATTGGTCTTATCATCTATCTGCAGCAAGATTTTATGAAGCAGTTTCACGAGCTCACCAGTGGATCTTCTCCCCAGCCAGTGCTCTGCCATTTGCTCAGAGAGCCCAAGAATTAGCAATTGTATCAGGAGACATTAAGCAACAGCATCTGGTTTTGATTCATCTTGCTGAGCTGAAGCTGAAGGCCTATTTCAGAGACTATTCTGCTGGCTACAAACTTGCAAGGGAGGCACAGCAGCTTTCAGACTTGTCAATAGATCTGTATAATAGTGCACGTGCACTCTGTCTTCAGGCCCGATGCTCAAGTCATCTGGGAAACTACAACAAAAGTCTGGAACAACTTCATAAGGGCAGAGAGATGCTCCAGATTTGTGGGATGTCTGGAGGGCTTATTGATTTGTACATTTCAACTCAACAAGCTGAGGTCTATCTTCTAAAATCAGAATACATTCAAGCCCAAACCATGTACATTTATATAGCTGAAACAACTTCTCCAGAGCAAAACATTGATGCATATGGTGTTTCCTTTCTCAATCTGGCATATATTGGCATACAGGTTGGGTGCAGCACAGCAGATATATACAAAAACTTGGAAATAGCAACAGCAATTTTCAAGAGCACACAGTACACAGATCTCAAAGTATGCAAAATAGCTCAGGCATGTCTCAATCTCAGAGACCACAGATTTGACTTGGCACAGACAGAACTTGAGGAATGTTGTCATTCTAGTGTTGCTGACCACAAGTCTGCATGTCTGGAACAGCTTGCAAACATCAAGGCATGGCCAGCCAGTCAAAGACAATCTAGATGGCCTGTGATATACTTGGCTTTTGCATGCAAACGCAAAGAGAAACTGGCACTTCACAAGGCTCTCCTGTTTCTTGGAGATATATTTATTATCAATGAGGATGAAGACACTGCATGTATGCTCTACATGGTAGCTCTTGAAGGGTTCACATGCATGGATGTCCATCGAAGCTGTGCAGAGTGCATGTTACGGCTTGGAGATCTTGCACACAAAGAGCAAAATACCACTACAGCAATTGCCCACTGGAAAAAAGCTCAACCATTATTTGAGAAGTCATCACAGGCCAGAAACGTAGCTGAAATTGAATCTAGACTTGCTGGTGTTGAAAAACATGTTGAGGAGAACCTTACAGTACTTGCAACATTGCAGGCACCTATAGAACAACCAAAAGAGGTGCTATTTCCCCAAGAACAACCTGCAAAAGCAGCTCTAGTGTGACATGCTGAGTCTTCTGTCATGATTGTGTTTTATATCCTTTCATTTGCATGTTGAAATGAGATTTATATATTTGTTGGAATAATTGTAGCCTGATTCATAGTTTATACATCTCTTAATGAAATCTCGCTTATCTGAAGTGTTTTACTTGGCACCTACAATACCCAACCAGGCTAAGTAGCCCACCTGAAAATACCATCATCCTGTGCAAAAGTGACTCAGATCAATGTGAATCCACTGTCAGCCTTCTCATTGACCTTCTTATTCACCGGTCTTTGAGGTCCTTTTGCATCCAGATTGATGTGCAAGATCTCGTCAGTGGCATTAGACAAGTTGTGCAACAGCAACAAAGGAACATGTACCTAGCCAACCTCCTGGTATTGAGAACACTTCATTCAGAATCCTTTGCCAATTATGATTCCTCTGATTGGTTACCTTTCAAATTGGACAACTGCTCTGAGATTTGAAGTTTCCAAGCCAGTAGGTTTGCTGTTCAGAGCATAGAGCATATTCCACACTAGAGGACATACCAGACTCGAACTAGTTGGCTCCTGGAATGATTTAAATTACAGTGACATTGCTGGAGGATGTGATTGGCAACTAAAAAATTACTCGGCTTGCAGATGATAAATTCCTTGCCTGATTATTCCCTAATTACATGCTAGTACTTATGTGATGCTCAATCTCTGGTATCGCTGGGATTGCCGGGAAGTTCCCACGGTTTGATATCACTTCCTGCTCGCCTTGGTTCACCGTCTCACATTCGCCATTGCATTGTTCCGCTGTGAGTACTGTATTATTTCATTCAAATCGACATGGGGTGTGATGGGTGACCCTTTCGACCTATTCGACACTTCGGCAGAGGGTCTGGTAGAGCGTGACATGATCAAAATTTTCAGTAATGCTTCCAAACTGTGTGAGGAGGTAGGAAATGACTTGGGACACAGTCTGAGAAGAGTAGCAGGAAAGCACATCCAGAAAATACTGGCTTTTGGTACACAGAGACGATGCTGGCTGGCAGTCATAAGAGGAATTTAGCTAGATTTTGCCGAAATCATATGCACCATTTGCTTTGGAAGTTGAAAAAGTGTGTATTGAGCAGCCAGGCATATTTTAAGCCAATTTCCGACTTTTTTTCGAACCAGTGGACCAATTCAACAAATGCCTGCGTGATGCATGACCTCGACCAAAGTTCGTGATCGACACAGGGGTGCGTGACGCGTGACTACTGAATTGAATGAAATACTACAGTATTCATGTTTGGACAGTTGGCCCGGCACGGCTCGGATGAGCCTCCTGGTTGAAGTGGTCACTATAACACTGTCAGCGATGCCTTCACTTTGGTCCTAGCTGTTGCTCTCGACATCACCTTTGCTCCTCAGGCCACCTCTTGAGCATCAATTGAACTACTTCAACAGTCCATACCTCTTGCCACGCCCTAAAATATGATACATTCTAACTACTCAGTTGATCACCCTATATATCCAATGAATCCAAGAATTTCAAGAAAAAAATATTGCGGAAAGTGGAAAGGAAGTTTTGCACACGACCCCAAATGTTTGGTGCGTCGCCGCTATATTTTGCAGGCGGTCAACTTTATTTTGCACACTGATTTCCCCCGCAAAACAAACGGAACTCTCGGCACCTGTCTTTTTTGCGGAGTTAGTGTCAAGAACCCTATTTATATTGCAGAACGGTTGAAAAGTCCGAAAATTTTTGCGGAGGATTAAATGTACATTCTGACCCTCATACATACCAGCATCATGACTGCGCTGGGAGAAAGAAAGCTAACATGGTTCTGGGGTCCAAAGGTTTCCATTCATTCTCTGTCGGATATACATGGCAAGGCTTTGAAATGTCTAAACGTGAACAAAAAGGAAGCAAAGGCGAACTGTTTCGATATCCAAGGCTGCAGTCGGATAAGATGAGTTTGGTGGTCGTTGTGCAATGCATAGAGTGGCGTCGAGACTCCCTGAAACCCGACACCGCGACACATCTTTCAAATCTGACACACTCTAGAAAAAGCGACACACCCTTCAATATTTCATGCCATCCGACACACTGTGTCCTTGCAGGTCGTCCAACGTAACTTCCGACACACCGGACTCCAAACAGACCCGACACGCTGTATGGCAATGGGGCCGTTACCCAGGGTGCTATTGAGGACTCGGCAGTAAGCGATGCAATACCGCTGCTTGTCTTGAGGGTAAACACACACACATTCTGATGCCTACGACGAGATTAGAGGTCATATTGAACGACGTTGCCAGACCGGATCATTCATATGAAGGCCTGAGAGAGTTGCCTTTTGGGGTGAGGCAACCGTGGTTGTTGTTTAATTCGCACTAATAGAGGAGCACTTTGATAGCCTGGTATCTGAATGAAGTTGCCTCGTAAAGAGTGTGATCTATCTACGGAAGAGAAACAGGAATACAGTTACTGAGAAAAAAATGAGCTACAAACAGGCATGCAAGTTCAAATGATTCAACTCCAGAACTTGAAGTGTACACCCTGTACAAGCTACTCAGACAACGTGCGCTACCTAAGGGAGAAAAGTCTGCAGCTAACGACGTCAGATAAAAAGCAGCGATGGGAAGATTCTGTCAGATGCCCTGCGTACTGAGTTCGCAATAGAGGATAAGGAAGCTCGCACACACGTCGGAATGTGGAGGATGGAGCGGTGCAGACAAAAGTCGATATTATACGAGAACATAAAACAAATCCCTCGGTCTGTCTATCTCTCTCGGTAAGAATCAACCCGTGCCTCAGTATGTTCTGTTGGGTCAGTGGGTCACGCACGGTGCCGTCTTTGAAGTACTTAACTTTCCCTCGGCAGGCATAGTGAGATCGCGGCCACTTTCAGTAATCTGGAGGACGTGCATTTTCAGGAGATTTGGAGACGATACCCAACTGATGGAGACGGGATGCATAAGGCAACAGGAAGAGAAAGAGCATCCACTGCCAGTCTGGTGGAAGTATTCAGACCATGTACAAGAAAGAGATATTTGAGGGACTGAACGAAGAACTTACACAGGATCGCCAAGAAGCACGCATGTGACATAAAGTCAAGTTCTCAGTTTTCTCACTTCCTCACAAATATTTCTCAAGCCTTTTCAACTAAAAAACCTGCTCTACCTTCCGAATTCTTCACACCACATTGGGTTGGCTCTCTGGTGGACATTAATCCTACTATGCTTTCATATACATGTAAATTGGGCCCTCGAATATCAGCGTAGCTCTTGCGGTGAACTCGTCCGACAGAGATCTCATTCTCTGGACAAAATTCCTTGTCCATTCCTAGAGGGTAAGGTGCACAAAACAGTTTCGGATCAAGTGAGCACTGAGCACTTCACGCTCTTGTCAATCAAATAAAATACAGAGGCAACCGACTTTGTTTCCGCAAAATACGTGCCCGTATTCAATTGGCGTTCTCCATCTGATTCCCACAGGTACAACTTGAAGTCAATTTTGACGGTCCCCGGTACGGTTTTGGGGCCTCCAACTAATGCACGAAGTTCAATTTCAGGTTGCAATTTGTGTCGGTCGAGTTCGAAGTTTCATTCAAGATTCTTACACCAGATCGAATGCAGAGTTCAAGTGGGACATCTAAGTGCTTCGTTCGGTTGCCCTCCACCAATGTGTTAAGAGGCGCGGTGTTCTTGATGGCGCATTTTGAAGCGGTAAGCTTGACAGACACAAATCCTGTTATTTTGACAAGCTGTCCTGAAATTTTTAAAAGTATGTACAGTTGCATTGGAGATTACTCGAGGTAGTTATTGGCACAATCGTGCGAGCATTCCCTTATTGCCTTCGCAAAACGATGCAGAACTACTACCAAAATCTTCCAGTGGGGAGATTGATGTTAAACAAGTCAACATTCGGCTGCCCGCTGAAAGCGCGATAACGGGGAATGCACAACTATGGTTGAAAATCACCTATACTGACATCTATGCACCTGGCAGAAGGCACCGAATCGTGACATGGATGCAATCCAAATGAATCATTTCACACACCTGGAAATTGACTCATCCAAGCTGGCTAGCTGGTCGGAAGGCTTGATCCCTGGGTTATTGCCTAGCACTATATTCCGATGCAATGGAGCTGGGAGGAATCATAAAAAGATGACGCGTACTCACCGGGAGGGAAAAAGCAGCGTCCATTGATCAGAATAGCTGCGGCAACGTCGAGAAAATGAGGGGAAAACTTGAAGTGAGCAGAGACAGAATTAATCCGGGATGAACGACGCACCGGACCACAAAGGCTTCCAGTTTTCCAGATCGAGCCGATTCATGCCTTGCGGTTCTCTACCCTGGTCTAATCATTGAAAAAAAACGTCATGCATCGAATGAATGAACCTCACTCCTGCTGGGGCTCGCCGCCGCTACTCAAACGTTTGGATAGAATTCGATTCAGCACGATTTGGACGGTTAAGCATAGTACGCACCGAGAGACATGCACTGAACGAAATGGTGGTTGTAACGGAAAGGAATTAATCTGCACAGCAAATGGAAGACAAGTCAGTATGGTGAGAGAGACATGCATCCTAGATGTGCCTCATCCAGAAAGTTCAAAGGCATCCCAAACAGTGCTCGGAAGACGCGCCAACAGCGGCTTGAGCTCATTCGTAGTAGGAACACATGAAAGCCGACATAGTGGGAGGAAGTGAGTGAGTGACGAGTCACGACGTCGACCCGGTTACGACGTCCTGGACTGGGTTCAGCCAGATTCCGTGACCATGTGTCGGGTTTTCTGAACAGCACACCAATGTGTCGGACATTCTCAGAATTGTGTTGCTCTTTCTGAATGTGTCGGATATTCTCAAGATTGTGTCACTGCTTCTGACATGTGTCGGATTTGAAAGATGTGTCGCTGTGTCGGCTGTCCTATATCCTCGCCACGAGCGCCGTTCCCGCAAGAAGACGGAGAATAAGGTGCTGAGAAAGAGCTGGCCATCAAACAAAGAAAATATAACTACAAGCGACGCTGACGTGGGATGCAGAGAGCAGCAGACAGGAAGGGAGACACAGAGCGAAGAAGACTCAAAAGCGAGAACTACGACGCCGGGCGAAGAGTAGACCCGTGTGTAGGATTTCCCCCGCTCCGTAGAGGAGCATAGACGCGCGGTTTGGACAAATGCAAATCAAATATGCCCAAGTAGCACTGCAAGGAGAAGGGCGTGAACCGGAGAGCGAATGTCACATTACATGGGGCACACGATCAAGGAGATGGCGTCGCCGTGCGACTACGCACGTCCCCAAATGTTCGCCAAGGCATGAGCAGAAATCCGGCACGCTGCGCACAAGATCGGAGAACGAGACGAGTGGGAGCGCGGTTGCACGACGCTTGCTCTCGTTCTCGACTGCGTCCCCCGCTGCTCCACATTAGTTGCCCGTTCCTCAAACGCAGAACAGAAAAAAAACGTCTACGAGAACAGACCGAGTGGCGAGAACGCATGGCTTGAGGTATGTAGGCTCATGCCGAGCCCAGAGGCCCCCGAAACATTTGGAAACGGGCATTGAATAAGTAAAATCTCCGTGGATGCGAATAGATATCCGGCCGTCGCCTGCTACTCGCGACCTCGATGAACGGGTGTGCGATTTGTTTTGAGAAGTGACGCGAGAAAAAAATCCCAATGGTCTTCGTGCTGCTTCTGGTTTCTACTCCAGCAATGGCAACACAAAGAGCAGCTCGAGAAATCCAGAGTCAGAGACGTGCACAGAGTGGTACGGAGAGAAGAGACGCGTCGAGGTTGACCAACAAGCAGATATATAAACGCCCGCAGCCCAGGCCAGCTCAACGCATGCCGCCCGTTTCGGGTTCCCGGACGAAGCAGCAATGAGGGAGAGGGAGCGTGAAGATCACACAAACGCGAGTGCGAGAAACCAAGGCGCGCCTCAGGCCGCCATCCCACTCGTTCCCTTCTAGCATCACTTTAGAGAAGACGAAAACATGGAGAGCGTCGATACAGCACGGCACACAAAGATGAAAATAGCGAGCAGTTCGGCGCTCGGTCGCGTATGCACGCCAAGAGACTCGCGATTCGAGTCGGCGCATAATCGATCGGCCATGAAGGATGCGTGCAAACGCTGATCGCACGCTGGCGGCACAGATAATGGGGATCGAATAATGATAGTAGGACGCACGTTGAGCTTGTGGCGGCAGCGAAAATCGAGAGCTCGAGTGGGCTGGAGTTTCCGGCGGCGCAGGCTCAGGGAGAGTCAATGACGCGCGGAGAGGCGACTAGATTGCACGCGGGAGACACACTTCAAAGTCAGAGCGCGGCATAGCGCACCTTTTGACACGAGATGAGATGCTGAGACGATAGCCAACAAAAGGTCTTGATCAAAGCACTTGCAGCTGTTCGCCAAACTTCCCACCAGCGAAAAAGCCCGTCCGTCCACCGCTTAATTCCGCTCTTCCCTTCATCAAACACCAACATCAACCGAGGCAGTTGGTGACGCGCGGGATGAGGGCGTCGCCGGGGGTTTCGATCCATCGGGACGATAGCGAAAGGGTGTCATCCCCGTGTACGTGCGCGCGTCGTGTTAGCCTGCACGTGCCACGCTCGGTCGTGCTGCTGCGCGTCGCCGTCATCAAATGTGACTGCGCTGCTGAATCATCCATCATTTTGTGATTTGATGCTCCCACGCTAGTCAGCCGAAGTTTAAGTTGAATTTTAGTTGGATTCGTTCATTTCTGCGTCCAAAAAATGTATCGTACATGGAATATAAGCCGTGTCGTTCTCTAAGTGGTTCCGTGTGGACCGGATCAATGCGATGTTGAGCGAATGCAACGGATCTATGTACTTATTTGAACTTCAAATTCATCGGACTGCTCATCATCGTCCAAGTTTTCCAGACACTGGAACTGTAATTCAACTCTGAACTCGTTGCGTATATTTTGGCTTCGAAGAAATGGAGAAAAAAAACATTAAAACCACGTATCATTGGGAACCTAGCCTGCATTCGAACTAGGAGATCACTGTCCTATGTCGCACAAATGTGAGCTGGTCAGTTGTAGTTGGAAGGTAGCTAAGCCGGTTTGACAGCTCAATCCAACAGCTAGCTTAATTCCATTCTCGGACGCAGTGTTTATGTTGAACAGATTTCAGCTTCTCGGGCTTGGTTCCTCGGGTACCACCGAGCGAAAAAAAAACCCGATACTTGAAGGGGCGACAAAATATACTGATTCTGAAAATGTCTATGACCCACCCCAATGTCGAAGTTCTGGTTCGTCCTTATTCTGCTAAGGGCGTCAATGAAAAGATAAAGTCCTGGATTCTTGTATTTATCAAACATGGTTTCGGTGGAGCGTTACGAGGCGAACAGCTACATTCTTCTTTATATGCACGCTCTAACCTCCTCCATAACGATGTGATGGTCCGGAAACGAGCGTATGAGACGTTCGACTCGGGTGTATCCCGGTTCCGTGAGAACGCCAGGGTGCCTGAATTACAAGGAGATTAGCCCCACAGAAAATCTGACGATAGTAAGAACGTACTTGGCTCGGACGTGGGCAATCACGGCACGCAAAGCCATCAATTTGACGCTGTTCGGTTTTTCCGCCGCGCACTGGTTGCAGCGGTATTCCGCCGCGTGTACTCCGTAAGAAAGAAACATAGACGGCCGTGGGGGACGATGCCCGCCGACTCGGTCAATAAAATGCAAACCCTGTTTTGGGCGCGCGATATCATGCCTAGGAAGACGAATGAGGTAAGGAAATAATCCTAGGAGCGAAACTGACTCGGTCGATACATGTTCGACCACGTCCGCGTACTCGCGACATCTGTGAAAATGTGCGGAACATAGATTACAGAGCCAGATGGGATCCCTGCGGGAGTAATCTTTTTTGTTGTACTCTCGCCGCCGCACATCTTTTGCCCCAAGTGGTGAGAGGAGCGCCCACGATGAGACATGTCGAACTGGTTCCGATTCTTCGAGGGCTCGGTCCAACGCATGCTGGAGCTGAGGAAAGGATGAGCTGGCTGAGTATATACAAAAATGGGACGCACACAGCGACGCCATGTCATCACGACCTGTCCCCATTGCTGAATTAGACAGTCATTGCAAACGAACCGTAGGTCGAGCGCATCCATTTGATCAGCTGTAGCCTCCTGCGGATCGAGCCCTGCCAGTCTCACGAGGGCGCGGGCGGCGGTACTCCCTCGCTCAGAAAATTTAACAAATGAAACATAGCAGGTGGGTCCCCGACACGCTCCAGCGCCCTTCCATCCGACGAGACAACAATGCGGTGGGTTAAAATATGAATGCCAGGGATATGTTCCGCCACAAGTGAAGACCGTTGTGGCCAGAACAAGAACGTCCTCAGATGCATTCGAGTGAGGAGCTCTTGCCGCAAGAGAGGCACGCTCGGCAGCAGACCACGCTTCCAACCTAGCGGGGAGCTGTTCCAGTGCTGTCACGAGCAATGGATCATCAGGAGCGAGGACTTCACCCTCAGTATCCTCAAGCAGTCGCTGGAACTCCGGAAATTGAATAACATCCGAAATTCCCGGGGTATATGCCCATGTAGAAGGCTGTCTTTGTGAGAGAAAGCCTTCCAGGACGTTCTCAATAACGCTCTGCCGTGCCTCCACCTCGTAAGAAAGTCGGACCCGTTTAGCCCCAAGAACACCAGCCAAGAATGCCGGGCGGGTTTTCTTCCAGTCTGGAAATGGTTTTGAGAGACATTTCGACATGGCAAATAAATGCCTACTTCTCGAAGAGAGTCTGTTTAATCTACAAATCACCACTAGGTCACTGACCGTCCCTCGTATGTACTTCATATCTCGTGGATCGTAACCTTCCTTGAGCAGCCTTTTTTTAACACTGTACGTCCTAGATTGGCTCGTTTTTGGAACCCGAACAAGACGACCCACCTGGCTTGAATTTTGTTGGCACACTCAGCTTCATGATCTGCTCTAGCTTTGGACACTCCACGCACCCAAACCTTGCCTTGAAGGAGCCTCTACAAGCGGCGTCAAATACTGACACTATGCGAAATTACGAGTACCGCATACCCGGTGCCTTTCCTGCATAAGATCGAGTCTCCTTTGTATAAACGCAGCCAGTGGACCCGAATGGTCGGGCTCCGGACTCTGGTCCCGCTCACAAGCCTCGTACTCCTCAATCACAGACCGTGCTTCGCTGATGAGCACTCTATGTCTGTCTTTCCCGTCCCAAGGATTTTCAGATCCGGCTAGATCATTGCATAAAGAAGGGCGGAGAAAAAACGCACATGAAGCCTACCCTCGCGCCTTGTCCATGGAATAAGCTGCGACACTGCAGCGGAGTCCCCGTGATAAAGACTTCGGACGTCTACAAGTCTGGCAGACGGAGGACGTGAGCCATTACTCCAGCCAAAATCGAGAAAATTCTAACAAACGTTCCAAGCACCGAGTGCATAGGCGTCTCAAGATGCCGAAATCAGGCAGGGTCCCGCCCCGACCGCATTCCTTCCGTTCAAAAGAATCTGCTAGTCAGTTCCAATGTTCGTGAATCTCGACTAAATATCGGACACACACACCTCGCAAAAGTATGGGCCGAAGAGTAGCTGTGCCCATCGCCGGCCCGTGATGTTGCTGGGACACATTGGAAGCGGTGCGGTGAATGACACACACCATATGGCGTCCTGCGCAGGTTGGTGAAGCAAAGTTCTGAAATCCCTCGTGGTCCGAGAAAGATGCAGAAGGTCAAGGGGATGGAGAAAGTTCAAGACCTGTCGCGTGTTTTAGACAGCGTCGAATCCATTTCGACGAAACGAACCTCGAGGATGATGTCGATGGGCATTCGAGGAAAAATATCCAGGGTTTTCGGTGGTTTCCCTCCAAAAATGCGGCAGCGTTCTACATTCAGCTGCCTGAGGCATTCAGTGGCAATCCGATTTGCTAAACCAGTTTGCTTGAAGTTCGAAATAAAAAGGAATATCTGTACGCAGGCTCACTGGTACTGTCTCTGTCTGCGCGTTGTTCCGACAATGGGATGAAGAATGGAAGGGCAATGTAATCTGGCTCATCCGGATCCATATCGACAAAGCGGTCAATGAAGACGGTGGACGTTTGGTGGACGTTAAAAGCAAAGCGCGTGACTGTTACTATGTCACCAATCATGTCAGACCGAGACTGAGTCAACACCCGTGCTCAAGGCAACAACCGAGCTACACGTAGGCATACACAAAATAACACTGAGATCGGATGTCGGAAACTGGGAATGAATTCGTTGAGCTGGAAACCCACGATGACGATATACCGAAATAAATAAGTAGCTAGCATGCCTGACAGGTGAACGAATAAGCAAACAGCGCCAAAATTGAGAGACTAACACTGATCAGAGTCCTTCCGGCCTCGGCTCGCCCAAATGATAGTACTAAAGTCGCCCGGACAATCCGAAAGAACGAGCGCCGAAATGTGGACCAAGACAGGGAAATCCCGGACAGCGCGCCCACTCTGAGGACGGGAGTTGGACAGCAATACTGGGAATCGAAGCCGTGTTGACCGTCTATCGGCCCGCACATGTACACGAGTGCACGGAGACGTGCAAGATGGCGCATGGTGCGCAGTCTACACAAGATGGCGCATGGTGCGCAGTCCACATGCACACTACGCGCCGCCATGGTACTCCGATTCTCTGATTCTTCGGCAAAGTACGTAGACCGCCGCTCCGCCAAGGGAGAGAAGGCGCTGAGAACGGGCTGGCGTTGTCACATTCATAACACGAACAGAGATTCATGTCCCGCGCTGTGCTACCACTGGCATTGGTCACGACGATGTATAACGAGTAAATGGCAGCTGTAACGCCCAGCGCAAACGGTCCAGTGCAGGGAGAGGTGCAAGAGACACGAGAGTTTCAGGGAAGTGCAGCGAGATCCGTCAAGACTATGCATCCCATCCCGCGCACCGTGTGCATGCGCTCTCCGACAAGCAGATACGTGAGAAAGCACTACGACACGCGACGTCAAAAAAAGACGAGTGGGATGTGGAAAACGTACGTGCATGCCCAACGCATAGAGATGAAACGCGTGCTTTACGCTCAATCCCGGTTCCAAATACATAGAGATCAGGTAGGTGGACAAGTGGCGCAGAGATGACGAGAATCACGAAGAGAATAATCTAGCGGAAGGCTGACCCCGCGGTCGAGTTTCGGTAGGCAGCGAAAGTTGCCACGCTCGAGTGGGCTGGGATTTCTAGCGCCGCGAGCTCAGGGAGGGACTAGAGTCGATGGCGCGCGGAGGCGGCTGTATTTCACGTCGGAGACATACTCCAAAGTGAGAGTGTGGCATAGCGCACCTTTCGATACGAGATGAGATGCTGGGGACGCGGGCGATGGCCAACAACAGGTCTTGATCAAGCACTTGCGGCTGTTCAAAAAACTTCCCACCAGCGAAAAGCCCGTCCGCCCACCACTTAATTCCGCTCTGCCTTTCAATTAAATTTCATCGACCAACACTGACGCGACCGAGGCAGCTGGTGACGCGCGGGATGAGGGCGTCGCCGGGGGTTTTGATCCATTGGGACGAAAGAGCGTCAGGCCCGCATCCGTGCGCGCGTCGTGTTGGCCGCGTGTGCCATGCTTGGTCGCATTGCTTGCTGCACGTCGCCGTCGTCGTGCTCGTTGACCGCGGGCCGCTGAGTCATCCATCATTTGTGATTCGATGCTCCCACGCTAGTCAGCGCGAAGTTCAAGTTTCCATGGAGGTTTCGATATTGAACGTCGAGACCTGCAGCGCGATGGAACTTGCATCGTGTGTACAGCGAACTGGAGCAGATGGTATTGCTGCGGCAATACGTCACAAGAAATACACATTTGGAGAGCGCCAAGAAATTGTAACAGCAAATGTAGCAAAAATGGCAACGACGGACGTTGGTGACAAGTTATCAAGAAAAGGTTTTAGTCCGTCCATCGGCGTTAACAAGATGAGGAGCATCGTAACGAGGAAGCTAAATAGGCTGTTGAGAAGGCGTTTTCTTCCGCGTCAACTGTCCTGACACGTACCAGCGTTGCGCATTTAGCAACCATCACTCATATAAATTTCCACCCACGGAAAATTTCAGCCCTCCCCTTCTTTCTGTATGCATTTACTGTAGTATGTGATTAACAAAAGCTAGCTAGAAGAAAGAAGCGAATCCACATACTGTAATTCTTCCCGATATATTCTTTCACCGTCCCATCAGGCATGCGGTCCCGCCACTCGTACATGAAATAGATGCCGTTGAACCAGAGCCATGTCAGCCCGGGACACTTTTCTCTGAACGCATCGCGCATTTGGGGAAAGTCGGGGAGTTTGTATGCGCTGAGTTTGTCGTAAAACTGCTCGTGGTACTCCCAGCTTATGGCAAGCCGTTCGAGGTTGGGCGGAAGAAAGGGTGCCTTTGCAAGGTTGATAAAGAAGTTGGATATCTAGAACAGGTTCGATGAATTGAAGTAGGACCATGCATGCGGAAACATCCGCACCGTGAAACCAGATCTAATAGTATCACCAAACCGGCCATCCACAACCTCATCCTTCGCCAGCTCCTCGAGGTCGTATATCTCACGTTTAAATAGCCGAGATGTGTCCGACACAGTAATGGTGAGCAGGAGTTCGGTGAGCTGGGGAAGGAGTTTGACTATTTCGTTGAACGATATGCTACCGAATTTCTTGAACGTGGCATTGAATGATGTGATCTTATGACCTTGGATTCCCTGCAGAAGAATAAGCAATTGCTCGGGATGGGGACACTCAGTTTGGATGCGAGTGACGGTGGAAGCCAAGAATAACGGGAGGGCTTGATAAGGACCGTAATACTCTTCGAGGTGCGGGAACACCGCTGCACCCCGTACAGCAACTGCTTCGGTGTTAAGCCCGTTGCCCGACAGTTTGAAGATGCGCACGCCGGGAAACTTGGACAAGATAGTCAAGTTTTGCGAGGGTGTCGTGCTGTGGACAATGGCTGTCAACGTATGGACGTTGGGGAAAGACGGAATAGTGTGGAGGATATGCATGAAGCGCGGTTCGAAAGCTGTCCAGAGTACGCGCAGGTACTCTGGATGGAGTAGCGGGATCCAGTAGTCCTCTCCATGATCAAGTTCGGGATCGTGACAGACTTGGAAGTCGGATACTTGCAACGCCTGTGGCGGCAGTGCGATGGAATCCGCGGGCATAACGGTACATGTCATAATGTGTAGCTGGGATAGGCGCGGTAGGCGGAACAGATTGTTCACTCTGGTTTGCGTCAATGCAATACAAAGCATGTGCAGCCGTTGTAGGCCAGTGAAACACGGAAGACGTTCGAACAGCATGTCCAACAAGAGATATGGGGTGTCCGTGGAGAATGACCAATTCTCCCGGGGCCCGTATGGTGCGTCAGACAAAATGTGACACAGTCGGACCAACGGTGCTATACGAGTGGACGACAAGAAATTAAGGCGCTCTATGCGACGCTCGACTTCCGCGGGAGAGGGAAGAAGTACAGAACCCTTGTCACCGGTGAAGTACGGAACGAAGTAGAGTTCCGAAAAAAAGCGAGGGCGTGATATATTGCAGAAAGCGCGGCAAGTGAGAGAGATGCTCTCGAGGGTGGATTTGTCGTATTGCGAAACATTCTCGAAGATCTCTCCCCAGAGCTCATTGGGAACTTGAGATTTCGGGAGCGTCATGTTCGTGCGCAGGAAAGAGTCGGAGTCTTCAGCTCGAGATGAAAGAGCTGAAGCAGAGGAAGTCAAAAAGATTTTTTTGGCGTGCCGTGATTACACAAGTTTGCCCATGCTTGTGATTGATTGATCATCAATGATCGATGTTCCTAATTCAACTTGGTTCGCGAAATACACTGGATAAATTTCCGTACGCGCGTGAAATAGGAAAATCCACACGGAGAAGGATAGGGAATCTCCCTCTTTTTTTGGTCACAGAAAAATCGACACTCAGACATATGAATTACCAAATATCCAGTCTCTAGGAATGGCATTGCATCGGTGGCAGCCCAGCTGAAACTACACTGGTGCCTACAACTTCGATCGTTTCAAAAGGAGGTCGGTGGAAATTGTGTCATAAACCTCAGAATCTTGCCCACTTCTACGGATTACGATTTGACGGTTGGTTTGCGGCTAAACACGGGAACTTACCCGCAAAGTCATCGTTCATCCCAGAAGCCGATTGGTACTACGCCCAACGAACGGGTCGGGAAGTGCTACATCCTTCCAACGTTCCTCGACTCGGTGAATTTCGTTCTCGGAACGTCTTCTCAACCAACCGAAAAGTCGAGCTGTGCCACTGCGCCACAGGAAACGACGAATCATCGTGGTTTGGTGGTCTCAATTGAGCACCGCCAGCCAAACTTCCAGCTAGCGTCATTTGCTTCCTCTTCACGCCGCTTCTGATCTGAGATTTAGATTCTAACCAAAGAGCTGCCTGCACCATGTGGACACGGGCGCCACTCCGCAAATTGTGTATGGGTCCATTTCTGGTTCCGGCTTTGGAATATCGTCACCTTTCTGCGGAGGTAGCTCATCCGTCATTGAACACTCAATTACCATGGGGATGAGATTCAATTTAGGTTGTTTGGCCGGCCATTTTCGCGTCAGGCGAGAAAACAATGGACAGCCACGGCACCGTCTTGCGAACGCAAGGTTTCTGGTACTAATGCAAGAGGGGGACGCAAAGAGCTATGAATACCATCTGACCCCTGTGAAAGGACACTATTCGATCTTCAATTGCACGAAACTCCGAAACTCCAGTTTGCACAGAGAGATCATTTCGGAGAGTTGAAATTCTAATCCTACAACTATTTTTTGTCAACCTATTTTTAATACGCAGCTCTATGTATGTTTCAATCAATACTAATTTTAAGAGTCGGGGGTAGCGTATTGTTCGTGCTGTGCCGAGGCCTGCCGAGAGATTCAAGTCATGCCAGAGATGCCAAAACATCCCGTGCCGAAGAGGCTAAATCACACTGAGTAGAATAGACAACTCTTTCGCCTTTCAACCTTGAATGTTGATAATGATTGTGTTTGCCAAGTCGCTGATACAAGCTAGAGTCGCAGAAACGACTTATGTTAGTGCACGTTGGACACAGGTGTCCAAATGCTTGACCACGGCGTTCATCGTCGGCTATTCAGCTGATCTAGATAATATGCTGCCTTTCATTTGTGTGTATATTGCAGTCACAGCGGTGGCGCGGAGGTAGCCCCTTGGCCAACATGCCGACGCCTGCCGAGAAGTTCAAGTAATGCCGTAGAAGGCACGGAATGCATTCAGACGTGGCTTCATTCAATTCACCCCAAGTTGGGCTGTATGAAAGAATTGGTTATTATTAGGCTCAGCTGAACCAAGGGCTCATCCTCGGCGTTCAACTTCGGTTACTCAGTCGTACTTGCAATTTTTCATTGATGTGGATTTTCCGGACACGGCTGCATTTAATGACTAGTTCCATTGCTCCATGTTCCGACTAAGATTTTGAGTCTACCATGGCCGTGAATTTGACATCTTATTATTACAAAATGCGGAGAAGGGCAAGAACACGGGTGCCTCAACGTTAACTATCCTTCCGGTAGCCAGGCAATGACTGTGGACTATGGAGTTAACGATCACAATGTCTCCTTTCTCGACGAGGAACGCAGTAACATCTCTCTGAAACCTTCGGCGACGCGGAATTCTCCGCGTCGGGGACGCCACGTCGCCAATTTGATTTGTCGAGCATTGCGCACCCAATCGTCAGCGGAGGTCAGGCGGAACGAAAAGTCGGTATCTTGAAAGTCGTTAGTTGCTCGCCGAGGTCATTGAGCGCGTTTTGGTTCGTCTCAAAATGTTCAACATCGAATTCCAGAATTAAACAGGAATTCATGAACACCGATTCTTGAATATCGACACCCGTAGCACCGGGAGAACCCTCAAGAAAAGACCGTTCAGTGCAAAAATCAATCGAAACCACATCCAAAAATAAAGTGTGAGAGGACTATATATGTATCAATTACCTACCCTCTGAACAATTACTAAGGTGGCCAGCTCGCTAAAAACTAGATCCAAGAACGCCGGTTACGCGTACGTGCGCAAAGCACCACTTCGGTTTTAAATGCAAGCACTTATGATAGAAGCCTGACTTCCCATGACTTGAGTTGAACTAAAAGAGAAGTCTGTCGAAAGTGATTGTGCGGGGCCGGGCCGTCTGGATAGCTGATCCAAACCAGGCGGCGGATGCGAATGGTTGAACCCGCTGCTACGGATCGAGTTGATCTGAGTCTGGCGGAGATTGCTGGGTTTGAAAAGGCTTCTGACCACGTAATTTTATAAAGAGGGTGACCATTGGTTTTGGCTGATGCCTTTCGAGGATTTCAAAACATCGGATTTACCACTCTTGCCCGTCGTCGACCACTCCCCTAGCACGACCGGATACTTTTGCGCGCGCCCTACGACAACCTCGAAATGAGAGCGACGCCACGCCTCTTAGTTCGCGCAATCGGAGTCGCAATTCCATTCGGCCTAGGGTTCGCATTCTCCTTAGGCTCGCGCTCTCGCACCCGTCTTCCCGGACTCGCACTTAGCAGTGCAGGTCGGCGTCCATAATAAGAGCGATCTGTGATGGTTTAAGTTCATTCTTCGCACCGTTAAATGTCCAACTGTTGGTTGGTCCCCCAGACACGCAATGCTGTCCAGTTGAACGATTGTGGTCGCAAAACTCCCCCCTCAATCCAAAACTTGCGTAAAACATCTCATTGGCCTCATCCTTCCCAAAAACGGTTTCGTACAATTGGTTGCCGATTTTTTTTCCCCGACCCACAACCTCCGAGCCGGATCGGAATTTCGAGGAAGCCGTGGTGACAAGCTTAATACCGTTCCATGTATTCCTGACCGGACGGGGCAAAGTTGGCCGGATTGGTTGAGCACCATGCGCGCACAGTTCATAAGTTCATGGTTCCCTCTTTCGCGAGAGGCTATCTCCGGTGTGCGGGTGAATAACCTATTTTGGATACTACCTCTTTTTGGAGAGACAGTGGTATAAAACGCACGAGCCCCGCCCTCCTTCTGCAAGCTGAAGAATTCTGCCTCAGTTTAACAATGCTCTTCAAAACACTGTTTGCTATCCTTTCTACCGCGTTGGCTGTTTCGGCAACGCCTCTCGAGGTAGACAGTTGTTATCCTACCCATCGGCGAAGCTCACCAATCGCGCTCAACAGGCCCGCAGTTGCTCCCCGACATATACCGTGCAGGCTGGCGACACCTGTTATGCTATAGCGACGGCTAATGGACTGACCGTGGATCAGTTGCTTTCCTACAATCCGTCCATCGATTGCACAGGTTTGTTGCCGTTGCATCTGTCTACATCAATTTTCGTTGAGGTGTTCCGTCAGATCTCGCTATCGACCAAGTCCTTTGCCTTGGCCCTGGCGGGGATGGTGGTGATGGTGGTACATGCACCCAGACATACACTGTGGAGAGCGGAGACACGTGTTCCACCATCGCGGCGGATGTTGGACTTACGGTTTCTCAGTTGGAAGCTCTCAATCCATCCATTAATTCTGGTTGCACAAGTATGTTGCCCTTCTTCTGGTTCCCATCAACTCCCATCGAACATGTTCGGTCAGATCTCGATGTCGGCCAGGTCCTTTGCGTCACCGGTGGCACTAGTGGCGGAGGAGGCGGCGGAGGCAGCAGTGTCAACGGACTTGGTACGCGTTCAACTTCTGAGTTGAAACAATTGATCTAAATTCGCGCAGCCACTTATTACGACCCCGAGGACGGTTATGGAGCTTGCGGTTGGAAGATCCAAAACTGGGACATGGCTGTCGCGATCGGGTCCGGAAATTGGAATAGCGGCTCACACTGCGGTGCGACCATGACTGTCACCTGTAAGTTTTTGTCTATAGGCGAAGAAAACACAACGACCAATATCTTCCTTCAGACGGAAGTACCACCATCCAGGTCACAGTTGCAGATTTGTGCCCAGGCTGCCAGGGTGCCAATGGCATCGATCTCACCGAAGGAGCCATGGCTGCCATGGATCCGAACTATGTTGCCCACGGTGTCGACAGTGTCACCTGGTCCGTCTCCTACTAGGTGACGCGATCGGCAATTTTTCCTCGTCTTCTTGTGCCTCTGTTATTTGTGTGGTAATATGGTTTGACCTCATTTTTTCGAAAAAATACGAAAGGAAGCCAAAAAAATGGCGTTAGCCTCCGGGTTTCGTGTAATGTTTCTGGTGTAATAGAACTAAAAGTTTTTGTTGTTGGTTTTAACTTTGTCATCAAGATTGAATTAAGCGTATAAATACAGTTCTTTCTTCATTCCAGTGCTGCCGGCATGATCAGTACTGGAAAGACAAGCATTGTGTTCAGCCGGTTCGAACTAGCTCACTTATAGCTGAAACAGGATAAGAATTGGCATCTATGGTAATCAAGACAAGCTACGCCTATGGCAAGAAAAGAAATGGAAATGAATGATCAAGAATGAGATGGGATGCAAGGAAAGCGGGAGCTGCCCGTCATTCCGACCCGCTAGCAGCTTCATGATAGAGGGGCCCTTCAAACCGAGCCCGCATAGTTTCCTCGTGTGTCTCACGTATCGCATCATTTGCTTCATGGATCACCGACAAGATTATCGCCTTTAATTCAATCTACCGAAATGTGTCAATAGCGAATTCTGACTCTCGTCATGCATGGAAATTCACACCTGTCTCGCCTGGCTCAAGGCTGACTCGAGTTTTGCCTTGGTCTTTGTGATCTTCTTCGTCTCTTTGTCGCTATGCCCCCAACGCGTGTACCAATTCCTGGATGTCAGCTGCGCCAAGCGCTCAAGCGCTCAAGTAGCTTCCTTTGCGGTGTGCGCAGCATTTAGGAATTTCTTTTGTTCATCCTCTCCGTATATATTACTCTGACCGTAGAGATCATGAAAATCCTCCAAGATGTCGACCAGTTCGATTACCACCTGGCGATTGTCGCGAACCTGACGTACAAGAGGGAATCGATTTGGGGACCATTCATTTTTTAGGCATAACTCACTTGTTGCGTTGATGCTTGAAATGCGAGAACTACAGCGACGACTACTAGTGTGACAGCTCCCTGCACAGGATATAACCCCGTAAGTATATCGAAAGCCATCGGCACTGTGCAAGTGGGAAAGAAAGAGTGCCACAGGTTACGGTGGGAGTCGAGCATGACGGACCAGGACCACTTATCTAGACGCACCGCCACCAAACCGGCCATCAGCGGCGTGATTGATCTGGCTGTGCGGTGGCTGTGTACTTGTCTGCTCGAGTCGCTTCGAGTCGTCACTGTGCTTCGTCTGGGTTCTCCTGTACTCGGGCCGGAATAGCGTTCCCCCACAGGCAGCCTGCGCGTCACACACCGCGGCGTCAGAGCTATTCTCTCCTGTAAGCAGTGTGCCAATATCTATACTGCTTCGCTCGAGGGAGCTCTATCTGACATCGTGAGTTCCTTGCTGTCGAACCCGCCTGTTTTTGCTCATCTCAAGTATTGATAGATCCTCGTGGCGCTCATCGTGCTCTATCCCCTCCTGCTGCCCGTATGCACTCCCACCACTGTCTTCCTTGCCCACGCGCCGCGCTAGGTCATACAGCCCCACGCACATTGCCCCAATACGCTGCTGGCTCCTTGCTCGATATCGATCCTCCAAACCTCTAAGCTCCAAGACACAAAACTCGAGATCTCAAGCTCCTCGAGCTTTGAGCACCAGGCTCGACCGGTGCGGTACGGGCGCTGCGTTGCTTCCCAGAATTTCGACCTAACATGCACATCGGAGCCTTTCCACGAGCAAATGTCTCAGCAGGACCGGACGACGATCAGGAGGTGTCTGCAGCAGTAGGCAGATGTCCTGCACGGACTGCACTCCGGTGCTCAGGAGCTTGGAGCCTCTCTCCGGCATCTGCGACTCTTCCCTCCTTAAATCTGCCTGTCTTCGCTCATGCCCACTTATCGATAGATCCTCGTAGCGCCCACCGCTTGCTGCCTCCTCCCCGGTCCTGTCACACCTGGTGGCGAGCGCTGTACCATCGCGTTCCTTGCTCCTTATTCATGGGCCGCTCCGAGTTATTCAGTTCTTCACGCTGGCGTCAATACATGCTGCCTTGCTCGGTTATCCGCTCTCCATGGCTTCAAGTCCAAGACTCGAGACGCAAAAACCCAAGACTCAAGTACTGACTCAAGTTCCTCAAGCTCAAGATACTCAAGCTGCAAACTCTAGGCTCAAATTGTCGATGCTCCCGCAGTCATTAGCGAAATGGCCTCAAAGTGCCCTCAGCCTTGCGCCCACAGGTCGGTCAAGCCACGACGGCGGTCATTTGTCTCAAGCCACTCAATATTCTCGCCATGGCTGTGAAGCGTCGTCATATTCCCGATCCTTGTTGCTCCCGGAGAAGTTACTGCTCGTCGGACGCTTCACTACTTATGGCCATGTGTAACGGCGAACGTGCCGGCCTCTTCGACCGTCAAAAATTCTCTTACCACAAAGCGCATCATATCTTACCACAACAGTACACATTTGTGCACTCTAGGGAGGGTACCATAGCACCTCGAAAATAAACCTCGCAATTGACTTGGCAAAATTGCATGTCCGACATCCCAAAAAGGAAATCGGTCTTGCTCCCAACCACGATGTCTGAGCTTCAACTGTCCAAGAGCATTTTTATTCGTGACGCTCGCCTTCTGTGTCTGTCCACTCTCTATATTCCGTGTCGGGCTAGTTTCTGCCGTCTCTGGACGCTTCGTGGTCTTTCTTCCATCACTGCGAGACAAAAATTATCTTCCGGACTTTTGCTTTCGTCTGGTCCTCTTCCTCCTTTCATTTTAACGGCTCATAGCAACATGTTCTTCCTGGGTTTTGTTTCTCTTCAACTTGACGACCTTTATGGTGGATCTGTGTCGAAACGGTCACGTGCTTCCGCGAACAACGGATAAATGCGTGACTGGTACGCGCCATGCCACTGTCTTTCATATCTTCTCGTTTCCCACCTCACCTTCTGGAATTTTGCCCATTTTTCGATGACCAGTGGGCGTTTCATCTTTTTTTTTCCAACCTTCGCTTCGAGTCCTGATGTTTCATGTGTAACCATTACCACTCATTTCTTTGCTATTTCCTATTCACAGCGGGAAGGCTGATTTTTCTCAAGTTTTGTTTCAGGAATTCATTATGCTTCTTGAATAACCGATCCTCATTCTAACTGGATCCCGCGGTCACCAGGGGATGCAGACGCCGTTCGTGCTATCTTGACGGAGCTGCAGGGGATGGTGGGCGTCGAATCACGCGTCGCATCTAGCAGACCGCCAATTCATCCACTGGAAATCATCATTCACCCTCTCGAACGCGTTCGTCGTCTGCTCTCGCCATTCCAACTATTGCCACAGGATGTTCTTTCGAAAATATTCGAACACTTCGTGCAGGCGCCAAAAACCTCGGACTCCCGCCGAAAAACAATAATTCTCTGCGGCGTCTCCAGCCTGTGAAGAACTGTGGCGATTTCAACGGCGAGTCTATGGACTAGCATCGAACTCGATGCTCGGCCAGGCTGGAATCCCGTATTCGAGAGGATCTGCCTTTCTCGTTTATCTCCCCTTGTCCTCCGCGTCCACCTCCTCTCCGCAGATTTTGTTCCAGCGGAGTTAGACGAGGCCATCTGTCTCATCTCGCGAAATATTTCTCGCATTCAGTATTTGTCTTTGGATTTACATCCCCGTTGCGGTAACCAGTCGGGCCGTCGCCCGGGGTCATGTATTTTCGGCTTTCAAAGGTGGAATCAATACCAATCAGCTCACCATATTGTTGGTGTCTCTCCCCGCGAGAATTATCTCTTGGGAGTGAATCTCCACGCTGATGGTAAATGCGCCGAAACTCTACCGCCTATCGTTCAGCTGTGGCGAATTTGTGCCAAATATGCCTTGGTCGCAGTTGGTGCAATTATCCTTGGGGCCCGGGGTCACCGTGAGCGACAGTTTCTCCGTCCTGGCTCAGGCGCCTCGTCTGCGTGACTGCGACCTCGTTACCACTTCCTCTTCCCAACTTTCCATCCCTCCATCTCGGTCCGTTCTCTTCTACTCCATCAAGTGTCTCTTGCTGCAGTGTGACGACAGCCGTGAAAGTGTCTTTATGACAGAGTTCTTGGTGCACGTCGCATTCAAGCTGTCCAAGGTCCAAGAGGTTGAAAGATTTGAACCCGATGGAATCCGCAGAAAGCAAACTTGATTCGAGGTTTTCAACAGACCGTCACAGAAGTTGTGGATGTGAACCAACGAAATCTGCAGTGCGATGTAACTTGTACTGTACAAATCTAGGCTGCATTGCGAGACTTTGGCGAGACTTTAAGTAACAAACGACGGAGCAGATGATATTGTTGGGGCAATTGCATTATTATGCCACAAGAAATACAGATTGGAGAGCGCCAAGACATTGTAACAGTAAGTGGGACAAGAATCGCAACGAGGGAGCTTGGTAACAAATTATCAAGAGAAGGTTGTCGTTCGTCTATCGGCGTTAACAAGATGAGGAGAATCGCAACGTCAAGAATAACTAAATAGGTTCTTAAGAAAGCGTTTTCTTTTGCGTCAACTGTCCAGGCACGTACTAGCGTTGCCCATTTAGCAGCCATCACTCATATAAATTCCCACCCACAGAAAATTTCGGCCATCTCCCGCGTTCGGTATGCATCCATTGTGGGATGTGATCTTAACAAAAGCTAGCTAGAAGAAAGAAGCGAATGCACGTACTGTAATTCTTCCCGATATATTCTTTCACCGTCCCATCCGGCATGGGGTCCCGCCATTCGTACATGAAATAGATGCCGTTGAACCAGAGCCATGTCAACCCGGGACACTTTGCTCGGAACGCATCGCGCATTTGGGGAAAGTCGGGGAGTTTGTACGCGCTGAGCTCGCCGTAAAACTGTTCGTAGCACTCCCAGCTTATGGCAAGCCGTTCGAGGTTGGCCGGAAGAAAGGGTGCCTTTGCAAGGTTGATAAAGAAGTTGGATATCTAGAACAGGTTCGATGAGTTGGAGTAAGATCATGCGTGCGGGAACATCCGCACCGTGAAACCAGATCTAACAGAATCACCAAACCGGCCATCTACAACTTCATCCTTCGGTAGTTTCCGAGGGTCATATATCTCACATTTAAATAAGCGAGATGTGTCCGAGACAGAAACGGTGAGGATGAATTCAGTGAGCTGAGGAAGGAGTTTGACTATTTCGTTGAACGATATGCTACCGAATGTCTTGAAGGTGGCGTTAAATGATGTGATTTTATGGCCCTGAATGCCTGAGATGTGCGCGAGCAAATCCCCGGGACGTGCGCACTTGGTTGGAATGCGTGTGAGGGTCTCAGCGGCAAGGAATAACGGGAGAGCTTCACACGGGCCGTAATACTCTTCGAGGTGCGAGAATGCCACCTCGTATCGTACAGCGACTGGACCGGTGCCAAGCTCCGTGCCCGAGATTTTGAGTACGCGTACACCTGGAAACTTGGACATGATAGCCAAATTTTGCGGATGGGAGGGTAAAGCGTCACGGATGGTGGTTATCAATATGTGGACGTTGGGGAATATTGGGACGTTATCAACTGCACGACCAAGGAAGGGCATGGTAAGAAAGCGGAGACGTTCTGGGTGGAGTAGAGGAATCCAGTAGTCCTCTGCGTGCTCCAGTTTCGCATCATGACGGAGATGGAAGTCGGACAGCTGTAGTCTCTGCGGGGAGAGTTGGACGTATTCTTCGGGCGTGATGGTACACCAGGAGATGTGAAGGTTGGATAGTTCTTGGTGAACGGAATAAAACATCCACTCTGGACTGCGTCAAGAGGATATGGGACAATTGTAGCTGCTGCAGGTCAGTGAAATGCGGAAGACGTTCCAAGAACGCGTCCAATAAGATGTATGGGGTATCCGTGGAAAATGACCAACTTCCCCGGTATGTAGCTGTATAATGTATACGCCCTGAGGTGGCATTCTCGGACTAAAGGCGCTATGCGAGTGGAGGACAAGAAATCCAGGCGCTCTATGCGACGCTCGACTTCCGAGGGCGAGGGAAGAAGTACAGAACCCTTGTCATCGGTGAAGTACGGAACGAAGTAGAGTCTCGAAAACAAGCGAGGGCGTGATATATTGCAGAAAGCGCGGCAAGTGAGAGAGAAGCTCTCGAGGGCGGATTTGTCGTACTCCGAAATATTTTCGAAGATCTCGCCCCAGAACTCATTGGGAACTTGAGATTTCGGGGGCGGCATGTTCATGCGTCGGAAGATTCGGAGTCTTTGGCTCGAGATGAAAAAACTGGTTACTGGAGGAGAGGAAGCCAAAAAGAATTTTTGGCGTGCCGTGATTACACAGGTTTGCGCATGCTTGTCATTGATTGATCATCAATGATCGATGTTCCCAAGTTCAACCTGGTTCGCGAAATACACTGGGTAACTTTTCGTACAGGCGTGAAATTATCGAGGGTACAAAAATACTCGGAAATTTTGGGCCCGGCTTTGATTCTCCAGGACTCGCCACACGGAGAGGGATAGGGAGTCTCCCTGTTTCTTTGGTCACTGAAAAATCAACACTATCTTAGATGTATGGCTCACCAAAGATCCAGTCTCTAGGAACGGTATCGCATCTGTGACAGTTCAGCAACTGTGCTGGGTCTATAAGTTAATCGTGCCAAAGGGAGTTCGGCCTGGAAATTGTGTCACAAACCTCAGAATCTTGCCCACTGCTACGGATTACCAGTTGACAGGTTGATTTTCGGCTAACCACTCGGACTTACCTGCAAGGTTATCTTTCATTCCAGAAGCCGATTGGTACTGCGCCCAACAAACAGGCCGGGAAGTGCTACATCCTTCCAACGTTCCTCGGCTCGGCAAATTTCGTTCTTGCCACGTCCTTTCAACGAACCGGAAAGTCTAAGGGTACCGGTGCGCGATAGAAATCGGCTAACCAACGAATCGTCGTGGTTCAAAACCCAACTTGCGTATCCACCGCCAAACTGCCGGCGAAACTCATGTCGTTTTTGATTTGAGATTTGGCTTTCGCCCCAAAGCTCTGCATACATGCACCAAGTGGCCACAAGCGCCACCCGCGAATTGTCTATGCATCTATTTTCGGTTCCAATCGTGTAATTGGTGGTGAATTGCCGTCACTTTTGCGTGGCGATAGCTGGTTCGTCATTAAACACTCGATTGCCATGAGGACGAGATTCATGTTTGGTCGCCGTCAGGGCAGAAAAGAATTCATTGACAGGCATGGTACCCGCTTGCGTGCTGAGCGTTTCTGTTGCCGTTGCATAACATGAAAAACAAGGTCCTTGTGAAGAGAAACATTTCTGTCTTCAAGCGCACGAACCTTCAGCTTTGAAGCGATTCTGTGCCTATCCTTAGTGTTCATTCCTCGGTTGTCCACTTGGATACGCAGGCTTATGTATGCTTCAATTAATGCCAATTTTGAGGATCACCGCGGGGGTAGCTATTTACCCATCGTGCCGGGGGGTGCCGAGAGCCACACCATATCGGAGATGCCAAAAAAAGCGCGTGCTGAAGACGTTGATTCACACTGAGCAGAATTTACTTGTCAATATTCAAACAGACCGTGTGATATTGATAATGGTTGTAGTTGTTGAGTCGTAGTCGCGCGCAAGAAAGTCGGCGAAGCGACTAACATTAGCCAAGTTGGACGTAAAGAATCCATGCACTCAACCTAGGTGTTCACCGTCGGCTAATCAGCTCATTTTGATATTCCGGCAGCTTTTCATGTGTATATTGCAGCTACAGTAGTAGCGCGGAGGTAGCCACTTGCCCAACATGCCGACGCCGCGCCGACAAGTTCAAGTAATGCTGTAAACGGCACGGCTTGAGAGATTTGGATTCCCACCCAATGCGGGTGTGGTTTCATTCAATTCACTCCAAGCTGTATCAAAGAATTGGTTATCATTAAACTCATAGCCAGTGAACTGAACAAAGAGCTCATCCTCGGTGTTCAACTTCGGCTGCTCAGCCGGTTGGCTGCTACTTTCAATTTTTCATTGAGATGGATTTTCCGGACACGGCCGCACTTGATGACTAGTTCCATTTCTCTGTGTTCTGACTAAGATTTCGAGTGTATCATTAACATCCGAATTATCAAACATGACCGTGAATTCGACATCTTATCATGACAAAATTCGGGGCAGGGCAAGAACATAGCCAGGACGGACTCAGACGTCAAGACACGTACGGAGCGTATTGATCTCAACCATCCTCCCGTAGCAAGCAATGACTGTAGACTGTGAGGGTAACGATCGCAACGTCTCCTTTCTCGACGACGAACGTCAACGCTTCTCTGAAACCTTCGGTAGCGCGGGATTCTTCGCGTCGGAGACGCCACATCGTGAATTCTGATTTGTCGAGCATTGCGCACCCAACCGCCCGCGGAGGTCAGCCAGAACAAGAAGTCGGTAGCTTGAAACCGTTAGGTGCTTGTCGAGGTAATTGAACGCGTTTTGGTTCGTCTCAAAGTGTTCAGCATGGAATTCTAGAATGAAACGGGGACTTATGAACGCCGACTCTGTCATAATATATACGACGCTCGTAGCACCAAGAGAACCCGCAAGACAAGAACGTCAAGAGACAGGTACGTGGGACTCGTTGCAATTAAAAACTCAGCGCGAGATCAATCAAGACCACGTCCAGAGAATGAGGTGTCAGAGTACCAGCGGGCCCATTGGATACAGGATGGAATGTTCCCTGGGCGGGAAGCGCTGATATATATGCCATATTTCCGTTACCTCCGTCATCATGTCTTACCGATTGTCTGCACTGAACGGTTACTAGGGTGGCTGGTTTGGCAACGCTTTGAGCTAAAACTGGGTCAAGAACACCGGGGATTCGTACGTTAATATCGATGTTGCCGTCGCCTATAGCATCGGCGGAAAGCTCAACATTTGTATCAATTTGTTCTCAACTCTCGTTCCTTATCAGGTCAATTCATGATATAAAGCCCGCTGGCTGCCTCCCAATTCCTCAGGCTGGGCTGAACTCCTCTTCTGCTTTCGTCGGATACACTGTCCAATGGCCTTCAAAGTCTTTGTACCTCTCTTCGCCATCGTGCTTGCGGCTGGGGTGAACGCAACTCCTGTTGCTTCTCCAGAGACGAATGCACTCGCTGAAGTTGAAGTACGGTTTATTTTCAGTGAGCTAGTGGATTGCTCACAAACTCTTTTTAGAAACGAGGCACCCCAGGCAATGTTTACGTCTGCCCTCAGACCAACTGGGGCGGCACCTGCGCTGTCATCTCGGCGGCCAATTGGTGCAATCCCATGTCCGGTTGGGAGTACGACACTCAGAGCATTGGCCCTGACTCGGGGGCCACTTGCTACGGTAAGTTGACCGAGTCGCTACATTTCATCCACTGATGAATTGTTTTACTTTCATTAGGATACTCGTCAGTCTGTGTTCAAGTTGTCCCTTTGCTTGGCTCACCTTCTGGGTGAACAGTAACACCGACTGCACCGGCACCAAGTGGACCTTCACTTACCCCGGCGATGCGACCGGCGGGTCGTCGACGGCCAATCCTTGGGGTCTTAAGGTGAGCCTGAAGTTCTCTCTACAGCCATGGATTATTCAAATTTCAATAGATTGGCAGCATGTACTGCGCCGTTGGCGGCGGAGGAGGCAGCAGTGTCAACGGGCTTGGTACGCGTTCAACTTCCGGGTCGAAACAATTGATTCCAATTCGTGCAGCTACTTATTACTACCCGAATGGCGGTTATGGAGCTTGCGGCTGGACCATCCAGAACTCAGACATGGCTGTCGCGATGGGTTCCGGAAATTGGAACGGCGGCTCGCACTGCGGTGCGACCATGACTGTGACTTGTGAGTTTCTGTGGATTACTGTAAGATAGATCACCAACATCTGGGATCTAGATGGAAGTACGACCATCCAGGTTACAGTTGCGGACTTGTGCCCCGGCTGTCAGGGTGCCAATGGCATCGATCTCACGCAAGGAGCCATGGCCGCCATGGATCCGAACTGGTATCCCCACGGCGTGGACAGCGTCACCTGGTCTGTCTCCTACTAGTTGACCCGACCGGGATATTTTCTTCGTCTTCTTGCGCTTCTATTATTCGTCTGGTAAAGTGGTTTGACATCGCTCTTCGAGGAAATGCCGAAGAAAGCAAAAAGGTTCGGCCATAGCTTTTGGGTTTTTGTAATGTTTTTTGGTGCAATAGATGTAAAGTTTTTGTCGTTGGTTGAATTGGGCATATGAATACAGCTCCATCTTCGTTCCAGTGCTGCCGGGATGATCAGTACTGGAAAGATCCACATTGAATTCAACCGGTTCGAACGGACTCGTAAAGTGACTATAAGGGAACTGGCTGTCATTCCAATCGGCTAGATGCTTCGCAAGGAAGAGAGGCCTCAAACCGAGCCCGCATAGTCGCATCATGCATCTGACGTATCCTCTTATTTGCCTCATGGATCTCCGTTAAGATAGTCGTCTTTAGCTCGATCTGCCTCCAATGAATAAGTAATAACAAATATCCACTGCCTCGTTTCTAGAAATGCGCACCCGTCTCAGGGCTGCCTCGAGTTTGCCTTGCTCTTCGAGATTTCTTTCGGATCTTCGGCGCTATTCATCCACCGCGCATACCGACTCTTGGACGCTATGCTCTCCAAAATCTTGAGAAACTTTTGTGCCGTCACCGCAACGGCTCGGAATTCTCTCCGTTCATCTTCTCCGGATACAGTATCCCTCATGTAGAGATCGTGAATATCGTTCAAAATGTCGACCAGTTCGGATACTGCCTGGCGATTGTCGCGAACCTGAGGTACAAGAAGGAATCGATTGGGGGCACTATTCATTTTTTTAGGCATAACTCACTTGTTCTGTTGATGCTGGAGTCCGAGAACTACAGCGACGACTAGTGTGACAGCTCCCTGGACAAAGGATATAACACCCAGGAGATCGAATGCCGTAGGCATTGCGCGGCTGGGAAAGAGAGAGTGCCACGTCGCATTTTATATTCCCGCTACCTTTAGGTAAGGGTTTTAGGGCGCCCTATTTTTAATGCCCAGCGAGCATCACATTTTCGTCATTCTTTCCTGCGTAAGCACTGATCGCTCTGCGAAAATCCTTCCGCTTGCCGGGCTCGGCATAAATGCCAATGATTGCCGCCAGAAAACTCGTAATCGTGCTGATGCTCTGTTCCTCAACCAACGCAACTGCTTTGCGACTGCTGCATCCTGTATGAAGATGTTTTTTACATTTGGACACCAATTCTGAATTTTAACTTCTGTGTTCAACAACTCGTCGGCCACAATTTGGTCGATTCCATTGGCATGTCTATTTAAATTCTGGTTACCGCAGACTACTCACTACTCTATTCACTTGTTCATATTGGCATTAGTCGTCCGTTCCTTCAGCTGTGGTTGAACTTGCACACTCTATCAGATGCATTTCCTAGTTCAACCTGGCATACTTTTCAGATTTAGCCAGTTCTCGGAACTGCAGCCGCTTGTGCTCCACGCAGGAATTCGTGATTAATATACAGATACATACCATTCATCACTCATTTGTATCGTTCTCCCTTCCCCTCCCTTTTCCCTGCTGCGGAATCAAGAATTCACTAGAACAGGTAACTCTCTTTTCAAGTAGGGTTCACTCCCCCAAATGTTCTCCTGGCGCTCTTGATCTTCAAAGGGATCACCTTGGAAGGTCTTAAATTGTCTCTTGGCTATATTTTGTCCCGGCTCGAGAGCCTCGCGTTCGTCAATGATTCTCTCAAATCCTTCACAATATCGACTGCTGCGCACTCCTGCGCCTGCTCACCCTTGTCGAGACTATCCAGACCTACTTTCGTATGGTGTGCTTTCAAATCCGTGCTGACCAGGCGTATACGGTGTTTTGATCTATCAGCCTTCCCCTGATTAGCGGTGAGCCACGATATATCAAAACCGCTAATCCATGGTGGATCCTGATACATCACCTCACCTTTACTTCACCAGAGCGCGTCCCAAATGGGTCAAATTGTTGACACTTGTTGGAATCACACCTTCTACCATCAATCCTCCTTCCTCCCCGCCACCCGCTCTCTGCCACTCCTGGCCCTGTGCTGGCTCCATTCCTCTGCTAGGCCGTCAATACGAGTCCGAATTACTTCTTCTCCATATTCGAATGCCCTCAACCCGTGTTAACACTGCAGGATGATCGCCACATCAGCACATCCATCCAGGCTGAATTTCCTATAGCAAATGCTGCCGGCTTTTAAGTGCTCTGATATTTGGAGTCAACACTCTTCTTCATTTTTTCCATCGCCTCCTCAACCAGAATCTCTTCAAACCCGCGCCCCGGCTTGCAATTGGCCTTGCTGTTCTCGCGCTTCCTCTACGCTCCTGTCAGCCCTAGGCCTGCTCTGGTGTCGAAAGCCCGCCCCAATCATGCCCCGCCAGACCCTCTCAGCCACCCGTTCACGTTGGTGTGTTCTGGGCCCCCGCCAGCACACTGCTCCGTCTGCTGCGTGGCCGCCCAATATTTTCACAGGCCTTCGTGCAGCTGCCCATGGCATTGAATCTCAGTGTTCTCCATTCGCTCCATGTATACACGCCATGTCCGCAGCATATCTCCCGCCGCCGCCACCGCCACCCACGCTTGCCCGCCACCGCCACCCATGCTTCCGCGCAGCGCCCGCCCGCCGCGCCGGCGTGTAGAGGTGTTTTTCCCGCTGCGGCAGTCAAACCTGCACACACCCGATTATCGTTTTTGCTTGTTGTTTGGCCATGCCGCCTGCAGCGCCACACCTACGCACCCGCTCTTGCCGTGTCTATTCATTCGGTCCACCTCCACCTGCTCGCTCGTACTCCCCTCCGCTACACATCGCTTCCTCATGTCACCCTTGCATTTTCATTCTCATCCCCCCCTGCGCACGCACCGCTTGCCGCCCCCGTGCGGTTCCTGAGGAATTTTCCTTCTTTCTGATTCTTTCATTCATTCTTATTCAATGGTCCCTCCACACTTCCCTTCGCCCTTTGCCCCTCATCCATTTCTGCTCCTTTGAGGCAGCTGAACGTCGCACCATCGTAGTTTTGTCTCGAATACTGAAATCCTCGGCCCATCCTTGTATTATTAGCCAGTACAAGAAGTATTTGTACAAATGGTGGCAATAAAATTCGTGTTTTGTGCTTCCTCAGTTGTTTATGGACGGGAGAATCTCGGAAATACGTGCGGATACTCAACGAAAACGCTGTCGGGTCACTCCGCCGAAGGATTCGGACACGAGTCCGATGAGGGCCGTAACACAATGCTCGCCTTTGGAAACCATTTTGGACGAGTTTATGCCAATTCTGAACTGACAGATCTCTTGAAAATCCCTCACCAAACCTACCAGTATGCCAGACTCGGGAAATAAATAGTCCTGTAGCCCACTGCGAAGGAAATTTGCGTGATGGGCGCTTAACGGGCGCTTGATGGCGTCGTAACATAGAAAATTTGCTCAATATCAGGGTACGAGGTACACACCTGCGTTCTAACAACATATATGGTCTATACTATGCTAACCCATCAATAAAATGCGAAAAGTTAAGGGAACTTGAGAAAATAGAGGAAGCTGAACAAAAGCGCTTGTTTAGCAGCCTAAATCGCAGTGCAATATAAACTCAACTTGAACCAATTCTGTATCGCCATTCCGAAAACCTTATGCTGACTTTCGTTCTCGGGGAAAAGCATATTGGGCGAATGGGTTGGAATACTACAACTCATAAAAAAGCCTCAGGCTGTGGATATAGCACCGAAATGAAGGACATCGAGGTGGTTTTTCAGGTTACGGCGATCGTAGGCGCCCATTAAGCGCCCGACCAGACAAATTCACTGCGTTGTGTCCACAGTGTGATCAATTCCTGGTAATTTTGATACAAACAGGTTCGGCTGATTTATTGGAAGAGATCTGCCCACTACAAACCAGCGAAAGATGCAGGAAAACTGAAAGCGACGCTGAACATTGCGTTACGGCGTGGTTCGGACGTCTCTCCGAGTCATTCGGCAGCGTGACCCGACGTGACCAGCGTGATGTTTCCTGTCTTCCACCACCACCGCCTTCTTCAAAACGTATCATCTCTAGGCTCTCATCATTCTGCTTGCTAGAACAACTTATTATATTGGTGTCTGACACTCACCCCTCGCTTTCCTGGGACTTTCTACGCCGTAGACACTTGCTACAGGCACTTTCGCCGATTTCGACACCCGTGGCTCGCCAACTCACCATATGCCATCTGATCTGTTCAAAACTCTGTAATATCCTCTAGGTTACCTCCCTCAGAGTCTCTGGGCTTTCTTTTGGCTTGTTCGGGGCGGTAGCACCCAAAATACACACATTTTTGATGCGGTCATCATCTTCCATGGGATTCGAGCTCTATTAGCACGAGAACGGGAATTTCGGGTCCAGAGGTGCGTCCCCATGTTTCTGTGGGTTACCAGATCATTTACTTCGGGATCTGGATCAGTATCCGTGCTGCATGGATGCGTTTTCTTTTCCACATCACGGAAATCGTACCCCGTCGCCCAGCCGTCCGCCTGGCGTAGTCCCGACACACTATACGCTCCCATAGCGTCTCCGGAGGACGCTTTCATGGTGGACACTGTGCCACATCAAGCTGAGGTCATGCAGGCCAGACCCCGTGGGTTGTGCAGCCTGGGCATATGCTGTAGATGGGGTTTGAGGTGTGCAACGTTCCTGGTTTTCCCTGAATGCTCACAGAATGGAGTGTGAAGAGGCTGCGAGCTGCACGCACCAGTGTCGTGGGATCGGTCAAGCTGGCGTGCGATCGCATGTGCAGTTGTCGCTGCGCGTACGAGGGGTTGTGGACGGCTGCTACGACCCTCGCCAACCCTCGCCGAGGAGGGTGATTGTCTCTGCTGGGATGCACCAGCCGACCCCGATGCCGGTACCCACGGTACCCAGCTATCGCTACACAGGGTTGTTCCATGTGCGTTCTCGCTTGGTTCTGGGGCCCAGTGCCTCTCTTGCCGCCGCCATTCAATCACCCGATTCCAGCCGAGCAGAGCATGCTACCAACGCCGACGTGCAAAGCGCACGTTCCGCAGGGACAGCCACGGTTGCGATGCCAGCTAGCATTAGCTTTCAGCACCCCAAAGGCCCTTTGTCGGCACCCCATCGCTCACCGCTTGAAAGGCCATTGGGTGTGCAAATCTGGTGGGCGTAAATTCAATTAATATACTCGATTTCTCCTTTAATACGACATCTATCTCATTTGGTACTTCGCCGCATGTATCGTATATACGCAGGCTATATACTCTATTTATTTCGTGATTTTTAGAGTATATTTCGCCGTCGCCGTCGCCCACGACGTCGACGACTTTTGATCGCGTTTGATCGCAACGTCGAGAACGTTTGATCGACGTCGTCCAAATTTAGATGTCCATGATGGTTACGCAGCACGGCGACAGCCATACATGTGAATATTATAATATAGGCAGAATGGACCCTGCGATGATGTATCAGAACTGCTTCTAAGTTAGCGGTTTTTATGTATCATGGCTCTACGCTAATTACAAGTTGCTGATAGATCATACTGCCACTATAAGGTGTGCTGACTCTTCCTATTCGATCAATGACTCTCCATGTTTGCCTTTTGAATCCTTTTATTGAAATTGGGTGATTCTATTTGGCGCCCCAGGCGCTGCTTATAAAGTTGACGCCCCTTTCCACTTTAGGCAATTCACCGGGCGGCACATAGCACCGCACAATGTTATAAGAAAATTGTTGACCACAACCTCATTTACAGCCCACTGGCTGTAAAAAAAACCAGGGAGATGCATTCATGTTTATAGTCTTGCTGTACAGAATCTCTGGCAAATGCGAGCCCTAGAGTGTAAAGGATAAGTCAAATGGAAGATACTGTGACAGTTTTGTGACGCTGCCGGATCGCCACTTCCAATTCGAGACGCATGCTTGAAACATTTATATCTTCCCAGAAGCCAACTCAAAAAGTCTGAAAATATTTCACTGCGGTACTGAGAAGAGTCATTGCGAAAAACTACATTATTTGACATCCAATAATACTTGCATCACCCTATTTATAAAATAACTTCTGTCTGTCTGTCCGTCTGTCCGAAGCCTTTTCAAACTCCGCTGTCAGTGCTCCAATTCTACCTCCGACATTTCGCCGCCATTTAGCGCCAACTTTAGCGCCCAGCATTATCTCTGGAATCTGAACTCAATTGCAACTTCTTTAGACGAAGTGGTGGGCCGCTCCGCGGCCCACCGCGCTCTTGTTCATTCTAGATGAGTCGAACACGGTCGGCTTTTGCCGAAACCTGGCATCCGGGATATTACTCAAAATGGAAGGGGTGCTGCAGTTGTAAGCAGCGCCTGGGGTGCCAAATAGAATAATTCATTGAAATTTGGGCAGGTATATGGGTAGTCCATACCCGGTCCTGTGTAAATTTTCCGTACTTCCGAAGTGTCATTCTTCTTGATTAATCATCGGGAAAAATCATAATGCTCGCAGCAGCGGAGCACGCAGGTACTGCGAGTTCAAAGCCAGCTGCCTTCGAGTCCTAACTCATGAGTCATGCGTAGAATATGTATTTTAATTTTCTAGAACTCAATTCAGTCACGAAAGAAACTTCAATTCACAGGGTCCATAACAGAGGCAGAGGGAGGCAGATCTTGTAATTGAATATATCTTCATGCCTTGCGCAAAGCTCCCTCGTTCTCAAACATCTCCGAGATCACTTACACATTTGCCCAAGAGGGCGTGAGGATTAAATTTTGCCAGGACGAGGCCCCCCTGGGGTGGGGGTGGGTGGGGGTCGGGTTTTCTTGAGTTCTGAAATTTTATCTGAAATCTCAAAAATTTTATCACCCGGCGCTTTGGTCGCACTTTGAGAGCTTCTCTCCGTGATTGACACCCAAATTTGGGAGCTCGGCAGTGTTCGCACCATCCTCAATTTCCTTTTTGGGCGCACAATCTAATAATATGCGAATAATTGGAAATCTGGTGCTCGCAAATGGGTGGCACTGTCTTTTCTCAACTTCACTCTAATTTCACTCACACACCATTCTTCTCCTTGACAAGTTCCCTGGCTTTTGGCACTCCAAGATATGTCTGCCGCACTACCGATGGACGTTGACATGAATAATCCCGGATCTCCCCTGGCCCCAGGACCAACTGATGAGGCTGCATCGACCAGCGGTATTTTTTGGCGCCAAAAGACGCGTAAAGGCCGTCTTGAGTGGGAGCGGGTGAAGCGCTGCGATCTCTGTGCCCACATCGTCACTCTCGGCGATGGCACATCCTTACATGCCCTTAAATCCCACCAGAGTGGCAGCCAATGTGCCGAAAATGCACGGAAAAAGGACAAGGCCCCTTCCAGACAGACGGTGCTTAATTTCACAAAGCGCACGGTGCCACCAGCCCCTGTCCCAGGACCAATTTCACCACCAACTTTTCCGGCAACTATGTCGCAACCCACACCAAGCTTTTCCCAATCTCCCTCCCCAGAGGTCATCGAAATTAATGATGATTCTCCTGATGTCATTGAAATTAACGACAATTCCCCTTCCTTGGATCCCATCCAAGATCCTCCAATTCATGATGAAGAAATTCCCGATCTTCGTGAATTCCCGCTGGCTCATTTTTATGCCACACAAGGACTCTGCCCCGGGGTCAAACTTTCCTTGCCCAATAGCGCATTTCAGTCCTATCCATTCCAGTTGCATGCCACCGACCATTCTCGTTCAGCGAGCCAGTGGACCGCTGCCGACGACTACAAACCTCAAGTATTATAATCATACTCAACTCGCGGATTTGACACGCGCTAAAACAGCAGAAATTAATTTGGGTAAACTCAAGGCCAGTATTCCAGTCAAATATAATCGAATATGTTTGTCTTACTTCCAAATCCCACATAGATGCTAAAGCTGCGCGACAAGTATGTACACGGCTGCGACGTCGAAATTATCGGATCACGAGCTTTTTTGTGTCCGCTGTCGCACTTGATGATATGAGCTCTATTGGACGCATTGTTTCTGTTGCTGTGGGGCAAAAGCGATCCATAACAGAGATAGTTCATCGTCTTCAGCTCTCTTTGCGTGGAGCCTACCATGTCAAGAGCTTTACGGTAAGTTTCAATTTATAAATTCGTCGGACCGAACTTTGTCTGACTGAGGTTGAACAGGAGAACAATTTTGACCTTCAACAACTTGTTCTTGACTTCGGAGGACCAAAGCTTTGCTATGCGCTCTCAAAAGCTCTGAATCTGCCATCCGTCCGTACAGTTCAATCAAAAGCCGTATTCCCAACCATTCGCCCGTGTATTGGCTTCCCCCTTCGTTCCGAGATCGAGGCCAATCTGAACTCAGTCCATGAAACCCATGTCTTCTGGAAAGGCAAGAAACCGCTCCCGAAACGGGGATTCTCCCTACAGATCGATGAGGTCGCACTTGACCATCGCCCCAGATATGATGCCGAGCGGGATGCTGTTGTTGGATTCTCACGGTTTGATGCCGCATCCTGTGAGATGTTCCATCCTACGGCGGAACGGCTTGGCGCAATGGTGGATGCTATTCGCGAGGGAACCCTGACTCGCGCAACAGAAGCCACTGTGGCGGCAATTGCCCCTTATCACCGCGAGTTTTACACTCCGGTGCCGCTCATGATCTCGGGAACTTGCAAACGCGAGACCGACCCCCAGCAGACCAAATGGATCAGGATTATCATCAATACCTGGAAGGAGTCGCCTCATGGAGAAGCATTTTACGGCCCATTATGGTCCATCGCGTCCGATGGAGATGCCGTCCGACGGCGTGCATTGCATACAATCTGCATGGTTCACACCTTGTCCAGTGACAGCAAGTTGTATCCACTCTTGGGCCACCTTCCCTTGATGAATATGCGCTGTGTAGCGGATGAAATTACCGCAGATTTTGATTATAAACACAAGTTCAAAAGTGAGTCTTCAAGAATGTGGTTTGATGCAAGGACTCAACCTGTTTTCGTAGATTTTGCATCTCTTATTCGTTCTGCAACTGGGTTTCTCATTGCTGGCCACCATATTTCGTCTATCCTCCTTCGCTCGAAGCTTGAGACTTTACCCGGGATGGATAAAAACAGACTTGACATGCTATTCAACAACAAGGATCATATGAACGTGAAAAATGCGGTTTCCCTCCACTCAGCATTGTACGAGCTATCCTTATGTGTCGATCTCGAACACTGCGACCCAGGAGATATTCCTGTTGTGATCCTCGGTCGTCTTTCTGGATATCTAACTCGTCCGTTCATCATACCAACTATGACGCTGTCAGAACAGCTGGAGTCGCTCTTTGCAGCAGCTCACATATTCTTCCTCCTCTTTCGCGCCAACCGGACCTCCTTCTACCCTGGGCAATTGTACTATGACATCCAGTCAATGATCAAAAACATATATTGGTCGGTAGCAAAACAGAAAATCCTCGATCCCGAGGGAGATTTCTACATTGGTCTGGCTGGCGAAGATCGACTCGAGGGCCTCTACGGTATCTACCGTTTGAAGGACAACTCCAGGAATTTTGATATCCTGCAGTTGGCGGAGAGGGCTTCGACTACGGCTGAGTCGTGCCGGATCTTTGCAGAACATCCTGAATGGGATCGAGGCCATAAACGCCTTCGCCTCCAAGGGGCGGAAGGCGTTGATCACACCAATCCGAAATCTTGGCTCGGTGATGTCCATGTTGCGAACGTCAGCCTTCTCACCTCGCATAACTCTGGACGTCGCTTGGCAGTGGGATTGTTTGAGCTACTTCGAGAATCCCTCCAAGTTCTTCGACTTAGACGACATCGATTTATTGCGTCCGCATGGCAGCTATGTCGGATTGCGCGAAAAGAATATTGATTTCACAGAGGATGTCATCACGGTTGAAGAGATCACTTCTCCCGATGACCAGCCACACCCTATTCCGCTAAACCTGCCGTGCGTACCGGATTCCGAGAATGGAATCGACCAGTTAGAGGAGCTTCTCCCAGAGCCTGGGAATGATGAATTGGACAGTGTACGGAAAAAGGACCGTGCATGGTTAACTCTCAATGACGGTAGCAAGGAGAAGCATTGCCACAAAGCATCTGCTGTTCGGTGGCTTCTGTGTACGGAAGAAGGCCTGAAGTCCACAGATCGCCTTGCACGTGTGCAAGGCCTGGCAAAAATCCGATCATATTCCCGTAATCCTGCGACTCCCACTCTCGCAGATGAATCCATCATCGGTGACGTCTTCCTTCTCAACCATCTCGTTGCCACCTTCGTTCGCATCAAAGACCAAGTCGCGCTTGCAATCCTCCCGTGTCAGCGCGATTGAGAACGAGAAGAAAACCCTCCTCAGTTGTATTGCGAAATCCGAGCTCTCGTCCGACAAAATCATTTTACGTGGAGAAATCCTCGTTCTCTCGGAGTCAAAGACTGAGACCGAGCGCGATTCCACTACAACCTCGAAATCTACCTGGACTTGGGAACCAAACTGTTTCGAGTCATTCGCAGTTGACGGATCTGTGTCCAAAAAATCAAGCATCATTGAAGTTCCTGCATCCCTCACTCGCGCTGTCAAGGGCAAGCTGGTCCCTCACGCAGCTGGACGGTGTACTTGGCAGTTCGAAACCGACACCTTGGCTGCTTTGACATCATTTCTGTGGGACGATATCAAATCCAATGTAAAAGCAGCTGCCGGCGCGACCGAAGCCAACATCAACGTTTCCTTGTCGCGACGAGAAGGGGGAGATGATATTCATCAGCGCCGAGGGATCCACGGCAGTACAGGCGCAAGCAAGGGAAGGATTCGAAGTTTGCTATCTTTGTCTTGCAGAGGTAGAGTTGAAGAAGATGCGCGACCACGTAGGAGGTCATCTCGCCGCACGCCTCAATGGGATAGAGCAAAAACTCAATATACCAGTGAGTTTATCTAGAGTATATTTCGTCAGACTTGGAAGCTGATTCGATTTTTTCAAGATTTGTGACAATCCATGTGGCTTTTGCGGTCGTTCAGGGACATGCACCATCAACATTGCGAAAACAACCAAATCCAGCATCCCGGAGTTGACATGTCCTTTCTTCCGCAAATTTAGCCTGCAAGCAGCCGAGAAGACAACAACAAGTGGGCCTTCGACTAATCGTCCGGTTCGGTGTGTGGTGTGTCACGAATCCCAGCCAAATGTGGGCCGTCACCCTATTCGCCGTGTGGAACATGTATTCTGGTCATACAATATGCCAGCGCACATTGAGGCCGCTCATCCGACAGTTCAGATACCCACCGACTTTCAAAATTCTATCCAGATCACGGATGATGAGTTAGTTCAGTTGAAACTCAAGAAGGGAAAGGTAGCAGTAAAGAAGAGGAAGGCCGAGGGTGTGCAAGGAGGCTCTGCAGCAACCCGGGCGCGTATTGTGTAGTTTGCATTTTTCAATTGATTATTTCCTAATTTGGAACATTACTAAGCAACACGTGGGGTGGGGTGGGTACTCAGAGCACCGAAAAAATTTCAGAAAAAAAAATATCTGGGGGGGTGGGGTGGGTGGGTCCCCAGAATCTGCCCAAAATGAAAAAAGGGAGCATAGTCCTTTTAAATTTAATCCTCACGCCCTCTTGCATTTGCCTCTCCTTTTTTTTCTCGGTGAAATGCTCACTTACATATGCAGCAATTTGGCCGCTAGAATGTGTCTGCAATCTAACAATTCTGCTGGCTTCAAGGTATTCCAATGCTTACATCACTATGTTTGAGATTTCCTGGCTCAACTCTCATTCCATTGAAACTTTGCCTGAACGAATCATATTAGTGACAATTTGGTAGGGCACGGCATGGAAACCGGGATTTTCAATTCATGAACCATGGGTAATCGCCGGAATGGAGTTGCGGAGAGTTGAACCGGCGTGCGGCCGTAATATAGAGTTCTGTAGGTAGGTAGGTATATTCCGGCGCGGTCCCATTGAGGAACAGCCGGGGCCCGTACTACATACAGGGCGTCTACATGTATGCTACGGATACCCGTCATCTTCAGCCACTTGTTCACCTGAGTTAGCAATGGTCCCCAGGGTCGCCTGTCATCCAATGCCGAGTATGAAGAAGCCAGATGTCATTCCAGAGGTTTATAAAGATATTCGGCTGGTTTGAAGATCTCCCTAGTACCATAGACTTCAAACGCGTCAAATGTTAACTTCGCAAGCCTCCATGTTACGGCGAAGTTACGGTTCTGCATGATGGCAAGCAGGAAAACATCCGCATTCCTCCAAATTCGTGGAAAGTCTGGAAGCAGTTTGTAGAGGTCCTGCTGCGTTCCCGAAAGTTGAAACTCTCTAGTGAATGTTCCGATTAGTATCCTGGTAGCGGGCCATGCCGCGTGTCGGCCTTATCCGCCTTATTACCCTTATTTAGGCAAATTACGGTGGGAGTCGCGCAAGACTCGAGCATGATGGACCTGGACTATATCACTGACTGTCATTGCTGAGGCTGTGTCGTGACGTTCATCGCGCGTCTGCATTTTTGCGTCGTGAAGGGTCCGCGCAGCTATGCTACAGCACGACCAAATCTGGAAAAAACGAGCCCGGAGTTCAAATCGACAGAAATAGACATATACGTGACGATGTTTCGGTTTCTAAGTGTAGGGGTTGTTTGCTTCAAGTTTTCAACAGCAACTAGGACCTTATCTTAGTCCGAGCTGCCATGCATAGCAAAGGAGAACGCAGGGAGCCTTCAGCAAAGCCCGACACTTTGAGCAACTTGCGCGTCGTAAGCTTGGGATTGAAGAACGTCATGGGCTTGAACGACAAACGGCCTGAGCAGCGGAGTGTGTGCGTCTCTGTGAAGTTCCTTTCTACGAAAGATCAAGTTCAGTTCCAATGCTGGTCATGGGAAGGAAGTTTAGTGGTCGGGGAGGTGCGGGAAGACACTTGAAGTGACACTTGTGCGCACTGCCACATCAGATATGATCCGTCGCGCCGGATCACTCCACCTGCCTGCTTTGCCTGAAGTCTACAAGAGATTGCGACAACCGCCTGCACCTTGGACCGACGAGCTATTTCATAACGCAACACATGCTTTGCCCTGCTCAATCTTCTTTGTCGCAATCCCCTCCGTCTGGACACCGTAGCCTCCCACCGGATATAGTGCTGGCGCGCGTTCGACCACATCAGGAAAATGTTTTCCACCTGGCACGTGCTGGAAGACCTGGCGCACCTGGCACTGCTGGCGCCAAAGCGCCAGCTCTGCCAGAATTCTGCCAGACAAATGCCAGAATCATTTCATGATGCGTTCATCCGAATATGTCGAAGTCTTTCAAACTCCGATCCCACGTCCTGTTGACATGGCGTGATTGATCGCCACGTCACCAACTTCTCTGTCTTCCACCACTTGCTGCCTTTCGTTGGCCGCAATCCAGACGCCCAACCCCGTGGGTTTCGTCCTCGAGCATCCCTCAAGCATCCCTCAAGGCTCTTGTCCCACAACCAACCGCAAGCTTCACGTTTCGCAGTCAATCCGCAAGCTTCTTGCTTCGCAAACGGGCTCCAAGCAAGCTCTGTACCACAAGCCCCGCCTACACTGTCCCCAGGGCTGCTGCTTTCTCCCCACAAGATGTCCCCGCATGCCTTCTTTACTCGCAAACTGCTGCACGGTCTATTACAAGCTATCGCAAACAGTCGCGCTGGGCTCTAATGGCACCTTCAAATCTCCATGTGCCAATATTAGGGCAATTTCTTTGAATTCCCTCGTCTTTTTCGACCCTCCCTGCCGCCATTGATTCCAGTTCTGTCCAGTTCTTGATCTTGGGGCTAGCGTCTTCTTTCTCGTCTTCTTTCTCATGGCACTCGTCCAACTACCAAGTTACGGTTCTTCACCGGATGTTTATCGACTGCTCACACAACGGTTTGTTGAATCTCACTCAACTTGACCATTACTGACTCCCGTGGCAGGTACTTCACAGGTATTGACGATGAGGGAGGTTGGCGGATTGATTTCAGTGCTTGGTTGTGGTCAGCGGTGAGTCCTAAAGTGTCCAACGTTGAATCAACAACTAACTGCCCCACATTCAGAGGCACCATACCTTATTGTGCCTCTGACAGACATTGAATTGCTTACCGGACGACACAATGCACACACAATCTGAGTGGATGGCCAGCGGCACCTGGAGGTGGCGGCGGCGCCATGGCGACTTTGTTTTCGGCGTACAGTGCATGTACTTTTGTAGATTCAAATATAAATCCATGCTTCCTATTCCATTTGCCAACAATTGAGAATTATATACAGCAGAATGCGCCAGAATGTATGTTCTGGCTCAGTTCTGGCGCCAGAAACCAATTCTGGCACCGATTCTGGCAGCAGAATTGATTCTGGCGTCGGCTATCTTTTCTGGGGCCAGGATTGATTCTGGAGTGCTGGCAGCCTTGGCAGGCCTGGCGCCAGGCGTGCCAGAGCAAAAACATTTTGCTGATGCACTGCCCAAAATGCCGAACCGCAGCCCCGTACGTTCTCGGCTCTTCCTGTGGCCTCGCGCTGCTTGTCCTGGCTCTTGCGTGCGCCGGTTGTGTAATTCCAACAGGAGGGGGAGATCTTCAGCAGCGAAGCGACTTCTGGGATACGCCGACAATATCGCTTCCGGCTGGTGCTCTAGCCCGACGAATTCTAATTTCCACGCCGAGTAAGGCTCACCCTCTCGCCAAAAGCCGTGCGCGGGCCCTTCGTGTGATTGGAGACCTGATACGGCTTCATGTCGGAGCGGGCTATCCACTTGGCGCTTGCTTGCCCAGAGCGTCTAATTTGAGATGTATTGGCTAGCAAGACTCCTGGGAGGCGGAAACACCAGGTCAACGGTCAGAACCAACGCTCGCTCAGCGCTCAGCGACTTTACTACTTCTTTCCGGAGTGCCAAGAGGGATACGATGCGCCTGATGAAGGCTCTCTCATCCTCATACCTCTTTTATACTGTGGTTCATGGGACAGATCCACCATTGTCGAACAGACGTCGAGCGACAATCAAGCGTCGCCGCCAGTTTCTTCTCTCACACGCACCCACAGAATCAAGCTCCACAATGTCAACCACCAGTTTGATTCATTCTCCTTCGACAATCAATCTTCATCCAAAATCCATACCTTGCTTATTCGCATGACTCTCCGGTTTTCATACCGAGGAGTCCTGGAAATTCAAAAGAAGAAAAATCTTGCAATTCGCAACGTTGACGGTTTTTACGCAAATTTTCACGTCCAGAACTGAGCGATCACATGATGCTGGGGAACGGTCACTTGATTCTCTCGGCACGCGCCATGATACTGCCTTGCACTGTCAACGTTTCATTTCTCGGTGTGGCCTTGTATGCGATAATCTTCGCACGAGTTATCTGTTTTCCTTCTGATCCAATTTAGTACTAGAAGTATCCCGCCGTTTCTCCGCTCCTGTTTTCATTCGTCATTCATTCACTCCGCCTTCACCGGTAATCGTTTCTGGACAGATACCGCAGTGCAGAGATTCTCGTACCTCGGAAAACAAGATTCTGGCTTCGTCGCTCCGACGCACGGAACTGATCAATTCCAAGGGCACGACAAAATTGTCGATCTATTCCAGGTTTACTATCTGCGCTCAACGACCGCCGGGCCGGATTTCTCTGAGGAAGCCTAGAAAAGTTCGTCTTTTAGTGGAAAGGCTTTGCACCTCGGAAGCATTCTAGTACTTCCCGTGGCGTCTGTGGAAGTGATTCTTCCGAACTTAAACCCAATAGTCAGTCGCGTTCCTAGTAAATACAAATTCGTACGTCCACTAGATCTCGACGGCGTTTGGGTGGATCGTGATATCACTGTCAACTACAAAAAGATTTGGTGGCGAACCGTCACGGTGTCTGACGGACGTGCATTATGGAAGACAAAAATAGGCTCGGGAACAGATATGCATGCAGGAACATCTATATCACCGCATCGACCGGACGAGGCTGTTCAAAATTACCGCCGAACCCAAATCGCATCGCAGAACAGGTACTCCGAGCTATTGTAGACGCTCAACGGAATCGAGAACCCGTGGATTGACATTTTGGACCTGAACATATCATGATACTGATCCGTGCGTCGCAAGAATACTCTGGACATGTCAAGTCACCGAGTTAGATTCTGTTTGACGTTTCCCAGAATAACTTGCGCTCTAAGAATAACTTGAACCAAAAATGATAATCTCATCCAACGAGCCAGCCGTTGCGCTCAACTTCGAGCAGAGTAGCTCAGACATATTTATGATTTTTTTGCATCTTCATTTGAACTATGGTTGATTTTTCTTTGCTTTTCGCACTCTAGCATCGGCTCCATTGTTTACAGCTTGTTTGGTATTCCGTGTTGATTGCCGATAGTTACCCCGCTCCGTCTTCTTCACTGATATCATTCTCCTCATCCGACTAGTTGAATGTCGCCGCATGGAGAGCGTCGTTTATTTCGCGAGGCAGCTCAACTTCGCTGTTCCGGCATCTTTCCAGTCTGTCAGTGCCTTGGTTGGCATAGCCGCTTATGCACAAGCCTCACGGTGATCTCCTCTCACACCACTAAAAGAACCGATTTGTCGTTCTTGACAGCCTATAAGATATGAGCGGCGACTGGGTTCATGCAGCACTCGTCAAGTACTTCATCTCAATGGCTCACCGCCGCAGCCATTTCTGGCTTTTCGCACTACATGTCTGTGTTTGAATGTCATTCGCGCAGTTACTGACTCCGCAGACTAGTTGCTGCCATTTTGCAGCGCTCATGGGGACACGCATCGCCGTCAATCCGTTCCCACCACGCTTCCCGGAAACTGGTCTTCGATAGGATGCTACACGTTGGTACCACACTTCCGGCGCTCCCTCGGCTGATTGTTCCCACCCTCACAGAGACAGCACCGCTACACGTACCCTGGCAGGGACCAGTTTCACTGACACGGTAAATATGACAGTGGAGGTAAGGCAAGAGCTGTTTTAATTCATTGTGTTTGACTGATAGCTTTTTCAGAACTGTATCAACTTTTGTGATGAGAAGGCGTTCATCTTCGCAGGAGTTGAATTCATGGTTAGTCCGTCCTGTTCGAGCGTTCTAGCACCAAGCTGACTCTTGTTTTCCTCATGAAGCAAGAATGCTGTACGGCCAACACTTTTCGCAAACTTGCGTGGCTGACGGAAACGACATCCAGATTGCGATAACTTTATTGGAAACTCTGCGACCACCGCCCCAATCACTGATTGCAACCTGGCGTGTGTGGGTGATGCTGATGAGTCTTGTGGTGGAGCGAATCGTTTAAACATATTCTGGAGTGGTGCCGAACCACCGCCACCTCCCACGATCCCTGCCTTTATCGGCAAGTGGAAATCGCTCGGGTGTTACAGGTATGGCTAGTTTGGAAAGCACTATAAAGTCCAACATCCCAAAGTGACAACGTCGACGGTCAAGGACGCGCCCTCGGCGATGCGGTTAACGTTGTAGGCCAGGTTTCTCTCGAGACCTGTACTGCGGCGTGTTTTAGTGCTGGCATGCCTTTCTCAGGTAATTATTCACAAGTCCAGCTGTTGTTTTCTGATAGAAGCATTTCAGGCGCTGAGTTCGCTGACGAATGCTGTTGGTGTTCACAGCATCCAATCATATCCCCCAAAAAATAACTTTGTGTGCAGATTGCGGATCAGCCATAGTCAATGGAGGAGCACCCCAATCTATTTCGGATTGCAACATGCTGTGTGTCGGCAACAGTTCGGAATTGTGTGTTCACGACATTGACTGCTTCCGCAACTCCCCTGATTTTCTATCTCTTCGCAGCTGCGGCGGGCCGAATGCCCTGACGATGTATAATTATACAGGCGACGACCTTCCTCCGCCACCTGTGGGAGGTGGTGGGGGCGGTGGGGGCGGTGGGGGGCGGTGGAGCCACTGCCATTGCCACTGATCTCCCTGGTCCTTGGGCCTATGTGGGGTGCTTCGTGTAAATGATTAGCATATTCCCCTTCTTCGTTCACTCAGTCAGCTTCAGCGATAACGCCAATGGCCGAGTGCTCACAGTTCAAAACGACGACAATGCGAACTTGACGATGGAATCCTGCGTTGCGACCTGCTCGAGTCAAAACTTCACAATTGCTGGCGGAGAATTCGCGGTTCGTGCATGTGATATTTAATTGTTCGATTATTTATGATAATCTTTAGATCCAATGCTGTATGGAGAAACAACAAAAATTACTACTACAGCAATGCTGACCCCTTCGTTTAGTTTGTGGCGATGAGCTCATAGACGGTGCGACTCCGGCCCCTGATTCGGATTGCAACCTCGGTTGTGGAGGAAACTTGACGTATGTGTACCAGAAATCTTCTCATAATGGTTGAAGCTAAACGGCTACACAGTCAGGCGGTACGTGAGGTTTTTCACTCTGTTTTCTCATCGACTTGAATCAGATTCAAGTGCGGCGCCGGAAATCGTTTGTCCGTGTATTCTACCACGCCGAATATCACTATCCTCCCCGTCCCCGTTCCGCAGAACTCCAGCATCCCCGGATCTTGGTCGTACCAAGGCTGTTTAGCGTAAGTGAACTGGACCGGTCACGCTGTAATGCGTACTGACTCCTTGTAAAGCGAAGTTGACGGTGGCCGTGTTTTCCCATGGGAAATAGACAATACCAACAACAACTCTGCCACCGTTTGTCTCTCACAGTGCGCAGCCTTCGGATATACCGCCGGTGGAATGGAATTCGGTGATGTTCTCTTTGACTAGTTTCGAGTCTTGCTTATTCGTAAAAACCGCCATTAGGGTTCCAGTGCTGTGAGTTCACCTCATACTCGCAATCCTGAGCTGACTCTTGAGATTCCAAGTCTGCGGCGATGTGTCAGACGTTACCGCCAGTAATGTAACACTTCAAGCAGAAGATTCTTGCAATCTTGCGTGTCCTGGAGATCCCATCCATCTTTGTGGCGGAGGCGGTAAAATCGTTTCTCTTCGCAAATCTAGACGCTGTACAGGTCTGACTCGCTCCTGTAGATAGGATCCAGTACTACGTTTGGGAAGGGCCGACTCATGTCTGGCATACCCCTGAAATTACTGGGAGCTATGAGGTGCGCATGCGTGTCATACCATAGATTTTGTCTAAAGAATTCGCTCCGTTTCAGTTTTTCGGTACGTTCGAAAACCCAGTTGCTCAACTATTTTCCCAATTGCTTGTTCTTTTCTAGTTCCGGGGTGAGGCCAAGTTCCTAGTCAGCTGAACGGTCGCTGAAATCATTCTAGTGTCGTTGTGCCCTTGATCGCCACAGTCGGAGTCAACAATAAAGTTACTTTCCTTGAGAAAGGCGGGACCTCTGAGTGAGTAATCCATTGAACTCGCAGGATTCCAACTAAAACACGAGTCATCTAGATTCCTCAACTCTACCGGAGCTTATGAACTAGACCTGAGTCTTGTCAGCAACTTTTCTGCCGCTTGGCGAACGATGCACGTCAAGACGGACGTCTTCTGTTCTGGAAGCATTATTCTCCCTGACATAGGCGCTCGCCAGCTCAATGTAGGAGGCTGGTCACTTCAATCAACCGAAGGAGTGCGACTTTACACTCCCGACGGTTCTCCGGGTGTCAATGGAACCAATGATTGGGAAGAAAATTTCGAAGAACTTCATTTGCAGAGACAGCGATGGTACCCAAGTATGTTGTTCCAACACACCGCAGTTCTTCCCTTTTGTAAATTCATTTAAAGCTGCTGCGATACTTCCCAATGGAACGGTCATGGTTATGGGGGGTGAAACAGGGAGCAATGCTTCACCTGAGCCAAACGTAGAAACTCTGCCCACTCCTGAAGGAGGGGACACCGTCATTTTCCTGGACTGGCTGAACAGGACCGACCCTAACAACCTCTATCCATTTGTTTTCGTGCTTCCCAGCGGAAATCTCTTTGTTGGTGCGCCGAGGCCGACATGACATAGCGTTGAATTTTCACCAATTTGTTCAGTGTACTACAACGAGGCGCGCATTCTCGACGCAGCCACATTTGATACAATCACCACCTTGCCGAATCTTCCCGCTGCGGTGAACAACTGTGCGTGATTTGTCTGGATCCTTCTTTTCTCCTGCACTCGTTCATGCTATCGGGCATCAGTCCTAGGTGGAAGGACATATCCACTGGAGGGTGCTGCAGTGATGTTCCCTCAACATGCTCCATACACCGATCCACTGACCGTATTGGTCTGTGGCGGTAGCACTCCGGGCGCTGGCATTGCGCTCGACAACTGCGTTTCCATTCAGCCGGAAGTTGATAACGCTACGTGGGCACTAGAACGAATGGTGAGTGACCTAGTACGTTTGGAAATAGGGGTTGAAATTATATAGCCATCTCCGCGAGTAATGCCGTGCATGGTTGGACTCCCCGACGGAACATTCTTTATCGCGAATGGCGCTGTTCAAGGGGTGGCAGGGTTTGGTTTGGCCAACAAACCTAATCTCGGCGCTCTCTTGTATGATCCCTCGATGCCGTTCAACGAGCGGATTTCCATTCTTAACACGACTATCGTTGCTCGTCTATACCATTCCGAGGTTGGTTCTCGGCTCCTGGTGTATTAACTTACCCGAAATCCAATAGGCAATCCTCCTTCCGGATGGCCGTATACTGATATCTGGATCGGACCCAGAGGATGGGATCAATCCCGAAGAGTTCAGAATCGAGGTCTGTGCTCCATCAACTCTAAAGTTCTTTCCTCACTAACGCACACAAGGTTTACATTCCGCCTTATCTGGCGCAAGGCCTCACCCAGCCATCGTTCAATATCACAGAAAGAGATTGGGCGTACGGGAGTCAGCATACCATTGATGTAACTCTTCACCACGGCACCACGTCCACGATGAAGGTTTCTTTGATTGCTGGTGAGCATCGTGCTGATCGCAATATGCCCTGTACCCTGATGATTTCTCAGCGACTTCCTCCACCCATGGAAACACGATGGGCAGTCGTACACTATTCCCTGCTTTCAGCTGTGTGAAAAACACCTGCACGATCACAGCACCTCCCAATGCGTTCATCTCGCCACCAGGATGGCATCAGCTATTCATTTTGGATGGACCGACTCCATCTCACTCCGCGTGGATTCGCATTGGTGGTGACCCAGCAGAACTTGGCAATTGGCCGGACTTGCCTGATTTTACTGTGCGTTTTCACGTTGGATGGAATTCAAATAGTAACCAAAGGCGCACTGCGATAGGTACCTGGTTTAGGCTCGATCCCGCCGTCGTGAGTGTAGGATCGATATCAGGACTATGTGGACTATTCTTTTCTCTTCTTCAAGTCTATACCTTGTCAAAAATCCTTTACTTTGCACTGGTTTTTGTTATCAATCCTGCAAATTACCCCTGCTTCTTAGGCCGATCTACTTGTGGTGTCTAGAAGCCGACATTTTGTGAAGTTCGCGAGAGAGGTGACGATGTTACGTGCGTACAAAGACAAATAAAGTGAGGTACCCAAGTGGGTGCCTTGTAATCCTACAACCTACTGTGTATCCAAGATATCCACCGGGGACATAAAATATTCACAATGAGAAAGAATTCCACTCTGCAACCGTTAACCCTTCAAGGCTCGCCTTCATATCGTGTCGCAATTGCCCCGTGATGGACACCGAGACATCCTTTGCCGTGTAAACTTTCAGTCCAAGGAATACGCAGTTATCGTCGTCGGTTGGAGGCGTGTTGCAAGGTACAGGGCTCGATGGGCGGGAATTTTCTGGTGGCTGAACATCACCTGGAATTGTGTCATCGTCGTTGGGGGGGCTGTCGCCTGTGGGGCCGAAATAAATGATTTCCCTGGTATCCGTTGTCACCTTTGACGGCGCTCGGAGTGTGGTTATTGTCGTTATCGTTTTTGTAGTATTCGGGTCTTCCACCTCAAACTTTGGGATCTGCTTAGACCTCAACTGAACCTCCGTCACGGAGGGTTTGAGGTCAGCGTGATCGCCAAGTTTGTTCCTATTCGTTTTGAAGTCCAGCGCTTTCCGAGAGAGATCTACCAGATCTTGGCCAGCAAGGATATCCAAAGGTATTGGTAAATCTTCCACTTCAAGACTGAAAGATGATCATCGTCAAACAGAGGGTCAGAGGGAAGCGGGAATATGTACTCGGCTTTCAAATCTGAGCAAAGAACAATAAATTCCCTGTAGAAAGACTGACACCGCATACGCACTGCTCGCTATCGATTCGCTCTTCGCTCGCTCGCTGACTACTCGTGCGAGTTTGCTGTTACTCCAGGTTCCTTCCTGTGCAAGTATTAAATGAGAAAGTTGTAAACATTGTTTGCCTCACAGTTTCTGAAAACTGAACTCTATCCAGACGACACTTGGTTGCATTAAAATTATGTCTCCCAGAAAGGTTTCGAAGGACTCACATGGACGATATAGTCACCCTGCTCCAATTCCGGGAATTCCAGACCAATGCTCCGGGAAAGAACGGCTGAGTGAGACGACGCGTCAATAGGCTCTTTCTCTCCTCTTCTATACAGGACGAAGTCGAAATTCCAATCACAGGCAACGAGGCCCCTGAAATATCGCACATCCAACTGCGACAAGACGATAACGGCAGATCCAGTTTTTGAAAGGGAAAAAGAAACTTAAAATGACAGTCAGTATAGTATCTGACGCTCACAAAGGGCAAAAGAACGGCACTTACAGCAGAGATCGCCATATCCAAAACCGGAACCAGGAAAGGGCCGCGAAGGCACGCGAAGAACTTGATACGTCATGGTCCATGTCGAATCAAATAATCTGTTACATATCGGTGAGTGTTCCAACGCCTTTAGTCAAAGCTGCTACCTGGTTCGATCGATTTTCGCAAAACAAGCGAGGAAATCCTTGTCTATGAATAACAGAATCAACATATTCAGTCATCAAGCGATGGAAGAATTGCGTACATTCCACGATGAACTTGCCGGAATCGCCGAAGACGTGCCCCAGGAGAGGTAACATCCCGATCCATTCGGCCGTCCATTCCTTGGACCCATCTGACCAGGGCCCATCCCACCCACCCCGTCCGCCGGTTGGGTTACGAATGACCAAGAAGCGCCTCCCCCCTGTATTCAAGCGTCTTGAGAACCTTGATCATAACATGAGTGGACATAATACGATTCAAGTTGACCTCCTTACAGCGTACGAATGTTTGCTTCGAAGTCCATTGATTGTGGCGTTCAAGTCACCATTTCGAACGGGACTAAGGGTGTGAAAGGAACAAGCAAATATTCTGTCCTTGTTTGCTTTCAGGAGCTCTTCCTTCCAGAATCTGTCCTTATCCAGTATATCCTGTGTGCCAGATATGAAACCGTCATATGCCTTCGTTTACATTAGCAACGTACTCGGATTTGAATGAAGCTTGAGACGCCTCTGAAATTTGCGACTCGAATATAAGAGACTTTCGCGTGCGATAATGCAGTCACGTACCCTGTTAGATCTTCGGCAGCCTGAATGTAGATTCATCAGGCAACGTCTAAAAGCAAGCAAGCCTAACGCACCTCGCCCGCCTTGAGGAGAAAGGTATCAGAACGCTTTCGGTGGATGGAGACCAGGCGAAACATACATATCCGCTACACATGGACCCATAGTCGCCGTGCAACTTTGCATAGGCCTTCTCCACCAATGAGACCCAGGTTTCTCCCACTTTGCCCGACCTGGAAAAGTACAACGTATGGCTTCCTTTTGGTGCTGAAGCAATGTACTTGTCCTTGTCATTTTGAAACAACGCTTTCTCAGGGATAGACAATTCTTCATATCTCGGTACAATTGTGAAAAGAAGGCTGAGGAGACATCAGTTCCGTAGCGGAATAATTCTGCAGAAACAACGAACTCGTCGATGATTACGCTGGTCCATCGCACTTCCCTCCAAAAAACAAATCCGTACACTCCGACCTCTTCGTCGCGCTGGAAAATTGTGAGCGTTGACGTTGCGAAAGAAGCCTAAGCTCAGACTGACAGCAACGCAATATTTCTCGACCAGTCCCTTGACGGTTGATGTCGCGGCAAGAGAGGAGATAAACCAACAGTTTGCTGAATTCCCTTGAATGATTTCGTTACTGTATGGGCTATCCGAGAAGAACTCCGCGTCTTGGAATAGTTCGGTAACACGCTGCACATCTGATGGGTTATAGACCTCGGCGACCACTAAACCGTTCAAGCATCGTCCCCGATCGGCCAATAGATCAAAATCTGGGTCACTGTTAGGTACGAATTCAGCGACGAGGATATCAACACATTTACATCGGGAACGCACCGATACCGGGTATTCCTCATTTTACAACTTTTTGCGATCCGCGCGACCTGTGACTTGCATTCTGCGATAACATTCTCCAATTCCGGGGTAGAAAGGAGACCAATTGTAGGCAAACCATCGGCGCTCTGCGATGCTGCGAGCTCAGGTACTGCGGGCCCATTGCTTATGGGCTCTGGAGCGACTTCGCGTGCAAAAAGCGAAAAGAAAGTGGATGGCATGTCGGTGGAGAATTAGGTTGCCCACGTTACGCCCACAGTGCCCTTTTTAAAGTACAGCGGAGATAGCGCTTAAATAAACGCCTGAATAGACGCTCGAAATTGACTCGGTTTGAGTTGTCAGAAAGGCACGATGACGCGGGGTAACGGCCCGAAGTCGTACCAGACAGGATTCACAATTGGTCCAAAGTCAAGTCCAGAGGCACTGTGAGCGAGGAGACCTGGGGAACTGACAAGAATCAGCGTGCACTGACTCACTTGAAGCCGCGAATAAATACTTCTTTAGAGCCCAATCAAACCAAACAACAGATGGGTTGGATCGGAAGTAGCCATCGCGCCCGTAGTTCTGTCTTGGTGGCAGTTGCGCAGATAGGGAGGAGGCCGAGCGCAAAGAAGCTCGTTAAACTGAATAGCCGTTTGATGGATACTCCCTTAGAGTGACTACAGTCCTGAGACCACCTGCATTGAGGAGATGGGAACACATTTCGTGTAATTCTGTCAGCGAGTGAGGTCCGGGGCCAAGAAATTGCCTTGCGCCAAAGAAACCGTCGGGCCACTACGGCAGACGTTGACAAGTGACTCAGAGCAATAGCACCCGGCATCCGACTTTGCTCGTATCCGCTTTGTAAGGCAAAGGCTTAGCACTCCAATGCCTGCCAGTCCCTACTGCGCCAGAGGGAAGCCTCGAGTGCAACTTCAAGCGAAGATGTTGACGCGACGAGAAAGAAGCGTGGGAAGAACCGGGAGAAACCGTGACGAGATGAGTCACATGTTCCGGAAAAGCGGACCGACGGCAGAACACTCATCCGTTTTCTTCCGCGCTTGGACCGTTCTGACTTGGTTCTGACGCTTAGCACTTAACAGCTTTATTTTGGACGGACTTCCCCCGCGGCCTGGTCGCGACTTGCTCATTCTTGGATGCGGTTTTTTTGCTGCCCGCACTATGGACTTCAAGTAAGCCTCACCACTTGTCGCCAACAGCGCGCGACGTCGAATCTGAAAGAGATATATCAACTTACTGGGAAGTTGACTGCGGTTCCTGGCCTCAAGCTCCGTCGAAAAGCCTGCCGGGCATTAGCGCCACATCAATTATGACCACCACTGTTGACAGCGCAGACTGTTACGGTTCCGCACTGACCCGTATCCACCGGAAGTTGACTGCTTCCCGTGAATTTTTGGACCAGCTGCTGTAAAAAAATACCCTCCTTGGCGATGAACCCCACGCTTTCCGACTTATTCCGAGCACCTTGAAATCCGGTACATTGGCATCCTTGGAAAAGGGGTTAGAAAAAGAGTGGCACGTCGAGCAAGCGCCTTGTATGGCTTGGATCGAATACAAGGCAGGCCTAGCAGATAGACCGACGTCACTAACGATAACGCGATGGAAGGGGGCGGTGCACGTCCCCGTCCCCGCTTCTATTTTGGACGAACAAGCTGTATATGATCGTTCTTGGCATCTTTAATTTCCCTCTAGCTTCATATACCCCGCAGCACTATCGTTCCTCATCAATCCAGCATCCATGGCCCACTCACATACGTCTGCGGCAGCGGAGGAAGAAGAAATGTCCAACAAATCGGCTCCCAAAATCCATCGAGGCGTCCTGCTGAACCGTTTACGGACCGCTGCGCTTCAAGAGGTAGACAATGCACGTTTGCAGTACGCTCATAGCTCCCCTTGACAGCACAGCTGTTGACAAGTCCTGTAGCGTGTTCCACATCAAGGTGTGCTTCGTCGCAGGTGTCGGTTTCTTCACCGACGCGTGAGCGCCTCCTTCGTGATCTTGCGAGCCGACTTGGTTAAGCTTCACCAGCTACGACATATTCGCCATTAACATCGCCGTGATCATGCTTGGATATGTGTATGGCAATACTCCGGATCAAAATTGTATCGCCTGCGATATTCAAGCATCATTTAGTTCTGATTGAATTGTTAGGTCGCCCCGCGTTAAGTAAACACCAAAGTCTCGGGCTTAAAATCGCCACACCAGTTGGAAATTTCTTCGGCCAGCTCTTCTTTGGATGGCTGGCAGACATTGTCGGTCGAAAAAGAATGTGTAAGCGACCGTCGTCGATCCTACCAAACTGTATAGTAATTTTGCGACAGATGGGCTCGAGCTCATCATTCTAATCGTGGGGACAGCGGCCCAGGCCACCGCGGGCGGGGGGAAGCCATGAATATCATCGTCATGTTGATAGTGTGGCGGTTTATTGTAAGACCCCTTTCATTGAGTTGCTGGACACTTTTGGCTGAATCGCGGCCTATGGGTCGGGGTCGGAATCGGTGGTGACTACCCTCTGAGCGCGACGATTTCGTCTGAGTTCGCATCGACGAAGATTCGCGGTAGAATGATGACGGCCGTTTTCGCAGCCCAGGGATGGGGTAACTTTGGTGAGTTCGACTGCACTCGCTGTATCTTCCATCAATGCTAATACAGGCAATTTTCTAGCCGCGTCTTTGGTCGCAACTATAATTACCATCGCGTACAAAAACGTGTTGGCCGAGGAATTCCCAGCTGACAGCTGTACGAGCTGCAACCTTGCTGCCAACCAAATTTGCTACCCCACTAGCAAGCTCACTCAGTCGTTCAACCGTGTCGACCAGATGTGGCGCCTCCTCATTGGCATGGGATGTATCCCCGCCGTACTAGCGCTCTATTTCCGCCTAACAATTCCGGAAACACCGCGTTTCACGCTCGACATTGAGCGCAACATTTTGCGGGCGGAGAACGATATACGTGGGGCGCTGACACCGGACAGGCTTGCCCGCTCGTGGGATGAACTGTTCTTGAGAGCGGATGCTCCTCGCCCGACGCGCCGGGATTTTCGTCGCTACTTTGGCCAGTGGAAGAATCTGCGTGTGCTCATTGGAACTGCATATTCATGGTTTTCCATCGACGTGGGTGGTCCCATTTGCTTCCAATTACTGCAAAATTGATTGGTGTATCTTCCCAGGTTGCATTTTACACCCCTCGGATTGAACGCCTCCGTGATTCTCGCGGGGATCGGCTTCGGCGATTCGAGCGATGTCTACAAAAACATTTACCATCTTTGCGTTGGGAACTTGATTCTCGCTGTCGCAGTAGGTCATCTCTGCTGTCGTTTCTATTCGAATGAACGCGTCACATAATCTAGGGGCTCATTCCAGGATATTGGGCGTGTTTTCTATTTATAGACACATGGGGCCGACGCCCCATTCAACTAATGGGATTTTGTGTGCTAACTGGCCTGTTCCTTGTCATGGGTGAGTGCGATCCGCTCTGCTGCCGAATAACAAACTCATCAAGTTTCCGCAGGTCTCTCTTTTAATCATTTCATCCAATACGACGCGGCCACGACCGCGGTCTCCACACCCGGGACGAGATTCTTCATTTCTCTTTTTTCTGCTTGGCCAATTTCTTCCAGAATTTTGGCCCGAATAGCACAACTTTTATAATCCCGGGAGAAATCTTCCCAACGCGCTACCGCTCAACCGGGCACGGCATCTCTGCTGCTACAGGGAAGCTCGGGGCAATTCTCGCGCAGGTTATGTTCACCTGGCTGGTTGATACCGCTGATAACAAGTGGCTTGATCATTCGTATGTGTTCATATGAGGCTGCTTCCTTAGCTTTTCTGTGCCTTATCTCTAGACAGGTTTGAAATTTTAGCAGGGTTCATGTTCACAGGCGTGTTATCAACCCTGCTTGTTCCGGAAACGAAAGGCAAATCCCTTGAAGAGCTGTCTGGAGAGGGCCAAGAGGAATTCATGCAGCGTAAATCATGGTCTTTAATGTCCCAGATGCTATGCTAATGGATCTTCACAGCGGCAGAAATCCCGATGGACGATTTCTGAACGGACCGGGCGCGCATCCTATCTGCGTCATTACACGCATCGTCTTGCCATTAATTCACCTGACGCGTATAGGAATCCCAGCGACGGTGCTGCCAAGGACAAGTGTTCCGTGTATTCATCACATTTATTGTCTGACGGTGTTCGATTATCGAACAAGAGGAACTGGTTGTGGAACTGTGTACTATTGGTCTCCTTTCGTGGGTTGACTCACCTCCAAGTATTAGCGCTATGAAGGGGCATGTGTTTGAGGAAATATACCCTTATACGACGGTTAATTGAATCTCTGTATTCTGAAGCACGCGTAAGTGGATCCCATCACGTGGCCGCGATTGTGTGGGAAGATCGCGTTCGGAAGTTTCCGGAGCGTGAATGCGCTTTTTGATCCGCAGTCCTCAGGTCTTTTCTGGCGGCGCTGGATGACATGGTTTCCGAGCCTATCCATTTCCGGCACCTTATCGTTCTGTCCACCAATCCACCTCCGGAGCCGGTCCTCAATACTGCCATCGCGCTGACGTGGGCACCGGTAGTTTGCCAGCCAGAGTACCTTCTGTCGATTCCGCGTTTCCAGTGCGACTCATGCCTGTCGCAGCTCTAGATGAACAATCTCACCCAGCGACTCTGCCTCTGACAATGACAGATTAACGGCGTCGGGTCGTCCAGCGGTAGCTCAATTCAGTCGACCGACAAAGCCAGGCGTGACCGCCACATCCGAGTCGGCGGTGTGTGGTGCTCCCCACACCCTGTGTTCTCCGACTCAGCTGACAACGAGTGCAGTGGATTAACCATCTTCGTTCTTCCCCTCAAAATGCCGATCCGCCGCTTCGACAACTCTGCTGAAATTAGGACGCGTCGTGAATACCGCCGTCAAATCAGCAGGAAGGCAGACGTTTCAAGGTCAGGATACCACGAAACATGCTGCCCGGGGATGCACCATTCTTGGCAGAAGACCATCGGTCGGATTCGGTCTACTCCTTTCTTTGTTTGAGCTTTGTTTGAACTTCTTTCGGTCATGGCAGAAGCAAAGACTGCACCACGGACAAAACTTCGACGGCATCTCTGATTGGTTGACTCTGCTGTTGCGCTGGCCAGAGTTGACAATGTCGTGCCGAGTGATCGGAGATTTATCTTCAAGCTTTCCCTTTCTATAGGTTCTTGGCCATCCGAAATGAGACCGAAGCTAGACGATAACATATCTGTGGAGGTCGCTGGATGACGCACACCCTTCCCCTCGAGATTCTATGCATTTACTTACATACCTTTTGACAGGCAATCCAGCTACCGAGTAATTTGAATCCATGGACAGGAGAAAGCCCCTCAAGTCTAGCTCGAGGTGTCGTAATGGCGGCGCCGGTCCTTTAGGGAAAAAACGGGCCTGGCGCTACAAACTACGGCAACCGGAAAGTAATTGAAGACTAATACAGACCAGGTTCTTCTTTTTCCCCGAGAGACGGAAGATATTGTTATTCACGGAGCTGTAAGTTTCCCGTTCGCTTGCAAAATTAGTAAGATCCGACATCGGAAGTCATGCCAGGGTAAGAACTCCTTCGCCAAAATATACGGAAAACCAGAAGTCCCTGGTACCTGGCAATCATGATGTGCGAAAATACCTACTTATCTTCGTTCGAGCTGTCCCAGTTTGACATGTTCGTCCAGGAACTAAATGTCAAATTTTGGATAGATGGACTGACGCATTTACGTGCGTCACTGTTAGCGCGTGGTGGAGGATTAGCGATGTCAGTTTCTGGAGATCAGCGCGTTGGCACGTGATCGCCATCTTCACCACGAACCACCACCGAAGCTGTGAGATTAGATTCAAACCTCAGTAGGCTTTAGTGTGCACCATGGCAGCACTACACCCCGGCTCAACATGAACTTCGCCGCTGTTAATCCGTGACACGATCGCCGGAGGAAGCAGACAGGCTGGTGGCGAAAGTTCTTGTCCCCGAATCGTATTCCGGCATTCTTGTACTTCAGCACTCGACCGGTCCGTTTCGCACACGAGTCTACCTGATCCACTCTCACGACTGTGTCTAATTCCACCGCATATGGCAGATTCTTATTTTGATCCCATATAAGGCCAGAGCCCGAGCTCCTAACACTCTGGGAATCGAGCAACATCTCGGAACCCAACTCAAATTCAATGGCTCACTCTAGCGTTCGTCTCCGCACTGTTGTGTTGTTATTTTCTCAAGTTGGTCCCAATTATGTACTGTGCAGCATGATTAATCCCATTCTGCAGCTCTTGTCGTTTTCCTCTGCTCTTGGGGGTCCACGGCGCCGACAGTCCGTTCCTACCGCGCTTCCTGGAAACTGGTCCTCTTTAGGATGCTACACGTTTGTTTATTCTTCTATGATTCCTGCTCTCCATGTGCCGATCGTTCCCGCATTCACAGAGATAACACCGGTGCACGTACCCTTACAGGGGCCTCCTTCACCGATCCGGTTAACATGACGGTCGAGGTACAACAAACAGTTCCTTAATCTGTCTTTTATTCAACTCCACTTCTAGAATTGTATTAGCTTCTGTGATTCCAAGTTCATATTTGCCGGGGTTGAATTCATGGTCAGCCCGACCTATCTCGTGCGACTTTGTCACATACTAATATTAGTCTCTGTGCTATTTAAGCAAGAATGCTGTACGGTCGACGTCCATCTCAAGCTTCCGGGACTGACAAAAACGATATCCAGATTGCGATAATTTTATTGAAAACTCTGCGACCTCCGCCCCAATCACCGATTGCAACCAAGTGTGTACGGGAGATTCCGACGAATTTTGTGGTGGTCCGGGTCGATTAAACATTTTCTGGAGCGGCGCCGAGCCACCCCCCGCCTCCCACGATCCCTCCTTCCATCGGTAGCTGGAAGTCACTCGGATGCTATAGGTGATTCCACTGGGGAACTCTTGTTGTTTGACCTAACCGCTCACAGTGACAATGTCAATGGCCAAGGGCGTTCACTGGTCGATGCAGTTGGTGTCGTTGGTCAGGTTTCCCTCGAAACTTGTACTGCTGCTTGTTTCACTGCTGGCATGCCGTTTGCAGGTAATTCAGTCGCGCGTTTTCTTTCATGTTCTTAGAACACGCTTTCAGGTGCCGAATTCGCCGATCAATGCTGTGAGTGTCTTCATAAGTCACATCGAATCTGATACGCATCTTGCGCAGATTGTGGATCGACAATTGCTAACGGCGGCGAAATGGAGCCTATTTCGGACTGTGACATGCCATGTGCTGGGAACAGTTCTGAATTTTGTGGCGGCCCAAACCGTTTGTCATTATATAATTACACGGGTGACGATCTTCCTCCGCCACCTGTCACTGGTGGGGGTGGCGGGGGTGCACAAGGTGGCGCGACCGGCATTGCCACTGATCTTCCCAGTCCCTGGGCTTATGTGGGTTGTTTCGTGTGAGTCAATGCGCCCACGATTGCAGGTCTCATCACTAACTGAATTTCAGCGACGGTGCCAATGGCCGAGTGCTTGCGGTCGAAATTGATAATGCAAATTTGACTATGGAGTCCTGTGTCGCGACCTGTTCTTCTCAAAATTTCACGATCGCTGGGGGAGAGTTTTCTGTTCGTGCATTACCTTGTTCTCCTGGCGTGAAAAATACTAATCTCCTTAACAGGTTCAGTGCTGTGCGGATACTTGATCACAACTGCTTCAATGCACTGACCATCACCCTTAAATTCAGTCTGTGGCAATGCGCTGGTAGAGGGCGCTGTTATTGCTCCGGAAACCGACTGTTCAAGCCCATGTGGAGGAAATTCGACGTTAGTGGGGTTTTCTTCCCTGTAACCCGGATTAAAACTAATCCCATAAAATGCGCAGGCAAGCGGTATGTTCTTGGGTTTGGAAAACCTAACCGTATTCAATTGTATTCACCAGTGTGGCGGCGGCGATCGACTCTCCGTTTACGCCACGACACCGAATATCACAATATTCCCCGTGCCTACGCCTCAGAACACCAGTCTCCCAGGACCATGGTCGTATCAAGGTTGTCTGGCGTAAGCGCTCTTATTGCTGATATTATTTGACTTCCGTATCGATTGATTTCTGATGACCAGTGAAAGCAACAATGAAGACGTATTCCCTTGGGAGATCCAAATGAACACTAACAACTCTGCCTCAGCTTGTCTGTCGCAATGTGCAGCTTTCGGTTATACAGCTGGAGGGATGGAATTTGGTAGGTCTCACCTTGCATGTTTTGCGCGGGAGCTGACGCCGCATAATGCGACGCAGGCAGCCGGTGCTGTAAGTTGTCGGATTATCACAATGCAGTATCGTTCAATCTAGAATTCTTTCTCTCTGAGATTGCGGCGATGAATCGGATGTCATCAACAGTGGATTTGGCTTAACTTCAGAAACAGAATGCAACAATGTATGCACCGGAGATCCCGCACACCTTTGTGGAGGCGTTAACGTGTACGTGACAACTGCGCACCGAGCACGCCCCTGTTCAAGAACGCTGCAGAATATCATATTATCTTTGGGAGGGACCAACTCAAATTTGGCATACACCCGCAATCACTGGGCGTTACGAGGTATGTCCCAGTTAAGACTCTTATTCGAATAATGTTGATGCAAGTCCAGTTTTTCGGTGGGCATTGTTTCTTTTTATTTTCTTTGAAAATTGAACTCTGAATCGACTGTGTGTGCTTCTAGTTCCAGGGTAAGTAAACTCGGGACGGCTGAAAGCAGAGTTGAACGGCTTGTCAGTGTCGTCGTGCCCTTGATCGCTACGCTCGGAGTCAACAACAAAGTTACTTTCCTTGAAAAGAGCGGGACCTCTGAGTGAGTAATCCACTGGACTAGCAGGATTCCAACTCGAACGCAAATAATCCAGATTTATGAACTCTACCGGAGCGTATGAACTCTAGACTTGAATCTCGTCACCAATTTTTTCCGCCACCTGGCGAACGATGCACCTCAAGTCGGACGTTTTCTGTTCCGGGAAGCATCATTCTCCCCGACATAGGCGCTCGCCAGCCTCAATGTAGGAGGCTGGTCACTTCAGTCAACCCAAGGAGTGCGGCTCTACACTCCCGACGGATCCCCTGGCGTCAATGGGACTAACGACTGGGAAGAAAATTTCGAAGAACTTCATTTGCAGAGACAGCGATGGTATCCAAGTATGTTGTTCAAGCACACCGGGGTGTTTTTGAAATAATAATTATTTTAGCTTGCTGCAATGCTTCCCAATGGAACCATCATGCGGTAATGGGAGGCGAAACAGGGAGCAATGCTTCACCTGAGCCGAACGTGGAAATTTTACCTACTCCCGAAGGAGGGGATACCGTCATTTTCCTGGACTGGCTGAACAGGACCGACCCTAACAATCTCTATCCTTTCGTTTTCGTCCTCCCTAGCGGAAACCTCTTTGTTGGTGCGTCGGGTCCGACATTATATCGCTTTGAATTTTCACCAACTCGTTCAGTGTACTACAACGAGGCGCGCATCCTCGACGCAGCCACGTTTGACACAATCACCACCATGCCTAATATTCCTGCGTCAGTCAGTAGCTGTAGGTAACCCGGTTTGTCAGCGTGACCGCGCATTTTCATCTTTTCTCCAGCCTTGGGTGGCCGCACATATCCGCTGGAGGGTGCCGCTGTCATGTTTCCGCAACATGCTCCATATACCGATCCACTGACCGTATTAGTCTGTGGTGGTAGCACTCCCGGGCCTGGTACTGCACTTGATAACTGCGTCTCTATTCAACCAGAAGTTGAGAATCCTACGTGGGCAATAGAACGGATGGTGAGCGACTCGTGCATCCTGAGTATACGAGTTGAAGTTATATAGCCATCTCCCCGAGTAATGCCTTGCATGGTTGGACTCCCCCGACGGAACATTCCTCATCGTGAATGGCGCTGTTCAAGGCGTCGCAGGGTTTGGTTTGGCCAGCGACCCTAATCTCGGCGCTCTCTTGTATGATCCCTCGATGCCATTCAACGAGCGAATTTCCATTCTTAACACGACTATCGTTGCTCGTTTATACCATTCCGAGGTTGGTTTTCGGCCCCTGGTGTATTATCTTATTTAATATTCGATAGGCAATCCTCCTTCCGGATGGCCGTGTACTGATATCTGGATCGGACCCAGAGGATAACATCAATCCTGAAGAGTTCAGAATCGAAGTCTGTGCTCTATCAACTCTGAAGTGCCTTCCTCACTAACGTACACAAGGTTTACATTCCGCCTTATCTGGCGCAAGGCCTCACCCAGCCATCGTTCAATATCACAGAAAGAGATTGGGCGTACGGGAGTCAGCATACCATTGACGTAACTCTTCACCAAGGCACCACGTCCACGATGAAAGTTTCTTTGATTGCTGGTGAGCATCGCGCAGATCCTGATATGCCCTGTATCCTGATGATTTCTCAGCGACTTCCTCCACCCATGGAAACGCGATGGGCAGTCGTACACTATTCCCTGCTTTCAGCTGTGTGAAAAACACCTGCACGATCACAGCACCTACCAATGCGTTCATATCGCCACCAGGATGGCATCAGCTATTCATTTTGGATGGACCGACTCCATCTCACTCCGCATGGGTCCGCATCGGTGGTGATCCAGCGGAACTTGGCAATTGGCCGGATTTTCCAGATTTTTCCGTGCGTTTTTCACATTGGATAGAATTCGAGTGGTAACCAAAGGCGCACTGCAACAGGTACCTGGTTTAGGCTCGATCCCGCCGTCGTGAGTGCAGCATCGATATCAGGACTATGTGGATTACGTTTTCGCCTCATTCAAGTTTGTAATATTATCTGCCCGGAATGAATCCTATATTCGGAAATTGGTCTGAATAATTACGAGCTGTATTTTGCCTTTCCCGTTGTCTTGCTTTCAACTGTGCTGATTGCGGAAACCATTCCTCTTCATTACACTCCGGCTTCTCGCTCCCGGGTGTGTGATCGTTCACTTTGGAATCCCTTGCCTTCTTTGTTCGTAAACCCGCGTACCGTACACAGCGTACATTCCTAAATGAATTTACATATGGATTAGACCATTAAACCTTAAAAGGGAGAAAGAGTTCCAATCTGCTGCTGTCAACCCTTCGAAACTCGTCCGCATGTCATGTCGCGATTCTCCCTTGACGGAGACGGAGACATCCTTGGATGTGTACACTTTCAGTCCGAGAATCGGAGAACCGGTTTCGGGGGGTAGATTCCTGTCCGGCGGTGAGGGACTCGCCGGACGGGACTCATCCGTCGAGCTTGCATCATCCTGGACAGCTTCGTCTTCATCTTGAGGAGGTCTTTCCTGCGGTCGCACACCAAACAAGACGACCTCCTTCGTGTTTGTGGTGATTCTGGACGGCTCCCGGACGGTTGTTATTGTAGTGATCGTGGTGGTACTGTTCGATTTATCCTCCACCTTCGTGTCAGCTTTGGATGACGACTCATCTTCATCCTTTCCGGAGTCGGCGTCGTGGTCTGTGGCGGTGCGTTTCTTCATTTTGAGCTCGTGCGCTTTTCGACGTAGATCGGTGAAGTCCTGCCCGGCAAGAATACCAAGGGGTATTGGCAGGTTTTTTCTCGTGAAAACTTGGGTCATAAATTGGTTAGGCTGCGCTACCAAAGCGGCTGCGTACATACTCTGCTTCGTCTGGAAGCTACGGTTAAAGATCGTTTGATAGGTGACGAGGATCCACATACTTGTAACCACAGACTCGCTAGTCGCTCTCTCTGAGATAACACGAGCTAGTTTACTTTGCGGCCATTGATCCTTATTCGTCTGAAAGCGAACTTCAGGTGAAGTGTGCAAATATCAGCGAACCGAACCTTATCCGAAAATGGAACTTGATCCAGTCGACACTCGCATAGCGTCAGCCGAGAGCATGCGTCCAAAATCGCTTGAGAGACTCACATGGACAATATATTCGCCTTTTTTCCAACGCCGGAAACTCAAGATTAACGCTGCGAGAGGTGAACCGCGAGTGAGACGATGCATCCAATGGCTCTCTTTGTCCCCTCTTGAAGAGGACAAAATCAAAATTCCAATAGCAAAGCGGAGCAATCCCTTTGAAATATCGTGCGTCCAATTGTGAGAGCACGACGATGGTGAACGCAGTTTCAGAAATAGAGAAGGAAACTATGAAGCTTCGATGAGCGGCAACTACACGATCCGCAGAATTCCGTACAACAGAGGTCGCCGTAGCCGAACCCAGAGTGCGGGAAAGGGCGAGGAGTGACCCGAACCACGTCGTATGTCATCGTAAACGAGGAATCAAACAACCTGTTTCTCGGAGTTAATATTCCTGCAGGTTCTCGCTAAATATGATACCTGGTTCTGTCTACCTGCTCAAAGCACGACAGAAAATCTTTGTCTGCAAAATAAAGCTCGGCCATGAATAAATGAAATCGCAGCGAATGCCCAACCTACATTCCATGACGAATTTCCCCGGATCACCGAACACATGTCCCATTACTGGCAGGGTATCAACCCACTCCGGAGTCCATTCCTTCGAGCCGTCCGACCAGGGTCCGTTCCACTCAGCCTGTCCGCAGGGGTTACGGAGAACTAAGAAGCGCCGTCCCGATACTTCGATCGTGCGTAAAATCGAGTACGCGTGATTTCCCCACAGGCCATTGACTGTCGCATTGAAGTTGCCGTTTCTCGTTGGATTGAGGCCCTGGAAGGAGCACGAAAAGACGCGGTCCCGGTTTGCTTGAAGCAGCTCCTCCTTCCAGAATTTGTCCTTGTCCAGAATATCCTGTGCAGAAGTCAAGTCGCTATAAGCTACAAGATCTATGTGAGATGAAGCAGGTATACTTTGCATTGGATGAAGCTCGAGACACCCCTGTAGATAAGAGTGTAAGGATCAGTCGCGTTATATCTCGAGAGATGACCCACCCTGTCAGGTCCTCGACGCCCTAGTATCGAGATATGGATACAGGGAAACGGATTGGATAGAACGCACCTCGCTTGCCTGGGAAGACAGTCAGAAAATCTTGGTATATCGGGGTAAATTACCGTACATATCCGCTGCACAGTGACCCATAGTCACCGTGAAGCTTTGCATACGCCTTTTCAACCAAGGGTGCCCAGGTTTCTCCCGCTGTGCCGGACTTCGCAAAGTACAGTGTCTTGTTTCCTTTCCGCGCTGAGACGTTGTATCTGTCCTTGTCATTTTGAAACAGCGCTTTTTCAGCGATCGATAATTCTTCGTATTTAGGGACCGAAGTGTAAAGAAGACTGAAGGGCAAAGCGTTAATCGTACGGCAAGTTCTCTTGGGAAATTAACTGGCTCATCTACGATCACAAACTGCCATCGAACATCTCGCCAGAAAACAAAACCGTAAACGCCAACTTGTTCGTCGCGCTGCAAAAGCAAAGTTAGGGGTTCTACGCGAACGAGTAGATTTGACACCAACCGCAACGCAGTACTTTTCTACAAGGCCCTCAACAGTCGAGGTCGCGGCGAGGGCGGAGATGAACCAGCAGTTTGAGCATTTTTGGCCTTGTATAATCTCATTTCGACGGGACCCACCCGGGCCGGCGAAAAACTGAGGTTCGTCCCACAGTTCTGTGACGCGCTGGACATCGGACGGATTGAAGACGTCTGAAACGACCAGTCCGTTTAAACAGCGATCTTGGTCATTTTCGATGTCAAAGTCGATGTCCCTTGCCTCAGATAAGCGATAAACCGAAAGGTTAGACAGTGCCCGAAGCTCACCGATACCGCAAGTTTCGGGCCTTGCATTGCTTTGCAATTCGGTCAACGTGTGATCTGCACTCCGAGAGAACGGTCTCTAATTCCGGAGTCGAAAGTAGGCCTACGGTCGCTGGTGGAATATCCTCATGGAAAGACAAAAGTAGGCCAGGCTCTGCCACTGGGTCTACCGCGGTATCGAGCTTGAATAGTTTGAAGAAATTTGAAGGCATGGGGAGATGATCAAGGGGCCCGGGGCCTTTGCGCTTCCTTTATACTGTGAATGACGGAAAGGAAGAAATATCCCGCGCATGTACAGATGGATTTAATATACCTCACATGTCTGCATAACAATGCATGAGATGCTGTGGGTAATACAGCGATCCTTTTCCGAGGGTCTAGGAAATGGAAATCCTATTGACTAGTGGGTCCACAGTCCCATAAAGCTGTCGGTCCATACCAGAGACTTCAGACCAATAGTGGCACGAGGAGGTCATGCGACTCGGAGGAAATTCCACACTCAGCCAGAGAAGTCGACAAACTACGTCGAGCCTAGAAACTGGGTCTAAATGACCGATTCTGGATTCATCTTGAACAGATTAATGTTCGGATAGAGGCTCAAGAGGACCGGCGTGACAGTTGATTACACTGCGCTCGATAGGCTATCTTTGAGAAAATGGCGGTTGGTGGTCTCCCGAACTCCGGGTGATGCGAAGCGCAGGTTGGCGGATATGAGCTGCCCAACTACTGTGTGCTGTTGTTCAAGCCCTTGGAAATATCAAGGGGTTGGTTCCCGGGTCGCTAGCCGTTGCAGGATGCAAAGTATTCAGCTGCGGAGAGCGATGAAGACGCTTCCGACTCGCTCCGGAATGTCCCGCTAGGCTTGATCATGACCACCATCACGGTGGCAGTGATTCGGGTTGGTCCTCGGACCTCGGACTTCCACGCAAAGTGGGGGCCGATGTTCATTTCTAGTGATATGTCTGTTAGAACTTGGTTAGAACTGCCGTTGACTCCATGCATTCGTTGTACCGGACGCCGCGGCGTAGCGCAACCGCAACGGAATTTTTCGCCAAACACCCGTGCTACATACATACCTCCGAGTCCGAAATCGCATTGCGCCCCGGACTCCCGGGATCTCCTGTGAGAGTGTTTTAATGATACAACTACGGTCATGTTTCTGAGTGCCAGGTACGATCTGTCGCTCCCCGGCCGACAAAAAACTGCAAATAGTCCAAGCTCACCAGGGTTTGCTCTCCGGCAGAACGAAGTATAACTAGCCACACGGTGGGCTTGCGTGGCCAGATTTATGACGGGATCTTGCAAACACTACTGCAGCTGGTAAGAATCCGGGGCTCTACTTGATTGGACTGGGCGCCGGAATATATATAAAAACGTTGGTCATGTTACCACCAGTATAGTTTATATCAACCGTGCAGAGTTCTGTCCCAATTCAAACCGCCAGGATCTCCTTCTCGGTCAAGGGTTTTTGCACCCAGCCATCTCTGTAAGGTTTGCAAGATATGTATCCAAATGGAACCGATTGAAATGATCATGAAAGTCACGGTTCTTTTTTCTGGTCAGAAAATCGGTCAGACGACGGGGTGCGCAATTGAAAAGGCTGGTCGACGCCAAGGACGCCAAGGCTGTAGGAAAGATGTCGTACACGTAGGGTTGTCGCTAAATTTATTTTCAAATCGGTTCGTTTTGTCAGCTGCCTCAGGGACTTCAGTGTTCAGAGTCGATGGACCGCAATTTCCTTGGGGGTGAGAGCCGGTTCGGAACCTCTCGGTGAGCAACGTTCGTTATCTCAACTTTGTAGGCCTCGAATTTGAACCCCTGTGAAGTCTTTGTTGAACTTCGCCGTGAATCGTTATTAGTGAGCTGGAAAAGGAATCATACTACCCGTAATTAATTTCAACGGAAGCGCCACAGAGTGTACATGAATAATGATGAGGGCATGCTAGTTCAACAGCACTCTCGATTTCATTTTAACGCATTGCGGGCAATATCCCCTTAGCCACTCAATCGTCCCATTCATTTCGGGTCCACACTTCTTCCGATCTCATTGCCGATCCGGATCCTCACTTGAGCTCAAACTCATAGTGCAATTACCACGAGCTTGAGATTTGTGTGGATGAAGTCCTTCAATCTTGACAGTATCCAGTGGAGCCCAGGTGCTTCGTGTGTGCCCGCGGGATCGGCGCTGCCAAGCTGGTCCAAAATTCTGACAGGCAAGTGGAACGATGATCCCTGGAATGATTGCGTTGGACGACAGGGCGCATACGCATAATTTATCACATCTGAACTCTTGAGCGAAAAGAACGCGAGCTCTCTGTCATAGAGAAAAATACAAGGCAAATTTTATTCATTAATTTTCTTCGTTTGGCGCCGGGAGGAAAAATGCCCGGAGTTTAGGCAAGTATGGCGATAGCCCTAAAGCTCATGCAAATCCCGATTAATACACATTTTGGATGCCAATCATGCATGTTGCATTCGTGGACTGAGTGAGCAGCGGGAGCTAAGATGTAACCCGCGAACAACATCCATTCATCCATGAAGGTCGGCATAGTGCTACATATATTTTTAACACTACGTTGTAGGTCGCTTGAACGAAGTTAGCTTTCTAGATGAAACTCGACGAGAAAAATCCGGACCCGGGTCCGAAATCTTGTTGTCAAATTACCCCTGTACGCCCAGAAGTTGAGGGGTAGAAATTGGGTAGAAATTTCTAACGAACCGCGCGCTCGGCACGTTGACGGCCATCAAGTCGAGCCCTTGTCGCGCCGTTGAATTTACTTCTCGACGGCTATCCGGCATAACGAGTACAATGACAGCTCTCTTGAAACGTGCGTAGAAATCGGATCGCGAATTTGCGGCAGCTCAGCCGCGAGCGCTAGGAAGGCGTTATCTCTTCCTCTCCTCTCAAACTCCTCGTCGGTTGCAATCCTTTAAACTCCGATACCGGAAAGAACGGCTCTGTGATCCAATACTTGCCCAAAGCTTTCTTCGGGACATTCTGCCTCACCGCGATCTCCGCGCAGCAGAATACAAAAGATTCGGTGACAGGCTGATAGGAAGCAGCTGGACGGAGAAAGAAAGAACCGTGTCTGATGCAAGGTGTCGCCGTTCCAAGTCGAAGGAATCCATACCGAAGTCTGAAAATGTCAGCCCGCGCCGATACGAATCTTGTGCCTAAACATACCACTGCAAGCGATCACCGTATGCGTTCTCGACTAAGTCTCCGAGAAGCTAGGCTGATATCTGTCCAACCCGTGCCTTGTCACCTCCAGAATTGCGTATGTCTACTTTCCCCTATGCGAAGCGCGACACGCTGGCAGCGGCGCTGAAATCAGTGATGCGTGCACAGCAGATTCTGGTCACCGAACCGAACTCGCTTCACATCATGCGCTGTCTGCAGCTGCAATGAACTCGTAACCGAACGGTTACTGACAAGAACAAAAAAAACGACTTACTCTACCTACCTACATGGTGGGCAAGGAGTTCACCGGCCCGAAGTCCGATCCGGATACGATCCCGTTAATTTCCGGGGCCATCACCTGCCAACCCTGTTTGTTCTTGACCGCAACTTGGCTGTCTGCGAGCTGTCCACTTTCCACATACCTCTCTATCAAATATATTTCAAGATAGATAGATGATTCCGTGGGAAACGTCACGATACATCGCGGTGCCGAGCACAGCCGAACGGTGAATATTATTTTCTTAGTCTTTCTAGCGTGCGTCTTCCAGGAGTCCAGTGTCTCTCTTCATTCAGGGCGCTAGGAAGCGATGTTTAATTGCAGTCATCTACCATTCACCCTCTCATTGAGCCTGAGGCGATAACTACCCATATGGCTACTGGTCTGACAGGTCCCGTCATTACCACATCTGGCACAAAAGATAGTTCCGGGAAGATGATTGCCTTCAACAAGGGGCGTTCATGTTCAAAGCCACATTCCCTCCTCATGTCCTAATGCACGAGGCTGCTACCTCGAACAGTCTCGCCGCCGATCGGGTTCTGGACGTAATCAATACGGTAATTCCCCTGGATGATTTCTGACCTTCCTATGAAAGCGAGAACTTTCTTTACGGGAGACATCTCCGACAGATCTCCAGGCCAGTGTATAAAGGCTGATGTCAAGCCTCAATTTTCTTCACCGCACTACCATGTCCCGACCCCGGATCTTCGTTGTGGCGTTGGCGCTCTCTGTCATTCCTGTTCGCATTGCTGGTCTATTTTCTGAATTTCCACTAATCCTGGCCCTAGTCATGCTTCGCTTCGAGCAACCACATTCGTTTATCTCGTGATCACCACCGTCGCCAATCCGTTCCGACTTCACTGCCCGGGAATTGGACATCCAAAGGATGTTACACGTGAGTCTCGTATTCACGAGAGCTTTCCATTTGTTGAGCCTCCCGCAGCGATGGCCAGGCTGCAGGTCGCACCTTGACTGGCGCGAGCTACACCGATACTACTGGGATGACCGTCGAGGTTCGTCGATCATGACGTTTAGCTGGTCTTGCCGAATTAAAAACTTTCTTCTGGACAGAGCTGCATTGCCTTCTGCGACGGGAAGGGCTGGGTACTCGCTGGCGTCGAATATGCGGTGCGTATCCTTATCGTTTTTCGACTCCGCTATCGCTGATCTCACTCTCCTCCAGCAGGAATGCTGTACGTCGTTCACGGAGCTAGCGGTCAAACTCGGGATTAAAGCATCCTAACCTTTAGACTGCGATAACTATATCGAAAACGGTGGACAGCCCGCCCCACTTACCGACTGTAATTCCGCCTGCACCGGAAATCACGCGGAGACTTGTGGAGCCGGAAACCGTCTCAATGTCTTTACCAGTGGAAAAGCGCCGCCCCCCGCCCCCGACCATCCCAGCCACGATCGGAAACTGGAAGTCGCTCGGCTGCTACAGGTAGTATCTCATTAACTGGGTCGTATTTGGGTTCTCAATCGCCGCCAGTGATAATGTGAACGGCGTTCGTTCGCTGCCGAATGGGATCGCGGTTGCGTCCCCCTTCTCTCTCGAGAGCTGCACTGCGGCGTGCTTTGCAGCTGGCTATCCCTACTCTGGTAACTAACTCCTCAGCATTTCTTGACAATCGATTCTTACGTTGTACACAGGGGCTGAATATGCTGGCCAGTGTTGTAAGTCGATTCAGTGCTCTTCGCGTCTTCTTGATCTCAGCTCGTTCCAGATTGTGGCACAAGTATCTATGCTAACGCTGCGCCAATCGCGACTGCTGATTGTAACATGCTATGCACGGGAAATGCGCAGGAATACTGCGGCGGCCCCAACGCACTCTCGCTCTGTAAGTTGAATCACTGTTTTTACTTTTTCCATTGTAACCGGGAACAGACAACTATACCGGCTCCGACCGTCCCACGGGACCTGTGGGTGGAGGCGGTGGGAATCAAGGTGGAGGCGGAGGTGGAGGGGGCGCCGTCAACGGTTTTCCCCGTCACAAATTTGCCCAAGCCATGGACCTATGTCGGATGCTTCGTGTGAGTGGTCCTCAATCCTTCCCAATTTCCCGTGACTGATAGAGATCATCTTTAGTGACAACCAGTTTGGCCGGATCGTGGCGAATGAGCAGCCAAACGACCCCAATTTGACCATAGAAACCTGCGTGGAGAGTTGTAGTTCTCAAAACTACACCTTGGCTGCTGCAGAATATTCGGTCAGTATTTCTTCCAATCTCTTTTGATTATCACTAATTATTTCTGCTCATATTAGACTCAGTGCTGTCAGTAACAGAACGTCAACGGATTGAACTACGCTAATCACCGATGTCTCTTTTCAGTCTGCGGGACTGAGTTGATTGAGGGTGCAACGACAGCTCCTGAATCTGACTGCAACATGGTAGGCTTTATGACAGATCTGCTCGCTGTGTCATTGAAGAATTGTTTTTCTTTTCGTTGCATAGGGATGCGGCGGGAACACGACGTGAGTCTATCAAACTAATTCCGTACGTCCATGCTAACCAAACACCCTCATAGCGAAGCAGTACGTTTCGCAGAAAATAGAATGATAAATGGTAGCTCATCATTCATGATCCAACCAGTGCGGCGCCGGCAACAGGATGTCTGTCTATTCGACCACCAAAAATGTCACCATTTTGCCCGTCCCAACACCCCAAAACAGCAGCATCCCGGGATCCTGGTCCTATCAGGGTTGCTTGATGTATGTTTCACGTACTCGCTGTTCGTTTCCGCACGGTTCTGACCGGACGGGTTTAGGGAGGCCGTCGGGAAGCGCGCTATTCCGTGGCAGAACATCTATCCCACCAATAATTCTGCCACAACCTGTCTCTCGCAGTGTGCAGCCTTCGGATATACAGTGGGTGGAATGGAATATGGTACGTCCCACTATATATATTGTTCAGAAAGCGTACTGAGATCCATTTCATCTGTTCAGGCGAGGAATGCTGTATGTCACTTTTCTGGTATCCTGGCAATTTCGATCAATGTCATGACCTTGTGCCTAGACTGCGGAGATGTTTCGGACGTGGAAGCCGCTGGCGTTGGATTTGCCCCAGAAAGCGACTGTAACCTTCCGTGCCCGGGCGATCCGATTCACCTGTGTGGCGCTGGTAAGGATTTAGCACTACAATCAGGGCGTCGGACTGAGTACTTGGGTGAAAGGCAACCGAATTTCGTACTACAAGTGGACTGGCACACCACCTTACGTCTGGAACAAACCTTCTAATATTGGGCGCTATGAGGTGAGTCACCGGTTTTTCTGCCTTGAACGTTGAACTGATGGTGCTTGTAGTTCTTGGGTACGCTCCATGCTTTAGCGTGGCAATTGTCACTGATTTTCATTGATTTTTGTCCGCAATAGTGCCCGGGTGAGCTATAACCTAGATGCTGCCACGTAAAATTTTAATTCCTCTTTTCAGTGTCGTGGTTCCGCTCATTGCAACCGTGGGAATTAACGGAAAGGTTACATTCCTTGAAAAATCTGGCACATCCGAGTTCGATAATTCGACTGGTGCTTATGAGCTCGATTTGAGTTTGGTTAATAATTTCGACAAGGCCTGGCGAACTATGCACGTCAAATCAGATGTGTTCTGTTCGGGCAGCGTTACCCTCCCGGACAAAGGCGGCAGAATTCTAAACGTCGGAGGGTGGTCGCTCGATTCCACCAAGGGGGTCCGTTTGTACACTCCAGACGGCTCCCCGGGAGTGAATGGGACGAATGATTGGCAGGAGAATTTCGCGGAACTCCATTTACAGAGACAGCGCTGGTACCCCAGTACGTGTTTTTTCTGTCCACAAAAATGTATACTCACGCACAGCGAATCACAGCCGCTGCCGTCCTTTCGAACGGGTCTGTCCTGGTCATCGGTGGTGAAACTGGTAGCAATGCCTCGCCGCAACCGAACTTGGAGATCCTCCCGAACCCCGGCGGCGATGCTGATACTGTCATCGAACTGGACTGGCTTGCGCGCACGGATCCCTACAACCTCTATCCATTCGTATTCATTCTTCCTAGCGGAAATATCTTCGTTAGTGAGTTGTGACTTCTGCCCTGCAGTTTCAAGTCCATACTTATCGCTCGAAAGTTTACTACAACGAAGCGAGGATCCTTAATCCCCATACTTTTGACACTATCACTCAGCTGCCCAATGTTCCTGCATCGGTCAATAACTGTAAGACTCGATGTTTGGTTTGCGCCTCAAATTCTCACCAGTCCTACTTTTAGTCGAGGGCGGACGCACGTATCCATTGGAAGGTGCTGCCGTTATGTTCCCCCAACATGCGCCGTACACCGATCCGGTCCGTATCATGACCTGCGGTGGAAGCACCCCAGGTGCAGGATTTGCGCTCGATAACTGTGTCTCAATTGAGCCCGAGGGTCCCAATCCGACGTGGCTTTTGGAACGCATGGTATGAGACCCGCGATCTGATTCCATTGAGATGGCTGAAATTCTTTGCAGCCATCGCAGCGCGTTATGTCTTGCATGGTCCCCCTTCCGGACGGCACATTCATGATAATGAATGGCGCTCAGCAGGGAGTGGCTGGTTTCGGGCTTGCTACCAACCCCAACCTCGGCGCTTTATTGTATGACCCGTCCAAGCCGGCAAATCAAAGGATTTCCATTTTGAACACCACCATCGTGGCTCGCATGTATCACTCTGAGGTGATTCATTTACATCGTCCCGTTGTTCTCTTCTGAACTTCCATAGGCCATTCTGCTTCCTGATGCTCGTGTGTTGGTTTCAGGATCTGACCCACAGACGCCGCAATACCCTGAGGAGATGCGCATTGAGGCTTACTACCCTCCCTACCTTTCATCCGGCCTCGTTCAGCCAACCTTCACCACTCCAAACACTGATTGGTCCTACGGAGGCAAATACACCATCACCAATGTTAAGCTCCACCAGGGAACCACCTCAACCATGAAGGTATCGCTCGTCGCAGGTCCGTTTCTCAACTATCGTGGCTTTGTTCTTATTCTGACCTTGAACGCGTCCTGATAGCTGTCTCCTCCACCCACGGAAACTCCATGGGCGCACGCACCATCTTCCCGGCGTTCTCCTGCTCGGGAACCACATGTACCATCACCGCGCCTCCCAACGCGTTCGTATCGCCTCCAGGATGGCACCAGCTCTTCATCCTGGATGGTCCCACTCCTTCGCACTCTGTCTTTGTCCGTATCGGTGGAGACCCCGGACTGATTGGGAACTGGCCGGATTTCCCTGATTTCCAGGTGAGTTTTTCACATCAGATAGAATTCAGGTGGTAACCAAAGACACATTTGAACAGGTACCTGGGGTTTAATGTTTAATCAAAAAGGACGACATCTCTCTGGTTGTACAGACAGGTTATGGAGGACTCGCGGAAATGTTTAATCACAAAGGACGACATCTCTCTGGTTGTACGGACAGGTTATGACATGGACGGACTCGCGGATTTTTGTTTGAATTATGTGCCACTTACATCACACTCTCTACTTCCCTCTCATTTCAGTTCCGTTCCTTACCCACATCGTAAATACCTCTAGCTAATTGTATGTAACTCGACCATTAAAGGCCTGTGATACATCGCGCTTTCATAACATCATAACACGTATGCCTCGAGATGGTTGCTGAAAGGCCCCATAACTAGAATGGGTATGAGAGGCGGAAACAAAGATAACATACGAGAATTACATCCGCTCCAGAGGATCCAGACCTAAAAGTTGCATTCCGCTAGCCAACACAGCCCTGGCACAGAGGAACAACAATGACCTCTTCCAAGTTCGGGCCGATTATCTTCCAGGATGGCATGGCCGAGTCTGCATTAAATTGGAAGTATGGGGAGGTGTAAGGCTCCTGACAACAAAACATAGTTGAGTGTGTACATATTGAATATGCGCCAATATCTCTTTAAAAATACCTCCCCGCGGCATCCCTCCCATTCCCCACCTGCGGACGCTCTCTACCCATAGTCATATGTTACACCAGCCAGTACTTAGATAGCCTACTTGTAAAGTGCGACATGTGCCCCAAAGGGGCCCGCTGGAACAATGAATGAATGAATGAAACGAAGTCATCCCCAGAGCGTCGAAAGCATATGAATTGATCCCGAAAGTAAAATAAAGTTCAGTACCGAGTATTCAACATAAGGAGACCAACCTCTGAAGAAATGGGGAGCGTCTAGTTCGGTGACATGCCTTCACACAGGTGAGTCCGATGGCGGATGTAGTTGCACCGAAACTCTCGACACTGGGACCTTGACTGCATTTGAGACAGTGTCGATTCTTCAGCCATGTACAGAATCTCTTCCAAAGAGCTCAACTCACCGCCTTTGCCAGTCATCATTCCTTTGATTTCGTCAAAATTAGTATCCCAGCGAACGGCACGGCATGTCGATAAAGTCCAAGATTTTGAACATTTGTGCACCTGCAATCTCGATGAGCAAGAACGTGCAAATGCCGGTTGTGTTCATCCCCCACCACAAAGATCATCTTATCGAACCGATATTCCTCAAACCGTTGGATAGTCCCTGCGACATCGCACCCAAGGTAGGTCACCGCACCATCTGAAAAACAGCACTACTACCTCCACACGGATAAATAACGCCCAATTTGAACGAGTCAAGAACGACTACCCATGCTGGATTTCGTCGCGGCATGGATTACCTGCATCATCGGTGGGGAGCGGCATCCTGCAGTGTCTCTTAAGGTCGCTTCCGCACTGTTGCTTTTTCACAAGCAAGTTTGATTCCGGAACTCTCGAAAGCTCTTTTCGATGCCGTTCTTAGTGAAAAGCGCCTGGCCAATGTGGTCGTCGAATTCGATATCGAAACGCGCGCAAAATTCTTCGTAGACGTCGACACCTAAGTGTTGCTGGGTCGCTTGTTTTGTAGTTCAGTCTGCAACCTCATTGAAACGAAAACCCGACCGTTCTCCATAGCTCTGAGTATTCCTCGAGCGCCATCCATGATTGAACTGTTCCCGGAAGTAGTCTCCGCTTCCTTATCAGAATTTATTTTGGCATACGCTTCCAATAGATGCATGATGGTATTGGCGGCCAGCTTGGTTTCTGAGCCATACCTTCTGAATCCGATGGCCAATAATCCTACCAATTCCCAGTCAAGACGCTTAATTCACGAGGCTAGTTCGCTCACCAAACTGTACGCCCCAGTCAGCCAGACTATGCCCAGATTTTAAGCTTTGTGGATACGTTCCTAGAGAAAAGCCCACTAGTTGACCCGGATGACGTCCCAATCAGTGAAAACGTAGAGGTTGGAGAGAAATGCGCTGATGAGTGTGCTGCGAAGATGACCAGCGTTGAAAGGCTTGGGGATATTGAGGGACGGAAATTCAATGACGACTTTTTTGCCCTGCCCACGGTATTCGTTGCATACACCCCATACGGGAATCGCTCGCAGGGTTTTGACATCCGGAAGACCTGTTCGAAAACAGATCGCAGGAGTACTTTATCGGGAACGAGGAGGTGGATAAATGTGTCGTCGATGACAGCACGCTCGATGAAGGGATTTTTCTCGTCGGTGATTCGGTATCCCTCAATTAACTGGTAAGATCGAGCGCGTAAGTAGCTCTGCACGCGCTCGGCCAGTTCCCGGAAGTTTTCCTTGAATTTGAGGCGGTAAATTGGTAAAGTCAGATCCATCCCTTTTTTTCCCTAAATCGACGGCAGCGTAGGCTGCCTCGAAGCCAGTGTGTAGGTGGCAGGCGGTCTCTGGAGATGGCTTTCACGATAGTTTCACGGCATTTGCCAAGGAAATATGGGTCTTCACGCGACGCTACGATGTTCGATAAGCAAGAGAGACGCTTCAAGGCTTTCTCAGATTGAAATGACTCGAGTTGACTCGAATGAGCATGCTTGGCGGTGTGAAACTCGAGGTTTGGGATTGTTATCTTTGCTTGGCGTTGGCCCCAAGCTGCTGACAAAGAGTGCCAAACTCTGCCTCCGACCATGGACCGAAACCTGACGACGTCAAGTGTGCTCAACGCGCGGATTTCATTCACACCGGATTGAGTATGATCAAATATACGAGGTCCGGGATGGGTTTCGTCCTGATTGGGTTTGAGCTGCAACTCGGAGCCTCACTATCTTGGATTCCTCGGCCACTGCTAGTATCCAACAGTTCTCGACTGGATTGGTCGCATGCACCAAGAAGTACCAAAATAAAAATGCCGCCAGCTGGACCCTTGTAGCTTCATCTGCCAATCCGCTCGCTATTTCCCGAGCTACTCCTGTGTTGCCTCCGATATTCTATCAGCATCCAATCCCGCCTGTAATTCTGGATTCTCTTTCAGGACTTGAGCTAAACATGTCGACCTCTCCCCCTGTTATGTCACTGTCAACTATCCCTTCAGCAAATGAAACGATGCGTCATCATCGCAGATAGAATTATTGCCTTGCTCGTCTTGAAGTCGGAGCAGTTTCTAGCCTACCTGACTCGCAAACGCCGCAGATCTCAATCAAACACGACGTCATCCTCCTTAGGGGCGACCAGGCGCACACAGAGGTTCTCGAGTTCCTGGTACATCTATGGCGGACGATGCGAAATCATCGCGGAACGCAGACATTATACATAGTTAGCCTATCGCCTCACCTTCCTTCATGTCCCAGCCCAAAAGCGTTGCCAAAGTTGTGCGTTGCGTATCAAGTAAATTAATGAGGCCGCCCCTCCCATCGAATTCTCGTCCATAATTCCCGAGTACACACCGGAGATTCAGCGCGGCTTCCCTTAATCCCTGCGAGGCAGCAGCCTATAGCTAACCCACCGTTGCCAGCGCCGCTCCCTATCTATCTATCATATTTGTGCATATCATATCATACCACTACTACGACCTATCACCCTTGGGCATATGGTCCTATGGCCAGGCGGTGCAGGAGATACAACGGAGTCGGACCCGCAGAGTGACTTCGCAATTATTCTCGATGCGTATTGACGGGAGTCCGACTGGAGGTGGGAGATACAGCGCACGGACAAGTTTCTTTTGAAACAGTAGATTAACACTGATATGTTACTGATACGAATAATTATGGCGCTGCTGAATGCTTCAACAAGTCAGCTCAACTGGCAGTGGAACGATGGGCGACTATCACTGCACTGCACTCAAAAATGAAGAAATTGTGATCGAGGTAGTGGTACCCATCTTAGTTAGTTTTTTTGGCGCTATTCAATTAACGGAGGACCACGCTCGGACACCGAAGAACCCTGCCTATCACTGAGATAATCTTAGCACTTGGCGCACCCAAAAAGACAAAGCCGCGAATGAATCGCGATTGACTTTGGATTTCGGTCCCAAAAATCCCAGTATGTACATCATAAGTAAGTTAAGTAGCTATAAACCAGTACCAAACCCAAAAAACGACAGGTGGCGTAAAGAGTGAGGAGCGAGGGGAGAGGAGGAGGGGTGTGCATATACGTAGCGCGCATACGGGTCCGATGGGAGCGGCAGGTGCGAGATGTAATAATATACACGAATGCGAGTGCGAAGGGATACGGGTACGATACGGATGGTCCGGTGGGAGGAAACGAGCGGGGTGCGTGCGGCGTGCATCGATATGGACATCGAGGGTGGGTCATTGCATGCGTATACGTAAGACCGTACAATGCGCAAACGGAAATGGGACGGGGACGATTCAGTATGTGTAACTATAGTGTACGGGATGCAATTGGATGAAAATCTATGGGGGGATGTAAATATATAGTACGTTCAGTTCTGATTCTTCGATGAGGCGAGACAAGAGCGAGGCAGAAAGAAGTCCGATGGCCAATGCGAGCGAGGGGGAGGAAATGGGGTGGCGAGCGGGAGTTGTAAGAAGGCGGCCGCAGTAGATAAGATCGTGAGAGGGAAGGAGGTCCGCATGGAAGCCGCCAGACAGACGGACGACGACAGAGGAGAAAGCGCGCAATTAGTGACCCAGGCGGGCGCCACGCCGGAAGGAATGGTGATAGTACAGCAAGAATGTGAGGGTGTAAAGAACGAGGATCTCTGTCGTGTCTGTCTGTTCTGCGGCGCAGGAACAGCGTGTTGCTCGGGCTCAGTATGAGAAGATCATGAGCCAGGGGTTGAGCACGATCTGTCACCGATAGGTCAGCGGAAGAAGTCCGGTAAGGGACCGCAGAAGAGACGCACCGGGAAGAGAATGTGGCCGCCGGCGACGATCCTGTGCGAAAAAAAGGCGCGTGAGACAAGAAGGGCCGACCAGACTAAGCACGCTTACGCCAAGGGGAAGGATGACAGCCCAAGACGTGCCAGGGATCTGCCACGCCGGAGTGACTATGGGCTGGGAGAATACGATCATCGTTATAATGATGGCGAACGAGATGCAGAGGGACAGCCGGAAGCGCTGCCAAATCCGGGGGACCTCGATCCAGAAATTGGACCGCTCGACTTCCTGTAGGCGATGACAGACGGACATGAGTATCATTCAACGGGAGGCGGACAGACAGATCCGAGTGAGGAGGACAAAACGCACCTTCTTGGTCGCCTGCCACGTCATGTTGTAGCTGAACATATGGGCAAGCAAGGCCGTGCTGAGATGGATGCTGAGCCCGCCGAAGAAGAAGAAGCTGTTGCCGCAAAGATGTTATCAGTAATTTGTCATTGAGCAAAGGAAGAGAGACGCACAAGAACGGAACCCAAGCGAAATTCTCAAGCGTCGACTTGAAGATACTCCGCCCGCCCAAGCGATACTCCATGATGGTGTACCCGACGTTCCCGGCACAGGGGAAGACGATCATACACGCCAGCCAGATTTCGAACGAGTGCATGTAGAAGCCGTCCATCTGGAGCGCGAAGCCGAGAACGAAGTAGTTGACGAGCGACAGAGCCGTGGACGCTGCGATACCGTAATACGAGAACATGTACGCTGACATGGAGATCTTGTAGTGAACGGGGGCATCAGACCAGACAAAGGTCTGCGTGTCGCTGTGAGCGATGGTGGAATGGAGGAGGAGGGGAACATACGCGGAGCTGCTTCGTAATGGGGCCCATGCGCCACCAGTCCTTGATCGGGTTGAAGATGAGCTCGTTACAGCCTGGAACCCGCACATCGTTAGCTACTCGTTCTGTACCGCAGAGACGCGCACATACCGTACGAATATTTCTGCCACCGATTCAACTGTGCCCATCGTCAGTATCTGACGAGATGAGGAAGGGAAGACGTACCTCATCGTCCACAGTGAGGGACACGCCTTCTTTAAAGCCGCCCTCGGAATACGTGGCCCACCGGATGATGTAGCCCTGCAATTGAAGACGAAGGGCCATGTCGAAGTCCTCAGAGACGTTGCTCTCACTCCAGATCTTGGTCTTGCCGTCATCGTCAACGAACGCTGCGTCCTGAATGGCGCTCCACCTGTCGTTCATTTTCAGTAAAATGAAAGGGGGAGGATAGAGATGATACTAACCGCAGGAAGGCGTTGTGTCCGACGAAAGGTGCAACCTCACCGTTGGCGCATCCCATAGAGATACACTTGTTGATGCGGCGGGTGAAGTGCGCAATACCGTTCTCGAAGAAGTGGTGGGCCACCTGCATGACATCTGCGCGCGCATTAGCCTCCAGTCGCATCTGCACTACCCAAGAGAACACCCACCGGACTCATGCTGGATAATCGCCACCTCGGGACACTCCACCAGCTCGCGCGCCGCATCGCGGAAACAGTCCTCGGGCACAATCGTATCCGAGTCGACAATCAGAATGACCTCGCCAACACGGAGCGCGCGCCCATTGCGTGCCCAGGGCTTGTAACGGTGGCCGGTCTCGGCGTACATCTCCTCGACGGCGAGCGCGAGCGCCTTGTCCTCGAGGCACTCGTACTCCTCCTCCTTCTCGCCCTCGCCAATGTCCGCGAGCTGGACGTGCGAGTGCAGCGGGGACGAGAGGCGCGAGTGCGAGGGGTACATGGCCGAGTGCGGCGAGGCGGCGTTCGGCGGCGACGCGAGCGCGGCCTCGGCCTCCTCCGCCTCCAGCCGCGCGAGGTGCGCCTCCATCTTGAGCGAGAGCGCCAAGCCGTAGTTCATGTTCGATGCTTTCTTGAAGCGTCCTGCACGCTTGAAGCCGTCGGGCGCGTCGGAGTGCTTCGGGCGCGCGACCCAGCTGCGAAATAAAAAAATTAGCGCCGGGATGACTAAGCATTACGAGAAGGGGGGAAGAGGGAACGCACCCAATGCCATGATCCGCATAGAACGCAATGCGCTTCTCGCGCTCCTCCTCGCCGATGAGTTGAAGGCCGTCGTCGTGCACGAAGATGCTGGACGTGCCGCCCTGTCTGGCGTATGTCTGCATGGCCTTTTTGAGCGAGTAAACCGACGGGGCGCTGGAATATCGTTGGTTAGTACATCATCATGCAAAGGAAGGCCGAGGGCAGAAGAAGTAGACGGAGGAAGAAAGAAGAAATGAATGATTAATGTGCGGAAGGCGGAAGGAAACAGAATCTCCAGAGGAATTAAGATCGAGGAAAGAAGCACGGTGGGGCAGGCGGGTATCGCCAAGCGGCGAAACAGAGAAGCACGGAAGCGGCACAGCTCCACTCGCCGCCCGTCACGACGACGGCGCCGCGGCTCCACAACGACAACGCCCTGCCGTGGAGGGGGAAAGGTAAAAAAGCCAAAGAGACAGAACGCCATGTGCTGCGTCTTCTCGAGACGTTGCCGTGTGCTCGAGTACGTCGCCCTTCAGCCTTCAAAGGCAAAGCGACAACGCGGTGAGCGTGTGCCCCAGACAGCAAACGCCGTATGCTGCATCGAAGCGGGGCACGCCAAAAGGCAAAACGACCCTATCCCCGCCGCCGGACGCGTCCACATGGCAGACGGCAGGGACTGCCATGCAGGAATCCAAGGCGAATCCCAAGCGCGCGCGGGCTAAAGCGAAAATACAAGAAAAAACGCAAAGCCGAAAAAGGGAAAGCACCGTGAAAGGGAATCGAGAAAGCCGGAAAAGGAAAGCAATTGAGGGAAAGGAAAACGCACATCGTCTCCTCCAAACTCTCCTTGTACACCGGCAGCTCGACCGTGACGTGCGGGAGCGCGGCGTCGACTTCGGGGTTCGGCGCGGGCTTGACGGCGGAGTAGTACCGCGAGTTTTCGTGGTATTGCGCGACGGGGCCGATCCTGGGCGGGCGGTTGTTAGCGCGTCATCACAACAAGGGCAGCGAGGAGCGGCAAACTCACAAAAACGTAATGCTGCCAATCATCTGCAGCGCAAAGAACAAGCTCACACACACCAGGAGCGGCATCGTGAGGAGGAGGAAGAACCGGGTCCAGTCTCCGTCTTGGCGGTACTCGATGAGGAGCATGGTCACACCGGAGGCGACGAAGACTGCGAGAGTGTGGGCGTCAGCATTGTGCTCTTACTTCCAACAAAAGAGAGGACGGAGGGGAGGGCAGACGTACAAAGGCTGAGCCCCGCGCCGAGCCCACCGTAGAACGGCGCCAACAGCCGTATAGGGCGCTCCTTGCGCCCCGTCTTGAGCGCCTGCTTCTCCAGGTCCACTGTCCCGAGCGTCGTCGCCGAGCCCGAGCCTGGTGCTGCGGGTGTCGAGCTGGAAGGGGAAGGACGGCGGCCCAGGCGCCACCAGCTGCGTTTCTCCTCCACGGGTGCGGGTGCAGGCGCTTCTTGAGGGGGCGGCAGCGTCGTGGGGCTTCTCGGTGGCGAGGTTGACGTCGGAGGCAGCGACGGAGGCGGTGGCAGAGCCGATCGAGCCGGAGGTGATGATGGAGGCCGAGGCGTTGAGGGTGGAGGTGCGGGCGCGCCAGACGAGCTTCATGAGCTTTTCTTCAAAGTCGGCGCAGAGGGGAACGATGGTGTCGATGTCGTCGGACCAGACGATGAGGACGCGTTCGTCGCGCTATTCGTGCATGTATCTGTTAGCGAGTGGTAGATTGGCGTACGAGCGAACGTACAAGGAAAGCACCACACTGCTCCTTCTCAGCTTGGGGGAGGTGGCTCATCGAGTCGATGATTTGGATGCGCGTGTCGCTGGAGATGTACATGTACGGTGCATCTTCGGGCACCGTGGCGAGGGCGGCGTGCACGGCTGCGCTGCGGACCTACGTCGTTGCCAGCCCATGTCAGCAAAACACAACTGCAAGAGGCAAGACGAAAACGAGCGCACCTTGATCGCAACGAGCGGGTTCAGCGCGCGGACGGCGGCCTCGAACGGCACGAGGTAGGGATTCTCGTAGGGGAACACCCTGAAGTGCCCCGGCTCAACACGCAGGCATACACCTGCGCTCACATTCTCCTCTGACGGCTTGAACCAGGCGTCGCCCTGGGTCTTTTTGAAGAGGTACTGGACGAGCGCGTCCCAGGAATCATAATCCATTGCTGGAGTAGGGGGTGTCGGGGGCGGGTGAAGGTTAAACGAAAGAAGGACTCCGGGAGGGAGAAGGAAGGAAGCGTCCCGAAGGGAGGAGGAAGCCGAACGCGACTATGTAGGGGAGGGGAGAGGACGCGAAACGAGGACGCAAACCAAAGCGCGTGATGCGAAGCGGCAAACTTTAAGAGCAGCGCAACACAAGCAACTTTACGAAGCCCGGCGAAGACAAAGCCAAAGCCAAACGCCAACCAGTTCAGGTCCAAAGACAAGACCGACGGGGTGAAGTCCGGAATGATGTCTGCAGGCAAGCAGCGTGCGAGTAGCGATGGCGCTGTCGATACTGTACCCCTGGCATTCTCGATTTGAATCTCGCATCGGCGAGATCTGGGTGGATGACAGGGCGAACCAAGGCAGGGTGGGTTCTCGCTGCCGCCTGCCAAACCCGAAACGGGACGCGTCAAAGTCAAAGAACGTTCTTCCTTTCTTTTCCTTCTTTCTTGATTTCCCATCCCCGGCAAGCCTGCCCGTCCCACGGTGCCTTCTCAGATAATGGAATAACGGAATCGACACCGAAAATCCGACACAAGGCAAGGCACGGCCAACAGTCGAGGTGTCGTGTCTTCTGTTCTGCTGCCGTCCCATCGCGTCCAGCGGTCTGGATCCCACATTATCTGGATCTGAAAAAGAAGAATGCGAATCCTGGCGGGATTTCATCGTGTGCTGAGAATCTCGGCACGTCGGCGTCGGCGTCGGCGTAGCATCGCTCCTCCACCATGCGGAAAGGCTGATTTACCTTCCCTGAGGCCGTCCCTGCCACCTCCGAGTTTGGGTGGAGTCCGAAGCGGTGGTACCGAACAACGAACCCTCCATCCCGCGTGGACTCGGGATTCGTAAACGACGCCCTGCGCTAAAGGCTATACTGTATCGTGCAGCGCTAGAAGACTCGCTTGTCCCAGGGACCATGATGGATGTGTCTGTCGACGTCGTGCGGGTGAAAGGAAGCAATCACCGCCAAGCGTGTTTGCGTGCGTGTGGCTGGGCATGGATCAACTCGGCATGACGGCACTATTCCACCTCTCAGTCCGCCACTGATGCCTCCCTCGGCACACCATTCCGCACGCCTAGACCCTCAAATGACTTACGCGACTGCCCCTGGCGGTCAGTCATGTTGTTCTGCACTCACTGATGTGCCTCGCTCGGAGGCCGAGTTTGAGGATGATTCAATTTGACTTGCGACAGCGCGCCCCCGAGATTGTTTTTTGGACACAGACATAGGGGTATTCCGGACATGCGTAGTACCAACGACAGAGATACCGACAAACGAGGAAAGAAGGAAGCCCGATCAGGACGTATCTCCCACTCTCCGTCGAAGGGAAGAAAGACAGCTTTCCGTCACTGCGAAAATCCTAACGAGAAAAAAGGAAGGAAGGAAAGAAGGAATTTGGCGAAATTAAACGCCGAGTCTGCACGTTCGCATCCCACGATGTCATTGGCATTGCTTCAATTTTTGCTTTTGGGTTCAAGCAGGCTCAATGTGCCCGCGCGGAGCGGGCGCCGTGATTCCTTCCTTCCTTCGAATCAGCTTCGAATTGGAAGTAATAGCTTTTCCGAGTTACTACGTCTAGTACTCGCACCTGCTCAGGATGCGTTCACGAGCAGATAGGACAACATACCTACGCGAAATGAACTCGACTTACTCCTCTCAAGACTCACAGGCACAGTGTACATACTCACTCGAAACAACACCGGCGCTGTATCAAGGCACATACACATACGCTAGCTTATCGCCCGACGCGCAGAATGCAATTCTGCATGGGCATGGGCATGGAATTTACTCAGTATCGTAACCAAGCGCTCTCGGCAAATTCATACGTAGGTATACGTATACGGACGGAATATAACTGAACCGAGCTCAGCGATAACAGATAGCAGGGAAGAAGAACACACGAAAGACATATCACCCGAGTCGGATAAGGAGGAGGATGTGTCCCAATTAAAGAAGGACTCGGATTGATTCTGCTATGTAGCTATTTTCGTGATCGTGATCCCGTTCAACGTATAATTACTTATCATTGATAATCTACGCGCCGCCGTCCGCCCGCTTGCACTGCACCGCACCGCACCGCACCGAGTCATATCGCGGTGATGGTGATGGTGATTATCTCGGTGAGTCGATGATTGATTGCATAGGAGGGAGGGCGGGCACCATCAGCTCCCGACTCGACGATGGGCGGAATGAACCTGAAATAATAGTGAAGTGAGTGTGTGCAAAAACCGTCATAGTCGCACGAATCCATCGCATTGGAGGTGATTGATGGCACAGCAGGGGCAGAGACAGGGCGGGCACCATCAGCTCCCGACGACTTGCGAAATGGACCTGAAATAATCGTGCGTCCCTTCGGTTGCACCAATTTGTCGCACTGAAAACACAACGTCGACGTCCAGGCTTAATTTGCGAGTCCAGACCGCCGCCACGGCCACGGCCCCGAAGGAGGCTGTCTGTGACGAAACGAGAAATGTCTGTGCCGAAACGAGAAATATCACCGGACCCGGGAAGGGCGCATCATCGTGCGCCCTGCCATTGCAACTTGAAACTTGCTGCATCACTCAAGAGTGAAACACAGCATTTAAGCGTTATCGAGCTATAGTTATCTCTCGACGGCCGACTCGGAAATGTCAGCATTTTCAGCGGTGAGCACGCGCAACAAGATTCTTCAGCATGTTCTCGCAGGAAGGAAGTGATTTGTTCGATTCGTTTAACCCATCCATGAACCCAGAGCTAGAGTCATATCAACACCCACCCACGTTCGATTTTGGATATCTAGTTATCTGAACCGCCTCATACGCATCCTCGGGCCGTGATTTGCAATTCTTTGATTCGTTCAACCAACCCGTCAACCCGTCCGTTAATTTTTATGACTGATATCAGGATTCTCTGCCAGCGTTGAAGCAATCCCTCTGATCTCGCTTGCCGTGTACATGTCCGCTATCTCGCTACGCCTATGTCCGCTATCTGATTCTCGCGCTGTCTGTGCACACCGTCAAGTGCTTATCTCGCAGGGACGCCGCTGCTTCGATTCGAGTGCGCAGCGCACATGGGCGTCATCAGCTCCCGACTCCAATTCCCAATCGACGAGTGGTGAAATGAACCCACGGAATTACGGGAATTTTTCTTGGTCCTGGCGACCGCCGACGATTCCACATCACAACCTGGGTTGATCCTGCCATTATCACCGACGCATGAACTTCCAAGGATTCAATGCCTTCATCGACGCCAAGCAGAGTGCCCACCGCGCTGCGGTCACATTATGCATCAGCCTTCAAGTCTTCGGCGTTAAAATGCAAGGATTGAATTTTCCTGGCGAGACTGACTCCACACCCAGGTGTCTTCTTCAGCTCTCGACGCGGCGACGCCTCTTGATTCACTGAAACGAATGGAATTAAATTTCCTTGGTCCTGGTGACGACTCCACAACCTGTGCTGAGCTCGTCAACATGGTGCGCTCTGCTAGGCCCAAACCTAGACCAACTCCCTTCAAGTTGCGCTCCTGATCTTGTGAGTCTGAATGACCGTGGTAATCGAATTCGAAGCGCCTCCAGCTGCAGCCTTAGGGAGGACTGTGATTTGGAAGGAAGTGGTTTGTTTACTTCATTCAACAGTGGGCCGGTGATAAGTTCGTTCATCCGTGAGTCGTCTTTATTTATCACCGACCCACGAATTCTTTCTGATTCTATATACTCAGCGCACACCGCGTTGCGAGTGCGGTCATCAGCCAAATTCAAGTCTTCGACGGCGAAATGAAAGGAGTGAATTTTCCTGGCGAGACCGAGCCCGACTCCACAGCCCAACCTCGCAACCGTGCACGGTACGCGCGTCTCTTCTGTTCGCTACAGTGCCGAAAATCGCTGTGTACACCCTCACTCGAACGATATGCAGGGACGACGGCGCTGATTCGAGTTCGCCGACGGGCGTCATCAGCTCCCGACCCCCGACTCGCCGGCAACGACTGGCGAAATGGATGCACGGAATTACTTGAATTTCCTTGATCCTGGCAACGACTCCACAGGATAGAAGGGATTCTTTCAACGGTAGGTCGGTGATAAGTTTGGTTCAACCGTGAGTCGTACCCACCACCGACCCAAGGGATCTTTCTGACTCAATGTACTCATCGGCGCCGAGGAGGCCTATTCAGCGCACACCGCGTTGCGGTCATCAGCCCTCAGCGTCGAAATGAAAGAATTGAATTTTCCTGGTGAGACCGACTCCACACTCAGGTGTCTTCAGCTCCCGACGCGGCGACTCCTCCTGATTCACTGGAACGAACGGAGTTGAATTGAATGAATTTCCTTGGTCCTGGCGATGACTCCAAAGCATAGGCTGGCTGAACCCGCCATCATCGTGCGCTCCGCCAGGCCCAAACCAAGTTACGAACTTACTTGCGCTGATGCTGATCTTGTGAGTGACGAGTCTGACTGACCGTGGCAATCGAATTCGAACCGCCCCCCGCCTCAGGAAGGGATATGCATCACCCTTCGAGTTTTCGACGTAGAAATGAAAGGATTGAATTTTCTTGGCCATACCCGACTCCACACCCAGACGTCTTCAGCTCCCGAGTCGACGACTCACTGAAACGAGCGGGCTTGAATTTTCTTGATCTTGGCGACCGCCGACGACTCCACAGCATGGGCTGGGATGAGCCCGCCATCATCGTGCGCTCTGTCAGACCCAAACCAAATTACCAACTTACTTGCGCTGATGCCGATCTTGAGAGTCTGACTGACTGTGGCAAGTTCGAACCGCCCCCGGCCTCACAGTGATTTGTTTGCTTCGTTCAACCGTGAGTCCGAGTGGTACTTATCACCGACCCACGAATTCTTCCTGCTTCAATGTACTCATCGGCGCCGAGTAGGCAAGGTCGTTGCGATCATCAACCTTCGAATCTTCGACGTCAAAATAAAAAGATTGAATTTTCCTGGCAATACCGACTCCACCAGCGTACCCTACGTATGCTTGCTTCCTCGCAACCGTGCGTCCTTCTGTGGCGCTAATTTGCATAGTAGCGCCGAATAACGCATACTGTGTGGGAGTCTGTGTACACCCCCACTCGAACGAAGCGTAGGGACGACGGCACTGATTCGAATCTGCCGACGGGCGTTCATTAGCTCCCGACTCCGCGCGACGACTGGGGAGATGAACGGAGCTAAATGAATTTTCTCGGTCCTGGAAACGACCCCACAGTATGCGCTGAGCCCGCCATCATCGTGAGCTCTGCCATTGCCAGTTTCAAACTCGCTGTGTGGAATTCTTATCTTAATTGAACGAAATTAGATTTCCTTGGTCCTGGCGACGACTCCACGCCTGCTGATCTTGTGAGTCTGACTGACCGTGGCAAGAATTCGAACTGCCCCTAGCTTCGGGAAGAGATTAGAGTGAGTTGTTCAACCGTGAGTCCGAGTCGTAGATATCACCGACCCAAGGGCTCTTTCTGATTCTCTGTACACATCGGCGCCGAGTAGGCAAGGTGATCAGCCTTCGAATCTTCGGCGCCCAAGTGAAGGGACTGAATTTTCCTGGCGAGACCCACCCAACTCCCCATTCGCCGACTGTTGAAATGGACGGAATTGAAACTGGATTGAATAAATTTTCTTGGTCCTGGCCATAGCGACTTCGACTCCACAGTATGCGCTAAGCCCGCCATTGTCAATCCCAAAGGGACGACGCTGATTCGGGTGCGCCGGCGATGGGCGTCATCGGCTCCAGACTCGATTCGAGACGAGTGGAAAAATGAACCGAATTAAACTTCCTTATACCCGGCCATAGCCATTTCGACTCCACAGCGCAATCGTGTGTCTCTTGCGATGCAGTAAATAATTTCTCGCGTCGACAACAGTTTCTTCCCTCGCAAAGCCGATAGTCCGAACCACCATCCATGAAAGATTAAGGGAATTCTAAGTGATTTGTTTGATTCGTTTAACCATAAGTCATTCATCCAACTTGATCTACTTTCTAATTACACTTGTCTGGGTCGGCGCTGATTCGAGTGCGCGGACGGGCGTCATCAGCTCCCAACTCGATTCGAGACGAGTGGTAAAATGAACCGAATTAAATTGCCCTGACTTCCACTCCACAGCGCAACCGTCTTCCGCTCTTTGCGTCTCAGGTTATCTCCCAGGACTGAGAGAGCGCAGACCTGTCCACTGCCGCTTTGCATCATTAAGTTCATTGACTAGTATCTACCTGACTCAGTCACCTCACCAAGGGATTTCTCTGATTCGTTCAATGGCGAGCCATTGATCTAACTTGATAAACTTGGAAGGGATCTCTCTGATTCCACTCAGTTATCTCGCAAGGACGGCGGTGATTCGAATGCGCGAGCGGCATTAGCTCCCGACTCCCGACTCGCCGACGGGTGAAATGAACGGATTTAAATAAATTTTCCTTGTCCTGGCCATAACGACTTCGACTCCACAGTGCAACCGCTCCACAGCGCAACCCTGCGCCTAGGTTTTTCCGACATGATTTCTAGCGCTGAAAATAAGTGCAATGTCTCGTCTTGTCTGCACGGGTGACACAATGTTCATCTCGCAAGGCCGACGGCCCAGCCTACCTCAACTTATTCACATATGAAGAATACTACAAAAGACCTGGAACCTCGGCATGCAGAACGTGATAAATATCCGGTGTATGCATATGAACCAGCCAGGAAGTCTGATGTCAATGAACAAGGCGAACCTCTTATTGCGCAATTGTTGTATGGTCTTTTTGTGGCCTTTGAGAATACAATGTCTTCTTTCATCTCGCAGAGCCGACGGTCTGGACCACCGCGGCTTTATCAGCGGATAATAGGCACAAGCCTGGAGGTAGCCGTGGAAATCGACAAGTGGAATGTAAATGAACTGATCTGCACAGATAGATGCGCATGTGCGCTTCCAGCCAAACTCTTCCTTATTGCTCAAGCGCTAGCGACGTTCAACTTGTCTATTCTTTGCAATCTTGCATGGTCTTCACTTGAAAATACAATGCTTCCCTATTCTCACAGGGCGAAGAGAGTCCAGACCACCGCGCGCGCCCTTGGCTTACTTATCAACACATAACAATTAAACAAGGACCTGGAAACCTCGACAAGTTGAATGTAATAAACTCATCTTCACAGACAGATACACATGGACAAGCCCCTAATTCTGATGTCAATAAACAAGGCAATCTCTTCCTGGAATCCTTATTACTCAGGCGCCTGCGACCTCGAGTTGTTTTTTACATTGCCTTTCCCCTGATAATACAATGTCTTCTCTCATTTCGAGAGGGGGACGGTGTCCGACGGTCCAAACCACAACGCCATTACAACGCTATTTATTATCTTACATATCAACACATATTGAGGGCTTAGAAACCGACAAGTGGCATGTAGTGCACTCGCCTGCAACGGTGACTACGACGCACAGCCACTAATTCAAATGCAACGAAAGTCATCAAGCGGCCAACTCTTATCTCGTCGACGTCGGTCAATCCCCGACGCTCGACGGCCGACCTGGTTCGGTTGGCAACCTGTTGGATGACCGACTCGGTTATCCGGAGATGAACTCGAATTAATTGCACGCGCGACCACTATTTACTCATTGCCGTCGTCGAACCGAAGAAAAAAAAACCTTATCTTGCAGAACCGACGATCATACGTCCAGTCGGTTGATTTTACCGCTGACAGCGGTGTTTTCGAAAAACCTAGAGAGATAAGTTATCTCGTCGATGGCCGACTTACACGGAGCGACTCGACGGAAGCGAACACGCTCGCCCCGACTGCCGAAATGAATCAATTTATCTCAATGTTACAGTCGGTGTTGGTTGCATTATTTTTGTTCAACTCTCAACTGATACAACCGTACTGGATACCACGCCCACGCACGACCACGACGTCGTGCATGCTTAGGTCTCAGGTTGAGCGGCGCAGAACCACTCGACTGTAAACGTGCGCGCTAAATTTATTCTCCAGGCGGGGAATTTGAAGTCGAATTTCGAACCTGAACCCTAACCAACAATTTGAAAATCTGCCATCGTCAACTTATCTGATATCTGTACTGTACCTTCACTTCTTGAAATCGCCATCAGCCCATCAATCCTACCCGCGTCCACTAAGTACCCCAATGCGGAAACTCAAAATCGATCCGGGCCCAAATCCTGATCAGCGTGGTTCGACCTCGGCAACCGGAGAGTTCAACTTGCAATATTGATGACAGGTTGTTCTGCCCTTGTTTTTTTCGTCGGCTTGACGTGCGTTTTTCTCGGCAGGAACGGACACACCGACACTGACAAACAGACAGACCACGCCACCGCCACAGAAGACAAAGCAAAAGTGTTTTACGCACAGCGTTTGACAAGCGTTAACATTTCGGAAGTCATTTCGGGAATATTGTCGAGGCCGGAGGCCTTGAGCGTCCAATCAGACTCCGGTCGAGGCGGGTGCATGCGCGCCCTTTGTCGTCGGTCTTTTTGAATTATATCACTTACTTACATATTTCTGCTCAGCGTCAGGTACAGATTAATTTTTTGAAGGACAGAACCAGGTGCACGTTCCTGCGCGCATATTTATGGCAGCCTTTTTGTTCGTAAGTTCAAGTTATTCCTGCATGCACCACGTGAGGCGCGTGCACACTCGGGAGCGACCGACGTGGGATTCGCACTGCTGTCTGTCGAGTTGTCCAGATAACCTCGCGAAAACATGCACAGAAGACACGCTGGCAGGCAGGCACCGAGCCCGTCCCCGAGCTTCCCGAGCTCAAGCGTGCTTCGGTGCCTGCCAATCATCCACTGTCGATCTGACGCAGGACTTGCCCGCTCCGCTTCGATTCCGGCTGCCAATGCTCAAGTTTGGTTCAAGTTTGAATTCAGAACAATAAATATAATGTTGTCGCCGCTCACGTCGATCCTCCGCTCCGAGATCGCACGTCAGCGGGTCGGGCCCGCGTGCGTCACAAGGAAGAGTTGAATAAATTTAAAACGCAACGCACGTACTTCCATTGCGTCCATCGGGTGGCGGCTAGAGTCGTCATTGTCCATCTGAATCAAGGCCCAATCGCGCTGGCAGTGTCGATCCCGACGCGTCCAGAATCACCTTCGTAGCCGCCCCGAGAAGCACGCACGCCACCGGTAGGGTGCGCGCGTTTGATGTTTGTTATTGCGTGCCTCGGAATATTTCAACCTCCATGATCGAGGATGCAACAGCGTGGATCCCAAGACACCCTCGGCCCCGAGAACTAAATTAAATTTCGCACGCCGGTCGGGGCGGAAGATGAGTGAACTGTGGCCGGTGGTGGGAGGCATCACTGGCTCACTGACTTCGAATTTCTGGCAGGCAGGCTACAGCAGAAAAATTCTTTGACGTGATTTAATTTTGACTTTGAGTCACCGGTGCCTGCCTGCCTACTTACCACATACCTAAAAACTCGCGCCGACGTCCCGGTACATCGTGGGCGTCGATGGCAGAACGTGTGCCCTCCGAGGGTATTCCGGGTCTGGGAATTCTGGGATTCCTCGAAGGTGGATGGGAGAAGGTGCGGGATATTAATATCTTGCAGGCGGTATCAAAAGTCGTGGTCAATATCTTTGATCCGTCGAGGCTCGGAGGTTTACCTATCTGTCCCACGCGCACGATGGTGGGATAATTGGATTTCAATCCAAGTATTTTTGTGGTCAGCAATCTGCCTGATAGGTAGCTTGATGATGGCTTGTTCGATTTGATTTGTACGTGGGATATTTGATTCAAGATCCCGGATTCAGTATTCCAATCCGCCACCGACTAAGCTCGAAATATACTCGCGCCCTCGAAGAATGGGTATCCACTGATCCGTCACCAAGCCAGTCGACCTGGAACAGAAATAATTCAAGTTGAGATGAGTACCCAAACAATTCAAGGTTAGTTCTAGTTTGCAGACGGAATCAGGTTAATTGTTATTATCCCACGTCGCGCACGACGCGAGCGGTGATTGTATCGGTGAGATTATGTCGGTGAGTCGGCAGCATCATGTGATAGTTCAACTGCGACAGTTGGGAGATTGATTGAAGCACAGATATACTGTTGCACGTTTATCTCTGAACAGAGGGAATTATACTATTGTGAACGATAGGAAAAACCTTCAAGAGTCTTCACATGTTCGGAAACTCGATGGAGAGACACCGTGTTGAAAATATCGGATCCCCGATAAGGCCGAGCAGCGCGGATTTTCGAAAGTCGATGTACAACAGCAGTTTTTGTGTCGAGCATGGGGTTCTTGAATTATGGTCGAGTTGTGCTACATAAAAAGTGGACCAATTGAGCTCATGCCATTCCACAATTTGAAAGGGTCGATTGTCTGAGGTCGAGAGTATCGCACGGTTTAAAGTTTGAATGTTTGTTGATCAGCCAGCGATTTGACGCCAGGGAGGTCTACAAAATACACCGAACATGAGGTTCTCCGTCTAGTCCGCCTATCCGCACAGTTCTTGAAGGAAAATCTGTCAGAAATTCCCAGATAAGCAGGGATCTATCGCGCCGGGCACGGTATACGCCGCTGCATTGTTGCCCATCGGCGACAAGAACCTCTCCGTTGGTTCCTCGGGATAAGTTTACCGCTTCGTGCACACGTTCAGCGCCAGTAAAAGTCCGCCCGAAGCAATGAGCGCATTCATGACGTGTTGATTCTGCACTACAGTCTAAGAACTCCAGTTTTAATTAGCGTTAGCGGACAGGAAATGCCTGATAGAACTCATAGAATGAGTTCTAGCGTCAGAATTCGTCCAGTTGATGAGTTCCAATTGAACTCTGCGCTCTGTACTATCAGACCGCCCTCGTTCAACTCCATTCGGATTGAACTTTCTCCTCCTATCAAGCGGAGTTCTTTCTTCCCTTCTCGGTTCCATGCGCACCGGGTACACTAGAAGCACCGGAAAACGACCGACCCAATGCGGGACACCGTGGACGTCGTTCTCCAATCGGAATATAGACGCAGAAACAAAGAACAGAATTCAGAATCAGCACACCTTGTTCTTGTGTATTTGGCTTTGTATTTCGAAAGAAGATTGAGAGCCCACGTTGCAGATGGACTTACGGTTTTAGCGCAATTTTGAAGAACCCGTAGCCGAGCGTGGGACACCGCAGGCACCAGGGCACCATCTGTGATGATACCGCCTCTTGGAAGCGTGGTTGTGGAGTGGGAACCAAGAACCGCAAGTTCGGGCCGAGCGGCGGTGAGCGCGCTGCCGTTCTGACAGTCCGTGCTGGATGTACTGTAACTGTAACGGCGGCAACCAAAAATATGGGCAGTAAGAGTACGCCAAAAATGACTATAGATCGGACTAACGAAACGGTCGCACATTTTTTTTGGGATCGAAGGTCATACATATATATCGCAGCGAGGTCTTCATTGACGTTTTCACAATGAGGCCGTGTCACAGCACGGTTTTGGGGATAAGTAAACTTCGCGAGCTCGATTTTTGTTACCCTCTTGTACGTATCTGAACCAACCTCCAATTCAACTTCATCCTCCCGATTATTCTGGCGGATCGGTGTGCCTCTGTCGGAAAATCGGTTTTGGCTTACGACCTTGTCAGGGATTGGGGCAGATTTCAATACCTGGTCAGCAGTTGAAAATGGCTTGTAGCATATATTTTGAACCATATAAGCCGCCTCAAGCTGTGACAAGCGAAATGAGATTTTTCCGACATCCCGGACCAACGGACCGTCTCTTAGTGCGATCTAGAAACGTAGCGCAGATCAGTCCAATTGAAGTGTGGCTATGTGATTCCGCCGGAGTTGGTTGAATTTCAGGCTAACCGAAATGTAATCTGAAGCCTAAACCGAAATGCAAAGTATCAAGTTGGAAAAAAATCGTACTGAATTTAATCTCATTTAACACGTCACCAAAAATAGGGGAGGTCAAAGATCGCTTAAGAAGTCAATTCACGGGTGGATCCTCGGTTGGATTCTCATGCCGATTCTTGACCAAGAATCGATCGATTCTCCGTCAATTCTTGGTCGAGAATCGACGGGAATCGACTTCTGAATCCATGGCTGAATCGACACCTGAATCGACATGAGAATCACCTTCTTAAGGGATCTTTGACTCCTAAGGGAAATATTACGAACCATGAAACAAATAGTATCAATTTCAGTTTTCAAGCTACATGAAATTTTTAGTGCCATTGTAATGAAGAGTGAAATTGAGACTTGTTATTTCATACTCCCTTTCTTCATCACAGATAGCAGGAACAGAGGGAGACCTGGTGGTGAACAGTTCTTGTCAGTGATAGCGTCATGTACGTCTGCTGTGGGTGCTCCCGGTTTGACCCCGAGCTAGGTCATGTGCCAAGCTGGAGCCCCTTCTCATTGGTTTTCATCAGGCTGTTCACAGATGTAAATGATTTCTAACTCACTTCTCTTCATTCTTCTATATGCATAAACTTTCATTCGTTCGGTTCGCACGCTAATATCAATACGATGAACCTTTTTCTGAAATTTGTTAACTGGAACCCCATGACTGAAAGTACGAATGTACAGACTGAATACAGCTGATTCAGAGGAAGCTAAGCGAGAGAACGAGACTTGGTGGTGAACGGCTCACCTGCTCAATATAGGTATACCTGAACGGAAGTCTTGATGTGGGTTTTCTCTGTTCGATTCCGGACTAGGTCATGGTATGTCCATCTCTAATCTAATTTTCTTCGGAGGTCTGGCCTGCAGCTCAAACAATACATGCAATGGAATGGCGAAGGCGAATTCAAAGGCAGAATCCAATCCCAGTACCGTGCTCTCAGATCCTGTTGAACCGGCACAATTTTCTACAAAAATGTCCGAGAGCAGATACTTCCCTTCCACAGTGAGCAACGGATTTCTGTTTCGGACTCAAGCCACAACTCCAAAACCCAAGTTCTGTGTCAGTAGAATAGAATACAACACGGTGGCCCCTATTCAAGTTCTTAGTTACAACCAGTCCGCTGAGAATACTTTTAGTCAGACACAATTTCAACCACCATTCCTCGCATTCGAAAACGCATTCCTCGCGTTTGAAATATACTTTGCCGCCTTTTCGACAGCACTCGAAGCTGCTTCAGCATCAGCTCGTGCGCTACGGAGAGCGCATTTGGTGATTTCGAGTTCGGCTTGAGTGGTTTCGAGTTCGGCTTGAGTGGTTTCGAGTTCGGCTTGAGTGGTTTCGAGCTTGGCTTGGGTGATCCCCAGCTCGTCGTTGGTCATTTCGAGTTCAGCCAAAAGCTCGTCCCGCGTTTTTTCGGCTTCCATAGCGCGATGAAGGTCGCGATCGGTGCGAAGATGAGGCGGATAGTGAGGTGGCTCCGGGCTTCCAGAATCAGACCGCTTTACGCTTTCAGACCGCCCTAGCGTGACTGATCTCTCAGTCCGCTTTCGCTCTAGTGATCTCGATGTCACTAACAACCACCCAAGGAGTCGAGGAGGAATTGTATGGAAGACAACGCACCGGCGTGCATGGATCTCCCGGCGTCTGGCCGCTGAACTGATCTCAACGTCACTAACAAAAGTCGAGGAGAAATCGTGATCTGTAACACACCGACGTGCATAGATTCCCCGGCTTTTTGATAGAAGACTTCTACAAACTCCTGTGAGTGGACTTGCGAGTCGAATGCTCCTCCGGTTTGGAAAGGACTGTAACAGCATCATCATGGAATGTAAGTACAGTGAACGATACATATGCTGGAGGTGAGAGCTAACATTGCACTTTGGGCTGCTGCAGCCTTTGCGGCTTTACGCTTTGGCCTTTTACGTGGCGGGCTAGCGCTGGTGCGTTCAGCTTCTTCTGCCTCGATTGTAGCCTCGCGAAGTGTTTGTCTGCCCGAGGAGTTTATATCTGAATCATAATCCATAGTGCAGTGTGAGTTGGAGTCCAGGGATATTGAGCATTCAAGCGAGAGAGAGAGCGACGAAAGCGTCGTTCGCAACGTATTCAACACATGTACAGCTTGTGTACAGCCCAAATGGCGGCAGCTGCCAATTGCCGACATTGCCGATGACGTGCATCAAACCCAGACTTTAATTTTAAACCACGCTGGTAGTACTACCAGCCGATTTCGCATCTGGTCGACCCCTATGTGGGGGCTGTTCGAGTCCGGGCACGGTCATAGCTAAACATCTTCCAAATCGACCCTTGTTTCTTCGAGAATTGCTTCAATTTGGTTGGTGTCCGGTCATCGCTCTTGACACCTTCATTAACATGTATTTCGGCATATCTCCCAAGACAGAACAACGCCGTCGGATACCAACGCCAAGAGATCTGTCGCATCAAGCTTGAACTTGAAGGCGGGACTCGATATAGCCGAAATCCGAGGAAATGGTTTGAATTTCCCCTTGTTGAACAATTGCAAGCAAATCACTGTTTCAACTTCGGGTACTGGCTTAAGCTTAAGCTTCAGGTCACTCGAAGTGAGACTCCGTGAAAGAGGCTCTCACAGAGGTGATCATGAGGAGATGAACAAACCAAGATCTGATAGTGAAATGGATAGTCTTCTGGCCGGGGATTTTGTAGGATCTGATTGATAGTGTTGACTGAAAGTACTTTGTACACATAAGCGCCCACTAAATAGACGCGAGGAAGGTAGGGGGGAAGGCCTGGTGGTGAAAGGATCGTACCCACAACGACCTATTTAAGTGGGAAGATCCGGTTCGACTCCGAGCCAGGTCATATCTGGTTTTGTTCCAATTTTTCTCCTCTTGTTTATAGTTATTTACATACAACGTTAACCGAGCGGCGTGTTACTATCATTTCGACCAAAGGTTCACGTTACGGGTTATGGCCGCCCGTGAACTGAACAGTTTCGGTCTAGGTGACGGTGACGTTTGGCATTTTCTTGCCTTTTTGGGCCCCAAAATCCAAAATTTCCGCGGTCCGGCATTCGCCGGACTTCCATATATAGAAATTTTGACGTGATTGCCGAGGAGTGTTCAGTGAACTATGAAGGTTACGGGTGACACCCTGTGAACCTTTGGTCGAAATGATACAGTATTGCTCACCAACTCGGTGCCAAGCCTTCTCGAATCCCTCTCAATTCTATCTCAAAATGAAGATAAGACCAGCGCCCCAGCTGTCCGTGTCGAGGAAATTGACGAAAGATGCCGAAGAAGGGAGGAAAGACCTGGTTGTGAACGGCTCACGCCTACTACATCAGCCATTTGACAAATAACTTGTGGCTTGTTTGGCCTTGTGAGCTTGTTGGCAAGCTCACAAGGTCAAAGTGCCCCGATTCTTCTTTCAAAAAACAGAGAAACATGGCTTCAAAAATATGCTAGAGGGCAGCCAAAGACGATCCAAGTATTCTCTGAGCCAAAGCTCCCCGGGATCAGCCAAGGTGATGTGGAAAATATCAAATTTTTACGACCTACCAGAGTCGAACAGTCGACCTTGTCATTTTCAGGACTTGGTTTGCGGGCTTGTGAGCTTGTGGCATTTTCGCAGGAGCTTGTGGGCTTGTTTGGGCTTGTACAAGCTCACATGAGCTATTTGTCAAAAGTCTGATGTATGTATAAATGCAGTACAACAAACATATCAAATGGGTCCTCCCGGCTCGACTCCGAGCCAGGTCGTACCTATCTTCGCTGTTTTCTTCTCTCTTCTGTTCATCTAATTTTTGCCTCACTTGCTCACTATCCCCTTGTTTTCTCAACTCTATCCCAAACTAGGCCAAAGTCGCAACCCGTCAGTTGCCAGGAAGATAGGAGCAGTGCTCCAACTGTTGTTGTCGAGGAAGATGGACGAAAGAACATAGAAGAGACCTGGTGGTGAACGGTTCATACTGACTACATTTTTGGGCTATGGAAAAATATATTAAGTGGATGTTCCCGGTTCGACTCCGGGCCAGGTCATGGATGATTCTTTTTCATTAGCTGTGTAACAGGGTTGTTGTGGGACATCTCGGTTCCACTCCGGGCTAGGTCGTAATTTCTCATGGTTCAATACTTTTTTCAATTCCGCTAACAATTACCTCGTACACTCACCAAGTCGCCGTCCCTTCTCGAATCTCCTCTCGATAAGAAGAATGTATGATATCTAGCCCAAAACAGAACAAGTCTCGTCAACGCGTCAATGAAGATAAGACCACTGGTGGTGCCCAACTGTTGTTGTCGAGGCAGATTAACGAAAGAAGGTGGGTAGGAAGGACCTGGCGGTGAACGGTCCACACCTACTGGATGTTGTTATGTACCGTGCAAAAGGCGTATGTCAAGTGAGTGAACCCGGTTCGACTCCGGGCCAGGTCGTCTGCCTTCTCTCTCAACCAGCTTCTTTTTCTTCCGCTAATACCTTAAATGCCCAATTGCAATCAATCACCGACCCTTCTCGCATCTCCTCAATTCGTACATACACATACAATATCTTGTGATCTCGTTGCACTAGAGTATCATGTAGGTACTTCTGATTCAGCTCCAAGCCAGGTCATACTGTCTTCCCTTCAATTTTTCCCCCCCTTTTGTTGTGGTCTTCACAAATTCAACTTTGTTCACTTTCAATGCATTCACAAATTGTCCTTAGAGATACGATGAATGTTTTTGAATTTCTGGCTGTAGATTTGTAGCTGCAGTGGTGTTGACTCTGTACTTGGACCCTGGCTAAATAATAGATGCGAGGAAAACAGAGAAGAAGACTTGGTGGTGAATGGTTCACACCTACATTGCATCATAGCCTTGTTGGCTTGAGTATCGTGTAGGTGCTCCTGGTTTGACTCCGGGCCAGGTCATGTATAACTGGTGGATTCTTTCAAATTTCTTTTTCTTCCCATTTACAGCTTTGCATGCGCATGTGTACATTGGAATTACATTTTTGCCCAACAAGCCACCAACCCTAGCTGTTCTCTAGACATTGATCTATTCTCCCTGTTTTCTTAACTAGAACAAAGCTGCATTCCATCAATTGAAACGAGGATCCCCACTGTATGTGCTGAAAATGATTTACAAAAGATCATGAGAGAGCCAGGAAAGACCTGGTAGTGAATGGTTCATGCCTACTATTGCTCGGGGTAAGCTTGAGCTGTGTGTGAGACCTCCTGGTTTAACTCCAGGCCAGGTCATGGCTCTGGATCTTACCAGATTTTTTTCTCATCTGCTAACAATTACCTTGAACACTCACCAAGTTGCTGACCCCTTTCCCTTTTTTTTCTTTTATCTCGCTATCTGCAGCCAGAACAAGGTCAACGCAGCGCCCAATTGTCCGTGTTAAGCATGACTGATAAAAAGATTCTGAAGAAGATGTAAGGGAAAGACTTGGTAGTGAATAGTTCACACCCGCTTGAAGTAGATAATACACTTCATCCTCAGTGGATGGACCCGGTTCGACTCCGGGCCAGGTCATACTCCTGCTCTAATGTGTTATTTTTATTTTTATTTCTGGGTGTTCTTGTCAATTACCGCTAGAAGGAATGTTTTCGCAATTATGGTCGTGGATTTTGTCTGATCTGCAATGGTGTTGAGTTGACAGAAACTTGAAATGAAAACCCGAAGTTTAGACTGAATAAGCGAGGAAAGGGGAGGGGGAGGAAGACCTGGTGGTGAATTGGTCACACCTACTGAAGATACCAATATGGTCTGGGGGATCCTGGTTCGACTCCAGACCAGGTCATTACCCTTCCTTGCCTGCATTTTTTCTCTCCGGTTTAGCTCATTTTTGTCTCATTTACTCATCAAGTCACCGACCCCGGGCCCTTCTCGCATCTCCTCAATTTGTACGTACACATACAATATCTATCTATCCCAAAACAGCACCCCATCAACGAAGATAAGAACTGTGTCCGCGCTGAGGAAGATTGACACTGATGAAGGACATTGGATACAGAAGACATGAGGGAAAGACCTGGTGGGGAACGGTTATCCCAAAACACCAACCCTGTCAAGGAAGATAAGACCAGTATCCGAACTGTTCGTGTTGAAATACATCGACAAAAGAAGACAACAGGGAAAGACTTGGTGGTGAATGGTTCACACCCACTTGAACTTCCAAGGATCCTTCTTAGTTCTATAAGTGGGGGATCCTGGTTCGACTCCGGGCCAGGTTATTGCCTCTCTGAATCTCTGTTTGCAGTTGTTTTGTGCTCCTGACCAATGATTTTGCTTCTCGTCATTTTTCCACCGTGCATTGAGCTTCTTTCTGCGCTGTCCATACAACTCGGATGGCATGCTGCTTCGACAACTAAGCCGGATGGCGCACTGCAATAACAAACAAGCCCCGAAAAACAATTGCAAGAGTTAATTTTTTTACGATACAACATGGTAACTCGTACCTCGTTATGTTGATGTCTGTTTGTAAGCGGTGGGGTCCGATCGCGCTAAAATCTTGTTATGTAAGTGGCGGAGTTTTGAATTTCGCCTCTTTTTGCGTTGTTTTGGCCACACAGCAGCTTTTCCTGACTTTTCTTGGATGGTAAATAGCTTTAAACATATATTTACAATGATCTACCTCTTCAGAATTTCTCAAATCCGCCTTGAAACGTCGTACTGCATAGTCGTTGAATGCGGTGTGACAGCGACGTGACAAACACTCATCAACTTTACTCTTCAACAGTGTTGTCAAATGGCAGCAAAAAAATCCGAAAATATTGAGACACAGAGATTGCATCTCAAATTTTCTGCTGAAGATATTTTTGAGGTTCAAATTCCGGGGGAAGGTCTTCAAAGCGTGATTATGTAATAAGGCTTTAACCCGATCATGCACCTGATCTTAGAAACAGACTAGACCCAGTCTGGACAACATGTCAATTGCACTCACTGTGTTTTCTGCAAAATATCCACATAGTGGATATCCATAACGATAGGCTGACTATTACTTGCTATCAACTAGAATGACACTTTAGATATCCTTCGGATGAAACCATTTCAGAATTCAAATCACTGTGTTTTCTGCAAAATATCCACTGGGGTGGATAGCTTCTGATAGCCATGATATCCTCCAATATCTTGCGGTATCCACCACTTTCCGACAATATCCAATGCATGGATAGCCAAGATATCTGCCATGGTAGATAGCTCAAGAATCCACTAAACTATCCCTTGCTATCCTCAAAATTATCGTAAGCTATCACCAGTGGTAGATATCTTGGATATCTTCCATGGTATCCACTTGAAAGATACCTCAAATTTCAGCAGTTGATACCCATTGAAATCCATTACCTAAAATACTATAAATACAGTCCTGCATCTGCCCACAAGTCCCCGCATGTGCCTTGCCACACTGCCATTTATCAATGTACAACCTAGCCAGGTAGGTTTCCTTTGATTCTGGTCATTCAATGCAGTAAGTCAACATCTAGTTTCATGTAATGAAACATCCCGCATTGAGTAGTAGAACCAATTTGTCTATAGTCAGTAGAACTATCCAGAGAATAAATAATTTTGACACCAAATATCTCATTCTGCTTGCACACGCCGACAAAATTCTGAGTGTCAGTGACACGTATCGACATCATGCCAGTGTTGTCGTTTAGCTAATTGAGTCAATGACAGTATCATCCAAGGGTGGATGGCTTGAGAAAGTCAAGGTATCCACCAGCAGATACCATATGACATTGATACTTTATGACATGGTATCCACCAGTAAATACCTCAGCTATCCATGGTGTCGATACTTTGTGATATTCAAGGTATCTAACAGGTGGATACCAATTGATGGAGATGCTTTATTCCCTGGTTTCATCCAGATGATACCTAAGGTATCATCCTAGTAGATAGCTAGGGATATTTGGTCTATCAACCCAGGTATCCACTGGGTGGATATTTTGCAGAAACGCAGTGACTGAATACAGGTGCAGAAAAGGGTGCAAATGACCTGGTAGTGAACAGTTCACGCCCATTCATTGTTGCAAAGAACAGTTGGAGTTGTTGATGTGGGTGCTCCGGGTTTGACTCCGGGCCAGGTCTTCAGCCAGTTGGTTCCTTTATTTTTTTGCTTTTCTCCCATTAATCCAACTTTTTGCCTCATTTGCTCACCGAGTCGCCGACCCTTCTCATCTTGATATGTATCATATCTATCCCAAACTCGAAACACCAAAGACTCGACACTCCATGGATGAAGATAAGACCAATGCTCTGCCTCTCCTGCTGAAGGAGATCAATACAATATTTTGAAGAGGGTAGGAAAGACCTGGTAGTGAATGGATCACGCCTACACTATCTCATTTAAGTGGAGCAGGAGTTGTTGTGGGACATCCCGGTTCGATTCCGGACCAGGTCGTACTTTCTCTTCACATATTGTTTTGATCTCTCTTCGTTTTAGCTCATTTTTCCTTCATTTGCTCAATACATAGCTCGCTGACCCATTCCACACCCTTCTTTTTTTATCTAGCCATCTGGAGGCAGCACAAAGTCAGGCCCGTCAACGTAGATAAGGCTAGTGCCTCGCCTCAACTATTGAGTGAGATTCGCAAACAAAGGTAGGTAGGAAAGACCTGGTGGTGACACACCGACAAAAGTGAATATTCCCCTTGGCCGAAACAATTACAAGATGTTGCCGAAACAATTAGAATTTCCCATATCGGGTAATTTTAATTGTTTCGGCAGCATGTTCGGCCGAGCCGAATATTCACTTTTGCCGGTGTGTGAACGGTTTACGCCCGTTTAGGAGGAGGAGGAGGATATATTATACTGACGCAGTCCCACAACTGGAACAATCAGTTTACTACGCATGACATCGTAACCCTTGTGGGCTAAAAAGTCACCCATCACTACGTAGAACACATGTACTACTGGAGGGGGGCAGAAAGGCTAGACATCAGATGTTCTCCCCGACCTGTTGTGGCCTCAACAGGTAGGTCGTACAGCTAAAAACCTCTTGGGTGACCAACAACAATTCCTTGTCGTTGATCATAAATCCCTGCCGGCCAGGAGACCCCAAAATGCGTCGCCTCAACAGTCCCTACAGGCACGCATGCGAACTATCTACAAAAAACTAAATTACAAAAAGAGGGTGAAAGAGAAATGGCAAACAGAAAGGGCTAGCCTGAACCTGTGATCTGTTGCTCCATTAGTTATCTTATCGATTGTTGTCTGAAACGATTAGTTTCGATGATCGGGAATGTTATTAGCCGGCGGACCGGAGCAAGGGCAAAGGGTTTTGGTGCGATCTGCTGGCCAGGCGTCGACGCCAAATCCCCCCGCCCCCCTCCTCCCGTCCGAGCTCAAAATCAAGTACTAGAACCCTCAGATTACATCCAGTCCCAATATGAGCTTCTGGAATGCATCTTTCTGGTATTTCCTATCAACCAACGGCTTCAATCGTGCTGAGTCGTCAGCGCTTCCGGGCGGTGAGCAGCAACAGCAATCCCTCGAGGTCTCGAATAGACTTGTGGTGTGCCAGGTGTCAATGCATACTGGCCCTGTCCATCGTAGACCCTCTCTGAGGCAAGCTTGAGCCATATTCCACTCTTTCATTTTTCGATGATGGTGGTACGAGATCAAGATGTTATCTGTCGCCACGAATAGCTGGACTTATTGATGTGGGTGATCCCGGTTCGACTCCGGGCCAGGTCATGCTCCCCTTCCATGGTTTTTTTTTTCTCTCGTCCGTTCAACTCATTTGCTCAGCGAGTCGCTCACCCTTCTCGCATCCCTCTCAAGTTGTACCAAATCTATCCCAAAACAGCCAAGACTCAACACCCGGCATGAAGATAAAAAGGCATCTCCATCCGTGCCCAGTGTCCATGCTGAGGAAGATTGACTCAAGATTTTGAAGCAGATGTCAAGGAAAGAATTGGTGGTGAACGGTTCACACCTGTTTAAGTACTGCTGCACAGTGCAATGGCAGCTAGCACTGTTGATGTGGGTGCTCCTGGTGATATTCTATGCATAAAATTGGCTACAACTCGGACCCAGAAATTTATCAGGTGTAGTTGGATATGTAGGTACATGAGCAATATGACCTTGTGGATGGTTCACATCCACGTTATTTGATGAAGACTTCTTGTGGAAGCTCCTGGTTCGACTCCGGGCCAGGTCATGATTTCTATTTTTTGGTTGCGATGTTCGTCAATTCAATTTCACAAATTGTCCTCAGAGATACGATAACTCTTTTTGAAATCCTGGCTGTGGATTTTTTGGTGTTGAATTGACTCAGGACTTGGAATGACACGAGGTGCAGACTAAATAGAAGCGAGGAAAAAGGGAAGGAAGACCTGGTGGTGAATGGCTCACACCCACAGTTTGTTTTCGTATGAAATGGATATCTAATTGTTATGTGGGTTCACTTGGTTCGACTCCGAGCCAGGTCGTATGTCCTCACGATTCAGTTTTTTTTTCTCTCTTCCGCTAACAATTACCTCAAATGCTCTCGACGTCGCCGATCCTTCTCACATCTCTTAATTTGTACATGTGCAATATCTATCCCAAAACAGCCCAACGTCAACGAAGATCAGAACCTCATCTCCGTCCGTGTCCCAACTGTGCGGGTTGAGGACGATTCATAAAAAATTTCAAAAGTAAGTGGGAAAGGCCTGGTGGTGAATGGTTCACGCCTAACTGATTTCATAGCAAGTGATCTTGTGATGGTGGGTGAACCCGGTTCGACTCCGGGCCAGGTCCTAACTTTCTTCTCTAGTTTTTTTTTCTCTTTCATTTACTATTATCTTTAACACCCAGCAAGTTGCCGACCCACCAAAAAAAAATCTCTCAATTCATACGTCTATTCCAGCACCCTGTCAATAAAGATAGCTTTAATATCAGATAAGCAACACATCTCTGTCCATGCGCCAACTGTGCGTGTCCAGGAAGATTGGTGAAAGATACTGGAGAAGATGCAAAGACCTGGTGGTGACCTATACTATCTGATTAGTTGTGTAGCAGGGTTGTTGTGGGACATCTCGGTTCGACTTCGGGCCAGGTTCTAACTTCTCATGATCGAATGTTTTTTTCTCTCTTCCGCTGACAATTACCTCAAACGACTCGCTAACCCGTTTCCTTTCCTTTTTTCATCTCGCTGTCCAGACAGAACAAAGCTGTGTCGCGTCAACGAAGATAAGACCGGTGTCCAAACTGTTCGTGTCGAGGAAGATTGAGTAGCAGAGATATTGATCTGGTAGTGAATGATTCACAACTACTTTGCGTCCCGATCTTCGGGAATGAGTATCATGTAGGTACTTCCGGTTCGACTCCGGGCCAGGTCGTGATCCCGGGGTCTCCGAATTTTTTTCTCCTTGTTGCGGTGTTCACTAATTCAATTTTGTTTACTTTTATGCCATTTAAGAACAACATCCCCCTCCGTGTCCCAACTCTCCGTGTCAAGCAAGATTGAAGGTCATACTGCTGGTTCTTGAACTTTTTTTTGTTCTCTTGTCTGTTCAGCTCCTCCGCTCACCAACTCGCCGACCCTTCTTGAATCTCCTCTTAATATATATATGTACAGTATCTATCCCAAAACAGAACAAGGCTCGTCCGCGCATCAACGAAGATAAGACCAGCCCGTGTTGTTCATAAAATATCCAAAAGTCAGAAGGAAAGACCTGGTTGTGAACGGTTCACGCCCGTTCATTGTTGCCAAGAACAGTTGAAGTTATTGATGTGGGTGATCCTGGTTCGACTCCGGGCCAGGTCGTGCCCCTCTCTCACACAATTTTTATCTCTCGTCCGTTCAGCTCATTTGCTCAGCAAGTCGCTGACCCTTCTCGAATCTCGTCTTATTATATATGTCTAACCAAAACAGGCCACCGTCAACGAAGACAAGAAACACAACACCGTCCATGCCCAAACAGACCCAGTCTTGACACCTTTTCAAGGAAGATAAGACTATTGTCTGGCCTCAATTGTCAAGTGTGATTCACAAATGAAGGTGGATACTACAGGGAAGATCTGGTGGTGAATGGTTCACACATCCTATAACTGTGGCCGAGGGCCTGAAATAGTGTTTCTGGGTGGGCTTGGTTCGACTCCGGGCCAGGTCGTATCTGGCTTTATTTCAAATTTTTTCTCTCTCGTGTATAGTTATGTACATACAACATTAGCCGAGCAGCGTGTTATTGCTCACCAACTCGGCGCCGAGCCTTCTCGAATCCCTCTCGATTCTATCCCATTCGAAGACAAGACCCGTGCCCCGCTGTCCGTGTGAGGTAAGATTGATAAGGGTGCAGGAAGGATCTGGTGGTGAAAGGTTCATGCCCATGCAACATGTCTCATTTGTGTAGAGTGTTGCAGGTGATCCTGGTTCGACTCCGGGCCAGATCATCTGCTATCACCTTGTCTAGTTTTTTTTTTTTTTTCCCCCGAGCCGTACTGTTACTTGAACCTTACTTCCCTTCCCTTGCTAAATTTACTTCCTTCCAACCAGTTCGGACTGACTGTTGTATATTTTCCAGGCATGAATTTCGTAGCCTCAATAGTGTTGAGTTGACATCAAGAACTTGGAACGAGAAGCACAAGGTGCAGAGTAAATACAAGTGCCGAAATGGAGGGGAGTATGACGGGCCGTTTGTCACATTAAAAAAAAAAATTGGGAGGTTGAAAAAAAAAAACTAGGAGGTCGGAAAAAAAAAAACTGAGAGTCCAAAAAAAAAAAAATTGGGGTCAAGCTTAGGAATCCCCTCCACCTGGCTCCCTGAGGTCAAGGTAGGTATCAGCATGGATGTAGTTGGGTGAAAGGGGCCAAATTGGTGCTCATAGAGTGCCCTCAAGCGCCTCGAAGTCACCTCGGCAGCTTCGGCAGAGTGTACACAGCCACCAGATTGATCCGGACCGGAAATTTCCAGTCTCGGCTGCTTTTGAATCATGACTCAAATGTGCTTACATCCTGTAGGTAGCAACTTAAGTCAGCTATAAGGCAAACTACAGGTAATATTGCAGGGAAAAAATCTAAGTGCTAATGAACATTGCTAATTCAACAATTTAAACTTTTTTGAGGGTCCAAGACAAATAACTCAAATTGATCAATATCTGGAGCCTTTTTTTAAGCAAGATGCAATCCAATATGGTCAGAGCTCTCAATTAGCCTTCTGATTATCCTCAACCTGTGTGTATGTGCAATAGGTCGTAGATCAGTCTGGGTGAACCATCACAGATACAAGACAGGCCATATTTGGAACTATGCTAGCTGTGCATGATAATGCTGAGCTGACCAAAGTGGCCTCGTAACGTTGTTCCAAAAGCAGCCGAGATTGGAAACTTCCGATCCGGATCAATCCGGTGGCTGTGTACACTCTGCCGAAGCTGCCGAGGTGACTTCGAGGCGCTTGAGAGCACTCTATGAGAACTAATTTGGCCCCTTTCACCCAACTACATCCATACTAACACCTACCTTGACCTCAAGGAGCCAGGCCGAGGGGAATCCTAAGCTTGACCCCAAATTTTTTTTTTTTTTGGACTCTCAGTTTTTTTTTTTCCGACCTCCTAGTTTTTTTTTTTTTTTGACCTCCCAGTTTTTTTTTTTTAATGTGACGAACGGCCCGTCATAGGGGAGGGGATCTGGTGGTGAATGGTTCACACCCATAGTTTGTGGCGTCTTACAGTACAGTCCCGTCATGTGGGTGCTCTCGGTTCGACTCTGGGTCAGGTCATGAATAATTCTCTCGAATTTCTTTGTCCTCCCGTTTCAGCGTTTACATACGTACCTGAAATCGTTGAGCACCATTTTTTTGTTCAACAGGTCACTGACCCTAGCCTTTCTCTTGGCATTTGTCTATCCCCCTTGATTAGAACAAAGCCGCACCCTGTCAGTTGCAAAGAACATAAGATCCGTGCCCCAATTGTCGTTGTTGAGAAAGACTGATTAAAGATTCTGAGAAAAGCAGGGAAGACTTGGTAGTGAGCAATTTACCCCTATCTCGTGCTACCTTGTGGTAGGACTTGAGCGTGCTTGGATATCATGTAGGCACTCCCGGTTCGAAACCAGGCCAGGTTGTATCCTTTGTGTGGCTTCTTTTTCTCTTCCGTTCATCTAATTTTTTGCCTCATTTGCTCAACAAATTGTCAACCCTTCTCATCTTGATATGATCCCAAACTTCGAAACACCGAAGACTCAACACTCCATGGATGAAGATAAGACCAATGCTCTGCCTCTCCTGCTGAAGGAGATCAACAAAATATTATGAAGGGAGTAGGAAAGACCTGGTAGTGAATGGATCACACCTACACTATCTCACTTAAGTGGAGCAGGAGTTGTTATGGGACATCCTGGTTCGACTCCGGGCCAGGTCATATGTACAATCTGTTCACGGTTCTTTTGGATATCTCTTTGTTTTAGCTCATTTTGCATCATTTGCTCACCAACTCGCCAACCCTTCTTGAACTCCTTCTCCATTTGTACATTATCGATCCCAAAACTACACGATGTCAACGAAGATAGGATACATATCTCCATCCGTGTCCCCACTATTGCTGTTGAGGATGATTCACAAAAGATTCAAAAACAAGTGGAAAAGGCCTGGTGGTGAATGGTTCACGCCCAACTGGTTTCATAGCAAGTGATCTGGTAATACTGGATGCTCCCGGTTCGACTCCGGGTCAGGTCATCTCCTTCTTTCACCCATCTTTTTTTCTCTTGTCCGTTCAGCTCATTTGCTCAGCAAGTCGCCGACCCTTCTCGAATCTCCTCTTTATATATAAATGTACAGTATCTATCCCAAAACAGAACAAGTCACATCACGTCGACGAAGATAACAAACATATCTTCGTCCGTGCCCCGGCTGCCGGTGTCCGTGTTGAGAAAGCTTAGCAAAAGATTCCAAACAAAGTGTGAGGAAATAACCTGGTGGTGAACAGTTCACACCATTCACTGTTGCACCCAGAAATGGATCAGGTGTACATGGATATGTAGGTACGATCCACGAGCAATATGACCTGGTGGTGAATGGTTCACGCCTGTTCATTGTTCCGAAGCATAGCTACTAGCGGCCAGCTGGCGCCACCACGGACCTTGCTTTATTTAGCTTCTCCTGTTCTTTACTCTGTAAGATTTTAATCAATACATGTTGTGGAATCTGGACCATGTATAGGGTGTTTGGGGAGTGTTTGTTATTGGCAGATTAGATGAACTTTCCACGGATGGGATCCCTCTAGTGTTTGGAACTGTGTGGCTGAATCATGTTTGTGCCGTGTTTGTTATTGGCAGATCAGATGGACTTTCCAGCAATGACAACCCTCTGGTATTTGATGCCGTGTGGCTGCATCGTGTTTTGGCAATGTTTGTTTCTGGCAGATTTCGGTTAGGAATTCTCACTGAGGGGGACCTAGCTAAAGCAAGGTAAAAATTGTTGATGTGGCTGTTCCCGGTTCGACTCCGGGCCAGATCATCAGCTATCACCTTGTCTAGTTTTTTTTTCCCGAGCTGTACTGTTACTTAAACCTTACTTCCCTCCCCTTGCTAAATTTACTTCCTTCCAACCAATTCGGGCTGACTGTTGTATATTTTCCAGGCATGAATTCGTAGCCTCAATAGTGTTGAGTTGACATCAAGAACTTGTTACTTGGAACGAGAAGCACAAGGTTCAGAGTAAATGCAAGTGCCGAAATAGCCGGGGGAGGAGATCTGGTGGTGAGTGGTTCACGCCCATAGTTTGTAATGTTAAGAGTTGCATCATGTGGGTCCCCCCCGGTTCGATTCCAGGCCAGGTCTTATTTGTTCAAACTTCTTTTTCTTCCCGTTTCGGCATTTACATACGTATACGTACGTTGGAATCCTCGAGCAGCACCTTTTTTGTTCAACAACTCACCGACCTTGGCCCTTCTCTTGACATTTGTCTATTCAATTTGTTTCCTCAGCTAGAACAAAGCCGCATCCCATCAATAAAAATAAGACCCGTGCCTCAGCTCCTGGTGTTGAGGAAGTTCGATGAAAGAATGCAAGAGGGAAAGACTTGGTGGTGAACAGTTCACATCCACGCAAGGTATTCACTGACTGAGACCATGAATTTGTATGGGTTCTCCCGGTTTGACTCCGGGCCAGGTCATACTTGATCATCCCAACCATCTTTTTATTCATGCTGAGCCCTGCTGTATATTTTCTCCTTTCACTTTCGTTCAATTTGGACTGATATATTTCGGGCCGTGGTTTTTGTAGCTCGAGTACGTGCAATGGTGGGATGGACATAGGAATTGGAAAGTGTTTGAATGAGAACTACATGCTGTAGACTGAATACAGAAAAGGGTGCAAATGACCTGGTGATGAACAGTTCACGCCCATTCATTGTTGCAAAGAACAGTTGGAGTTTTTGATGTGGGTGCTCCGGGTTTGACTCCGGGCCAGGTCTTCAGCCAGTTGGTTCCTTTATTTTTTTTTGCTTTTCTCCCGTTAATCCAACTTTTTGCCTCATTTGCTCACCAAGTTGCCGACCCTTCTCATCTTGATATATATCATATCTATCCCAAACTTGAAACACCAAAGACTCAACACTCCATGGATGAAGATAAGACCAATGCTCTACCTCTCCACGCTGAAGGAGATCAACAAAATATTTTGAAGGGAGTAGGAAAGACCTGGTAGTGAATGGATCATGCCTACACTATCTCACTTAAGTGGAGTAGGAGTTGTTATGGGATATCCTGGTTTGATTCCGGACCAGGTCGTACTTTCTCTTCACATATTGTTTTGATCTCTCTTCGTTTTAGCTCATTTTTCCTTCATTTGCTCAACACTTAGCTCGCCGACCCATTTTACATCCTGTCTTTTTGTATCTAGCCAGAACAAAGTCGGGCCCATCAATGCAGATAAGGCTAGTGCCTCACCTCAACTGTTGAGTGACATTCACAAGTGAAGATGGGCAGGAAAGACCTGGTGGTGGATGGTTCATGCCTGCTCATTGTGGAGAAGCATAGCTAAACTTGGTGATGTGGGTGCTCTTGGCTCGACTCTGGGACAGGTCATGTTCCTCGTTGCTCATGTTTTTCTCTTCATTTTAGTTCTTTTTTGTCTCGTTTGCTCAACAAGTCGCCGACCCTCGAATCTCCTCTTAATATATAAATGTACAGTATCTAACACAAACAGCACCCCGTCAACGAAGATAAGAACGACATCTCTGTCCGTGTCCCAACTATTCGTGTTGAGGATAATCCATAAAGATTTAAAAGCAAGTGGGAAGGACCTGGTAGTGAATGGTTCACATCTACAATCCGTACATGGAAATCTTCCTATTATGTGGCTTTCCCAGTTCAACTCTGGGCTAAGTCTTCACCCAATTTGTGCCTTTTTTTTCTTTCTCCCGTTAATCTAACTTTTTGTCTCATTTGCTCACCAAGTCGCCGACCCTTCTCGAATCTCCTCAATTCGTACGTATATATATACAATATCTATCTATTCCAAAACAACGCAACGCGTCAACGAAGCTAACACCCGTACCTAATTGTCCATGTTGAAGATGATTCCAAGGAGATAGTCACAGAGGCAAGGAAGATCTGGTGGTGAACAGTTCACATCCACAAACCCTTAGGTAGATGTCGGTAGGTAAGGTTATGTGGGTACTCCCGGTTCGACTCCGGGCCAGATCGTATTCCTTCGCATCGGATTCTTTTTGATCCCTCTTCGTTTTAGCTCATTTTTGCCTCATTTACTCACCAACATGCCGACCCCGGGCCTTCTTGAACTCCCTCTCCATTTGTACATTACTGATCCTAAAACAGCACGATGTCAACGAAGATAAGAAACATATCTCCGTCCGTGCCCAGTGTCCATGTTGAGGAAGATTGACTCCACATTTTGAAGCAGGTGTCAAGGAAAGAATTGGTGGTGAACGGTTCACACCCATTCACTGCTGCATAGTGCAATTGCAGCTGTTGATGTGGGTGCTCCAGGTGATATTCTATGCATAACATTTCCTACTCGGCCGCACCCAGAAATGTATCAGGTGTACATGGATATGTAGGTACGATACACAAGCAATATGGTCTGGTGGTGAATGGTTCAGATCTACGTTGTTTGACCATGCTACCTCATATGTAGGCTTGTGGAAGCTCCCGGTTCGACTCCGGGTCAGGTCTTCACCCAATTTGTGCCTTTTTTTTGCCTTTCTCCCGTTCATCTAACTTTTTGCCTCATTTGGTCACCAAGTCGCCGATCCTTCTCCTCTGAATATGTACAGTATCTAACCCAAATTTAAACAGCACAACGCCAATGAAGATAAGAAACACACCTCCCTCCGTGTCCCAACTCTCGGTGTCGAGTCAGATTGACGAAAAGGCATAGGGAATACCTGGTAGGGAATGGTTCCCACCCACGCAACGTTCATTTCCATTGACTTTGACTTTGCTGTGGGAGCTCTCGGTTCGACTCCGGGGCAGGTCCTACCCCATTGGTTCTCCTTTTTTTTCAGGTTTGCCGACTGACGCCTTTCTCCTCAATATGCACAGTATCTATCCCAAAACAGCACAACGTCTACGAAGATAAGAAACATCTCCCTCCGTGTCAAGCAGGATTGAAGAAAGAAGTAGGAGAAACCTCGTAGGGAACGGCTCCCACCCACGCAACGTTCGCTACAATGACCACGGTAATAAATTTACTGTGGGTGTTTCCGGTTCGACTCCGGGCCAGGTCGTGACTATATATCGTCCAGTTTTTGTTTTCCTTTTTCTCTTCCATTCATCTATTTGCCTCATTTGCTCACCACGTTGCCTACCCTTCTCAAATCTCCTCTTATCTATCCCAAAACAGAACATCCCTGTCCGTGCCCAGTGTCCATGTTGAGGCAGAATTGACTCAAGATTTTGAAGTAGATGTAAGGAAAGAGTTGGTGGTGAACGGTTCACACCTATTCGCTGCTGCATAGTGCAATTGCAGCTGTCGATGTGGGTGGCCCCGGTGATATTCTATGCATAAAATTTGCTACTCGGCCGCACTCAGGAATGTATCTGGTGTACATGGATATGTAGGTATGATAATTAAGCAACATGATCTGGTGGTGGACGGTTCATATCCATGTTGCCTTGTATAGTCGTGCATGACAGTATGGGAGGTCCCGGTTCGACTCCGGGCCACGTCTTCATCCAGTTTGTTCCTCTTTTTTGGCCTTTCTCCCGTTAATCTAAATTTTTGCCTCATTTGCGCACCAAGTCGCTGACCCTTCTCGAATCTCGTCTTATTATATACGTCTAACCAAAACAGGCCACTGTCAACGAAGATAAGAATGACATCTCCGTCTGTGCCCGAACGGTCCGTGTTGAGGATGAATCACAAAGGATTCAAAAGCAAACGGGAAAGATCTGGTAGTGAACGGTTCACACCTACTTTGTGTTCTCATCCTTTTGTGCCCGAATACTTATCACGTAGGGACTCTCGGTTCGACTCCGGGCCACGTCGTAACTCCTCTCGCTTCCATTCTTTTTCCTTTTTGCTTCCGCTAACAATTGCTTTGAACACTCAGCAAGTTGTCGACCCTTCTCGAATCCCTCTTTATATACATTATCTATCCCAAAACAGATCGAATCTCGACCACGTGTCAACGAAGATAAGACCACTGACAGTCCTTAGCTGTCATTGTCGATCCAATTTCACGAGAGAAACCACAAGAGGAAGGCCTGGTGATGAATAGTTCACATTGACTACGGGTGTGGGGTCTGGAAATGTACGTTAAGTGGGTGCTCCTGGTTCGACTCCAGGCCAGGTCATATAGTTGGTCTCTCAATTTCTTTTTGTTCTCTTGTCTGTTCAGCTCATCCGCTCACCAACTCGCCGACTCTTCTCAAATCTCCTCTCCATTTGTACAAAATCTATCCTAAAACAGACCCAAGTCAATGCGACAACCAGGATAAGACCCTTGCCCAATTGTCAGTGTAGAGGAACATTGATAGAATATTCAAAGCAAAAAGGAAAGACCTGGTTGTGAACGGTTCACACCCACTGAGCTTAAATTGGATAAGTATATACCTTGTGGGAGCCCCTGGTTCGACTCCGGGTCAGGTTGTAGACCTCGGTAACCTAAATTTTTTGTCTTCTGCTAACCAATATCTCCAATGCTTAACAAGTCGCCGACTCTTCTCGTATCTCTTCTCAATAACTATGCATGATATCTCTCCCAAAACAAACCAAGTCTCGACACCCCATCAAGGAAGATACGACTAGTGGCTGGCCTCAGCTGTCGACTGAGATTCACGAACAAAGATATGTAGGAAAGGCCTGGTGGTGGGTGGCTCACTCCCGTGCAATGTTGTTACTACGACTGGCATTGATTGTGGGTCGACTCCGGGCCAGGTCATGTTCCCTATCACCTATATTTTTCGCTTCATTTTTAGCTCTTTCTTGTCTCGTTTGCTCAACAAATGGCCGACCCTTGCATCTCCTCAATTCGTACGTATACAATATCTATCCCAAAATAGCCCAACGTCAACGAAGATCAGAACCTCATCTCCGCCTTGCGCCAACTGTCCGTGTTGAGGATAATCCATAAAGATTTAAAAGCAAGTGGGAAGGACCTGGTAGTGAACGGTTCACATCTACAATCTGTACATCAAAATCTTCACGTTATGTAGCTTTCCCGGTTCAACTTCGGGCCAGGTCATGTCCCATCCTTGCCCCTTTTTTTTATTTCTCGTCCGTTCAGCTCATTCGTTCAGCAAGTCGCTGACCCTTCTCGCATCTCCTTTCCATTTGTACAAAACAGCCAAGACTCAACAGCTCGGCATGAAGATAAGAAACATATCTCCGTTCATGCCCATTGTCCATGTTGAGGAAAATTGACTCAAGATTTTGAAGTAAATATCAAGGAAAGAATCAGTGGTGAACGTCCACTGTTGTATAGTGCAATTGTAGCTATTGATGTGGGCGCCCCCGGTGATAGTCTATGCATGAAATTTGCTACTGAGGTCACTCGGCCACACCCAGAAATGTGTTAAGTGTACGTGGGTATGTAGCTATAGTATGTGAGCAACATGACCTGGTGGTGAATGGTTCATGTCCACATTGTCTGTGCATCAATAAAGTCCGGTTGTGGAAGGTTCTGGTTCGACTCCGGGCCAGGTCTTCACCCAATTTGTGCCTTTTTTTGCCTTTCTCCCGTTAATCTAACTCTTTGTCTCATTTGCTCACCAAGTCGCCAACCCTTCTCGCATCTCCTCTTAATTGGTACATTATCTATCCCAAAATGGACCAAAGTCAATGCGACAACGAAGATAAGACCAGCGCCCCACTGTCCGTTCTGAAGATGATTCATAGAATATTCAAAAGCAAGTGGGAAAGGCCTGGTAGTGAATGGGTCACGCCCACTGAGCTTCAATAGATTGCTGGATAAGTGTGTGGGAGGTCCTGGTTTGACTCCGGGCCAGGTCATATGTCCTCTGCAAGGGTTTTTTCTTTTTCTCTCTTCTGTTCATCTAATTTTTGCCTCGTTTGCTCAACACTTAGTTTGCCGACCCATTTTACATCCCGTCTTTTTGTATCTACCTATCCGGAGCCAGAACCGTGTGACAAAGCTGCGTCGCGTCAGACTAATGCCTCACCTCAGCTGTGGAGTGAGATTCACAAAGGAAGGTAGGTAGGGAAGACCTGGTGGTGAATGGTTCACACCGATTACTGTTGCAAAGTATGATTTGAACTGTTGATGTGGGCAATCCCAGTTCGACTCTGAGCCAGGTCGTGTCCCATCCTTGCCCCTTTTTTTTATTTCTCGTCCGTTCAGCTCATCCGCTCAGCAAGTCGCCGACCCTTATCGAATCTCCTCTTAATATATATGTACATGTTGTAAATAAAGCGTGGAGGGCGAGAATAGAGCAAGAGATACTATGAGTTTGCAATAGCACTGTTGGGTGAAAAGACTGCTTTAGAGCAAACTGATGCTCTAGCAGGATTTAACTGCTGGCTTATATACTACATGGAATTGTATCTAGAATATTCTACTAGTATCTACGTGAATCCTGAACTGTCCATATTAGTAAGTATGCCCGAAGGCCGAGCTGTCAATCAATATTTCCAACAGTACAGTATCTAACTCAAACAGCACCCTGTCAACGAAGATAAGAACGACATCTCTGTCCGTGCCCGAACGGTCCGTGTTGAGGACGAATCACACAGGAATCAAAAGTAAGTGGGAAAGACCTGGTCGTGAACGGTTCACACCTCCTTGCATTAGGGTTCGGTCGCACTCGGATATTACGTAGGTATTCCTGGTTCGGCTCCTGGCCAGGTCATACAGACGAAGAATTTTTTTTTTGTTGCGGTGTTCACTTGCTTCCTTTTCTTCAATTCGGGCAAATTTAGATACAATAGACGTTTTTTCCTTGCAGGAATTTCGTAGCTGCAATGGTGTCGACTCGACATTACGAACTTGGAATGAGGACATGAAGTGCAGACTAAATAGAAGCGAGGAAAGGTAGGAGGAAGACCTGGTGGTGAATGGTTCACGCCCATTCATTGTTCCGAAGCATAGCTAAAATTGTTGATGTGGGGGCTCCTGGTTCGACTCCGGGCCAGGTTATATTTCTTCCTTCACTCATTTTTTATCTCGTCCGTTCCGCTCATTTGTTCAGCAAGTCGCTGATCCTTCTCGAATCTCCTCTTAATATATATATGTACAGTATCTAACCTGAAACAGCACCCTGCCAACGAAGATAAGAACGAAATCTCCGTCCGTGCCCCAGCTGTCTGTGTTGAGGATGAATCACATAGGATTCAAAAGCAAGTGGGAAAGATCTGGTTGTGAACGGTTCACACCTACTTTGTATTCTGATCCTTCTGTGCCCGAATACTTACCACGTAGGGACTCCCGGTTCGACTCCGGGCCAGGTTGTAACTCCTCTCGCTTCCATTCTTTTTCATTTTTGCTTCCGCTAACAATTACTTTGAATACTCAGCAAGTTGTCGACCCTTCTCGAATCCCTCTCAATTCATACAGTATCTATCCCAAAACACCACCAAGCCTCGTCAATATCTCAACGAGGATGAGAACAGTGCCCGAGCTGCTGTTCACCTCGAGGTCGAAGATTATATATACAGAGAGCAGGTACTTAGACAGGGAAGACCTGGTGGTGAATGGTTCACTAATGTTCAATGTTACTGGGAACAGTTATTGATGTGTGTGTTCCCGGTTCGACTCCGGGTCAGGTCATCTTCTTCTCTCAGGGATTTTTTTTTTCTCATCCGTTCAGCTCCTTTGCTCATCAAGTTGCCGACCCTTCTCGAATCTTCTCTTAATATATATACAGTATCTATCCCAAAATAGAACTAGTCGCGTCGACGAAGATAAGAACATCTCCGTCCGTGCCCCGGCTGCCAGTGTCCGTGTTGAGAAAGCTTAATAAAAGATTTCAAACAAAGGAAAGAATTAGTGGTGAATGGGTCACACCTGTTCAAGTACTGTTGCATAGTGCAATTGCAGCTGTCGATGTGGGTGCTCCCGGTGATAATCTATACATAAATAAAATTTGCTATAGAGGTCACTCGGCCGCACCCAGAAATGTATCAGGTGTACGTGGATATGCAAGTATGATACAGCAGTGACAAGATCTGGTGGTGAATGGTTCACATCCACGTTGCTTGACCATGCTACCTCATATGTGGGCTTGTGGAAGCTCCCGGTTCGATTCCGGGCCAGGTCTTCACCCATTTGATTTCATTTTTTTTGCCTTTCTCCCGTTAATCTAACTTTTTGTCTCATTTGCTCAACAAATTGTCGACCCTTCTCGAATCTTGTCTTATTATATATGTCTAGCCCAAACAGAGCAACGTCAACGAAGATAAGACTGACATCTCCGTCCTTGTGCCAACTCTCCGTGTCAAGTAAGATTGATGGAACAAGTAGGAAAGACCTGGTGGGGAGCGGCTCCCACTCATGCAATATATTCATAATCAGCTGCTAGAACTTGTTGTAGGTGGTCCTGGTTCGACTCCGGGCCAGGTCTTAACCCAATTGGTCCTCCTTTTTTCCCTCTCTTCCGTTGATCCCACTTTTTGCCTCATTTGCTCGACACTTGGGTTGCCGACCCTTTGCGAAACCCTCGCAATATGCACAATATCTATCCCAGAACAGACCCAGTCTCGACAATGCGTCAAATGCACTGAAGATAAGACCAGTGCCCACTGTCCGTGTTGAGAGATTAATCAAAGATATATTCAATTGTTAACTGAGTGGAGCCGAGGAGGGTAGAGAGGAAGACCTGGCGGTGAATGGTTCACGCCCGCTGAGCTTTACAAGTCGTGTATACTTCTATGTCGTGGGAATCCCGGTTCGACTCCGGGTCAGGTCGTACTCTTTTGGGTTGTACTCTTTTTGATCCTCTCCGGTTCAGCTCATTTTTTGCCTCATTTGCTGGCCAAGTCGCCGACCCTTCTCGAATCTCCTCTTGTTATATACAGTATATAACCCAAACAGCACCCCGTCAACGAAGATAACCTTAATATCAGATAAGCAACACATCTCTGTCCATGCGCCAACTGTGTGTGTGTCAAGGAAGATTACTGAAAGATACTGAAGAGGGTGCAAAAGGCCTGACGGTGAATGGTTCACACCCACTGGGTGTTATACTGTGCAAAAGATGTACGTCAAGCGGGTGAACCTGGTTCGACTCCGAGCTAGGTCATAAACATCTCGTTGGTGAGCTTTTTTTTCTCTCGTCCGTTCAGCTCATTCTTGCCTCATTTGTCTCATTTGCTCACCAAGTCGCCGACCCTTCTCTCAATATGTATAGTATCTAACCCAAACAGCACAACGCCAACGAAGATAAGAAACGTCTCCCTCCGTGTCTCAACTCTCCGTGTCGAGTCAGATTGACGAAAGGATAAAGGAAAGACCTGGTGGGGAACGGCTCCGACCCACGCAATATATTCGACAGTCGGACGCTACGAACTTGTTGCAGGTGGTCCCGGTTCGACTCCGGGCTAGGTCGTATATGTATTTCTTCTCACCTTTTTTTTTCTCCTTTACGTTCGCGGATCGATGCCTTTTTCCTCAATATATATGTACACTATCTAACCCAAGCACAATATCAACGAAGATAAGAAGACACCTCCGTCCGTGTCCCAACTCGCCGTGTCAGGTAAGGTTGAAAAAGTAAGTTGGAAGGACCTGGTAGGGAACGGTTCCCACCCACCCAATGTTCATCTCTCTTGACTTTGAATTTGCTGTGGGCCCTCTCGGTTCGACTCCGGGCTAGGTTGTAACTATAAATTGTCCTTTTTTTTTCCTCTCTCTCTCCCGTTAATCTAACTTTTTGCCTCATTTGCCCACCAAGTCACCGACCCTTCTCTCAATATGTACCATATGCACACTATCTAATACCCCATCAACAAAGATAAGAACGACATCTCCGTCCATGCCCAACTCTCGGTGTCGACTCAGATTGACGAAAAGATGCAGGAACACCTGGTGGGGGGCGGCTCCCGCCCACGCAACGTCTGCTATGGTCAATGGGGTAATGAATTTACTGTGGGTGCTTTCGGTTCGACTCCGGGCCAGGTCATGTTGTTGTCCTCCGACCTTTTTTTGTTCTCTTGTCTGTTCAGTTCATCTGCTCAGCAAGTCGCCGACCCTTATCGAGTCTTCTCTATATATATAAATGTACAGTATCTATCCCGAGACAGAACAATGTCAACGAAGATAACAAACATATCTCCGTCCGTGCCCAGTGTCCATGCTGAGGAAGAATGACTCAAGATCTTGAAGCAGAAAGAATCGGTGGTGAACTGTTCACACCTGCATAGTGCCATTGCAGCCGTCGATGTGGGCGCTCCCGGTGATATTCTATGCATAACATTTGCTACTCGGCCGCACCCAGAAGTGTACGTGGATATATAGGTACGATCCATGAGCAATATGACCCGGTGGTGAGTGGTTCACGCCTACAATTCATTTCCCCTGAATGCATATTTAATTGTTATATGGGTGCTCCCGGTTTGACTCCGGGCCAGGTCATGGCCCATTGTCGGTACTTCTTTTTATTTCTCGTCTGTTCAGCTCATCCGTTCAGCAAGTCGCCGACCCTTGTCGAATCTCCTCTTAATATATATGTACGGTATCTAACCCAAAACAGAACAAAACTGCATCACATCGCCTCGACGAAGATAAGACTAGCGCCCCACCGTCCGTGTTGAGTATGATACATAAAATATTCAAAAGGCAAAAGGAAAGACCTGGTTGTGAATGGTTCACACCCACTGAGCTTAAATTGGGATAAGTACATACCTTGTGGGAGCTCCCGGTTCGACACCGGGCCAGGTTGTACACCTGGGGTATTCTGATTCTTTTTGTCTTCTTAACCAATATCTCCAATGCTCAACAAGCTGCCGACCCTTCTCGAAACTCTTCTCAATAAGAACTATGCATGATATCTCTCCCAAACCAGACCAAGTCTCGACATTCCATCAAGGAAGATACGACTAGTGGTTGGCCTCAGCTGTCGAGTAAAATTTACAAACGAAGATGGATAGGAAAGACCTGGTTGTGAACGGTTCACGCCCGTTTAATGTTGCTACGAATAGTTGGACTTGTTGATGTGGGTGATCCCGGTTCGACTCCGGGCCAGGTCATGTTCTTCTTCCATGGTTCTTTTTTCTCTCATCCGTTCAGCTCATTTGCTCAACAAATCGCCGACCCTTCTCGAATCTCCACTTAATATATAAATGTACAGTCTCTATCCCGAAACAGAACAAGTCGCGTCAACGAAGATAAGAACGTGTCCCGACTGTCAGTGGTGAACCGTTCACACCCATTCACTGTTGCATACTGCGATTGCAGCTGTCGATGTGGCCGCTCCCGGCGATATTCTAAGCATAAAATCCGCTACTGAGATAACTCGGCCGCACCCAGAAATGTATCCAGTGTACGTGGATATGCAGGTGCGAGATGTGAGTAATATGACTTGGTGGTGAATGGTTCACACCCGCTGAGCTTGACAAGCCAATTGTACATCTATGTTGTGGGAATCCTGGTTCGACTCCGGGCCGGGTCGTATTCCCTCTTTGCGGTTTTTCTATCTTTCCTCGTTTTAGCTCATTTTTGCCTCATTTGCTCAGCAAGTCGCCGACCCTTCTCGAATCTCCTCTTTATATAACTATCCCAAAACAGAACAAGTCGCGTCGACGAAGATAAGAAACATATCTCCGTCCATGTGCCAGCTGTGCGTGTCAGGGAAGATTGATGGAAGAAGTAAGAAAGACCTGGTAGGGAAAGGTTCCCACCCACGCAACGTTGATTTCCATTGACTTTGACTTTGCTGTGGGCGTTCTCGGTTCGACTCCGGGCCAGGTCGTGACTATCAATCGTCCAGGTTTTTTTTTTTTCCCTTTTTATCTCCCGTTAATCAAACTTTTTGCCTCATTTGCTCACCAAGTGGCCGACCCTTGTCTCAATATGTACAGTATGTACGCTGTCTAACCCAAACAGCACAACGTCAACGAAGATAAGAACCTCATCACCGTCCGTTTCCCAGCCATCCGCGCTGAGGAAGAATCACACTGAGAAAGGATATTAGATTCAAAGGTGAAAGGCCTGGTGGTGAATGGTTCGCGCCTACGCAATGTTCATGTCCGTTAATTCCTCTGTTGTGGGTGCTCTCGGTTCGACTCCGGGCCAGGTCGTGTTCGGGTTTCCTCTTACCTTCTTTTTTTCTCCTTTACGTTCGCGGACCGATGCCTTTTCCCTCAATATGTCCATTATCTATCCCAAAATAGCCCAACGTCAACGAAGATCAGAACCTCATCTCCGTCCGCGCCCCAACTATTCGTGTTGAGGATAATCCATAAAGATTTAAAAGCAAGTGGGACAGACCTGGTCGTGAACGGTTCACATCTACAATCCGTACATGGAAATCTTCCTATTATGTGGCTTTCCCAGTTCGACTCTGGGCTAGGTCTTCACCCAGCTGGTTCTTTTTTTTTTTTTTTGCCTTTCTTCCGCTAATCTAACTTTTTGCCTCATTTGCCGACCAAGTCGCCGACCCTTCTCAATATGTACAGTATCTAACCCAAAACAGCACAACGTCAACGGAGACCGACATCTCCGTCCATGCCCAACTCTCGGTGTCGAGTCAGATTGAAGAAAGAAGTAGGAAAGACCTGGTAGGGAACGGCTCCCATCCACGCAATATATTTATGGTCAGACACTATGAACTTGTTGCAGGTAGTCCCGGTTCGACTCCGGGCCAGGTCTTGGCCCAGTTGATTCCTCTTTTTTGCTTCTCTCCTACTAATCTAACGTTTTGCCTCATTTGTCGACCCTTCTCTCAATATGCACCCAAACAGCACCCTGTCAACGAAGATAAGAAACACATCCCACTCCGTGTCCCAACTCTCCGTGTCAACCCAGATTGAAGAAAGAAGTAGGGAAGACCTGGTAGGGGACGGTTCCCACCCACGCAACGTTCGTGTTTAGTGATTTTGAATTTGCTATGGGTGCTCCCGGTTCGACTCCGGGGCAGATCCTGCCCAGTTCATCCCCTTTTTTTTTTTGTCCTTTTTCCCTCCCGTTAATCTAACTTTTTGCCTCATTTGCTCACCAAGTCGCCGACCCTTCTCTCAATATGTACACTATCTATCCCAAAACAGAACAACGTCAACGAAGATAAGAACCTCATCTCCGGCCGCGCCAAGGCTTTTTTGGTCCCCGTCAAAGGCAGATCTCGGCGTCGGCGCCCGATATAGGCGAATCCTGGATCTCGCCAAGCGCAATCCCCATCAAATCTCGTCGATCAGCGAGATTTCATTTTGTCTCACCACCCTTGGGTGTTCCCACTGTCTGCCTGTCTGGGTTTGCGTTGTGTCTGTCTGGCTGTCTTCCGCCTGGCGATAGAGCAACACAGGATTCGTGCCTTGATAGGTACATCACGCCGATGGGCGACACCGAGGACGGCAGATCGAATGCTACGGCGAAACGAGACGGGAAGGATGAGTGTGACTGAAGAGGCCGGTGGCGTCTGCGAACCGAACCACATTGCGGTGTTCTTTTCTTATATTACCGCCCGCACGAGCTTCGTCCGCGCTTTCTTCTTTTGCTGCCTTTGCTCTTTGCGTCCAGTCGTCGTCTGAGGTCGAAGAAGCCATGGCCCGCCCCGCCCCGCTCGACTTTACCGCCCCGCCCGTCCCCCGCAACCCCAACGCGTCCTCGACCAAAAACACCGGCGACGACTCGGCCCCGTCGTCGCCCACCGCCGCCACGCGCCCCAACACCGGCACCGGCTCGGGCTCGCGCGGCGCCTCCCCGCCCGTCACCCCCCGCTCCCTCAGCTTCCTCACCCCGCCGCCCTTGCCCTCCCCGCCCCTCCCCCACGCAAACGGCGCTGCGGTGAACCCGTTCTCGCCCCCCGCGTCCGTGCGCTCCTTCTCCGCGACGTCCTTCGGGCCCAACACCCCCGGCGCCGGTGCCGGCGCGGACACCCCCGCCGCGCACCACACCCCGCACGGCTCCATCAGCGGCGCCAACAGGGCAGGCGAGGGGTACCCCTTCCCGAACTTGTCCCCGGGGAGCACCCGCGCGTCCTCGCTCGTCGACGTCCCGCGTGCGTTCTCCACCTATAGCATGGCTGCTGCGCCGCGCGGGAGCATGAGCCGCCCCAGCACGGGCACGAGCCTGCACCCCGCACACGCGGCGGCGAACACGCCGTTCGCGTCGGGGAACCCGTCCGTCGTGGACACCACGAACGGCGGGACGACCACGCCTGGGGGCGGGAAGCCCGGCAAGCGCGACACGTTCGCGTCCCCGCCCTCGCGCCCCATGACGATCTACTCGGCGCCCAGCACCGCGCGCCTGAGGAGGGAGAGGCCCAAGAGCACGGCGATTTTGGTCCCTGGGGAGGTCGAGGTGGATGAGAAGGGTGAGTGGTTTCTTGCGACAATTCGTTTGTGCGGACTTTGTGTGAGCTCTGTCGTTTTGGGGGTGGCTTGTTTTCTGCTGGCTTTCGTGTTTTTCTGCTCGCTTTCGGGAGGGGCGTCTTTGGAGGGAGTGCTCCCTTGGCTTGGCTGGGCCGTTCTTTCCTCGCTCCCCTGGCTTGCCTTGGCGCTTTTGTGCCTCTTCCGCCTGCTTTTGCCGACTTGCTTTGCTTTATTTGAGCCTGTCTTTGGGCCTTCTGCCTCCCCACCTCTCTCTAAAAAAAAAATATGATGGAAACGAGCCCGCTAACACCACCCCACAGGCAAGAAACAGCTCCCCGCCACCCGCCGCCCCACCCTCCGCACCACCCTGCACAAGCCCTGGGTCGGGCGCGAGAACCAGGACCCAAAGGCAAGATGGGCGTATTGGATTACGTATGCCGCGATTTGTGTTGGTGAGCGTTTTGTCCTTGTCTTCTACGTATTCTTCTCCGACCGTCGATACGAGTCTCCGAATGTGCGGAGCCGCGCTTTGTCGTGCGCCTCCCCGCGCGTTTTTGTTTTTCAAAGAATCTCGCCACCCCTGAGCCGCTCGCTAACCCACACACAGGCATCGCCGCCGGCGCCGTCCGCGCCTACACAGGCTGGAAAGGCGTCCTATTGCTCGAGGGCCCGCTCTGCCCCGTCATGCTCGAGGACTTTACCAACACCGACACCGCGACGCTGTTTGGGAGCGGCGTCGCGGGCGAGGGGGGCACGTTCTTTAGGGAGGTGGATGCGAGTGGGTTTGGGTGAGTCGCGTTCTTGCCCCGCATGTTTTTCTGCATCTGCGAGGTTTGTGGGGGAGTTGAGAGCGAGTTCGGAGTGTCGAGAGTGTCGAGAGTGTTGTCGAGAGGTTGTGGCCGGCGCGGGCTTTGTTTTTATTCGATTTGGGGTTGAGCGATTTGGTGGGAGCGGAGAGCTTGCTGAGGAGGGGGGGTTTGGGTGGAGGGGAAGGGGAGTTGATAGCTGGGGAGGCGTGGTGTGGTGTGGTGGCGAGGGGGGCGTGGTGTGGTGGCGAGGTGTGCGTGCAGGGGAGGAGCACCGAGCACCAAGCGGGGTACGATGGGGAAGCCACGCTCGAGCCCGACGTGGAGTGTGGCTGCGCCAATTGCACCCTAGAAGGCACGATGTGCCCTCCCCTCCCCTCACCCTCTTCTTTTCTTTGTTCCTCGATGCCCCCTCCCGTAACGCGCTCGCTAACTCCTCTCGCCTATAGGAACGGCGAATTCGAAATGACGACCGCGAGCGACGCCAACTCGTTCGTGTACAACAACCAGCTGTACCTCGTCCCGACCCTCACGAGCACGGTGATCCCGGAGAGCAGTATCCTCGGTGAGCTTCCTTTCCCCCTCCTCCTCGCTCCCTTCCCCGTCCCCTTCCCTTTCGCTCGCTCGCTTCCCTCCCCTCCTTCTATGTATGTGCCTACGAGCTCACTAACGCTCGCCTCGCTCGCAGACGGCGCGATCTACAACCTCACCGGCTGCACGTACAACATCACGCACTCGACCGGGTACAGCACCACCGGGTTCGGCTCGGCGGGGATCAACTCGACCGAGGGTGAGGGCAGCGGCGGCAATGGTGCCGCTGGGATTGGTGAGTCGCGGTTTCTTTCACACAAATGCCCTCCAAGCACTTTTTCGAAAAAAAAAAAAAAAAATCTTCGTGCTTTTTAAAATCTCCGTGCTTTTTTTAAAATCTTCGTCTTTTTGTGGAAAAAATCGTGATGCTAACGCACGCCCACAGCCCCCGACACCGACCTCGACCTCGCCGCGTACCTCGCCGCGTGCTCCGCGGTGTCGAACGCGACGGAGGGCAAGATCATCCCGCCTGTGATGAGTGCGCGGATTAGTACGAGGAAGAGTGCGAGCTTGAAGTGCGTGTCTTGCGATTCTTTGCGTCTTCTCTTCTTATCGTATCGGTGCTTCGTTGCCTTTGTTGCCTTTGTTGCGCATCGCGTTCCTCGCTGCGTCCCGCGGCGATGGACGCACGCGTGGACGGACCCACATCTGGCGTCGCGGGAATATCTGCACGCGTTGCTGGATGCACGCAGCCCTTCTCCCGCGCATCTTCCCTTCCTGCTCCTTCCCCTCCTTCGCATCCCTTCTTCCTTCGCTCGCCGGCATCGACGCTAACCTTATTGCCCAACAGATTCGGCCGCGTCGAAGTCCGCGCAAAGCTCCCCACCGGCGACTGGCTCTGGCCCGCAATCTGGATGTTGCCCGTCGACAACGTGTACGGCGCGTGGCCGCTCAGCGGGGAGATTGACATTATGGAGGCGCGCGGGAATGGACCGAGTTATCCGAAGCAGTGCGTGCTCTCCCCCTTGTTGCATGCAGCACTAACGTTTGTTCGTCGCGCAGGGGCATCAACTACGTCCGCTCGTCGCTCAACTGGGGCCCTGCGACTTTCCTGAACGCGGTCGCGAAGACGTATGGGTGGCTGATGCAGCGCCGTGGGCGGTACGACGATGGGTTCCATACGTATACGTTGGAGTGGGATGAGAGGTTTATGTGCGTGTCTCTTCCTCTTTCCCCTCCTCCTCCATCCTTCCTCGTTGACCCACGCTAACCCCCACTCCACAGCCGCACATACGTCGACTCGCGCCTGGCCGTCGTCTACGGCACGCCGATCAAGCAGTCCTTCTGGGAGCGCGGCGACTTCCCCAACGTCGTGCAGAACGGCACACAGAGCGTCGTCCTTGAGAATCCGTGGGTGAATGGGACCAAGGCGGCGCCGTTTGATCAATGTACGTCCCGGTCGTGCATTTCGAAGTCAAGAAGACAGATACTGACGATGCGCTATGTGCAGCCTTCTACCTGATCATGAACATCGCGGTCGGCGGGACGAACGGGTGGTTCCCTGATGGGCCGGAGAAGCCCTGGCTCGATGGCTCGGGCTGTACGTCTTGTTCCCTGTTCTGTGAAATTGTGCTAAACTGACGATGCGTGCAGCCGCCGCCCTCGACTTCCTGCGCGCGCAGGACCAGTGGTACCCGACGTGGCCGAGCAATACCTACGGGCGTGCGATGGTTATGTGCGTTCTCCCTCTCGCTGTGCCAAATGACAGGAAACTGATGATAAATGCAGCGACTCGGTGAAGATGTGGGAGAAGTGCTGAGTCTGAGCGCGGCGTTTCTTCCTGGCTCGTTTCCCTCTTCTTGTGGCTCCCACTTTCGGTAATACCTGGCACGACTCGCACAAACGCACGCATGGCACCTTGGACTCGGACACGACTCGAGCACACATACATTCATTTCTCGTTGACCATCCTTCTCGCTACCTATCCTTCCTGCTACCCGTCTTTCCCGCTACGTTACTCGTTATCGCTATGCACATATCGTACACTCAACTACAAACATTCTCTTCCTTCAAGTCTCCGCTGTTTGGGCTTCTCTCTAATATTTACGCCCTTCAGCTCACTTCTTTCATTCTTGATCGTCCACTCATCCATCCATCCGCACACCCGTCATATCCACACTCCGTTTTTGCGACGCACCATACGACGTGTTATTTTATTTTTGGTCCAGGGGACGACGGGACGGGAAAGGAAATAGCTATACCTAGCTACATGTACAGGCCGGATGCATGCATGCACATACATAGACAATGCGACGGCTCGAATCCAAGCGTATTCGGTACAAGGATAGGAACGAGGAACGACCTACATACCGAACGTATGCAGTAAATATACAATAGATTGTACCTTCAATGACGTTTTGGCACTTGGCATAGGCAGGAAGAATGGAATTGGATGTCGAAAACGTCGAGTTTTTTCTAGCGCTCAGGGGCCGACGGATAAACGGGTGAAAACAAGGCGACGATCCAACGGAACGGAAAGAAGGACGACGTCGACGACATGGATATAATTGTCGGTAAGCGCAAGGGGCACGGAAATAGGACTCGGATACGTATGATGGATGGACGCGTTTTCTGTTGGCAGTCAGTCAATGACAGCGATGATCCAGGGGATGGATGTCGAAGCTGAAGAACGCGCGCGCCTGCGCAGATAGGCGGGTCCGAATAAATAGACACGGCGGATGCAATTATATGCAAGCGCCGGTACCTCTGTGCTGTTTTTGACGCTTCTGTTTTTTGACGCTGCCGCTCAATTGGCACAGGCGGCCGCCCGGCGGCGGCGGAGATTCGTCGGCAGCGTCGGATCGTCAGTTGGCCGTTTGTCGCGGGTGTCAGCCTGTCTGGAGTGGGTGAGTCTCGAATTCGAAGACGTTGGGGAGCATGTGGTAGCTTAGATCCAGAATGAGTGACGTCGACGCGCCTGACGGTTGGGTTTGGTTTCAAGCTCAGGTATAATTATGTGCTGTCTATAAGTTGCGATGGGGAAGGATGGACTTCGGACAACGAATGTTGCGGCATTGCCGTGCCGAAGAGTTGTTCAGGCGCTCTTGGAATAGAATTGATTCAATTGAGTTTGTTCAACTTCCCGGTACTATACTTATAATTTTTGCTCTTTTGGACCCTGATTTGCGTCGATAATTCATCTAACACGCTAGATGAGCTCAACATTTGCCCTGAAACCGCTTCGTCGCGTCCAGGGACAAGTTCAGAACGCGTCATTGAGCCATCACATGGTCTTGTTCGACATTCGGCTTTTCGGTCGTCGTCCCTCCGATATTGACAGGATCAGCGAATCCAAACAACCGCTCACATCCAAAACGGGTAATTTTGTGAATGCTGCATACAGAAGTGTGTAATGGGCCATAAAAACTTCAATGAAGCTTTTCAGATAGCGAAGAACTACTGGAAAGGAATCAACAAATTTCATTATGAAATATTTGTTCCGAAATTCAAACCACATTACATAGTATCTGCGTGTGGCTGTTCCTTCACTGTTATGTTCGAGGTCTCTTTGTGCCTATGACACGATTTTCCGTTCACATTCCCGAATAAAATCACATTGATTCGCAAAACCCAGTAAAACGACGGAGCGCATATAAGTAACCCAAGAAGAGAGTAGAACTCGATTAGAACCCAAGTGCGACCAGTGTCTGATTGAAGCCTTCGGCAACAAAGAACTGGGACGCATCGAGCATCCTGATTGAAACGGGTCTGTCAGCGATCGAGAACTTATACATTTCAACATACATTCTGGTGACCAAGACGAGTGAACCCGGAGAGGTGACATTAAGCTGCAATGACGTTTTTGCGATGATAGGATCGAGGACTGCAATCATTCGCGGGAATTGGGGTACTGCGCCAGTACGAATAATTCCGGAAAGACTGCTTGAAAGGAGTCTGCACGCGAATTCAGTTCACAAGACTTCGATTCGGTCTCGATACTTACTGCATGACATCAGAATAGGTGATACTGATATCGTCGTTCGTCGGTGAGACAGTGGTCGAGCCGCTGCTCGCTGGAACCCGAGCGAGAGCAGCGTCGGCAGCGGCGAACGCGGCGCCAAGCTCCAGCATTTGTTCTCCGATGGTGTTGTCGTTCACCTTGTGTTGTGCCATCAGCGTCACTACGAGGGGTAAATTTCAACATCAACATTGAAGTGAGGACGTACGAATTGCGGGGCCTGCGCGATGCATGGTCACGTCGAGGCCATCGACGATTGAATTAATCTGCTTGTTTGTGTTTGAGGCCTGTCTTGCATCAAGTTTACTGGCGCAGGCCACAGAAAGGAGGGAGAGGACGAAGACGAGGGGGAAGAACATTTAACAAAAGAGATCCACCGAGAGGTAGATGATACATGGACAGCACTGAATGAACTAAATACCAGAGCCCTGGCAAATGCCAAGATAAACCCAGAGAATATTTACCCACTCATAGTCGACGGGATTTGCGTCGAGGACTTCGATTCTGACGGCGTGTAAATACGGATGAGCATTGTCATTCAACTTTCATCAATTTTCGAGGGCTTTTGACCGACCATTCTCATGCCTGTGGGTATATTCCCCCAAGCGTCGGAACCGGGAGGCATTCGCAGCGAGTCCGTTAGAAGTGTTTGAGGCCTGTCTTGCATCAAGTTTGCTGGCGCAAGCCGCGGAAAGGAGGGAGAGAAGGAGGACACGCAGAGGAAACATTTTAACAAAGAGGTCCACCGGGGAGGTAGATGATACATGTACAGCACCGAATGAGCTAAATACCAGAGCCCTGGTATATGCCAAGATAAACCCAGAGAATATTTACCCACTCATAAGAGACGGGATTTGCGTCGAGGACTTCGATTCTGACGGCGTGTAAATACGGATGAGCATTTTCATTCAACTTTCATCAATTTTCGAGGGCTTTTGACCGGCCATTCTCATGCCTGTGGGTATATTCCCCCAAGCGTCGGAACCGGGAGGCATTCGCAGCGAGTCCGTTAGAAAGGATGAAAGCTTGTTCGTGTGGACCAATAAAGCCCAGACCATGTCACAATTTTCTGAGAGTAAATTCTTCGGATGGACTTCTCAGCTAGACAACTGTTCGGAAACGCCCAGCTTCTTGGCTGAAGTGGGAAATGGAAATAGGGGCCAAACTTCCAAACGCGGTAAGTTTCACGGGACCAATCGCAAGCGATTCGTCATCTTTTTTTTTTTTTTTTTTTTTTTTTTGAGGAGCGATTTGGTATATTGGGGTCCAAGAGAGGTGGCTCGTACTGGCTCCTTTCTCCCCTTCCACACCACCGGTTTCCCAGTCGGTGCTTCCGGGCCGACATAGTCGGTCTTCACCCGTTCGCTAGTGTGAGGCCTTGGACTTGGAACCCGGCCAGCCGATAATTCAACCCTCGCGAGGAAATGCGTCTACCGCATTCGTGCCTATAGCACGATATGTGGGCCTTCGCATTTCCGTTGACTCCGGCATCCCGTGAACCTAGGTCCCCGTTCCGCCTTCATCGTCAACGATCATCCGACACCCACTAAAACCCCGACTTTCTTAGGCCAATCTTTGGCCAAGGTGTGTGCGATTCGTCATCTTCGTTCCCTTCCGCCAAAGCTTTTCAACAAGCAGAGCTGTTCCTTCGGTACTTTTAGGATGCTAATTCCTGTGGCCCAGGCTTCCTTCTCAGCCCGCACGCTTTCCGAGTTCCCTCCACTGGCAGGTCACGGTGCCCCAACGGTGACCACTTGTAGTCATGGACTGTCAGACCTTCGCCTGGCTGCAGTTCCTTGTCTAAAGGTTACGACTACAAACGCTGTCATTCCAGTCGCCTGACGAGGTCGGTCTTGGCAAAACTTTTAAGCGGCGAGTTCTCGGCATGGAATGGCCTAAATTCGCAAAATTTCCGGAATCGCATTGTATAAATCCTGCTTGTATGACTTTCTGCTCGTGTACAACGGCTTGATCATCGATCCGTGAACAATGCCCGGTCTCCTTCAGCTCTCGATTATTGCCACGCTATGGGCGGCATTTGCGGGCGCGCAAACCACCGTCACTGTTCAACTCGGGACAACATTCCAGACTATGGACGGGTTCGGGTTCTCTGAGGCGTTCGGCCACGCAAACGATCTGTTCAACTATCCCGCAGCAGAGCAGAAACAGGTGTTGGATCTCTTGTTTAGCACCACCACCGGTGCGGGCATGACGATAATTCGCAATCGCATAGGCTCTGGCGGGGCAGGGGACAGTATCCTTCCAACGAGCCCTGGATGCCCCACCTGCACCCCTCAATATTCTTGGGATGGCTCTGACGGCCACCAAGTGTGGTTCTCGCAGCAGGCCATGTCATACGGTGTCAAAACCATTTATGCAGACGCGTGGAGTGCTCCAGGATTTATGAAGGTGCGGTGGCAAGTAAGCGTCAAGCGACAAACTCATGTCTTTACTTGCAGACTAATGGCGTCGAGACTAACGGTGGAACTTTGTGTGGAGTGACTGGCGCGACCTGTGCATCGGGCGATTGGAAACAGGCGTACGCCAACTTCTTGACTCAGTATATCAAGTTCTACCAACAGTCAAATGTTACCATTACCCATGTCGGATTCCTCAATGAGCCAGAATACAGGTATGGAGGCATATTCCATCCTTTCCCTCACGCGTACTGATAGACCACGTAGTCCCACTTATTCTTCCATGAACTCGAACGGTCAACAAGCCGCAGGTTTGGCATTCATGGCACTGACGCTATTTTTCATTCACAACGCCGCTAGATTTCATCAAGGTTCTTTCGCCGACACTGGCTGCCGCAGGACTGAGTACGAAAATTACCTGCTGCGACTCGGAAGGCTGGAGCAACCAAATCACCATGACCAATGCCATCAGCGCTGCTGGCGCGCTGAACTTACTCGGTGTCGTCACCTCGCACGCATACAGCTCGCCCGTCTCAGGCACGATTAACACCCCCCACCAACGTCTGGGAAACAGAGTATGCAGACCTCAGCGACCCCCTTCTCCCGAACAATTGGTACAGCAGCGGTGCCGCGGGCGAGGGTCTCACCTGGGCGAACCGGATATTCGACGGCATTGTCAACTCGCGACTTTCTGCGTACTGCTATTGGATTGGTGCTGAGCCAGGGACGACCAATTCCGCATTGATCCTGACCAGTGGTACCACGGTAACGCCCTCGAAACGTCTTTGGGCGTTTGCACAGTGGTCTCGCTACGTGCGTCCCGGCGCAGTACGCCTCGGCACGTCCGGGACCGGCACGAACCTGAAGTTCAGCGCATTCAAGAACCCGGACGGTAGCGTGTCTGTGCAGGTTATCAACAACGGTGGCAGCGCCGCAACAATCAATGTCGCGACGAGCGGGTTCACAGCTACGAGCGTCCAGGGCTTTGTCTCTGCGCAAGGAACTGACCTCGGCACGCTGTCCGTAACGTTGAGCAGCGGCGTTGCATCTGGCAGCGTCCCCGCCCATGCGATGGCCACTTTCCTGTTCAACGGCACCCCAGGATCTACCACGACAATCTCTTCGACTAGCACGGTTTCGACTACCAGCAGCAGCACAACTACCAGCGTCAGCACAACCACGACCGTCTCGACGCCTCCGACAGGCTGTCAGTCAGCAGAATGGGGACAGTGAGTGTCATTCACGACCCGAGTTTTCCTTCAAATTGATTTATATTCCCTCCAGATGCGGTGGGATAGGTTGGACGGGTTGCACTGGTTGCGTGTCAGGCACTACCTGCAAGTCTCTCAATTCTTGTACGTCGTTTCCCAATCGTTTGTCTCACATTATCATCATAAACTCATCCCGATTTTCCCATCAGACTACTCGCAGTGTCTCCCGCCGTAAAACTCGGTACACGAATCACATTGGTTGAAAACTATCATGTACTTTTGGTAATCGAGGTTATTGAATGCGTCACTTGGCGGATCATAAGTGGGCTAGATAACTACCAATGGTGACAATGGCAACGCAGAAACGAAGAACCGGACGAGCGAGGTGAGTTTCAATGTCACCATTTCCAAACGAAACCAGGGCTCGTCTTCCCGCATACGAGCAATATCGACCATCGGGTTCCTAGCTGGAAAGCTCTTCGTGATTCTTGCATCTCAAGCAAATTCCGAATCAGAGAATTAGAATCGAGTACACACGGAAATGTACAATGTATGTAAGTTACAATGCAAGGACAGAAATGCGAATCAGAAAATTACACGGAAATTTACGAGAATAGTACTTAAGTTACAATGTGGCCGAACGGCACGAAAAATGAATAAGATGGATCGGATACCGAAAGCGCAGAAGGCCGGCGAGGTATCTCAGCTCTCCATCTCGGGATCGCGAATGCTCTCATGCGTGGCGGGGAATGGTTTGGCGCCGCTGAGACCCGCGAGTTCTCTTCGACACACTTTCCCCCTCTTCCGCATCCTCTCTGTTGGCGCGCTTCCGCTTGTGGCGAGGAGATTCCGGAGACGCAGTCGGTGTCACGGCATGGATGGGAGCAGTCCTGTGCCTGCCATGCGAGCGAAGAATTGGATTGGGTGTGGATACAACCACCGTCTCGGTCGAGGGCGTAGCCGGCTCAGCGATATTGTTGCGGTTGCGCCGGGTGCTTCGGAGCTGTGAATCTGGAACGGAGACGGTGGCGAGCGGCATTGCCAGGTGGAGAGATGAATCGTCATCGGCGCGCGACTGTGACGCAGGGAGGGCATTTTCGGAGGCGGCACTATCGTCCGCATCGTCCTCAGTCTTGACCAAGGGATGTTCGTCCTCGGCGTCTTCGGTCTTCACAAAAGCGTTCTGGTCCTCGCCGTCCTCAACCTTCACCGTAGGGGTTCCAGCCTCATCCTCGGTCTTCTCCGTAGGGCTTTCGGCCTCACCGTCCTCAACCTTCACAACAGGTTTTTCCTGTGTTTCCTCCTCTACCTCACCAGAGTCGTTGTCGGGCTCTGGGGAAGCGGGCAGAGAAGGGATCGGGGGTTCACAGTGGGGCCAGCCGACGAAAGCGTTGTGACGTTGAAGAGGCCTCGGCGGAGGGAGAGGGAAGACGCGCTGAGTGGCAGCTGCGGCGAATCGGTGCGAGGGTGCACTGCGGCGAAGGGCATCGAATTTAATGCCGACACCGTTGGTGGAGCGAGGGGCAGGTTTGGTGGCGGGTCGGGGGAGTGCGTTGGATCCAGATTCGTCCTCGGATTTAATTTGGATATCGTCGATGAAGGGGGGAATAGGCATGGCAGCGGCACGGGAGACCGTGGATCCACTGCCTTCGGCGTTGATTGGGCGAACATCGGTCTCAAACACCATACCATTGCGAGCCCACACAGCCGTGCTACTGAAATTCAGACATGGGACGGTCACGGTGAAGAATACAACTTACCGGGGACTGCCGCCGCTTCCGCGCTCTTGTTGCCTACGGGTAAGCAGTGAAGCCAGTATGTCTTCGCGTGCCACCCGAATTTCTTCAGGTGTTGATTGGGACCCGTTGGCCGGGAAATGGGCCATAATGTCGGTCCAGAGGGTCAAGAATGGTGTATTGTTGCTTTCATCCATGCGCACTCGTCTCGTAGCGACCTCTATGAGCTGACGTAGGAAGAGCTCAGACGGAACGCGGTCTTGGAGGAGTTGGAGGAGATCGGCATCAGTAGCGGGTGCAGCCGCCGCAGTCTCCGAGTGGGAGTCGTCGCCCGAAGGGTCGACGCTGGATCGCTCAGAGGCGGCGTCATTGTCGTCGTTGGTGCCATTGTCGCTGTTGTTGGTCGTCGGATCGTTCACTTCTGGCAGGCCTTGCGCAGCGCTTGGCCGTAGAGAAGCGGGATCGACGATGAGATTGGTGAAAAGTTTGCTGACCCAGTTGCCTGGCATTTTAAAGTATTTATTGAGTGGTCGAGAGGACAGTGAAATCAAGAGTCGCTTGGACGAGGGGTTTCTTAAATATTACCCACGGCGAACGCTTTGGTCGTTTTGATGAACCATCAGGTTGCTTTGACCTTGAAGTGGACAACAAAGCAAGAACAATAAGGTGCGAATTGATGGGAATGTAGCCAATCTGGAGCACTTCCGTTGAGCATCTGGAGCGCCGGAGGTCTTGTCCAAGTTCCGCGAGAAAGAAGTCGAGGAATGAGTTGGGCGAGGCAAAAGGGTTCGCGGAAACTCCCGAAAGCACGTGCACGTTCCCACGCAAACACACTCACGTGATGGCATCGGCTCAAGCAGACGCGCTCGGAGTCGTTGAGCATAGGCATACACCTTTATCTTACTGGAGCAAACAATAACGCGACCTCACATCCAACACATTTTTTGGCAAGAATTCTTTTTGCGCGAAGTGTGAACAACCTTATCTGCAGCATGCTTGACGCTCAGGTCTCATTTCTCTTGAATCATTCCATTCAGTCTCCAGTGATCAAACAAAACCGTCGAGAACCAGGACAATATTTCCACCAGGGAATGAAACTTGATGCCAACAAGGTCATAAAACATAGAACTAAAAGACTCAGAGGCGAATCTTCACTTGTCCAGCTCATTGTCATGATTCGAGTCTGAGCCCTTCTCCGCAGTACTGATGTCGTGAGAGACACCGGCTTGCGCCGCAGCGGAGTCGACGATTTGATCAGTAGCGCCGTCAAAGATCGCGGCGGTTTCCTCCAGGGTACGGTTCTTCGTTTCGACCACGACTAAGACGAATATCAAAACAAAACTCAAGCATAGAGAGGGGCTGACTTACAGAAGTACAAGAAGACAAATTCGAATCCAAGCCACGCACAGTAGACGATGTAATATTTCCAGGTTATGGCGTCTGAATGAATTAATCCTTGATATTGATCCGCATACGCAGCTTGGTACGTACCGAAAGCAATGGGATTCACGTATTGATTAAAGATGAGAGCGACAGATATTGTGAAGTTGAAGATATTGAAGCCTTTCGCCCGGATATTGTACGGAAGAATCTCCAACGTGTATGTCACGATGAGAGGCGTGAAGGCGATGCTTGGGACTTGTCAGAATGAGCGCAAAGAAAAATTGGGCAACTCACTCGTAAGCGGCATAAAAGAGGAAGATGAATGCAAGAGCAGCATGTGCTGCAGGATAATCACCAGTGATTCGGAATCGTGCGAAGCAGGCGGTCTGCAGAGACAGGAAGAGCGTCATGAGACCTGCCGAGGTGAGGTATAGAAGCCGTCTGCCATAACGCTCCACCATGGAAGATGCGAGCAGGGCCCAAGCAAGGTTCCAAATGTTGAGGATGCCATTGATGAGCAACTATTGGGGATATTCGTCTCTGAACACTGCGAATAATGCATGAACATTACCTGATCTGTAGGATCGGTGATGCCCATCGCCGAGAGGACTTTATTGAGATAGTAAGATACCAAGCCGTTGCCCGACCACTTGGTCATTGTAAAAATTCGAATAGTTGTGGCCAGGAAATGCGCCGCACCTGAGAGAAAAATGCGATCGCAACGATAATTCTGACGCGCTTGCGGTTGCCTGAGCTTGAGAGGAATGACCCCCAACCGACGTTGCGAGCGACTTGACGGGGCATCATAAGATGATCCCATCGGCACTCGGCGCAGACTTACCTGTACGGTCAAACTCGATAGCAGACTTGATTTCTTCAAACTCGTACCGGACTAGAGGATCGTCCCTAAGAGTGGAACCTTAAGATTATTTGTAAGCGAAAACAAAGTAGAAACATACTGGTTGCCATCCGCATGATAGTAAGCCAAGATCTCCAAAGCTCGGGCTTCCTTGCCTTTGCTGACAAGAAACCGCGGTGATTCAGGTACGAACCAAATGAGGGCCACTTGAAGGACCGAAGGGAGGGCCTGCAAAGCCGAAGGGACGCGCCAAGACCAAGTGCTGTTGATCTTGAAGGTACCAAAGGTGGTCCATGCAGCGCTGCGTGGAGACAAAAGTTTGAGAATGATTCGCGCATAAGATTCCAATGACCTACATGATCGAACCAGAATACCTTGAACAAACCCAGGAGGTTCAATTATCGAGGTGTCTGAAGGACCGGTACATACCAGAGGGAATTATAAGTGGATGTCAACCCGGCGCGATATTTAGGGTAAGAAAGCTCCGTGACCAGCATCGGCGCGGCATTGGCTAAAGAACGGGTGAATCAATGGGCTAGGGTTGCAAGGAAGTCGCTCACCAGCGAAGGTGAGCCCGAACCCGATGAGGAAACTACACGAATACCCGTTAGAGTGTTGCAACACCAGTAGAGCTGAAGAGCGGGTACCGAGCGCCAATGAACATCCCAACAGACTGGGACGCCGTTTGGATGACAGTTGCAATGACCATGATGACGGCCCCAAGTAGGACGGTCATTTTCCGCCCTATACCATCCGAAAGGTATGGCGCGAACGGGTAGCCGGCAAGAGCACCGATGTTCTATGATCGAGCGGCGAGTCTTTAACATCCTTGCACCTAAACAGGACTCACTTGAATAGCGCTGAGTAAACCGAGCCTCGACTTGGTGGGGAAATTGAAGTACTCCTCCCATTGAGGGAGTGACTGCAGTCCGTTTACCATGCTTCCGTCATAGCCATTGGTAGACGAGGTGATGAGCCTGGACGGCAAGATTAAAATCGAGTCGCTGAAAGGCTACGCACTCACAGAAGGACAATGCAGGCGTTGAGCGTTATGAGCCTTCACCGTGCCTGTGAGCCTAGAGAGCAGATTTAAAGATCGCATATACCTCCGGTTATTGTACCACTTCCGATTAGGGTCCATGAGATTGGTGTAAGCGTTGGTTCCATCAGAAGTTGCTACTGCGCCGCCTGCCATTGTAGAGAAGCCGGGATGAGACGAACTCATTGGAAGTCCACAAACTGGATTTTATATCCAGCTCGGACCCTGATCTGGGATGTTTGTCGGAGCGAGTTCCGGTAAATTGAGCGGGTCAAAGACTCCGTGCCGTTGAAAGAATCATCGTCGGCAGATCGTGATTTGACTAGGAGCGGGAGGACAACAATTCTTTGGATAAATTTAACTTTGCGTATTCAATGCGCGAGTCGACCAAGCGCAGGGAGACGGCTATGGAACGGCGCAAGACGAGTTTGGCATGGTGAGGTGGAGTCGGCGCTCCAAGATTTCTGCGAGAATACCCCAAGGAAACCAAGAAGTTACGAGAGCTCCATCGATAGAGAGATATTCCGAAATGCACCGATCGGATGAGAACGTGCATTCAGGAATCAAGACTAAGCTGAGAGTAGCGGGGATGGAAAGGCCTAAATGCTGATGAGCATTTGTAAGCCTTCTTGGGGAAGTCTAATCGCAAGCACGACGAGAGTGAGAGGGAAAAACCAGCAATGCCAATCAGCGGCTGTGAAGCTACTTTTGATCGGCGATCGCTCACTTCCTCCCTTCTTCTCCCTGGCCAAATCAGCACCAAAACCGAGGTTTTTGCTGTCCAAGCCGCTAGTAAGTCGCTCTAAGCTGAAGTCGCCTCGAACTCAAATGTTACCGTCAATATTATCCAATGGGACCAGCTTGGTTGCGACTGCGATTCTCTGTCATTAAGACTCTCACTGACTCAACGGGCCACAATGTCTCTTTTTCCCTCTTTTTTTTGTTGGTCCGAAAAAGGAAAAGCTCAAAGGAGATCTTTTGCTTTGTTCTTGAAGTTTGTCCTTGAGTTTGTTCGCTTTGTGCCTCTTCAACCTTGACCACGACCTTCCCCATCCAGTGGCACCCTCTGTAATGGCTTCCCCCTGTACGTTCGCCCGCCAAGCTCTGATACTAGCACTAATTTCGTCTCAGGGTCCCACATTCCCTCCGAAATAGCTTGCGAGATCGCCAAACACAATGCTGACGACGCAAAGACCTTGCGCGCCATGTCGCTCGTGTCTCGTACCACACGTTTCTCGGTCATCGAGTACATTTTTGCTGCCATTCACTTCGCATGTGTGGAGGATTTTTTTCGGTGGCTCGACATACTTGCCAGAACCCCAATGCTTGCGACTACGGTGAAGAAAGTCAAATTCTCCCAGCCTGACAAGGATTGGCTCCGCCGCCGCCGCGGGCTGACATCCGCGACTGTACTGCGCGATTATTCCTCTCCTCCCATCATCCCCGCCCTTCCTATCGTCCGTTCCGTCGAATGGGATGGCATCAACTTGACCAACCGCACCATTAAGATGATGGTTTCACATACGGAGTTGTTTCCCAGTCTCCAAGGACTCCGTCTTACCAATATGGAGTTCGTCGTCGCGGGTTTGACCCACCTGCTTGGTGCGTCCGGACATCTCAAGAGTCTTCGTTTCGAAAGGGCAACACCGAAGGAAGACAAGGACGACTCTGATCCGGAGGGATTTTCTGGCTTTAGTTCGAATGAGGCCCACGGGATCATGGCTTCACAATCTCCTACGCTCAAACAAGCGCCGTTCGATCTTACTGCCCTCGAGGATCTCGTGATCATAGACTCCAGCGAGCCTGCAGGAAACACGGCCATACTCCGGTTGCTACAGTATTCGCAGCCTAGCCAGCTCGATACTCTGTCCTTCGGAGTTTTTAATAGCGAAGAATCGTACTCTTTCCAAAGTACAGAAAGCCTGCTGCGCTTCGTTGCCCCATCTCTCGTCAATCTAGTTGTAGATGCGTCATTCCCATATGCCGGTAATATGATTTTTCAATTTCCTAATCTCCCCAATGACCTCACTTTTTAGACGATCGAGATCTGGTCCTTGGTATGCTCAGCAGATTACCTGCGTTCACGGCCCTCGAGTCTCTCACCCTCTGGGCTCAGCCCTTCTGCAATGCGAATGATTTTATCACTGGAATTGAGGCGGCTCCGAATCTCACCGCCTTGATCTTTCGAATGATTCTGTACAACGAAGACGAGGAAGCGGATCGGGAGGAGCTCGAAAAAATTCTCGTTGACCTTCTGCCTACGCGACCGACTGGATCCGAATCCATGATGACGACCTTGTCGCGCAAGTTCCCCCGCTGCCAACGAGTTGAGTTTCATTTTTGCATCCCGGAGGATTCGGACATGCATTTTCGACGCGGGTTGCGAAGGAGAATGGAGCGTCGAGTGAAGGAGCGTGTGGATGAGATCGGTGCCGGAATAGGCGATTTTCTGAAGCTCGAGTGGCTGGACGAGCAGTATAACCCCGTCCGGTACAACCAAACGAATGGGAAGCCGCCGTGGAAGCTCACAGCTTCATGGTGGGAAGAACCTGAGACCGAGGCCGGCGACTGTGAGTCCCAGAAGTCGGGAGACGACTCGGACGAGTATGACTCGGATGAGAATCCCGTGATTCGGGAGTGGACGGAGGCGCACGAGCGTGCATACCGTCGTGAGATGCTCGCAGAATGTTTCGATGGGTACTACTATAGCGACGAGGAAGACACCTACGAGGCCCAGGAGCGCGCCTATCTCGCCGATGCGCCTAGACGTAGAGAGATAGACGACTTTTGGGATACCTTTCGTGGGGGGCCGTTTCAGATAAATATCGTCGTGTGTATACGTAGGGTTTTGCATGTCGCTTTCTTGTCAAACCCTGCTGTGATCTACCTTGTAAATAGTCCTGCGACATAAGATACGGTCGCAGGACAATCATCAGGGAAGCCAGGACGAATCCTCTCCCATCCCACTGACACAAAAATGAAGTTATGAGTGAATTTGCTGCTATTCTAGCTCAGGTAATCTACATACGCATATTCACTGTCGAGTAAGTCGAAAGTGAACGTCTCGCCCATAGACGGAGCTCCCGGAAGGAAACTATGCGAGTATACCTCGTTCTCGGACAAAGTTGCGAAGAATGCTGCAGTGTAACCTCCCTTCGCTACCACAGGTCCGAGGTAGATCGTTTTCAACGTCGGTATCGGCGGAGCCTTTTGCAGGCCGGTGAGCTCTTGAATCAGTAGATCTATGCCCGCTCCCCGACAGCGCTCTAGTTTCAACGACTGTAGCTTCCTCATGCTCTTGTGGCGGAGAAGATATTGTATGTGGCCCCCGAATATGGGAGTATCAACGAGGATGAAGCGATGGAGATAACACGAAGATCGTGAAAGAAAGGACGAGAGCTGTATCTGTCGTTCCCCGACGATGGCCAGGGAAATAAGTTGCGGAAGCTGTACGTGCGACAAGAACTCTGTCACACTGACACTCCCGCGGCTCTCGTCGCACTCCAGCAACAGACACTTGAGGGAGTGGAAGAGAACGGGGGCGAGAGGAAGGGATGGGAGGTTGGGAAGAGGAAATGATAACGAGGTCGCAGTCGCGAAGACGAGGCGCCTGAGCCAGGACGGAGAGACTGTCGCTCACGGTAACTGGTCCCAAGGACAATTGCACCAACTGCGACCAGGGCATATTTGGCAAAAATTCGCCGCAGCTGAACGATAGACGGTAAAGTTTTGGCGCATTTCCCATCAGGGTGGAGATCCATTCCCAAGCGATAATTCTCGCGGGGAGAGACACTGACAACATGGTGAGCTGATTGGCAATGATTCCGCCTTTGAAAGCCGGAAATACATGGCCCGGGCGCCGGTCCGACTGGTTACCGCAACGCGGGTGTAAATCCAAAGACAGATACTGAATGCGAGAAATATTTCGCGAGATGAGACAGATAGCCTCGTCCAACTCTGCTGGAACAAAATCTGCACAGCGGAGGTGGACGCGGAGGACAAGGGGAGATGAACGAGAAAGGCAGATCCTCTCGAAAATGGGGTTCCAGCCTGGGCGAACATGGAGCTCGATGCTGGTCCACAGTCTCGGTGTCGAAATCGCCACAGTTCTCCACCGGCTGGAGACGCCGCAAAGAATTAATGTTTTTCGGCGGGAATCCGAGGTTTTTGGTGCTTGCACGAAGTGTTCGAAGATTTTCGAAAGAACGGCCTGTGGCAATAGTTGGAATGGCGAGAGCAGACGACGAACGCGTTCGAGAGCATGAATGATGATTTCCGGTGGATGAATTGGTGGTCTGCTATGTGCGATGCGTGATTCGACGCCCACCATCCCCTGCAGCTCCGTCAAGATAGCACGAACGGCGTCTGCATCAGCTGGTGACCGCGGGATCCAGTTGGAATGAGGATTGGCTATTCGAGAAAGCATGATAAATTCCTAAGATAAAACTTGAGAAAAATTAGCCTCTCCGACTGTGAATACGAAATCGCAAAGAAATGAGTGGTAATCATCACCACACGCGAAACACCATAACTCGAAGCAAAAGTTAGAAAGAAAGATGAAAAAAAGCTCACTGGTTATCGCGAAGTGGGCAAAATTCCAGAATGTGAGATGGGAAACGAGGAGAGATGAAAGACGGTGGCATGGCGCGTGCCAGTCGCGCTTTTATCCATTGTTCGTGCAAGCACGTGACCGTTTTGACCTAGTTTCGACAAAGATCCACATATAAAGGTTGTCAAGTTGAGGAGAAACAAAAATCGAGGAAAAAGGTTGCTATGAACCCATTCTTATCTTTGGTTGAAACGAAAGGACCAAACGAAGGTAAAAGGCGAAAAAATTGCCTCGCACGTGGCAACGACCGCAAAGCATCCAGAGACGGCAGAAGCTAGCCCGACAAGAAGTAAAGAGCGGAAAGACACAGACAGCGAGCCTCACGAATGAACATGTTGCAGTTGGGCCTGGACGGTGTAAGCTCGCTCAAGCATCGTGGTTAGGAGCAAGGATCGATTTCCTTTTTGGGATGTCGGACCTCGTCGGACATGCAATTTTTTTCGACCACTTCATTTTCTTTTTCTACGATCCAATTGCGAGGTTTATTCTCGGCGTGTTATCGTACGTTCTATAAAATGAAGAAGATGGGACAAATGTGTACTTTTGCGCTAAGATACATGTACTTCGCGGTAAGAGAATTTTCGACGTCCAAAGAGGCCGGCAAATCCACCCTCTAAGTATTGCCACCAGTATCGACGAACAGTATCTTCTTCGGGAATAACAAAGATCAGGAAATATGACGACGTTTCGCACCCCCGAAACATGAGTACTTGAGAAAAACGACCGTCGTGGTGGCTTGGCCGATTTGTGGTGTACTGGGCGCAAGGTTGACAACACTTGAACGCGTTTTTGGCGGGCGGTGACTGCGGGAGCGTCGAGCCCGGAGCCTGACGTCTCGAGAGGCTGGAGTTCGCAGTCTTGAGTCTTGGAGCTTGAAAAATCGATAATCGAGCAAGGAATTAGCGGTCGATGTGCGTAGTACTGTACGGATCGGAGCGGCGCGTGTGCAAGGAGGATCATGGCGCCCCAGTCGCGGAGGGTTTTCAAACCGAATCCACGGTTACCCAGGAGCCCAGGTGAGACAGGATTTATGCCCGCATCGGAAGCATCCCACTCCCTTCTCCAAATAACGAGGCACAAACGGCCCACCGCCCTTCGCAGCGACGCCAAGCCCGAAACTCGAGTGGCTCGACCCTCGGGGTGGTATGCATGGATGCTTCGCGCGGAGTCGAGGAAGCACGGCTCATTTCGGTGGGCTGGGGGCAATGGCGAAAGTGCTGAGGCTGGAGTTTGCAGCCCGAGAACCTCGACGGGCTTGAGTTTTTGCGTCTGGAGTCCTGGAGGCTTGAATCCGGAAGCTTGAAAGCTTGGAGATCGGATAATCGAGGCCGATATGCGTCGGGCTGCACGAATTGAAGCGGCGCACGTTTCGGTCGCTGAGAGTCGACAAAGCGAATCCACCGTTACCCCGCGAGCGGTGAGTAGTGAAGCGTAGGCGGGCAGTGGTTTATACCCGCATCCAAGGTACCTCCGCGGTCAACAAAGGGCCAAACTGCTGACGCCGCTTCGCGCCAGAGCGAGCCCAAAACTCGAGTGACTTGAGGGAAACCGCCTCGACCCTTGGGCCTCGACGTGGTGTGCTTGGATGCTTCGCAGAGTCGAGGAGCACGCGTCATTTCCAAGGGCTGGCGGCGATGGCGGAAGCACTGGGGCTGGAGTTTGCAGCTCGAGGATCTTGATGGGCTTGAGTTTTCGCGTCTGGAATCTTGGAGGCTTGGGTCCGAAAGTCTGAAGGCTTGGAAACGGATAATCGAGGCCGATGTGCGTCGAGCTGCAGGACATTTGCAGGCGGTGACTGCGGGGAGCATTGAGCCCGGGGCTTGCAGCTCGAGGACCGTGAGCTCGAGGACTTTGAGCTCAAGGAGCTGGAGTCTCAAGTCTCAAATCTTGTCTTGAAGCTCGGAGGCATGAAGAGCAGATAACCGGGCAAGGCAGAATGTATTGGCGCCGACGTGAAGAGCTGCACGACTTGGACCGGCGCAGGTCCAAGGAGCAAGGAGCGCGATGGCAGAGCGCTCGGCATCAGGTGTGACAGAAGCGGTGAGGCAGCAAGCTGCGAGCACCACGAGGATCTGTCGATAGGTGGAGATGAACGAAGGCAGGCGGGTTTGAGGGGTGACTCACGAATGTCGGAGAGATGCTCCAAACTCCTGAGCACCGGGGTGCAGATATCGGCCACATTATCGGAGAGGAAGCCCGAAACGCCACGGTGGGTAACACGGAGGCAAGCTTGGAGGAAAAACTGTTCGGTCCCGAGTAGACCAGACCCTAGGCGGAGCAGCCCGCTGTCGGTGGATCCAGCATCGCACCTACGCACGCCGTACAGCACCAGCGCGCTCTCCACCCCGGTGGTGCTTCCCACCCAGACTCTTGCTCCAGGCATGTATCGCTCGCCTTGCTCTCTTTGGTACATCGCCCTGCCCTCTCAGGGTCGGGATCTGCACCGACGGAAGTCTGTTTCCCATCATATAAGCCTTTCAGTCAGAAGAGGAGAGAAAACACACCTAAAAAACGCGACCAGTGCATCCCATCGCAGCAAAAACATCCTGCATCTTCAGAGCTGTGCGCAGACGTATGTCTGAACTGGGCGCGGAAGGACTCTGATACGCATGTTAGCTTGAAATTCTGGGGCGCCATGCAGTGTCCGTACTGCACTGGATTTGAACATCAAAATTCGTAGTCAGGGCTGAGCTGGATCTAGACATTATACCACTGCCAGTCCTGCATAGTTCTGTAGGCCGGCCTGGCCGCAGATCAGGCTCGCGGATGGGATATCTGAAAAGCGGGAGCGGAAAAGGCTGTGAGAGCTTGGCAGACCTGTGCATAGCTCGGGAAGGGAGGGGTGCAGGCGGAACCAGAGCTGTCTCCGAGGACGCAGAGACATAGACTGCCGCCATTTTAGCGGGGAAAAGGCAAAACAGGCAAAGAAGGACGCACTCGGATTGATCCATCCTTTCGCGACGCGAGCCGTAGCGAGGTCCCTCAAAATCTTGGCCGCTGTCTTCCTAATCGCCATCGCATCGGCGCCTCTTCCGCTTAACTGGTCTTGGGATCCAGATACGCTTTCCTTGACGATGCATGCAAAAACGGCAAGACCACCAGAACCTTCATCCAGACTAATACGATCGGATTCGTGAGCGAGGGCCGCTCTAGCCTCTTGTTTTCCTCGGTCTTCAAGTCTACATAGTCTGCAGGGTTCAATTCTTTCGGGAGACGTTGGATGAGGAGAAGAGCCGATTTGAAATGCACAGCCACCCAAGATGCTCTCACATCAACAGCTGATCAACAACCGCTTCAAGCTCTGGCGTACGGAATAATCTGCCACTGTGGTTCTTGCTGCTACCTATTCCAAAAAGATCCGATGGCTTTACGAGGCTTCCGGCAGAGTGTCCGTTGGGTTTGGCAATCTAGGCCCAAAGATTCAACCTGAAAATAAATATCGACACTCGGAGCTCCCCGTACTACGACAACGCTGCGCCTTTACGGTATGCGAACATGAAGCTCTCTCGACCTGCAGATCCTCGGACACTGTGCGTATGTAAGAAAACGCCAAGCGAACCCACAAAAAAGTCAATGCAATTCACAGATTTACAGATTTACAGACACAGCTGGGCGGGTAGATATCAAGGTTTACTACCATCATCTGACGGTAGCTACAAATCAGGTTCTGGCGATAGGCTGATTAATTGTGGTGGTCGCACTCTCTGCCAACAGTGGTTACTGTAAGCGGTTCCAAAACTGTTCCACGTCTTCGCCCAATTAGCCTCCTTCAACGATGTGAGTTGATATCAAAGCCACTTGTATCTCCCGTTGCTATGTAGTTTTACTAGTAGTGCGGTCCAGAAGATCTGCCGACATGCAATACAAAGCCTTCAAATTTCCTTACGCCGTCCGGCCTGCCCCACAATCCAGATTTACCGTTCCAGCCCATACGCTGGTGGGCTAGCCCCACTGGCAGTCCCTCTCGACGATGAGCGTCCTCGTCGACGACAACGATCCTTCAGTTCAGTACAATTCGCCCAGCGGCTGGGTCCGTTTTGGGGAGGCACCCGAATTCGACGGAACGACGCATGCGTCTGGGACGTCAGGGGGATACGGCGACGCTTACCTTTGAAGGTGCGTACCAATTCCGTGTTCCCCCCATTAACCCGAGTAAGCTAAGCTGAAATGATTCCAGGAACGTCCATCGCGGTCTTCGGAACCGTGGGCAACGAGGGGCAAGGCCGACTGAATTTCTCCGTCGACGACGGGACGCCCGGGTTCTTTGGCATCTCTGCAACGTCGCGCTCCGAGGTAACTCACAACACGCGTTTCTGGATCTCTCCGCTCCTTGAGGAAACAGAACACACGCTGACGGTCACCGTGGACTCAAACTCAAACGTCAGCCTCTTCCTGGACTACTTCGTGTATACCACGACATCGACGGCAGGGAAGGCCTTGCTGGTCGACGACAGCGACGGATTTGTCACATACTCAGCGGGTTGGCAGGCGCGCAACGACTCCGACACCAGCTTAGAACGCACTGAGCATGTCAGCGAGGTGGTCGGGTCTTGGGCTGCTCTTTCTTTTCAAGGTATGTATATTTCTCCCCGTATTTGGCTGTATATCCAACCTTGAATGAGTTTGCAGGGACCGGAATATCACTTTTTGGTTCATCCGTTGGACAAGGGACCACTGCATCCGTGATAATTGATGAATCCCAGCCGGTCGTCATATCGCAGTCCCAAACGAACCAACTCTTTAACTCAAGCTCCCTATCATCGGGAACCCACACCATGAATATCACGATTATCGGCGCCAATGCTTTGGGGATTGATTATTTCCTCATCCAGCCCGACGCAGAGAATCCCGTCACCGTTCCTGCTGCAAGTCCCAGTGCAGGGGGGACTACGCGACTTTCGAAAAAGCCTCCAACTGCCGCCATTGCCGGAGGTGTTGTGGGCGGACTGGTGCTCTTCGTGTTGGGATTGGCCATCATATTCATGTTATTGAGACGAAGACGGAGACGCATGACGCCCCTTCTCGAGCAGTGTACGTTCGTTCCGATCCTTGAAGAAACGCCGTAGCTGACAATGTTATTTCCCAGATATCATCGGCTCCAACTCCACTGTACCTGGGGCACCTCGAGCTCGATGGGCAACTCTGGGGGACAATGCGTCGGCCTCTGTGTCCCAGCCGAATTTTGGTGGTGGGACAGAGCCTCCCCCCTGCATACACCCTGAAATATGTACCTGGTTTACCCCCGTAATTGAATGGTTTAATCTGCTGTTAAACGTGGTATTCGTGTCACACGATCTGCGAGGGAAGATTGCGAGATACAAAAGGCTACGGACATGTCCACGGTTTATTTCCCCAGGCCGCGTGAAGAATTTATATACCACCAATGTCGACAAAACACTCCGAAGTTATCAGTACAGGTTAGTCAGTCTCGACGTCGCCGGAAGCACGGTCGTGCGGGAAGTTAGACCCATTCTAGACTGACAGTTACAGGGCGCGCCTCGAGGAATGTGAAACCACCAAGACATCATGATCCACTGGCTCGACCCGTTCGTCAGCCCGGCCCCGCCGAACTCTCCTCGAGTCCTTGTTGAAACTTGAGTCTCTGTTCGCAGTACACAAATCTTCTTTGAATTGCCCGGTCCCTATTTCTTTGGAAGACATTGTGCATGATTTCCAGAAATTTCAAGATGTTGGAAGTTCTGAGGCCTCCGTTCTAGGTGCGCGGCGCCTGCGGAGGACTTGGTTCGGGGATAGCACAAATATTAGCACACAGCCACCCAACATCTTTCCTTTTACTCATTGTCAGCGAATTTCTTCTGGCAAAGATCTAGAGCACACGTACAACAGCTTATGCCACTGTCGGTTGTTCTTCGACCAACTTGACAAAAATAACCTTTTCTAACATTTTCGAAGCCAGCTTGAGAAGAGTCTTCGCCGTTCGGTAGAGCTTCCGAAAGCTTCTATGTCTTCAAGTCGCCGCTAGGTCACGAATTTGAGCTTCTTGCGCCCTGATTCGTTGTGCCTAGCCTCTGGACAAGCCTGGGACAAGCGGCAAAGATTCGGCATTCGCATAAACGGGGAACAAAAAGGTCAATGCAGCTTATCATCTTCACTCAATCGACCACTGCTGGCGCGGTGACCGCGTCATATCTCGGTTCTGGATAAACGGCCTCTGTGGCCCCGCTTAATCGCAACCGCTAAGAGCTCGAGGTCCAGTGAATCTCGGTCCAGTTACCCAGTCTCTCCCTCAATCGGCTACTTCTGCGCAGAGTTTCAAGGAATCTGTCTGATATCTCACCATGACTGCTTCGCGTGTCGTCTCGGTCTTCCGGAGCCACTGGTCTCCAAGGTTTTCCAATATCTTTGTTACCGAGAATTGAAACTGAAGGCGAGCTTGGATCCAGGTGGTGCAGTCGTGGACGCGTTGCTCAAGGAAGGGACGTTCATTCCCCGGGCGATCACTCGCGACCCTGGCTCTGAAGCATCTCAGAAACTCAAAGCGTGCGGAGTGGAAGTTGTCAGGGGTGATTCAGCCGACAAGGCGAGCCTAGTCACCGCCCTCCGCGGAAGCGAGGCTGTTTTCGCGGTACGTTGAATCTGAGGCTGAGATTCAACCTCAAAATATGCGTCTGTCTCTAGGTTACTGTGCCCGTGTTTCGCCAAACCCAGGGTAAGGGCGAAGCAGAACAGGGCAAGAATATGGTTGACGCCGCGAAAGAGGCGGGCGTCAAATTTTTCATCTGGACGTTCGTCTCTATTTTTTGTCTGGCAAACTCGCCAAGCTAACAGCTTGCAGCTCTCTCCCCAGCCTGTCAAAAATATCCGGCGGAAAGTATAAAAACGTCTCCCATTTTGAAGGTGCTCTTCGTCCATCGGTCAATACAGCACAGCTTATCCTTTTATCTCCAGACAAACAAGTAGTTCAAGAGTACCTCAAATCTTCTGGCCTTGCGCACGCGTCCCTCCTCCTTCCCGGGTTTCTGGAGAATTATTGGAAGTACGTCAATAAATACATCCCTCCATACCGACTGAAGCTTCGCAGGTACGGACTCCTGAAAAAGACAGACACAGGTTATAACATCTCCGTTCCGATCTGCAATGCGACAACCATTGCGACCTATGCCTGGATCTCGCGTGACGTTCCTGCCGCGGTACTCGCGCTGCTGAACAACTATACCGACCCGACGAAGGAAATCCAGGGAAAGGAGTACCCCGTCGTCAACGCCAGCATACCTTACGGAAAACTCGCTGAGATGACTGCGAAAGGTACGCACTTTGATACTGACCGTGAATGTGTCTATTCCATGCCTGACTCGCATATGAATCACCCCACAGTCCTCGATGTGGAAGTCACCTTCACTACCGCCCCGCCGACGGGAATCCCCATGTTGGATGATATGGCACGTCTCCCATGCTACCCAACGATTCACGTTGGTTCACTGACTCAACTTTAGTGGATGGGCGTATTGGAGTACGGCCCGTGGTACAAAGAGACACCAATCCCCAATCCTGATCTCGTGGCCCTCGGCATGAAATTCAGCACCATCGAAGAGTTCCTAGAGACCGAGGTGAAGCCACGGTTTGGAGTGTAGTGGCCGACAGTGCAAGTTTATTGAAATCCATGCCACGTCTTTATCCGTCGAGCTGTAGAGTTTCCGAAGTCGATCAATAAGCCTTGTGTTTTGTCTTTTGGGTGGTTACATCCCCCCGTCCAGTGATTGTCAACCCAAAGAGTCACAACTGCGGTCTCCCTCTATAATTTTCTGTTAAACATTGCATTCGTGAATATCGGGGTATTCGTTACATGACATCCCAAAGCGACCCCAACCGCACAGTGCTTCCGCCTCGGCCTGCTTGCCTCTCGCTCGCTTTGCTCTTCTTGCTGCATCAACTCCGCCAAGCTCGAGGTCGTCCTTGTGTTGCTGTAAAGTTGTTTCCCGCCACATCAGTCCTTTACGGGTGGTTCTGCACCTGCTGTACGTCCCGCATCTGCACCATCCGGTTCTCCGCGTGCACGTAGATAGGTGCGTAAAGTGGCGCGGAAGGTTCTGATGCGCACCCTAGCTTGAATACTGAAAGCCCACGCAGCGTCCGTACTGTGCCGATGTGGTGGACCAGTATCCTCCCATTCCGTCGCCGGGGTGCACTGAGGCTGCATAGCGGCCCTGTTTCAGCACGTGCCGGGCACACAGCGTGCCACAGGTGCCGGTATTCTGTAGGCCTAAGGCTACAAACCAGGCTCGCGAACGAGGGATCTAGGGGGGAAAGAGGGCGGAATACCCTTGGGAACTCAACCGGATGTACACGTAGCTCGGGAAAGGAGGAGCCAAGGGTTGTTGATGAGGACGTGAAGGGGGATGTAGACTGCTGTCATTTAGCGGAGGATATAGGACTCACTCGGGGAGACTCATCTAGGCCGATCGCAGCTTCAAGCAGACCGCAGCGAGATCCCTGGAACTCTTGGCCTCTGTCTTGTTAATCGTGATCATCGCGATTCGCATCGGCACCTCTACTGTTGCATTTCGACCTCACAGGTCACAACAATGGTTGAATTGAACCTATTTAATTTTGGTCACAGGTCACCGAGGCCTCTGAACTAGGTAACATTTTTGGATCCGAGAGGGACTTCAAAAATGAATTTTTTTCTTGGTTCATTCAATTCCAACTTCTGCAGCATATTATTTACTGTATTTTCAAACCCTGGATAAATAGAATTTGCCATGAAAATACTCACTGAACATATGAATGTTTGAACCAAAAAGTTGAGGTCACAAGTCCTGGACGTGGTTGAACCACACAAAAAGTTCAACCTACATCAGGAAAATGTTTTTCGTATGGCTCGGTCTGGCCAGGTCTGGCGCATATGGCACATATGGAATCCCTGGCGCCATAACGCCAGCACTGCCAGAATTGCACCAGAATGTGTATCAGATTCGTTGTTCCAGTGTGTATCATCAGCGTATGACTTTTTTCTAACCTACTGACGAAGACACAGTTGACATTGCCTTGTTGGTGCACAGTCTGAAGACACCGAACAAGCACTTAGAAGGCAATTTCATTAGCATGGTGGTCTATATACTTATTTACATGGAATGATTTAAAAGCATCTAAAGAATAAGTATAGCGGAAACCAACGGGTATGTGATCACGACCGTATACAGGAATGAGATGAGCTCCACGAAGAAAAGCATCAAGATGAACAATTGTGGTAAGCCGTGACCGTCCTTTCATCTCGGGCTCCACAATCCACATCCCGGTCTCAGGATCTGGCGACCGACCCACCTTTTTGAACCAGTCAACCAATGCACACGGGTAGTCGACACCGTCATGTGTAAATGAAAAGAAGAGGCGAACGCGTACAACACTCATGCCCCGAAACCCGCGCTCATCTTGATTTTCTACAACAAATGCACAGTCCCGTCGGGGACCATGCTTTCTCCACGCGGGTGTCGAGCGGATGCGTTCCCGCCGCATACCACGGATACCCGATGGATCACTTGGGGCATAGAATGTTGCAACGGCGGAATGATAAACTGAAAGGATGTATTCGGAAATGTCCAGGTCATCATCGGAGGCCTCTTCATCGAGATAACGATCAGAAGAGAGTTGGTCCAGGAGGAAACTCGCCAGAAGGTCGGGGAAGTTTGGGACTTTGATGTGAACCGCAAGGTCTGCCGCAAGTCGAGGGTATGAGCGCTCTTGAAATGAGTGAGCTATTCGATTCCTCAACAGGGAAGAGGACCATACCTCGTCGACGAGCAAGAACGACATTACCTTCAACTCGCGCTTCATCAGTTTCCTCAGCATCGCGATCGTCGTTATCAGAGTTCTTGTCCGGAACAGGTACGAAACTTGGCGGGACCATTCCACGCTCAACGAAGTCTGCACGTACAGCCGCCAGCTTGTCTAGCCTTTGGTTGGTTAGGAGCATCTGTGAGAGAGCTTCGTAGCGACTGGAGCGGCGCCAAGGCTTCTTGACGGCGGTGATATGGCGGGATTAACAAAACCCGTAGTGCACGAACATTGCACACCCGGCACATTCAAATACAAGCACGGTACATGTACCCAAACCCGGCACATCTGGTGAAGATGTGCAGTACGGTGACTCAAACACGGCACATCCAACGCGGCCTGCTGTCGTAATTAGCCGTTATTGCCGATTTCGGCGCCGTCCGGAACTTCCGGTCGGTGCCTCAAAAAACGTGTGATAAATAATATTTCAAGGCATCTCGTGTCATCAATAATTTGCTTTACTATAGAATCGAATGAGGGACTCCTAAAATGCAGTTCGAGTTCAAAAATACGACTTCTACATCAAAATTCTTTGTAGGCTTGAATTTCGGGAAGGAGCTAGATGCGAAGTGATCCGCTGTGCGGCGGCTCCGGAAAAAAAAAAACATGTTTACAGCCATACGAACAACTCGCTGCGTGTGCGAAGCAATGCGATGTAAACAGCGATGTACGTGAGTGGACTTCCTTGGCACACATGCGTGCAGGGCGCCGGCTTGTCGACGGCGGGAGCAGGGAGCATACAGAAAACGCTTCAGAGAACTCACAGGCGTTTTGGCCCTTTGCTAAATAAATCAGCATAACAGACTTGAATAATAGGGAATAAACCGTGCATTGCGAGCAAGGGATCGCAAACCTTGCACCGTAAGGGCGCTAGCCATCGCATCTGGCGATCCCGCCCTTGCGCGCCTGCCTGGCCGTGCCTTGTTCATGAGCCCATTATCGTCAATGATGCCATCTGCGGATATGAATGAAAAAAACGCCATATGCGCCCGGGAATGCTCACCGTCCTGGCCGCCTGATGCACAGTTGAGCCGCCAGTTCTCCACACATCAAAATGTGCTTTTGCTGCGAGGAAGACATGGACCTACTTGGGATACTGTATACTAGCTTGTCGTAACAGGTTTCAATATTGTGCACCAGGAAAGGCGCGTCGAGCAATGTGCTTCGGGAGGCGCTCGAGCGGGGATGGTGGTGGTTAGGGAAAAAGATGGACAGAACACGTGTCAACAGTTCACGATAGATCCAAAAACGCCAAGTACCGCGTTTGGTTCAAGCGCGGCACATCGAAAAGAATGTGCCGTGTTTGTTGTGAATGTGCCGTGTTTGCAATGTTCCTGCACTACGGGTTTTGTATATCCCCGTGATATGGCGCGACTCGGTGATGGAGGAACAAACACCTCCGGGCGCCCCGAATTTCTCGATATTTGGCCGATAATGCACGATTGAGTGCTGGCGTGGAAGGGAAAACCCATCAGGACGAACACCGAGCTCACGAAAAATTTCTCGGCGCTCGTGGTATGTTTTGACACATGTGTCGATTTCATCAAGGGTGTCCTCGTCGAAATCTGCACGTCGAACTAGATAGCAAAAATCCAGGAAAGCGCTGAGAGCTTCAACGACTGGAGGCGGCACCAAGCCTTTAATGGCAGGAAGATACACCTACGTACAGCTATTTAACAACCTCATGCGAAACAAAAACTCAAATACCTTCATAAGTGCTTTAGTAAGGGGTCACAGGTCACACCCGGTGAACCTACGGTTGAAATGAAACAGTACTAGCAACCCGTCTTGAGATGGACGTAGAGTCGTAGACGAGGTAGTTTCGGTGCCCATCGTGCCTAACAAAGAATGGATCGTGTCAGAGCTCTCTATCTAGTATGAATAAAGGTTAACAGACACGCCACGCCTGAGTCGAAGGGCGAAATAACTGCTCGCCCACATCAATCCAGCTTGGTACCCGCTATTTTATCGCCCTGAACCGCGTGAAGAATGGTGGGGCCACTGGCCAGTAATGTCGACGCGTCACTCCGGCCGTACAACTTGAAGTCAATCTCTCATTTTGTCACTTGACGTATCGACGCCATCACCCGCAGCTTTCCAATCGTGTGGGAGGACAAGACGCCTGCTCGACTGCACGGCAGGGTCACAAGTATAAGAGAAAACCAGACTTTCATCTGGTTTGAGACTGCTTCGGTTTGTTGGTCCAGAACTCTTGACAGTGGTACCCCGGGCTGATCTGCGATAATTTGTTGCCTAACATATGCTTGGACTGAGGCGAGGATCGATTTCGTCGAGAGAATAACGTTGTGTATGGTTTCAAAGATCTAGCAAGTTTTTGAGCCTTCCATTCTGTCTTTGGTGTGCCCGTCGACGAATGATTTTATGGGAGAGATAAAGATTTTCGGCTTGGATTCGGCACAAATTACTTGAATACTTACACAGCCACCTAATGAGGTTGCCTCTTTACTCTCACAGTCGCCAGAACAACTACAGAAAATTTCTTCTGGCAAGGGCCTAGGGCAGACGTGCGACAGCTTATGTTACCGTGGTTCCTGCTCCTAACAAGTTGACAAAAATCTCGATTTGAGACCTTTTTAAACGATTTCTTTGAAAGCCTTTTAGGAAGAGTTAGAGCTTGCGCTTCCGTGTCACGGTGTCGCCGGGCCACGAACTTCGATTCTCACGGGCTTCCCGAGCTCGCCCAGTAAACCTTGGACAAGCGGCAACATTCGGCATCCCCATAAGCGGTAACAGAGCCAAGGGGGCTTACGACTCGCTATCTCCCCTCAATCGACCACCACTGCGTCGTGTCTCGACTTTGGTCAGACTTAGGATAGACGGCTTCCGAGACACCGTGAAATAGCAACCGCCAAAAGTTCGAGGTCTCGGTCTCTTCCTCAATCAGCTACTTCTGCGCAGAGTTTCAAGGAATCTGTCTCATATCCCACCATGACTTCTTCGCGTGTCGTCTCGGTTTTCGGAGCCACTGGTCTCCAAGGTTTTCCAATATCTTTGTTACCGAGAATTGAAACTGAAGGCGAGCTTGGATCCAGGTGGTGCAGTCGTGGACGCGTTGCTCAAGGAAGGGACGTTCATTCCCCGGGCGATCACTCGCGACCCTGGCTCTGAAGCATCTCAGAAACTCAGAGCGCGCGGAGTGGAAGTTGTCAGGGCGGATTCAACCGACAAGGCAAGCCTGGTCACCGCCCTCCGCGGAAGCGAGGCTGTTTTTGCGGTACGTTGAATCTGAGCTTGAGATCCAACCTCGAAATATGCGTCTGTCTCTAGGTTACTGTGCCCGTGTTTCGCCAAACCCAGGGTAAGGGCGAAGTAGAACAAGGCAAGAATATGGTTGACGCCGCGAAAGAGGTGGGCGTCAAATTTTTCATCTGGACGTTCGTCTTTCTTTTTTGTCTGTTGTCTCGCAAACTGCTAACAGCCTGCAGCTCTCTTCCCAGTCTGTCAAAAATATCCGGCGGGAAATATAAAAACGCCTCGCATTTTGAAGGTGCTCGTCCTCCATCGGTCAATACAGTACAACTTATCCTTTTATCTTCAGACAAACACGTAGTTCAAGAGTACCTCAAATCTTCTGGCCTTGCGCACGCGTCCCTCCTCCTTCCTGGGTTTCTGGAGAATTATTGGAAGTATGTCAATAAACACACCCCTCCACCTACTGACTGAAGCTTCGCAGATTAGGAATCTTGAAAAAGACAGACACCGGCTATACCATTTCCGTTCCGATCTGCAATGCGACAACCATTGCGGCCTATGCCTGGATCTCGCGTGACGTTCCCGCTGCGGTACTCACGCTGCTGAACAACTATACCGATCCGACGAAGGAAATCAAGGGAAAGGAATACCCCGTCGTCAACGCCAGTATACTTTACGGAAAACTCGCTGAGATGACTGCGAAAGGTACGCACTTTGATACCGACCTCGAACGTGTCTATTCCATACCTGTACCTGACGCGCACACGAATCACCCCACAGTCCTCGATGTGGAAGTCACCTTCATTACCGCCCCGCCGACGGGAGTGCCCGCGTTGGATGACATGGCACGTCCCCCATGCTACCCAACGATTCACGTTGGTTCACTGACTCGACTTTAGTGGATGGGGGTATTGGAGTACGGCCCGTGGTACAAAGAGACACCAATCCCCAATCCTGATCTTGTGGCCCTGGGCATGAAATTCAGCACCATCGAAGAGTTCTTGGAGACGGAGGTAAAGCCACGGTTTGGAGTGTAAGCGGTCGACAGTTCGAGTTCATTAAAATCCATGCGCCTCTATCTGTCGAGCTGTAGAGTTTCCGAAGTCAATCAACAAGTCTTTTCTTTTTGTCTTTTCGGTGTTTACTTCCCGCCGTCCACCTACCGCCCTGTAGTCGTCGACCAAAAAAGTCCCGACTGTGAGCTCCATTCTAGCTCCGTGGTTGATGTTGAGGCATGCGCACGCTTACAGCGGCGTTCAGGCCGTTCCACAGTCCACACTGAAAAGACGCTCGGAGCCCACAATGAAGATCTAGGCACAAGAACTCACTTTGCGTTGTTGATTAAACTACCAGGTTGCCAGTTAGGGCATGCGAATAGCTTGACACCGCTCTCGCTTTCGAGCATCCGATATGTGAATCCGCCCCCAACGAAGCTCGAGATAAAGGCAGCATTGTTAAACACATATTGCCCAGGTTGCGTAGCATAAGTTTGCATGTATGTCGCCATCGCGCTGATATCTAGGAAGCTGATAAAGATTTCAAAGCCCACATTAGCTGCAGCGGCATAGGTAAATCCGAGCTGCTGCTCGTTATTCCATTCCTGTATGAGGGTTCATCTTCGAGCCCAGCTGCGTGATGTAGTATCTCAAACTGACCGATGTCCACAGCGAAATCATCGATTCCAATAGACTTGGCGAGAGTTATATCGGGTTCCCAGTCACCCTGGACGTACGACGTAACAATTTCAGGCTGGATGAATGACATCAATTTTTTTTTGCGGTACCTTCGGACTCGGCCAAGGAAGTATCTCACAATGAGATGAGCGAATATAAATTTCTGGCTAGCTCGTTCCACCAGTTCGGGCGAATGAATAGATGATTCAGGTGGCAAGGCGGTCCCAACGCTGTAAGAAAGAGCGAGGCAAGCATACCGAACGAGAGCCGCATTTCTGGAGAGAAAATTGGGGGTGGGGAGCTTTGGACCAAGAAAAGCCTCAACCAGCGTCCTATGTGTTCTTCGGGGACGCCCATGGCCAGATGATACGAGAACACTGGGCTAAATCCTACTCGAGGTGTCACAAGAGCACGAAAAATAACTTTTTGGCAGTTACTGGAGCCAATCGTATCGAGTGAGCGCGAGCAGAACTCACCAGGTGGTATCACAGACAGCGGCCTTGGAACTTTCTCTGAATCTAACTGAATGAAGGCTTGCAACCGTTTGACGAAGACGTATTGTAAAGACGAGATCTGAGGATTGAAGTAGAATTTAATTGAAATATAGAACAATAATAACGGGAACCACTTCTTACCTCGACAAGTCTGAATGTTTTCTCGAATGTGGAACGCCGCCAACAGCATCCTGGAAGCACAATTTCTGAAAATCTTCGACCATTTGATAGCGAGGATGACAAAAACGGTCTTGTGTCCTTGACTGAGGTCTTGCGGTATTTTGTACGTGGTCGCCTGCTTGATGCAAAAGAGTAGCACATGTGGTATGGTAGACGACAACCGTTTAGCTAGCTGCTAGTCACCGAAGGATATTGTCCAGACTCCACTGCTGTCATTGGTGGGCTGAAAATTTGCGACAAAAAGCTCGGTCTCTACATTCCGTTCCATTCAGTTTGGGTATTCGCTGGCAGGCAAGAACGACGACTGTGTTGGGGGAGAATGACAGGCGCCGAGGCACGTGTACATATCTTGATTTGGAGATCACCTTCCTGATTTGGAAGATGGACAGAAATTATCGGGCGCCACCACATAAACGACTAGGTCAGAGGCTATATAAACATTGGGATCTACGTGAACAAAGAGCATTCAAATAAATACTAGGAAATTCCGGAATCATCAAGTAGTCAGACCCTGCAGTCAAATTTGAGGAAAAAAGTCGAAGAGGCTTTCGTGCTCGATATTGCAAACGAAAGCGAAAAAGCATAGCAGGCACGAGAGGAGGGGAGAGCCATTCGGGAATCAACGAGGTATGGGTGGATACTGCCTAGGTATGTCGATAAGTCCAAGAGTGAGGAAGAGACTTGAGCGTGAAAGTGTCAGCAAAGGGAGCAGCAAAAGACTCGTCCTGTCCGCGTCTCAGCCCAGCTTTCATCTTTCTCCTCCTGTGTGATTCTTCGCGGCGAGCTCCGCTTGAGCATATCCGACTTGCTTCCGAATTCCCCAACGCCAAGAGTTGTCGAAGACCGAGGCAGCCCAGACCGCATAATGACCTAAACGAGGGTACTAGGGACGCGGACGACGGGGATTCGCACTTCTCCAGCATCTGAACGAGCCGACAGTGCTGCGCGACTGCGCGACTTCCTTTACCCCCCATATCTCGCGTTTTTAACGACTTGTCATTCACCCAAGCGTATATCTGCCACAATGTGGGAAAAGCGCCGGTGCGGGGCAGGTAGGCAGGCTCGAGCAGCCTGATTTCATGAAGAACATCCCCAGCGAGGATCCCGCGCGCTGGTGGGTGCAGCGGGGCGACCGAGACGGCACCTTGAGGAACCTACCACTCTGATTCTCTTTGTCCCCGCGGCATCCAGCCTTCGCATTGTGCATAAAGTCGGCCTCGGTGGAGCCGTATTGTTGGCGCCAAAACCGAGGCTAGGGCCTTGAATGAAGAGGATGGTATCGAAGTCGGTGGTGGAAACCGTGAAACCGAGGTCGGCGATGAAGGAATCGTTGTCGGAGTCGTGCAAGAAGCTAAAGTTGGCATCGTCGGAGTCGTGGTACGCGGTGGGAACAGGACCATGATGGTACTTCGATATTACTCGCAGAGGCTGTGACGACGGGCTCGGCTTTTGATTCGGGATATTGCACGGAGCGGGAAGGGTGCTGGTCTTGCGCACGGATACACTTCGCCGACCTTGAGAGGCTGCAGGCGAGGACGTGTCTGCGGAAAGATGAATCAAAGATCAGTCAGCTTATCGCGAGTACGAAAGCGTACGATGATAGACTTGCACAGAGCCTCAACCTTGATCATGAAGGGCCGGTTATCGATTACATCGCGTTTCTTGTTATCCTGAGACGAAAGATTAAGGAGTGAAGAGAACAAGGCGAAGATTTGACATACGACAGCGAAGCAGATGTGGGCTTGACGAGCCGACTGGCGCCTTGACCTGCCGTAGGAAATGAGACGCCGCAACAAAGGATGGGATGGCCAGACTTGCATCAAATGCAGTTACTAGAATGCAAGGAGACTTCGGCGTGTAAAAGGCGGAATGAAGAGAAGGACCAGGCTTGCTCCGCCGTCCGGGTGCGGAGGCACCAAAACGTGCATAGACGTTGACTTATCGGCCCCGGCAGGTACATGACCTAGTGGCAAGGCCGACGATCTGAGCAGAGTCAGGATGTGGGACGCTTTGGAGCAGAAGGAACGCACCGTAACGGCTTGTTCTTCTCAACTCCCTTGACGTGCGACACCACAAAGGAGCACTGGCCAAACTCCGAGTATGATGGCCAGAAACGCGATCACGATGCTCGAGGAGAGAAGGGGTGGACAACGAGGAGCAGCAGCGAAGGTGTGAAAAAAAATTGCACTGAATTTGCGATTTGAGCCCTAGGATCCTTTGGAGAGGCCCTTAAACCGATTCCAAAGGAGATTATGCCCGCGTGGAAGGAGATTCGTCAACGGGTCGCCAGATGTGTCGAGAAAAGAAAAAGACGCGTCTCGAAGAGAATAGGCTGTCTGGACGAGTCCACCCCGAGTCGCTGCCCCGAGATTGCTCAGGAAGAGGCAAAAGTGGCAAGAGAGGGACATATCGCAGCTCTAGATGGTCTGAGCGCAGAAACGAGACACGATGGTGAGGGAAGAAAGGCAAGGCAAAATTTCCTTTTCAGGAAGCTCGCATTTACTGGGGCGGTCCCTCAAGAGAAACTAAGCAAACACTCAATACACACAATTAAGTACCGACTACTGTACATGATTTGGGATATTCAGGAACGGAGGTACAGTATAATACGGCGACAAACGCTGGATCTAAGGTAAAACTGAGCCCGCCAATTCCACTAATCTCACTTCGGCTGGAAGTGCAAAGGGGGCCACACGTACTCATCCACACAAGTGTAATTTTCCACCACGGGCGGGTCATCCTCGTCGTCGCTGAAGAAATCGTCGTCGTCGTTTGAAAGAAGCTTGTCCTGCCCAGCCTTGATCTGCTTCCACGATTTGCCCGGCGAATCCTCTCGAATGTCGCCATCCTTGAGGTAATGCGAGTTCTCCTTCTCCGCATAGTCTACCCCACGCCCACGCCTGACGATGACCAGGACCTCCTTCTCGCGTTCGCCCGGTGCCATAACGGCGGCGTCCTCCTCCTTTCCGAAGGTGGCCAGATCTTTCCCGGGGGGAAGCGTCTGCACGAAGGCGGCGCGGGTGGCGGGCTGCAGCAGAACGGAGCACGAGGTGCGCGAAGATGCACGGAAGATCGTGACCGAGGCGCCCGTACCAGCACTGTCCCGCTTCTCCAGGACGCGTTGCCAGCCAGCGGGCTGAGGCACACGCAGATAGCGATCCTCATCCGGATCACCAACCGCGGCAAACCACTCGTGCTCGTACCCGAGGAAGGTAGAGTTGTGCGAGAGGTAGTAAAGCTCTTTCCAGCCAGTGCCATGGTGGACAAGCTTGTCAAGCGTCTCGTAGCAGACTTCCGGAACGCGTGAGCCAAGGATGGTGAGGCGGTCGAGGGCGAGCCCCGGAAGAAGCTTGAGCACTTGGTGGGTACGGTAGTACACATCGTCATCCTCCCATGACAACATCAGAGGATCGCCGGAAACGCGTACGTGGCGAACGAGGGCGCGTGTTGCGATAGGAATGTTGGCCAGCTTGTTGAGCATTGCCTCAGGGCTTTCGAAGCAAAAGAGGACTTGGTGGAGCCAGATAGTGCCAATTTCAGCGCGAATTTGGCGACAGGTGCGAAGAATGGCAATGGTATTGGGTACGGAAGCGATGCGCTGCCTGCCGATGCGACTAAGGGCTCTTTCGCCCCAAACGAGGCGTGTCGAGGCAAAAAGATGAGAATAAATCTCGAGTCGTATCTCGAGTGGCAGCTTCTGGATAAACAGGCTTCCCATCTGCCGGTTGGGCTGCTTCGCGTCTTTGGTCTTCTTCTTCTTTTCCTTGTTCCTTGGGCCGGGCATCTTTATAGCACAGGATTTCGAGAAGTCGACTTGGTTGGAAGGACTCCTTATGCAGCTATCAATTGGTGCCGGTGGATGGAGAAAGCTCAAAGGACCGTAGCTAACTTGAACTCGCGGCGCTGAATCCAAATTCGAGGCGACTCCTGAGCCCCGAGGCTCGAGTTCAGCCAGATGTACCTGGCAAAATTGGCAAGCGAATGAGACAAGCTTCGCGATACGTCGCAAATGAAAAACCTCACGTAATCCACAGAAAACCGCCCAACAAGAATTTGAGAAGAACAAGAAGCAAGAAGGGCGCGACAACGCAAAGGTCTCGGTCAAGTCTCGGAAGCGCTACATAGAGCGTGTCAATTTGATCTTGTTGTGCTTCAGGTTGCGGCTCGGCAGGACTCGGCAAAAATGGGCGCTTAATCTCTTCTGTTCGTAACCTCCATGTCGCAAGAACTCCTGCCCTCAGCCTTCCAAGACTAAGCAGTTGAGAGGCCGATTTCCGTTCTTGGTTGGTGGTCTAATTGGCAAACAACACTCGGCACTCTGCGTGATCTGGTCCCACCGCGGTCCGTCCCAGTGCTCACCACTCTGAGATATCCACGGGTAGTTCTCTGTGTACGATTGGGAGTCGTTAGATGTGCCTCTGGATGTTATTGACGCAAATCCTCAAGTCCTTGGTTTCAGGGTTTCTTGAGAATCTCAGTCGATATCTGCCATGTCATGGTATTACTGTATTCGCCGCGTACAGCTGCAGTAATCGTGCTCTATGATGCCAGATCTGTACGCGTGGGGCCACCTACCTTTGGGGAGTTTTCCTCCTTCGGCTTCCTGAACTCCGTCCTGCCGCTCCCGTCGGCGCTTCTGTTCTGAGCTTGCGTGGGCGACTGCCGTGCTGCGGCTCTGGCATGGTCTTTTCAAGGTCAAAACTATCCTCCTCACTTTCTTCCCCGGCCGGTCACTGTCGCGGCGACAGTGCAGTGATTCCCTTCGACAGCTGACTAAGAGCGACACAGGTGCGCAATCTGGCAGCGCTAGCGAGGTGTTGGTCGAGGAAACATTTAGACTTGATGGTCAGGAACGAGGGGAGAACTAGACCAAAACTAGGTGTGTGTCCATTCCTGGAATCTCACTTGTAGCGGCCGCTTAACATCGCTAAATTTACACAAGGCCGTAGGAAATCAGGAGAATGTCATATAAGAAACCCAATTCGCTGCCCGCCCTCTGTGCGCGAACTCTCAACACTTGCATCCACGAATGCTACGCTTCTCTCGTTTCACCTCGTTTCGAAACAAGAGCACGGTCTTTCACTTTCGAAGCTCAGCTTGAACCTCGGTATTAGGTATATGAAGTCGCTGCTCATCAGATATATCTGACGCCTCTAATCTGAGCCATGCTCCGCGAATTTCTCCTTGTTTTCATTACAAAATCATATACCAAAGCTTTCCGATGTGAGCATAATGGTTTGGACCTGATTCTTGACCCTGAAGACTTCTGTAATCGACCTCATGATGTCGCCCCCATGCAGGGAATCTTTCCCTTTCCTTTGGACACGACGATGATGGTCTGTCCCACAACTCACAACGATTGAAACTGGGAGCAAAGTTTCGCAGGTTATTACACCTGCTCACGGAACAAATTTGGGGTGAAGGGAATTTTGGATAGCGTCGCGGCCATCCTTCAAATGAATGAAACGGACTTTCGTTTTTCATACGCCGAAGTCACATATTTGTGGGAGTACGTGGGCGCTGATCGCGCTGGGGCAGCGATCTTCGACAAGACGGAGCAGTCTTGTCTGCTTAGCGGAGGAATTACGTCGCACGACAACCGGGCCCTCGATTTATCACCAATCAGGTTTATTCGCCACAGAATGATGTTATACAGCTCACTCTCCTGCGGGATCCTGGTTAGGCGATCGGGAATTAGATTTTGGTGTTGAACAGAACTCGCGCTCCGCATCCATCATTCATGGTGAATTTCTATTGAAAAGTGCTCTAGTTGAGACTCGACACCGCATGCATTCACTACAACTGATATCATTATTCGCGTCCAATGGCAGCTCGGTATGGAAGGAAAATTTATATTATAGCACTGAACGCGATAGCGATAAATATCAAAGTCATGACCTCGACAGGCCACCATGACACACCAAAGATTCCACCTCTTTCCAGCACCTTTTCGATTCCATAGCCTCATCATATCGCGCGATTCCCTCTTCGTCGTCGGAATCAGCAGGAGGCGCTCCATTGCGGGCTGCATCAAGCTGCTTCAGTTCTGGGAAGATTGCCGCGAGAAATCGCGCAACAGGAACAATTTTCGAGATGGAAATGGTCGAACAGGAAACATCCAATGAGGCTAGCCCGTGGACTGCTGTGGTCGTGGCGTGAGGGATAACGGTGGTATTAAACGCCAATCCGAGTCCGGTTAGGCGAGGGCAATTTGCTACGAATGACGACAAACACGCAAGGGTCGTCCGGGTTTCGCCGTCTGTGAGTCTCAGATTTTCGATGAGTGGCCATGCCAAGGATAGGTCCGCAACCATAGAGTCGTCGATGTCATATCCACCACCAGCGGCGATCGACACGTCTGTGAGATTGACGAAACAGAAGAGAAGCCGCAATGACCGATTTTCAACGCAATAACCGGCCGATCTGGTGCAATCTGAACCGATTGAGAGTTTTGAAAGACATGGGTGAAGGATTCCCGCGGAAACTGCACTTAGAAGAGCGTGCATCTGGGAAGGGTCCACGCCAGAGGAAAAATCAATGGTCAAGGAGGTTAGCGGGACCTGGCTGAGCCACTCCACAAATGCAATGGACTCGTCCACTGTTGGATAACAGAGTGTCAGCTCGTGCAAAGCTTGAAAGGTCTGCGTGGTATGAACAACCGGAGCAGACCAGTTATCCGGGAAGACGTCGAACGCCAATGATTTGAGATTTGGGAGGCGAGAGATATGTGCCATTGCTGCTTCGTTCAAGAGTGGCACAACTATCGACTCGACGTCTGATAGGTCGCGCAAAAAAGGAGGAGACAGCATCCAGTTCTTCCGTCGTATCCCAAGATTCCGAGCTCTGGTTCAACGAGATCGTAATGTGTTTCAGTTGGGGATATCTGAATGGAAGGACGGAGAGGAATGAAAGCGCGGCCGACCCCGAAGGAAAGGATATGGTCGTGATCGCGGGACTGAGGAATGTTTCAATGAAAGAGAATTCGTGGTCCGGGTGATTCCAGGTAACGCTTCGAAGAACCGGGAAAATATTTCGCGGGAGGCACAAGCTAATGTGCGGGAGAATATTGGACAAAGACCATTCGTCTGATCCCGAGAACAGGTGTTTTATGCGAGCCGCATACACGGAAAGCCTGTCCCAGTCTTCTTTTCTGAATGGTCGATCTACTGTCTGCAGGTTTTCGGTACATGAATAATGCCGTTCGACCGCCATGACAAGCACTTACAATGCTGTACTTCGACTCCGCTTTTTCAGTGGTACACAGATCCGCCGGAAAACAGGCGAGGAGGTTACCCAGCGTCGCTGATCGCCACATGAAGTGAATAGACCTTGCATTGAAGAGCTTGGATGTCCTGGCAACTCTCGACAGGTGAATGAACCCAGGCTGCGTCGATTTGTCTGCAAAGGAGACATCGCAGACTCCGGAACCAAGGAGGTCCGGGTTGCAGATTGGATCCAAGTGGGAGAAGACCTCATCTAGAACCTCCGCAATCTGCAAGCAACGGTGCATCTTGGGAGTGGTTCTGGCACTTTAAAAGAGGGAAGAAAAAAGAAATGTGCGTCGCGGATCAATCATACGATCAGTCCGGGGCTCAAGTCGGAACATTCCGGGTTATTTAAAGTACACCCAAAAGGTGATCACCGGCAAATGCCGAGACACCGGCTAACAGGGAGGGGGTGCCTCGAGTGCTCTTATTCCACTTTTCCGACCAAGGTTCAAAACACTTCGAAAACACGTTTTAAACAAGAAAAAAAAGGTTCCAAAAATATAAGTGTTTCCAAGCCAAGTATTGACTGTACCACCAAATCAAGTTGATCCCAAATAAAACCATTGTTCTCAAGGCTTATTCTATGAAGCACGATAGTTGTCAAAGGGCCTGATTTTCATGGGAGATGTCTCTGGGCCTGTTATTTGAGGTATCCTATTTTCTGCGGATGAATAAAACCAATATAAAACCGAAAAGAAAATTGGTTGAAACACCGGAATTACCGCATTTGGATATGGCTGTGCTCGGCTAACAGGGAGGGAGGGTCCTGGAGGGTCTTAGCTCACTTTTCCGGCCTCGTGTTCGAAATTTTAAGAGTGAACACCCCTTGAGTACACCCGGCGCTCAGTGCTCACTCGGAAAATTTTGAACTTCGAAGAAGGAGCTCAAAGATAACGGCTCGAAATTTTTCACTAGTCTCGGCAAAATTCTACTCAGTAACTTGTCTCGACAGCTATTTATCTGGATACTTATCCGATGCCCATTGCCAACGGGCCCTATCTACGGATACGGACGAGCTACTTTCCCATCCAGCAGCTCCTGCAGAAACTCCGTGAATCCCTTGGACTTGAAACGCGGATATAATTCCCTTGCATCGAGGTAGCCAAGATATTTCGCATACGCAGGTGTGTTATCACCGCGCACATACTTGCTGTATTCATAGTCCGCAGCGTAGGCGCCTCGCCCAGGCACATCGCGGGCAGCCATTATCTCATCTGCGGTGACCTATTCACGGTCATTCTGGGTGAGACAACTGGTTCACTGAATAGAGCTCGATGAAGCTCACATATTTTCGCTCAATTTTTTCGCCCGAGAGTGTTTCGATGAGTTCGAAGATCTCGTTTTTCGGACAAAAAATCGCCATGGGCAAAAACCGAGTGGTTCAGCGTGCGCGTGTCTTTGATGATGAGCGCAACGAAGTGGCCAATGTCGCGTAGGTCAGTGTGTCACGGTGCTGGCTTCCCAAGACCAAAATAGGGCAGAGACAGGAATAGAGCACAGGAGATCCAAGGAATCAAGCAGGCAACTGGCGTTGAGAAGACAAGGGGAAGTAGACTACGTGGCACAGCCAATACCCCCGCTGTCACCGGTAACTAAAGAAGAAGGCTAAATATACATATTACATACTGACTACGCCGCGGGTGCGTCAAAACCCGGACCGGTAAACCCTGTGGGAAAAAACCCGGCCCCGGGAAAAAGCTACCGGGCTCACATGTGTTGCGTACGTAAAGCCCGCGCCCTTACATTATCCCCCTTCTAGCGCCGGACGAAGGACGAGTGCGGAATATCAAGGCGGGCGAGGTTCACGACCTTTGATGATGGGGTCGAGACGATCAGCTGGACGAGATTTGCGTCCAAAGCGAGTAGTTGTGATGGTAGGCGGAACGTAGTTGGATTGTAAGTTCCCTCGAACTGGTGGAGGAGTTGGGATGCGACGGGAGGCACGAGGAACAGCAGACGGAGTTGAAGTCGAAAGACGAGGAGGAGGAGGAGGGACTGAATCTGGAACAGAAGGAGAATCAACAGTAGAAGTGGAAGGAGGAGAAATAGAATTAGAAGTTTCCACTGGGTAAGTTTGTTCCAACACAACACGTTGTGGGCGAGGTGCACGGGGATGACGGCGGTGGAACCGTTCAAGCAGCTCGTCAGCAGTACGAGGGATGTCGGAAAGGGGAACCCAGGCATCTTCATCCTCAGAGGCACCAGTGAAGCGCACGAGGTACTCGAATCGTCGGCCAGTCTTGCGAGCATCGAGGATGGCTGCAACACGGGTTGCAGGGTCATCATCTGGAAGCAGCTCAAAGGGCTGAGGGTCAGCGTGCGGGTGGAATTCAGATGGGTCATTGTAGGGTTCAAGGAGGGAGATGTGGAAAACGGGGTGAAGGCGAGAAAGATAAGAAGGAAGACGCAGCTTAAAGGCCCGGGTTCCAACGGCACACTCGATAGGATAAGGTCCAAGTCGCCGATGATCAAGCTTGTCAGACGGTCGAGTAGTTTTGATGTTGCGCCGAAGGAGCCACACGAGACGGCCAGGCTGGAGGTCAGAAGGAATGAGCCGTAGCTGTAATATATAGAATAAATGGCCTGGACCTAGCCAGAGCGACCGTTGTCTTCTAGCATGGTCCCAGCCACAGCCCTTGCTAGCCCTATTTTTTCCGCTCCCAAGCAGCAGCCCGGGAATTTTGGCTAGCCGGTTTTATACCATTTTGGGTGGTTGCCGGTGACTGACTGGATCGCGACCGACTTGACCCCAATTTGTCACTCGGCATCAATCAATACTCGGTAGCCGCGCTTCCCGCACCTCGCCTCCGCATCAATTACCGACTCCTCGCATACATCGCTTGCGCAGCATTCGGGTCCGCGTACATCGCCTCCGCATCAATCCCCGCTTGCCGTTTGCGCATCAATCCCGCCCAATCCCGCTCGCCGTTTGCGCATCAATCCCGCCCACCAGCTGCGCCGCACCTCAAAAAATTCATCTCTGTTGGCGTGTACACCATTTCCTTCACTGATTCAATACCTGTCATAGTTTCATTTTAATCTCCTTGCTCCCTGTTCTGTTCCTAGCCGCATTTTTCTCTTTCACTAGGGCTCACATTTATTCCCCTTCCAAGAGAACTCCTTCGCCGTGGAAGGTAGCTAACTCTCGCGTGGCGTGGCAGATTTTGATCATTTATTCCGATTGCCGATGAGCGACATCAATGTATGTCGAAGAGTCCAGATATTTACAGACGCAAGCCAGGGATACAAAGCATCAAGTCAAGCAAACTACCAAGTAACGGACTCCATACACCAGTCAAACTGCGAAGCCAGACGACGTCTAGGATTTCGGCTTATTCCACAACTCCACAGCGAGGAACCCGCGAACCATCCACTTGACGTCGGAAACGGCATCCGCCCACGATTCGCGGTCCTCTCGTTGTGCGTCCCTTCCAAGCGCTTTACCCCACCAGTACAGAGTCGCGACAAAAGAAAGGACGCCGTTTGGGCCCGGATGTCGCATCCATTCCCAATTCGCGGCAGTGGGAGCTGGATACGGCCCTTGAACGAATCTGTTGTGCCTGCCGCTGTCCTTCACGCGCCACGGCGGCTGGACTGTGGACCACCAGTTCCACCATCCACGATCATACACAGCCAAGGAAAGGATCTCGTTAGATATCTTCCCTTTCGTCCCTCTACCCCATTTGACCCATGTCCCCAGCTGGGCCGGGCGATTCGCACCTGCCCCATTCCAAACGGGTGTGCCACTTCCCTTCATCCCGTTGTACCTGATCTCGAGTTCTAGCCACAGTTTTATCAAGGCATTGAAACTGTCGCCGAGGTTCACCGCAGTTATCTGGGGATATACGTTCACTGCCCACTGTGGCGTTCCAGAAGGGCAAACCGGGATCATGTCGTTATCCTGCACCACCGTCTCTTCCACGGACGGCGTGCGGGGAGGTGGCGGTGGAAGGACAGATGTCCCTGTCCCTGTCACCGTGCGGGGAAGATTATCAGCTTCCCCCTGGGGCAAGGTCAAGGCTTTCGCTGCTGCGCGCGACAGAGGGGGTACTAATGCCGAAACCACGGGTAGAAGTATCGGAATTTGTGGAGAAGGAGGAGACGACGACGGCGACGGCGACGGCGACGGCGGCGGCGGCGGCGAGTTGGGGGGGCATCGAAGCGCCTGAAGAAAGCTCGTCTGAAGAGCTGTTCGTGGGCAGCGCAGGTGGCTTGGGCGACTGCTGAGGCGATGGGCCTGCGTGCAATGGTGGCATAACTGAACTTGGGTCTGAAGGAATCGGCGTCTCCGCGTTCGGCACAGGAGTTGGCGGCTGCTGAGCCGAAGGTGACGGCTGGTGAAGCGGCAGCTGGGTTTCCCTGTCCAGAAATGCGATTGGAGGCGACTGCTGCTGAGCCGGAGGCAAAGGTGGTTCCTGAAGCGGCGGTGGGGGATCATCCGCATGTATGCCCTCTGTCCGTGGAATTAGACAATGTATTTCGCTTTGCTGTATAAACTCACCCATCTCGCTGTCTGTGTCACGGCCACTGAGTCGCCCAGACCGACGCGTCGGACCCTTCACCTGTACTTTCTTCTTCCGCCGGGGAACCTTCGTCGGTTTTGCCATGCGCGCCTCTCGGTCCGCCGCCCACGCCGGATTTTTCAATCCATATTGCCTGTCCACTTCGGCGAGGAGCGCCTTGTTCCTCTCCATATTAGCCGCCCGGATTTGCTCGCTAGTGAAGGGTGGCTCGTCATCGGCGCACATGGACTCCCCCACATCAGCTTCAGCCGACGATGAAGGGCGAGACCGTTTCTTGGACGCTGAACTTCCAATGTCCTGCGCCTCCCGCTTGCGTTTCACTCCTCCTGTCTCCTCCGACGTCGACGTAGAGGTGTTATCCTTCTTCTTGCTCGCCTTGGCTTTAGCTTTTTCCTGCACCCTCTTTTTCTTCGCCTTCTTGGCCTTTGACGCTGAGATGTCCTCCGCAATGTCGCTGTCGACGTCGCTATCGGATGATGACGATGATACGTCAGAATCGTCCCTCGCTCTCCGAGTCGGACGAACTGAGACTGTCGATGTCTGGATCTAACGTGTATTTTGCACCCGCCAGTCCCGCATTTCGACTGGCATCCATAGGAAGTGCCGCCTCCTGACACTCTTCGGGGGCTACAAGTCAAATTGTCAGCTTCATTTCGCCGGGCCAACTCGTTTCATGACTTACTGAATGCTGTCTGAAGGTACTCCTTCATAAAGCCTAGGACCTGGGTCGCAAAACGAGCTTGCGACCACTGAGAAAAATGACAGGGCGCTGGACCACGATTTCGTCCATGACAGATCCTGAAGTAAAAAGAAGAAAACAATCTGAAGGTTAGCACTATCACTTTGTTCCTCGGGGCCTGATACGCACGTTAAAGTTCTCAAGTCCCCATTGAATTGAGGCACCGGTCCTCCAAAGATGCACACTGCATGGAGGCCAGTGTACTCTCCGACTCCTTGGAGAATCCTGGACATGAAGGTGCCCAAGTTGTCGATACATCTATGTAGCTTGTCGTATCAGTTGGTAATTAATCGCACTAACGCCTTCAACTCACCGTTGACGGTCGACAGGGTCTTTCGACGGTCCTTTTTTCATGCCGACAAGGTATGCATCGCGACTGTCCTGCGCCTCCTTCTTTGCCCGAGCGCGAATTCTTTCTTGCTCCTCCTGAGGGAGTGCGCTGAAGAGTTCCCGCGCGACTCGTGCACGAAAAGCTGCATCAGGCTTCTTCTTCAAGGTCACTCCATCGTCTTGCACACACGAAGTTGCCCACCGGGCATTGACCATTGGCGCAATATCTTTGTCATAGCTTTCGTGCATATATTGCTGGTATCCTTGTCGCGCCTTGGATGGCGCCTGGAGTCCGGACAATTTACCCAGAAGTACTGCGAAAGGATCCCGTGTATGGTCCATCCTCGTTGGGCGTTGGAGGCGGCGAGCACGGTACTTTAACCAGCGACCAATGCGCTTCACAATATAAATTCATCAGTCACGGGGTCCACGATCACAGTCCGTCCCATTTACCGTGTTCATAGTTTCGATGCGCAACCTCTTCGCGGCTGTTTCCTCTGGGTTCAGTATCTCGACCTCGGGCGGGTCGAATTCGTTGTAGTCCGGCAATGGTAAATCGGGCTCTTCCTCGTCCAGTAATCGCCAAGAAATCCGAGCATGAAATTCGTTACAAACGCGTTGGACGTAGTCGCGCTCCGCGCGCCAACCTCGCTCCAGCGCATCTGTGTAAGCAGGGATATGCGGTTTGAGAATTGTCTCCCATGCACCCTCGGCCCACATCTTCAAGTTCCGACGGTCTTTCTTCGCCATACGCTTCCATGTACGCTTCCGTTTCCGAGGGGCTGTATTCTCTGGCTCTGTCATACTGGGGATTTGCGCGGGGTCGGCGGAGGGGCTTCCAAATATGAGGTGGATCAGCAATGACCCATGCGACGAGCTGTGCTTCTCACCAAACTGCCTTTGCTGGCAGCGTCTCTGGACTGGACTGATGCGGAAGACAGAGTTTTGCGGGACGGGATACGCGGGCGAGATCACTAAGTAAACACAATATTTTGTTTCATTCTCCCGGTTCTCCTCCCCGATCCGCCTTTTCCAAATCGGTGCGATCTCATCTCGCCTAAAACTATGTATAAGTGCCCCAAATATTTCGCTGATATCTCTCAACCTTCCCAGATGACACGGTCTCCTTCTTCAACCTCGACTCAGTCCAACGCGACCTCCGTTATGAGTGAGCCCGCCGCGCGCAAATCCTCTTTTGCTTTATTGATTAATGTGATTCTCAGCAACGGGCCCCTTCTTGTTCATTTCCGTCAACCTCAGCGGTACGGGCATCCCCATCGCGCTCTGTCCAGTTCTAGCAGTTGCTCCCGCTCCCGCCCCCGCTCCCCGCCAACGAGGCCAAAACGGAGGGCATCGCGCCAGCTCCTACCGCTTCTACCACCACCACTCCCACTCCTACTCCACCCGGTGCTGGTCTCCCCGCCGCTTTAGTTGCACTCCTTCGCAGTGGCGCCGAAGGTCCTTTCCGGGCTAACGAGGTTTTCAGTACCCTGCCAACCGAGCCCTTGGTTCCCATCGAGGAGAGCGTTGCTGCCCCCGAATGGTATGCAATCACGCGCGGACGTTTTGTTGGCGTCGTTGATCAGTAGTAGGGTTTTTTCTCTATCAAGAGCTCGGCCATTGTATTGCTAAAATACCTTTATTTTTTTTTCTTCGCAGTGCACTGTCTACCGTGGCGATCACTGGCGTCGCTCACGGCGCTCGCAAGGCGTACACCACACAGGCTCTGGCGCTCGACGCGTTCAACCGCGCCCTCACCTGGGGTGGCGTTCAGGTCGCATAACCGCGGCGTGTACGTATCATCCTATTCTCTTTCGTTGATTCGCCCACTAACCGCTGCCTAGTTCTGTTCCAAGTTCCTTCTGCTGGTCCTGATTGCTTCGTTCGTAGCGTATCAAAACCCTAGATCTAGTACTTTGAATACATTTTTTTTCTGCGCCCTTCTTGTGGGTTCCCTCCTAAATTGGCTACGCCGTTCCCCAGCCGCAAACAAAAAAACTGCAATCATTGTTCAAATGAAATCGCCTCTGCTGTCGAAGTGAATGGGAGTCACAGCCAAGACAAGCGACCGGCAATTGCCTGATAATCTCCAGGCCCACGGGCTTGGCAAGGGCGGCAAGCTCTGGCTGTAGCCTGTGCGCTGGCCAGGGCCAGCGCAACCGGGAAATCTCTGCTCCATTATAGCACGAACTCTGTACCAGCCTCGTGGCAATGATGGTCGTAACCGCCAGGCTCTGGACTCGCGCGATCCGATGCCTTATCGGCAACGCAGGAATGACTGGGGTCTGAATATTCTTTTGTTTTAAATTTTTTTCTTTCGCAGGTGGCTCATCCTTTCTCATTGCCCTCGCGCACGGCCGTTCCTCAATTCGTGCGCGGCGGTGTCAAGTCCTCAAGCGCCCGTCAAGAGCTAGTGGAGCGCACGTCAAGAAGCGGAGTTCGTGTGAAACACATTCCCATTTCATGATATGTCGATCCCAATCTATTATTAGTTAGGCTGTAGCCTACCCTCTGCCTACGAAAATAATGGCCCTGCCGCGAAAGCAAACTTTAAAACGCACCTCGTGTCTAGGATTATGAGCCCTTCGAGCTGCGGCGCTGGCGCCGCAGAACCGCCGCGTCAATGTTCGTTAAATCGCTCATCTCACTGTCCCGACGCGCACCCGCTCTTCTAGTCGCGCGCAACGCGAACGCCATGCCATCCAGCGTACCAATCGCCATATGGAACCGATGTTCGTCTGAAACATTTTTATTGACGCTAAACTCAATTGATTCTTCGCAGTTCCTCGGAAAATTTGGCTGACACTCACCTGGTACATTCATCCTTGTCTCGCGTACGGACCTTCTTCCTCGCATTCTACCAATCGGACCCCCACCGGAGCAACCGCGTATCTGCTTGGAACCGCCCACCAACGCCCCATGACCCAGGGAACTGGTACCACGTCTGTTCTCGACTTCGCCAACTCCACGGTTCGCAGCAGGGCCTCAGTTTGTGTCCACTTCCCACTCGGACTCCCCATGTCTTGTCTTACCCCCTCCCAAATCGCTCAATTGCTGGGAGGTTACAGCGGCCGTCTGTCCGCTGGTCAGCTGGACCAGCTCATCGCCCCCCCTCAATGACGAGCAGCTCGACGAGCTGCTGGACGAGATGGGGCTGGCCGAAATCGCACGGCACCTGCCGCCCGTTGCGTCCAAGCTTCTCCGCGCAGCAGAACGTGTCGCCAACTTGCGCGCAGCCGAACACAACGCTGCCGACGCCCGCCGCAGCAGATGAGACCTCGACCTCCGCTGGCCCCACACGCAGCGAGACTGCGTCCGCGTCGTCCAACGACTCCTCCTCTTTCGACTTTCACCGCGTGTTCGATGCGATCGAGGACGTTCTCTGTGGCCTAGAAGTCGTCGATATCGATGAGGGTGAGTCTCCCAGAAAAAAATCTGCGCGATGCGACTGAACTTACCTTGAAACGTGCTCACAGTCGAGACGCCTCCGCCCTCTCCTCCATCGTCTTCTCCAGAGCCGCCGCAAACCCCAGTGCGTTCACGTGCGACACGATCTACCCCTGCCACGCCTCAATCTCGCCCGACGGGTTACTCCGTGCAATCCCCTACCAAAACAGGCGTGGTGCCGACATGGTTCGAGGCGGGGGCACTCACGATCGGTGTTCCCGGGGCGTCTGCTCGTGCAACTGGTCGCACGCGCCGTCGACGCAATGGTTCGCCCGGCGCCTACGTCGTGTTCTTTGGCGGCGAAGTCGGAGTTTTTGAAGATTGGGCGGATGCCCAGAATAGCATTACCGGCAATGGCCCAGCCATCCACGCTGGATTCCCGAGCGTAGCCGCAGCCAATGCGGCGCTGGAATATGCGCGGGAAAAAGGCTGGACGGCGGACTCGGCGCCGCCCATCGTCGACTCCAATTCTCCCCTCCCAGTCCCATCCTCCTATGACGACAATGCCCTCCACGCCAGCAGCTCCAAGCGTTCTTGGTACGTGGTCTGCAGAGGCCTCGCGCCGGGCATCTACCGCTCGTGGTTGGAGTGCTCCTTGAACACCACGGGGATCAGTGGGAGTTTGTACCAAGCGTTCCAGACGCGCGCCAAAGCCGAAGACGCGTATGTCGACGCGGTCCGGGGGCGTCATACTCGTACCTTGACTCGCTGATTTCATTTTCTTCGCATAAACAGCCAAGTGGTCGGTCGTATAGCAGAGCAGCCGCAGATAGAACCGAAACAAGTAGCGTCGCCAGAAAAAGCAGTGTGTTCTCGTCCAATTCAGAATACTTTCATGTGATCCTTCTCGTATCTTGAATATCAAATCGTTTTGACTCGTTTCGTTATTCCATTCCAGCAACACTTGAGAGTCCGCCGCAGAGTCAAGCATCCCCAGACTTGAAAAAGACATCCTGTATGATTTCACGGTCACGAAGTGACGCTCGTCACACCTGTGATCGCCATCCCCACCGACGTTAACTTCTGCCCGTTCGAGCTAACTGACGAACCCAAGCCAGAGGCGTGACAAGGATAAGGTTTGTCCTTCCCTACTCAATCTTTTGAACACCAAAAGCTGCAGCCCGCCTCATTACATACCGTGTAGTTGGCCGATGATGACGAACTCTTCAGACCACGCTGAGAGCATCATGCGGGCATCCAAAGTACTAACCTCTCGCTCACTCAATGCTTCTTTACTGGTATCAGGTGGTGGTAGTTGGATTACTCTCCCACTATTTTATTTTTTTGCAGGATAACTTTGATTTCGCGCTCTGCTCTCAATGACGAACTCTATGCAACGCCTGTATGTTGGTACAATCTGCCCAGTCCAGTCTGAAGTTCAACACTATCAAATGCGGCGATTTGACTTGCTTCGTTTACTCGATATGTCGGTCGCGAATCTTCATTGTCCCGTTGCTCCTCGATTCTGCGCACGATGACGAACTGCTCATGACGAACTCCTGTCGCCGCCGTTAGTAACGTTCAACACTCCTACGCAATCCAACTAGCGGTCAAATACCCCCCCGCAATGCTTTTTTATTCTCTTCACTCGCAGACCTTTGCGAAAATGGGGTCCTCAAGGTTCAGCAGCACACAATGGGGCAGATGAGTGAACTACCCGTAAACTGTTCGACGTTTCCAGCTGTTCAACTCTTACTAAAGTCCTAGTTCCAACCCAAAATATTCATCGTGCCAATCTCTACAAGTCATTCCCTTGTACAACGCCTCGGAGGATTCTTCCTGGAGAGGTAATACTATCCTCACAACTTTGAGACACTCTCCTTCTCTCTCTCAGCTCCGAATGTCGAACTTGTTCTACCATAGTGACGAACTCCGCGGGTGACGAACTTCCTCAGATGACGAACTGCCTCTGCTATCTTAGGCCGCGATCTTTCGCTGCAAAAGCGAATCTATTGTTGAAATGGCGAGCTGATCTCGCCACTTCTAACTCCTGCTTTGCCTTTTCGTCATCTCTCACCAAATTTTGCTAGATCGTCGCCGTGATGGATTTCTCCATAATGAACACCGCCACTCGGATGCCACGTCCATCGTTCGTCTTTCCATGGTACCAGCAGTGGTCGATGACGAGGTTCTTGACCGGCGGGCAGAAGCCGCTTGGAGGTATCGCCAGAAACACCGCGAGGCTATAAATGAAAAGGCGAGGGTTCGAATGCGCCGGTGAGCCAATAACACCCCATGCCTTTTGCTTTCCCTTGTTGCTAATTCGGCGTCGTTGCTGGCTGGGAAAGACGGCGAGAGGCACTGAAAACAGCACCTAGCGCTGTACAGCTCGAGCACACCATCCGAGCGGCGGAATATCGACGAAACTACAGAGAGTACGTGTCGTTTCTGTAAAAAGAAAAAAGCTTACCGCCTCTCTCACCTTCACAGACGCACCAAGCGGGACAAAAAGAAGCCCCTGCCCACGATAAAAATCAACTCCACTGACATGCCAAAAGCATCGCATGCTCGCGTTCGCGTTCAGGACCCGCCGAAAGTTACACCGAAAATGCACGTTACGTCGAAAAAGAAGACTACGGAGAAAGAAAAGTCCTCGTTCGTCCGCGTCCAGGACAAAGACGTCTCAAAAATCGTCAAGAGGCCTGCTCCCCAAAAAAGCTGATGCTGTCCAGTCTGCCGACGAGAGCTGGCGTCCGTTTGTCGCTAGCCAAGCAGCATCTCGTCCTCGTGCACCTGCGTCGCCGACTCCGTTGACACTTAGCGCCATCGCGGGGAAGGATGAGACCGAAGACTCGGAGGGTGAGGGGAACAGCGAGGATGAAGGCAGTGAGGATGGCTGGCAGGCAGATTCCGAGCGCGATGGCCCGCGCGAGATGCTCAATGCTACAGGTCATCCCGACTACGTTCCACAACCCGGACAGCAGCCGTATTTTAGACAGGGACGTCGCTATTGGTTTTGACGTATAGCTAGACTTCGTTCATTTGTCTTCCGTTGTCTTCAAATCAGTTTTGTTTTCAGGCAAGCATGAATCCAATCCAAGTAGATAGAACGAAGTAGATGTAGACAAGCAGGTAGCAACGTAGACTACGAGTAGATACGCGCGCGACAAAAAATCCTAGCATGGCTTCAATTCCAACGCGCCATTTTGATATGCGAGGGGGGAAAAAATTCACTGGCCATTCGCCTTGTCCAAAACCAAGACCTCGGGATTTGTGCCCACAAAAGGCCAAAATTTAGCACCCTCCGGGAGATTGCCCTCGACAGGGAAGAGGTCCAGCGCGGCCGCGTGCGTTTTTGTGGCGGAGAGCTTCCCGATTTTGATGCTCGTCTCTGGTAGCATGAACGGCAAATTCGGTGTCCATCCGGCGGCCGTTTTGAAACCAACGGCTGATACCGCATCCAGCCCACTGCAACAGCGAGTACCTACGCTTGTTGGGCCGAACCTTGACGAAGGAATAGTGAATTATGCCGGTAGGGATGAGTATGGAGGCACCAGGCGGGAATGCGACGACTAATCCCAACTCCCAAAAGATGACATGACCTCCATGCATCGGCGCGTAGTTCCCAAGTGATGTCAAGACACTCCAAGTGGCGGCATGAAAACGGTCTGGCATAGTCTGATGATGAGGTCCACCGAACTCAAACGTGGCAGCGGAGAAAACGCTGGAGTCGCAAGGGTACATTGCGGTCGGGTTATACTTGAGAAATTCCGTTTTCTGGGCTTGAAGCGCCAGAAAGGCGAGCGTGCAGTACATCTCAAGTAGGCCTAGGCGCCATCAATCAACAATGAGCTATAGAGAACACAGCCACCCCGCTGTCACTCACGATTTCCGTAACAGACAATGCGCTTCATCGCCAAAGTCGAGAAGAGCTGGAAGAACACGAGGGAGTTCAAGAGATTTCCGTCACGATGGCTTGGGACTCTGCGGTTTTCCATTCAACTGCGATTCAACAGACCTAGATATTTCTAAATCACGTACTGCAGGCTCGTTGAAGGTTTCGCCAATACCGCCGGACAGCACAGGGGCGACTTGAGCGGTTTTTTCAGCAGCGGACTGCTGGATGCTGAGCAATGCCATATCACATTCCTGGGTCGCCGGATTGACAATCTCTTTATTCCAATTCGGGTTGCGTGGTCGACCACCAAGCAAGAGGACCAGGCTGTTGTCGCGGGCATACACGGCGCGCGATAATCTACAAGTTGCGTCAGTCTGACACCACCGACCACCAGAACGAACCGGAGAACCTACCCCGCGCCCCAGGGGATGAGCCTGAAGTGGAAACGCGAGCGCGGTCCTGTAACTTCCCAAAGTTCGTACTCTTTTTCTTCGATCAATGCCGGATCCATCGCACCTCCCTCGGCGACAGTGATGTTCTGGCGTCGAGGAATGGGTTGAACAGTCATGCGTTCCTGCTGGAACTGCTTCTGGATTTTTTGGAAACGCTCTTCACGCTTGGCAGCACGTCTGGCGGTTTCGCGACACTTGAGGCGCGCGGTGAGATCGATTAGTGCTTTTTTGGTGCAGGGCCCACCACGGGTGGGAATAATGGGGGCACTGGGCATCGGGGAAGGCGCTTCGGGAGGTTCCCCGGCCAAGGGGTCGTCGGGGGAAGGGCTGCTCAGGGTCCCGGAGGCGCAGTTGGCGACGTAAGTTCGCCTGAAAATGAAATTCCAAGTGCGGCTCAAGGCTGTCCTCTAGATTATCGAATCCCGGCATAACGTGGTCGGGCACGGGCGCGCCATATTTACGTGGTGGGGGAGAAGGTCTGTGAACAAAGCCAGGAGTAGCGAGATTAATGCGAACGCGATCGCGCAACATTTCCTTCCTTCGTGTGCTGGGGGGAGAAGGTGGGGCGGTGTTCTCTTTTCTTTTCTGGCCCTGTTTTCTTTTCTGTCCCGGATATAAAGACAAGTGTGGCTAGGATCGCTTATGTTTCATATTGCGATTCCAGATCTATGATCCAGCTGGATGGAGCCACCCGGCTGGCTACAGCTCGCTTAGCGACTCAAGCAAGCCGAAGTCAAGGAGCCAAAGCAAGGGATAAACACAAGCGGAGGTATAAAACGCTGCTAGCGTGGGATTATCCTTGAGTTTGGAACCACCATGTCGACGGACGAAGGGCAAGCAAGCTTTTCAACTCCCATTCCCTGTAAGTTTCATTCTGGTGGCTTGGATTATCTCGTATGCTGACAACTTCACAGCTCCCGACAAGAGAGCCATAACCTATCACAAGGCGACCACCTCGATAATATATGGACTCCCGCCGTGAGTAGCATTCTTTATAAGGCTTCCCCTCTGCGACGTCTGTTTACGCCTCTTTCAGGTACGAACAATACCAGATTCTTCGAACTTACCGTCAGCGCTTTGACGCGGAATCCGACACCACCGCAAATAGGCCTTTCGCCACCTACGATTTGTGCTGTCAATTTTATAAGAACCTTCATGCACTCGAAGTTGCCGGCAGTCATACGTAGGTCCAGCGGTCCAGCATATGCTATGTATTTGTTGGATTGGCTAAAATCACACCAGTGATTCAGACGACAGCATTTTCGGGTCAGATGATGAGGGCATCCCTCCTCTGGAACCGTTGAGCGCGTCTACCGACGGAAACGTCCCAGCTTCTGCTAGCATGAGTGCCTCCACAGCGTTGGTACGTGGCTCTTTCAATACATGCGATACTTCAATTCAATATTGAAACTTTTCCTTAGAAGATCGAAATCACGGACGCGTCATCCTCTGACAACGCCGTCGACGGACGCGCTGCGTCTAATGTTTTCGGCGACGCTGTTACTGCTGCACCGGCTCCCTCGGCATTGGGCTTCGTGCCTGCATCGCGCCTTTGGCTGGCTGGCCGCTGTGACGGAGAGATTCCGGAGCGAGAGTGGGGTGCGTCGCTCGCTCGGTAAGTTTTACCTTCCTTCTACGTTATGGCGGCCCGCATGTCCTTATTTGCGCATATAAACAGAGAGCCGGAGACGCCTTGTCCCAAGTCTACGTCCACGGTATCCTCAACTGTTGCGGTTGAAGAAAGCAAGGATGGGGCTCAGGCGTCAGTGCATGGTGTCCGAGTAAGACTTCTGTTGTAATCCAGCAAACAGCTGCTGTCTTTCTGATTCTAAATTAAATGTTTTCAGTTGATCACCCTTCATGGTAGTCGTGATGTTGAGTGCGACTGCACGAACGGACACCATGCAGCGTACGCAGAGAGCGACAGGCCTATGCGTTCCGCGACAACGATGGGAATCTCGTGATAAAAAAAATTAAAGACGCTGCTGCTGCCTTTGAATTAAAAAAGTTTAGGAATTGCGTAGTTAATTTGTGTATTTGCTGCAGCCCAAAGAATAGATTCGCATAGTGGGTCATGTGTTTGTTGATATTGAAGCTCAACGATGGGCGACTTTGATCACGTGTGATTCCATAACCACCTCCCAGCTGCCGTTCGGAATCGCGGTGTTGGGGCTGGGAGGGTTGGCCATGTCTATCGCTCGGGGGTTCCAGCCGAGGTTTTCTCATGCCCTCCGCTTCGCTTCAGTTTCGTTCTTTCTCTGCTCGTCTCTTCCCCCTGGATGGCTTCTCTCAATTTTTCGTCGCGTCGGGCCCCTAACGCGTCGCAACGCTTGGTGGACTGCAGTATTGAATATGAAACTCGAGCTAGCGATATCACTCAGGACACAGGACTCTACGTGTCTAGTGACGGGAAGCGCATCGTCCAGCAGGCCATAAATGTCGCCGTCAAGAAGCGGAAAATCTCGCCTTCGGACCTGGTGGATGCCTTCAGCGCATGGGTTCCTCTCCCAGGAGATGCATTGGAAGACGACGGCATGGCGGTGGAGGGAGATCCGGAGGATGCGTCATTGAATACTGGGACGAAGAGGAAGAGATACGAAAGCTCCGTACGTTTTCCCTTTCTTCTGCGAGCGAGACTGACTAACTGACTGACTCACCCGCCTCACAGGATGATGCGATGAACCTATGGAGACCGCTTATTCAACGCTTCCTCGATGAGCTACTGCGACGTGAGGGGCTTGGGGACGAGTCGGGAAGCTGTACTTGCTGCAGTACGACGTTCACGCAGAAGGACCGCCGCTTCCGTTGCCTGATGTGCGGCGACTTCATTCAGTGCGGGACATGCGTCTTATCGCGTCATTCATTGTCGCCTCTACATCGGCTGCAGGTAAATCTCGCCTTCCCCTTTGTATTCCCTGGCTGGGATTAAAGGATGCTTAGGAATGGAACGGCCAATTCTGGACCGTGGTCACTCTCGTAGGTCTCGGATACGTGTACCAGCTAGGACATGGCGGTCACCCGTGTCCAAGGCCTGTCCCCATCGAACGCACGATGGTGGTCATGGACACCGAGTACATTCACACCGTCAAATATCGATATTGCGGCTGCGACAAATCAGACCGAGCGCAAAACCTAGAACAACTTCTCCGTAATGGGTGGTATCCAGCGACCACGGTGGATCCGGGCGACGTGCGCCACCTTTGCGGCACTGGAATCTTTTCGTCTCCTGAACGTTGTGGGAAATATTAATGTGCACGACTTCGTGGGATACTTGGAAAGGAAGACTAATGCATCGCAGTTGAAGGCAGTGCCGGTAGGGTCAACATCTCTGCTGCCTTAGGGAGGACGCTGAACTGACCCACATGACCACAGGATCGAGAGAAAGCGTTCGGTCGCATGGCACGGCAGTACGCGTTCCTAAAGCGACTAAAGCGAAGCGGCCGTGCGCACGATCCTGTCGGGGTAAAGAACACAAAAGACGGGGAATGCGCGGTGATGTGCTGGGCGTGCCCGCACGACAAGATCAACCTTCCAGAGGGTTGGCGGGAGGTCTCCCCCGAATTTCGGTGAGCGGACTTGATAATAACATGAGTTTGGAACGTTGCTTACGTCGGGAATTTCATTCAGCTTTTTGTATATGCTGTTGCTCGCGATGGATGCCAATTTCCGCTTAAAAAATAGGCTCCGGGCAAATCAGCACGAAGACCTGCCGCTAGGTTCGGGATGGGGATATTTGGTGGATGAGGGCCCGTATAAAGAGCATTTAAAGGGTTACGTCGCTGAGAAAGACGTATGTAGGTTTTTTTGTTTTGAAGCAAGCCGCGCTGAATAAGTGTATTTAGGTTAGCACATGCATCGCATTCGCAGCCCTCATGCAAAAAGACACGCGCCTAACGACCGGCTTGAGGTGTTCTGGAGTAGGCGGGGTTGTGTGCGCCAGGCACGAGCTGGTGCGGCCACTGGGAATGGGCGATTTACAGAAGGGTGAGCGGTATGTTGGACAGATATCCCAAGGACAAGACAAGATACTAACGTGGCGCGTTAGCTACGCGAACATGGACTACATACTCCTATCCTCGGTCTTGGGCGTAACGGCGATGTACTTGGCTATCTCGTACGATATCGCCTGCCAATGGCAGGTTAATCTAACGACGAGAATAGCAGCAATGCCGGAGCGCCTTCGCCTGGATCTTCTCGCCGTGACCATGGTCTTTGCGCTGCCTGTGTGGCACGCCGCTGCTCACGAGAGGGAATGTCAAGTACAGAACTCTCTGAGTTACATACCGGGCGTGGGGGCGAACAGACGGGGAGGGGATCGAACGAACTTGGTCCCACTTGAATCCGCTGGGATGGGCCACGAAGGAGATGAACGTGGGGGGCGCGACATGACGCGATCGAGGACAAGGTCGACCATCTAAACTTCGAGAAGAACATTAACCAAGGTACGTGAGCAGCCACACCGAGGGACCATAATTGTCTTGAACATAATTCACAGAGACGACCTTGCCACGCAAGTTAATATTAGCCATGGCCGAACGCGATCGCCAAGTCGCTTTGTTCACGCAGGTTGACAAAACACTCAAGAAGGGGCTGAAGAAGGAGTGGCAGAAGCAAATTGACGAGTGGCGGAAGGACAAGGCTAAGCCCAATCCGTACAGGATAGCGGACGGAAAAGACGGTAAGCGAAAATGTGGCTCTCAGACATAGCAGCAACTAAGGATCTTCCTTTCAGGTGGCCCAGGGGAAGCGGCGATCCGTCTTGCCCTCGCCCAGGATGAGGCACAGGAGGCGGCGATGGGCGGAACGAAGCTGCACGGTTCGAGCGTAACCTCTTTTCTGACGGCGGGGCTGCAATTAGAAGAAACACAGTAAGTGTTTGTGGCATCCATGACGTTTTCGTATTGATGGACATTGTAGGCGTCGCATTCGCGACGAGGTCAAGGGACGAAGCTTGCTATTAGCAGATCAAAACGAGAGAATTGCGGAGATGCGAATATCTTTCTTCTCCAAACTGGCCAAATTTCGGAAGCTACAGTCCGTTTACATGCCCGAGGCCGTACAAGAACTCGAGGAGGATGAAGACGCACGCGACTCGGGAGCTCCCGCCGCCAAAAAGCAGAAGATGTCAAGCTTTACTTGCCTTCAGGGTTACGGAGGGCGAACACCGGAGAGGGATCTAGGAAGGGGTTAGCGGCCATGGAGGGGAGGTTGCGGGAGGGGCAATGCTGCGATGCACTGAAGCTCCTGCGCAGTCGACTTCACGCCAAACGACATCTAATCGACCATCGTGATTCGGGCGCCGTAGTTGGACAGCGCGCCGCCACACGAGCGCAGACCCTGATAGGGCAGATCGGCGAGCGGGTGGACGCGGCAGCGACCAAGTACAGGCGGGCACGCTTGGCGCTCATCGCGCTGAGGGGGAAGGATGCATGCAGGGACTTTCCGGAGCTCACCGCCGCCGACATTCAGCTGGACGAGGAAAGGGAGATTGACGCCCGCGCGAGGAAGAAGCTGGGCAGTATTGGATCCACCCGAGCTCGACGCGGTCCCGCGCAGCCGCGGCGTGAGGGCCCTGCATTATCCTCCAAGGAGAAATATCTATCGTGGATCTGGACGGAAGGGGGAGGTCCAGGGAAGAACGAGCAGGAGCTGCATGATTGTGAGTGCAGCATTGCTTGCGGTTTGACGGACACAGGCTGATGTTTTTTTGGCTTACAGCAGTTCGTGTGGAGTGGTCGAAGGCGAAAGCGCGCAAGGAACGGTGGGAAGAAGAGGTCCAGCTCCTGCGCGAGGAAATGAGAAGAGTGCTCCGTTTTTTGCGGTGGCGGGCGGTATGGTGGGAGGAGCAGCGAGCAACGAGGAGCGAGGGGGTATCGGCGGAGCTGCGCGCGGGGCTGGAAGCGTATGCCGCACGGCAGGCGGCGGGGGGCGCGTCGGACCTGTCACCGATTCAAGACCGCCTGGGACACGTCCGCGGCTAGTGCGGTGCGCATGGCAGTCGCAGAAGACGCACAGCTTGCAGAGAGCATGGCCGCATTTAGCGAGGTGGAAGGGGAAGTGTCAATGCGGGGAGCAGTAGATGATGAGCATGCAGATGGGGTGCTGACAACGATTTGATGTGCGCGGCGCGTGCGAATAGAATTTATTTACATTCTGGGATTTAGGCGTAGCGCAGGACGTATTGGGTCAGAGGTATAAATAGCCGAATACATGTTGTCTAGCCGAATATATCTCGTTTGATATCTACATGTCTCGTGAGAACACATCTGAGAGGTCCGGGAGGTCTGCCGGCTATGGCCGCTGGCTGAGAGTAAATAAAAGCAGTGGGAAGTGGGCCAGCCACTGGCCTGGCTACAGCCAGTGAAAAAGGCAAAATATGTTTAGGCTGTAGCCAGGCATGTAGGCTTTACCCTACAGCTATGGGTGAAGGAATGGGATCATGGTGGCGATCATAAGCACGAGCTTGAACTTCTTGAGCATGTTTCAGCTCAGCTTGTAACTCGAGATGGATCCGTTCGAGTCGAGTCGCCAAGTCAGCTGCGGCAGGGACAACCGCAGGTGCAGCCTCAGAAATACGGGGTTCGAAAGTGGGGTGGAAACCAGTATTTGCAAAGAAGGGAGACTGCTGGGTGGAGGAGTTGACCGAGTTGTTGAACGCGAACTCAGCAAGAGGAAGGTAATCGACCCAGTCGTCTTGTTGATAGGAGACGTAGGCACGAAGGTAGGTTTCGAGCGTTTGGTTGGTGCGCTCGGTGAGACCATCGGTTTGCGGGTGATAGGCAGTGGAAGTGCGCACATCAACTTGCAAAAGACGGGTGAGCTCTGACCAAAATTGAGAAATGAACACTGCACCGTGGTCAGAGATGATAGACTCAGGGAGTCCATGGTATCGAAAAATCCGATCAAGGAATAGCCAGGCAAATTCAGGAGCATTTAATGACTCTTTGCAAGGAATGAAATGAGCAGCACGAGTCAGCCGATCACAGACAACAAAAATAGAATCGTAGCCATGTGAGTCCGGGAGTTTAACAATAAAGTCCATTGAGATTGAGAGCCAGGGACGAGTCGGGATATCGAGAGGTTGGAGAGGCCCATAGGGACGGTGTCGGACGGCCTGGATCCGATGGCAGAGATCGCACGCATCGACATACTTTCGAACGCGGCGTATACAAACCCGGCCACGAGTAATCCCGCTGAACATTTTGGAGAGTACGAGTGCGGCCGGGATGTCCTGCAACAACTGAGTCATGACGTGAGTGCAGGACATCTGCTCGAAGAGGTTCAGGAACAAAGAGACGCCCCTTGTGATATACCATCCCGCGTTCAGCAACAAAGTCTGAGTCGCCTTTCACGAGAGCTTCGCGCCACTCCTGATCAACCTCCCAAGCATCTTGGAAACGCTTAAGGAGTTCGGACGAGTCGATCGAGAGTGTGGTGAGGGCAGAGAGGGTAGCAGAAGGAGGAGGAGAGGAAGGAGTTGAGGGAATGAGAGTACGATCAGGGAACAGAAGCTCGGTGTGATAAGGCCGAAGAAGCGTTTTGAATTGAGCTTCAGAGGTCTCATCCCCCTTCTGAGGGACGAAGTCCGGACGACGCGATGGAGCATCAGCGACGTTTTTGACACCGGGACCCCAGGAAAGCTTAAAGTCGAACTCTGAGAGGAACATAGACCAGCGGACTTGGCGGCAATTAAGGACCCGAGTAGACATGAAGTATTCGAGATTCTTGTGGTCCGAGATAACCGACACAGGATGAGAAGTGCCAATAAGCCAAGCACGCATGTCGCGGAAGGATTCCACAACAGCAAGAAGTTCTTTATCGTAGACCTCGTAGTTGATTTCGGCAGGAGTGAATTTCCGAGAGTAGAAAGCAACAGGATGGAGGTGACCTTCATCGTCAGGCTGCATAAGAACACCAGCAAGCGCAAAGTCAGAAGCGTCGGTCGCGAGGGTGGAAGGCCGAGTTGGGTCAAAGTGACGAAGAACAGGTTGGGAGAGGAGCGCAGCCTTGAGTTTGTTGAAAGCGGCACGAGCAGAAGCAGAGAATTGAAAGATGACATCCTTCTTACAAAGAGAAGTCAGTGGAAGAGTAACAAAAGAATAATGGTCCACAAAGCGGCGATAAAAGTTGGTGAAACCCAAAAATGACTGGATATCCTTGACGGAACGCGGCTCCGGCCAGTTACGGACGGTGTCGAGCTTCTTGGGGTCCATCTTGATACCATCGGTGCCAATAACATAACCGAGGTAAGTAACCTCAGACCAGTCAAATTCGCACTTCTCGGGATTAGCGAAAAAGACGCGCGCTCTGAAGCCGGTTGAGCACTTTCTTGACATGCTCGCCATGTTCTTCCTGGGAATGAGAGAAAATCAGAATATCGTCAAGATAAACAACACAGAACACATCAAGATAATCGTGCAGCGTATCCATGATAAAGGCTTGAAAAGTCGAAGGTGCGTTGGAGAGACCGAAGGGCATAACAAGGGTTTTGAATAAGCCAAGGGGAGTGCGGAAAGCAGTCTTCCATTCGTTGCCTTCTTTGACGCGGACAAGGTTGAAGGCATTCTTGAGGTCGATAACTGAGAAAACCTTGCAACCTTGAGTCCTGTCGAGAAGATCGTCAATAAGAGGTAAAGGATAGCGGTTTTTCTTCGTAATCGAATTCAAACCACGATAATCGACACAGAGTCGAAGGTCACCCGACTTCTTGCGGGCAAAGAGGATCGGCGCAGCCGCGGAGGAGGTAGAACACCGAATAAAACCTTTCCGGAGGTTCTCATCGAGGTATTTTGCCAGAGCATCACGTTCATCCTGAGAAAGGCGATACATTGGGCCGAAAGGAGGAGATTTGCCGTCTTCGAGATCGATCGAGATGTCGTAAGGACGGTGGGGAGGCAGAGTGTTGACTTCGATGTCGGAGAAGACTGTCGAAGCCCAAGGCATGTATTTAGGAGGGAGAGCGCGCAGCGCGGAGGAGTCATGAGGTTCGTCAGGGTTGTCAGGACCGAGGTCGGAGTTGTGAGTCGAGGACGTCGAGCCCATCGAGGCGAGAGTGTAAGCAGGGGAGCCTACAGGATGAAAACGAATCAGTGAAATATCAAGATTCTTGTTAAGCTTGCGAAAACGAGACGGATTAAGAACTCGAATTCGAGGAGTAGGAGCAGGAACAGGGTGAGTGCGATCAAGAACAGAGCGACCGAAGCCGTTAAGTCCTGTCAGCGCAGAGAGGAAGGAACCAGAGGGTGATGTGCACATCAGAGGAGTTGGCGCACTGTCCGCGGACAAACGCAGAGACGAGTCGTCGGCCAAACGCTCATCATGAGAATGTATCGTAGGTACATGAGTGGAGGAGGGTACAGGAGCAGAGTTGGGTGGAGCAAGAGAAGCAGAACGGAAGAAAGGAAACAACTCGCCGCGAAGACCGAAGCCTAGTCCGACGGAGGTTGAGGAGACAGAGTTGAGAGCGGAAGAACCCGGTGAGGGGCGAGAGAGACCGAAGCCTCGAGCGCCCACACGAATCGGATCCGAACGAGTGAGGTTGCAGCAGGAGAGGGAAAGGTCCATTGAGGTCCAGTCGATTTCGGGGTTGTGTCGGCGCAGCCAGTCCAGACCGAGAATAACCGGATACCCAACAGACACGACGCCAAGGCGAATCACCTCTGAGTGGGATTCTACAGAGAGACGCGCAACAACGTCATGAGTGACCAGTCCGCTGGCGATCGGACGATCGTCAACGGCTGTGATTGGGACAGGAACATCCTTGGGCGTCCGCGGAAGCGAATGCCTTTGGCTGAACCGTTCAGAGATGCAGGAAGCGGTGGCACCACAGTCGACCAGAGCAAAGGTGCGAATGGGAGCGCGACCGGGAAAGGAGAGGGAAACAGAAATGAAGAAGTGATCTGGAGAATTCAAGTGAGAGAAAGAAGCAAAGACGAAACGAGGAACAACGTAGTTTTGGGGTATAAAGTGTCCATTCGTCGCACGAATGAACGTGGGCTTCACGGCGAGATCAGGACGTGCCCTAGCGTCAGAACCCGAGAGCCCTAGGGCAGGAGATGGACTCTCGGTCAGGCTTTTCCCGCCTGAGCGGGACCAGCCTGTCGCGCGGCATCGCGCTTTTTCGCCTTCGCAGACTTGTTGGGACAAGTCCCCGAGTCATGACCGGGACCTCCGCAGTAAAGACAGAGGTTGTTCCGGCGGCGGCGATCCTTCTCGTCCTGGGTCAAGGGTCCTCGAAACTTCAAAGAATCGACCTCCATGGGAGTGGGGTCTGAAGTTGAGGACGACGCCGGGGGAGAGGACACCGCCAGGCGATGGTTGGGACGAGAGGAATTCGCGGTTGAACGCGAGCCCCCAGCACGTTCACGAGTGGCAATCTCGTTTTCGTGCAGGTCATTGTCGATCTCGATCGCGAGTGTGACAAAAGCCTCAAAGGCGGTGGGTTTGGGACGAACCCCCACGATCTTATCCCGGACGCTTGATTTGAGGCCATCGCGGAACTGATCAAGCTTTGTCTGCTCGGAGAAATCCACATGAGCCAACAGCTCACGGAATCTCGCGGCATAGTTAGCACACGAGCCCGTTTGCCTCAACGCCTTGATCTGGCGAAGAGCAGTGGCGGCATAATTGGAATCTGAGAATTGTGAGCGGAAGGAAGCAACAAAACGGGGATAATCAGAAAGAAGGGACATATCGGTGGCCTTGACGGAATAATACCAGGACTTGGGGTTGCCGTCCTTGAGGTATGTGGAAAAGTATCCCGTCTTGTCCAGATCGTCAGTCATTCGCTGAAGGCGGATGTTGGTTTCGACTTCGTCGATGAAGGCCTCGACGTCCTTGGTACTGCCAGTGAACAGGCGTGGCTCGCGCCCCTTGAGAGGACGCGGAGCAACAGGTACAGGGGCAGGAGCGGCAGTAGTAGGAGTAGGAACGACCAGCGGGGCAGTAGCAGCAGGGGGAGGACCAGCGGCAGGAGCAGGAGGAGGTGCATTCGCAGCGGCGGCAGCAAAACCATGGTTAAGGGTGTTCAGCATGGTATTGAGAACATTAGTCATGTTCGACAGAGTCTGCAAGACCGCATTTTGCTGGGCTTCATAGAACTGCCGAGTCGCGGCAGCCTCACTGCGGACCTCAGTGAAGAGCTGGTGGATCACAGCATCAGGGGAAGGAGTAGGAGGCTGCTGGAATTGTTGCTGGTATTGTTGGTCCCCAGATGGCTGAGACGAGCCATTGTCGAAGCCAGAGCTGTAGCCTGAGCTAGTGTTGCCCCAGGCATCAGAACCCCAGCCAGGAGTTGTCGAACGGTGATCATGGGACATTTTTGGAGGGTGGGAAAGAAGAATCCAAGAAGCAGTGAAGGGATAGAAAGAATAGAAGCTAGGTGTGGCAGTGAGAGCACAAAATTAGAAGCAAGGGTACGCAGCTAAAAGCCGGGGTTGGGGTCTTCTCAAACTGTCACGGTGCTGGCTTCCCAAGACCAAAATAGGGCAGAGACAGGAATAGAGCACAGGAGATCCAAGGAATCAAGCAGGCAACTGGCGTTGAGAAGACAAGGGGAAGTAGACTACGTGGCACAGCCAATACCCCCGCTGTCACCGGTAACTAAAGAAGAAGGCTAAATATACATATTACATACTGACTACGCCGCGGGTGCGTCAAAACCCGGACCGGTAAACCCTGTGGGAAAAAACCCGGCCCCGGGAAAAAGCTACCGGGCTCACATGTGTTGCATACGTAAAGCCCGCGCCCTTACACAGTGATCATCGTCGGTTTGTCGCCATCCGCGTGGATTTCGACATTTGGTTTGACCAGTGCCGCATAGTCCACTCGTCCAGACGGGAGAGTAGGAAATGACAGTTGGTACCAGTAACCAACATCGATGATCGTGTAAGGAAGACATAGCTTGCGAATGTGCTGATATACTTGCTCTTTCTAAAACGACAACTCAACCTATAAGGCTCAATATCTAGATTGACACTCACGCTATCTCGCAGTCGCATCACCCCACCTGGTGGAGTCACAGTCGTGAACGCACATGGAATGAAGCGCTTGATGCCAGCATTTTTGGCAGCCGTCGCGAGTTGAATTTGTACCAGCAGGCTTCCAGGGTCGATTGCACTGATGAGAACATCGACCCCTGCAAGGAGGCCAACCAATTCTTCAATTGGTCCATTCGTATCACCGACCCGAATTTGAACACCACATTTAGCCAACGCCTTGACCGCTGGTTTATCAGCGGAAGACGGGCGCACGAGAGCTTCGACGTTCTGCTCAGAGAGAATTTTGATCAGCTAAGAATTCTGCACTCATGACATATGAATGGGTGAGCACATACGAATGCATCGGGGTACTGGAGCAGCCCATTCAGAATGGATCCACCGGTTTCACCAGTCGCTCCGAGAAGGAGGACACATTGTTTGCTAGACTCCAAGGTCATTGTTAAATGATGAATACTCGGAGTGTTGTCGAGTTCACTTATGTACCTCTCCGCTTTTGCGATACGGGATTAGGTCGTAATCAATGTTCTAATTTGTGCCGGGCTCAACAAATCAGCATGCCCGTCGATGGCCGAACAATTCAATTCGTCTCAGTATGAACAGCAATGACCGGCTATGGGTGAACCCGGAGCCGGTTCGCTGACAGATTTGGTAACCCGGTTGAACTGTAGAATAACTCAACTGCTTGTTTCAACGACAACATAGGTCAGTCTACATACCATCTTTACATGCGCAGCATGCTTTTCCTGATAGTAGCGGTACTAGGTTACATTGATCACTGCTAAATCCTATCCTGAACAATGACATTTGACAGATGTGCCAGGATTGAGCTACCACTGTCCAGTGAAATCTACCTTGAAGCTCTTAGCTGCGACACTTGATTAAGAGCAGACTTTGTAGTGGTAGTTCTGGCTCCAAAAAGGCCAACTTCAAGTACCCCTGATCCCTGATGGGAATCGGGCACCTATTGCCTTTAGTCTTGTGTTTATCGCGGGGTCCCGATCGTAGTGCGCCGCTATTACATAAGCTTAGCTAATCTTAGCTAATCCGGACAAGGCCGAAACCTCTGCTTTAAGCCCTCCAGGGCAATGAGGGCACAGAATCTGTGATTCTGAAAGTAGATTGAAGTGTCCTGAGTGTCCACAATTATTTTTGTGAATTTTGTGCAAATCTTTCGTTACATCGCAAGACGCTGCCAATGGCGCGGTTGAATCACGTGTGAGAATCACGTCAAAACGCGCTATTTTGCACAACCATTTCTGGTTTCTCTGTTGAAATTCTGAGGAGGCAGAGAGTTAGAACCATTGAATAAAAGTTATAAGGCACAAAAATTTCTGCAAATTGAGGGTATTCCATGCAAAGAGAACGAAATCGGACTCTGATTAGCTAAGATTACCTAATAGCGGTGCACTGCGATCAGGACCCCGCGGTAAACATCAGGAAAACCGCTATCTCCGGTTGCTATGTAGTGCTAGGCGAGTGCTATATAGCACTATGGAGTGCTATCAAGTGCTGCATAGGTACATCCATTTCACATAGTGCTATGCGATGCTCTAGAGGCACTTATAGCGCCATAGCTACATGGTTTGGTTTTCCTGATGTCAACAACAGACTTTATATAGCGAGGTACGAGCGTTCATATAAAGCGTCTGTCTACGAGAGACTATATTGCCTTCCTCACACCGCGTACATGCGTGCATATTGAAGGATGATCGCCACGGTCCACAAGGGCTTGCAGCACCAGTACTGGTTGCAAGGTGGTTTTATATCTGCAGCATTGGTCTCTGATGTCCTCGAGTACAGGCGGTATTATTTTTGTGCAGTTACTGTCTTAAAGTATTTTAATTGAGCAAAGACTTTCCACCGCGGCCTAGTGACCGAATGACGGTACGATAGTGAGACCTGCGCTGCAACACGCGAGTAGCATGCAGAAGAAGGTTCAAAAGACAACGAGACAAAACACCCGGGCAACCTCATATACCTCTGGTAGGAGTCAACCCACGCTGCTTCAGCACTGCATGAAGAATTGTCTTGAAGCTACATAGCATCCGGGCCCCACACCATAAATGTCACCGCTCTGGAAAGTAATCTCAGTATTGATTATTTCCTCGTCATCAATGGGGGCGGTTCTGTTTATATAGCGAGGTACGAGCGTTCATATAAAGTGTCTGTCTACGAGAGACTAGCGGTTTTGCCTTACAAACCCAAAACGCTTCAGACCGGTCCGGGTATCTGAATCCTCAAATAAACCTCCCACCGCCGCGATAGTCGGAGGGGCCATTGGGATCCTTGTTATTCTGGTGTCACTGGTGGTCGTCATACACTTTGTTGAACACTGCGCTTTAGATAGCACCCAACCCGGTTTTTCTGTATCGACTTCGATGGGTGGGAAGCGATGTCGGCGATTGGAGCGTTTCAACCATCCGGGACCGCGGAGCCTCCTCCATACACCTTGAAGCATTTATCTGTTGTCCGTCAACTGCCCAGTGAGTGCATAGACTCATAAAGATTGAGAATTGATCCGAAATTGGTACAGTTCGAACTTTCTTCATTTTAAAGACAAGGTTGCATTTTCGCAGTGGCAAAAAGTGGAGCCGGAGGGATCTGGCAGTTATCACGGAAATTGGCAGTGGTTTTGGGAACCGACCGAAATGTGTCGCTTCAGTGAATCAGCGCCTCAACCCTTGACACGATTAGAATCATTTGTTCATAGGTGTAACCTCTTTCAAGCCACAGTAATAGCAAGAAGACCCTTCAAGTACTAGTTGTACTCGCCAATCTCCTCCCCGAAACTAGGTTTGCTTGTGCCTGCTGTTACTAGGTGCGAATATATTTATTGCTGCGAGGCATTTGTTCACGACATTGACCCCAGGATCTGTTGTCATTCAAAGAACACTGACAGAACCTTTTGAAATTTTCGTCAAGTTTTTGCTACCTAAAGAGATCGTCGCTTCACGTCAACCACAGTGCCTATGCTTCCTTTCCTTTTGTCCACCAACCAAGTCCCTCCCCTCCGTCCTGTGGGCGACCTTGAATGGCCACCCAGTTTCACCATTGGCATAGGCCGTCGCTGGTGCTGACGACAGCCTCTCCTATTCTGACTGCTTCCGAGTGGCTTATTTCAGGTTCCTCAGCTTCCCTCCGAGATCACTTGGGCACTGGCAGAACATACCAACCCCTCCAAGCACATTCATGTCGGGCTCATGATCTTCAGCCGATCACTCATACACGCCTCGCTTAATCCCCGTCCCATGCCTGGCAATTCTGCAGCTATGCCCGCTTTTCCCTCGATCCCATCCGCCGCAGGCGATGCAACTCATCGTAACCAACAGGATGTCCCGAAGTCGGGGCCTCTCCTGGGATACAAGCTCTAAGCAGCTATGCAGAGCCTCTTGGATGTATACGGCGCATCGCTCATTCGCAAGGTGTCAGACCCACGGTCACGATCATAGTCAATTTTAGATCTCCTTATTGACTCCGAGTCTTTGCCTTCGCTGCAAGACGAGGGACAGTGGTCCCTCATCTCCGCAAGAAGGAGTACATATTGTTTGCTGGAGCCTGACATTGTTGAATGATGAATACTGGGAGTACTGTCGAGTTCACTTATGTACCTCCCCGCTTTTGCAGTACGGGATTGGCTCGTAATCAATGCTCTAATCTGCGCCGGTCTCGACGAATCAGCATGCCAGCCAATGGCCGAAGAATCCAATTAGTCTCAGTTCGAACCATAGTGACTAGCTATTGAGTGGACCGAAGCCGGTGTCGCTGACAGATTTGGCAACCTGGTTGAACTGGATGATAACTCAACTTCGTGCTCCAATGACATCTTTCCACGTACTTTGCTAGTCTCTGTTACAGAGCTGATATATGAATGACGAACAAGTAAGTATTCATATATGGTACTTTGCCCGGCAACAGCGGTACTAGGCTACATTTATCACTACTGAATGCTATCTTCAACAATCCTTTTGCTGCCAGAGATCTGATGTGCTAGCCCGTAAAATTCATGGTAAAGCTCTTACACCCGACTTTTGCTCAAGAGCAGGCTTTTTAGTGGAGGTTCTGCAAAAAAAAAACATCTCATTAATGTCAAATGCCCCTGTTCCTCGAGGCACACTAAGTGGACAAAAAGAATGTCCGATTGGTTTGAGACCAGAGCTTCATGAAAAGAGGGTCTTTCCACATGGAACAAAATGTGAGACCGTTTAAAGAGCCAGAGCCAACATTTTGACCATGTTCATCGGATGATCCGAAGTTGATCCGCCATCAAAACTGCCAAATACTCAAATCACGGTTTTACAGCCCAACAGCCGATTTTTTTCAGGACATCTTGAGTAGTTCAAAATGAAGTTCATGATGTCCCAAAAAAGTTCACAAGTCAAACCATGCAAAAATATTCAGGCATTCGAGCGCTGTGGCGCTTACAAAATGGCCATTTTGACCGTTTTTGGTCAGAATCACACAATTTTGGCCGAAATTCAGTGAAAATAGCCGTTTTGCGGCGTCCACAGTGTGTAATTGCCTGAATATTTTTGTATGGTTCAACTTGTAGAACTCATAAGAATATCTCAAACTTAAATTTGGGTGAGCCAGATCATCCATTAGGAAAAAATTGAACGACTTGAAAATTACGAAGTTTCGGTTTTTTCGGTTTTCAGCCTGGCCCGATGCCAGATCAATTCCTTTGATCTCACCAATTGCACAGATATCTTCGTCTGGTCCTCCTGTTCACTGTCATGTCTTATTTTGGATGAAAATATGTACTTGTTGTCTTGCAGTATGCCAAAAACCGATCGGACATTCTTTTTGTCCACTTAGTGTATTTAATCTGTGTGCTTATCTGCGCTCGGGAAACCCTGATCCGGGATTCGCAGGTGGTGCTTGAGGATTGGAGCGAATTTGAATATAACGACAATCTTGCATGGTCGAACAACCTTGAGTTGACTGGCTTCTGACCCAATGATTCGATGTAATCCCATGGCGGCTGCTCAAACAGAAAAATTGAGCATAAGTAGGCATGTGCCAGAAGTTGTTGAGAATCACGATTCACTCGCACCTCAAATTTTAAAAATTTGAACCTGCAGCCGCGCGCTGGCCCGAATTTGTTTCGGAGAGTGATGATCGGGGTCATGTAATCGCATGATTCAAGGAAGCATATCTAATACACTAATGGGATACATATATATATATATATTCGAAACAATGTTCATCACAGTGAGTGAGACTTTTTTGTCTGATATATTTTCAAGTTAGCGCAGGAAACGTACACCACATCAGTGGAGTCTCACGGTCCCATCATCCGAGTCGGACGCAGTTGCTACATTGGATGGTCCACTAAGGCTCTCGTCGGCGCTGTGGCCTCCGGGGCGATTGAAATTGATGGTTCCAGCTGACAGTTCGGTTCCGCCGGGCTGCAAATTAACAGAGGTAACGTTTCTCAGTTTTCGATCCGGTACTCGACCTGTTTCTCGGGCGCGGCCGTTGAGTGCTGCAAGGAGCACATTGCAATACCTTGAATAAAAAGAGTGAATCGGATGTGTCAAAACGTTCTCGGCACATACAATCGTCCGAGCACAAATTCTCTGTGAGAGTATCTTCAGTAAAAAATTGAATGAAGCGTTGATAAACTCACACTGCAATGTGCATGTAAGTGTTTGGAGAGGTCACATACAGGATCAGTTCGGTGAGCGCAAGCACCGCAGTAATCGCCCCAGTTTCCACGGTGTTGACGATGAGGTTATTGATCACCATCATTGTATGCTTGTTGTTGGATCCTCGGCGGACAGTTATTAGCTGAATGTTGGGTGTGAAATGGTGGATAAAATATATCATTTGTTTACTCACGAGAAAGACCATTACAACTGCAATCAGTAGATCGCAAACAAAGCTCCCTATTAGCCAAGTCTGGACTTGTAATTATTTCACTGCAACGAACAGGGAAATTGGCACGCTACCTCGGCAGGAGCCCTAATAAGGGCGATGTCGGCGATGTTTCTCGACGCGCGGATGAACTTGACTCTCGATCAGTCAAACAATGTTATCGCACAATTGTGACGCACTTCTATGGCCACCCAAATGCCTGCGGCAAATTGTGTTAGGGCGGTCTGATAATCCGGTGAGTCCAAGGCAAATGAATTTCGGTGTTTTTCCCTACCAGAATAATCACCACTGCGCTCGTTTTGACAATGTACTTGATTCCAAACATGTTGAGGAATCTGATCTCGAAATGCCATATTCTCCTGGCGCAAATTTTCAAAAAGGAACAACTGCAGTCTAATGGAAAACTTACCATGCGTAAAATCCCTGCACACTCCCGGACGCTGGATAGTCCAGTAAGAATAAAACATACAGATTCCACGGGTCCCTTACCAAGGCCGTTGAGAATGGGTATATATGTGCCGGTCCACGGCACTCCGTCTGATATCCCCCAGTTCCTAACTAGAAGCCACCAAGCCGTATGAGTGACGAACACCGTCTGGACGAGTGCGACGGTAGAAACCCAATGTACTTGAAATGAGAGGGAAAAAATCAAGCTGAACAACTTGAATTAACGTTATTCTCACCAAGAATTTTAATGAGAAACCGATCACGACTGCGAAAATAACTGTGGTAATCGTCTGGCAGATCTGGTTATACGAGCAAGCATAGAACTTTCGTGGATTGCGTACAAAGCTGGATCACCAGAGCTCCGAACAACGCCCAATTTAGCACGGCTCCCACAAACTTGCAGAACAAATCAGCTTCGAACTTCACAAACGGAACTGCCAACCAATGGCCCAGCCCTGGGACCAAGTGAGAGAAAATCTGACAGGCGCTGCGGCGGACTTACAAGAGAGTTTGAGGTTCAGACATCCCTGTGGCCAAAGAAAGGTCTCGAGGAGAGAAGCTGGAAGTGGAGAGTGAAGAAACTAGCGAGCGCGATGAAGAACGAGCTAAAGTTACGGCCAATACGTGGGCAGTGGAGGCATCAGGTTCCGAAAGGAACGGTTCTGACAGGAGCCGGGCCACTAATAGCTGGGAGCTTACTTTTTTTATCTTTGATTCCGGCGAAATTCATCCTAGCATTTTGGGTTCGGAGATATCAGGTTTACTGTAGGCTTACTGTAGTCCGGGCAAAGCCCGAGTGCTTTGTTTTCCATGGAACCTCCGATGCACCCGCTGATCAATGTCGCCCGTTGTCCAACGGACGAAGGATATCGCCTAACTCAGCCTCAGAGCCCTCACCGTATACGGTGCGTGTTCAAATACGGATATACGGACATCCTCCGTAATACGTACTATGGTACGATCATCCTGCCGGCCAGGATAAACCCACATGTCCGGGACCATAAAATCACAGTGACACTCGAGTCCGACCCGGATCCGCCAGACGCCGCCGAATGAGTTTCGGCTACATACGGCTTGATATACGTACATGTCGTACGTACCGTACGGTGCGGAGCCCGACGCCCAAGGAATTAATGGTTCAAAGAATACGGCGCGAAGACAGATTCTTGCGACTTTCCCAAGTATACCGGTTACCGGTCTATTCGCCAACATATCAAAGAAAAGATGACACTAATTCCGCGACGATAGCATCAACATCTTGGGGCCACAACGTTAGCGGCGTTCCGACGAAATCTTTATAAGTTTTTTTCTCATGTTCCGCGGCCCGCGGGTTTCCACATTTGCTTCCCCTTCGGGGGATCAATCCCGCGTGGACCCACTTGGGGACCCACATAAGATTTTCAACCTTACTGCCAAGGGCCTTCCCCACTAGCAGCACATTTCTCATCGGCTAATACTCCTAGAAAGTGATTCCACTCGGTTGCAAGCACTGCTCCAGAGGTCCTTGAATTACTTTGCCCTATTCCGGCAAGAACATTGACAGACAGCGGCGGTAAATCAGGTCAAGCACAGTTGATGCGAAGCTAGTAAGCCGCCAAGCCACACCGTAACCACATATTAATAAGTAGACCTCCACACTCACAGTCCTTTACACGCATATCTTGAGGAGCTTGTCCTAGGTCCCAACGATGGTGAAATTCCATCTTCTTGCTCTGGCATTGCCTCTGTCTTGCCGTGCCTTACTCTACAACAACGTGGCTTAATTACCTGGCAGTCTTTGTGATTGGAAGTAAGATTCTAAGAAGTCGATGATTGTCATCCTCATTTGTTCACCTTTCTTCCTCAGGTAGAACAGCGGAAAATGTTGTGGATAATAGGTGCGAGACTCCCGAAATGTTGTGGCTAATAGGTTGACGGAAATGTTGTGGCCGATAGATTGACGGAAAATCCCGATTTTCATGTGCTTGTTCTTGCGGCTGGCCTGTAGTAGGTATCTCCAACCTCTTTGATTTATTTTCGCTAATTTTCTAGGAATGAGGGCGTATCAGAGGCTTTATTCTCGACGGAAGCTCTGCCACTAAGTACATGGTCTACAGCCGTGGTAGTTTGGATAATTGGAACGGGTTCGCAGAAGTCACAGGTGACAGTGGATGGTCTTGGACGAATGTACACCAATATTTCCGGAAGAACGAACGATGGAGTCCCCGGCCGACAGTCGTTCCGCCGTTGGAAGGTTCGGGCCGTGGGTTCGTGGAGGATTCGATGCGGTTTGTATGAGCCGGGGTACCTGAGCTTGCACAAGAACGTGAAGGTTTGGTCAATTGATGAATTTTGGACCCAGATACGATGTTGCTGACGTGCTTCTTTATCGATCGTAGATTGCAGCCGACCTTGAAAAAATATAGAACGGGAGGATCACATGAACAGAGTACTCACCAAGGCCTGCAAGATTGTCAGATCATACTTGACTCGAAAAAGAACAACGGAGGAACCTAGGGGAGGTCCCCGCATTTATATTGAGAAACGGGAATTCATCGCTCACTTCTTGGGCAGTCTTTATCAGGAGTGGAGTGGATCAATCGACTGAGGAAACACCGACAGCGACACGGACATTCAAATCCGTCGAAATTATGCAAGGCAAGCCGCAATGCAACAGGTATATTCTTTTTCATGTCGAATTTATTTACGCACTGAGAGAACGGCACAACTGCAGAACTCCAGCGTGTCTCAGCTCGGAACGAAATAATTTTATCGACGGGTTCGATTGGTTCTCACTCCTCCTGAACTCGGGAATAGGAGACAACAAAACCCTGGTGGAGATGGGAATCAAGCCTCTCGTCAATCTTCCGAGTGTCGGCCAGAATTTGAGCAACCAAATGACGGTTGCCATATACTGGGAGATAATTATAAATTCGACGGTATGTTTAATATAACCTTTGCTCATAATCAACGCCGTTGGCAACGGGGTTTGCCGAAATAATTCAACCACACAAGAATTGATCTACCACGGACCTTCATCGAGTTGAATGTGATGTCTCTACCATGCAAGATTCACATTTAGAGGCTGGAGATGTGTTAGAAGTGCAAGCCAGGGTTTATTTGTGGCTGCTGCCAATGTGACAAAGTGCCTTGTGCAAGGCGACGAAATGGCTTGCAAGCCAATCTGTCGGGCTTGGGCGGGTGATCGCTGCCAAATCCAAGCCCAAGCCCAAAACAGTCATTTGGCGCCGACGCAAGCCAAAAACGTCACTCGGTGATTTTCCGTAAGGTAAATTTATTCCTCAGGAATATTTTGTGTGATGCGAGGCACCGGCAAATCGTCGGTATCCCTTGTGCCATTGAAAAACTCCCAGATATTCAGCCCAATGTTGATGCTTTCCGCCTTCAAGGAGGCATCCACAGAAGAACCTGAAGATTCCGGACCGCCTCTTTTGTCATTGCAATGCTTGAAGCCATGCCTTGCAGATGCCACTGAAACGCCGGTGTCTCGGCATCACGAGAAATATTCTGGGGGAATATATTTATCTTACGGAAAGTCACCCACTCTTCAAAAGGCTGATGCAGACCCGACAAATTGAAATGCATGTGACGTCAGAGTGAAAAAAACAAACAACATGCCTCCGATGGGAGTCGAACCCACACCACTCAAGACTTTCTGCCTCCGCCCCTTTACCTCTTTGGGACGAACACCGCCACTTCGCCTTCGGCACTTCGGCGGCTCGACCTCTTTGCCGAGCTCCCGAGATCTATGTAGCATTTCACGGTTGGCGCCAAACAAACACATCTCTTGCCTTCTACTGCTACCTCGATGATGCTCAATATCTCGCAGACGTTCCCATCTAGCCCTTCCTCTTCTTCATGAGCTTCATTGTCGTCTCGCCGTCCCCCGCCTCCACCCTCGGCAAACTGCAATCATTGTGAATGTTGGCTGAGTCTCCAATTGGCAATAGGTGCGCACGTCGTTTTTCTTTTCTACCATTGACCCGCCTTTACTGATTCATGTCCCTTAGGATAGATTGCAACTTTTCGCCCTTGTGTTTCCTGAAAGGGAATTACCCTTTTAGGGAACCTGCCGAGCGGCAGTCACGGCGGTTTTCGGCAGCAAACAGGTAAGCAAAATGCAAGCAAGTCATGTAACACACTATAGAGAACGTAACTTTGGGGCAATTTGGTACATTTTTCGTGCGAAATGGTAGGGTGGCATGCACGGTAAAGAGATGGGGTGAAAACATCATGTAAGGAAAGATAGATGTAGGTATAGAATGAGCCCCCGAGCTGGTGCGATGGGGAAGAAGATAAGTGGAGCTGTAGGACAAACCTTTTACCTACAAAGTAATCCCTGGACGTGATTTTATGCCGATAATGGTGCCGGAAATGCTCCAGAGGGAGGAAGATAGTTGGGGCCATGGCCCGACGCGTCGTAAAGCACGTAGGCGGGGCGAGGCGCGTCAATTTGAGGCGTCGTCGACAGGCATGCCACGGCGCCAGACGGCGAAGTCGGGGATGTGGATGAGAAGGATGGTGTTGGGGAACATACAGGCCGAGGGTAAGGGCAGAAGAAGTGGTGAAGGATATGGTGGCAGGTGGCCTCAGGTGGCATGGTGGTAGTATGAGGAAGAGCCTGTAACGCCTCAGAAAGCGGAGAACGAAAATGTTTCGGCAGCTCGGCCAGTGCCGAAGGCTGCCGAAAAACGCCTAGTCACGAACCAAGGGCGAAAAGTCAAAGACTCCTTAGGATTATCCCAGTCCTTGCTGTCAATCTCCTTGCTGTTCAGGCCAGTGCCGATACATGCATTCCACATCGTCACTCGCGGCGCGCGCAACTGCCAAGTCCGCCTCAAGTAACCCATCAACCCTTCAAATTCTACCCGCCATGAGGAATTTCGGTAATGTAGTTATTTTCCTTCGATTCCGGATTGTGCTTGAAGTATGGCTCTCGAGATCTATGTACTTCTGATATCCATATAATATTGTGCAATAAATGTCTATTCATGGCGCATCGAATTGGAAGGTAGAGGAAAGAGATTGGGGCAGACGCGATCTCGCCAGCAGCTGTACTTACCGTGGCGGCGTTGCACTCGAAAAATTTCTATTCATCGACGGCCTTGTGTGCAAAACTACAAAGGACGGCACGCTCCGGCACCAAGTCGATGTGCCGACATGCCGGAAGAGACGATGGCGGTGCGCATCCCAAAAAGGTAAAGGGGCGGAGGCGGAATTTTCGCGACTGACCCACACTACTTTCACAACATGCAAGCGTTCCCATCCCTACCAGGTGGAAGTGACCACCACGGTTCACAGAAACACGCCCTAAAGGTCAGAGCTACATATACACCAGTCCTCCAAGTTTTTTTCTTTGATGCGCAGCAGGAGCCCAAAAAAGCTCTTCCGATCATCAGTTACGCCTCAGGCGGAGTCGAACCGCGGTGCCTTTCTACAGAAGTTGGAGCCCGACGCGCAAGGTCATCAATGACACGGTGAAGGTGATCCCCGGGATATAGAGGCTTGTAGCTTGAATTGCGTTGGCTGTGTGGAGTGGAATGGAATTGAACTTGTCGTTAGAATGTCGGTGAAGTTCCGCATTTGCGGCATGGATTCCATTTCTGCGCAGAGTTGGCTGAAGTAAAGCCTAAATTTAATTATAGCAGTCCAAAATCGAATGCCCCCTCTAATTGGTCGTGTGCAGAGCAGAAGATTCCCTCTTGGAACCCATCTCGTCACGACCGACGCGCCGCAAACCGCAAGTTCAACGGTAACTTCAGAAACAGGCGCGATGATGACATGCCGTCCTCGCATCAATCAGTTGTTACTAATTAGTCACTCGGCCCGGGCCCGAAAATGACTCTCCTCCTCCGTCGTCATTTGGCTCTCCCGTGCCGACCACAGTTTTCTTCTCTTGAGTCTTGACGCTCGAGCCGAAGGCGGCGGGACTCGACGTTTAACGTAGGTGTGGCGTATCCTCCGCACCACCTCTTCCTAGTCGCCTCACAACAACTACCGTTCTTCGTTTGCGCCCATCCTCTCTGTGTCTATTCTGCACAAGTTTGCTGCTCTCTGCTCCCGCTACGCTCGCGCGGCCCGCGCGCTCAGCTACAAACTACTCCCACGGCGTGTTCTACGACTACCTCAATGCGAGGGGGCAGGCAGCAAGTGAGTGGCGTTTCCTTCTCCCTCTTCGCTTTCTTCTCCTTGCTGCGTTGCTTTCTTTTGTGGAGGGGGGATAGTGACATGGGGGAGGTGAGTGAGGCGAGAGATGCGTAGTGAGGGCCAGGCTGCCGCCTTCTCTCGCCGCTCCCGGGTGACGAACGGCTCCCTTCACCTTTCACGTTCTTTTCTTTCCCATCCCTTCTTTACTCGCCTTCTTTCTCTATTTTTTCGGTGGGAGGCGGTGGGGACGCCTTTCTTCCTTGCTCACGGCGTTTTTGTGCGTGCGCTTCCCACGCTGGTGTTGCGCGATACATATGAAGGAGCGGAGCGATGATCTTCGTTACGTCGTGTCGGCGCCCTTTCTCATCTCCTCCCCCTCTTGTCTTCCCGAGATCTTCGTTTTTTGTGATCGTATACTAACAACTCATGCGCAGCAACGTTCTATATCAACTCGAATGTGCCCGACTGCCCCGTAGAAGGACAGCGCGTATTCGCGGACAAGCATCAGCTTTCTATCCGTGAGTGCCTCTATCTTCGCTTTTGTGGCTTCCCTGGTTTTTTGCCTCTCAATGGTTGAAGGACGGCTTCCGTTTTCGCTTTTGCGTTTCTTTCGCCTTTATATTTCTCCCTTGTTTTTTTCCCTCGTTTACTTTGTTTGTGCTATTTTACGAAAGTGATTCTAATATTTTCATTTGTACAGTAATTTCCCACATCTGTTCGAACATACTTGAGTGCCTACCGGAAGCACAGCGCGTGGCCGCGGACGGGTATCAGATTCGTGTTTGTGAGTGGTGCTTTATTTTCCTCCTATTTTTTTATATTCCTCCGTACGTTCTGCGACTTGCTATGTAGGACTGCGCGCGGAGGGAGGCTTCGGGGACAATTTCCTGGACTTTCCACGAACCAAGCAAGTCATTGCCTTGCCGCGAGTTCGTGCTTGACGAGCGGCGTCGCGTCTCGAGAGCCGGGATTTTCGCCGCTGTGGGTGGGGGGTAGGCGTCAGCGTATGCGTGCGTGCGAGGGTAAGAGGGGTGGGGCAGCTGCACGGGTGGGATGACGAGCGGCTCACGCGCTTGTGTGCTTGTATGCGGGCTTGGACTTGAGCGGTGTTCCCGCTCGTATTCCACGTGCGGTTTATCATCGCTGAACTACGCTCAAGTCCAGTCGAGGTTACATTGTCGCATGCGAACGTGCGGTTCATCTACGTGTCCCACAGTCCTCTCCCGCTTGTCTCGTCTTGTCCTCGGCACCTTCATGGCGAATCATCCGCTGCAATTTTCAGTTCGAACCCGACTTTACCGGAGAGCGGACGTGTGGGTTCGAGTCTACCTTCGGTTGCAATCATACACATGTCAACGGTAAAATAGTTATAATGTGCTTTCGCAGTTATCCAACATTGTTATTTCACCCTCAAAATCGCCCTCAGAAGCAAGTATCATTCTTTCCATTGCCGTTGTCCATGCAACGGCCTATACCGCAATCTTGAAGAAACTGGATAACACCATTGGGTCCGCCTATGCACCCAAACAGGATACTTTGCCCATTATCCAAGGTGGGGTGGTTGTTATCGAAAAGACACTGATCGATCTGAGGCTGGTAGTTTCCTGTATAGGAGTCAGGTCACAAAATAAGGGGAGACATGGGTCTAGTCCAAACCTTTGCCAATCAACGAGTGGCCACAGTACCGGAGGGGGACATTACAGTTATCGGCGGCAGTCATGCCGACAGCAAGGGCAAGAATGAATGAGGAGAGGATGAGCTTCATGATGAGTGTATCGCGAGGACTAGGAAGTATGTTGGCTCTGCTGCGGAGAACCGCCTTTATACAGGGACATGTCGTCTGTTCTCGACGGCCGCACGAAGGAGAAGATGCTAAGAACGCTGTTAGAACATGGGATACGCCAGGGCAATTCTATGGGGCTCAGGTACCATCAGCTGTGATACTTGACTTGTCCGCCCCCAATGGGCTGCAGGTAAGAATTTAATACATTCTACTTGCTCGCATTAATTCCATTTCGGTCTATTCCACTCACGCCACTGTGGACCAAAATCGACTGGCCGCACGGTTTTCACGCGATCACAGGCCAAGCGCGATCACCTGGACATCGTCTCCCAAGGCCAAGGAAGTGGACAGATGTGGCAAGGGTGGGCTTAAGCCACCTATGATTATATTCCTTGAGACGCAATTGCTCGTTTTATCGCTCATGGAATGGCAGCTGTCGACAGGTGAGTGGACCTCAAAGCCAATCCAGCATCAGGAAAATCTCACTTTGCTAGGTTGCGCTTGGTAGCCTCAGTAGATTTGGTAGCCTGGTAGGAAAGTCCCCGAATATTGAGTTGCCGGTAGCCATCACATCAAACTCAGTAGCGCCGGGTAGACTTCACGTGTCCACTCGGTAGTTACCACGCTGATTCTCAATAGCGTCAGGTATCATCAGGTAGAAAAGTCCTACTGAGGCTACCACTGCAACCCAGCCTACTCGACCCGCAAATGAAGCAATTGAATAAATAAAATGATTGATATACGAGATGATACAAAAGCAGTATATTTATTCCGCCACGGCCACTTCCTCCTCCGGCTCACTATCAGTGTCCCCAGTTCTCCCCGCAAGCTCTGCGCGCAACGCGTCCGCCCGAGCACTGTCAATATTGCTTGCCAGGGCAGTTTCTGATGTGTCCGTGATGAAAGTTTGACTGCGTCAAAAAAGATCAGCGAAATGCATCACCGGTGAAACACGGAACGCACGATGCTCGGCGATACCATTTTTGGCGGATTTTCTCCGCCACTGCTTCGTTACAAGCATTCCAAGTCTGAGTGTCAGTGAGGTGGACCTGATACATCTTGGCCAGGTCCTTCTCGGTGAACTTGGCTTGGATGAATGAGCCGGTAGACCATTCGCGTATAACGAACTCGAGCTGTCAGTATCCGGGAGAATTAGTGGAAATATTATTGGATAAAAGCATTAACACACCGTCGTGAGCTCGAACGCGAGAGCTGGGATGGGGTAAGGGTCAAAATAGCTGGGGAAGACAACACCCGAGGAGTCTCTGTCCTTGAATGTCAAAACTTGACGGGCGGCTGCGATGATCTTGTTCTCGCCATAACCTGTGCGGCTTGCTGGGACCTTGAGCAAATTGAGAACAGGATTAAGAGTAGATAACGGCCAATAGAATACCTTGTAATGGAACGAGGCCTGCTCCAGCAGAGCCCTCGCTTTCAGCCTATTAGCATCGATTTGTTTCGGCGCTGTGCTGCGCACGAAACCGAAGTAGCTCGGACAGAGAGCGCGGAAGATCTCGACCATCTTCCCGCGCTTCTGCGAACCCCGCGCACGGATCTAGGCCGAATTAGCATCCAGGATAAAACAGTGAGACTGAGAAGACATACGATTTTGCCCATGCGATCAGTGAAAATATATCGTTCCTTTGTGGCACGACACGCGGACTTAAAGCATTCCTTAGACGAGGTTATCTGAGTAGGAACATCCGGCAACGGGTGACGAGCCAAGATACGAGCAGAATACTCGGCACAGGCCCGAAGGATTAGCGCATGGGGGATGTCGGCGTAATCCCCCGCGGCTGGCTTGGCGTTCTGCCGCAGAACGAAACCCTCGCGAAATTCCGCCGTTTTGGCCGCCGACTTCGAGCGCTTCGGCGGCGGGAGAGGTGCCGTGGGCGAACTCGGCCGTTTGTTCTGCCCAGAAGAGGAGGAGACGGTGCCAGGCGGCAAAGACGAGCGTTGTGGTGGCGAAGAAGAGCCGTGAGGCGGGGGAGACGAGCTTCGAAGCGGGGGAGAGGAACTGCGAGGCGGGGGAGAAGAAGTGCGAGGCAGTGAAGAGATTTGCTGCGGTGGAGCTCGATCAGCGACGTCATCATCGACGTCGCTGTCCTGTGCAATACTTTGAGTCCCAGCTTCCCTGTGCCGGAGAGCAACATACCTGAGCATCGCGGGGTCCCTCAGGGAGTCGCATGAATGCGTGGGCTGCGGTCCTTGGCTCCGTGGATCGCTTAGACTTGCGAAGTGTGACGGGCTTTGGTTTCTGAGAGGGCAGAGGGATTTCCCCGAGCGGTTTAATCTACGAACAGGTGGACTTGAGTATCGAGTATTCAGTTGGGAAGGGACTCACAGCGGTCGCGGAAGGAAAGGTTGCCGAGTCGTCACTATCAGCGCCTTCATCGTGGCCTGACATGAGCTCCTCGCTCTCGAGATCGTCATCGCCGAGTGAACGAGGAGGCGCTGAAACGAATGAACCAGTGAATGAGGGAGCAGATGAATGACGGTACCTTGGTCCTGGGACTTCTTCGATGCCTTCAATGCGTCTTTCTTGACCTTCTTCTCAAGAGCAGCGATTTTAGCCTTCATGCGCTCGAGGTTCTCCTTATCTGGAGTAGAATATATCAGTAATGTGCGGAAATAACAGACTTCTTTACCTGTCGATGCCTGCTTCATAGACGATTTACGACTGCGCGGCGGCGGAGTGGGGGCAGGAGTAGGTTCACGACGGCTGGCACGAGGTCTGGGCTTGGGCGAAGGGGTTTTAATGCCCTCATCGTCGCTGGAATTCGGGGAATCGATACGTGAATTGCGAGACATGATGGTGGTAGGGAAGAGAGATGCGCAATGATCAACAAACTTGAGCATGGTTTGTTTGTTGAGGCACGGGACCGCCGTCGATCTGCGCGCGTTCGTTCGTCACTGGGTCAGATAATCGGAGTTAATAAGTTAAGATAAATTTGTAATTCTGAGCTCGTCGTCAGCACCATCTGCCCCAGTGGAAAAAAATGCCTACCTTTCCGTGCGACTATTGCTCGGCTCGTCTCACCTCACAGAAGGGACTCCGCTCGCATATCCAACAGACTCGTGCTTGCCGCCAAAAACAAAATGCTCGGTACCTGGATGTCGAATCTTCGGAGTCGGATGCAGATCCCGACGAGGCGGAGCCTCCGAGCACTGCAGCTGCCTCACCAGCGGCCTATTCCGATGTTCCAATGGATGTTGGCGACGAAGAGATCAACGCTGATCCGCCGTTCAATGAACCACTCGCCGAAGACACTCCTCCATCTGAGCCTGATCCTCTAGAATCGGCGAATCCACGCCCACCAAAGCGCCGCCGACCAACGGTAGAAGAGGTGGAAGATGAAGATGATATTTGGGTTCAGGACTTTCCCGCAAAATCCGAAGCGGGAAAGGTCTACGGCGTGTGTGAGACACAATTTGAAAAGATTTTGAGAGAACAAAAAGAGACGGGTCAAGCGCCGTGGAATCCGTGCCAGAGTGAAGAAGAGTGGGACCTCCTGCGATGGCTGATGACATCCGGCGTGAGTCAATCGAAGAGGGACGAATTTTTGAAGCTCAGAGTCGTGCGTACCTTCACCGCTATTCAACTACAGCGGCTCATGATCCTGCACGCAGATTCGCGAAGGGTGCAAACCGTCGTTCTCCAACAATAGAGCTTTCCTAAAGTTCGTTGATGCTTTACCGCGCGGTCCTGCTTGGCACTGTCATTTAATGGAACTCACTGGCGACGAAATTGACGAGAAAGGAGACAAGAAGAAGGAAGTAGTTGAGTTATGGTACCGCGATCCTATCGATTGCGTGCGCGAGTTATTGGGAAACCCGGCGTTTCGCGGCAAGCAGGGCTTTGCACCGCGGCGAGTTTTCATGAGTTCTGGGAAGCGAAATCGAGAATATACCGAAATGTGGACGGCTAAATGGTGGTGGGAGATCCAGGTGAGTAAATATCCAACAGCCGTCGCAACCAATTCAGGACATTCACGTCAAAAACACAGAAACTCTTGCCTCCAGGTGCCACTCTCGGTCCCATCATTGTAGCGTCCGATAAAACGCAGTTGACGCGGTTCAGCGGTGACCAGCAGGCATGGCCTGTGTATATCACAGTTGGCAACATCGACTCCGAGACTCGTCGAGCGCCATCTTATCATGCAACAGTTTTGCTCGGCTACATCCCTGTGACGAAGCTTGAAATCTTCGACAAGAAAAACAGATCTGCAGTCGCTCACCAGCTATTCCACGACTGCATGCGCCATATACTCGCACCGTTGGTGGCGGCTGGGAAGGAAGGAGTGCTGATGGATTGCGCTGATGGCTTTGTGCGACAGGTGTTCCCAATCTTGAAGTTTGGCAGCTTATATTGCTGACTATCCGGAACAATGTCTTGTCGCCTGCTGCCGTGAAAATTCATGCCCACGTTGCCTTGTCGCGCCTGGGGCCCGCGGAGATACTGCCGATGCGCCGTGGCGTAATCCGACAGATACTGTGCGGATTATTTCGGAGCAGGCCCACGGTACTCGCCCGCCCGAATTCATCACTCAAAATCTGCGCCCCATTAATCCATTCTGGTCCGACCTTCCACACTGCGACATTTTTACTTGCTTCACGCCCGATCTGCTGCACGAGATACACAACGGCATTTTTGGTGATCATCTCGTCAGCTGGTGCAGTAACGCTTTCCGTGATGGCACCGGAGAGGCTGAAATCGATTCACGCTTCCGCGCCATGACCCCTCATTCCTCCTTGCGCCATTTCAAAAAGGGAATCTCGCTGACATCTCAGTGGACGGGGAACGAACACAAAAACATGGAGAAAGTCTTCCTCGGTATCATTGCGAATGCGACCGATCCTGCCGTTGTGCGCGCTGCCAAGGGGGCGATGGATTTTATCTACTACGCCCACTTCGAAACTCACTGCGACGAATCGTTATCGCAAATGGATGCCGCATGGGCTGCTTTTCACGACAACAAACAAATCTTCATCGACTCCGGAATTCGCCAAAACTTCGATATTAATAAGCTTCATAAACTCAAACATTACACGGACTCCATCCGCTCACACGGTACAGCGCCCGGTTTCAACACCGAAAGTACGGAGCGTCTTCACATCGATCTCGCGAAAGTTGGGTACAAAGCGACGAATCGAAAGGCCTACATCAAGCAGATGGCCACTTGGTTACGTCGTCAGGAATCCGTTCACAAATTTGGGGCATATCTTCGCTGGGCGGTTCCTGGATACACTCCAAAGTATGTGCCTGAGAACGACACGGAGGACATCGGTGGCGACGAGGACGAAGCTGACGATGACGACGACGCTGATGAGCATCTTCCCACGTCCAATTATGCTCTTCCAAAGAAGCCTCACTTCCCGAATCTTACCGCTGCCTCAATCTCCACCAACTTCCACGCACCCGACTTTTTTGCACAACCTTACGGATTTCCTTCATTCACAGCCAATCACCCCGCCTGCCGAACCAACGGCGGACTCCACTTTCCCAGTTTACAAGCATTTCGGACTGACACTTCCTGCGATCCCGGAGGTAACACGACACGCTTTTCGGGATAAGATTCGGGCGGTGAAGAGCGAGCCAATGGTGATTGCAACGAAGCCAGCCACCCCCGGACAGTTTGACACGGTTCTGGTACGCACTCGAGCACGGACTGATGGAGAAAGCCCTCTTGAAGGTCTGGCTTTCGTGCTCGTGTTCCGATTCTATTACTAATGCTAGGTGAACGCTAGGTCTCCGTGTTGCACGGGTGAGAGTGATCTTTCGATTATTAGAGCAGTACGGCAACTACCCGGACCCGCTGGTATACATTGATTGGTTCAGGCCGCTCACTCGAACTGCTCCCGACCTCGGAATGCATCTTGTGTCCCTCTCTACTCGCATGCATCACCAACATTCCGAAATAATCCCCATTTCCAGCATCGTACGCTCCTGTCATTTGATACCCAAATTTGGCCGCCACACTGATCCGACTTGGACCTCGCAAAATGTCCTGGATCAATGCAAAGATTTCTATCTCAACCCTTACCTTCGTCACCATGATTTTTTCCTCTTTCGTTACTCTGTTGATTTGTATATTTCTCGGAAGGAGGAGGCAGAACGGCAAGAGCGAGAACGTGTACGTATACGTCTATTGGGACGTGCCGGGCGGGATTAGTCTTGGTAGAATGTAATTGATGTTTTGTTCTGCATGTATTGTCACTATTTATTCATTCGGTTTCATCGCTAACTTCAACGGCACTACCTCAAACCTTTTGATATTAAGTGAAGGCTACTCAGACTACCTAGATGGCTATGTTACCTACCAGAGCTATCTACGCTACCGAGACTCGAGGCAGGCGCTACCGAAGCTACTGGGCGCTACTGAGCCCTAAGCGAGATGCTACCGGCGCTACCCGAAACAGGTAGCGATGGCTGTGCGCAACCAAGCATTTTACGGTTTCCTGATGAGGCTGCGTCGATTTTTCTGCAAAAAGACAAAACTTGTCACTTGGATATAACCACGGAAGAGGACGGGGTTACTGGCCGGACAAGTGGGACGAAACCTCGTCCAGAACCTCTACAATCTACAAGCAACAGTGCATCTTGGGAGGGGCTCCAGCAATCGCAAAAAAGAGGTACTTCAAGTCGAAGAGTATGGGATGGCATCGCGGATCATACGATCGCCCTGATAGCCAGCCTGTCGGAACATTTCGGGTTGGTTCGGCTTTGCTCGTTCAAACAGTTCCGCAGCGATTTTGGCAGGTAACCCCGGTTTCACAATATTTCGGTCTCTCTGCCTCGATAACTCCTTATTTTGCAATAGGGTGATTCTATTTGGCGCCCCGGGGGCCGCTTATAAAGTTGACGCCCCTTTCCATTCTAGGCAATTCACCGGGCGGTGCATAGCCGCATAATAACATAAGCCATGATCTGAAAGAATTACTGACCACGACCTTATGTATTGCCCACTTCCTGTGAAAAAAATCAGGGATGTTTAGCATATTGCTGTAATAAATCTATAGCCAGTGCAAGCCTTACAATGTACAAGACAACTCAAATGGAAGATTATCTGACATTTCTGTGACAGTGCCGGACTGTTTCGAGGCGCACGCTTGAAATATTTATATCCTCCCAGAAGTATGCTCAAAAAATCTGAGGATATTTCACCAAACAGGGCCGTTGCTGAAAACTCGATGATCTGACATTCAATGACAGTTGCACGCCTTCTAGATGAGTCGAACAAGGACGGCTTTTGCTAAAACGTGACCACCGGAATATTACTCAAAATGGAAGGGGCGTTGCATTTGTAAGGAGCGCCAGGGGCGCCAAATAGAATAATTCTTTGCAATACTTGAAAGCGCATCCAACCAACATCCGATGTACATTTTACAACACCGACAGAACTTGACCCTATCGACTCAGAGTCTCGGGCTCAACTTTCTTTATCGCGCGAGTTATGAGCGAGAATGGATAAAGAGTCTGTCTAGAGAGCCTGGTTCTAGCTAACAGCTCTTAGCATCACCAGTGGGACTCAGCAATGTTCGCATCAGATGAATCGATACCCAATACCGGTGGGGGTCTTTGAATTTGAGTGCCACACACAGAAAAAATTATGATGTACAATGTCCCACACAGCGGTGCCGCGAGTGTCAACGGGGTCCGTGAGCATTCCCCTGCACTACAGTAAAAGTTCAGTAGAGTTCAGACTATAATCCCTCGGATTAGAACCAAACACTGCTCAAAAAAATTCGGTCGTGCCGTCAGGCCGAATGAGGGGTAACGCCATTCCAATAGTGCTCTCTGTTCCTCAAATCTACCTTGGAATATCCCGATAAGTTAAAGCTTGAATCGGCAGCAGACTGCCGATAGTTGATGGATCGATGGCTCTTGATCCCGAGCTTCCGAGCGAATTACCGGTAGGACTGGCTCAAAATTCCCCCACTCTTCTAGATCTATCATCTGGTATACTCAGAAAAAAAATGACATGCGCTGAAGCATATGTACGTCTCCCCTGACTTGGAAAATGCAATTTTTTAGGCCTTTTTTGGGTCGAGTGAGACAAACGAGTTCGATACTTGAACGACATAAAGTGTCAGGTTGGAATGGAGCATGAAGGAGGAAGTGTTATACAACACCGGGTCGATAAATAAACCAATGAATCAACGTGATCAATCGTTCACTCGACGCAGTACGGTGTCCCTTACACCCGCAATGACCAAAGTGTGTCTGTCATATAGCATTGCAGCTGGAAGAACTCTCTAGAAGCTGAGAAAGGAAGTGAATCTCTATATGCTACGTAGCGGAATTAAACGAACCAATCTCTCCACACGAACAAAGCAACTAGCCGCGGGCTGGGATGGCTGGGATTGGGGGTAGATAATGTTCGATGTTATGAAAAGCCTTGACGTGGTCAAAAATCTTGTTCGCATGGGTGAAGATGGGGCGGTGGTTGCAAAGATCGCACATCCACTGGGCCTGATTCCGCTTGCTAACAGCCATGTTCCGAAAATGGAACCTGTCCACAAACAGGTGACAACCTCGGACCGGCGGACGTAAGCTCAGCTTCACATGCCACAGCTGCGGCTGCAAATCCCATGTCAGGGCGACCCAAGCGGCGAGATTGACGCTGTACCCATGCCAGCCGCAGTCTTCGCAGAGTGATCTTGTCTGGTGGCTATAGAGAAAGGCCCAGAAGCCCGACTCCTTGAGGCCAAAGTGGACGGTTCCTCGGCAGTTGTTTGAGCTATAGTCATTGGGTGGAAGAAGACCCCGACGGATAGGTCGGGACTGGGATAAACGCTGATACTGCGCCGCCAGTGCCGTCAGTGTGTTGTCCCGCACAGATCTCGACCTGCGAGATATCTCCTTGTGCTGCGGGTGGATGGAGTGGTTCCCCTCGACGACGGAATGACCGAGGAGAGTGATGACATTGTTTTGAAGTATAATCATTTGTTCCATCAAAGCAGCGCGTCCAGTTTCTGCCGGCCAATCGGTTAGCAAAACTAGTGAATCTTGATGATCGTCTTGTCCGCGTACCATCGCCTCGGGCAAAAACCTTGCCCAGCCGGCGCACGTCGTCATCGTATTCAGCCTGGATGGCAGGGCCGTTCCCTTCGAGCATCTCCTGGAGCTCGATGTTCCTTCGCCTCTCCATGCGCCTGGTTCTCGCGGTACGCCATTCCCGGTACTCAGTGGAGCATGCGACAAAGGCGGACACGATACCGGCGACCAAACTCAGGATCTCTATAGCCGGCATCTGGAGACGAGGGCAAGAGAATTGTGCGAGACTTGCAAGCAAATAAAAAGAATGAGGAGAAAGAAAAAGGTCGAGACTGAATGTGGGAGGCCGATAGGGAAAGCCATTTATGACTTGGAAGTTGCCCGGGCCCTCATCACAATCGAAGGCTTGATGGACAGATTGACGCTCAGGTAGGTAGGCAGAATTACACGGCACGGTCCCTGTGGCCGCGCGACTCACAGGCTGAGATTGATGTCCTGCCTGGCCCAGAGCTTGACGGGCATTTGTGTTGAAGTCTTGCAGAACTTGAAGTTGCACTCAGCCAGAGTACTGCCTTGGTACTGCCGCACACCGTCAATTCTGCACAATTGCGTGTCCCTCCACCGTAGAACGCCGAATGGGAGGGACACGCAATTGTGCAGAATTGAGCAGCTTGGGTTTCCCCTGAGCTCTTGAAGAACATTACCGGTAGTGACTGATCATCGCTTGCGTTGGCAGTTGCTGTGAATTACAGCTAAATGAAAAATTCTAGAGCGTTTCGATTCGCGCACAGGTGGAGCCGGAGAATCCCGGTTGCGCCGAGAACCTCAGTTCAACGTTATGAAGCCTGACAGCGCATCACTTCGCAAAGCTGCCGTTCACTGCCGCACGCAATAACGAACATCCACACGCTGACAGCTCCACCTTCGCGCGAGTCGAAACTTAAAGGCTCTAGAATTTTGCATTTAGGTTGCTGCACAAGGGGGATCGGATAATTCTATTTGAAACCCTGGTTTCCAGCGGAAATTCTCGGCGATCAAACATATTACCACTGTTCACGATTGGTTCACGAAGGGATCTATTACTGCCGAGGTTCCAATGAAGAACAAGCAGGCGCTGTATAAGGCTTGCAGCCGTGCGGTAAAATTACGAAGCCATGGGCCGTAAATACGGTTATGGAACCGTACCGTCAAGCACGGGGAGACCATACTATACGGGATGGGTTCGGCCGTAATACGGTGAGCCGTAACCGTCCGTTTAAGGCTTTACGGCTTTGTCTCACTAGTGCCTCAAAAATGGGAGGAATTTTTGCGGATCAGGCTGGCAGGGCTGCCGATGGCATGTGAAGTTCCTAATTATTGATCCATGGAGCAAGATTCGGCACATCCAGGAGGTATCGGCTCATGAGGAGTCCATCACGGAATGTTCCGAGATGTTCAACTTGCATGATGGATGTGCCGTCGTTAAATTGAGATATTTACATGTTCAAATGAACTCCATAGCATAGCATGTCATTTACCACTTGTGCTTGAGCCGACCTATTGCAAGGAGGAGGAGGTTTCCATGAACAGTACGGCTATATCGAACGAGGATTGAGCACGAACGGCCGATGCAAGAACAAATGCTGCACGTCCTGTGCTCGAGTCCGCAAGCAGCTCGGTGTCGGTATCCAGTGTAAACTCTCACCCCAGGATCAGGTAACAATCAATGCACACCTGTACAGCACCAGACCGTCTCGGCACCGGTAACGAGCCGATCCTATGCTTCAAGGCAAAAAATTGTGCTACTGAGGTTCCGAGCCTTAAACGCTTTGATTTCATAGTGTCTCGTAAGAACGTTGTCCTGCACATCCTTCGCCTGAGATCATCGAGCAACAAGTGTGCGCATGTCTAGTTGCAAAGCGGAAGTATAGTCGTGTCGGCACTGGCTCTAGCCGGGAACATAATCTCCTTACTGCTCAAAATTCAGGAGTTTGATAGGGTGGGAAATGAGAGGATGTGTGAGACAATCGTTGTCGCTGTCCGAGACCATCCGCAGAACCTCGCACGATAGTCAAAAGGCAGTCTACGGCATCCAGCCATGAGATAGAAGCGCAGGGGATTGAGCCGAGACAATCTCCGAATACCCTGGCCCCAGGTGAGATGAGCTTAACGAGTTGTACACGATTATACCCTTGATTCGATGTCGGACTCACCATTCGAGGGCTTTTCACCTGTTGTCGCAGTGATACTGCAGTCAATGTCCACCATTATGAATTCATTGCGATATTGTGAGGTCCAGGTGAACCAAAAGGTAAACAGACCCCACAGTAGTCAAGAACCCGAGGAAACACGCAAGCTGAGTGAGTGAAGTGTTGGATTCGAGAAAACTGTCTAACTACCTACGCACTATCTAACTAAATAGTATTTTGAAGCCCTTGTATTAGTTACCTTTGTTCTGAATACGTAAACTGCCTTGTATCCTAAAAGAGTATCTACTTGTGTCCATGAATAGAACAATGGCCGCAGTGTTGAACATGATGACCTTGTTTAACTCTCGGCCAATTGATGCAAAGCCCGAGATCACCGAAACGACTTGATGGCCGAATGCGGATCCATATCCGTTACAGATATGGAGTCAGTGCTCTCAGTTGGCGCTTGGTGAAATATCGGATGATGGTGGTCGGACAGTTGTGTCGTGGTCTGTGTCACCCGCCACCTCCGAAGTTCACTGGACAAACTGGTCATTCCTCGGCAATCACGCCAAAATTCGTATATATGGAAGTCCGGCGAATACAAATGCTCTGCACAATTCTCTGCCTATCCGGATCTTCTTGAACCTCTGTCCATCGGATCGCCCACTGCCATCCGCCCACCCCGGTTTATCTCTTGAGAGGTTTGTTGCTGCTGCTCAGTCAAAAGTCTGACTTGGCAAATCAACCCAGCCCAAAAATGACTTCGACTTTGAAAGATATGGTTAAATTGAAGACCAAATAAAATTGAGACGCAATTGAAATCGATTTGGGATTTGGGAGAAAAGAAAAGTTTGCATAAAAGGGAATAAGGGAGTGGAACCCACACCACCCTTCAACCGTACCTGGAAATCGTATGTGAAGAATTTGAAGCGATGACCGCAGTCACGGTGCTTGTATCCCTCGTTATGGAGTTTAGTTGGAGTTTAGAGTCGTCGGTCGACTTCCATAATTTTTTGGACACGCAGCAACAAGTGCGGCATTGGCTCAGGCGGAATCGAACCGCGAGCCTTCAGGAAGAGCAACAGCCTGACGAGGAGGACACGGCGAAGGCGATCCTCAGGATGAAGAGGCTTATACCAGACTAGCTCTTTCATCTATATCGTTGCCATTGGCTTACCGTCCCTGAGTCGGTATTCCGTTGGTAGCGTCGATCGGAGTGGAGTTCAATTGTGCGCGAATTGAAGTCTAAAGTTGTTACTATAGGCCGACAGATTACCTAGCTATAGATTGGTCAAAGATTGGTAGAGATTGGTATGAGTTCGCATTTGCGACCACTAGTACTGGGAGTTAGTGAAAGCCAAGTCTGAATTCAATCATGGCAGGCTAAAATGGGACCCTCGACGCCATAGAACGACTTTGACTCGGAAACATACGCTGAATGCGCCACATCGTTGTGCCCAACGTTAAACGTCGAGTTCCAAAAGAGACGCGATGACGTCATGCCGCCCCGAACCAATCACTCGTCAATCATTCGGCCCGAGTCCGAAAATAACTCGCCTCCTGCACCAGCCACCTCGTCATTTCGCTCCGGTCCCGAAAACAGCTTTCTCGAGCCGAAGCTCAGCGCTCACCACTCAACGATCAACGCAGACGTGACGTTTCCTCCCACCACCTCTTCTCAATTGCATCACAATACTGTATCATTTCGACCAAAGGTTCACGGGGCGTCACCCGTAACCTTCATAGTTCACTGAACAAATAGTTCACTCCTCGGCAATCACGTCAAATTTTCCATATATGGAAGTCCGGCGAATGCCGGACCGGAAATTTTGGCATTTTCTTGCCTTTTTGGGCCCAAAAATTCAAACGTCACCGTCACCTAGACCGAAATTGTTCAGTTCACGGGCGGCCGTAACCCGTAACGTGAACCTTTGGTCGAAGTGATACAGTAATTCAGATTTCAGATTTTCTGTTTGCGCTTTTGTGATGCAACTTTGTGGCCTCCTCTTCGCTTCTGTCGATAGCCCTGCATGCTCAGCGACAGATTTGGAAACGGCCAAACACATTAGAAACTACAACTATCCGAATGCGAGGGGACAGGCGGCGAGTGCGTTCCTTTCCTCTTATCTGTTTTCTTATCCTCCTTTCTGGAGTCACAAGGCTCTTCCGCCGGGGTATGCATCCCTAGGCGATCCTTCTCCACGCTCCCTCTCATTTCCCTCCCCTCGCCTCTTTGGCTTCCTCCCCAATCTGCTCCTCCCCCTTGCATGTTCCTGCTTCCCGGCCTTTTCGAGCAGCGGCTGCGGCTGCACCTCGCCCTTTTCTCCCTCGTTTTTCTTCTTCCCACTTCCTCGTGAATTTTCAAGCGATACCGACAACGCACGCACAGCAATGTTCTATATTGCCTCAAATATCCTCGACTGGCCGCTGGAAGCCCAATGCACAGTTGCCGACCGGCATGAGAGTTGCGTTCATGACTGTATTTCCCTCGTTTTCCGCACTTGTTTTCAGCGGGGTTTCGTGGCTCGCTGCCAGCCGCTTGCTCCGCTTCTGCGAGCCTCTTGCTCGCCTTCGATCTACGTGGAGCGCAGCATCGACGTTGTCTTCTCGCCTCGCCAAGTCGAGTCCAGATTTGCGTCGTGTCTCTGGGTGGGTCTGTGCGTATACATGTGTTTTCGTGTCTTCTGGCTCCGTCCTGGTGCGATGGAGGTGCGGACGCGGACACGGGGCGCTAGACGTGGATGCACGTGCTTTCCTCCACGCGCTTTGCTCCGGGCGGACGTACGTGTGCAGCGGGCGCAGACTCGAGCGGGCTAGACAGCCGTGCCAACGACGACACCCCGACCGTGGCGTGGATGCCCACGGCACCTTGGTGGAGGTGTAGCTGGCTGGTCAAGTCGAGGCCCTCGGTGCTCGTTGCTCGTGGAGATGTCAATGCTCGATATTGTGTCGATGGAGAGAGGGAGACGGAATTGCTCGGTTCTCGGTCATCGACGGGCGATGGAGGTGTCTGGACTCTGTATCGGTTATCTACGCCGATGCTCGATGTCTTGTCGATGCTCGGTGTCGAGTCGACTCGCCTGGTAGGGCCTGCGCGCGCATGTGCAGCGAAGTCAACTCGTATCGCCGAATTCCGCTCTGATTGCACTTTGGCATCTGCTGCGCGCGCTTGCGATTGCGCTCCATCCGAGCTTGGACCTTGGAGCGAAGTCTGCCGCGGGCTTGTACTTGGACCAGCTGAACTCACTTAGCTTTGTTAGGGGCGTGAGCTACGCCCTGCGCACTGTTCTGTTCTGTGCATCGTGCATTGAACGGCAAGCGGCGCTCGATTGCGATTGATCCTGATTTCGATTCCTTTGCGATTGTGAGCGAATTTACGCTGCGCGGACTCAGGCTCTGGCTCCGACTCGTACACATCGCCCACACAAATCACCTGGCATAGAGGTCACTTTCACAACTGCCCTACCAATGGGATGCTCTTGTTGAATAAGACCCACTCCATCGTCAGGGTGCATATAATGCTGTCAGTTTAGTATTCGCAGGACGCACGTGCCACAGGTGCCGATGTCCTGTGGGCTCCAGATTAGGCTCGCGGATGCGCAGCAGGAGCAGAAAGGGAAATACTTTCGGAAACTCCGCAGGATGTGCGCGTAGGTCGGGTAGAGAGGGCACAAGTGGAGCCAGAGTTGTCGATGAGACCGTGAAGAGGGATGTATAGACTGCTATCTTTTGCAGAGGAAAGGGGGCAGGAGGAGAAAGACGTACTCAGGCTGAGCCACAATTTTGCGGCTGTATGCTGGAGCAGAGCACAACATGGTTCTTCGGAATCTGGGCTCTGTCGTGCCGACTGTGGTCATCACACCGGCGCCTTCCTCCCCCGCCTGTCTTGAATATAGATGAGGGACTTTCTGTGCCTATGCTCGAAGATAGGGATGGAGTAGTATTTGTGTCAGCCCTCTGTCTATTGAATAAACGGACGCACGAGCTGATCATGAAGCCTGAACGAAGCCCCCGCCATCAGCCGCGATCCACATCATCATCCCGCTTTGCATCCACGAATTTGTCGCCCAGGCCGCCTGAATGATGCATAGAGACAGCAATATCCAAGTTGACGCGGCAGTTCAAAGTTACTAGCACAGTCTCTCAGCTTGCCGCATCGATGCATCGCCCACAGGACGCTTGTGCGAGAATAATAGACCCAATCGACACGAAACGCATCCAGGGATCACAAAGACCTTGATCCAGCTCGAGACTAATCCAGTTTGCTAGCCCTGTTGTAGGTACGCAATCAGTACGTCCAATCTTCGATGAATTGCCTAATGCCTGGACTGAGGGGAAAATTAATTTCGTCAAGAGAATAGCGGGGTGTGTGGTTTCGAAGATCTAGTAAGTATTTGAGCGTTCCATTCCGTATCTTGAGTGCGCGCGGTGGAGGACTCAGAGGGAGGAGACAAGTGCAAATTACACAGCCACCCGGTCCATCTCATGTTGCTTCCGTTCCTTCGTCAGCCTCAAGTCAGTTTGGTCAGCCTCAGAGTCAACTTTTGGTCAGCCTCAGAGTCAGCTTTTGGTCAGCCTCAGAGAATCTTTTCTGGAGAACAACATACGTCAGATTACTACGGCGCGATGGTCCCTACCTCCACCGACACGACAAAGATCTTAATTTGAGGCCTTTTCAATCAATTTTTCAAAGTCCTTGAGAAGAGCCCTCGGTATAGCTTCCGAGAACTTCCGTGTCTTCAAGTCGTCGCTGAGTCACGAACATTATGATTCATCGAGCCTAGCCTCTGGACAAACCTGGGACAAGCGGGCGGCAAACATTCGGCATTCGCATAAACGGGGGAACAAAAAGGTCAAGGCAGCTTATCATCTGCACTCAATCGACCACTGGCGCGGTGACCGCGTCATATATCGGCTCTGGATAAACGGCCTCTGTGGCCCTGTTATAATCGAAACCGCTAAGAGCTCGAGGTCCAGTGAATCTCGGTCCAGTTACCCTCAATCAGCTACTTCTGCGCAGAGTTTCAAGAAATCTGTCTGATATTTCACTATGAGTCCTCCCCGCGTCGTCTCGGTTTTCGGAGCCACTGGTCTCCAAGGTTCGCTGAATATCTTCTTTACAGACCTCTCAGATTGAATGCTATATTGAATCTAGGTGGTGCAGTCGTGGACGGGTTGCTCAAGGACGGGAAATTCGTGCCTCGGGCGATCACCCGGGACCCTGGCTCGGAAGCATCCCAGAAACTCAAAGCACGCGGAGTCGAAGTCGTCAGGGGTGACTCGGCTGACAAGGCGAGCTTAGTCACGGCCCTTCATGGCAGCGAGGCTGTTTTCGCAGTGCGTGGACAATGTGCTCGAATCTAGCTCAGAAATATACTTTTTTCTCCAGTTCACAGTTCCCGTGTTTCACCAAACCGAGGGCAAGAGCGAAGCAGACCAGGGCAAGAATATGGTTGATGCTGCGAAGGAGGCGGGCATCAAGTTTTTCATTTGGACGTTCGTATTTGTTTTTTTATCTTGAAAATCAGCCAAGCTAGCAGCACGCAGCTCTCTTCCCAGTCTGTCAAAGATGTCCGGAGGGAAATACAAAAACGCTTTACACTATGAAGGTGCTCTTCCACTGTCGGTCAATACAGTACAACTTATTCTTTTATTCATCCACAGACAAACAGGTAGTCCAAGAGTACCTCAAATCTTCCGGCCTTGCACACGCTTCCCTCCTCCTTCCCGGGTTTCTGGAGAATTATTGGACGTACGTCGATATGAACGCATTCTGCACACCTACTTATCGAAGCTTCGCAGGTACGGACTCTTGAAAAAGACGGACGCTGGTTATAACATGTCCGTCCCAATCTGCAACGTGACAACCATCGCGACTTATGCCTGGATCTCGCGTGACGTTCCCGCTGCGGTACTCGCCCTGCTAAACAACTATACCGACCCGACGAAGGAGATCAATGGGAAGGCGTACCCCGTCGTCAACGCCAAGCTGTCTTACGGACAACTTGCTGAGATGACTGCGAATGGTACGCACTTTCCTTCTGTTCATACCGGCGCCGAACGTGTCTATTTCGTACCTCGACTAACACACGAATCGCCTTGCAGTGCTCGGTAAGGAGGTCACTTTCACCACCGCCCCGCCGACGGGAATGCCCGCATTGGATGAGATGGTGCGTGTCTCATATGATTTTTAACTATTCACTTTGGTTCACTGACACCTGTAGTGGATGGGCGTGTCGGAGTACGGCCCGTGGTACAAAGAGACATCAGTCCCAAATCCTGATCTCGTGGCCCTCGGCATGAAATTTAGCAGCATCGAAGAGTTCTTGGAGACGGAGGTGAAGCCACGGTTTGGGATGTAGCGGCAATTTCATTGAAATCCATCCGTCTTTGTCTGTTGAGCTGTAGAAAAGAGACTTTGACTTCGAATTGAACAATACTGGCCTCTGGGTTCAGCATCTTATAGTCGAGGTTGGGCATCACTGGCTCAAGTGAATTCCCTTTTGTAAATTTCAACAAGTGCTCAGTTGAAGTTCTTGCTTCTACAGTATTCTCGAGTTTAATGCCAGCACCATAAAAATATTTTCCAAAAGTGATATTGAAGTGAGACACCCAATCCGAAATGCATCTGAGATTCCAAGACCAGAGTTAACCAAGAAAAAAAGACACCACACCACCCTCCAACCACACTCCAAGACCTCATGCTAAGTATTTGGAGGTGACTGCCACGGTCCACAGAGGCTCGCACCCTTCATGACTCAGAGGTACATATGCACACGCTGCCCCGACTTCAGTCTCTACAATTTCTCGGGCTGGAAGCAGCCCAAAAAAGCCTAATACTCGGGCTACGTATGCCTCAGGGAGAGTCAAACGGCGTTGCCTTCTAGGTAAACTGGCTCGCCGCAATCACTGAATATCCACATGCATTCATGGTGAATTTCTCTTGAAGAGTGGACCCCTCATGTGTGTTGGGACTCAACACAACCGATATCAACATTCACGCTCAGTTGGCAGTTCGGCATGGAAGCAAAATCTATATTATAGCACCGAATACGATCGTGTTCTCCTCCTCCTCCTCGTCGGAATCAGTAGAAGGCGCACTACTGTCGGCGTCCTTGAAAATGGCTTCGACTTCGAAAGATGTTGTTGATTGCAGACTAAAAATTGCAATTGAAATCGGTCTGGGAGAAAGAAAAAACCTCCACTAAAGTTCAAACATGCCTCTGATGGGAGTCGAACCCACACAACTTTCAAAACCCACAAAAATCAAACATGGCTACTATTTGAAAACGACCACCACGGTCGACAGAGGCTCACATCCACTCTGGTCCCAGAGTAGGCTTTGTCTTTACTCGCATTAGCCAGGTGGCTCGTAGATGATTTATTGGATCTCATCTTTTTGTGGAGCAAATAAATATGCCTGTCTTAATTTCTTGCTTGCCAATTCAATGCAGAAATGATTCGACTTCGAAAGAGGTTGAATTGAAGACTAAAAATCGAGATGCATTTGAGAGTGAAAACAGAATTCGAAACCAACAAGTGGGTCATGCCTCGCGTGGAAGTCGAACCCACATCTCCTTCAAATACCTGCTGTATAGAAATTACAGACAAATTGAAGGCAACCACCATGGTCCACAGAGGCTTATACCCCCCGGAATTTAGCATGTTGTTGAGGTTGGGCATCACTGGGCCAGTTGAATTTCCTTTTCTAAATTTGAACAAGTGCTCGCCGGTTTCTAGTCTCTGTAGCAGAACCGATATATTGACAAACAAGTAGGTGTCAATATATACTCAGTTTCTATTGAAATACTTATCCTCGAGTTGCGAACCCGTTCGAGAAATAGCTTCGACTTCGAAAGACGACATTGAGACCGAAATCCGAAATGCATCTGAGATAGAGAAAAAAAAAGAAATCTCCAAAAGGATCATGCCTCTGATGGGAGTCGAACCTACACTACCTTCGCAACATGTACTGACCTTTAGCACAGTTTGAAGGTGACCACCACGGTCCACAGAGAAACTTGCTGAGGTTCCCTTTATTACTTTACTCCTTCTCCCCCAAAGCGCAAGTGGATCAAAAATGCACAGCAGCAGGCGTAACCAAAAAAACTGGTCATTAGAAGAATGTTTATGCCTCTGGCGGAGTCGAACCGCATTGCCTTCTAGAAAAGCTCCAATTCATGACTGTTATATATCATGAAGGCGATCTCCGAGATACAGAGGCTTATAGGCACCCTCGAGTGTGTCACTGAAACGCGCCGCGAATTAGGTAGATCGGTCGGAGTGGAGTGGAATTGAAATCGTTGTCAGGATGCCAGATTACATAGCTATAGATTGGTAGGGATTGTTGTGGGTGGAGTGAGGAGTTCACATTGCGGCATGGCGGCGAGGAGTTAGTGTCAAGTGAAAGTCAAGCCTAAGTAAATGGCAAAAAAATTAGGATGCGCATTACTCGTGGGCCTTGTAGGCTTGTCGGCGCCGCGTTCATATTGATATTCATTCATCCAACACGCCTTGGCCTTGTCCCAACACCGCGCTCTCGATTGATCATTGAATTCAGTGCAGTGATGACGCCATGCCCTCCCTTGCCGGCATCAATCGCCTGTCAATCACTCGACCTCTCGCCGCACCGAAAATAACTCTCCTCCTCCGGCAACTACCTCATTCGTCATCTGCTCCTGTTCCAAACTCTTTCCCTAGACGCTTTCTCTTCGATTGTGCTGGAGGTGCGCGCTCCTTCGAATTCCTTCCTTATCTTACGCTTTGCTGACTCTCTTACGTGTATTGTGCTACGGGGACTCCTTCGTCCTCTTTGCGCTGCGTTGCCGCCCTCTTATGCGTGAATTCGAACGCGTAGCCCTGCTCGTTTGGCTACGGCCTCGACTACGACCCGAACTGCTCGCACAACGCGTTCTATGACTATTTGAGCACGAGGGGACAAACGACGAGTGAGTCGCATTTCATCTCTTCAGTCCATTTTGCCTCGGACTTTCAGCGCCCTTTTGATCGTGAGTTTCCTGTTTGCGAAGAGGGGAGGAGAGGAGTGGGCGGAAGACGGGGCGGTATGGTCGAGCCACTCCTGGACGCGCTTAAGGAGGGCGACTAGGGTGGGACGTTGGCGCTCTCCGTCCCACTCTCCACTCCCCACCGCCTTTCTCCCTCTTTACCTGCCTCTCTTTCACAACGGCTTCGCCTCTCTTTCTCCTGCGCTCGCTCATTTATTGGAAATGCTCGCTAACGCTCCCTCGCCCAGCAATATTCTACATCGGCTTCAACGTCCTCAACTAGTCGCTCGAAGCCCAGCGCGCCGTCATGGATGGGCATCAGATTTTCCTTCGTGCGTAGCCTCCCTCTTATTTGCTGCGCTTCTTTTTGGGTATGAGGGGAGAGCGGAGGTTTTTCGTGACGCGAAGAGAACCGAGCTTGGGTGGATGTCGCCACATTCGTTCTTGTTGTTCGCCTTTTCTTCGTGTGTCTCCGCCCTATTTCTCGTTCGCCCGCCTCAGCGCAGACCTTCCCGCCCTTCGGTTTGTTTCCTTCGGGGATGAATCGATATCGCTATGAGGCAGGTGGACGGTGCGGTGTACGCGGGTTCGTGTCATGCGGTGTCTGTCATGCGGTGTCGCGACGCTCAGGCTGGAGCACGTGTCTCTGTCTCTGATGACCGCAATGCCTCGCGAACACTTGCCTCGGGTGGTCTACTTCAGCGTAAGATGGTGTGTTTCGGCGATGCAAGCTGCGTCTCGTAGGCATGCGTACGGAGGGGTGGGGTGGTGGAGACGACGAAAAGCCGAGTCTGCTGGGCTCGTAGCTTTGGATTTCGCCGAGCTTTCGTGATCTTGTACACTCTCGAACCTCGAACTCTTCTCTTCGTTGGCGCTGCACGTCGTGAGCGAGGTTTCGTCCCGCCTAATTCTTTCACTGGATGCGAGTGCGGGTGCGGGTGCGGGTGCGGGTGGAGAATTCCGAGCTGCAACGACCAGGAGGAGCGGCTCATACGCTTGTACGTGAGCTCGGGCTTGGCCCAGGTTCCCGCCCGGATTGCGCGTTCGCCGCTGGGCTACACTCGAGTCGAGTCAAACCAACATTGTTGCATGCGAATGTGCCAATAATCCTCGTGCCCCACAACCTTATTTTCTCCTCTCGTCGTCGGCGCCTCAACACTTCGATGATCTCCCCACCGCCGAATCCGATTCGCAAATCATCTATTATTACTTCAACTTCGAATCTGAGACGTGCATTGCTTGGGCTTGGGCTTGGGCTGGGTCACTGGAGTCGTCGTTGGTGTCGGTTCTGGTTCGGGTTTGCGTGCGAACCGGACTTGAATTGTGCTCGAGTGACTTGGAGTGTGCGAGTCGACTTGCGTGCAATCGAGCCGAGTTGGCGCAGGCGTCGTAGTCGACTTCGACTTTGATTCGCACGTCTGATTTCGTCGTCTCCGGTCAGATTTTGCTCGGGTTGAGTGCGGGACTGAGGGCCAAGCTTACACCAGTTGATTATCTGCGCGCGCAGGTCCCAGTGCTCTGGTTAAGCTCTGGTCCCCTTTCAGACGTGCGTCTCGTCTCCAAGCTAAATTATGGGCCTCGGACGAATGTGTTCAAGTCGTTTATTATGACGTTTTTAATCTCTGAATTTTGGTCATGCACCAAGTGTGTTTCACCGAGCATAATTTGGATTTTTAAGTGTCGAACAAAACCGTTGAGAGAGTTTCAGCCTTGGTTTATGGACCACCCCAAGTGATATCGCTTCATAGAAGGTTCCGAACCTCAGCTCAGACATATTGCTAGTCAACAAGGCGGGCCTGCGTGTTGACCAAATGACAAGGCGGAACTCCGCAAGCGTTGAATATCCGCGTGTATTTACGGGGAATTTCACTTGAAGAGCGCATGCCTCATGTGTGTAATTGAAACTCAACACGCCTGATATCAACATTCGCGCCCACTGGCAGCTCGGTATGGAAGGAAAATTTATATTATAGTATCGAACGCGATAAATGTCAAACCATCTGGAATTACGACCTCGACGGACCGCTATGGCACACCAGGACTTCCACCTCTTTCCAGCACCTTTTCGATTCGCTAGCCTCATCGTATAGCGCGTTTCCCTCATCGTCGGAATCAGCGGGGGGCGCGCCACTGTCGGCGGCTTCGAGCTCCTTCAATTCTGGGAACATTGCTGAAAGAAATCGCACAACGGGGAAAATTTCTGAGATAGAAATCGTCGAATGGGAAACATCCAGTGAGGCTAGCGCGTGGACTGCTGTGATGGTGGTGTGAGGGACAACAGTGGTGATCAGCGTCATCTCGAGTCTGGTTAGGCGAGGGCAGTTCATGGCGAATGACGACAGGCACGCAAGGGTAGCCCGGGTTTCGCGCGTGCGGCCTGCAAGTCTCAGTTTTTCGATGAGTGGCCACGCAAGGGATAGGTCCGAAACTGTCGCGTCATCGATGTCATATCCTCCAGCAATCGAGATCGACACAGCTGTAAGATTGACGAAGCAGAAGAGCAGCCGCAATGACCGATCTTCAACACAATAATCAGCCGCAGACACGTCGAAGTTTGAGCAGTCTGAGCTGATTGAGAGCTGTGAAAGACATGAGTGCAAGATTCCCGTGGAAAGTGCACGGAGAAGAGCATGCATCTGCAAGGTGTCCACGGGCTCGCAGAAATTAACCCTTAACGAGATGAGCGGGACCTGGCTGAGCCACTCCATAAAGGCAATGGACTCGTCCACTGGCGCATAACAGAGTGTCAAGTTGTGCAAAGATGGAAAGGTTTGCTCGGTATGAGTAGCCGGGGCGGTCCAGGGGTACGGGAAGACATCGAACATCAATGATCTGAGATTTGGAAGGCGAGAGATATGTGCCATTGCTGCTTCGTTGAATAACGGCACAGCTATCAGCTCGACGTCCGATAGATCGCACAAAAAGGAGGACACAGCATCCAGTTCCTCTGGCACATCCCAAGAGTTCGGGATCTGGCTCAACTGGATCGTAATGTGCTTCAGTTGGGGGTATCTAGACGGGAGGACGGAGAGGAATGAAAGGGCGGCCGACCCCGAAGGAAAGGATATCGTGGTGATCGCAGGACTAAGAAATGCTTCAATGAAAGAAAATTCGTGGTCCGGGTGATTCCAAGTGACGCTCCGAAGAACCGGGAAAACGTTTCGCGGGAGGCACAAGCGTACGTGCGGGAGAATATTGGACAAAGACCATTCGTCTGCTCCCGAGAACAGGTGCTTCACGCGAGCCGCGTACACGGAGATCCTGTCTCAGTCTTCTTTTTTGAATGGTCGATCCACTGTCTGCAGGTTTTATGTACACAAATAATGCCGTTCGACCAGCGCGACAAGCACTCACAATGCTGTGCTTTGACTCAACCTTTCCAGTGGTACACAGATCCGCCGGTAAACAAGCGAGCAGGTTACCCAGCGACGCTGATCGCCACATAAAACGAATAGATCTTTCATTGAACAGCTTCGAGGTCTTGGCAACTCTCGACAGGTGAATGGAGCTAGTGATGTTCTGGCTTTGGCCTGAGCCATGGCTTTTACGTACAATTTCGTGTTCAAATTTCCCAAGTTCACATTTTTTATTCTACTGATATATCTGGTTCATGAGTTTCAGGTACATCGTCCAGGAAGCAATCCCAACCTTCACCCAACCCTGGTCCATCATCCTGCACCACATTGTCCTTGTCGTCAACAGAAATAGAAGGTGCAGTGCAAAACATATCCTTTGTTTTGAACATGGACTTGAGAATCTGTAGTGCTTCAACTATGTCACCCTTGAGCTGATTGCGCCGCGAACTGATTGTAATATTGCCGACCGAGAAAGCACGTTCGCTCAAAACGGATGATGCTGGAATGGCTAGCCGAACCCGAGCAAGAGAACTCCCAGTTGGTTAATAAATGAGTGGCGGGAAAGAGAAAACAATTGAATAATGTCGTGGCGGCATCAGGAACAGGGGCAGAAAATACATAGCTGCTTTCGGCTGTCGAAGTTGGACATGTTGCTGACTTGCGCGCTGGGAATTATCGGCCGATTTTGACAGCTCTCATCGGCCGAAAAGCCATGGCTTTTTGGCTTGGCCCCAAGGGTATGGCAGGCCGTGATTGCCGGACCAGGGGCTGGGTGGTTGGTTCGGCCGCCAGGTCGAATTTTTTTCTGGGAACCGCCAATTTAGGTACTGGAAACAGCTCCTGGGGCACCATTTTGGTGCAAAAAACGTCTGCAGCAAGTTCCAACTCACACAAATTCTGCAAAGCAAAAAGCTTGGGCGAACATACCGAATTGGGTCAACATCACGTGTTGAGAAACAACGAATGAAAAATTCTATTGGAGCTGTAGCAATCCACATTTTGAACAAATTGCATGTACAGAAGGTTCTAATAAACAAGTTTAATGGATCTTGCAGCATATAACCCAGCGAATTGCTCTCCAGCTCATCAAGGATAGGGGTAATTTCCTTATTTGGATATCACGTGGTTGGTTGGTTCAGCGGCGAGGTCTTATTTTCAAAAGGTGGGTCCGGTTCCACTTTTCACAAAAATGTATACCCTTGCTTGGCCCTGGCTTCAAGTTGAGAGACTGCGAGGCCAGGCCAAAAGCCAGCTAGGACGATGGCTTTGGCCTGGCCTTGACCCTGGTACCAAAGTCAAAAACCCATGGCTTTTTGGCCTGAGGTCAAAGCCAGAACATCACTATCGAGCGCGATAGCCTCTCCGACTTTTTTCCTCAAAGTTTGACTGTAGGGTCTGATTACTTATTGATTCCTAGTCTTTAGTTGAATGCTCTTCACTCGCGTAAATCCCAATGTTTATATAGCCTCTGGAGCCTCTAACCTGGTCGTTTACGTGGTGGCGCCCGAAAATTTCAGCCCATGTGGATGATCGATCTCCAAATCAGGATGACGTACACGTGCCTCAGCACCTGTCATGTTCCCCACAACACAAACACAGTCGTCGTTCTTGCCTGCCAACGAAAACCCAAACTGAATGGAACAGAATGTAGAGACCGAGCTTTTGTCCCAAGTTTTCAGCCCACCAACGACAGCACCGGAGACTGGAGTCTGGATAATATCATTCGATATACTGGCTAAACGGTTGTCCTCTACCATACCACATGCTACTCTTTTTGCATCAAGCAGGCGACCACCTACGAAATACCGCAAGACCTCCGTCAAGGACACAAGAGCATTTTTGTCATCCTCGCTATCAAATGGTCGAAGACCTCCAGAAATTGTGGGGATGTACCAACTGCGACACTCTCACACTCACACTCGGCTAGCGAAACGTACCTACTTGCGGCACAGTGTCGCAGGATGTTTTCGAGTCTGTTGTGATGCGAAGAGTTGCGACACTCTGCCAAGGCTCGGCTGCATCTCACAGCCGGTTGATGCAATCAAACATTACGGCTGGTTGACTGTCTCTTGCTCTCTTCTCCCACCATCACTGTCAACGACGAACGACGTACAGCGCAGACACACCAGAGCGCTCAGCGTTGACCGAGTTTCGTCTGCCCGCGCGTGCTGCATCCTCTGCAGTGAAGCTAACACCACCAGGGCAGTCAGATTCAACTGCTAATGTAAGTGTTCGGATTCTCAAGTTTTCGACTGTGAGCTTACTACTACCGCTTTGTCCGGCTTTGCGAACTTCGCGAGTTTTTGGCAAATGGAACAAATGTAGAGTAGAATTGAATAAAATTCGATGTTTTGGAAGTCTACCCAAGTCTGTGTCGGATCTACCAACGAACTCCATTATTTCCACCACTATACCGAGCCTGCCGCGTCCCCGACTGCAGCCGATAAGTAGCCGACTGCCGGTGCCACGCATCAGATGAGAGTGTCGCAAGACAACCGAGAGTGTCGCATTTCTTCGCACCGCAACAGATTTGAGGGCGTCTTGCGACACTGTGTCGCAAGCAGGTACGTTTCGCTAGCCGAGTGTGAGTGTGAGAGTGTCGTAGTTGGTCGATCCCCAGAAATTGTGCATCCAGGATGCCATTGGCGGCGTTCGGAATTCCACATTTCAGAAAACGGATATTCAGATAAAACTCCGAGACTACTGTCTGTGACACTACTTGGTGACTTGTGCCTGTGCTCACTTGACACGATTGCTCCGATACTGTCGCTCACCAACCAACTGGATCCCAATTCGATGACGATTCCGTGTTTGTGATCGCGATGCTGCAGGAACAGTCACTATCACGTTTGTCCATTTTACTAGCAGTTAACCCGTGCTTCACTACGGCACTATGGCTTGATTATACTTATTCTTGTCCAGGAAATCGTGACTGATTTGAGCCTGAAGATGCCGCTCGTCGCCAACCTTCGGTTGGCTCCTTGCGGCCTCATAGGCAGATGTTACACATTCATTCACAAAAGGTGATTTGCGTGATAACTTGATTGCAGAGCTGATAAGTAGATTGGACTGATCCATACACTTATTCAGACATGCACTCGGCCATGATCTTGAAAGTCCCATCTCTGCTTAGTTTCTGTTTCGTGCTGCCCACCTCTCTTGCAAGCAGATACACACTTCAACATTAACATCGTACCTCAGTTGTTGAAGTTGAACCTTGGTGTCACTCTACTGAGTCAGTTCTCCGGTTGTTTAATTCGGGTTGATTGCCCTGAACGGCGCCGGCATCACATACAATCAGTTGTCATTCAATGCCGGTCAGTTTCATGAGTCGGTGGACGTCAATGAATCCAAAGTGCCGATATCGGCAGACCACTGCTGCGATGTGCCGATTGTCTAATTTGGTTCACGTCCCCATCCAAGAAGCCTTCATCTCATTTAACCATGAAACCATAAAGCATGTAATATTTCAGGAAGCCAAATTATCCTTTGTCTGAGATATTCTGTGTGTTCATTTGAGACAATGAGAGCCTCATCTTCACCATGACCAGTGATACACATTAACATCTCAACATTGTGCTGCGGAGCAGTTGTGGAGCGTTGTGGATTGAATGTTCCGGACTAATCCGACCATTCCGGTTTACCCGAGTACCTGCTCCACTGGCTCCACTTTGACATTTGTGCAAGACACCCACATCCTTTCTAATATAGATACCATATTTTGTTGTTGCAACGTGCTCATATTCGTGAAGGTGAAGGTCTGACTCGAACGCTCCCATGATGTTCCACATGGCCGCTGGTGTACCAACTCCCATCGTGGCACCTATGAGTCTCGGAACGCAGAAGTTCTCTCTTTCGAGCTCGACAGCAAACATCAGTGGAAACAGATGATTCCAAATCACGAATACATGTGCTGTGTAGAACTTCGACGCCTATGTTAGTGGTGTTATCGCGTAGGCTTCTGTATCTATCGCGCGTCGGAATTCCATGAATGTAACATATAGAAGGAGATTGCAGTTGGGACACTTTCGGTCGACAATCAATGCGGGAGGTAACCACCCAAAAGACAAAAAGCAAAGACTCGTTGATCGGCTTCGGATACTCTAACCCTCGACAGTTAAAGACGCATGGATTCCAATGAACTTGAACTGTCGGCTACATCCCAAACCGTGGCTTCACCTCCGTCTCCAAGAACTCTTCGATGGTGCTGAATTTCATGCCAAGCGCGACAAGATCAGGATTGGGGATTGGTGTCTCTTTGTACCACGGGCCGTACTCCAATACGCCCATCCACTGAAGTTGTGTCAGTGAACCAACGTGAATCGCTGGTAGGGTGGGGGGACGTGCCATGTCATCCAACGTGGGGATTCCCGTCGGCGGGGCGGTAGTGAAGGTGACTTCCACACCGAGGACTGTGGGGACGATTCGTGTGGGAGTCGGGTATGGAGTAGACACATTCGGGGTCAGTATCAAAGTGCGTACCTTTCGCAGTCATCTCAGCGAGTTTTCCGTAAGGTATCCTGGCGTTGACGACGGGGTACTCCTTTCCCTGGATTTCCTTCGTCGGGTCGGTATAGTTGTTCAGCAGCGCGAGTACCGCGGCAGGAACGTCACGCGAGATCCAGGCATAGATCGCAATGGTTGTCGCATTGCAAATTGGAACGGAGATGTTATAGCCAGTGTCTGTCTTTTTCAGGAGTCTGTACCTGCGAAGCTTCAGTCAGTAAGTGGAGGAGTGTGTTTATTGACATACTTCCAATAATTCTCCAGAAACCCGGGAAGGAGGAGGGACGCGTGCGCAAGACCAGAAGATTTGAGGTACTCTTGGACTACTTGTTTGTCTCGAGATAAAAGGATAAGTTGTACTGTATTGACCAATGGAGGACGAGCACCTTCAAAATGCGAGGCGTTTTTGTACTTTCCGCCGGATATTTTTGACAGACTGGGAAGAGAGCTGCAGGCCGTTAGCTTGGCGAGTTTGTCAGACAACAGACAAAAAAAGAGAGACGAACCTCCAGATGAAAAATTTGACGCCCGCCTCTTTCGCGGCGTCAACCATATTCTTGCCCTGTTCTGCTTCGCCCTTACCCTGGGTTTGGCGAAACACGGGCACAGTAACCTAGAGACAGACGCATATTTTGAGGTTGAATCTCAGCCTCATATTCAACGTACCGCGAAAACAGCCTCACTTCCGCGGAGGGCGGTGACTAGGCTCGCCTTGTCGGCTGAATCACCCCTGACAACTTCCACTCCGCGCGCTTCGAGTTTCTGAGATGCGTCGGAGCCAGGGTCGCGAGTGATTGCTCGAGGAATGAACGTCCCCTCCTTGAGCAACGTGTCCACGACTGCACCACCTGGATCCAAGTTCACCTTTAGATTCAATTTTCGATAGCGAAAATATTGGAAAACCTTGGAGACCAGTGGCTCCAAAGACCGAGACGATACGCGAAGGAGTCATGGTAAGATGATATCAGATAGATTCCTTCAGACTCTGCGCAAAACTTGTAGCTGATTGAGGGAGAGACAGGGCTGGACCTCGAGGCTGCTACTATCTCACGGGCCTCTGGATGCCGTTTATCCCAGACATGACGCAAGTGTGGTCGATTGAGGGGAGATAGTAAGCCGCCTTGACCTTTCCGTTACCGTTTATGCGGATGCCGAGTGTTGCCGCTTGTCCCCAGAGACGAGGCGAGCTTGGGAAGCCCGTGAGAGTCGAGGTTCGTGGCCCAGCGCTGTGGAAGGGTGCAATGGGCCGCAGGTAGCTTTTTATACTTCTCTCCGTTTGTTGCGTACCCTACAGTACATTGGTCTCCGGACCGGTTATTTATTTCGTACATAAATACGGACAACAATTACCTTACAGGCGAACCACTGCATCAGGAAAAACGCTCACGGGATTAGCGGCCCGCTTAGATACGTTGCCGTATATAGTGCACCATAGATCCGGGCCGATGCAATCTAGCTTTGATAGTTGGCATAGCTCGGATAGCAACACACCAAGCCGATGTAGCACTCCATCGCCGCGACTGAAAGTATGGACTGCTTTATAGTTCCGACGGGTTGATACCCTGGACTGTATTGCCGTGTGCCAAGGCAATCAAGCTTGCCGTTTTGAGATCAGGGCGGCAAGACGTGCTTGAGGATCAAATAGTCGCAAAATGTTTGTGCACTGGTTGAAAAATACCTCAGCTCACTCCGGCATTTTCTGGCACTCAACAGGGACACGGTGAGACTCGCAAAAATTCACAAGTCTTTTGCCGAGGCCGAAACGTCGGCGGCATCAAAAGCTGAAACCATCACGTGTATTGAAAGGTGGTTCGTTTTGATCGTTGCCGTTACTTCTTTCTCTTGCCCTCTCCCACCACCCACTTCTCCGCGTTCCCCTCCTGCTCATCTTTCTCGCTCCTGGGACACATCGCAGTCAAATCTGAGTGCCAGAATTCAAGACTTGATGATCTTTCCTTTGGAATCTCAAATCTCCGGTCCTTTGAGGTTGCATGCCCGAATTTTCGGGTGACAACGGTGCAGTCTGCCTACTTCGTCTGGAGCCCTGCGTGAGTTCACAAGAATACTATTCAAGATAGGCTGGTCCATCAATTCTGAACCATCTTTCTACTTTGTATGTCGTTTTATTTACAGCTTTTCTTTTTTTCGCAACTGCAGCTGATGTCTTGTTCGATAGATTTCGACCGGTCCTTTGATCCCATATATACCTTGAATATTGCGGCCCATTACCTCGACGATAGGACAGTCCGCATATCGCCCTCGCGACCGGCCACGGTGATGTGCCATTCCAAGTCAGCATGCACGCATCTCCAGGTATGTTGACGCGCATGATCTGGTTGGCGGCCGCGAGCACGCACTGCACCCTGCTCGGCATGGGTACGTCGTATATCCTACTTTTAAAATACTTACATACTCACCTTGCAACAGATCGCATCGCAATGCGGGCGCGCGTTAACATCGGTGCCGCACTAGGTGTCCACCGACACTTCTGGCTCGCTCACAAAGGCTGAGTATTGTTGTCTGGGCATTCATCTGTATTCACTTGTATTTATTTGAGCTATCAATATTATAATCCTTTTGATCACTACTGCTATGAACAAGTGTCAAAATATCTTGCACTATCTAATGCTACATACCTTCGTAGTGAAATAGTTGCCTAGCGCTATGTGGTGCTATTTTAGGGATGGCGTACGGCTATCGACTGCTAAAATAGCGATCCATAGCAGTGGCTCCAAGCTATGGAGCACTACAAATCAGGGGGAAGTCTAATTTGCTATGCGAGCTATGGCAGCTATGTTGCACTCCATAGCCATCGGTTTTTTTCCTGATGCTGCCACGTGGCCCACGTCCGATGCTAGGCTACAACCTCACGTGGAGAAGCGACATCCATCAGCGGAGTTTCAATATTTGCTGCATTTGGAAAGTCTGCCTAATTAGGAAAGTCCCCTCTTCCCTCACTGAAGCCAATGTGTGCAATGGCCTATGACTGCGGAAGAACCAGATTTGATATCCACACTATCTCTGATGGTGTATTCAACATCCAACTGGTTTTTTTTGGCCCATATCTTTTTATTGACCTACGCAGAGGGTATCAATGAGCGGAAAGACCAGTTCTTTCGACTCTTGAGCTGTTGAAATTGCCTAGCGTAAAATTAGTGGTGATAAATGGTCCCTTGTAGTTGGTAAGGCTGTAAATGGTAGTTCAAGTAAGAAAAATCGGCTGTTGGCACGAGGGCCGGGGCTCTTCTTCAGCGCGTCGCGCTTGTCGCGTCGAGTCGGCATCAGCGCGTGACTTTGACACCTTCCATACCGGGTGCCGGTAACCTGCCGAATGAAACTCCGCCCATCAAATGTCGCTTCTCTGTGGCCCCCCGCCATCAATCCAAGACTTTATATCCATTGTGAACGACTGTCTTCACAGAAGTATATAAAGTCTTGTATATGAGACTAGTCCGATGTAACCAGTGACACGAGAGCTCCACCGAGAGCTTGCTGCCAGTGAACCAATTCTATATAGTGCTGTCCATAATACAATATTAATATGGTTTTTGCCAAGGGGGCGCGGAGACTAATGCTGAGGGTATAACGCCCAAATACAGTAGAACAGATCATTGTGAGTCAATTGGCACACATCTGAGATTTTTCCAACAAATAGTGCTTGAGTAACAAGGTCAGACATTATTGCCTTATATGGTATGACACCTTCCTTATTTGGGGGGTACCTTGGTGCAAATTTTTTTTTGAAATCTTCGCCGTTTGGCATGAAAGTCACGAAAAAAATGTTAGAAAAAATACGAATATTTTTTTTCCCAAAATGGGCCTCATCCTCGACATTTTATTCTCTGTGCCCCTTGGTTTTTGCCATATATCCTTATCATATTATGGTTTCCACCTGCGTATCATATTCATAGTATATTATTTGCATATGTATTAATACATATTATAATATATTAACAATATATTAATAATATTTCTGGAGGTTAATGTTCAGCAGTTCTATGCAGCTAAGGCCCTTGAAAAAGCCTAAATTGCAGGTGTCCTTTTGTCACAGGGCACATATATGCTAATACACCAGGCCTGCACCTCTAGCCACTCCTGTATTGCAAAAATTGTTGGTGCTTGAAGTGCTGGTTGAAGTGTTGATAGAGGTGAATTGCCTTTTTGAGCATGCATTCAGAATTTGCCAGTCCTGTCGAGTCTGGGAAGAATTTTCTCATGGCCTTGATGGGATCAATCCACTGGAAATTGCCATGATGTGGACCCAGATGTGAGTTTTGTAGGTCCCATAATATGGAAATAATATGATAATATGGTGGCCACCATATCATATTATATTGGTATCATATCGTATTATATTATACCATATCAATATTATGCAGCTGGTTCTGAAGCCATATTGTATTCGTATTATCATTAATATATTAATAATATATTATTTCGTATTATATTAATGGACAGCACTAATTCTATACGAGCTCCAGATTCTCCGCATTTACAAGTCTTATTGTGCTCTACCGACACTCTATGCCTGCATGGCACTTTTGATATTTCGGACTCATGTCTTACTGTACGTCCGTGTATGGAAGCAACGCGCCTCCAGACCGTGACATCCCGAACAACATTTGGCAACACAACCGGCCTACCCGTTACCGTTACTGTTGCCAATTTGGGCAACAGCACATTACGGTGCTCGTCGACAAAAGAGGAGAATGAGATTGAGGGGGAGGAGAGCGAGATCGAGGAGCAAGAGACCGAGGTTGACAGAGCTTAGATAAAGTCAAATGAATCCAATTTGATTTTCCTCCTCAATTTCTTCCTAGATTTTTGGATGTAACGGTGTATTTCAAAGCAACCGACCCGACCGTTACCGTTACCTAACTGGGATTGGGCAATGCAACCAACCCCTCCGTTACCGTGACAGTTGCTTCCATACACAGACGTACAGTACTCTACGTGTATATGCCGGCTTCCCGGGACCCTTGAGTCCCCGACTTTCTGGTTCACCTGTACCCTCCAGTGCTCGGACATCCAACCCATGTTTCCATCTACGAGACAAGAACTTGCTACTGCGGCAGCGACACCGCGGCACGGAAGCGCTAGCTCTGATTCTTCCCAAAAGGCCTTGGAATCATTTGAAAAGCTCAAATCGAGATTTTTGTCGACTTGTTTGAAGCAGGAACCACAGTGGCATAAGCTGTCGTACGTCTGCCCTAAACCCTTGCCCGAAGGAATGTTCTGTAGTTGTTCTGTACTGTGGGAGTGAAGAGGCAATCAGGTTTTGTAAATAACTTGGATTTCTCTGAATCTTTGTCTTGTTTGTGACATTTTGTCTCTCGCATAAAGTCACTTCATCGACAGGCACACCAAAGATACAGAACGGAAGGCTCAAAGACTTGCTAGATCTTTGAAACAATATTCTCCCGACGCGCCTCAGTCCAGGCATTAGGCAACAAGTCAGCCTGGGACACCACCAACGAGTTCTGGGCCGACGAAGCGGAGCAGTCTGGGTCTCAAGCCAGATGTACGTCTTGGTTTACTCTCATACTTGTAGTCCTGCCATGCAGTCGAACAGGTGTCTTGTCCTCCCGCACCTGTGGGCGACGGCGTCGATATGTCAAGTGACAAAATGAGAGATTGACATGGACCGCCGGAGTGACACGTCGACATTACGGAGAAGGACTGATATGGCGGCAAACAGCTCTACAGCGCCACAAGGGCGACCTCGAGCTGGGCGGGGTTGATACAGCAAGGAGAGCAAAGCGAGCGAGGGGAAAGCAGACCGAGGCGGAAGCACTGTGAGGTGGGGGTCGCGTTGGGATGTCACGTAACGACTACCATGATATTCGCGAATGCAATGTTTAACAGCAAATCATAGAGGTAGACCACAGTTGTGACTCTTTGGGTTGGCAATTACTTACTGGACGGGGGGAAGTAACCGCGGAGCGAACACAAAATTGAAACTCCGTTCGACCCGGGTGGATTCCGCAAGTGAGTCAAGCGGGAAGAGATAAGATGGGCCGGGTACACCGCTCCGAAAGATTCTCCCTGGCAGCCCCGAGTTTGGGATTGCCAGACAGAATTATCCTAAAAATCTAGACGGAATTAAAATCGGTTCGGCAAAAAATCCTGAAAAAAAAAGGAATACCTCCGGTGGGAGTCAAACCTACATGACCTCCAAACTTATGTGAACAGAAGCTGATACAGCGTGGAAGTGATTAGCCGCAATCCACAGAGGCTCATACCCTTTACTGGTCTCAAAGTAGGTCGTGTACTTGCTCCTGAGCTCAGCTCTCAACATCAGTGTAGCGATTCAAGGTATTGCTGCTATTCAGTCAAAATTCCGATTTACTAGCTCAACCCATCTTCGAAAAGACCTTCGACTCCGAAAGATGCCGTTGAATGTAAAAGCAAAAATTCGAGATTTAATTGAAATTGGTTTGGAACAAAAGAAAACCTGAAAGAAAGAATGCCTCGGTGAGAGTCAAACTTCAAATCAGTATCTGGCTACAGACGTATCGGTTTGAGGTGACCGCCGCAGTCCACATAGGCTTATACCATCTTAGGTCGAGAGGGTTTCGTACCTGTTAAGGGACTTCAACTTCGAAAGATGCCGTTGAATTGAAGAGCAAAAATCCAAAATGCATCTGAGATCAGGGGAAAAAATCTACAGTCCAAATGCCTCTGCTGGGAGTCAAACCCACAGTACCTTCTGTTGTATAGAGATCCATTCGGCAACAGATTGAAGGTGATCAGCCGAAATCCACAGCGACTTGTATTTATACCAGGTTGCGAGGTAGTTTTGTACTTCCGCTCGCGTATTATAAGGTGATGGGAGTTGGTGCGATGAATTCTCTCTAGTAAGCCCTGCTTACGGCTTGCTAGTCTAAATCAGAAAATGAAAAATTGAAAGAAGCATTCAAGATCCAAAACTTGGGAGGTAAGGTTAGGTTAACCAAAATATAAAAAAGACAGATGATCATTGGCCATGGAGTCGAATCCACATGACTTCCAAACTTCAAGTTCCCAATAGCCTGTGTTTTGAAAGTGATCAGCCGCGATCCACAGAGGCTCCTGCCTCTGCGAGTTCAGCATCTTCTAGTCGAGGTTGGTATTACTGGCTCAAATGAATTTCCTTTTGTAAATTCGAACATGTGCTCAGTTTCAGTTGAAATACTTCCTATTCTATAGTTGCCAGCCAATTTGAGAAATGAATCGGCTTTGAAAGACAATGTTGCATTGCAGACCGAAAAAATAAAATACAGTACAATCGAGAACACGGTAAAGTAAAAAAGACGTATAGCCCACCAAAATACCTCTGGTGGGAGCCGAACCCACACAGCCTTCAACATGCTCTTGACGTCCTACCAATTGTGAAGTGACCACCACGATCCACAGAGGCTCGTGCCTCTGAGTTCAGCATCTTACAGTGCGGGTCCTGCGACACTGGCTCGAATGAATTTTCTTTTGAAAACTTGAACAAGTGCTCAGTCTAGTTGGATATGAATATTCTCGAGTTGCTAACACACTTCCAAAAAATGATATCGGCGTTGAATCTAAGACCAAAAGTCCGAAATGCATTTGGGATTCCAAAACCAGAATGAGCCAAGAAAGAGAGGCTGCAGATAGACTGCAAAATACCCCTGGTGAGAGTCGAACCCACACTACCTTCCAACCACACTGCAAGATCTCGTGCTAACAACTTGGAGGTGACCACTATGGTCCACAGAGGCTCTTGCTTACAATCTCCTTTGTTCCTTTACCTTACTCGCTCGTTTCCCGTAGGCGTGACTGGACGCAAAATGCACAGCAGCAGCAACCCAAAAAACGGAGCTTTGGATGGGAGCATGTGCCTCTGGCGGAGTCGAACCGCGTTGCCTTCAAGAAGAGAAGCATATCACAAGGACATGGTTGAGGCTATCCCCGGGGATACAAAGGCTTAAAGGCATGTCACTGGGATAAGTACACTGTCAATTAGGTGGGTCGTTCAGATTGGAGTCGAATTGAACTCGTCATTATGATGCCAGATTACGGAGCTACAGATTTGTAGGGATTCGTGGGGAGTCAAGAGTTCGCATTTGCAGCATGACGGCGCGGAGTTAGTGAAAGTCAAGCCTAAATCACTTATGGCAGGCGAAAATAAAACGCAGCATTGCTCGTGGGCCTTGTCGGCACCGCGGCCATATTAATATTCATCCATCCCACACGCCTTGACCCCGTCGCAACACCGGCCTCTGATCGTCAACCACGGTTGAATTCAGAATCAGCAATGACGCCATGCCGCCCCGCATCAATCATTTGTCAATGTCAATCACTCGGCCCTCTCGCCTCACCGAAAATGACTCTTCCCCAAACAATTGCCAAACAACCGAGTAATACACACTCAACTGGCAAAGCCGCTGGCGGCCGCCGGTGGTTACCAATGGCCATTGGTGGCCATCGGTAGATGGTGATTGGCAACGTTCGTTGCCGTGGTTCGGTGATCTCCAGCTGATCCACCAATTGCCAGGGATAACCGGTGATCCAACGGATTTGGGCCAGAAAGGCTTGCTTCAGGGTTTTTCATGATCAGGGCAATGCAACTGAACAATAGGCCTCAGCACTGGGTCCTGGACATATATTATTGAGCCTATATCCAAATGTTAAGGCAATAATTTTTCATTGAAGTTGAACATGCACAGTGACCTGTTTCAACACGACTCAAACGAATATCTGCGAGCCTGGCTGGCTACTGGCAAGGCTTTTCACGGGGATATAAATATAGAGCGTTTTTTTTCCGCTGAGCGAGGGAAAATTTAACGTTTTTGTTGAGCATGGTTCAAGCAGGGATATCAGCCTCAATTCCGACGGAAACCAGTGGAAACCAGCAGGGAATTATCCAATGGAATATCGGCGAAGCCACTGCTTTTCGCTGGATTCTGGTGCAAACCATTGAACTCAGGGTGGAAACCACCATCAACCACTGCCGAACGATGCCGATCAGCCGTTTGATAGCTCCGTGTGTATTACTGCAACCACCTCGCGCTATCTGCTCCCGTCCGAAAATAGACGCTTTTCCTCAAGCTTGTGCTGAAAATGTCGCTCTTGGGACACACCAACTGGAATTTGGTCACCTGCTTGCTCCACCCACGCCGTTCCACGCTGCCCTTGTTCCTTCTTTTCCTCGACTCCCACCGTCTCTCTAAGGCAAACCAAAACGGAAAATGCTTAAGCCCTGCTCTCTCTCCTCTCTACCCCTACTCCTCCCACTCTTCCTTCTCGCAGGGGTGCAAGCGCAGGACAGAACGCCAGATCAAGGCAAAGCAGCGATCACCGACCCCAACATCGAATGCAGCACCTACTCCTGGCCGTCCGTCGCCGCCCCCAGTGTTCCCGCCCATTTGGGATCCAGTTACTGAGGTGCCGGCGATTGATACGTGGCGAAGGGCCAAGCTTTCGGCGATTAATGGGAGTATTCCGAATATTGCGCCGAAGGTATGCCTCTTTTCACATACGCGGCGTTTCCTCCGCCTTACACGCTTGATGCGACCGCATTGTGTACGAATGGGAGCGAACTAAAGAGGTGTGTAGGGAACGATTGCTGGCGACTTCAGCAACTTCATGCCGATGTACCCTGCGACTGACCCGAACTGCTGGTGGGCGTTACAACAGTGCGTGACGCCGAACGTGGCGGGGCTCGACCCAGAAGTTGCTAGCGTGCCGGAGGTGCGTCTTCCCTGCGATTCCTCCTCCATTCACTGACGTTTTCCCCCCCTCTCTTTCTTCCTCTTGGGTGCTTTTCCGCTCTTCCCCTCGCTTGTGATGCCCCCTGCTCACCGGTTCGACTTCGCGCCCCGACCCGACTCCGCGCTGCAATGCGATGCGACTCTGTGCACCTCAGCTACGCTCTGGTGTGAATAAAGCCAAGGACACTCGGGTACGCGGTTATGGTTTTGATGACGGGCCAAACGTCTCCCACAACGCGTTCTACGACCACCTCGCTGCGCGGGGGCAGCAAGCAAGTCAGTGTCGTGTTTCATCCTTTGCTTTTGATTTCTCTTCTTTCCCCCTTCGCTCTTTTCTGTATTTGGGGTGGTGGAGGAAGGAAAGGGAGACTGGCGCAGTAGATGCTGGGCAACTTCGAGGGGATGTGTGGACTCCATAAATTGGGCTCGGATCGTGTCGACTCGAACTCGAAGTGCAGCGAGCGGTGGGCGGGGTCTTGGGAGTAGACGTGTACCTGGACTTGCCGAGCTTGTTTGCGCGCGGGCTCGGGCTCCTCAAGCGAGTTCATTTCAGTCGTTGTCGTGGTCGGCCTCGGTCTCGACTCTGGTCTACACCCAAGTGAATCGGACTCGGACTCGGGGTCTTCGAGTCGAGTCGTGTGGAGTCGAACCAAGTTGACGTGCGGGTGGACAAAGGCATCGACAAAGGCGTCGTGGAGGACGAATGTGTTCGATTCTTTTACTATGATGTTTTTAATCTCTGAATTTTCAATTGTGTTTCACTGCGCATAATTTAGGTTTCTCGAGTGTCGAACAAGATAATATCTTTGATCTCCTTGTTCAAAGAGTTTCAGCCTTGGGTTTATGGAACAATGCAAGTTAGATTGCTTCATAGAACGTTCTGATCCTCAGATCAGACATTGCTAGTCAACAATGCGGGCCTGTGTGTCAACCAAACAACAAGGTTTGCAGTCAGTGTAGACAACGGTGCAAACTGGTTGGGAGAAGGTGCTGTGGCATGAGCTGGCCGACTGGGAGGTGCAATTACAGGCCCAATGGGAGGGGAGGTAGGAGGAGGAGTGCGCTGTGGAGAATAGGTGTGGCGTGCTGTCTCCTTCCAAGAGGAAATCCTTTCACAAGTTGTCCAGAAGCATTTTGCTTCATCCTGGTACAGTATGAGATCAAATGGCTGGTACAACTGTGTACACTCGTGGGTGAAGTGGGTACCACCACACAGGCGACATGAAAGAAAGGAACGGGCGTAGTTTTGGCTAAAGACAGCATGGTATGGGGTATACACCCTGGTGTAGGCCAATAAGTCTGAGTACATGCCACAGTTGGGCTGTGGGAGCACCAGGTGAATAAGTGAGCCAACAAGGACTGGGACACGAGCAGGGGGAAGGTATGGGAGCCAGGGAGCGTCAGGTGGAGGAGTAACAGACATCTACAGCCTCTGAAATCTCTTCCAAACCTCTCAAAGTCTGTTATAGTGGCCGCTAGGCAGTGCTCAGAGGACGAATCCTGATGCGACAAGACGCTCCTAACACTGCTGTTAAGCAAGTGAAAGATGAATAGCGTAGGCAACTGGCACCGCTCTGTGAGAGAGGTCCAACAATCCTTCCCAAGGGAGAGATTGTTTGGTTGGCAGCAGCAAACTAAGGCCGCGCAGGTGGACTTCACAACAGGTAAGCCAACAGACAGATTAGGCTGGGAAGATCTAGCAGAAACTGTATGCTGCTGCTCAGAGCCACAGAAGATAGTAGAGGGTCCAGAAAAGTCACAAAGAACCACAGAGACACCACAGAAAGCCCAGAATATAAGATAAAGCAGAGAAATGGGGGGAACACAGAGTGATGAGCTGTGAAGCAGGAAAGACACTTGGGTTGCTCTAGACAGTCTCCAGCTGTCCAAGATGCTTCTCCTGTTCTCTAGCTAAGCCCAGGCACAAGGTGCTGGCCCCAGAGATAGACTTGTTGTGCTGTAAGGGCAACTCCCCAGTGTGCTGTATGCTGAGAGCTACACAGTCAAGACTGGCAGAGGGATCCAAAGTATATTAGCTATAGAATACAGGTATAGTATAGAGAGAAGGCATACCTGGCAGAGGGATCCAAAGACAACAAGTCTAAGGAGCTCTGCCAGCATGGTGCCACTAATATGTCTTGGAGAAATGGGTATTTTACATAAGAGGAAATGAGTAATCTCGGAGAAATATGTCCTGGATTCACAGGAAGTGTCAAATGCCAGAAAGAAATGTCAAATGTCAGAAGGAAGTGTCAGATGTTGTAAAAGAGTGTCAAATGTCATGGAAGTCCTCGGGAATAATGGGATCATGGAGCAAATGAGAAGCAAATGAGTAGAGGTTCCCCTTACAGACGTGCGTGGCGCAGTAAGTTCCTATCCTCCACAATAACACTCTGTTCACAAACTCTGCGCTTCAGATAATACCCAACCCGAGTTTTTTGCATTACCGCGGTGGGTGGGAAGCGATGTGGACGATCTATCGACAGCAACGGTGCGGCTTAAGCTTAAGCCACATCGTTGCCAATGTTAACGTTGCTTTAAGCCGGCTTGAAGCCCGCTTGAAGCCTGCCTGAAGCCCGCTTTAAGCCAGCTTTAAGCCAGCTCGAAGCCAGCTTTAAGCCAGCTTGAACCCAGCTTGAACCCAGCTTGAACTCAGCTTTAAGCCAGCTTTAAGCCAACTTGAAGCCGGCTTCAAGCCAGCTCGAAGCCAGCTCGAAGCCAGCTTGAAGCCAGCTTTAAGCCAGCTCGAAACTAACTCGAAGCCGGCTTGAAGCCAGCTTTAAGCCAGCTTGAAGCCAGCTTTAAGCCAGCTCGAAGCCAACTTGAAGCCAGCTCGAAGCCAGCTGTAAGCCAGCTCGAAGCCAACTTGAAGCTAGGGTGAAGCCAGCGTGAAGCCAGTTTCAAGCCAGCTTGAAGCCAGCTTTACAAGCCATTCAATGGCAGTGGTATTGATTCAACTTTCACTGAGTCTTAGGGTGTTTTCAGCCCGCCTTATATGTGCAGAGTACGTTCTTTGTATCTTGATCAGATCTCCCGATTTCATGTGTACATGTTTGGTGCTTCCTATTTCAATCCTATTTTGAGTGCGTATTTATATATAGAGGTCGGGAAGGATGTTCCATGCACAGTGGAACTCACTGTGCTCCTAGTACAACATGCAAGGCACTACCATCCAGTTATAGTGTCCATCTCCCAGAGTCTATGAGCTCGGCACCTGCGCCTCTGTGATCATCAGATACTGAGGTAGCAAAGATTATGAAAATTCTGCAAGGGCCCAGTAGGGTGCAAAGAAAGAAGTAGGCATGTAGCAACAGTTCTTCATTAGTCTGATTTGGCCAAATGGGCATGGTTAGGTTAATGAGTTGACTTTCTCAAGGGAACAGTGTGCTGTCAGACTGATGACTTCATATGGCCATGTCAGCCCTGGCATTGGGGAGTTTTTGTTGCCACAGATCTAATGGAAGAATGCACCTTCCAACCCGCAAGGAGTTTGCAAACATGAAATGATTCTTGAGTATGATTAGCAGTGACTCTGTGGCCATAGAATGCATATAGAATGCATTGGCATGATAGGTTTGGCACTTTATCCCTAAGTCAGTCTTGATTCTGAATTTTATTTATGTCAAGTAAATTGCTCATTGGAGCTGCCATTCAATTTTGAATGTAGCTGCTCTTGTGATGAATATGGGTTGTTTTCCATTGTAACCTCCTCGAGCAGGATTTTTTCAGCATCCTATCCACTCTCAGACATAGGGCTCAGGCACCAAATTCAAACTTGGCCCCCCAGAAGAGAACCACCACGCGTTCGATTACATGTGGAACATACTTCCTGACTTCTTCCCAACTTCTATGCACATCCCCATATAATGTCTAGGTTCCAGAAGCAAACTGCTCAGTGTAGTTGTTATATCAATCTGGTCTAAAGCATTCATTTCATGAGTACTGAACACTTCTCCAGGGGGAATCACATCATGCTCCACTGAGGGCGAAACATTTTTCCAACCCTCTATGCACATATAAAAGGTGAAGTGAACAAATTCTAACCTCCAGCGAAAGTTAAATGAACAACTCCAATGCACAATGTCTGTTCCCTGCACCATCCCAACAACTGGCAGCTTCCTACTCATGGATTTTCAAGGCCTCTACCTTACCATTGATACCACTGGTGCCAGCCCCTTTGCTCCTGTCATTACCGAGGTGTGCAGCTTCAGGCTCCCTGCCCTGCCTCAGCAAACAGTTTGTTCAAGTTGGATATGCAGTTCACGTATTTTTGGCATTGTTATATAGTGGTTGCTTATGCCAGTCAACCAGGCCTGAGCCAGAGGCCTAGTGAAATTGTTCTCCTCATGAAGTTGAAGGGGGAAGCTATTACAGCTAGTGCTACCAGCTTTGGATTCAATGTTAGCTCCATCCCGGTCGATGCCAATTGCATATAAAGGCGGAATGAAAACACCCTAAGCCTCAGTGAAAGTTGAATCCATGCCCCTGCTGTAGAATGGCTTGTAACACTGGCTTCGAGTTGGCTTCGAGCTGGCTTAAAGCTGGCTTTGAGCTGGCTTCAAGCTGGCTTAAAGCCAGCTTTGAGTTGGCTTAAAGCTGGCTTAAAGCTGGGGTCAAGCTGTGAGGATATGGCAATCCTCAGTTGGTTCTAATCGCAATACAGCTGACAGTTAGATTGTAATATCCAAGCAATTGTGGTAACGACCCTCTCGAGACAGTCTGAATCTTTAAAAGTAAGTCTCAGAGCCAGACTTCCTGAAGCTCTGTACGAGACTTTACTAATTCCTGGCCGACCTCCGGCTGGGAACAAGATTAGACTTGCTCAAGGGAAGAGTCGTAAGGGTAACAAGTAGACTCGTTTGCCTCTATCAGGCCTCTACGAGGGCTGGGAGGCGTCCGAGTCAAGACGGCGTGGTGGTTAGGTAGTAAAGATAGATTAGATTCCCACGTGTATTTACTGATCTACATCTATCACTAATCGCTACCGAATCGAGAGTCGAGACTAATAGTAAGAAAACAGAAAATTGATACAGTACAACGGTAAGTTGAATTACCGTAATGTGAATTGGAGTTACATCCTTACATAGCCCCCCTAGTCTCGAGCTGAGAGAGGAGAATATTCTTGCGGCAACAATATGTCCGAGAGTTTCGCATTCTGCCAATCTGCAGGGAATGTCGCATCCAATAACCGCCATGCTTCCTTGAAATCATCGTCACTAGGCACCATCGTAGGAGCCCACCTTCCTCGTGAAGCAGAACGCAAAATAGCTTCTCCAATCCGAACGTGAACGCCATTCATATATGCGCTTCTCCATAATGTTCACGCGCAAATTTTCCAGGATCTGGTAAGCTCCTCCCGATAGATAACTGCTAACAGATAGGCACTCTTCGAAGAGTAAAGGAGGAGGCCAGAGGCTACGTTCCTCTCCTGCATTCTTGCTTCTTACATGTCCTATGAGCATTCTATCCTCCAAATCGCTGGTTTGTTCTGCGGTGCAAATGCAAGCAACACCCTCGACAACTATTCTTCGCATTTGACCCTTGTTGAATTCGGCAACTTGCAGTCCAGGTCCGAGGACATAGTTGGGCACTATGTTAGGAGAATACGCCTCAGCCACAAATTTCAGGACACCTCCTTTGGGCACGAAAGCAACAGCATTCGGTTGTTCCAGCAATTGATAGAGGCAGCTCAGATAGATTCAATATTGAGCTTCCCCTCCATTGCCGTTCCAATGCATGAGCTGGTCCACATACCCGACTTCATAAACCGACGGGAGAGTGTTCAAAGCTAGAGGCGAAACCTGGTAATTTCTGAAGGTATCCACCTCACTGACTTTGATGAATATTTCGAATTTCATCCCGAATCGGATAGCATACTCCAAGACGTCCTCGATGTGATCCATTTCCGGCCTGAGAACGATGGCCAGGATTTTCAGCCTCACCAAGGTACGCTCATCATCGCATACTAAAATACCTTTATCCAGCCAGGAGGTATTCCAATTCAAAGTTTCGTAGGGCAACGTACGAGGGCGGAACTCCATAATGTTTCTTCTAGCCCAATACGCGATCCGGTCAACAGCTTCTTGGCGAGATTGGAATATCAAATTGGAGTGAGAGGATTCATTCATTTCCACATCCTCACTGGCTAGGTTGGAAGGAGGACCAAATCGTTCCATTGGATGATATCCTCTATTCATGCTGTTGGGCCTTGGTTGATTTTCTGGCAAATTATTGAATTCCTCGGCCACACTTTCGGATCTCGACGAGGATGAACTGCGACTAGAAGGACTGACAGATCTAATGGTTCGGCTCCTTTGAACTGATCTTCCTGATGGCGGACTAAGTGAGCGAGAAGATTGGCGGCGTACTCCCATCATTTGGCTGACCCATTGGCTTTGAGGAATTTGTTGCGTCGTGACTTCACCTTCCTCTTCTCCCTCTGACGTGGTTCGAGCGTCTTCCTCTGCGTCAGTAGGAGGGTCTTGTAAATTGGGTTCAGTAGCCGCGGGACCCATGCGTTCCAGCAAAGACCTAGTTGGTTCAGCATTCGAAGACCGAGAGGCAGAACTACTTTGCTCTGGTTCTGGATTCTGAAGCGTCGGAATCTGTCGCGATGGTCCTGCTCCCGATGGTCTATCCTGAACAGGCTGAATTGGGATTCTTTGGTTCGTCAATCTTCCATTATACGTGTTGAAGACTCGGCCAATACGCGGCGCCCACAGGTTCTTGGCTTGCTCGATGGCGACTATATTCGATTCATAGAAGAAATAGGTCTCTGGCGGAGAAGCCCCAAAGTCCGAAGCCGCGAAATTCTTCAACGGAGGTTGAGACGAAGGAATCCTACGCTTTGCTGGAGGATCATCCACACGGTAAGGGTTTTGCCTCAAGAATGTGCACACCGAATGATCATGGTTGGTGCTCAGCACCGCTTTGAAACGTGCAGCGTAAGGGCGCACAACATTCCAATGCTTCAGCGGGCGAGCTCCGTACAAGTACCTGTCTATGATATTGTATTCCATTTGGTTATTGAAGCTGGAGCTGGACATTTGAAATCCTGGTTGACCCGCTCGTTTATTTTGAATCAACCAGTCCCAATTATCGAGTTCCGAATGCCATTGTTGGTAGCTATTCAATTTCTCCACATTTTGTTCTGCCCGAGGATATGAAGTAATCAGCACTGAAACTTCATTGTAGTAGACGGGGCTGTAGCGAAGGAATCGAGGGTCACTCCTATCCTTTTCCAGCCAGACATAGTGGCACGCTACTCTGTTATTGAGATGTTGCTGAAAGTTGATTTCGTTACAATCTCTTGAGAGAAGATAAATGGCTCCCATCTTCGGTCGGGCTCCCAGCTTGAGGCTCTTGATGAATTCCACATCCTCCTCGCTTAAAGCCTCGTCCTCTACATCCACTAAGGACAAATACCACGATATAAATCCCACTGCGCTGAGCAAATTACGGATCATGTCCAAAGCGATGTCTTGTGCCTCTTCCTCCATGAAGTATGATTGTTTGACCAAGTCCAGGTCGATCTGTTTAGGCAAATCACCTGTTTCTCCTGTACTCGACTTGCGATAGAAAGTGCTGTTTTGCCCGAACAGCCTGCAGATATGATACAGACGATCGCTCAAAGCCACAGTTTCTTCCATCCAGTTCGATTCCAGATAAAACTCTGGAAAGGAGGTTTCGCTGTCGGGATCCTCGGGATCGATATGGACTGAGAGACGCTCCTCCCTCAAGTTTACGAGTCACTCCCCATAGCACAAACGCAGTGGATCCATATATATGCTTTCATAGGGCGAATCCTCGAGTTGGGACTTAGGAATCCAACCCAGCCAGTGTTCGTGTGGTTTGTACCAAACAACATGTCTGGTGTAATCGAGGTCCCTGAGTAAACCTCGCTGAGTAGAAGGAGGGAGTAGATCCGGAGGAGCGTCTATGTAATTCATAATTCGAGGTGCTAAATCACCTGGGGAACCCAGAAGCGAACAGGACAAAATTCGATCCTTTTGAAACCAAGTGGCCGTCAAGAAATCTCCATTCTCGTCCGTGAAATAAAGTTGGTCCAAAACAGAAGTCATTGGGAATAGTATTCAACGAGTCTGGTTAAGCCGGACGTCCTGTGCCCTCCCAGTCTCGTCCTACTCAGCGGCACAGCCGAACGTCTCGTGCAAGCCTAACTGATAGGTGAATCTCTATCCTTGAGGGTGAATGAGAGATAATAGATATGAGACACTAATTCGAGATTGAGAAAAGAGTTGAAAAGGGAGATTGAGTAGTACGAGAGAGAGAAGGAAAGCGGGGAAGTCAGAAGAGTGGACAAGCATATAATAGTATTGATGGTGAGAAAGAGAAGAGTTTGCATGAGAAAGCGGCGGTGATTGTTAATTACCGCGATTTTAGGTCCCGATCTTTGAGTGTTTTCCATTCCGAGATCGGGGGTCGGATTCCGGTCCGCTTGTCATCTCCTTCCCCTTTGAGTTCTCTCAAACGCTCACAACATCTCCGGAGCATTTTTGAGATCTCTTTTAGTCTGCCAGGAATCGTGCTGGGCACCGTAATCTTTCCACCGCACTAGCCATAGATGCTGTTTGTGCCGCTTGTCATATCTTTTGCCCACTATTTTCTCCACCTCATACTCCTCTGAAGCGACTTTATGTGAGCGAGAATCCGGCAAAGTTGTCCTTGGCTGCAGGTCTTCTGGCGAGCCTTTATATGGTTTCAAATGATCATAACTAAATACGGGAAGCCCAGGATAACGATCATCCAGTCGTAGTTGGTAAGTCTTCGGATTCAGCTTTTGTATGATTTCGAAGGCTCCTATCCATCGTTGAACGAGCTTCGAGCCTTCTCCTTTAGATTCGACCCACTCTAACGAGTGTGGACTGAGCAATACTTGGTCTCCCTTCTTGAATTCAGGTATGTCTCGTCGTCCTTTGTTATAGTATCGGGCTTGCTCTTCTTGAGCTTTAGCTATCGCTAGTCGTGCGTTTTCTCGGTGAACTTGTAGGTGTTCCAGGAATGATCGGGACTCCTTCCTCATATCCGTGTTTAGAGTGTAGCACGAATAGTGAGTATCACGAATATTCGTGCCAAGCCATTTGCGAATAGCGAATATTTGTATTCGCGAATGGCTGTGGCTGTGCTATTCGCACGAATGCGAATATCAGTTTTCAGGAAAGTTGATATTCGCGAATATTTGCAGCCATAATACACAGCTAAAATTTCAATCAAGCATAGTACATTTGGGTCTGTTTAACACATCTCCTCTCTGGAACCATAACACACTTCATTTACACCAATTAGATCTGTAATTCATATGCAATCCAACCACTTTAGAGACATATTTGCTTTGACAACTGCTTGACAGGTTGACAGCAAATGTGATGATGGTCAATTAAATGGTTGAACATGCAAGACAAGGGCTTGTATGAGTCTTCAACAATGTTTAAACACACAAGATAACATAAAAGTGTCCTCAGCAACTCATTGGTGGCTATTAAACCCCTGAATCTCCAATGTATTCACTGAATATTCATATTCATGAATATTCGCGAATATTGCTGACTAAGCAACGAATATTCGCCATCAATATTCGTACGAATGCGAATATCAATTTCTAGGTTTCAGCGAATATTCATATTCGCGAATATATACTCGTGCTACACTCTATCCGTGTTAGCTACAGGAGCGGCATTGCTTGGAAGTAAATAGTCCAGTGGGGCCTTTGGATTGAATCCATATAGTAAAAAGAAAGGAGAGGAGCCCGTAGCAGAGTGGATATTGGCATTATATGAGAATTCCAGCAGCTTTAACCATTTAGCCCAGTCATCCCTATCCTTAGACACATAAGCTCTCAACATTGTTTCAAGCTGACGATTAACATTCTCGGTTTGTCCGTCGTGTTGAGGGTGATGTGATGAGGAGAGTGACATCCTTGTTTTTATGGATGACACTATAGCCTTCCAGAAATCAGACGTCCATCTCGGATCCCGATCGGCAATTATGCTATCTGGTAAACCGAAACGCGAGACAATGTGGTCCACGAAAAGTTCCGCAAATCCTACTGTAGTAAGTCCAGAAGTAGTCGGGATGAAGGTAGCGTGTTTTGTTAACCTATCCACGACTACGAAGATGGCATTGTATTCTCCAGACCAAGGAAGATTGACTATCAAATCCATTGAGATGGATTCGTAAGGACAAAGTGGAATTGGGTTTGGAATGAGATATCCGAAGCGTTTGAAGTTACGATTTTTAATCTTCTGACAGATATCGCATGAATCACAGAAAGATTCAAGGTCTCTTCTCATCCGTTTCCAGTAGAACTTTCTGCTAATCTTGTTCCAGAGCCTTTTCGGACTGATATGAGCTGCTCCCAAGGGCGTCTCATGTGCTTCCTCCATTATCTCTTTCCTTTTGCTTTGAGGAACGCACAGTAGAGGTTGGTAATCTGCGTCCCTGAAAAAGAGTAATCTCTGATTGTTCTTGAAAAATCTCTGGCCCGGTTTCCAATGATCTTTCTCAGTTTCCGACGAATTCCAGTGTTTTTTGAATTCCAAATCGGATTTATATGCAGTCGACCACTCCTTCAAGTACTTGTCCTCCACTCCTATGTGAATATTTGGGGGAGGGTTTACTGCCCCCCAATATTCAGTAGTTGTTTTCAAAGTGTTTAGTTCCTCGTCCTCATCCACAGTATCTTCCTCTCGAATGCTTTCATCTAAGATCTCTGCCGGAGAATCGACCAGAGGAGTAGTAGAGTCTTTCAGGTAATCGTTTTCTTTGAGTTTGTTGATCCCTTCTACTCCCCCCCCAGACTCAACTGAGTCTTCTGCGATTCTTCGCGACACGCTTCTCGTTGTCATGAAAGCACTCTGCATTCCTTCCAATGCATCCTCAATTGTGAGTGCCACAAATGCAGCTTTCCCACTCGGCAGTCGGTTTCCTAACCATCCTTGCCTTCGATTGCTATTTGGAGGGATTTGGACTCGCTTTCCACTGGTGAAGTATGATCTGGTGGTCCTCGAGGTAAGCGTGACAATGGGTCAACATTTGAATGAATCCGTCCAGGTCGGTGTACTATTTCCAGGCCCGGTGCGTACGCAGAGAACACTGCCCCCCAAGCGGCGAGCCTTCTGTTCAAATTCTCATATGTTCTTGCCCATTGTAAGGCTGAATGATCAGTCACCAGCAGGACCTTCTCCCCCTCGATAAAAGGCTGAAATTTAATTAGACCCTCTTTAGCTGCCAGCGCTTCCCTTTCAGTTGCCGAGTATCGTGTTTCGGCTCCCTTAAAGGTGCGTGACCAATACCCTATAACTCGCTCTATATAAACGACTGTATCATCCAATGTTTCTCCCCAGGTTTCCGCTTTTCGGTTGTCCTGAGTCTTAGAGGATAGCTTGACAGTCAAGCTTGGAGGAGGAAAGCCGCTGTCGTAAGCTTTTTTCAGCTTTTCATACGCCTTTGTCCCTTTCAAATCTTTGGCGAGTATAGGTTGTATTTGCTGCAGTGCTGCCCCAGCAGCCTCATCAGAAGCATCTGTGTATAGTCGATAGGGTAAGCCTTCCATCGGGTGTCCTAGTAGAGGAGCTGACTGTAAAGCCCTTTTAGCTGTGTTGAATGCGTATTCTTGTTCGGTTCCCCATTCCCATCTCGATCCTTTTTTTAACAGTTTGAAAAGTGGTGAACATATATCAGCATAGAAGGGGATGAACGCAGAGAAGTAAACTATCATTCCTAGGAAGCCTTGTAAGTGACTGATCTTCCGAGGACGTTCTACCTCCAGAATCGCTTTGACTTTTTCCTGATGCGTTGATAAACCCAGACGAGAAACCTTATGTCCCAAGAGTAAAATCGATGAGTAGAAGAGGTGACACTTCTTCGGAGACAGAGTTAACCCTGATTTTTCTATCACTTCCAGAACTCAATCCAAGTGTTCAATGTGTTCTTCCACCGATTTAGAGTATACGACAATGTCATCGATATATACTAGGCAGAATATCCAGAGGTATGGGGCAAGAACACCCTGCATTATTCTCTGGAAAATTGATGGACCATTCCTGAGACCAAAGGGCATCCTTTTAAATTGCGATAGACCCCTATGTGTTCTAAAAGCAGTCTTTTCAATGTCTTCCTCAGCCATCTCTATCTGGTTAAATCCAGGAAGTGCATCCAAAGATGACAGGACTGTAGCTCCTGAGAGTGATTGTAGAATTTCAGCTTGCCTTGGAATGGGAAATTCATCGGCTACTGTGGCTGCATTCAGTTTCCGATAGTCTACACAGAACCATGGTTTCCCATTGCGATATGCAATGACTACGGGGGCACTCCAGGGACTCACGGAAGGTTCGATTACACCTAATTCGAACCATTTTTCCAGTTGTTCATCTATGACTTTCCGCTTTTCTGGTGAACTTGAATACATCGGTACGGCTATTGGATCAGTGCCTTCCTTGAGTCTGATAGGCGCCTTGGCTTTTACATGTCCCAAACGGCCATCAAAAGCGAATGCTCCTACTCGTTTACGCAGCATTTTCCAAGCCTTTTCCTTCAATGGCTCTGGCAAATCGCCCACATCCAGCAATTCTTCCATGCGATCAGAAGGGTATATTGTCGAATCTGGCATTGCTGCTGTCTTCGGCCCATACTCTTCACTTTCAACCAGCTCATCTTCTATCTCTCCGACTTCGTTGGGTACTCGACCTACTTCGTCTCTGACATGCACCCCAGCTGCTCTGTTGTCTTCTGTTGGTGGTACTCCCGACCCGAAGTTAGTGCGCATAAACACCGGCACAGCCTTCGAATCCTCGCGTTTCTCTTCCTCTTGTTCTGAACGTCTCCTACTGTCGATAATTGAAGCTATAGCAGCTGATTTATCCACCATACTTCGGAAAGTTTCTTCTGATTCAGGGGCGTCGAAGTATTCCTGTGGATCAATTAAGGTGCCGAGAATTTCCCCTTTGCGAATCATTCTCGGGCGTGAACTCATGTTGCTGATAGGTACGACCGGCTTTCTGGCAGATATGAGGACATTTGGTATAGTGAAGAACGAATCCTCGGCGTTTGCTAAGAGAGATCGTTCAACCAACCATTCTTTATCCTCGTGAAAGTCACCATCCACTTTGACCATCCGGCATTCGTGCGCTTTAATCCTATAATCTTGCGAGGCCCTGATAGTTCTAGCAGCTATTCCGAAACGTTTTCGCTTCCTGCTCCTTTTTGCTTTGTCTCTTCTATGTTCCTGAGCTCGAAACATCGAACGAGCGTGAACGGTTAAAGCAGCTGACAGTTTCTGCATTTCAGATTGCCCAGCATACGCTCCTACCCCGCTCGCTTCTATCTCCCAAGGTGTGTCTCTCAACAATATCTTGGATCCCTTCTCCACGTTGCGGGATACTCCCAATTCATAATTAAGCTGGAAATCTTCGCCTAGCAAAATCGGCACTCCCATTCCTCTTACAACATATGCTTCTGCTTCTAGCTCAATCCATTCTCCAGATGTCGTGAGGACTAGGATTTTCAATTTGACGTAACCTCGGATAATTGTGTTCTTGTCTGTCAGTTGCGCCAAATTCATCTTGCGTCCTTTTCTGATTGCCGGTGGGGAACGTAATCCTAGAAGGAATTCTTCAGATATTAGAGTGATGTCGGCACATGAATCTAATCGTAAGTCCACGTCCTTGTCCTCCATTGATCCTATTTTCCCTCTGATCGACAGAACCGACACTCCCAATGCCAATTCTCCTTCTCTGTGCTTCCTCTTAGGGCGAACACGAATAGGAGTAAAATCATTGAGGGGAGGCTCAAGGTCCAAAGATTCAATGACCTCAGCTGAATGAATCTGATCTTCGAATCGATTTTGCATTTTCTCTTCATCATCCACTTGCTCCAGGATACCTCCTCTTGATTTTGGGAATGAAGCTTCCCAACTCCAATATTCGTCCTCGATCTCCTCCACCTGCACGGAAAACGCTTCCTTACGTTCTTGTTGCTTATCTGTTGGTTTAAACTCTCGGGTGTCCTTGTCGATTGAACCATGTCCGATAAAATGCTCCTTTTGGGTCTTACATTCACTCTTCAAAGGAGATAATAATATTCCCTTTCTCAAGTCAACCGCTGGGTCTAAAAAGACTCTTCTCCTAGATGTTCATCCAGGATCGCCATGAAAGCTCCATGGTATAGCAGGTCAGCTTCATCGCTCGAAGGGAGAACTTGCACTCATAAAAGCACCTTTCCTACTCCTTTCCAAGTAGGCCGTCCAATCGGGGCATTCCCTATCCCAGTGCTTTGCACTGCCGCACACTTTGCATGGAGAAGGAGGTTCGTGTTTCATTTTCGTGACAACATGATCGTTCTTTGGGTAGGGATATCCACCTTTAGGAGGTGGTCTTTGCCTTCTAGTCACGACTTGATAAGCAGATTTCGCAGCAGAATGTCCAACAGGTGAGTTTTCATTGTCCCTTTCGGATTCTTCGGTCACTAGCAATTCATTCTCTTGTTCCTTGCCTGTGTTGGATTCTGTAAAGTTGACTCTTCGAAAACGTTTTGTAGTCGTGGGAATGATTGCTCCAGAACTAGGATGTAAACCAAGTCTCCGCAATGCTGAAGATAAATTATGAGCAGTAATTGTATCCCCAGAGGTCCTTGAGACGATTTCTACCAGTTCTTCTTCATGATCATTAACTTTTTCATACAGAGTCTCAATGGATCTGATATTCTCCATCACTAGCACTGTACTCCAAGAGAGCGGTGCTCGCCTCATGACCAGGTACACTTCCACTGGTCCTCCATCATCCGTAACTGCTAAAAGACGAGTATATTGAATCCTTCTGCCTAGGAACGACTGAGGCGATTCCTTTTCGAAACCTGCTTGCCGGAAAGATTGTAGGTCATATTCTGAATTCATTCGTAGCTGCCATTTCTTGCCGAGGTAACTGTCCTTGATAGCTTGCAAATAAATCAGATAATGGCTTCTCATTTCTGTTTGTCGAGTCATAGGCAAGGATGAAAACCATAAATAAATTTGGGATCCTTTCACGAGTCTTGTCGGTAACCAAAAACCTAGTGCTTTTGGTAACCACCCCATTAAACTAGCGAGTTGATTTACATCCCAAAAATAATCGATAGCTGTGTCATGATTCCCATCCCATTCAGGTAAGGACTCCGGTTTTATTTTGGGCTCAATGGTAGGTACCATGGTCCCATATGGAGCTCCTTGTGCGATATATGGGAAACGATGATCTGAACGACTGCTTCTCGACGAACCAGAGCTTGAGTCTCTTCCCCCATCATCAGAGGGCGGTCCTCCTGGTGGAGAAGGGGATCTACGACCTCTGTCTCTAGGGTGTCTCTCAGTTCGTCGCCTGGGTCGAGGGTTACCTCGTCTTCTATCTCGATCTCGACGTCCTCTACCACTCTCACTATCACTACTGGAAGGATCAGGATCGCCTCCAGCGTCATTCGTTCTTTCACGCAACGGTGACCTGCTTTGAGTATTTCTATCTGCTTCCTGTCCCTCACGGCGAGTCGAGTCTGGATCCGCAGGAACCCTTGGTCCTGACGAGTGGCCTCGATTCTCTTGTCCTCGTTCTCCTTCTCGGAAAGAAGAACTATGATTTCCTCTGCGCTGTTGATCCGTTCCGCGCCTAATATCAGAGGATATGAAGGTATATTTATTCCTTCCATCGTCTCTCTTCACTTGACTGACGGATTCAGTAGCTGTGAAAGTAGGATAAACAAATGGAGCTGCCGACGCCATACCCCGGAGTGGGTTTGGTAAATCGAATTTTGGACCAGAAGGAAAATATGTTGTTCCCTTCGGCAGGTTCGGGACTAGAAGTTCATCCGGACTCTTGAAAGGAATGCCTGAACTTAAAAATCCAGGCTTAATAAACTCGGTGTTCCTTTCAATTGCGGGACTACTTGATTCCTGTCCATGAGGGAAAGGATGGTCTGCACGAGCTTTACCCAGATCGCGTTTCCCAGGTACTTTCAAGGGAGAACGAGATCTTCCCCTCGCCTGATGAGGAGAGTTAGATCTACGTCTTCGTTGTCTCCTAGATTCCGACTTTTCCTCCGGTGGGACTTGAAAATCAGGACCGGCTCCTCTGCTTGAGCGGAGATATGGAAATTTCTTTCCTTTCTCCATCGGCACTATAAAAGACAGTAGAAGGGTTGATTTCAGGAGGCCTATCTGGAAAGGCGGCCTCCAGATTATCAGGAACAGGAATTTCATATGCTATGGACTCCACATTCTTGTTGTACCCTGGGGGCCACAATTTTTTCATGTTGGGGACATGATCATACAAGTAATTCAATCTCGTCGACTGAATAACATCCTTTGGGAAAGCTTCGTATATCCCAGGATCAGTAGAGATGGGTGATTTAAGTAAATCTGAGTCCTTCTGTGCTTTGAACTCCGATTCGTACTTGGATAAACTGCGCTGAGCTAAATCCATGCGTTCGCTAAGCGCCAGCCACGTAGTATTCAATTCTCTGATGTCCGATGCTGAATAAAGTCCTGTTGATAATACTTGATCTGGATCCACTATGAAATGACGTTCCCTTCCTGGAATTAACGCAGCTACTCTGAATAGTAAGGCTTGCATGTCCTTCATGGTGCGTTCAGTCCTCAATCTAAAACCAGTATTCAGACTGAAACGGCCTACTAGTCTCTCCCGTTGATCCACTCCTCGATCCATTACATCCACAGGCTCCAAATTCTTCTTTCTCGCAATTGAATTAGCTCGAGCAAAAAGAGACAAATCTGATTCCGTTTGAAGGTGGTATTCTCTCAGGGCGTTCTCCATTTCCGATTGGTCATATTCGGTTCCCATCTTCGAAGGAATATTTACTTGTTCTTCCCGCGATTGAAAGTCGGGCGTGATTTCTGAAATTACAGCCGTGGGAGTACCCTGAGAGAACTCCGCGGGCTCGGGTTCGGGTTTGATGCACCAGCTTATTGTTTCCTACAGTGTCCACTTTGTGAGGATATGGCAATCCTCAGTTGGTTCTAATCACAATACAGCTGACGGTTAGATTGTAATATCCAAGCAATTGTGGTAACGACCCTCTCGAGACGGTCTGAATCTTTAAAAGTAAGTCTCAGAGCCAGACTTCCTGAAGCTCTGTACGAGACTTTACTAATTCCTGGCCGACCTCCGGCTGGGAACAAGATTAGACTTGCTCAAGGGAAGAGTCGTAAGGGTAACAAGTAGACTCGTTTGCCTCTATCAGGCCTCTACGAGGGCTGGGAGGCGTCCGAGTCAAGACGGCATGGTGGTTAGGTAGTAAAGATAGATTAGATTCCCACGTGTATTTACTGATCTACATCTATCACTAATCGCTACCGAATCGAGAGTCGAGACTAATAGTAAGAAAACAGAAAATTGATACAGTACAACGGTAAGTTGAATTACCGTAATGTGAATTGGAGTTACATCCTTACACAAGCTAGGTTCAAGCTGGCTTAAAGCTGGCTTTGAGCTGGCTTAAAGCTGGGGTCAAGCTGGGTTCAAGCTGGCTTAAAGCTGGCTTTGAGCTGGCTTAAAGCAACATTGACGTTGGCAACGATGTGGCTTAAGCCCAAGCCACCCTACGGTACCTATCGATCATCGCCCCCACAGCCGTTCCAGCCGTTCAATACCACGGAGCCTCCACTCGGTGTTTCTGCATCACCTCAGTGGGCGGGAAGCGATGTTGACGTTTCTCCACAGCCTTTCCAGCCATCCGACACCAGTGTTTCCATATCACCTTGCCGGGTGGGAAGTGATGTTGACAATCTATCGATCATTGCCCCATCTTTCCAGCAATCCGAGCCATATGCGACCACGGCACCTCCTCCATACACTTCAAACAATTGATCCGCTGTTTGTCAATGAATGTGCCAGTGATTTGAGTGGAGTCATTTTCGGCGGTGGCCATTGAGAATGAGTTCCGACATTGACAAACACTTTGAGATTACACACCCATTTTTATGGTTCGGTTTAATCGGACTTTGCTGGCATCTCTGAAAAGAGGAGGTTGCTTGAATGTATCAATTTCTTCCCTCCATGTGTCAAGAGCACAGATTTCCGTCAGAAACCACCAGAATCTCAATTTTACATCTGTACTGCGGACTGTCAACATTCATCGTGTCGGGGTTGTCATCAAGACCTCCAGTATCAAGATGCAAGTCTATGCGCAGATCAGTGGCAGTGCTTCCTCCTTCTCAGAGCCAAGTTGGAGCCAAGTGAGAGGAGCGGTCGCCTGTTACCTGGTGGCCTGCACCCACAGAGTTTTAAGTGCGAGCTATTGCTTTTGCTTCAATTTGCAGACAACTTTGACTGCTTCATGGCGATTTACGACTCGTTACCCAAGTCAACCTCTCGTGGTTTCATCTCTGAATCGATTGTGCCACGGCGAACTTTTCGATTTCATCCACCTGAGGCAATGCAATAGAATATATTGTCAATTCTGTTGCAACACCTATTTTCTCGTGACCAACACGATACGCTCAAGTTGTGGCAGGCTTTGGGGAATAGATCTTCCACATATACATTGTGTTCGCCTTGGTCACTGGCTCACAAGTTGTCAATCCGTTCCACATACGACCTGCAGCGCGATGAGTTTCCTTGTCGACGACAGCAATCCATTGGTTCAATTTTAGCCGCCCAGCCAGGCTTGTGACCAGCCTACCTGCAAATAGCAACAATGGTGACAAGCACGTTGCCGTAGGCAGGCTGGTACATCTCGGGGCGCTCAAAAGGTGGAGCTGCACTGTTTCCCATTCTGAAACCAGTAGTTTCAGCTATTCATTTCAGCTCAGCTGATTCTTATTCTGATACTTAGCATTTCGGTTAGGTTTCAGTACAGTTGAATTGTAATCTGAAAACATTAATTCAAGTTTACATTTCAGTTAAATGGAAACTTTGCAAATAAGTTTTAATTTCAGTCCAGCTGAAATGCAACTTGAAACTTGAAGTTTCAAATTGCACTTCAATTACACCGGTTCCTGGTGTGTTAATGTTTTGGCTAATAAACACTTGGTCTTAGTTGAAATACCTCTGATCCTCGAGTTGCCAATTCAAATCTCACCACAAAATATGTAATTTCGGAAGGAAGTTGAGAGGATTTTGCATTGAGGATAAAAATCCAGAATCTATTCACTAAGATCAGACAGAAAAACAGAAGGCACTTTTTGGTCGATGCCTCTGGTGGGAGTTGAACTCACACTGCTTTCAGAACTTCAGTTTCAACACAACAAGGTGAAAGTGACCATCACAATCAACAGAGGCTCATTTATATGCCTCTTGGTTCAGTGGTAAATGTTACCCTCTGGGCTCAGATGAATTTCATTTTGTAATGATGTAAACCTAAATAAGTGCTCAGTTGAAATACCTCCTATCCTATTCTCGAGTTGGCTATTCAACCTACTTCCACCCCGCTTTGAGCTTGAAAGGCAAGATATCGAATTGCAGACTGAAAAGTAGAAATACAATACAATTGAGACTACGGTAAAGCAAAAAGATGATTAGTCCACCAAGATGCCTCTGGTGGGAGTCAAACCTACACAACTTCCAGTAGAAGCCATCTATTGTCAACTGGTGAAAGGAACCACCGCGGTCCACACCCGTTGGGTTCAGCGGGTTGTACTGGAGCTGTATTGGAGCTGGCTCAAATGAATTTTCACAAGAAAACTTGAACAGCATCAGTAACTTGACAGCCCACTATCTTTAGGAGTGGGTCCTATAGGTGCCCTAATTTCATAGGCACTCTGCCAAATTTTGAATCTTCACTTTCTAACAAAGCCAAACATTAGGGGCAGTCAGAGTAGATTTAAATCAGGTGATTCTGAGGTGATTCTGATCTTGATTCCCTGGTTGCTTTTTGATAATATTTGAGTTCAAAAGTCGTACATATACTCCTGAATGACCGCTGTCTAGTTATTACAGTCTTTTTAATCATGTTTATTGCTCTATACCCCACTGGAGTGCAGAAACAGAAATTTGCAAATTTTTCTGTTGGGAGTTGAATGCAGACGACTCACTGCTGCCGTTATTCAGCAGTATGTTGCAAGGAGGGGGGCACCAGCAGCTGTGGTGTTGCTTTGGTAGGCAGGAAAGAATCAAATAGTAGCAGTACATGAGTTTAAAAAAATTAATATGTATAGTCAGAAGGCAACAAAAATGAGAATCGAAATCGGCTAAGTCGGCGAGTGTGCTGAACTAACTTGACGACCAGTCAGCGAAGAGGAATTCCAACAACGGAGAAATGCGGAGGCAAAGCACGTTAATTATCAACTAAAGTACATCTCAGAGTTAATACGTATTTATACTAATGACGGAGATATTCCGGATGGAGTCGTAGAAGTAAGTAAAGACAATAAGACGAAGTAAAGACAATAAGAACAATAAGAGGAATACATGTGGGCATAAGTCATATGGTACATAGAGGGGAAACGCTCAGTAATTCTTCATTGCGTAAAAACCCCAAGAGGCGTGCATCAACAGTCAAGCTGGATGCATCAGCGTGATGTAGGACGCGGGCCGGAAGTACAGAGACGCGTCCGAGACGGAGGACAGAGAATCCCGGAAGATTCTCCGGATGGAGGACAGAGGTTGCCGGAGATGTGCATGGGCATAACACTTACGCACAGTAAATTGGAGGACACAGCAAGTTGGTCACTGCATTAGTGTACTTGGTGCTTTGAATTTGACTGGTGGGTAAGGAAACAAAAGATGCTCACAGCATCAAAAGCTCACTCACTTGACTCGGCAGTGTCAACCAGCTTGACAAAATTTCCTTATACCAATTCTATTATTTATATAAATTAATGCATGCAGAAATTATCAAGCTTGGATGAAAGAGGGAGATATTGTACAATTTACAGGCTTCCTCGAGATTTTGGCAGAACAAATTATCAGCCTTTCCTCGATTAAAAGGCCCAGAGTCCTTGGATTGGCAACCTTTCAAGCCCAGGGGTACTCATTTCTTTATCTTTGGATCAACTTAAGATTTGAGAAAGATAGTGGGCTTTGCTGCGAAGTGTGCTACCTGAATTATTTTTGTTGTCGTGTTGTGGGTATTTTCACGTGTTGTCATGTTGTCCACAACATGGGCCCTGAGTGCTGATCCCCACCAAATTGGACTGTGTTGTCAAAATTTTGATGCATGTTGTCGTCAAAATGCGTTGCCATGTTTTATTACATTTTATCATGTTTTTTGGTGTTTTCATGTGTTGTACAACACGACAACAAAAGTGTCAAAGTACTGATGACGTGCGCAGTCTCAGTTGAAATACTTCTTGTTCTCAAGTTGCCAACTCATTCGAGGACTGAATTTGAACTGATGAAATGATGTTACATCCCAGACCTGAGGAACCGAAATGCATCTGAGATCAGAGTACCAGAAAAAAAATACAAGCAACATCCAGAATGTCTCTGATGGGAGTTGAAGCCACGCCCATTTCCAACTGTACTTCAATGTATCCTACCAAGAATTTAGATGACCACCATGGTCGACACCCTATATGGATAGCCAGCACGAGTTTCACTCCAGATTTGTAGTTTGGTATGCAATCCAAATTGTCCAATGGCCAAAAAGAGCCAATGGTTCTTCCTGGATCCCTCAGGCAGAGTTGAACTGCATTCCCTCCTAGAAGCTCGAAAATGATCTGATTGCAACATGAAGGGACTACAGAGGCTCATGTTGCACCGGTTGTGTCACATAATGTTTTGGGTTACAAGCACTCAATCCCAATTGAAATACCTCCAATCCTTGAGTTGCCAATTCAAATCTCACCACAAAAATGACTTGCCATGATGATATTGACAGTGTATTCAAAAGTAAAAAGCCAAGATGTATCTGAGATCAGAGCAAAAAAAAGCTGACAAAAGGTGGGATATGCCTCTGGCAGGAGTCAAACCTACATTGCCCTCAATGAAGTTCAAAATACTATACCCTAATAATTCAAAAGCAACCACCGCAGTCCACAGAGGCCTATACCTGTCCTATTCTCAAAGTACGTGTCCTTACTCGCACTGGCCAGATGTCTTGCAGATGATTTATTTGGGTTTCATCCTTTGTAGAGAAAATGAAGCCTACAGTACTTGCTTGCCAATTCAATTGAAAAGTAACTTGCCTTTGGAAGAGGTTGAATTGAAGACCAAAATCCAAAATGCATCTGAGACCAGAGTGAGAAAAATAAGAAAAAAGACAATCTGATCCTCAGAAATGCCTCTGGTGGGAGTTGAACCCACACTGCCCTCCGATGCACATTACGAGTACTTATGTAATCATTCTCTAATCTTCGTACATACACAAAATTTCGACCTCAAATTTTACGGTCGCGTTTGAACGTGTAACAAAATTTAGTGGCTGTGCAACGTTTTCATTAGATTATTGGCTACGTTCAATTCAAAGCTAATGTATATTGAAATTGGAGACTACTTTGAATCTAACAGAAATAGTGGCTGTGTTTTCTGGAGATGCAGACGTCGTGTGTTCGAACCTCAGTCATGTACTTTTTTTGTCTCGATATTTCTTTCGCTTTATTGGTTGGTACATTCCCTCAGATGCATAACTTTCGTGAGATTCTTTGAAAGACCATTACAATCGCATCTAATGATAATTTCTTAAGCATTTTTTCCCCCCGAAACTCAATCTGCTCTCACCGTAACCGTGACGTGAATAACATGTCCCATTCAGCTGTGCCTTCCGTCTCATTTAACTATGCCTTCGTTCATTCATTATCGAATCCACCCCAACATTGACGCAGCCATACCCGCCCACTGCTATGTCCGACTGCACACCACCATTTCAAATTGCCCTGTCACTGCTTGTCTTATGGAATGTTTCACCCTATTCAAATTCCCTCGATCCCGAGAGGAGCACATGTAATTGTTGTCTGCTTTCCTTCAACACTCACTTCTCTCCACACTTCAACACTCACTTATTTCCACATAATTCGTGCACGAGGATGGCTTCCATGCGTCTTCCATCTTTTCCCACCCGCTCACTGCCTGTGTCCGACTATTTCAAATTTCTACGTCATCGCCCGATCGTGCCCGGCATTCAGTTGTTTCCAAATTCCTTCATTTCCTTCACAATGACACGCAGGCAACGCGTCTCATTTTCTCTCCTCCCACCATGAATGCACCAACAGCACGGTACGTACAGTCGTGCCTGGTTGCCTTCCCCAGGAACTCTGGAGACTGCGCATGAATATTACCTTGCGGCTCTATTCTGCATTCCAGCTCGATGCCATCGTGATACCAGCAATCTCCGTTGGTTTTGATTATGCGACAGGTCAAGTGATTCTCTGCATCGATAAATTACACCTCTGAGAGGATACCTCGTGTTTGAGTCGGTGACCGACAGTGACAGTACAGGGTCGAGGCTTATTTTGCTGATGCACAAGTTCATGAATAATAGAGGTGGTCGGCAGAGTGTTGTGATAGAAACAGTGTGAAAGCCGCAGGATGCGCAGATTTTAGGGCTTGTACGAACACACCGTGCGGCTAACCCAGTGAGACAACGCATATGTATTCTTGTGTGTGTTTTTTTTTGCACAACTTGGAATTCTCTGACACTATTTGGTTGCCATTGAAGGGCCGAGCATTGGGCGTTGCATTGCAAACACGAGTCGACAGTGGACCCCCATCCGGTGCCTCCAAAAATTGCACTGCCAGATTCGCTCGGTTGACGTGCAAGCACATCGACGAGTTCACACTAAGGTCTTGAATGAAATATCCGAACTACTGTACTTTTTCGTTCAAATCGACATGGGGTGTGACACGTGACCCATTTGAGCAATTCGACATTTCGGCAACCGCCAAATCCTTGCGTGACATCTAAAAAATTTTCAACATCCGAACTAAAAATTTCGTCTTTTTTTGTGCTGTTCCACCATGTTAGAACCTGCGTGACCACCCGGAGGTTCGACAAAAGGCTGCGTGACGCGTGACCTCGACCTAAATTCGGCATCGACACAGGGGTGCGTGACGCGTGACTGTCGAATTGAATGAAAAAGTACAGTATTCTGGGCCACTGATAAAAGTCTGAATACTGCCGGTTTATTCCGGTTTGACTCCGGCTTATTCACACAAGCACCTCCTAGCCTCTCTCGACAGACTCTATCAATTCTCGCTCGTACCTCACGCGATAAAGCACCTCCCCCTGTCCCAAACGCCCAAGAGCAAAATCTCGTTATGGCCGTCCATCTTCCAGACGAGATAATTGTGCGTTAGTTGAGTTGTTAGTGACAACCTAACAACTCGCTTGTACTAGTCCGAAATTCTGTCTCCTGTGCTAAAAGTCAGGCCTCACTCCTCAAACACGTTGTAATCCGTTCTGATTCAGCTAGGTCAAAGCTAGGTTTCCGACGAGGTATTTTCGGACACATCTACTTTTCTGCTTGTCTGCAAGGCATGGCTGCGTGTCGCAACTCCGCTGCTCTACCATGTCGTTGTTCTTCGATCGAAAGCGCAGGCCACGGCGCTCGAACTCGCGCTGCGCCAGAAGACGGAATTGAGGCGATTCATTCTGAAGCTGTGCGTCGAAGGCGGATATGGCGCATCTATGCTGAATATCATCAAAACCGCGCCAAATGTGAAGGATATGGTCGTCTCGATTAATATCTGGTCCACCGACAATGTTTCGGGGCTCGTGCGCGGTCTTCCAAGGATGAATCCGACGCGGGCCATTATGGTCGATACACGCAGCCATAGCAGTCACAACAAGAACTCCCAGGCGGTTGTGGACACTCTGAAGCAATGTATAGAGCAGCACTGGAAACAACTCGTGTGTATGTGCATTTAAGGCTCTTGCGTACACTAAAACTATTCAGGCTGTTTTCGAATTGCCTCGCGGGAGCTACTATTCGGGTCGCGCACTTATTGCCATTGTATTGGCGTTAAGCGTGGCACCGGCCCTCAAGGTCGTCGTAATTACAGCTGCGCCACTATATGATGCAACTCCCCCGAAATACCTTTCTTTGATCGCAAAGAATCCACGACTATAGCGTATCGAGTTCCGGCAGCCGGCCGATCCCGGTCGTCTTCATTCTGTTATTTCATCATGCCCAGCTTTCAGTCACTCAAGTCTGTGTGGGCTAGTCAAAATCCCGGAGATGCCGTAATATTTCCTCTATCATCCAACGCGATGTGCTCACGATTTACAGTCAGCTGTCCCTTTCGCGCTCCCTAACGCCCACACCGTCCTCGTCAATGCTTCAGCTCCAATACTCCTGGACCACTGAATCCGTTCCCGAAGAGATCTGGGATCGCATACTGCATTTTGCCATGCGCGAGATGCGGAGAACCGAGAGACGCAGCCCCGTCGATTGTGGCTCGTCTCCAAGAAGTTTGCAGCGATAAGTAATTTTCAGAAATTTTTCAGGAGCTGACTCGTGCATCAGAGGCTCTCGCTTCCGTACCTCAAGGAATCCCCCATCATCCGCACTCCGTTCCAATATGATGATTTCATCGAGAGATTAAAATCGGACTCGTCCCTTCGCTCACAAGTACGGACGCTCTATTTCGACACCAATACAGCGTTAGATCTGCGCCTGGTCTTTGGCGTGCCATTTTTGGTCAATATAATCGGCCTTTTCCCCGTCAACGTTACTTTGAAGATGTTTAGTGACTTGGCAAAGCATCGTGGTTCTACGCTTGTTCGATTGGAGGGAGTAAATGTCACGAAATCCTCGAATATCGGTAATTCAGCTGTTTTTCCAAGTTCACAAATATCCGATCCTTGGCGATGGGTTTCAAGGCGTCGTTTGCTTCTTGCACGTCTGTTCTTTCTAGTGCCCTCGACACTCTCGAGCAACTCAAACTCACAAATTTCGACCCCTCGCTCATGACTATATTCTGTCAGATGGAGTGCGCTTTCCCGCTATATATGTCTCTGTCTCTCCGGCTGATTATCTTTCGGAAGTTTGCCTGCAATTCGCTGCGCTTCCTTTCCAAGTGAGAACGCGGGACTGGGCCCGTTCCTCACGAAGCATGGCGCCAAGCTTCAGACACTGACAATCATCCTCGGAACACATCGCCTCTTGAGGCTATTCGATGCTTGTCCCGCCACTGTGAGTGTCAAACCTAATGAAATTTACATAAAAAGTCACTCCCTTTGTCAGTGGAATCCATTGACATAGTTGATAAAATTCACAGAAATTGAATGAAATTCATGCCTTTTGTTTCAGCTAGTTTTTGTAACCTTCCAGCTACTTATTTCATGTACTTTTGACATGAAACTCAGTGACTTTGACAGTGACTTGCAAGTAAGGTATTCTTTCCCTTGCATTCACGCATGAAGATAGTAAAAATCATAATGATTATGGCTGACTACGACATTGATATACTACTTTGCCCTCCATACTGCACACTGGTGCAACCGACAACCCATTCCGAAGCGCACTCGCGTCAGCGGAAGCCAGCCAACACATCTCGGCTATCTCCGTCTCATTCCCTGCTGTCGTCATCAAGTTCAGCGGCTTTAGTTGCTTGAACTCACCGTCAGCAATAGCACAGCGGCGAACCAGGCTTAAAACAAATATGCATTCGCGTCTCCGAGTACCCCAGGAATTCCGGGATCAGAAGTTCTTCGGGCGGCTGGCAGCATCTGAGCATCTGACCTCAAGAACGATGCGGCATCAGTATTTCAAAGAAAGGGAACTAGATGAACACACGCACCCTCCATGCACGGCCCCACCCAAAGTCTCGTTCACCATCGTCGCATCTCCGTTCCCTTCGGCTCTGTACTTATTGGCGATCCTCTGTTGTCATCAAGTTGCAGCTGCACGATTGCAGATCTAGACGCACCTAGGTCCTAGCCGGCAGCACCTCTACACAGATCTGCGTCAGATTCCGACTGGGAGCGAATAATCTTGGTCTCGGCTGTCTTCTGATGTCGTTTTCGAGACTTACTGGCGAGCGGCTGGGCACAGAGGTGGTCGTTGAAGAGAGAGAGAGGTGAGTCACAACTGTGATGTCACGGTTGACATCATGCTCCGCTTGCTCCACGCATGTCCGATGCGAACGGACCGCGTCTTTTGCCTTGCGCGCTGTCACTCGATGCTTGTAGAGGACGACAAGTATCGCGGGGGATGCACCGGAAGGGCTTTAAATACTATATTTATCAGTTTCATTATTTTCAGTCAGTTTCTCACTGACCAACTTCATCGTCTTTGTTTGTGAAATTCATGCACACTTTAATCAGGCCAAAAGGTAGCTGAATCAAGACCATGAAACTAAAAGTGCATGAAAAATTTTTCATGCATTTGATGCATGAATCTTGAATTTCATAGGCCTGACCCCTGAATTTCATGAGCTTCGACACTCACAGTGCGCAGTCGTTGACCTGACTGTGATTTGTGCTTCTCTGGTCGGTAGTCATCCTGGTTGGACCAGCTGCGAACTTACGATCATACGCATCGGCGCAGATACCGAATGTGAGTTTTTATTCGTCCAGTCCGTCGCTCGAGACAATGACATTCACCACGAATGTCAAGAAGTAGTTGTCGCAATTGATGTTCCGCTTTCTCTTTCGCTCACGAGGTCACTACAGACGCGGGGCTGAACGCAAATGGGATCCGTTCTTTGACGCGCTACACATCGACGCTTTCCCCGCTCTTCGAAAGATCACCGTTCCCTGCATTAGATGGCCCACGACCGAGTACGCCATCCATTCTTTTTCTGGTTGATCGTTTTACTAAAAAGAAATGCGGCCAGACACGATATTGAAAAAGAGTCTCTGGGTGAAGTGGGTGGACCGGTTGTTAGACTGCGACGTGAAGTTGGTGAATGAGAATGGCGTTGGGTGGAGACGGAGATTGAAGTAGAAGTAATGGGACGCGTCCATATTGTATAGTTTTATGTTGCTGTACCTGAGCTTTACCATTGTTGATTGGACTCAGTTCTGGCGCGTCGATCCGCTTCGAGGTTCTTCATGCAGGACAATTTCCCTATTAGGATAGCAAATCCTTGCTCTGAAACTCAGTTTCATGCCTTCACCGCCGTCTCGCGTCCCAGGAGGACGTTTGAGGCCTGGGTCAGCTCGAAAAGGCGTATACGCAGGCAAGTTCATTCGTCACAGCCATTTTGGCTTCGAATTGAGGCGTGAACTACGGCTCCAGGTCCCTCAGCGGCTTGTTATGTTCTGGTCGGGAAAACCATTTAAGGTGGATCATTTTGTGATCATCAGTCGTTTTACAATTCGCCTTTTAGACCTAGACCCTAACTTGGGTCCAGGAACTACATAAGTACTCGTAATCGCCGCGCGTAGCGACGGCCCATACCCACCAAGTCAGCCCAGATATAATAGTTGAGGGTGACCATGACAATCCACAGAGGCTCTGACTTCAGCATCTTTTAGTCGAAGTCGGGCATTCCTGGCTCGAATGAATATACTTTTGTCAAATTTGAACAAGTGCTTAATCAGTGGAAATACTTCCAATTCCCGGCCTTCTTGCTAACTCACTCGAGAAATGACTTCGAATCAAAAAAATAATGCTGCATCCGAGACCCGAGGAACCGAAATACATCTGAGATCACAAAAGAAAAAATTACAAACAAATTATAGAATACCTCTGATGGGAGTCAAACCCACATGTCCCTCAAATCAGTATCTCACTTGACCTCTGCATTTAGATGAGGCAACCACCACAGTCCACAGAGGCCCACACCTACCTTATCCTCAAATGTAGATTTTGTACTTGTCCCCCTGAGCTCGAGTCCATAGTGAATAAATACAGCAATTCAAATTGTTGCTATTGTTCAGTCAAAATTCCGACTTGCCGAATCAACCGATGCAAAAGCAACTTCGAATTGAATAATGCCGTTGAATTGAAGAGTCAAGGAATCCGAAATGCATCCAAGACTAGAGGGGGAAAAAAGCTAGAATCAAAACAGGCCCTGCCTCTAGTGGGAGTTGAACCCAGACCACCTTCACAACCTTTGTCAATCTATGGCATAGTTTGGCGACCACTGCGGTCCGCAGAGACTTGTACATGTCCGATTCTCGAAGTAGGTTTTGTCCTGGGCTCAACTCCGGAATGAACACAAGTATGGCAATTCAAGTTGTTGATGCTGTTCAGTCAAAATTCTGATTGGCCTATTCAATGATAAAATCACTTTGACTTCACAAGATGCTGTTGGATTGAAGACTAAAAATTGAGATGAACTTGGAATCGGTTTGCAAAAAAGTTTCAGCAAAGACAAACATGCCTCTGGTGGGAGTCAAGCCCACACACCCTTCAAAGAACTGTAGCGTGATCCTGATTAACAACAGTTCAAAGGTGACCACCATAGTCCACAGAGGCTCATACCTATTCTCAAAGTAGATTTTGTCCTTACTCGCGTTGGCCAGGTGCCTGACAGATGATTTGTTAGATCTTATCTTTTGTAGAAGAAATAATATGCCTACCCTACTTGCTTGCTAATTCAACGAAAAAATGATCTGGCTTCGAAAGAGGTTGAATTGAAGACAAAATCCAAAAACATTTGAGATGAGAGAGAGGGGGGAAAAAAGAGATTGTTCAATGGGTATACCTCTGGTGGGAGTCAAACCCATATTGTCTTCTGGCAACAAACCATCCACACAGAATCTGAAGGTGACCACCACGGTCTACAGAGGCTCGTACCTCTCGGGAGTTCAACATCTTCTAGTCGATATTGGGCACTACTGGCTCAAATGAATTATCTTTTGAAAATTCGAACCAGTATGTGCTCAGTCTCAATTGAATATAAGTATCCTCGACTCGCCAATTCACCTCACGTAACTTCGAAATAAAGTTAAGAGGACATTACGTTGCATTAAAAAGAAGAAAATCCGGAACATTGAATGCATCCAGGATCAGAAACTACAAAATTACACAGCAAAGGCCCAATACCCCCGATGGGAGTCGAGCCCCAAACTTGAAGTCGTCTTGGGAATCTACGGTTTGAAAGTGACCACCGTGATCCACAGTAGCTCGTACTTTTCCGAGTTCAGCATCTTCTAGTGCCAGTCCTGCCTCACTGGTCCTTTGAAAATTCAAACAAGTGCTCGGTCTTAGTTGAAATACGTCCTATTCTCGAGTCGCCAATTCACCCTCACGTAACTTGGAAATAAGTTGAAACTTGAGAGGACGTTATGTTTCATTCACAAAACGAAAATCCGGAACATTAAACGTGCGCATTCAAGATCGGAGGCAAAAAAAAAACGACATGACAAGGACCCAATGTCTTCGACGGGAGTCAATCCCATATTGCCTTCAGCAGACGCGCATCCACTTCCTCCAATTGGCGAAGGCAACCAGCACGGTCCGCAGAGGCTTGTATCCTTCTTGGCTCAGAGGTATAATGCACACGCAGCTGTGACTTCAGGATCCTCTCGCAAATTCATTTGGCAGGAACCCGAAAAAACTTAGCTGGAACAAGCATATATGCCTTGGGCGGAGTCGAACCGCGAACCTTCACGGAGAGCCATAGATAACGAGGACATGATGAAGGCTATCCCCGGGATACAGAGGCTTAAAGGTATGTCACTGGGTGGGTCGGTCGGAGTATGGATTGGTCGGGATTGTTGTGGGTGGAGTGAGGAGTTCGCGTTTGCGGTATGGTGGCGCAGAGGTAGTGAAAGTCAAACCTAAATGACTTATAGCGTGCGAAACAGAACGCAGCCCCACATCAGTGTGCTGAGCAGAACTCATTCCTCCTGCCGTCCGCAGACTCAGCCGCGGCGCAGCGTCGTGCTCGATGTTGAACGTCGAGAGGAGCAGCCGATGACGCCATGCCATCCCTTGCCGACATCAATCACGTCAATCACTCGGCCCTTCGCCGCGCCGAAAATAACTCTTCCCCAACCAACCAGCCGCGTCATCAGGTCCCTCCCGAAAATACCCCTCCCTTCCCGAAAATAGACGCTTTTCGTCGAGCTCGTGCTGAATATGTCGCTCCTAGGACGAACGAATTACAATTTAGTCCAAGGAACGGACCAGTGCCACCTATTGGCTCCACCCACACCGTTCCACGCTGCCTTGCCCTCGTTCCTTCTTTTCCTCGACTCCCGCTGTCCGCAAAACGCCTCGACTTGACTCGGAGACGTAACGAAAACGAAAACGAACAATGCGCAAGTCCTCCTCCACCCTCCTCCCGCCCCTCCTACTCGGCCTTCTCCTCCTCACTCAAGGTGATAACAATGACAAGAATGCGTACAGCCCAGGTACAGCCAAGGACGTTCGCCTACAGCGTCGACAACGGGCCAAACTGCTCGCACAACGCGTTCTACGATTATCTGAGTGCGCGGGGCAGCAGGCGAGTGAGTGCTGTTTCTTTCTTGGTCTTTTCCACTTTTTCTTCACATTTTGTTGGTGTGGAAGGAGGCGAGGCGAGCAGGGGCGGGAGGAGAGGCTGAGTCTCTTCAGGCTCGGCTTTTCCTGCTTTGCTCCACCCACTCTGTTCCCTTCCTGCCCTTCCACTTTGCCTCCCTGCCGTTCGCTTCCCCCCGTCTTGGCGCGGCTCTCGTGTCCGGTCCTTGCTCTCCCACTTTTGCCGCGGGATGAGATGGGATGGGCCGCTCCGCCTCTTCGCCCTCCTCACTTTATTTGTTGGAGGGCTCCCTCCCCGCCTTCCGTTTCTTCCCTGCACTTTTCTTTTCTTTCCTCATGCTTGCTTTCTCTCGGGCCTGTTCTTCTCTCTGTTTACCTTCGTTCTTTGTACGAATCCTACGTAAGTTTTACTTGGACTTTGAGGCGGAGACGACGGCGTCACCGGGCAATCTTCGTGTCTTGCAATTCCCCAAACGTTTAGGGAGATGGAGAAGCCGCGATTTCTCTTTGGGGCTCGGGGGGTGAATGGACCCTTCTTGTCGGTGCGAATAGACCGCATACGTTTTCCCGCTGCCGTTAGCGCGTCCCCAGCGCATCCATGTCTGCGAGTACACGTGCACGTCGGGTTCTGTCCGACTTCCTGTTACCGTTGGTGGGGTGTGGCCGCTTTAGCGCTGCGGTATATCGCCTGTGCTCCTCTGGGAAGGAAAGGGGAAGTGGCGCAGTATACGCGAGGCAGCTTCGAGGGGATGTGTGGACTACATGAATTGGGCTTGGATGGTATCGACTCAGACTCCAAGCGCGGCGAGCGGTGGGCGGGCTTGGGAGTGGACACGTTGACCTCGGACCCGAGCTTGTTTGCGCACAGACTCGGGCTCAAGCGAATTCGTTCCAGTCGTTGTCGTGGTCGCCCTCGGCCTCGATTCTGGTCTGCACTCGAGTGAATCGGACTCGGACTCGGAGTTTTGGAGTTGAGTCGCGTGGAGTCGGGCCGAGTTTACGTGCGGTTGGACCAAGGCGTCGTCGACTTCCATTCGCATCGTCGTCGTCTCGACTCTGCCCTTCTTCGGGCTGAGCGCTGGACCCCCAGGCCAGGCCCACAGCAGTTGGTTGATGGGCCTCGGACGAATGTTTTCAATTCTTTTACTATGTTTTTTTTAATCTCTGAATTTTTGTCTTCACTGCGCATAATTGGATTTCTCGAGTGTCAAGAATATCTCAAGTCTCCCCCGTTCCATGAGTTTCAGTCTTGGTTTATGGACCACTGCAAGTTATATCGCTTCATAGAAGGTTCCGAAGCTCAGATCAGACATATTGCTAGCGAACAACTTAAAGGGCGGCCCCACATACACTCAAAATCTTTGTGTTGACCAAACGACAAGGCGGCTCTCTGCATTCATTGAATATCCGCGTGCATTCATGGTGAGATTCTCTGGGAAAACTGCACCCCTCATGTGTATGGTTGAGACTCGACACAACCGATATCAATATTCACGCGAGGTAGGCAAGGAAGGAAAATTTATATTATAACATCAAATGCGATAAATGTCAAACGAACTGGAATTATGACCTCGACGGACCACCATGGCACACCAGAACTTCTACCTCTTTCCAGCACCTTTCCAATTCGCTAGCCTCCTCGTATCGCGCGTTTTCCTCCTCATCGTCGGAGTCAGCAGGATGCTCGCCACTGTCAGCGGCTTCGAGTAGCTTCAATTCTGGGAACATTGCCGAAAGAAATTACGCAACGGGGACGATTTTTGAGATAGAAATCGCGTGCAGCCTGCAAGTCTGAGTTTTTCGATGAGTGGCCTCGCAAGGGATAGATCTGAAACTGTAGCGTCATCAATGCCATATCCTCCAGCAACCATGATCGACACATCTGTAAGATTGAAGAACCAGAAGAACAGCCACAATGACCGATCTTGAATACAATAATCAACTGCAGACACGTCGAAATTTGAGGAATCTGAGCTGATGGAGAGCTGCGAAAGACATGAGTGCAAGATCCCCGTGGGAAGTGCACGGAGACGAGCATGCATCTACGAGGTGTCCACGGGCTCGGAGAAGTTAACCCTCAATGAGATGAGCGGGACCCGGCTTAGCCATTCCATAAGGGCAATGGACTCGTCCACTGTCGGATAGCAACGTCAAATCGTGCAAAGATGGAAAGGTTTGCTCGGCATGAGCAATCGGGGCAGTCCAGTCGTATGGGAAGACGTCGAACATCAATGATTTGAGATTTGGAAGGCGAGAGATATGTGCCATTGCTGCTTCGTTGAACAGCGGGACAGCTATCAGCTCGACGTCTTATAGATCGCACAAAAAAGAGGTAGCTAGGCCAGAGTCATCCTTAAGCGTGTGGACCCAGGGGAAAACATTTCAACTGTGCCATGGGCGGCTGTAATAGTACTCTTTAAAAACTCTTGGTTGTTACAAATAACAAACGAAGGAATTTAAACTTTCTGCACTGAACGGGGTCAGATGACCCTTAGTAAACGGTTTCAAAACAAGAAAGTTTGTGCACTGGCACAGAAAAACGCGCCGTTCAATCAGGATGGAGAAACGCCAATGAGAGAAAACGCACCAGGCCAATCCAACTTTTGATGCTCTGTAGCCCGAAAGAGCGTCATCCATTTGCAAAGATTCAGAATATAGTTGGCATACCCTTGGAACAATACGTCTGCGTCTCACATCGCCCACAACTCATGCGGCCTTTCTGTTTCCCCTTCACCCAGCAGCCTGTGTCGTATCCGGCACATGTCACCCAGGGCATCATTTTACCTACGGCTCCGAGCATTTTGTCAATGGTGAGTTGGTCCAAGAGAAATAGCTCGGCGCTAAGAGTCGAAATATTGAGTGGGGAGATTGAGGAGGAGAGTGCAGTAGACGTACTCTCTGGCATTCCTGAATACAGCCTGTAACGTTCAGATCAGAAAGATATCACGGCCAGAAAGAGTTCCACCGTACCTGCATGTTACGCACATCAAAGCTAGGAATCTTGCCAGGCGGGATATGGATCTTTTCAAGTTTGCGCGCGTAGATGCCTTGTATGGATCGGAGCACCGGAATCAGCTTGGTTTTCGTTTCGGAGGCCGGAGGCATGACGTTACGATGGTAGTGTTTCGAATCTAAGTGTTTGTTTCCATTTCAATGCGGAGAACGAACAGAGATATCAGGGAAAGTGACGCACAAACCATCAGATATACCAAGATGACTATTGCATTCTCCATTCCGTCCAGAGCGTTCTGCGAAGACAAGATCATATGAATACTGGAATAGAGTTGTACGACGGCGCAAGAAAGCGCAAACTCACGACGGTGTCACCCCGGACATCCACTTCAGCAAGACGCTCCGCTTGCAAACGGTAGAGGTTGCTCCCCCACGGACCCCGCATAAATTTTGCAAAATACCCAGAATCAAGGAGCGCCCGCATCATCGTAGCGTATGGCGAAATTACGTGCGGCACAGAGTTGTATCGCTCGACTAACGCCGGAAGGAACCGCGACGCAAAGCTGGCCTGGGAGAGATGTTTTATTTCGACGGGATTGGAATCCCAGCGAACATACTATGACAATATCTATCCTATGTTCATGTTCCGCCATTGTTGCGTAGATTGTCCTAAACTTCACTTGTTCAGTGTGCGACGAGCTTCATGCTCGGAATTACGCAAGCGGCAAGAAAATAAGTACCTCTTCGGCAAAGGCAGCAGCATCTTCGGTGCCCAAGGGAGAATCATTTTCGTCCGTGAGGCGCAGTCTTTCGGCCAGGTGTGTTGCCAATGGATGGTGTGTCGCCGGCATAGTGGTTTGCGATGAAGGAAGGAAAGGACAAAGAAAAAGTTTAAAGAAAGGCGTGCTTCGGCTATCACGTGACACAAGTGCGTCATGCGGAACCAAGCAAGAATAAATAAGTGAAGATCCAGTAGTTCGCGTTCAAGCTACGACAGGAGTGAGACCTGAATTTAAGGAGTTAAAACAACGAGTCTATCCTGAGACAGCCATCCTGGATTCAAGAGATCTCAGGCATCTCGGCATTTCAGCTTCTGTTGAATTTCATCGAAATAAACCACGATATAGGCATATAGCAGCGGTTGTGAGACACCATTGGTGGTTCGCTGGCCTGGGCTTCAAGCCAAACCAAGCCAGGCCAGATGGCTGGCTTGAGCTGGCTTTGGCTTCTGGATTGAGATCTTCCAGGTCAAGCCAGGTCAGCGAGCCATGGCTTCATTTATCCCATATAACGGTACATTCTGAGCGAGATTCTGGGCCAGAGCTCCGCTATTGAGGGTTAAATTGCAATGTATTCAGCACATATTGATATCCGGGACCACCATCACATCTTTGAGCAGCACATTTGGATTTTGATGGCATGTTCGATCTTGCGCCCACTACACTGCCTGTAACACATAGTACTGGTTAGTTTACAATTAATACGGAAATTCTGCCTCATTAACACATCACTTGTCATGGCGAAATTTAGTGCAAGGAAATCAACTCTCTTGGTGAATTTGAATACGTTCGAGCGGGGGCTGCACGCAAACTGTGAGGATATGTGATGCCATCACCACGAGGATCGCGATGGCAAGTCCAAACTTGGATGTAAGTACGAAGGAATTTTTGAGAAAATATGTCAAACTTTGGGAAATATTGATCCAGTGTGTCGCATTTCTGCTCCGTGTCGGAATTACAAAATGTGTCGCGGTGTCGGGTTTTAGGGAGCCTCTGCAGCTGTCGATCTACGCGTAAAATCGAACCAGAATAAGAACAAGAAAGGAAGAATAACTGCGGATGTGGCGCACAATGCACAATTCATGAAGACTTTCTATTTGACTCTGCTACATTGGTACACCAGCACCATCTTGCAAGCCAAGATGAAGACAAGCCAAGTGGAATTCATCGTAGCAGACCACACAGCACCGGGTGGCTTGCCAAGGCCATTGCCGGTCCGCAAACTCGATACCTAGGTACTTGCTCCAGTCGGAAAATTCCGGATTATCTACACTCGTCGCTCAACACGGTCCTTTCGCTTGGTGCTTGCCCAGAAAATTTTGAACTTCGAAGAAGGAGGGAAAAGACAAGGGCCAAAAATTTCTCATTCAAGTCCTGATGAAATTCTATTCAGCAACTTGTAAAGGAGGGCTCTGTCTCAGGTTGAAATTCCTCCCCCTGCTCAACAGATGAACCGAGCGGAGATATTGCAATAAAAAGAAGAGGAAAAAAAATATGGTTATTTGGAATGCCTCTAGTAGGAGTCGAGCCCACATTGCCTTCACAATATCTGATCCTCTTCTACCAGTTGAAGGTGACCGACGTGCTCCACAAAGGCTCATATCTATTTCTACCTCAAAGCAGCCTTTGTACTTTCCCTCCCGGCCTTAACTCCGTAGCGAATATAAGTACGACAATTCAAGCTGTTGCTGCTGTTCAGTTGAAGTTCCGACTTGCCAATTCAACCCAACCCACCATGAATACGATTTCTACCTCAAAAGATGCTGTTGCATTGTGAAGAATAATGAAAATCGAAACAGAATTGAAGTCAGTTGAGAAAAAGAAGTTTGCAAACCAATCCGAAACACATCTGAGATTCTACGACCAGAGTGAACCAAGAAAAAACCACCATCAAACGAGCCATGCCTCTGGTGGGAGTCAAACCCACACTCCCTTCAGACTTCAACTCTTGAACAGCATCAATATAGTTGGAGGGTGATCACCACGGTCTACAGAGACTTGCACATTCGATAGCTCTGAGCTACATATGCACACGCTGCCGCGACTTGATTCGGAGCTCCAGAATTTTTGGGGGCTGGATGCAGCCCAAAAAAGCTGAACAGTGTGGCTGTGTAAGTCTCGGGCGAAGTCGAACCGCATTGCTTTCCAGTGAGGCTCGAAGCCAATTTGATTATGACATGAAGGGTATCCCCGGGATACAGAGGCTCACGTTGCATTGGTAGCGTTGGATAATGTTTTGGGTAAAAAGCACTTGGTCTCAGCTCTGATCCTCGAGTTGCAGAGTTCAATCTCATCACAAAATGACTTTCCATGCTGATATTGACGATGCATTCAAGGACAAAAATTCGAGATGTATTTGAGATCAGAGCAAAAAAAAGAAAATCAACAGAAGTTGATATACCTCTGGTGGGAGCTGAACCCACACCACCTGTGAAGAAATTTCACAGTCTCCGTCCAAAACAAGTAAAAGGTGATAACCACGTTCCACAGAGGCTCATACCTACTGTATTCTTCAAAGTAGGTTTTGTCCTTCCTCGCATTAGCCAGGTGACTCGCAGATAATTTGGTTGGATCTCACCATTTTTATAGAGCAAATAATATGCCTGCGGTACTTGCTTCCTTGCCGATTCAACGGAAAGATGACTTCAATTTGGACGACAACATTGAATTGAAGACAAAGATAAGTAATATCACGAAAGCATGGGAGTGAAAAAAGCAACCTTCCACATGTGCTATGCCTCTGGTCGGAGTCAAACCCACACAGGCCCCAGTAAGAGCTACACGCTATCGCCTGCTCGTGAAGGTAACTGCAGAGACTCGTATCTCTGAGTTCAGCATCCTGTAGTCGAGGTCGGGCATTACTGGTACAGATAAATTTCTTTTGTAAATTTGAACAAGTACTTAGTTGAAGTTACTCCCTTTCTTCATTTTGTTGCCAACCCATTGGAGAAATGACTTCGAACCGAAAAACATGATGTTGCATTGAACAGTAAAAATCCGAAATCCATGCAAGAAGTGAGTGAACAAAGGTAAACAAAAAGACAACATGGTGGTAGGCAATGCCTCTGGTGGGAGTCAAACCCACACGGCCTTCAACATACTCTTAGATGTCTTATCAATCAGCATGAAGTGACCACCGCAGTCCACAGAGGCTCATACCAATGTGGACCTCAAAGCAGCCTTTGTACCTCCGCTCTCGGGCTCAACTCCGTAATGAATTCAAGTACGGCAACTCAAGTTGTGGCCCATGGCCTATGTCGGTTGAGGAAACGGAAAAAAAATCGCTGAAATAAGAGAGAGAAAAGGGAGAAAAGGGAGAAACTTCGATAAACTATCTAAATTATAGCAGAACATTTTCCAGTAGTCAGAGTGGCCCCAGATACCTCATGGCAGTAAATATAACACTTGCCTTTTTGCCGGTCCCTAGTCCGCATTTGACAGATCGGTAATCTCGAGTACCTTAGCCCTAACCGGAGGAAAAGCTTCATATAGGCTAAGGCCAGCCAATCGTCTTTCAAGATAAATTGACGATCATATCTTGGTGATCATATCAATCTTGCACTGCCCCATCTCGGTTTCCGTCCTCCCGAATTACGTCGTCTCCTGTCAATGGAGTCAACACGCAAGCGCACAACCCGCGAGATCAACTGCAAAACTTTCCACTAGCATCAGCTGTTTGTTGTCAGAGGATAAATTTGTTTCTGTGGACCCCATTGCTCACTGAAGTTTTACCTTGCTTGTGGTCTCGGAATTGACGACCGGCCGCATCACGATTCGACATGACACGCATTGCACGATTTCTCGTTGCTTTCCGTTGCTTTTCTTCTTGTCTAACATCTGCATCATCCAGTACACACGGAGTTCGGGCGGCATCAATATCAACGCTCCCCCGTGCAGTGCAGTTCTGCGAGACGAGTCCGAGACAAAGACGGGTGAGGTTACGGTGGTCTGGTTGCCATCTAACTCGGTTTGTAATTTAAACGAAGACAAAGAACAATGAACCGTGTACAGCCACGAGCGGGTATGGAAGTTCAAAGAACAAAAGATAATAAGGTAAAGCTATGTAGTGAGTAACGTCTTTCTAACTCCTTGCTGCCCGACTTTGCTGCTCCTCCAACCGCTTGAGAATTTTAGCTTCAGAAATACGTACTTTGTTTGGCGCAGGTGGGTGCCCACAACTACAGAGCTTGCGGTTCCCATTCCCTGGGCATTCATGTCGCTTGACGCAATAGCTGTACACGCACACTGCACAGCGGTCAGGATTGGACGCCTTCGTCTTGACAGGTGCACCTGGAGCCGCTCCCGGAAGCAATGTCTGACGGAGCACAACCTGCGGAGGGCTGGTTTCCATTGCATCTGCATCTCCGTCCTCTTCCAACTCCTCGAGGTTCGCAGGTAGGGGTGTACCAACGAAGGTTGACTCGGAAACGAGTTCTCCATCAACAAAATCTGAGTCACTGCGCTCACCGGGCGCTGGACCAGTGGCCATCGGATTGAATGACTTGGGGTCTACACAATCTTTCAAACAGTGAGTGAGTACATGGTACAGAATTCAGGCAATAAAATTAACACAAACCTAGATCTGATATTGAGAGATCAAGTTGGCCATCGGGTAATGCGACTGCGGGAGGAGCGTGGATAAAGTTGTCCGATGAAGTAAGCATGGCAAGTAGTGGAGCGCGGAAGGCAAAATTGGTGCCACTGGCAAGCGTAGAAAGCTCGGACTTCCACAAAATAGTTTTCTTGTGGTGTGTTTCGAGGTGGAGGGGAAGTTTATAATAAAGCCGTTGATTTGATTCGGTAACTGTGCGAGATTGACCATGAACAAGGGTGTTCCAAAATTGTGCAAACTTGTGGAAGTCGACATTCTTCCACTGCTCGTGTGGAGCGACATGCTGTAACACAAATAAAATACTTCACTCAAATAAATCAGAACGGCGCGTGAAACAGAGCACCAATTATACACGCCGTGAGAGATAGGAACTCCAGTGGTATGATCCAATCAAGACCAGAGCTAAGGATATTTGTACCAATGAGGAGTGGGTTGAAAAATATTGTTGGAGCACACAGAAGGCTAAAAATTCCAAACAAAAGCGAATTCCATGGTCTTGCTGCTCTTCGCAAGGCATGCATTCTGCCTAATTGCATGTGCATCTGCCATCGTGTAAATCTCTGTTTATGAACAGCGACATGTCGAGAGAAAGGTCGGCTGAAGTCGGCCAACAAGGTTTCGGCATGATTTTGAGGTTCCGCCAGTTTCCTGCGGCCGCGGGAAGACATGGAGAGTCATGACGACAGAGAAGGCCAGGAATGGCAGTTCCGGGAGTTATTCGGTTTACAATTCGGCTTGTGATCGCGATGGGCTGTGCCGTTGACAGCTTTGATCGGATCACGCGGGTGCAATTGTCCTTAGTGACTTGGGCTCCACCGCTTAGGATAATGAGCCCAAGTTGTTGCTGTTCAGTTGAAATTCCGACTTGTTGAATCAACTCATCCTCGAAAATGGCTTCGACTTCGAAAGATGTTGTTAATTACAGACTAAAAATTGTAACCGAAATTGGTCTGGGAAAAAAAAGCTTGCAAGAATGGGAATGCTTCTGGTGGGAGTCAAACCTCAAAACAGTATCTGGCAACATACGTATTGGTTTGAGGTGACCGCCGCAGTCTACATAGGCTTATACCACCTTGGGTTGGGAGATTTTGTACTTGTTCCCGAGCTCAACTCCGCCGTGAATATATGTACAACAATTCAGTCAAAATTCCGACTTGCTGAATCAACCCATCTTTGAAACTTCAACTTCGAAAGATGCTGTTGAATTGAAGGGCAAAAATCCGGGATGCATCTGGGATCAGGGGGAAAAAAACTACACAGCCCAAATGCCTCTGCTGGGAGTCGAACCCACACTACCTTCTATTATGTAGAGGTCCGCTCCCGGGCTCAGCGCTCAACGTTCAGCTCCGGAATGAAGTCTAACCATTTGTGTTGCTGCCTATAAATTTTTCTTTAGTTAGCCTTGCTTGCGGGTTGACAACCTATTCAAAGAATGGCTTCAACTTCTTCTAAAGACACCATAGAAAATGAGATGCACCTGAAACCGGTCTGAGAAAAAGACAAAAGCCCCAGCAAAGATAAGCATGCCTCTGATGGGAGTTGAACCCATACAACTTTCAAAGTTCATGAAACATTACTTCCAGCATTATTTGAAAGCAACCACCATGGTTGACAGAGGCTCACACCCATCCTGATATCAAACTATATTTTGTCCTTACTCGCGCTAGCCAGGTAACTCGCAGATAATTTATTTGGATCTCATCTTTTTGTAGAGAAAATAATATGGCTGTGGTACTTGCATGCTCGCTGATTCAACAGAAAAATAATGAGTTCCATTTGAAGGATGATGTCGAGTTGCAGATAAAAAATCCGAAATGCATGTGAGTGACGAGTGAACAAAATAGGGAAAAGAATACAACCACATTGATGGATGCCTCTGCTAGGAGTCGAACCCACAACCCTCCCAAACTTCCAAGGTACGAATCTTCCATAGTTTGAAGGTGACCACCATGGCCCACAGAGGCTTATGTCTTTCCGAGTCCAGCATGTTGTAGTCGAGGTAGGGTATTACTTTCTATGTCGAACATTCAAACCAGTATGTTCTCAGTCTCAGTTGAATATAAGTGTCCTCGACTCGCTAGTTCACCCTCACATAACTTCGAAACAAAGTTAAGAAGCGTCACGTTGCATTCAAAAGACGAAAATCCGGAACATTGAATGCAATCAGGATCAGAAGCTAAAAAATCAAATAGCAAAGCCCCAATGCCTTTGATTGGAGTCGAACCCACAACACCTCCCAACCGCACTGCAGGATCTCGTGCTAAGAGCTTGGAAGTGACCACCACGGTCCACAGAAGCCCATACTTCAGCATCTTGTAGTGCCGGTCCTGCCCTCACGAATTCTCCTTTTTGAAAATTCAAACAAGTGCTCGATCTTGATTGAATATAAGCATTCTCGAATTGCCAATTCACTCTCTAAATAAAGTTAACGGGACATTGCATTCAAAAGACGAAAATCCGGAAGGTTGAATGTATCCAAGATCAGAGACCAAAAAGATGACCCAGCCACAGCAGAATGCTTCCAATGGGAGTCGAACCCATATTACCTTCAGCACGCAAAAGCTCGTACCCCAATTGGCCAAGGCGACCACCGCGGTCCACAGAAGCTTGCACTGTCCTAGTTCAGAGGGCCATACATATACCCCGCCCTGACCTCACGATTCTCTCATAAATTCATTTGAGCGCGCAGCATCCACCCCCCAAAAAATATCAACCGCAAAGCGACATTGCCTCGGGCGTAGTCGAACCGCACTGCCTCCTAAAAGCTCGAGAGTGACATGGTTATGACATCTTGAAGGCGATCCCCGATGGGATACAGAGGTTTATAGGTGTGTTGCTGGGACGCGTCAATTAGGTGGGTCGGCCGGAGTGGAGTTGACCCGTGCGCGGATTGGTGGAGTCTAAAGTTGTTACTAGGACGACATTTACATAGCTATAGATTGGTAGCAATTGGTGTGGGTGGAATGAGGAGTTCGGCACGGAGTTAGTGACAGTCAAAGCCTAAATTCAATCATGGCAGAAGGAAATAGCACGTAGGAGGGTATGTACTGGGTCGGCGTTGTGTGCGGTTGTTCACACTAGGGGCAAGCCATCATTCCCGGGCACTGAGAATGCCCTGGGAATGGAAATATTATCTTGAATACCCGGACTATTCCCGGACCGATTCCCGGGGCCCGGGAATGCTAGCATTCCCTTAACATTCCCGGGGCCCGGGAATGGTGCCGGGAATCAAAAATTCTCGGAACATTCCCTTGACATTCCCGGAGCCCGGAAAGTTAACATGTGCGGGGTCCGGGAATGTAAACCAAACATTCCTTTAAAGGAAATAAAAAGACCTGCCCCCAAAGGAAATAATGGGAACATGTGGCAGTGTTGTACCTGTCCAGCCTCGTCATCAGTGTACTGCTCGTGCTCGTTTCGCCAAAGGGGTTGGTACACGTGCTATCGCGAGGAAACGATGGTGGCAGACCGCTCCGCTTGAGCGGGCGATCGCCGACAAGTACTGGCGAAGTGTGTGTATGCCAGTACCGGCAGGATGGGCGTATGCGGGCGGGGGACACATCGTTCTTCTAGAGTGAATCTCTGCCTCGCATGAGTATAAGTAATGGCACGCTCGGTGTGCGTGTTTGCATGTGTCTTGTGGTGCCAACTCCCTGGTCAGCGCGTTTCCAGTGCCGTGTGGGGGAACGCATGTCAGGGACGACCTAGGCCTGGAAGATGTACTCATTTGGTGAGCTTGCTACCAAGCATCAGTGGGAAGCGAGGACAGATCGACGTCCAGCCAGGGGGGGGGGCGGCTTCCGCCTCAAATATCTCCTCTATCAGCGCTTCAACCTTCTGGATGGGTGTGTGCAGTCATTCATCACGATCGCCGGTGCACACGCCGCCTCGTCTCTCTGGATGTCTCTGGATGCACACGACGACAGCATCATTAACGGCAGTGACGAAGCTATATTTTTCAGCATGAGGTGAATGAGTTGAGGCAAGGTAGACATGGGTAGCAAACGGCGGGTTGATGAGATGGTGCGGCGCTGGAGCACGCGAACCAAATGATCATGACGCCGTTTCACTTGTCAGACAGAAAAATGAATGCGGTGTAGCCTGGAAAGAACGCTAAGATCTAAGGTCATGACAATGAATAAGTCGAAAGAAACACACCACACAAGGCGCAGCTGGAGGATCCGCCCAGAAAGTCCGGAGGCGCAGGGAGAACGAGGACGCTCGTGTCTGTGACCAGACTATCCATTCGTAGCAAATCTGATGCGGGAGTGAGTGATGCGTCTGTGTACGACGATGCGCATGCATGCTCACACAGATACCACCTTGCACTTTCCCCGCCTCCAGGTGTTCAGCGTATGATAGACGATACGCTTTCTAGGGTGTAGCAATCAAGATCAGCCAAAGAAAGCGAACGTTTGAGACCGGGAGACACATTGAGTGATAGAACCGATTTAAACTTGTGGTTCATACAGGTCTCGGAGCTTTGGCAGTCCCAGTCCGAATACAAACTCAGACTGCCATGTCCGACTTCCAAATGCGTCAACCTATGAATTCATTTGATTGATTGCTTACGATTATATACACAGATTGTGCTCGAGCGTGCACTTCAAGGTTTCTCGCTGAGAGCTCCTCATAATCCGCTCTAACACGGCGCGTCTCGAGAGGTAAAAATAGTCATTGTATCCAAATTTCAGACACTAATAAATCCATACGTACTCGTGAGATCTTGGGCTCATATCGCGTGTCCCACTCATAGGGATGCACACCGTCGCCGTATTTACGGGTGTGACGACCGCCCGTAAACGGGGACGGTACCGTCCCGTCAACGACTGGGCAACGGGGAAATTACGGGACGGGTACGGGACGGCAAATTTACCGTTCGTCCCGTCAAGAACCGAACTTTGACGGCCGCAGACGGGTTCTACCTTTCCAGTTCGTTGTTGTCCCCATGTCTGCTCATTTCGGGTCCTTCGCGGAGCTAAGAAGTTTCCCAGCTTGCATAGTCGAGGATCGGCATAAAATACTGGGCTTTGTGAGGTTGCCCTGCACGATTTCGCGTGTTTAATGTACTCACATGATGGTGAACTAGTGACCGAAACAGTTCAACATAGCGTTCATTGACCCAGGTAAGCAAAGAATGCCTTCCAGAAGGGACTCTGATGCTGACCTTGGCCAATACAACATTTCCGAAGCCATAAAGGGATTCAAACTTGATTTGGAGGCTTATCCGACCGTCCCGTCAATTTGCGGCCGCAAGCCCTCTGTTTCACCGTCCCGTCCCGTCTCTTGGCCTAGGAACTGTGAAAGACGGCCGTGTTTTTGACAGCCCGTAGCCGTCACTGCTTCAGAAATTTACGGCCGTCACCGTAGACGGGACGGCGTGCATCCCCACCCATTCAATGCGAGCGGCCTCGTGCACCACGCATCCGTCCCCCGGAACGGGCGCGCGATGCAATTCGCCGCCATTGCGTGCATGTGAGCACACAACGCAGTGCGCGCGAGGTGGATAGGTGAGTGAGTTGAATCCTAATAATGAAAATGATATGCTTACTTACGACGTGGTTTTCAGCGGCTTTCTGACGCCACGAGTATCCGATGCGAGCACACCAGTGCGCTCGTCCTGGTTCCACAACTCCGACCGCAGTCGTGGGCCGTCGATCGCCCGGCCGAGCAGGCATGACCTTCAGGAGACGCAGCGCGCGCTGAAAGACGGGATGAGTGACGCAGAACAAAAACATGCCGTACTGACCACTTGATTTCCACTATCGACAACCTCGCAATGATTCTGATATTTTGATTTACTCTCGCTTTTCACGTCGATTCTCGACCGAAAGCCACCGAGAATCAAGGTTGTTGGAGATTTATCAGGAATGGTGATTCTCCGGTGCTTCGCCTCCGGAGGCGAAACAAGGATTCTCGATCGCGGCCATCGATTTTCAGCGGGTTCTTGACCGAGAATCGACATCAGAATCGCTGTCAGAATCATCAGTGATTCTGTTGACTTTTCCTATTTATTTGGTCATTCGTCCCTTCCTCCGAAGCTCCTCGATCTTGTAACCGAGTGGACGTCGCTAGCTTGTGAGTCTACAAATTTTCTGCTGGTTCTGGCCTTTTATTTAGTTTTCCTCGGATTACTTAAATATTCAATTCGGTAAGCAAGATGAATTTCAGGTAGCTATAACGGGCTCTAGATTTGCTCGCCGGCCCTACCGGCCTTATAATTATAATTAGTCTGCCCTACCCCAGCATTTTCACGTGCACTGATGTCCTCCGACGCATGTGATCATGGCTGCAGATCCCTTTAGATCTTACTTATAATTACTTGTGATCATGAAATTTATAACTTCAGACAAACTCCAGATCTCACTAAAGCCTCGTGTATATACGACTCGACAAGAACTAGTACCACGCAATATGTATAATGGTAAGTGTTTGAGAACCCTCGAGGCTCATGTTGTACACTCACACCGAAGACCTCCCTAATATTGTTGTCAGAGGATCCGGAAGGCTTCGATGTCGAATATGGAGATGAGGGCAAGTTCTTTTGATTATAATTTACATGCATGAGGCGAATTGTCGGTGATACTGGCTCTAGGGAGTCGCTCTGTCTATGGTCAATCTTCCTCTGTCGAAGATTTTACAACACAGCGACTGGGTACCTTTAAATTCGAAATCTGACACGAGGCGAAACTGATGCTGATCACAGCTCATGTTTCGCTGAGCTCGAGAAGTAGCTCCACTAGTACTTATAGGATTCCCTTGACAGCCGCAGAAAAAGGCAAGGGAAGAGCGTTTGAGAATTTTGGGATGCCAACCGATGGCGACAACTCAACGTCTAAGGTCGATCGTTCAATTATCATATACTACTCACAATTGATCATCGTCACGATTCAAGGAACCTTCTTTTTATGGACAATTGGGTGACCATGGTCAGGAGCGAAGCCGTGGATCTCGGGAGGCATCGAGGACTTCTCGTCCCATAGCAGGACCTAGCCGCCATACTGACATGGCAAATGATCTCCCCCGAGATGGTGGCCATACCTACAGGACGAGTTCACTGCGCCCTCGCTCTGGTCATTTAGCTGGAGATAGTGGCCATTCCATGTACCAAACCGAACCAGCACCCGTCAGTTCCCAACCTCGCAATAGACCAATTTCAAGTTATCCGAGGGGTGCTTCGCAAACGAGGCTCGCTCACTTTGAGAGTCAATGGGACTCGTCTCAACGAATCGATCATTGGAGATCCGAAGCCGACCAAGCAACCGCACCCAATGGCGATCTAGGTGCCCATATCCAAGAATCGAATATCCGCATCGTTGAGGTAGTCTCCGTCAATTGATAAAGATGAATCTGATGGGACAGATTGAGCAGGAAAATGTAATCCTCCGGAGCAGAGTTCGAGAACTCGAGGCCCGTATAGCAGGGATGCCGAATCCAAGTGTTTCGTTCCTTCCTTCGGAAACACAAGTTCGTAGTACTAGTTCTCTTCAACCGCCTCGTCCAGGGTCTCCTCAAGACAGGGCCCATGGCCAGTACCCTGCTCCGGATCCTCCATCTCGCCAGCCACCGACCCCTCGTCTTCCTATAGCCACATCAGCCCATGCGACACAAGGGCCTCCTTTGCCTCCTCATCAGACGCGCCGAACAAATGATCAACCTGAGACTGGTGCTCGATTTCTTTCAGCGGATCCAAGTACTTCGTTCCTTCCTCCAGAGACACGAGTTGCGCAACAACCTCGTCAAGCGTCTCTTCCAAACCCCAACCCTGCTCCCCTATCTCGCCAGCCTCCTACCCCGCACCATCCCACGGCCAGATCATCTCACCGGACGCAAGGGCGTCTTTCACCTCTACGTTCAGCGGGCCAACCCGATACTCATCCTGGTACTCGAGATCCCCCGCCACCACTCCCGGCCCACGTCCCCCCACCCAGGCAGTTCCCGTCTTTACCAAGGCGGAGAATCTCGAATCCTCGCCGTCGACCGGCTATGGGTCTGCATCTTGCCGTGAGAAATGTTTTGGATTTCCCTGATAAGTATATTCTGAGTGAAGCCTTTAGCAAATGGTGCGAATGCAGTTACTCGATATGATCTGCCCAGAAAACCGGTCACTTACAGCAGCGGAACATGTTGCCTACCGGTCACGAGTTACGGTTACAACAGAGGAGCGTATCTCCTACGAGAATGAACGGCTTTCCGGAAGTCGTGAGGAAGCGACCTCACCCGAGAACTTCAAAGTTGATATTTTAGGTACTCGCGCGTCAGCTTGGAATCAATCTGCCGCACGCGTTTTTGCGAAATTCATGATCGACTCCAACGGATGGCCCGACACCGTCGAACTGTATGATGAGATACGCCAGACATTCGCTGCTCACCTAGAAACAATCATAAGGGTCCACAAACGTTCAGAGTTGTCCGCCCAACAACGTGAGCGCCTTAAAGCGCGTGATCGGCGTAAATCCCGAAAATACGAGGTTTTGTGGCCTGTCCTATATATCTTCCTGAATCTGGCTAATTGGTGCTAGCTTTTCCACCGACGTCGGGCTCTCGCATATACGTTCCAACCCTTTCAAAGGCACATCGACATGATAGAATACCTCGGTGTCGACGGGATGTCTAGTGATGAATCCGATCACGAGGCCGAAACTCCGGTTTTGCGTCCAGACCTGGATCCTTCGAATTTTACCCCCGCACGTCGCTTTCTCATTCGCACACCTCGGTGGAGGGCAAGAGATGTGGAGGTCTGGTTGCGGATGTTTGACTCTGTTCACAACCTCCTGCGGAGATCTCGGTCCAATGGTGCAGGGGTCCTTCCCCGAATCCGCACATCAACAAGCGTGAACAGCCGAAGCAACAAATTTGTTCAAGGCCTGCCAGTCAACGCATATGACGCGGACTGGGTGAACAGAGATATGCTGAGGCAGTATGATCTTCATGCCCGTCCGCAGGAGTATGACTTCACTCACGATAACAACATCATCTCGTACGCCACAGAATTCTGTTATTTCCCTGGCGATAAGTCACTAATAGTCGGTCTACTGACTCAGCCTGGCTCTTCGTGCGCAATTACCCTCGTAGATGTTGGGTTCGCCAAATTCTGGGTCATGATCATGTCCACAATTTTCACTCGTATTTGACTTGAGTCGCTGATATTCTTTCCGCAGTTCAGCAACAATTCTCAAGAGCCACTTAAGCAAAACGATATGGTCACCCGATTCGGTGATTGAATTCGTAATTTAATGTGTATCGACTGAGTATGGCTTTTGTTGTCATGGTGCTTGGGGGGATAGCGACATGTCTTTGGAAGTCAGCTATCACAGCGCAAGCATCTTGCTCACCATAGTATGGCTACTTGTGTATGTATTAAAGAAGCACAATTCGTCTGCCTCAATGAACAACGTCGGGAACGAAATACAATATACAACACCAGGTGCGTAGATCTACAATGCCACAAGAGCCAAAAAGTGACATATCAGGATTTTGGAGAGCTTTGGGAAAGTGTGTGTCCATGAACGAGATTATATCCTCCGCCTCTGCTGCACGCCCAGGTGTGTCCTTACAAGTCATTCTCTCTTTCGAATGAACGTGCAAGAGACTGCGCCACTTCTTTTTGGTGAGCGCGGAAATGCCTGGGTTGATCGTGGAAATGTTGCGGACTATTGACACAAACCAATTTTCAAAATAAGCGTTCCATTGTCCCGTCCAGCGGTCGGCACGATGAAATGATTCCAGCGGGGGCCACAGAGACGTGCGGCTTTGAGTAACGCCGAGGAGGGTATCGATTTCGTTATCAACCAGCGAATACGCAATTGCCTCATGATCAATCTCTGGGTTCCAGACCACTGGACCTTTGCCGGGTTCTACACACTGCCAGGGATTTCTTATAAGGCCTGGCGGAGCCCATTGGATTGCTATTCTCCACAGCAGCCCACCCTGCAACAAAGCAGCCACAGACGCATGTGGTCTACTGAACACCTGTGCCACATTGGCTATATAGATGCGCAGAGCGTCCACCGTGATGACATCTGGCAGCCTTGGAATTTCATCATACTCTGGAGGTTTCGCGGAGATATCGAAGGAGGATAGTACGGGGGTCCAAATCTTCAGTGGACAACCGTGATTATAGGCGCGGGAGACGATGTCTGCGATAGATAAGGATTCATCTTCACACATCCAGAGACGAGCACGCATGTTCGTCCTCGCATCCCATGAAAGAAGAAGGCCAGTCGGCGGAGGGTCGATCGCAAGCAGTCCAATGCTCGGCACAGAACTTGTGGTGCTGAGTGCACAGTGAACGGCCTGGCGAATCCACTTTGCAGCCTCTAGGCGCTGGGCCATTGCTGCATTGCCGTGCTCATTTTCCCAGGATTTAGGAGATGAACCACAGCGCTTCTGTTGTGGTGGGGGTTGCTGGGGATGCCCGTTGGCACCACTGATGTCGGCTGTCACTGTTACAAAAGGTCCCTCGGGATGGTCATGAGAGCGGCTCGTTTGCAGCCAGGTGGTATTAGGGTAAGCATTGTGAAGCGAAGTGGGGATCTGCTGAATGGGTGGCCCGTTTAGCCGGTTCAACCGGACGCTGTCCGACAGAGACAAATCTGAAGTAGTGAAAGCCATGTCAATCGGACCACCTCCGACTGGTATGAGATTAAGCGTGGGTTTTGCGCCATGCTTGATGGAATCGTAGTAGGGTCAGCACAAGTGTGGTGACGAGAACGGAGCTTACAGGTAAAGGTGGAAGTGGCCTCGCGTGATGGTGCTCGACAAAGCTGTTCTCGGACGGCATTGAATATTTATCCTTCGGAGAAGCGGGGCCTTGGCCCTGGACAGGCTTCCATTCGTGAATGATAAATCAGCTGGCAGCGTATATATCTCGAGAACTATTGAACCTACTGAAGACGACCGAAGGCCCAGCTGCTGCGGCGGGAGGATCCCGAGGCGGGGTTCTTTGGCGTTGGTCTGTGATCATAATCGATCATGGCTGAAGCCAAAGGTAGGGGAATAGACAGAACGCACGCATCGGATTTGGGTTGAAACAGGGTGACCGTCAGTTAGGTCTATTCGTCGCCACTTCGCTCGCCGCTGATCATAAGCATCGACATCCGCCGTGTCTTGATCCCGGTGCCTCCTTGATGATGCCTTGGTGACAACAATGCCCCCTGCACGATGTGCAAGCACATCATAAAAACAAATATCGACCAGGCTCTCCAGTGGGGTTCTTGACAGGACCGACTGGAACGCAGCCCCTGGACGGGATACATCCGTCGATTCCTCAATAAAGAAGCAGGGTACTCGTGCGCGGATGAGATACCACAAGAACATGTACTGAGATATCCGACTCCCGTTCATCCAGAGGCCCATACGCGATTCATCGGCTGCTTGAATGAGCGGGCCATTACCTGGAGGTGGAAAGGTGCTCGCGCGTGCCATCTCCACCCAGGCCTGTTTTTTCAGTAACAACCTTTGCATCCTCCGGACCAGCCACAGAGCATGTGTGTATTCTTTGATAGTGTAGAGGGTGTCGATTTCGTCCGCGTGGAGAACAGAAATCGGAGTTTCTTGCAAACATCGAAAGATTTCTTGATGATTCTTCCAAAACTCCATTTGATTGGTTAGCTGGTCGTTTTTGGTCTTCAATTGCTCGATGTAATCGGAGTCTATCCTCCCCGTGTATTGGTCGGGTGAGGCCCGCCAAACTTCCCAAATGGGAGCAAAAAGGAGGTCTGGGTTTTCGAGCTCCGAAGCGTAGGGATGTGGTAGTTGTCTGGTAATGAACGGAAGCCAAGGCTCTCTTGGATCGTGATACTGGGGGCTTAGAGTCGGGTCGTTCGGGCCAAGCTGTCCATCCCAGCGCCTGTCATGCGATGGCCATGGGTGATCACCATTAATATTGTCCATGTCCCAGCTATCCCCCGTTTGGAACGGTCCCGGGAAGTATGGATTTTGTTTGGAGTTTGGACTCCAAATAGTGTAATACTTTCCCCCGATAAAAATTTCCCTGGTATGGATGCGAACGGTCGCTGGGGGAAGGGGGTGAGCGAGAGCAACGTCAACGGTAGGCTGACCATAACCGTAAAAGCTGCTGAGGTGCGATGTGGAATCGATTTTACCAATGCAGATTTCTGGGTGCAGCCCGTCTTGTCCATGGCCAGGTGGTGGAAGGATGGGCATGGCCATGATCATGATCATGAGCTATATATCGCGATCGCACAAGAATGATACATGTGGCGGTGCAACCTGTGGCGGTGCAACCTGAGCCGCTTTCGATCGCGATCGCGCGCAATGGACTGCAATTGTGGCAGTGAGGCCTCTTTCATAGAACGCTTAGCTAATCACACGTTTGTTCAACATGTAAGTTACAATATTAATATTGATGTGCACGCGCAAAGGTCGATCGATCGATCGTCCTTGACTCATCCTGTGCCAGGACTCCAACAGGACTCGCTGGTCCATCATCGAGCAGCCTTTTGGATCTGCGGTGCTTGCATTGCAGATATCTATGGTCATGATTCATGATCATGGCTTCTTCAGACTCGCAACCAGTCAACGCCTTTGATAATGCATTCCTCAACTTGCTCGTAAAACTTGACCTTGCAAAACAAACGGAGAAGTGGAACGATTGCAATCTCCATGGCCGTCTTCAAGATGGAACGCTCTGGGCTGAGTGCCTCGAGAAAATTGGGATTCAAGTCAGGGACGTCGATACTTGCGTTGGGGGCGCAACGTGTGGCTGATATTTACGATTCTCCAGTGATTCGGATTTGTCTAATCCCACCGGAGCCGATATGACGCGAAGAGCAAGGGCGTCAGGGGAGCGACTCGTGTCCACTGTTTATTTTCACTTCCTCCAGGACCTCCACTCGCATGGTGAATTACTGGTCTGGGACATTCCGGTTCCAAACCTCCAAGCCATCGTCTCAGGTGGACTTGGAGCTGACTCAAGAATAATGAACGCCCTCTTTCTCGCGAGTATGCGGAAGTCACGAGACAACAACGCTCAAATTGCCTGGAAGCAGCTGTCTTCTGAACAGCAAAGCGTCCTGAAGCATCAACTTTTGACATTGCAGAAGAAGGCTCGACGCGTCGAATCTGATCTGAATGTAAATATGTCAAGGTAAGTGCAATTGTTCCAAGGTTCCGAATCTAGATCTTGACCTTTATTGCCATCGTCAGATCCATGTCCGAGATTTTCTACGAGCTGTGGGCGAAATCCCATAAGTTTGAGGATGAAAGAGACGCTCTCCTCGTGCATGCTAAGAGCACAGAGGACGAACTTCATCAGCTGCTCGCCCTCTCGAAACATCATGCAGACGAGCTCTCGAAAAAGCTGTCAGAATCTTTTTCTTCTGTGCTATCTCATACTAGTACTGATCATATTCAGTCAAGTGGAAGAAGATCGTGTCACATCCCTAGAAGAGACACTTGGACGCAGCCTGCAAGAAACTGATGAACTACGATCAAAGCTGTGGGTATATTCTTCTAGATCTGACGTTTCCACCGCTCATTTACATATACTCATTTATGCATAACGTGCTAGTGCTCAAACAGGAATACAACTGTCCCAAAAGGAATGCATCATTGAATCTCAAGCATCCACCATCGCTCAAATGTGTGTTTTTCCCTTTTGGATTTGCCTAGAAAACCTTTGACGTTATCCTGCGACCATGACCAGGGAGTTACAGCTGGCTGATGAGATTGAAGAAAGCTGCGTCAAAGACGGTACCAGTACTGCAGATTCGGTGTCGACTCAGAAACTAGCTGCTCGTATTCGCGAAAACAAGGCAATTAATGCTGTACATCCATTCATGTTCTACTAATTCTGTCAGAGCAGGAGCTGCGAGATCAAATCCAGAAACTTACGGACTCGTCAACTGTCTCGAATGAGAAGTATAACAAGCTCAAGGAAGATTACAAGCACATGACATCACGCCGAAACCATTATTCCGAGGAATCAGACAGTCGCCAAATCGAGTTGGAAGCTGTCCAGGCCTCGTTGGAGCAAACACGGGGCCAGTTAGAGAAGTCCGAGAACGCGAGGAGCAAGGCTGAAGCGAAATGTCTACGACAAAGGGAGGAAATAGACACACTGACTGATCAGGTCAATGACCTGGAAAACCAACTTCACAACCGGAGTGCCGTTATTTTCCCGACACTATTTGATGAGCAAATGGGTATTGAGATGCAGGAACAAGATGTACATGCAATGCTGTTTTCGCATACCAATTTAGTTTGCTGACACTAATGATCATTCGTTCGGCAGGTTCATTCACATAGAGCTCTAGTTGTACTTTTCTTTGAATGTGAGTCCCCAACATGTAAACCGAATTGTCGGTGCATATTCTTGATCGGATCCAGCGGTCGTCGTGGCGCGAAGGCTTCAAAGTCGCCTCCGTAAAGTTCACGGCCATGTAACTCGGTGTGTACGTTGATCACGGCAAGTCAGTATCAGGCTCATTTGCTCCAGGCTGGAGAAGAAGCTAGACGACAAATCAAGGTAATTTCACGCACAAAAACACCCGTCCTCAACGTCGATGCAGAAAGCTTCGCGAAAGTGAAGCTCGCGTTGACGATTTGGTAGCAGACATGAAGTGGGCTTTCGGGATCCATGGCCAACGTCCACAGGCTGACGGTATCCAGAGAACTTCAGGGGAAGAACGATGGCTTGGAGGTCCTCGTGGACGCTTTGCAAAAAGATAACGAGAGGTCCGAGGACGCGAGGACAAAGGCCGAAGCGAAATGTCTGCGACAAATGCAAGAAACAGAAACTCAGACTGATCAGGTCAATGACCTGGAAAACCAACTTCACAACCAGAGTGCCGTTCTCTTCCCGACGCTGTTTGATGAGCGAACGGGCAGAGTTCTAGTTGTGCTTTTCTCTGAATGTGAGTCTCCAACAGGCAATTGTTAGTGCATATTCTTGATCGGATTCAGCGGTCATCGTGGCGCAAACGCTTCAAAGTCGCCTCCGTAATGTTCACGGCCACGTAACTCGGTGCGTACGTTGATCATGGCAAGCCAATATCAGGCTCATCTGCTCCAGGTTGGAGAAGAAACTAGACGATCAATCAAGGTAATTTCACGCACAAAGATTCCCGTCCTCAACGTCGATGCAGGAGGCTTCGCGAAAGTGAAGCTGCTTTCAAGCCCCGCGTCGACAATTTGGAAGCAGACATAAAGTGAGCTTTCGGGATCCAACGCCCACAGGCTGACAGTATCCAGAAAACTTCAGGAGGAGAACGATGGCTTGAAGGCGCTCGTGGAGGTTTTGCAAACAGATAACGAGTGAGACATCACAAGGAGAGTTTTCCATGTTGACACCGCGTAGAAGGTTGGAGGATCAGTTCCACTCCATCGGGACTGCTCTGGCCGCGTTGTTTTCCCAGTGTAAGTATCCAACAGGGTTGCCAGCGCAGATCTGAATCTGACCCAGCCGCTGTTGTGGTGCGAACACTTCAAGGTCGCCTCCGCAATGTTCACGGCCACGTAACTTGGTGCATATAATCTGACATTTAATGATGACATGACCTGATCGATCTACAGTTTGGAGGAAAAGCATCCTCCGTTGGATACCGAACCAAAGTATGTTTAACTTTCACCGGAATGGAATTAACACAACATGGTATTGTTGCCAGAATCTCAGAAATTCGGAGTTCGCGCGAAATCGGCAGCGATTTGGAGCATGCCAGCGACGCCGACGTCCGCAGAAGCGAGACTTCCGTTCCCAATATTGATTCGGGAGACGTAACCCTGGAGTTGGCTGATCATGACAGCGAGACCAGAGATAACGGAACGGCGCAAGGCCAGGTGCATATGCCATCTGAGACTGAGTCTCACGACGTGAGAATAACAACTCTCATCGAACTTTACTTTGAATGTGAGTACTCACCAGCGCTGCCAGTTTAGATCCTGAATCTGTTCTAGCAGCCGCTTCCATTCGAGGCCTTCGGCGCAGCCTTAGAAAAGTATCCTGGTATATACATTTTTTGACGAACTGGGACCAGGGATTCTCATTCCGTCCAGGTTGCAACAGGAAACTTTTGAGGCACTGGAGCTAGAGGCGAACCAAAGGTTTGGCTCCCCGACAAACCTCCTGCCAATTATGACACTAGATGGTAGGGAGTCCGATCTTTTGGAACTTAAGAGCGAACATGACATCAAAATCCGAACCTTGAAAACTGAGCACGCCGAGCGTCTGCGCAAGCTGATTATTAACATAGCGTGATGCTCCTAGCTTCATTGCATTTTAATGGCTGAAGCGACTGTGGTTTAGAGAACTGCAAGAAATCCAGAATGTTCTGCAAGACGAGTACGATGCCTCGCGTGCTCGGGTTAGCAACTTGGAAAGAGACATAGAGTAAGTTTATACGGCAATAAATCTGCATGCTGACGGCCCACAGAGAGCTCCAAGGCACCCAAGATGTTTTGGAAACAAACTTGGAGTATCTTCACCTTCCAAGTGACGAATGCTCTCACTCACGAATGAGCCAGGAAACTTGGGAAGGATAATGCTCACTTGCAAATGTTGTACGACAACTCAAAAGAGTTTGTCCGCCATTTGAAAAATGATATCAAGTCAGTATTTTCCATGTAAATGTATGGAATCTGCCGGTGAACGTTATCATCTAGGGAAGCTAGAGAGGAGCGAAGACAGGCTGGGGATCGGGAGACTTTGTTGGAATCAGAGCGAAGGTACGTTTTGATTTTATAAGAAAAATGCGGAACTCTGACGCCGTGGTCAAGGAGCGCTTCAGAAGCAGACAGAATTCAGATCGAGCAATTGAAAAGGGAGCGCGACAAAGATAATCGCACAATCTCCACTTACCACCAGAAATGTCAAGTTAGCCCATCCCGTGTTTGGTGTACGCGTGTTGATCATCTTATAATTAGGATCTTCGACATAAACTACAAAACACTCAAGCTGAACTCGAGAGTGCAAAGGTGCCATGTCCATTTTGTTGCGACGATTATAACTGAACGTTTGGTTGAAAAGGTTCGCTTGGAAGAATTGGAACAACACAATCTGCGTAGGATGAGTACATGGCTTGGGGGTGGGATCAATCTCCCCAGATCCTATAGCTAGCGGTTGACCGTTTAATATCCTGCGGACTGGGATAGTACTAGTCCAGGTGTACATGTATGATTATTGCGTAGGAGTAGATCCAACAGCAATACTTATCGAAATTGCTAAGAAATTCAGAAGCTAGATCATGAATAAAGGAAGTTCGCTGGTATAGCTAAAAAAAAACTTGTTATTAACGCCGGGTTCGAATTCTAGGAACATGTCGGAAGTACATAGAATCCAAACCGAACAGCTGACAAAGGAGCGCAGTGAAGCATCCATTTTCCGCAATAAATATCAAGTATGTTTGTCACCACCGTCTTTCCACCCTGCTCAGAATTGTCCAAACCAAGTTACAGTGGACTCAAGGGGAACTCGACAGTGCCCGGGTGAGTTTATTTAAATATTAATGCGACTACACATTAACTGAGGATTTAACCTAAAACAGTCTCGCTTAAACGAATGGGAGAGGGACAATCTCACGACAATGAGCGCAGTTCACGCCATAGGCATGGCAGTCTCGTCCATCCTTACACGTAAAGAGGGAAAGAAGGAAGGGGTATCGAGGAGGGTTTAGACGGCGCGAAAAAAGGGGATATGGAGTATGCACATGTAAAAAGCCAGGATATGCGGTGTCTTTATGAAGTAGACATAGTTCAGTCACAGGTCATGATCAGTAATTATCATTGAATGAGATTTTGTTCTTACTTCAAGTTCTTGCTTGCGGGAGGTTGCCTGTTCATCAAACCGATCTCCTTTGGGCATGCCGCAATTTGATCCGCCGGCAGCGCTCGGCTAGTTCGGCTAAGGCCAAAATCGCCATGAATTCTGCACTCGGTGACTTGGGAAAAATTTCGAATTCGTCTAGATCTGTGTGACGCGTGATCATACGAACCAAACGAAATACTACATTCACAAAGACACATGTACAAGTACTCACTGTGAATCATTCAACTCTATGGCAATCTCAGATCTGTCCCCAGAACTTGTGTTTCGTATCCTTTCTCATTGTGATATCACGTCTGTGCTTTCGACAGGCCAGGTTAATCTTTCGATGTCTTAACCCAAACTCGTCTCATGTTTCAGCCAGACCTGCAAATATCTCCATGACATCGTAATCCACGAAAGTGTATGGCGGGAGATCCTGGAAAACCTCCAGCGAAGATCGATCCTCGACCGCCGTACGCGTGCTCCTCTCCACACACTCTCAACGGAAGAAATGATCAGCCTGGTTCGGCGGCTAATAAATGGCCCCTTGACTTGGGGTCTTGACAAGCTCACGACCAATGGTGATTCCATTGCTCAGGTTTCCAAACTGATTCAGTTGCACCCGGCGACCGATCCAGACGCAAATGGCTTCAGCATGCCACCCAAACTCTTACCAAGCGGGCGCTACGTTCTGTTCGACAAAGACAACACGCTGGAATGCTGGCATGTCGCACAAGACCGGCTCCTCTGGAGGCACGCAGCAGCCATAGCGCACGCGGTGGTTGAAGACTTTGCTGTAGAGGAAAAGGATGCCGAGTCGATCATCATTATGATCTGCCTTGGGGCTGAGGCCAGCGGAAGGCGAAACCAGTGAGTGTGTAGATTCAGTCACTCAGGTACAAATGATCAATCCGTCAAGCTTTGTTGAAATGGTTACCGTCGATCTTCGAACTGGGGCTCCTTCCCTCCTGCTTTCCACCCAGAACATTCCCGAAGTTAGCGATTGGTACTCCTCACCCATGATCTGCGGAGAACTTGCTGCCGTACACATCGGAAGGCGGAGGTCTATGATTTTGAATTGGAAAGAGCGATCATATTTCACTCTCGAGACATTTGGAGAGCTATATGTTGGTATTCTAGCTGCCATATATTTTGCCACCACTAACATGGTTGCCTGTAGTATCCTCCAAAGTCATATTTGCTGGTGGCTCTAATCCCACAGCATGCACTCCTTCTTACCCCTTCCAAAAATGGGGAGCCTCAGATTCACCTCATCGCGAACGACACCCTCGGAGCCTACTTCCTACCCTTGTATGGCTCTGGATCTGGATCTCCGGTCTGTGTAGAAGATATCCAGATCCTCCGCACATTCCAGGACCAAGATATCAGCACCCGCTGTCACAAACAGGAGTTTCATGAAATGCGTGTTTACGCCAGCCCTATCCAGGATGAAGTTTATCGCGTGTGGATATTTGGTGGGAATGAGCCTGATGATCCAGGCCAATTTGTCGTCTCTTCCTACCAGCTTTCTGTGCAGATCAACAGAGAACCTCAGTGGCGTGTACGGAGTCACTCGGTGCCGACAAATTTCTTGTCGGTCTCCTACTCTGGTCATGTCCTCGACTACAACCATTCCCCTGAAGCTCGTCAATGGACCATATCTTCGGGTTGGTCCACTGAAAATAGGTCATCACAACTGGGACTGTTCGGTGTCCCCGACTACATTGACCTTGCGCCATACTCTGGCGCAGTGGCATACTCGTTAACTCCCTATGATGCAGCCCTTATGATCCACTATTATGACTGAATTTTTCGTGAAGTATAGTAGTACTTCATTAGTACTGCATTTTATTTGTGTAATTCACGCTCACGGTCGCTAATTATCAGATCAAGTTTGTTTTGCACAAGCCAAGACAACGATGTAGTTCACAAACAGAACTTGTTCTGTATGTGCCTATTTGGGGGGATTCAAAGGGGGGATTGTCATTAAAAGTGTCGCTTTTGGCTTATGTAAATCGGACGGCCCCGACCCGCTCACGGTCCACTGTATTCCGGTGGTCTGGACCATAAAGTTTGATGCGACCCAAAGGCGCCAATCCACCAGCTCACAAAAATTCCATAAGCACATAAGGCTTCGAATTATCTATGAACTTCAATGTTCACAATTGTTGAGAATTCAAAAACAAATCATAAACCATGCCTCATGAAAGGAACTGGCCTTTGAAAGACTAGCCTGCAACCATTTGCCATCACATTCCTTCTACTTCAAAACCGTCGAGAAGGGCTTTGGCCAAAGATGTCAGATAAGACTGTACTACCTGCCGCAGCCCAAGTATACCAGTGGGCGGTGGTTCGACTTCTTGTTGGGACAATGGTAGTAATGGTAGTAATGAGTGTTATTTTGTGGACAGCGATGTGAACTACAAATGTTCATCACATGACTGTAGCATACTCGTAAGGATGAGCGTGTATGGTACAGTAGCCGCTAGTTCCTTTCGGGGACTGCCGCGGTTATACAGTCTTCCTTCCTTCCTTCCAACGACTCGTCTGTCCAAAAATTTGTCGGCAGTATAAAGGGACATTCCATGACGATCATTGGATCTCCGTTCGCCGGAAAAAGCAATTTGTATGGATTCAAATTAGAAAAGACGCGGTTGTTGTTGTCAGCCGGTATGACTCTATGGACAATTTGAGATGTTGAGTATTTCGACCAGAATGATATGAGATCTGCATCCGTAGGCCGATCTACGGTAGCAAAGAGCCAGCGTAACTGACGGAAAGAGCCGAGTAAGGCCATTGACCAAAATATGTCGAAATAACGTTGCCGACTATGGCGAAGATCGAAACGTTCTGCGTTGTGAAGGGTGCTGAATAATGACGTTATCACATCTGGCAGTAAATCGCTGGCGAAAAGAAAAATTTGCGCAGACGAAACGCGGGAGAGAAACGATTTGCAGCATTCCACAACCCCAACGATGCCGTCGTTTGATATTGCGACATAGTTGAAGGTATGCAGAGAGGGGAGTTCGGCGTGTTCGAAAATGCGTGGTACAAAATCGTCCCCACTGTCAATGCTGAGATGTGATAATGCAGGCAAGTGGAGGGCTTTGTGTGGACGATGTATGCCAGCGTCATCTTCACATGTGACGTAACATAGTTCCAAGTGGACCAAGGATGGCATGGTTCCCAAAAAACGCCACCCAATCTGATACGGTACGAGAACCCCATGGATGATTGATAGTGAGTTGTTGGAGATGGCCGAAAAAAATGGGTGCAATCCACGATAGGAGATACGTACTGAAGAGGTGAGACGCCTCTAACGACGCGACGTTCCTGGTGAACATGATGGGCAAGAATTCGCGATCGCGGGGAGCTTTCTCTAACTCCAAGTCGTCGATGTTGGGAGGGCAAATATAAAGTGTAAGGAGTTGAATTATGGGGGATTTGCAGTGTTCGAGGTGCTGGACAATGACATCCGCGTCTTGAACAGAATACGTTTCCACGGTGAAATATACGAAACGTTCGTAGTAGACTTTCATTGCTTCCAGCAAAGTGATGGTACGCGTGTGAGTGGGCGTATTGGAAACCGATAAATCGAGATGAATATAAAGCGGAGATGTGCCTGCGCGATTGGCAATAACGTCCATACTGTATCATTTCGACCGTAGGTTCAGTGATTTGGAAATTTTCGATGTCCGAGATGGCCGATAAATTTTCTTTTGAATAAAAGCGATTTTTGAACACATCAAAAATGTCCGGTGTGACCTGTGACTGAACCTACGGTCGAAATGGTACAGTAATTCTGTCCATCGACGAATGTCGCGACAGAAATACATGGGACCACATTGAAGGATCGTAGAGGACGATTTGGAGCCAGGCACTGGACACTGATAATAGTTCGGCACGAATGCCTGCCCAGAGATGAGGCGTCGAGTAAAATATCGACACCAAAAGCCACTGGAAGATTGTTAAAGTGATCTCCACGGGAAGATCTTGAATGTGCGCCATCTGATAATGGACTTTAGTTAGATTCAAGGTCTTTTAACATAAAAGAAAGAAAACAAAACTAACGACGCAGGTGGATCGTGAACGAATATATGCTGTTGTCTAAGCAAAGGTGTCGCGTAAGGGCAGAAAAAGGAGGAGCAAGCTGGGCCGAACGTGCCGGCATCAGAATGTGCCGAAGCTGCCGCGATCAATATCCCTTTTTGGAGGACAGACTCATTTGAACCCGCTTGTTCAACGTGCCATCGCGTTAACGAGCATATGTTCTGGTCGGGCGCGCTTCATAATCGATGTATGCCGGGCGACGAGTTCAATAATGAAACACCTGATCCAGGCGAAGCACGGACCCATAGCTCCGAATTCGGCGACGAGCCCCATCCGAATAATAAGTATACTCTGGAGCATGCGCAGTGGCATACTCGCTACCTCTCGATGACGATCATGAAGGCTTTATGATCCACTATTATGACTGAAAATCGTAGAGTATCGTAGCACTAGCATCCGGACCCGTGCTTCGCTACCGTTATTGCTACGGTTATTCGTGTTCGCAGTCTATAAATCTAGCCGGACTGACCAGTGATTTACAAAGTACCCAATTCCTTGACATTCATGGTTGGTTCCTCGTGTCCCGCTGTACATGCACTCATACACGACTCGACGGCCGATTCATTTATATCCAAGCAAGCCCATTGATCATGATTTTCTAGTGTAAAAACTAATCCATTGACATTCACGCTATCTAGATCTGGAAAGCCGTGAGCACTAGTCACCAACCTCCTGTTGATTTCTCGTGCCCGTAGTGTCTTTGCTATGTAGAACACCGAAAAATCTGAGATCCTTCAAGCGCAACAGCATGAAGGGAGGGAACAATTTTCTATTCCCAGATCTAGAACCACGTCTGAAGCCCACAGCTTAAGCCCGTGTGATCGCGAATTCGCTTGTCCCTAATGTGTGGCGGTGTCGGCGTCAATCGCCGTCCGCTCTGATCTCCTGTGTACGTACCGTCCTCGGATCCATCGTCTTCATCGTCGTTGCCCACCGCCGCAAGGACTGTCGTAGTTGACTCGTCTCCGTGATCATGAACGCTCCTGTCCTCTTCAAGAACTTGGCAGCTTCTTGTAAGCCCTTCACCGTTCCCAATAGGTCTGGAATCGACGGTTGACGAATTGTGCATATTAATGCGTGTCAGTTTCCCATAAAATTTCCTTCTTCGCTCCGAAGAAGTGGGCTCCCGGCTTTGTTTCCAAGCGGGCGGGGCCGAACCCTGTCGGGCACCTCTTTTCCAATTCTCCATCCATTTCTACAGTGCCCCATGGCCATCCGGATCCTTCGTAACGCGTTTGTCATGTGTGAGTGACGTGCTTTCATCCGCGTACTTCATTTCCCTCGCCGCTACGGTCAGTCGATCGCGCGAGGAACGCATCGATGTGGTCTCTGTTACGTGTGCCTTCCCCGACTCTACCTGCGAGTTTCTGCGAACGTCAGTGTATCGCATGCCGCACACGCGAGCCCTGCCAGGTCCGCATCGCATAGTTTACCTCTGATTTGGTCTTATGAGTGTTGTCCTTTCGATGTGGCCGCAGTGGTACCCCCGGACCCCACCCTTCGCTTTTTGCTTTCTTTCTTCCTAGGAGTGACCCGGAATATACGACGAGTTGTTCTGACAAAATCTATAGTTTACGCACTTTCGCTATCAACATTCTCGTTTTCTGCCCCTCGTTCGCGTGGATCCTCACTTTAAGGCGCACTCTCGAAGAGGTGCACATTTTCGCCCCTGCGCAGGTTCTGTTCGACGGGCCTTGTGGTATTCGCTGGTTTCTTTCTTTCTTTTTTGCAGTTTCTGTTGCGTTGTGCGTCGAATGTCAGTTTGCGGCCGATCGAAGAACTTGTGGGTAGGCCCAACCTCGACATGTACAATGATTTCTCGTCTGGGGTCGGAACGGAATTCTTCACAAACGATTCCTTTGGTTTTACATGGCGCAACGGACATCCCTATTCTGGATTTTTCTCGAGATTTGAACAGCCTCAATCCCCAATGTGAGACATTGGTCTTCATGATCAGTGACATTGACAATGATGGCTGCACCATCTTGCCGTCGTCACTTACGATGGGGAGGGGTTGGGTTTATCGTCCGCTGCCCTGAGTTGTTCCTTCGCCTTTTCCTCGAAATGTTTCATGAGTTCCACCGTGTACATATCGCGAGGACCGGCGAGACCGGGGAGTTTGGAACTTGTAGGACCCCATTCTTCACCGGCTTCATGTTTCCCATCTGTCTGTCGAAGCGTACAGCCGCCTCTCGGTCGCTTAGAAAGTATTTTGCGTCACATTTCTTGAAAGAGTGGTGCATCATAGACCGGAGGCTGTTTGTCGTATATCGAAACTGTAGGGTGAAGTGTGTCGATAGTCGCCGTCATATTTCGATGGACAGGCTGGTTCGAGCACAAGTGGTGCACTGTTGACATTAATGGTCGGTGGCAATTCTAGATCTGATTTTGGCATTGTTTATTCGTTAATGCTAAACAGGTACACGTCTCTATCTCGACCTTCATTTCACATGAGTATCTGCATGTCCAAGCCCCACGAAGACGACGATGACGACTACGAGTCCATTGAAGGCCGTGATTTTTTTCGACAAATGTATGGTCGAAGGACCAACATCATGAATCCTACGTACTTGCTACCCGCTGACGACGACGAGATCCAGGTACGTGACTAAGAATTCGATGGCCCCAGTGCCACCAAATTTCTCACCACAATTCCACTAGCGTTCGAATCTCATGCACCGTCTCATCCGATTCATATTTAGCGGCCGAATCTATGTCGGACCAACCAAAGAGGTTCTTCAGTTTGGCCCGTACCGCCAAGGTGGGCTTGTAGCTGTTCTTTAACCCCACCAGTCATTAAACCCCATGTCAGTCCTTGACCTTGGGACAGGGAGAGGCGAGTGGGCGGTCGAATTGTGCGAGGAATTTTCTTGGGTAAGTTCTCATCCTCACCGAGTCACTACTTCGCTGATTCGAATGTTCATTACAGGTTTTCGTAACTGGCGTGGATATAGTTCCAATCCAATATCTGTGAGCCAATATCCTTCACTCTTTTGGACGCCAATACAAACCATCACAGCGAAGTCCCTGTACGATGTCGGTGAGTCTGGCCTGTAAGTTTAGTTTCCTATTTTGTTCATACGCTCCGCAGATTCGAGCTCTGGGATATCAACACGCACGACATGCCCTACGCCAATGGTTGCTTTGACCTAGTCCACGCGCGCGCTGTCCTCACAGGAATCCGGGACTACCCACGCTTCTTAAGTCAGATCGGTCGTATTCTGCGCCCGGGCGGTCTTGTCCTCCTCATTGAGCCCAGTCTAGTGCAATACGTATGTCTATTATGAATTTTCGCATCCGCTTTCGCAGTCAGCGAAATTTAAATTGTCAGGCTCAGAACAAGCCCGAACACGAGTATACGTTCGGTACAGGGCCTCGTGGATGGTTCACGCTGTGGGAAACGTACCGTAGCTGCCTCTCCATGCTCGGTGTCGACGTAACAGTGCCACTACATCTGAAGGAGCTGTTGGAGTACACAGGACTGTTCGAAGACATCCAGGACTTCAAAGCCACAATCCCGGTGGGATTCTATCATGAACGTGAGTGTTGATTTTCGACCGTTCAAATAATGTGGCACCAACTCGCTTTGATAGAGAAAGGCATCCTCACTGTGGGTCAGCTGCAGTGGATGGCATACGACCTCCTCCTGCCTGCGTTGAAGCCGATGTTTCTGTCCCTTGGTATGCTGGAAGCTAGAGCCGATCGGATAATCAAGGACGCCCAAAGTGATTTGTACTACGGCAATACTGATTTCAAATTAGCTAGTCATATGCACATCGTGCACGCCAGAAGAAACAATATTGATTGGTGCTGAATGCGTCCTTTATATCCATATATTGATCCTGTACAGGTCGGATCCAATTTCTCATCGTATCCCGTTTTCATTCACACCGACAAAGCCTCAGCCTCAGATATGCAAAAGGATCGTTTTTCCAGTCCGTCGGTGAGCGCAGAATAATTATCTTCGATTTGAAGCAGCTCTCGGTGCTCATGTCCGGCGTCCATTTTGCGGAACCTATTTATTGGGAGTCGAAAGTTGAGCTAACTCGAGTCGTAACACAAGCATCGCGCTACATAAAAACCTCGACCTAGGGACTCGAGGGACTGAGGGTGTTGAACAAGAGCTCCTCGTGGTCGCAGTCAGGAGGTGTCAGAAGTTATATTTGTGTGAAAGGTGTGATTAGCACACTCGCAAACAGCGCGGAGACAACGGAGCCTGGAGGTCGAAGGACAGATCTATCGAGAAGGGCACGCGTCCGTAAACGTAAAATTGGCATGAACGTACCTTATAATTAAGCTTCTTGTACATGTACATGTACATGTTCTAGATCTGGCCTTCATGAGCACGTTGTCATCACGCCAGGCGTTTCGAATTCTGAGTCATCGAGATGCGATGTAAGTAATCTCTCCCAGAGATTGGAAACATGTTTCAGGACTTTGATCATGGTCCGGAACGAAAAAAAGTTGCTTTGATACTGGGAATGGCTACTTGCGATGAATGTTTATGAAGTGCTTGTAACTTTTGCTAACTATAACCAGTCTTTTTTCGGGAGAAAATAATATCCAGCTTTAGATTTTGCGTGCCTTTCTGTGCGCCTCCTTCTTGGCTGCCTTTTTCTCTGCCTCCTTCTTTGCTGCCTCTTTCTGGCGCTTGCTATCCTTTTTTCTCTTGTTCCGATTGGTCTTCTGGGAGTTGTCCAGGCCCTGCACCCAATTTATTGCCAGAGGCTTCCCATTCCGGCGGCAGATAGGGCCTGCAAAGATCAGATATAGTATAGGCAAGTAAGTGGATGATGACATACATTCTAAAAGACTGGCCTGTGCTCCGCCCGCCGTTACATTTCTGACAAGAGTTTGTGCTCCCCAACCCCAGAGACACTCCTACGAATAGATTGACTTGATTTCAAATGAATAAATCAAAACACTTACGGGGTGATATATTGCTGTTTTGCAGCAGCACGTCAGGAATACATCGGTCCGTTTCTTCGGCTCATGGCAAATCTGCCTATCAAGAGTCAGTGTCCTTTGAGGAGCTCGGTTGGTACTCACGATGCAGGGGGAGTCCCTTGGCCATCTGGGGTCATCTTTGAGGTTCTTTTTCAAAATCTTGACTCTTTCTATTACGAAGCTTTTTGCAGCCGTGAAATTATTTGCTACTTTTCCGTCCTCAAGTATGGCTGCTGGGGATCTGAGGAGATAATTGGCAGTAATCTGAGAAGAATATCGAGTGCAGTTCAAACGAAGAGAAGAATGACGGACTTGGATTCTCTCTTCATAGCTCAGCCTTTCTGCCGGCTCATCCACGAGAGGATAAAGTGCCCTGAACTTGACCCTCATGGCGTCTTTCTGCGCCTCCTCGGGAGTCTTTGCAGAAGGTGTGTCCACCACCTGGATGTCTGGGTCTGGAAAGCCTTCGAGCAACTCAATGCCGTCGAATTCATCTGAATCTCCGTCGAGATCAATTACAACGGAGGGCTGCAAATTGGCTTTGCGTGGAGGGGGGGTAGTGGTTTGGGCTCTATTGCGCCTGACAGGCGGCATCGGAGGATCCGGATGAAATGAAAAATGAAGTGGCTTCGAGTGACTTGCAACCCGGTTGCGCATGCAACTTTTGACAATTGCAAGTTGTCCTCTGTTTGGCGAGCAACTTATTCTCTAACGCACGTGATGGAGCAGATCTAGACGCCTCCGGAGCGCTTTCGAATTCAGTGCTAGATCTAGATCTGATACCTTTGCAGCAAACTGGTATATGTTTGAATCCAGGAACATTCCAAGAGCAAAGGAGGAGCGAGGGAAGAGCAATATCGAAAATCGGGACTCATTGTACAAATCCAGACCATTGGGCATAATAGTATATATAATACCTTCAATTTTGAATTCGATCGACACAGAGAATGTATTTTCCAGCGAAAAACATGCACTGCACCAGCTACATTCCCGACATGCGGCGTGTTGAGAGAATGACTGTCCGTACTGGACAAAACCCAAGTGCGCACGGATGCCGATGCATGCGCATTCATGCTCATCCATGCGCACGAATGAGCGTCCATGCCCAGCCGATGCGCACGGGTGCTCAGCCATAGTGCGCGCGCTGCACGACGCTCATTAACGTATAAGGGAAGCGCTCTGGTGTTCGGCGTGGACACCTCCCACTCAAGAGGCGTAGGGTGAAGCGGAGTATGTCTAGATCTACGAGTTCTACTGGTCAGAGCTGAGCATTAAATCGATGGAAAGGACCATAAAATAATAGTGTCGTTGATTCAGACAGTTGCGGTGGCCCTCTTGGGCTCTGTTCTTTGGATGATTGAAAACTTGATGTACCTGGGGTTACGTCTGGATTATATTCAAGAGCAACATTCTGAAGAATTGTAAGCCATCCTTATTCTCAGTATTTAGGCGGCGAAAGGCCGCTGACGTGTTTCGACGGTGGCCGAAAACTGAATTTGCTGAGGGCGGTAATTGAACCCGAATTGGGTGGGACTTTATAGCGGCGGACAAGGCGGTTCAAACGGTTATGTTCACGATCCCTGCGATTTGGCCCAGTGATTGCTGAGACAAGCTAGATGCCGATAAATTCGCCGGATCTTCAGGGAGAAAGTCTCGAGGACCCGAATGCCTGTGTGATGTGAGGATGTGTGGTGTTTGTGGGGGGGGCTTGGCTGAGGTCACCCGCGTACATGTCGCGGTTTCCGTGCGCATGGGAAAGCGGCAGGGAGAGCCCGAGACGGCAGCGCGGAATCAGCCAAGCCCAGGACACAAGGACCCCAACGGAGCGGAGCGAAAAGAAAGGAAGAAAAGAAAATAACCGCAACGAGAAATAAGATTCTCGAATGACGAATGGGCCGGAGATCGATCGAAGCGCTGAGAGTGTTTGAGATATCCAGTTTCATGGATGTACGCGAGGCTGTGCCAATGCGCGAGACAGGAGTCCGCGTGGGGCAAACCAGTGGATCGAGAAGTAATTTGAAACGGAGATTAAAAACGAGACGAAGGCTGGAGAGCCAGTGGCGCAGTATATATCCCTTTGAAGAACATGGCGGAAGTGACATGAACATGGAGAACTCGGGGCGGGCGTAGAGGTCATAGAAACTGAAGAACATCGGCGCACGCAAGGGATGGACGAGGACGCTAGCGGACGGAAATACGCCAGCACTAGTGCAGGCTGCACGTGTACTGGGCGGTGTGACGAAACATCATCAACTATATATGGTTGTGACGGGACGAGACGAACACGAGCCTCATAAAAAGACTAGCGTGCATTGGCCAGAGTCTAGGCGGCGAGTGCAGCTGAACGGGGCGGACTGAGCACAAGAGCGCTGGTTCTCGAGGCGCTCCCTGTACAGCAGGACGAGGCGAGCACAGAAGCACGAGATGACGAAAACGCCGGCACGCGAGCGGGAAAAAGGCCGCGTGAATGACAGGTATGCGGAACCTCAAGCGAGTGCCGGGTAGGCGGGGGTACCGACGAAGCTGACTGATGGCCAAGGAATACGGCATCGCCAGATGGGCCTGGAGCAAGCACTGAGTGATAATGAGCTGATCATGAGGCACGTAGGTAGACGAAATGGTGCGAAAAGGTGGATTCATATCTAAAGTCTGTGAAATGCGTGTTGGGTCGAATTGACGGAGCTCGAGCGTGGACTACGAACAAAAGCTCGAGCGCGCACAACTGCTGACATGAGCGCGAGCGAAGACAAACGCAAACGAAAAACGCTCCAGCACGCACGAAAAACACAAGCACAAAGCAGAAAAAAAACAGGAACCCACCAAACATCATAAATTTAAAGCTCCAACAGAGCCGAATCTGAGCGGATCGCGTGCGGAGGGGCGGGAGTCAGGGTCGTGACCGTAGCCTTTCGAGGAAATAACGCGCATATATCGTGTTGCAATTGGTGGATCGAGTCCTGGCTAGGAACCTTGTCCGAAGACGCGGAAAGATTCGTTTGGGTCGTGAGGGATACGCTGCCAGTGCGGCAACATTGTCGCGTTCCAGAGTACCTCGTCTGTAGAGGCATAGTGCCAGGTGATGATCTAGTTCGAAAGGAACGGAGCTGCGGGCGGCAGTGTGCGCAAGGACGATTAGTGCTTAGGCTGTGACGTTATGCGAGCCGTTCGACGAGAAGAGAGACCGGGCGAGCGCGTGGGTCGTGCAAAAAAACGAAACCCCGGACGATAGAGCGAGGGACGAGCGAATTCGAAAGCGGAAGAACTCCATGTTGCCAGACGCGGCGAGTATACGTAGCAACCGGATTTCGCACACGTGACGTTGATCCTATCTTATCTCTATATATCTAGCTTGTCTCACACTCAGGCCTAGGCTGGCTCGCGAGCTCGCCTTGCATTGCCTGATCATGAGCTAACACATGATGAGTCGTAGAAACCGTATAGCCACTGGCAGATCTAGATAACACCCAGCCTCATCTAGAGCCAAATATCGACGTTGCCTTAAATGGTCAGGTACGGCATCGCCACAGGGAATGCCTAGGCCTGCGATTGATCGGCGTTTCCTGAAATGGTCAGGTACGGCACCGCCACATGAATGATTGAACCGGGTCGAAACCCAGGCCTGGTGAGCGAACCCAAAATTTAAAATTCGCCCTTTATCACATCAAACTTTCTCCCTGTACATGCAAGTGTGTAGATATAGGCCTAGGTCATAGTGCTCATTCTAACTGCTCACGTGTGTTCCATATTTTTGATCATCAACAAGAAGACCGTATAAAATGCCAGTAACGGTACCGTATACGCTAAGCTATAGACCTAATCATAACGCAGCACAATCCTACCACTTACAATCGCAATCCATTCATGTCGCTCCTGAGCTCTCTGTTCGACCGTGGTGCTACCGTCACTGAGCTTCCCAGAGGGAGGACTCCGCTGGCGGACTTGTCGGGTTATGTGGATGTAAGTGGGACCAACGCATATATATGAAGCCTACGACGATACTCACACTCCGTAGAATCGCAGTATACGTTTCCCAAACCCTGCGATCTCGAAACGGCCGGAAGAACAAGCTGTCCGCGTAAAGACGTAATAATCCAACCATTCTAGATCTGTCACCTGAGTAGGACTCACCGAACTTTCCAGGGAACCAATGGTAACTCGACCGACCGAGGCGTATGTCATATTTCCTACTCTTTCTGATCGATTACTGAGTTGGCCTCGCAGCAGACCGTTTTATACACAGACGCACCGCTCGCGGGTAGTACCAGATCGCGACCGCCAGGATTGTCTCAAAGATATCTTGGCCCCAGCGTTGGACGCCCCACAGATTGACCAGTATGCCGAGTTGATTGGCATGGCCGCGGAATTCCCCAACGCTCTTGGGATCATAACCGCGGTCCTAGAAGGCCATGACCAAGAAGTAATTGAGCTCGTTCTCTCGCTGTATGGCCTTGAACTGTACGTTCTCCAACAGAGTCTTTTTGCTATGGACTGAAAATCACGAACAGGGGTCCAACCAGGTCCATGGTCACCCGACGCCCTATAGTTAAGTCCGCCGCTGTAAGCACGCGAAATACCCAGGACCTTTCACCCTCGACCTTGATTCCTCCACCTGCGCGTGCTGTTTCAAAGGTCGATGATGACGAGCCCCCGCATGGGCTTGTTGGCCCGTCGCCTTCAATCTCGACACGCCCATCGGCTGCAAGGCCCGAAGAACCGCCTCATGCGGCTCTCAGCTCATTTGCTGCGATGGATCCCCCCGCATTACAATTCCAAACCCATACCCGGTCATTCAACTACCGACCAGACAGTGGTAAATTCACTTGGCACATGTCCAAGTCAACTCACAACCTCGATCGACCTCCTTCAAATATATCAAGTCCAAATTCTGGAGATGTGTATGTGCACATTAACACCAATCGTCCTGATGTGCAGCAGATGTGGGTATACTACGGTGCTCGGGATGCGTGGCTGGACGTTACGTCCACTTGGCAGGGGCCGGGAGTCGTTCATCCAAATATGTCGAGGCGCCATTTGACTCTGCGAGGCGATCGCACGCCAAACTGGACTGTTTATACTTCAAGTTGAATCCCATGATCACCGCCACGGCTATGCTTGTACCCCGGAATTTCTTCCTTTAAATTTGTTTCTTTTTCTCATCCAGAACAACCTCTCATTTAACACAATTTCCCCATGTACGTTGCATTCTATAAAATAAATTCGAGTCCGCCGGAGTTTCAATGTTCGAAATTCAGAGGCGTTCCCGCCGCGGCCTCTACATATGTTCGAATTCTGCACGCTGTGTAAATTTTAGGCGGTACATGCATGTGGACGTACATATGCCGCCCTCCGGATCCGCACTCACTGCGTTGACGGGCCGACTAATACCGCTAAAACCCCGCTAGCGGTCTCGAGGCCCTTTTGCTTCCGCGACAACAATGTAGACTTTGTGCGGAGTTTAGACGGTGCGCCGTGCCTTTACTTGTACAACCAGAGTCTAGGTGGCTAGCCGCCGGCCTGCCTCCACGTTGCTCATGGAGTTATATATGCCGAGCCATCTCGACACAGCGTGGCTGGACAACTAGGCCCGGCTACGGAGCGCTGCCAAAGAGGCTATGCCTTGGCTAGCCAGGCAGCATTCTAGCCGGCCCGTCATGAACGCAGTGATTCGTTGGTGACTCGATCGGCCACAAGACTTATAATGAACTTGCTCTGAATTTGAATTTACCCCCCTATCTTGATCTGGGCCCTATATCGGAAGCAGGCCGCCTTCGGGCTAGATGAGCCCCGGACATATCTACAAACCCACCGTCTTATATAACACTCCAAGCCTTCATCGTTGGTCTAGTGTTGCCGATGTCCGGTTCGCTCCGGTTTGCCAAAAAATCTGAACCTCGAACCTGACCTCGGGTTTGGTTTGGGCAATTTTCCGGATCCCAAACGTTAACCTGACCCCAAGGTCCGGTTTGTTTGGGGTTCAAACAGGTTCGAACCCGGAAGGTTTCCCACGCACCTCGAGCTCAATTTGAGACACTCCCTCGACATGCGAAGGATACAGGGCACCTCTTTGACCACCTCTGCCATCCATGTAGATGTATAGTTGCCCCGCAAATGTAGAAACATTTTGCGCAACCCTACCCATTTTGGAATCTCGAACATCTCATCAGTGCACTGATCTGCGCTTGTCTGGCTTCGTACGGGTCTGTATATCCTTCTCGTGGTGTGCTTGCCTGCACTGTATTCCTTAACAGTGAACGGAAGGCGGGCCAAAATATTCTGAAACTCATTGATCATGACATTCAGGGCAGGGTCCGGTCAGGTTCGTTGGGTTCGCCAAAATCCGAACTCGAACTCTGTACATGTCCAGCAGCTCTTGCGCCTCGGAATAAAGTTGCCACCGATCCTTTCTATCTTTGTCGCTCCGACGTTTACTTTGTACATATGTCTCTCCGTACGGAGTCCCTTCGGGCTATGAGTGACATCAATATGCCGGGTGGGAAACATTTCACTGTTCACTTACAACATCGCGGCTGGCAATCTTGCCCTCTGCACAGGTTGTTTCTGGAGGCCCGTGCAGCTGAGGGCTGGCATACTGCCCAGCAATTGGGGCATAATCGGAATTGAGAGGCTCAGACAGTACACGTTGGTTCCTTTCAGGGACCGCTGCGGTTATCTTAATTATGCCAAGTTGCCTGTCGTTCTCAATTTATTCCTCGGCCGCGACTGCTTTCCAGCGGGGGGCACTGCATGATCCGTTCCGCTGGTGAAACTTACGAGCTACCTGAGGCTTAAGATGTTTTATAAGGATTTTTCCTTCCAGGTAAAATTCCTTTCTTTTTTCCCTTTGTCCAATCGATTTTTTGTTACCCGGTAAAAAGATTCTCTTTATGCGTTTGCAATTGGTGAGAGAATCTTGTTATGAGAATTTAAAGACAGATAGTTTTCACAAGGAAAAAATTTGGTCGTCTTTTACGTGCAGTAAAGCAGTAAAAGAGGTGTTAAAACACCTGGGACTTCAATTATTTTTGTGAAGGTATTTTACACTCGGTGAAACAAACTGATCTCCGCAGCGCAACCCACTTGAGGTAGGTGAATTTCTGATAGATCTGCAGGAATTATTCCGGTAGCGGCTCTGCCACCCGCAGGCCCCACCGGTATATATGCTCTAGGTCTCTGAATGGATGCCAAAAGGGAGCAAAAAGAAAACACAAATTACCCACCATGAGACACAATTGAGTCAGTGCTATGCTGCCACATTCAGAGTCTCGCAATTGGACTCCATTATTGCTGTTTGCAAATAAATTGGCACAGCCGCAATTTTGATGCGATTTGAGTAGCCTCAGTAAATGATTTCTTTCTCGCTCAATTCTTGGCCGTTTCCCTCGAGTATATATCCTAAATTCATCGTTTTGAAGGGCGCTTCGAATGGTACTAAAATTGTAGGGTATTAGAGGAAATTGAGAATTCCACTTTTCAGAAATAGCTGGTGCTCGCGCGAATTTTATACGATGCAAATGAAATCTTTCAGCATGTTACAGAAACTGTAAACAGTCGCCATAGGTGCCATCTACATCCTCCCCAACTTTCAGAAGGATCCAGCCATGAGTGCGTGCGCGGTGACGCGTCAAACGTTGCCCATGAATCAGGTCGCGTCACACCCGTTTTGCAGCCACAGCTCAGACCAGCCACAGAAAGCCCAGTGGATGTATAGGGTACCACAGGCACTGCCAAGCACCTCAAATATGTCGCGCGAAAGACACAAGCCACGAGAATCGTTGCATAAGATCGCACCATTAGCACCACAGTTATGTACCATCCTCGAACTCCTTCCAAACTCCTTCCCGAGCTCTCCCGTCCATGTTGTAACTGAGTTTGGCCTTGAATCGAACAGAGGAGGGAGCAGAACAACTGTAGGCTACGTTCGCCACGAGAGAAAGACGCGAGGGAAAGAGAGGTACAGTGTGAGGCGTTACTCGGGTCACCCAATTGATCCGCGACTTTGGTCGCGTCGCAGCTGATCCGTCTAATCACCAAATTGGCTGAAAGTTCGGGAGAATGTAATTGAGAGGCCTACCTACAAGTCTTGCTGCTCAGAATACGCAAAAAAGTTCCAGCTCTCATTGGATAAAATTCCGCGAGAACGGTTGGTTGCTGGTTAGGGAGTTTTTCAGTTTTTCGTAAGACCCTACAAATTTGGGACCATTCGAAGCGCCCTTCAAAACGATGAATTTAGGATATAGACTCGAAGGAAACGGCCAAGAATTGAGCGAGAAAGAAATCATTTACCGAGGCTACTCAAATCGCATCAAAATTGCGGCTGTGCCAATTTATTTGCAAACTGCAATAAGCCATCGACCAACCTTCGGCACGGAACAAACCAGCCCGGCCGTTGAGTGCTGGCGGTCTTGGGGACTGTGGATGCAAGGAAAAGTGTATAGTCACTCACAGTCGCATTTATGAGGTTCCGGCTCGCATCGGGCACAGCACTCGGTGGCGTAATAGGTCTTTGTTGCCGCTCACCCAGCACAACCGTTTAAACCTTGTAAAAAAGGTTTACAAACTGTTTATCCTCCCAGGTAAAAAAAACGAAAAAGAAAACGGTTAAAACCGTGTACAAACGTTTGTACACGAAAAAGGTTGGAGCCTTAGGTGTCACGCAAAAATTTTGCGGCTGCCGAAATGTCGAATAGGTAAAATGTGTCACGCGCCAACCCCCATGTCGAATTGAAGGAAAAGATACAGTATTGCTGTGCAATCATACCCAGTGTGCCGCTGTGCGCTCGTCTGCGGCATCGACGAGGATTAAATTCAAGATACTGTTGAATCAGTGGCAGTGCGGGTTCCAAGTCAACCGGTTTAGTCACATATCGGAATGCTTAGTCATAGTCATCTTGCCAGCTCATGATCATGATCGTAACATGATCATCGATCGTCGGTGCTAGCTAGCTAGAGCTTCATACCAATTTTCTTCTCATCATGTCCTCGGAATTCAAGACGCTCTTCCAGACACCGGGACCCTGGCTGCACTCCGCCACCGCTAAACTTGGACACCCGGACGCACCATCAAAGGAAGAGCTCGCCCAAATTCTCTGTGAAAACGTATGTATGCCAGGAATATAGTCAGGAACGGCCGTCCTGTAGATATTCTCTGATCATGATTGTAGCATCCTTGCCTGAACCCAGAACAAGGTCTGAACTTGGTGTCCTCTGTTCTTTCCCACAGTCAGGATTCGGTTGCGAGTCTCGGAATCTACAATCATAAAACTTTGGGCCATTGTCTGGGAGTACTACGGGAACCTGGCCCTGGTATGGTCAACAATACCACTTTTACCACTGTTCAGAAAGGGTTCCCACCCATCCTTGCCTTCGACGCGCTGCTCCATGCTGGTAATCCTGGATCACCCGCAGAAAACGGGCCCAAGGCTCCGACACGACCGTCTTCAGAAAAGGGACATTTTGAAGTATATATTCCGTCCGTACATGCACGTCGAACAAAATCTCATCAGGCAAATCCTCTAGCATTTTCTTCGTTGGTCCGATTGGCAAGTGGTTTTGAAAGAAGGCCATGAGACCTACCTCAAAGCGAAGGAAGTCGCGGATCAGCCTCGCATAGATCTGGATACCATGCAAGATAGCAAAAGAGAATATCTCGAGAGTCTTCAGTTTCTAAATGACAAGCATATCCCAGGATCTACTGCCTCCTACAATATCGCGCAGGTGGTGTTCTTGCTGGAAGCGATGTTAGGGGTGCAGCTGATTTTGTCAATGATTCTGTGCTTTTGTCTGACGTTTTTTTATCAGGGCAAATGCGTTCTTACCAAAAATGATATTATAGAGATTGCATACAAGAACATTGTCACGCGTGAGCCGACCATCACCCGCGAAGAAGTCCGCGGCATAATTCGCAATCCGAACACCGAGGGGATTCCGGCTGCCCTCGCAGTCGCTGTCGCATCGTCTCCACTTTTCCTCCTTGTCGACCATAACTACGCTGCCAAGCGTTATAATCCTGGCCTCTCTGCATTCTATGTATGGCGGGCGATGATTGTCCATCTAATTTGCTAATACAATGCTTGCAGTTGTGGAGAGCGAGAGGCAACATGCATCGAATTCAAACCTCCCATCCACTAGGTCAAATCGAACGACAGCTGTGGAAGCTGCTGCTTCGCGCGGCAGTCCATCACCGCCCTGAAGATGTTATCCCTGAATTTTTTTCGTCCCAAGAGGTGTTGGGCCTCATAAACATTGACAAGGAGAATTTTCGTGAGGGGGAATTGACTGCGTTGAGTTGGTCTAGTTTCAAATTCTTTGTCACCAGTGGTGTGCTGATCAACTCGAGTAGAATTCTCTTCTGATGACTTGCATGACCTCCAGCCCCTGGATGAAGAGGAACTGCCCATGGCCGCGGACAACGGAGAGCCCAGTATCATTATCTCTGGCGACCGCCCGTCAATACTGGACGATTCTGCATCTCCCGAGAATGTATCTACGGGCGGCGGGGGCGAGGCTATCTCCTCTGTGCACGGGCCCCAGGATGGAAGTGCTAGCGACCGTGGTGACGGGCTCGTAGATGCTGCCGAAGACTCGGCGGGAAGAGGAAGGTCCGAAACTGCTTATCAAACCAGTCCAAACGATGTGAATAAAGATTCCCGCTCTGAACAACCATATTCCCCACCAGTTACACGGAATCGGGACGGTACAATCCCTCCAAAGCCACGGAAAGAGGCCATGGCCCGTACCACTGGTCATTCCGGCACTGTAAAAAGAGCCTCTGCAAAGCGCGAGCATTTTGTTCATGGGTTCGATCATGGCCGTGTACACTTGCCGGGTATCACATTTGTCAAGGCGGTTCTTCCACGGCCCAAGGAACCCGAACAGGCAACTCTGGAAGCGCTGGCTAAAACACATCCTGTGGATCCCTTCGCTCCTCGGTCGGTAAGTATGTCCAACGATGTCAAAAAGTTCTGACAACCAGCAATACGTAGGTGGAGCAGGAAGAAATGACCATCACTTTATACGCTCCGGTCAAAAAGCCTGGCGAGTTCATCGAACGACAATTCAGCTATCAAATGTTTTCAAAATACGTGTGTTATTCTGGCTATTCTAGAGCTAGACTTACCGTTCTGAATTTTCTTCAGTCAACGGACCGTAAGATGCTAGAAGACATGTTTAACAGTACGCCCAAGCGCGACGGCATTCCGCTCTTCCTCCATCCCGAAGCCCGAAACCCCGATCCCGATCTCAGACCGAGCGAAACCCAAAGCGTTTTCTTTGTTTGCACGCGAGAAGAATTTCTTCGGCTGACACCCCAGACTCAGTATCTCATACATCGTCATCGATGCGTGCTTATGATTGAGACTGGCGTTGACCCGTCCCCGCCTTTCGCCAAATCAACATTCAAGTTGCTCCGCGACCCACGACTATTATGCCCTATCCAAGGTAAATTCCGCTAGTGTCTTGCCGCCTCATGATTCATCTATCTTCCAGACATGGGGCTGGACAACACAAACAAAGAAGATTATCTCCGGGCTGCCCCGCTCACAGAGTTACTGCCTCACCAAAATCGCCCGGTCTTGAACGCTCTGCATCATCCCATGTCCTTTCAAGATGTCCCGACCCCCCCTGGGCTATAGTATGTCTTTAGTGCGCTGAGATCACGCTTTTACATTTGTTTTCGCAGTTCATTCACCTCTGCAGAGCTTGCTTTGACTCATCTCGGCGGTCATAAACATCTGCCATTAGTACACTGTCCTCGGGGGGACCTACGGTGGGGTCTCATTGCCACAAAACTGGCTAGATCACCTACGCATATGGACATCCTTGCCACAGTCATGACTGTTATGACTGGGGCCAAATTGATAGCCATTGCCGTCCCGATAAAAGGAGCTTTTGCCGAAAATCACTTTGAAGGCGATCTCAGCTCCAGGTACGCGATCGACAACTGGGCAGAATCACAGAGTACAGCCCGTTGCCATGTCTTTCGGTGGGAAGTGATTCTCTTGCTCCCCAACATGTCATTGTGCGTCGTTCATAATCAATTTGACCCGAAAATCCCATTTTCAAATGTTCTGACAGTTTTATGAGCCACGGAACTCGGCATTTTGTGATCTCGCTCGAAGATACCATCGCAACCGGAGTTCACACCATTCATGCTGCGCAGGCAGAGGCTGCAGTGCAGGTTATACTTCACCATTCCGTCACTGAAAGTTTCTCTACCAATGCATCACACGACTCGGTGCTTTGGATGCTCGTGCGTTTGTATATCTTCTGGGTCGAAAAAATCCTCCAATGTACGTCCTGCGCCCATCTTCGAGATCTCACTTTGACTTGGTTGCAGGTGCACATGATGATAACGATGAATTTGACCATGTCCCTGACATCAACACTCGACGCGGGCTCTTAGAGCTGCTCTTCTTGCAGTGTTATGTTGTGCTCTATCCATCTCTGAACCCGGATGCATACGATTCAGCGGCTAATAGTCGCAACCGGCTCGGAGTCCCACTCGAGATGGAAGTCGACCGATATCGTGAATACGAATTTGCACTGTTCTGCGCCGTACGACTGAGCGCTTACCTGGACGATCGTTTTGATGTCAAATATGACGAGTTGCCCCAGGATATTTGCTTCGACCAGAATTTTTGCTCCACTTGGCAGGAATTATCCGAGGTGTGTGTGTGATATGGTGTTGCATATTGCTAACAGCAGCGCTCCCAGTTGGCAGTCATCCACATGGCATGTTCTTTATCGCGCTATCGGCGAGACTGGTTAAAGACAGTCAGCAAAGAAGATCGAACTGTTTTGGCATTCACTGCGGTAGCTTTTGACCAACAGCTCCGGCGAGCCTTGGCCGGCTATAATTCTGTGCTCGAAAACACCCATGGTCGATATCAAAGACTTCGGGCCATCTCCCCACTATGATTTCTCACTGAAGGAAACGCGTATAGTTGAAGATTTCGATGAGGCCTGGGCATCGTCCAGTGAGTTCACGCATTTTTTGCCATGGGATGCGGATGCAGTGCGCGGGAGCGAACGGTATATGGGAATGCAGCTGGTCAGCTGTGGGAGGGAGAAACGGAAAGCGTCACCTTGTGAGGAGATGCCCACAAAACGGCCCAGGACCACTTTATGATTGCTGCTGCGGAATATTTGCATTACATGGTGTTGCGAGTATGTATTGGAGTTCACATTGTACATTTATCAATACAAACTTGGGTATACACGGTATATTTTTTGCGTATACCGGCTTCGTCTCAGCTGGCCGCTGAATGAAGGGCTGAAGCCACGATTGCAGGACAGTTTGTTCCGGGGTTGTCCAAGGCGAAGGGGCCATGGTCCAGTGAAGATGAGTTCGCGGTTCGAAGTAGTGGCCGAAGAGAATGACTCGAGGTAGCGGCACTACAGGAGTTCTCAAACCTTTGCAACACGGATTTCCGTCTTATAGGTGTGACTCCCTTGAATTTTCCACAACCCTCCTTTATTTACGTGCAGCTTCAGATTTATTTACCATAACCCCCTTCTCCCCGGTATCCGGTATTCGCCAGCAGGCAGGCTATGATACACGCACTTGCAAGTGGGCGATTATTCAATTATTCCTTGCTCGGTTATTTCTTGCGCCGCGCTTTCAACTCGGTTTAATTTTGAGAGACCTTGGCAGACAAACAAGTCTCCATGCATCGCACATCTGAGCTCGAGATATAATCCTCTCCGAATTCGAACATCGACTTTGCCAAATTTGAAATCGGGCGATCGCGATTGTCCCGACCAACTTACGCAGTAATATTACCGCGGCGGTCCCTAAAAGGAACACACGGTTGATCACTGTACCTACATATATACACGGACCTCAACATTATGAGTATGCTATCAGCCTCCCAAGCTCGACCGGGCCTTCCTCCAAGGAGGAAGCGGGAGCGGGACAATCCAGGTGAACTAGGACGAGGACGCAAAGGCAGCGGAATGAGTATGTCCTCGCAGCCCTTACATGCCCTCTTCTCGAAGTGCCTCACGATCACCGATACGTTTTTCTGGTTCCGTGCGCGACACGCTCATTTGAAAGAATGGCCAGCAACAATCAACATTTCGGATTTTTCTGGTTCGGAGTGAAGGAACGAAACAAACTACTTACTGCCATGCCGTGTTTTGACCCGAATCCCTACTGACAATGATATATGCCAGAAATAAACTTGAAGTACATGCTGCCCAGCGCGGCTGCGAGCAACAGTTACAATTGACGATCAGCGAGGCAGTGATTGTGAACTAGAACGAAGGAAGTTTATGCCGGCGTCGTCCCGGCATCGGGTGTTTCTTAACGGGACCGCGCCGGAATACCTACCTACTCTGGCCATGTCTCGGCCTCAAATTCAAAGCTTAGCCCAATTACAGTGAGAGAAAATAGGAGAACCGAGGTAATATTGCAAAATTGTAGAGGCCTAGGACACTGTACAGCAGCGAATCTGGGACAATGACGAAGACACAATGCCTTTAATACAGCGCGCTGGCGGGCATTGTGGGTGTTCGTACCCTTGCCCAAATATTAATGTCATGTTTCCTCAACTGTAAAGCACGTTTCAAGTCGACCAGCTCTGAACAGTGCCCATTGCACCGGTGCCGCTGGGCCGTCACCAAGTCTATGATCATGGGTGTTCCTTCGGTAGACCATAGGAGGTTCCGCAGAATGTCGCTGTGATCGATAAAGTCATTGTGCATCCACCCTAGTCTGTGCACACAGCGCAGCGCAGCATAGACCGCCCCTCTATGTGTATATTGTCAGATCTTTGACACCACGGTTGCTGTCCATGGTCACGTACCGGTCAGATTTCGGCATAAGTCCATAGGGCTGAGGCAGAATGCGACTCTGCGCAAACTGGGTAACTAGGAAGGCAGTCCCGAAAGAGATACAAAGCCCATAACAGCGGGGTATATAGGGGCAATTTGGCTCGAGTTGCTGATAGACGGAGAACTCGTCAGCTAGGGTCTTCATGATGTCGGATTTCTTGACTGCAACCACTGATAGCTGCACACCATCTTGGAGCAGAGTACCTTCATGGACCACGCCATGGGCACCCGCTGCAATGACATCACCAAGAATTATGGAGTAACCTGCAGGACTGGCAAGACACCCACGCCAATCACCCACCAAAATGAGTGAGCCAGAGATGATTGTCGTACGTGCGGAATTGACATTCGAACCATGATCCCCTCCCCTTCTGACACTGGAGAGAGTATCCGAACTTGATCCGCCACTGGAAGGACTATAATCCGCACTCTTGTCACCGTGGTCACCGCTGTGAGCGCTCGAGTCATCTGACTCCGCTTGATGGTCACGGCCGGTGCTTTCGTAGCTTTCCTGATTCGGTTCACCGGGGGGAATTTCGAATGTGAGCGCATGGAGTTTCGGAAAGTGTCGATCTAGGGAAGAAAAACCCCTCATCATGCTCTTGAGAACAACAGCCAAGAAGAGCAAATGGAGGCGATATTGGGCGGGAGGTCGCGTTGTTCGCGGGAAAGCGAGGTTCAGCAACTGTAGAGAATCTTCGCCTTGGAATTCATCCTCGGCGTCCCGACGATTGTAAAATGGCGGCGACCACAGCATGTGGTAGCCGAGTCGGTAGCCGACCATGTAGACGGTCGTGCCAGCAAAGATCACCCAGTCCACATTGTATGCCGCACTATAAAGCGCACCCTACGCTGAGATTACTAACAAATATTTGCGCCCAGAAACTCGGAAGCACCTTGTTTGCCACGATCCACCAATTGGGTTGTTCCCGCTTGAACCCCGTCTCTACGTCAACGTCGACCACCCGACAGCTGTTGCCGCGTTTCACAAGGTCCTCTGCCGCTTCGGGGAGATCCATAGGGCGCTTGTTCTCGATGCACACTCTATAAGAGTTGTCCAGTTTCTGAACGACTGCGCGGTCGATCTCGAAGCATTTGACGTCTGTGGGTTTCGGCCGATATCTGAGCGGGTTTTCAAGACCGCTGTCGTTGAACGATCCGAGCATGCTGTTGGCGGTCTCGACAGCAAACTGGACGAGAATGCGGGAAGATTCAGTGGACATCTCCTCGTTTGGGTGTTCACCAGGCGCGTCTTCGCCAAACACGCGAGTCCAGTCAAGGTGCAGTCTTTCGACGGCATCAGAAAGGAGTCTAAAGAGTTGAGGGTGGGTCTTAAAGAGGTTTTCAAGATCGCCTTCAAGGGCGCAGATGAGGTCGTCGTTCAGGTCATTGTGGATGGACCAACGCGTGGGCAGGACTGAACTTCGATGCTGCATTTCAGTGACCTGACCTGAGCTGATGTGCGTGAATGTCGTATAAGTCTTGGAGCCCTGGGGACGGTCAAGGCGTGGGGGGTTGGAACCTGTGGTGCAATGAAGCTGCGGCGATGTTGGAGGCGGTCATGACGATGGGCGGGGTACTCGTACGGCACTAGTACTTGTCCCTCGTCAGGACAATACATCCAAACAATAAAGACGTGCAAACATGATCGGCCAATCGGAGAAGGGGCTTCGAACGAAATTAAAGGCACTTGCCCACATCTTGGACGACTGATCTCAAATTTTAGACAAGAAGGAGCGAGAGATATCCGGCTAATTCGGCGAACTTGAAGACGAACTACTTAAATAAATGTCGCGGTATCGACTCGAGTAGCCGGTGAGCGATTGAGCTTCCTAGGAGTCTTTGTTATATACTGTAGTATAGTATATGCGATTTTCTTGTCTGCGTCTTCTTTAGACATTTCAGGTGCTACCTCCTCGTCCTTGAGCGCTCTCAGAGCTGTCGGACCCTGCCGGAGTTGCTTCCGCCGCCATAGTTCCCCGGTCTAGATCTTCTGTCGGCTTTGTTCGGGCTGGAGAATAAGCCAACCGTGGTGTGTGGGTTCGCGATCGGGTGTAGGTTTGGCATCGGCAGCGGCAGGAGTTGGACTATGCATCGAGAACATATCCGAGTTTGAGCTTGCTCTCTCGAAAAATTCCTGCAGCTTGAACAGCTCGCCAATAAAGTTGACTAAATCGAAGCAATGTCGTTCCCCCTTCTATATATATGCAGCGTAGTATATGACCTACTATATATATAGCTATATGTGCGACACGTGATTAGTTTACGTGTATCTCGGACCTTCTCTGACTTGCAATTGGCGGCCCCGTGCCATGCCCATTGCGTGAACCGCACTCATCGTCGTGAGATTGTCTCTCTCCCATTCGTTCAAGCGAGACTGTTTCACGTCAAATCCTCAGTCAACGTGCAATCGCATTTATAAAACTCACTCGGGCACTGTCGAGTTCCGCTTCAGTCCACTGTAACTTGGTTTGGAGTTCCTGGCACAATTCTGAACAGGATGAAAAGACAGTGATGACAAACACACTTGATATTTATTGTGGAAAATGGATGCTTCACCGCGCTCCTTAGTCAGCTGTTCGGTTTGGATTCTATGTGCTTCCGACACGTTCCTAGAACACGTCGTCAATAACAAAGTTTTTTTTAGCTAAATACACGCATTTACTTCAGCTGCGATTCCAAAACGGCCACGCGTTCTAGAGCAGCCTTTCGGTCGCTTTTCAGGTCGCTAGACGACATGTACAGGGTCAGAGATCAGAGAGTGCTTGCGGAGACTTACTTTGCATCGTCCTTCAAATGGAGGATGAACTCATCCAAGTCCTTGTGCAATGTTCGCAAACGTTCATTATCTGCATCAAGCTCGCTGCACCATGCATTATTGGTGCCAGGAACATGGATACGTGCCCGTGAAAACTTACTTCAACTCTTTATTCAACGAATTCGAAGTCTCGAGAGCTTGAAGTCTTCTGGATTATAACGGTGTCAACATGCGGATACTCAAATGGATGCGAAATTTCACTCTATGTCTTCTTCCAAATTACGCAAACGCGCCTGCAGGTGCGAGATAGTGTGCTGTTCAGGGCTTTGCTGAGGTTTGCTGATAATAATCGCTACATCAGGGACTTGTGTATATATTTCGTTTGGGGACCATTACTTTTTACCGAGGCGAATAACGTTGGTTTCTCGAAAATTTCTGGGCCACACACTATCAGTATGCAGATACTTGGAGTAAAACCTCACTTTATCTCGTTTTCCAAGTCGCGGACGCGATTCCGCGAGGCAGCTTCTGCAAGCTGAAGCTTTCTAGATCACACTATCAGCCTGCAGATCTTCATATATATGTGAACACTCACTCTATCTTGTCTTCCAAGTTTCCAACGCGAGAAGCTTCAGCTTCTCGAACATTTCTGGGCCGCGCATTCAGCATGCACAGATATTTGGGTGTGTACTCACTTGATCTCGTTGTTCAAGTCGCCAACGTGAGTCCGCAAGGCTTTTTCGACCTGCCGAAGCTCCCTGAACAACAATATCAGCAACTATATTTTTGTTCTTCAACCCGTTACTCTTGGTCGGCTTCCAGCTGGATGTACTTCGATTCCAACCTCCGTATTTCATCGTGGTGGCGGGTCTGGATCTCCGAGATCTTGGTATCCCTACGGCGTGGTCTTACGTGAGAGCTTCAATGAGAGGGAGAAACATACCTTTCATGGTTAGCAGTCGGGGTTTTGGAGAGTTGTCTTTCAGCTTGAGCCCACGAGGCAGCTTCGGCAACACGAAGCTTCCTATTATCAGCTTGTAGATTTATCAGCATGTAGTCTTCATGTGTGAACGCTCACTCTATCTCGTCTTCCAAGTTTCCAACGCGAGCAGCTTCGGTTTCTCGAACGTTTCTGAACACTATCAGCGTGAAGCTATCTGGGTGCATGTGTGGACACTCGCTTGATCTCTTTTTCCAAGTCACCGACGCGAGCCCGCGAAGCAGCTTCAGCGACACGAAGTTTCCTGGACCATATTATCAGCATGCAGATCTTCATGTCTGAACGCTCACTTTATCTCGTCTTCCAAGTTTCCAACACGAGCAGCTTCGGTTTCTCGAACATTTCTGGACGGCGCATTCAGCATGCACAGATATTTGGGTATGGACTTACTTGATCTCGCTGTTCAATTCGCCAATGTAAATTCGCAAGGCTTGTTCGGCCTGCTGAAGCTCCCTGGACAACAATAAACAATATCAGCAACACATATTCTTGTTCTTCAGCCAGGCCGTTACTCTTTGTCGGCTTCCAGCTGGATGTACTTCGATTCCAACCCCCTTATTTCATCGCGGTGGCGGGTCTGGATTTCTGAGATCTTAGTATCTCTACGGCGTGGTCTTATGTGAGAGCTTCAGTGAGAGGGAGAAACATGCCTTTCATGGTTAGCAGTCGGGGTTTTGGAGAGTTGTCTTTCAGCTTGAGCACTGTTTATGACATGAGCATGGGCGATCCATGCGTCGATCGGAAGAAGATACCCACAGCTCTGATTGTAAGCTGGCGATTCTTTCTTCTTGTAGCCGGACAGTTTTTTGTAGCGACAGCATGGGCTCTTCTAAAGCAGAGGGCTCGGGGCCTTGGTCGTTTTCATGCTCTATCTGCAGAGCTGGCTCTTCTCCGTTTTCTGCAGCGGAGAGCTCGCGCGCTTCGTCGTTTTCATGCTCTATCTGGCGGACCAGCTGTACTCTATTTCCTGGAGCGGTGAGCTTTCTGTCTCCATCGTTTTCATCCTCTATCTGGTGAGCGAGCACCCACAGGTCGTAAAAAATCTTGATCATCGAGCTATCCAACCAATAGTACAGGTTCCAAGAGATGTGCGACTTCGACTTACTTGGAAAACTCTATTTTCCGTGGATTGCCAGAGACATGCTTGGCATCCATGCGCAATTCCGAAATTTTACGAGTCAGCACCCGCCTGGCTTCCGTATCCAAATCCCTCAATGCAACTTGGTATTGCGACTTTGTCGTTTCCGAGTTTGCCATGGCGGCGAGCACTAATGAGTTCATGATCGCGCAAGCATTCAAAACGTCTACTCGGCTTTCATCTGAGATGATGGCACCGATATCTGGGATAGGGATATCCCAGACCGTCAATTTGGAGCCCTCCTCGGAATCAGATGAAACTCGATGGTGAAAGTGCCTCAGGAGGCAAAAGTAAATGGTTGATAGTCGCCCCCATTGCGAAGTGCCCTCCAATCGCGTTATAACTCCAGGAGTTTTGAGTTTGGGGACTGAAGATCGTGATTGTGGATTCGTAGGGTTGGCCATGCTCATGGGCAAGTGCCAGCCACTGAGGACGAAGGTCAGCCATAGGACCCTATAGCTACCGAGTCGAAGCAAATGTACATCCCTGGTTGATATTTCCATCCTTTCAAGACAATTCATCCAAATGGCTCCGTTGCAAAGGTGGCGTTCGAATTCTTCGTCGCTCGTATACGTAGCCATATCAAAGTTTGCTTTCTTGGAGGCCAGAAACTTCTGGAATGCGCCAAGTTGGCTTTCAGCAGACTGCAATTCTACGGGGTGGGAAGCCATGGATCTATCAGATTGTCAACTTGTTGCAAGAACGGTTTCAGCGAAGGTTCAAGGGTTGATTATGTAAGGAATGGTGGACTGCACTGCCTTGGGTCCGGATCAAACTCCCGGCATGATCACAGGGGATGTACCAACTGCGACACTCTCACGCTCACACTCGGCTAGCGAAACGTACCTACTTGCGACACAGTGTCGCAGGATGCGCTCGAGTCTGTTGTGATGCGAAGTGTTCAAGTGAAATTTATTGCTTTGTTATCAATCTTTGTGAGGCTCTTCGAAGGATTTCGAATTCGAAGGTGGTTGCAACTTAGGAGATAGATTTTAATGCGATCGGACCCCAGCGCTTACTAACAGACTTCAACATAACGAGGTACGAGTTACTATGTTGTATCGTCTGTCTAGGAGAGACTAGCTACTGGTACAGGATCCCCAGTACTCTATAGCTAACCCACGCGCTCCGGATCCCCGATGCGCGTCAAGCGTAGGCTTTGTCGGTGGCTGACTTATTTAGGAACAAATACTTACAGCAATCCTTGTAGACTGAATAGAGTACTTAGATTGACTACCACCGCCTTCCACTCGCAGGCGAATCCTAGATCTCAGAGCTACTCATGATCAACGAGAAGGCGGGTGGAAAATTTGTGTACATGTAGAAATTTAAAGACTCGGATAATCCATTCACGTGCCTTCCGGCGCGATGATCCGCTACGTGGTACATAAATACTCTTTATCGCTACTAAATATCGAATTCGAAGCTCGTGAATCCTTGGCCTGTACATAATGCGTAAACATTCGTAAAAAATCGTTAATATCTGTTACAGAGCCCCCCCAGGATTGACAAGGAGAGGGCTATAGACGTCGGGGACAGCTATGTCCTTCACCGGCTTGTAGCTCCAATCGACATTTGGGAATCCCTGATCGATTAAATCCCAGCCTTTCTGGTAGTCGGTCGCCTCCGGGATGCACTTCGGGGTAAACTGCTTGCGCTGACCCTTCTTGAAATAGGCGATCCATTGATACCGCGTCCTCCATTGAGGGTTGCCTTGCTTCATGTCCTGCAATAGGAGCTCAAAGATCTCCTTGCAGCCGTGCGAGATGATTCCGTGATAGTGATCGCAATATTTCTCCAGTAGCTCGGTGGTGGGCCATAACCAACGCTCGCCTCCAGGAGTGCCGTCGCTCACCCGTCCCCACAGTATGTCGAGTTCGCCGTAGGAGACTCCGTCCCTGACCAGCTTCACCGGCGGCAAACCTTCTGGCCTTCTCACCATGGTTTTGCCCCTCCCGTATTCGGAGACTTGCGGAGTAGGGCCCTTTTTGAGACGTGCCACCAACGAATCGTCGTACCACCGAGCTATCAGGCTAACAAAACCTCCTTCAGCTATAAACGCGACAGCATTCTCCCGTTGCAATAACTCGCGGACGCGCGTATGATAGCGGCCCAAAGTAGCCATGGGAGTGGGTCCCCATACAAGTTCGGCTTCTTGATAGCCTGGCTCGTACAGTTCAGACATAGTCGTGTGTAATAGCCCTCCCAGCCGGGGTCTAATGAAAAGGTCGGCATCCTCAGATTTGATGTATAGATGGAAGGGAACGCAGTATTGGATCAGGAGATTCAGGACCTGACGGATGTCATTCACGTCCTCCACTACATTTGCGAAGACCCTGGCGCGGAGGTAAGCTCTCTTGTCCGGGGGAACATAAATCGCGTGCTTCATGAAGGTTTCGTCCCATTCCACGTTCTGTGGAGGATGCGTCGGAGGCTTCTTCTCGAAGACAACCGGTGACCAGTCAACCAAGGTCTGACGGTGTTGTCGTTCCGCTCTAACCCATTCGTTTTGCGACGACACAGAGGGAGCGTAATCTTCCAGACCTCCTGGCATTGCGGAATGTCTAGGCGAGAATGAGACGATCGGAATCGGATCGCAGCTACTCGAGGAGGAACGGTAAGTTCTGAACAAGCGTTCTTCGACATTGTCTCCAGCTCTGAAGTCTGGGCTGCTGGATCGACGCGAGGGCGACGAATCGACGCATGAACCCCCGCGCCTCGAACGTTGGAGGTCATTCTTCCCTCTTTCCCTCGGACTCAAGGATCTCGAAGATCTGCGACGAGCGTCCATCATCTGTCTGACCCATCTCGATTGGTATGGCGGATCTCTGGACTCCACTTGTTCGGAAACTGGTGCTCGAGGCGTTTGCTGTTGACGAGAGAGGTTGCGCTCGCGATCCTGTCTGGGTGCTCGTGGAGGTCTCGACGTGCGTGGTCCTCCTCTACCTCGCTGAGAGATGCTAGGGCCAATTCGCGATCCTAATGGTTGGTAGCCATGGGAGCTATCCGAATCTTGGCCCGTCTTCAGGAGCGGATTGTTTCCTCTGAGACGGCTCCCGTCGCTCCAGCTGAATTTCCTGGAAGGGGTAGGTGCGCATTTATTTTTCCACATTTCCCGTATGAGAAGCGATGGCTCTTCGTAAAAGATCTTTTCATCTGAATCCGACGGTTCCGATCCGAAGCTTTCCAGCGGATAAGTGTGCTCCGCCGGGCGGTCGCGTACGTCTGACTCATCCTTCCCATCGAGAGGTTCCGAGCGGAAAAAGACGCAAACAAGTCGACCCCTTTCATCAGCGAAGATCTTGCAGCTGAAAATCTCGGCGTATACTCGAGCTTGGTTGCGGTCCGTGATGAGCCGACTTTTCCACCCGGGTGCGTCGATGACCCTGTAAGAATAGTACGGATGGAACACCGTGCAGACCATCTCTGTATTCTTCTGGTCTCTGTTATAGAGGAAGTGATCGTAGCGCCGAAGCCTCGAAGCCCATCTATCGTAGCTTGGGAGGTCTTCCAAGCGGACGTCGGCTTCCAGGTCGATGTGGGACAGGACGTTGAAATACTCCTTTAGGAGGTCAGGGTGATACCTGAAGAAACGCTCCGAGCGATTTTCATCCGCCGTCCATACCAAGTGGACAGGCACGTCGTGGCGAATGTAATGTGCGATGTTCACATACGGCCAATCGCGGCTAAGCTTGATAAGGAACCCTCTCTTGGGTCGGGCAGCCGACCTCAAGGACTCGACGTAGTTGCGGTCCTCCACTTCCAGCAATTGCCCCCAGTTTTTGTCCACCGACAGGTACCACGTCAACCATCCCAAACAACTAAGCACACAGCGTTGCGCTCGTGCCCCTGCGCTCAATACTCCCGGTTCCGTGTCGTAGCGACGTCGAAGCGCGGGGAGGTCCGCTTCGACAGGAACAGGCCCAATTCCAGACATCTCTTTGTCAGGACCGTAGAAATGAGACTTGTGGGCGACAGTTCTTATGATGTGCCGTAGCTTAACCTCCGTCGATTGACATTTACTCGCCCAATCAGGATCGACTTGATACTCAACTCCTTCCGCCCCGAGATTCTCAGAGCCTTCCGAGTCGCTCAGAATATGTTGGACGAAAGGTATGAGTTCATCGAACGCAAAGGCCACCGGATCGGCGTCCACCAGCGGCGCGGTAGGGAGAAAGCCGAGCCAATGCTTCTGAAGGTCCAGCCATATAGCTGAATGCGCCCAATCCATCTCGAAGAGAGCTCCTCGATGGTTGGTATCGAGGGGGTAGTTCCTAGTATGGACGTAGTTCATGGATTCCAACGGTATGTCTTCTGGATTGCCGAACAAGGTGACCCAGGTGTGCCCGTTGATTTTTGAGATGACGGGGCCGTTTATCATCCCCGCCGCATTGCGGTGAAAGAAATTCGACATCTTTTCTTTTCTTTTTTGTCAAGTATCGCAAAAGTCGGCAGTACTGGATCCCCAGGTACTTGCGCGACTTCACTCTATCCTTGCTGCGCGATCCCGCACAGCTCGGAGCTAGAGCGGCTAGTCGGAGTAAGAAAAGCTTGAGATTGCGGAAAGATGAGACGAGACGAGTGGGGAACTGAGAAATTTAAAGACGAGATCGATAAGAACGAGATGGAAGAGAAGCATTGTCATTATAACGGTGTTCAGATGTCACGTGTGGTAGGAATTGTTCGCACTACAGTAAGCTATATATAGTACCCATGCCATGGTTCGACTTATAATTATAGTCGCAGGCCAGAGCCAGTAGCGCTGCAGGCGCGTGGTTACCTCAGCTATGGCCGCCACGTATACCACGTTCGGTGCTGCTTCCGCTGCCCTCGCCGTCGCTTCCACGAACGCTGCTGAAGAAGATATCACATACCCCGCCACCGGCAGCACTGATTACAGGACTGATTTAGAGGAGTGGGGCAGGAGTGATAAAGATGAATTCGAAGACTGCCGGCACGCAGAGGGATGCACTCAAAAGGAACGCGACGACCTCTATCCTGATCAGAAACACGGAATTCGTTGGTCCGCACTGTTGCGGCTGCCCTATAACTACTGGGACCAAACTCGCATGCTCGTTGTCGACCATATGTCCTGCTTCGAAGAAGGAGTTCCCCGTAGTCTTCTCAAACTCAATATCGCGGATCATCGTCCAAAAGCTGGAGATGGACAAATTCGCGGCTTGAAGCAGTAGCGGTAGCTATAGGCCACCCTGCGAATCGAGATGACCGGGCTGACCAGTGATTTATAATACCGCAGAGCTGAGTTATGGAGAACTGAAAGTGTCCAAATTTTTGCGAGCGGCGAGGTAATTGGAGTGGTCTGGGAAGAATAGGTGGATAGGATAGTCGTACTACAGCTGTAGATCCAGATATCGATGCTCACAGGTTTCCACGGAAACTGCCCAATTGAATTTGAAACAGTTTAATTATTTGAGGACCAGAACGACTAGCTGCGATAGCGCGAGCAATTGTTCTCTCGTGAGGGGCTGTTCGATTTAAATTTATGATCAGTAATGGGTAATGGTAGAATCAGACATGTACAATTGTGCGTGGTTTCTGCAAATTTAAATCGACAGGCAATGGCGTCAATAATATATAGGGACAGTCAGACCATGGACATGGCCAGGTGCTTAATTATAAGATGCGCTTAATTGATCAATGTGTTTCAGGATATTACTATCTTCATAGGAAAAGCCTCGAAATCTTAAATTTAAAGCACGTGTGAAGTGTTGAAGCGCCTCCAGGGGCGCTTCAACGCGCTTCAGAGGCGCTTCAACTGGTGATTTTTCCGGAGTTTTCTAGGCCTCACAGGTCACGATCGTTCGACTGATTAATCTATATAGCTTTTAATTCCCAGAAGCTCATCTGAAGCACATATGGTTGAATAAACTATTTTCGCCTGGAGCTCCGAATCGGCCGCCAAAAAAAGCATTTGAATATCGTCGACCGCCAGAGCCCGTACGCGTCCCAGTCTATAGCTAGGCCTTCCTTCGGCCAAAACCACGAGGCCTAGTCATGATCACCTAACCTATTATTTTCTTGTGTTGCAAGAAATGCAGGATCTGAATTTCCACACTGGCACTGCTCTCAAACAAGCTCTAGGAATAAAATATATATGCTTATGGAAAGCCACCCACTTGCAATTGCCAATTAGACTCGAGTAAACCTAGTCAAATAAATTTAAACTCAAGATCAATCTATTACTAATGCCGCCTGAATGACTAAGCGTTCCACGAGAAAAATGGCACAGCCACCGATCACGACTGTACATGTACTGTAGTATTAATATTACGACCAACTGTGGGGTGTCACCCGTCACCTCAAAAGTTCACTGGACAAAGTGTTCATCACTCGGTTATCACGTCAAAATTACCATATATGGAAGTCCGGCGAATGCCGGACCGAAAAAATTGACATCTGCTTACCTTTTTGAGCCCAAAAACTCTCCGTCACCGTCACCTATGCTCAAAGTGTTCAGTTCACGGGCGGCCGTCACCCGTCACCTGAACACTTGGTCGTAATACTACAGTACACCGCCAGCTTGACCGTCACCACGGTTCCACGGCACGTTGAAGGAGAGACTCATTGTGTTGTCGTGATCTGTGCTACCTGCGTGGTTGCAATTAGGGGAGGTCAGAGTGAGCGATTCTTGCTCTATTCTGACTTCGATTCTTGGTCGATTCTCGACCGAAAACCGGATCAGAATCGTTTGAGAATCGAAGTCAGAATCGAGCGAGAATCGCTCACTCTAGAGCTGGCCTCCCCAATTGATTTGTGCTGTGGTTATATATTCTTTATTACTTCTTTGCAATTGGACTAAACCCGATTTTTCGGTCTGAAACACAAAAAAATGTCAAAATCGACGCGGACGATTCGACATTATTGGCCGGATTTCCGTAGAGGAAAATTGCGGGTGACTCCTCGTGAACGCGTGACACTTTGCACAGTACGAGCATCTCAAATGTGAAAGGATTGTTTTGGACTGGAATGAATGAGTGCACTTTCAGGAATTCAATATTCATAACACACAAGGAGCTAATCACATGGGAACCAACTATAATGAACACTCGCAGATGCATCTGGGGACATCATGAATGTTGAAGCTCTGCGTTGTGATTTACCCATCGAGCGAATGATTGGCATTCAGCCTCAAAAGATGCCAAATCCTCACGACTTGACAACTCCTCGACTAGTCTCCCTGCCTGCAGTTCTACAGTGGCTTCAATCGGGGCATTCGCTCGGTGAAATGCAAGTAGTACTTCAGTCAGCCTGGAAAAGGTCAAAATCTTCAGGGTACTATGGAAATTTGATCAGGCACGTACTCGTCAAGTTCTCTATCCTGCAGCTGCCACATGATATCCGATGAAACGGTCCAAAAGAAAAGTTGCTCTTGGTGGTGCTGTGTCTGTTGGATGAACGGTAGGGCGGGCTTCAGGATGAACAAATTTGTTTGCTTCAGCTTTCGCTGAACTGTGACATTTGCATAATCTGCGAAGTCGGGTGGAAGGAGCAGAGGTATCCTGATCTCGTATGCTTTATCGAGTAGCAGCGCCTCTATGCTGTGGGCATGCGTGGTGCGTTGAGCGCATTCCAACTCGTCACCTCGTTCAACTCCATGGAAACGCAGGCGCCGATTATGGTCTGTCCGTAGCCAATTTGCAACGTCCGCGCGATTGCGTCGAGTTATATGCTCCATTAACCCTTGAAGGCGAAATCTTGAATTCCACCGGTAGCTGCATTCATGGTGAGACAGGTCAGGATTTGGCAGAACAATTCACCCCACTGTCTCCACTGGCTGACCAATCCTTGGGTTGTCCTCGTACTAGTCGTGGTCAGATGTCACTGAAACTCATGATACGGTATCATATACTTCTTCATAAGAGAGAAAACATTCCGTCATCCTGTTTGTGATTTGCCATCAGTCAATAAAAATCAAGAAGATCTAAAAGGTTGTAGGTACCCGTAGTCCGTTTCGAATTCCTCTCGCACCGCAATCTCCCAATAACCCACGCAGCGCATGAACGAAGCGAATCCCGCCAAGCTGTGTTGACGCTGATAAAAATCCAAGTCGGACCAACGAAGACGATAATCCTCTCCGCGGCTGGATTTGGTCGACTTATACTTCTCCTCGGCCCAGTAGCGACAGTCTGTGACCAGTTGTTCAAGCAAGTTTCCACCAAGACCATTCAGCGATGAGAGGTAGCACGGCAAAAAACGCAGGCCATATCCCTTGCAAAGACCATCGGAAAATGAGCAACAAAACTGAAGGTCACTTACCCTGTCGGCATACTTTAGTATACTGCAAGGGAATTCAAATTCAGTGAACTAAATTTGTATGAGAGAAGCAAATATACCGCTGAGGTTGACTGGCACGACGATCTGACAATGAATGACCATGAATCAAGCTCATGGTGAAAACATTGAACCCAGCTACAGGGATGATTAGGATCTACAAGTGCTGGTGTAAAAGCGGACAGACTTTCGAGGGCGCGCGCGGCCCGCGGAAGCATCCAAACTTTGCTTCCGTCCCATCCTACGGCGCATATATCGATGTCAAAGTTGAGCAAGACATCCCTGGGTGACTCGACCAGTTTCAGCACGATTTGAACGCGTCTAATTGGCCAGTCAATGTAAAAGGTAATAGTTTTCAGGTTCTTGACGGCGAGAGTAGGTGCATCTAGAGGCAAGGCATTGGAGCGAAATGTTCGATAAATCGCATGAACCTTGGCGGTTGCCTCAGTTGGGGATAGCCCATAAAGATAGATGTCGATGTCGGAGTTAGTCCATCGTTCGTCCGGATTGTCGATTGTGACCAGAGTTGCCAGGACCAGCCCTCCTGCAACAAAGACATTTGTCCAGTCGAGATCCTTGAGGAGCCCGTGTGACATATCTTCAAAGGCTTCTTCGAAAACTTCATTCGAAGGTTGGATGTCGATTTCAGAATCTCGGCAGTCATGGAGTACTTCGAAAGTTGAGTTCGAATTGAGGTCTCTCGAACCCGAGTTCACCTCCAGCCTCGAAGTCGCCGGCAACGGATGCAATCGCTTGATCGTGCGCTGGCGCCCACCGCCAGTCAACGCAGAATATGGAAAGACTACTTCCGCGTCGTCGAGTGTGACAAGCCCGTGACGCCAGTCGGAGTCTCCGGTACCGGTTCGAATCCATGGTTCATTTTCCAGGATCCTGCAAAATCGTTATTATCCATGTTATAACCAATGTGGTCCACGATCACGATATATATATAAAGCTCACCATTGATCGATCCTGTGATCCATGGCCATTGCCATGCATGTGGACAGCTTGACATCGGGTGTAGTATTCTCCCCCAGCGTCCCCAACACGCTGGGTAGATTCTGGACGCCGCGTCGCAGCATTGTGTAGGGAATACGATGCCATCCAAAGAGCCGAGCCTCCAGAATAGCCGAATTGATTGTCTCGATTTTTTCGTGATCCTCCTTTCTCCTGCCCAGGAGTTCCACCGTCAAATTTACCAATGTAGGGACCTTGCTGATCTTGCCACGGATGGATCGGGGGTGATTGTACGCCTGCACATGCCTACAAATGGTTTCTCTTGCGAGGGTAGAAACGTTCACCCCACAGAATTGAGCTGCGGAATCGTGAGACACTGCCCAGAAACATTGGTTGTCATGTCGTGCAAGAGCGAGAAAGATGCATGACAAACTGTATGAAAGGTTTTTAGTTACTCGCAGGGCAGTCGACGTACACGTCCCCTCGGTTACGGTTACAAGATCGCTAGAAGAGGCAGCGGCGATGTCGACAGAATAGGAAGGAGAGTAAATAGATTACGAGGACTAAATTCAGTCATCGTTCTTCAGCTCAGCCAAATTCATGATCATGATCAAAGGCCAAAAATCATGCCGGAATTTATTGGCTGCTCCGCACCATTACCGTATCCGTATTTTACGGTTACGGATATACGGAAACCGTACCGTAACCGTATGGCTCCTGGACAAGAACTTTACGGATACGGATACGGCGCGCCGTAAACCGTATGCACTCGTAAATTTACGGCCGTATACGGCCGTAATGGCAATCACCACTATTCGTGTCATTTTGATGATTGAACAGAGATTGAGCGTGTCATTCGCGGCCCGACTTGTCTCGGCAAGCATTCGGCTTGATTGTTACCATCAAGTGTGAGCGGGAACGTCGCCGATGGCAGCCCCAACGCGCCCAGCATTCCCATCAGCGCCATCAAAAGCGCCGGCCGGATCCCTCAAGCTGCCGCAGAAAATAAGAGAAAATGTTGGGATGCAAAGATTACACCACTCCTATACTATTATGCAATGGTACCGCATCACTCGGGAGCATCAGAAATCGCCACTGAATCATGCACCTACCCGGCCCAAATAATCAGGCGAGATAGCCGGGGAGACCAGCCGTGTCGGACGCAGGCCGAGGCGACAAAACGGTCGCCGCGGATGAGCTTCAGTTGTCGATGGACAGCAGCTTGAGCAGACGGTCAGCCTAAACGAAGAGCGAGTTGGAGAACACCCACAAGCACGGCATCTGCAGGCAGCTCGTAGTCGGAAGCGAGGCCGCGTTCAGCAATAGACGCGCTCCATTCAAGGTACGCGTCTGCCATGGGGTCCAGTTGCGCGGCGAATGCGTTGACTTGACGCTGCGTGCGATCCCTTCTCGAACGTCGGTCTCTGTCAGCGCGCCGGCCGTAGAGCTTGCTGAAGTGCCGAAATCAGCGCGTGTGTCGCTGCCGTCGGCGCGCCAAACTTACTGATAGTGTTTCTGTAGGCCTCTCAACAGCTCCTCATTCGCGCGCCTCAATTCTTCTTCAGCCAGGCCTTGGCGTTGCTGATGTCCGCAGCTGCTCGGCCATGCAGAACGTCGTCCCCGTAAGCGTCATCATGATCAAACGCGTCGGGAACATTGCGTAGCCGCTGTTCTGCTAGCTGCCGCTTCCGGGATAGATCTAAAGGTGAGTGAGATATGGAAAATAGTCTGAGAGCATTTTAGACGCACTTCAACGCCGCTCTGTTTCGCGCCGCGCCTCTTCTTCCTTGGCGGCAATTATTTGAGCGGTGGTCGGCGTTTTCTGCCTCTTGCTGGCGCGGCTCGGGATCCGTTCCGACATTGATCCTGCGCGATCAAGAGGTTGCGCTAACCCCACTACGCGAGCCGATTTGAAGCCAGTGCGAGAGAAGTAGCAGGTGAGCGTGAAACTGCGTGAAATGAATTGTGACTGAGATCACCTGACTCGTGTCACTCCCTCAACAAACCACCTACCAACGCGTACGCCAGCAGCTGCGTCCTTCGCACGTAAGTTGCTTCTTTTTACCTGGATTGACGATTTTCCGGCCGGCTGGTCTGCTTGCAGTGCCCATACCCGGAGCCCCTGCGGACCAACCGGTCAGAAGCCGTCACCAGACAAATGCCACCTACATGCAATTTCTGACGCGTCGTTCGCAGGCTCTAGTAATGCTGTGGCAACCCGGTTCTGCACGGAAGGCATTTTGTTCTTTTGGCGGCCCTTTTCTCCTCTGATAAAATTTCCAGACGCGAAGCGGCACCATCTTTGCCGCTTGGACCGCCGACATTGACTTTGCCCCGCTTCTCTCTCGCGCCGTCGCCGCGGAGAGCGATCAACAAGAGGATGCTGAATCAGATGACGAGCCTCTTGATGGGTTTGACGAGGAATGGAACCAAGTCGATGCGGAACGGCCGCTTGACCCGCTCAATCAAATCGACACAGAATGGCCACCTCCCGATCCCACGAACGACGTCGACGACCTGCCCGATCCAGTGCCGATTGGGAAGCGCAAGCTGGGGGCGATCTTTGAGGACGTCGTCCGCGCCGGCAAGCCACCCACCGGCGCCCACAGTCGCAGCCGAGCACGACGTCGACACCGGATCGCGAACGAGGGACACATCGTGCAGCCTTCTGTCAAGAAACGGGTTTTCTCGCAAGCGAAGCCGATCGCTGTGCCAACCTTCGACACCTCCACGCTCCCCACCGCCCACGGCGCATACGGCGGCAGGACCGAGCAACCAGGTGAAACGCGGGGCAGGAAAAAGAAGTGGACCGTGGCGGGGCTTATTGGGCTCGGCTTCCAGCTCATCCGCTGGGACGGCAGGTACGTTTAAGCCGCTTTCTTCCTCCTCCCGCGCCGAAACCCCCGTCCAGAACCCCTCACCCCCCTCGCTGATCGCTGCGGGCGGTTCTTCGCAGTGTTGGCAGGCCAGCCCGATGATGCATCCTACCCCGTCGCCGTCAAGGCCGCATACGAATTCATCAGCGACCAAGCCTCCACACCGGATTTTCCCGCGCCAATGCGTCGCCACCGACGCGGTCTCTTCGCCGCCATCAACGTCGGCTTGATATTCGGCAAGGGTTCTCTTGCTCCCTCTTGCCTCGATAATAAGCAGCACACGGGCCTCGCGGATCGACTCTGCGCAAATCCCCACATCATTCGGATGGCAAACTTTGCCAGTTGTGCGTGGCTTTTTCTCTCTTCAAACACTTGCTGAATCGACTTGCCAGTTGCTTTTGCGTTATGGGCGCCCAGGCTGCACGACCTCTACGTGGAGAACAACAAGCTCTTGCGCGAGCACTCTCCTGGCCTCCGCCGGCCTTTCCCGCAGTCAGCATTCGCTTGCGCCGCTTTCAACTTCGGCCCGCGCGTGTGCACCTTCAAACACCGAGACGTGTGCAACCTCCCATTCGGGTGGTGCGCGATCCAGTCCCTCGGCAATTTCGACGCAACAAAGGGCGGCCACTTGATTCTATGGGACGTGAAACTCATCGTTGAGTTCCCGGCCGGCGCACTCATCCTCCTCCCATCCGCTACGATTGCTCACTCGAATATCCCGGTTCAAGACGGCGAGGAGCGCATCTCATTTACGCAATTCACCGCCGGCGGACTGTTTCGCTACGTTGACAACGGCTTTCGGACGCAAGAGCAATTGGCGCAGGAGGACCCAGGGGAATATGCCCGGATGATGGAATTGAAGGGCTCGCGGTGGCAGAATGGGTTGAAGCTTTTTAGTACCGTCGAGGAGTTAGTGTAGATTAGAATCTCTTACATTTCGCGCCCATGTAGCTATAGCTGAATTGTCATTCTGTTGAGAACCAAGTCTACATAAGGGAGAGCGAGACATTTGTCTCGCGAACTGATCAAGCTCTCGTTCTTAACTTGCACTGCTGCTACTTGTCTCAAACTTTGGGGAACGCCAGTAGAGCACATTTGAGACGATTTGAGGCCATGTTATTTTTTGGGGTGGGTAAAATATTTCAATGGAGTGCAGTCCTCATACAAAAATTACCAGGCCTCGGATCCGGAGGTGAACTCTTTCAAAGCCAAATGACATAATCTGATTTTTGCAGGCATTTAGGAGGAGTGGGTCGATAGCTAGGAATAAAACGGTGTATGTATTCGATCGGGAACTGATATTACATTTGGAATCCGTTCCAAACTTAGCAGTGCCTCTCTCTCTGTGTTTTGATCATTCACCTCCACTCACCAATTTTCTGTTGCTCAACCTCAAGTACGGACTTCGAATATACCCTCGTCAATACTTCAACTAGCGGGATTCGAACCCGGTAGCAGATCGGAAGGGATGCTGTGGCAGGGACAGCGGTGTGGGGAGGGATGCAGACAGAGGTGAGGTCTGTTGCACAGGGCTCGGGGAAATGTGTGGTGCACGGCGAAGACGAGAAGGGCGGGAAATGACACTGTAGGCGGGGATGTAGGGCGTAGATGACGGGTGTGATGTGGCTTGCGGTGTCGATCACATGAATACAGCGGGTGAAGCAGGTGATGACGAATCAGGAAAGCTAAGTCTCCCGCGCTGCGCACTGGGTCCAGTTCGGTGCACTTATTAACCGGTGTTGAGCGGCTCGTTGTCCTGCGACGCAGGGACCGCGGCTCATGATTCTCGAGGTGGAACGGTGCAGAGGGCGTGCGTGCAACGGTGGTGGCGTCGCGGTGAAGAGTAGAGTGCGTCGGGGGTGGTGAGAGCGGATGGCCAGCGGCTCAAAAAAAAAGGGCAGCGGGGGGATCTACAGCTACGTGAATGTGGGCTAGTTGGCAATTTCACACCGTTGTTTGAGCATTCGTGCTCGGGTGCAGCTGCTGCATGCAGCGCGACGGAAGGTTGGCTCGCGCAGGGTGGGGTCTGAGAGATGGGCGTTGTGTGGTGAGACTGCCGACGCGGGCACGCGTCGGTGCAGCACTGGCGGTGTTGTGTGGTGAGGTGTGGCGTGTGTGCGGGCTGGTGCAAGCGGATGTGGCATACTTCGGGATGTATCGCGGGTGAGTGTGGACTGGTGGCGTGGGGTGCTTGTGTGGTACGAGTGGGGTCGAGGAGGCGCATGTAGAAGAGGGGGGTGGCAGCGGCGCGCGCGTTGATGGTGGAAGGAAGAGAGATGTCGTGGTAACGATGTGATGTGATGTCCGGTACTGCGATCGATGTCCATTGAATGGGTGAGCTCCTTCCCTGCGTGCGGGACAGGCGTAGAGGGGATTTTGAAGTTTTTGCTGTCGGCGCCGGGGTTGGACGTGGAGGCCTCAGCGATGGACTCGAGCCCCACGCGGACACCGCTCCCCAGGTTCGCGACGCTGCCTGAGCATTCCAGTGACCTCGTGCCCGTGCCGAAGAGGTTGCCGCCCCTGCTTGTACTCGTGCTGGTCCTTGCAGTGTAGTCAAAAAATCGAATCGGTGGCTGGCGCGGGGTGGGGTCGTCCGGGGGCAGGAGGCGCAGATGTTATGCGCGCGACGACAAGCTGCAGTTCGTCTGACCCTGCCTTGCGCGGCTTGGCGAAGATGAGCATGAGCGTCTCGAGGTTGTCGCTGTGGCCCAGCACGACCTTGATGCTCATGTCCGTCGCATTGGGCTCCACGCAGAATGTGTCCTCGAAGGGTGGCGGCGGGGTGCATGTTGAGCAGGATCGTGCGGCCTAAAAGATCGAGGTGCGGTGTCGCAGCAAGGTGGTGGTGGCGAGCCAACGCAGCGACGTGTGTGTGTACGGGACTTCAAGATGAGGTGGGGCATGCAGGCCTGAGGAAGAGGTTAGCCAGCGGGAAAAGAGATGTTGGGCGGGAAAGAAGGATGGGTTGATGTACCGTAATCGGCTGTCGGTGCTGACTGCTGGCGGCGGCCGTTGTTGTGGGGCGAGAGGTGTTTTAAATCCATGTGTTGAAACCTTTATCAGATCCCTGTCATCGGTGACGCCGTGCACGAATTTGTCCTCGGTGTCGCCCTTGTCCTCATCGTCTCCGTTCAAGCTGCTGATGTGGGTCCTGTCCTCCCAGTAACGATTGTCGTAAAAAGTGTCAAGGATTTTTTTTCAAAAACATGAAGGTTCGGAAGGAAAAGAGAAAGATACGGAAATGAAATAGGAAAGTCATAAAGCACTTTTACAATGGCAAATAAACCTCCGTTCTCACCCGCGCTTGGGATGAGAGGAAGAGAGACGTCGATATCATGGATGCTTGTGGATACAAAATGCGCGATCGAGGACGTGCGAGGTCCGTATTACGCCGCTTCCGAAGCATCTAGGTCTTCGGTGCGGAAACGACGAAGAAGGGCGGCAGTATGTGTGAACTAAGCGAAACTGGCACGTCAGGATGGTTGTCGTCACAGGACATTATCGCCCGAGAATACGACGCGTACGAAACCGCTGATGGTACGGATGATTTCATCCAAGCGGAGTGAGAGAACGAGGCCGGCGCCGATGTGCGCGACCTGGGCAAAACTGCCATCGCCGCGGGCAAGGCCGGTACGTCGATATAGAAAGAGCTTAGGAGAGGCTACAGTCGGTGTATCTTGGCATGCACCGCTGGTCCGGAGCGGCCAGTCAAATGAGAAATGCGAAAACGGCTGGCGCAGCTACACGTGCAACGCTGTCGTCCACACGAGACGGGCGAAATGAGTCGGAGTCCGGGCACAATTTATGCGAGGCTGTCATTTGAATTACGGGCTTCATAAACACAGCGGATGCGAACGATCTAGAGCCGATGCGCGTTGCCCATAATCGTACGAACATTCGTATGAGGCCGCCAAAACAGGCGGCTTGAAACATGAACGGAGAGGCACAGGTGCGGATTGCGGGGCGAGATGAAGCTGCCATCGCTACGCACGGTCATCGGAAACGAAATGATATCGCATGGGCTGCATGGAGCCTTCAAAGGAACACAAGTCTTGCGCATCCCGTGACGTGCTTCAAGACACCATCCAACGAACGATTTTCGGGGAACGCCATGCCACGCCATGCCGCGCAGCCTGTGCGAAGCCGCCGCTGAGCGGGCGGTCTTCGACGAAACGACAGGCCGGTACGCAGCCTGTGGGGAAGACACCATCGATCCGGTGATCTTCGACTGAGGATGAGTCCGCGGCAGTGTCGCGCGGCCTGTGCGAAGTCCTCATCAATACATGAGACTCGCGGGAGGAGGTGCCAGAGCCGTATCGAGAAGAAGAATCGCGAACAATCTTGAGGAAAGGATTTCTCGTTGCCTGTACAAGGGACGCGTTTTCCAGAAGCTAAAGCGGCTGGGAGTGTGTTCGACAGATTGGAATAAGACTTGTAGCGCGAGAGGTACAGAAAACTGAGAAGGAAATGTGAAGGAGGCTTTGGCTGCGAGACGTGTACGGACAGAGACGATGTCACGCTGCGTCACGCTCAGCCAAATCCTTGCAGTACTTTGCTTATCCTACGACAGCCTCAAGCTGTTCGTGCCTCACGTCAAGGTTATCTTGGAGCTTCGTTGGTTCAAGTTCAACTTGGTGTTGACAAGGTGTGAATAAATATGATTACAGGGACCTTGTGCGACATGAAATAGCTACTGAGACATCTTACATTAAAACCTGTTTACCGTAGCGGCCGCAATTTCGGCTGGACTGTTAGGCACCGGTACGGTTCTCTTAGCAGGCACCCGAGCAGCCGGATTCGCAATAAATTCAGGCTGCCCATCACCCATCCACTTTCCGGGTGTTTGCTTATTGCGAACTGCAACGTTATGGTATCGGACGACGGCCTCCTGCAGAGCTACCTCTAAAAAACCGTCACAATCATTTACGCTGCTAGGATTACTTCTCACCTCGGAAAGGATATGATTCTAGGGTCAATTTGCTATTCGGCTTGGGTGGTTGGCACTTGGGTTGCGGGGTGATAGCCAAGCACACCAAGCATCGGGGGTTCTCCCCTGTGTCCCTTGTGCGAATGACACAAGGTTGTCTTGCTCTTATACAGGTACCGCATGCCAACTTCTACAATCTGGTGAGTGAAAATGAAAGTCAAAACTTGTATGGATTACAAACCTTGGACTCTATCTTTCTCGATACCTAGACGATCCATGAGCATGATACGTGAATTTTCAGCTAGAAGCTTACCCCCTTAGTCTCTTGCGCCTTGGCGAATTCGTCAAGCTTATTCTCTGTATAAAACCTGATCCAGCTGATGCCTCCAGGTGCTGGGGACAACTTCAACTCTTCGGGGGACCCTGTGAAGTCCGGCCCGTCCCGTATGACATATGGTACTTGCGAGAATTGAAGTACTTGGAATGCCGCCTGGGGTGCATATTGGTGCGCGAATGAATGCTTGGCGGACTTGAGCGGACGAGACGGTCCGTCATCAAAGACAATTGGGAGGCGACGGGGGTGGAGCCGCGGACAATTGCGGCGTATCGGGTTGCTCGGGAAGATGCAAATATGTCGGATCCGGAGGTGGAAAATCTTGATCAAAGTCTGCGGGCTGGTCCAACTATGACCATGATGTCTGGCTCGAGATCCCAAGAACATGGACACTCACCCTCATGTCCTCCTCAAGGTCCTGCTGCGATAGTTCTCGCTCTTTTCCAGGACTCTGCTGAACATTAGGTTTAGACGATTGACTTCCAGATCTAGAACAGGGTACTCGCAACAGAGTGTGCATGCGCTCTCGTGCTCTCCGCCTCCAATTCTCTCCGGAGGTCTAAATCTGCGAATTTTCTGCATACCTGCGTGTGTGGACTTAACAAGTGGCTTCATAACTGGGAGATCATGAACACCTCACCTTCACGTTCACCAAGTCCTTTGTTGACGTGATTTTATCCATCGGAAAAAACGACTTCCAGAACAAGTTACTCACGTTAGAATGTGTTTTCGCACGCTCTTCTGCCAGTTCAGCCTGGACGGCTGTGATCACACTCTCAAGGGATGCGAGCTTTTCTGCAGATTGGTTTCTGAGCTAACAAGTCTAATGCATCAGACATCGCAACACGAGCGGAAGGATAATTACCGTGTCCATGCTGGCCTCAAGAGCGGCCATATCTTTTGCTCTCTTCTCTCTCTCTTTTTTGTTGCTCTCCATGTCCTTCATCCTCTGGAGTAGAAATAAGCAATCAACGGTGGCGTGGAGCTGGCACCTACCAGTACTTTCTCGTTCTCGAGGTCTACCTGGACACGACCAAGTTCCTTTTTTTGTTCCTCTTCTACCGCTACCGCTGTATTCCTTGCCAGTTCTGCAGAATCCCGCTCCACCTGTAAAGCTTTCTCCTGTCGTCATGAAGCATCAAAGACCATCGACTTCCAGGCCTAGGGGAATCACTCACTGCTTTAGTCGATTTGGCGCGCTCATCCGCCAGTTCGGCCTGGACCGTTCCAATCTCAAGGCGAAGGGATGCCAGCTGTTTTGCGGATCTTTCGTGAAGCTGATAACGCATCAGAAAATGAGAGAAAAAGAGAATGGTAATCGTCTCAACGTCGGCTTGGAAAGCAACTAAGTTTTTCGCATTTGCGTCCCGCTCTTGCCGAACGGACTCCAGCTCGGTGCAGGCGTGGGATAACCTGCTCTCCAAGTCGACCTGCTTGCTGCCTCCCTCCTGCTGCATCTTCTGGAGCTGGTCCCTTGTTGAGCAGACTTCCTGAAGATGTCCCTGCACCCGAGCTAGCTCAGCTTTGTAAGCGTTGACCTTGAACCGTGAAGCGTCAGAGGCCACAGGTCTAGACAATTCATGAGCCAGTAACAGCCTTACATCATCTTGGGCATGTTGATATTTTGCATGCGTGGTATTTAGGTCTTCCTGAATGTCTTCACGCTCCCGGCGCAACTGATCTAGCGCTGCGTTGGCTTGGGTCAACTTGTCTTGCAACTCGCTCCAGTCGTTGTCTCCGTCCTCCTTCGTCTGCTGAGGTTACCATAGGTGTAGCTTCAAGATCTGCAGAGTGAAAAGAGAACTCACCTGAAGGTTTCGCAAATGGGAGAGTTCACATTCACGCTCAGCCAACCTTAGCTGTAGTTCTGCTATTTGACTGATGGCCGCGCTTTGGGCCGAGCGAGCATTTTCGAGCTCTTGCTGCACACGACCCAACTCGGCTCGGCTTTCGTCCAGCTTCATTTCGACAGTCACCGTGTGCGCATATGTTGAACGTTGTTTCAGAATCTTGGTGGTCCAGGATTCGAACTTCTGTAGGTCAGTGGTAATACTTTCGGCATCATGCCCGTACGGATCCGAGAACTCCAGGTAGAACTGGCAATCGGGTATGCCCTCGACAATAAGTTGAGCGCAAAGGATGTTACACGCCAACTGCGAGTAGGCGTTATCGAAGGAGGGGAGGGGACTGTTGTGCTTCAGCAACTCCCGCAAAGCATGCAGTAGTTTGGGTATCTCTTCTCTATATCCAAAACATTTCCACTCCCGTAAATGTTGCTTTTTCAGCTGCAAAATCTCTTTCTCAGACTCGGCGCTTCGTGGTCCTCTTTGGAGTTTCTCCAACTGTTGTTCAGTCTTGAGGACCGAGAAAGGTGGTCCCCGAAGATGAAGACAGCTGGAGGCAAGGGCAAAACGGGTGGCGAAAGGCAAAGTTGAAGCTGTCATCGAAATTAGGACGGGAGGAATGTGGCGGTGGAAGGACTGGCATGTGTGATCAATGCTGAATTTGGACTTCTCGGGATTTGCCGCCACATCAGCAATTTGACAGATTAATTGTTCCGCCTTCGGCACTGTCTCGCTTGTAAATCCTTGTTGACAATCGGCGAGCTCTGAAGCCACATGGTTTGTCCACTTGCATGTCGGCTTGTATGGTCTGAGGACATAAGACGTAACGGTATTTGTTTTTTGTACAGTTGGTTACATGTACGTTTCGTTTCAACCAAGTACTTTATGATTTCACTAGAAGAGATCAACATTTACAGGCCTAGGACGATATATACTGCATTTATTCGAATTCATCATGGTCAAGATGGAAGCATTGGTCCCAGAGCGCCTCCTCGTCTTCTGACAGTTTGGCAGAGGTTCCTGCTTCGAGATTGGGGGTGTTCGTCGCAACAGGAAGCGGTTCTGTCAGGCCTAGGGCCTCAATTTCTGAGGCCCAACTGCCGGATTTTCCATCATCCCCAGCCGCAATATATTGCAGATCTTGGATGGGCTCAGTTGGCCCCGGTACGTACGGGTAGGACTTCAAATCCAGGATCGCCAGGTTGATGGTACCCGACGGAATAGGCGCCTCCAACCATGGCTGCGCTGCTAATTCCAGATGACCTAGAATATTAATATACTCATGAGGAAAGTGCATGTGGAACCATTTCAAATGTACACACCTGGGCGGCTTTCGCCAATACGTTCTCTTTGATCCTTATTTGGAACACCATGAGCACCGAACAGTCCATTTGTACAGGTGTAGTTGCCGAGCGAAGGGTGTGTCGGGAAAGCAGCTGCAGCATGAACCGTAGGTGTGGGTCCTGAAGCACGATGGTGAGTGGAGTCCGAAACGGCTTCATTTGATCAGTAGGTCTTTCCAAATCGTCTGAAAACATACCACGGCTTAGTTGTGGAGTTGAAGCACCCATCGCTTTAGCTTTCAGGTTGAAGAACGATTCAAAGACAAACTCCTTGGGACACCAAAATTGGGGGTCCAAAATTCGGGCCAGGAAAGTGGCCAATGCTTCTTCCGCGCATGCAATGGAATCAATTCCTTTCCATAGCGATTCGAGCAAAGCTTTTTCGCATTTACGAAGGGTGGGAGGCTTTCTCCCTAGGAATAGATGGGCCTGGACAAACAAATTAATGAAGTTTGTCATTATAATTGCAAAGTTGGCGTGACAAACCTTGATGAGCTGGATTTCCCCGATCATGAAGCTTTTGTCCAGAGAAATGGGCAACATTGCTAACAGCGGAGAAATAAATAAGCAAAGCTTGAGTGGACTGAAGGCGAAATCATTCTTGAGAATCTAATCCCTTTAGAATATATATACGTACTAGCCACGGTCATGTGATCGAGAGAAATTCCCCTGTCATGATGTGACTGTTTCGAAAGCGTGGTTCGAATTCACGTCGATCGGACACAACGTACCTGGTGATAATGGGCGATTGCCATACTCACGGACACCCAATTTTTCAAAATGCAGGCCCGTTTATGAGGTGAGCACTTAGCCGCATTTTCTAAAACTGCTGGCCAGTCTGCTAGCCGCTGTAGCAGCTGGAACGACATGAGTTCGTACTCGAGACCTCCAGCGATCGTGAGCTGCAATACTCACATACTTCATTTTCCCTTCTAGCTCTGAATCCATCCCCGGCCTGCCTTGGGGAAACCCTTGCTCGAGAATGGGGCTTCCCAACATCTCCGCATGGAGCTGAAGGAGAAGGAGGCCGAAGACTGAGTCATCGGGAGGAAGAGACTTTCCTCGTGCGTCCGACTTTTCATCGAACCCGAAGAACACCCGGGCAAATTTTTGCGTTGCGGACCCGATAGACGAAAGGTGGAGGTTTGTTGTCACTGCAACACTCCTCAAAAGATCCTGCAGCACATCAAGATTTTCCGACGTGTAAAAAGTCCCAAATCCTCACGTGGAAGCGGATCCCGGTTGGAATGTCCTTCATGAAAGGCGGGGGGTGCGTGTCCCACTGTCTCCATGTCTCATCCCTCATTTCAGCAATCAACCAAGGAAGACTGAAAACCAAGGGAGAGTTGGTGATCCGTTGCTGGAGCTCAGCGGCCAAACTGGAACGTTGAGGATAATTAATTTCTGTACCTGCGTTAATGACCTTGATATTATAACGAGAGATTAAAAAACCACCGAACGAGCTGTTGTGCGATTTCTTTTCGTACGGCTTATATCCCGAATCTGAAGGCCTAGAAGGGTTGTTATTCAGATCTGCACATGTGTTGAGGATAACCAGCAACCAGAAAAACCATGCAGTAATTACGATAGGATCGCGATCGTGTTGCCCTTGAACTGATAAGTTTCAGCCGATAGGAGGAAGATATCGATGTATTCGAATTCTTCGGCATTGTATTCGATAGGCTTTAGCTTTGCAATTGAGCGCTAGCTATATAGCTGGCAGGGCGCACAATCGAAGATATGGTTGGGCACGCGTCAACGTAGAAGTTATATGACCATCCACGTGTTGGACCTAGAATATACTTGGTCATGGCGAATTCGGCTGACTTGAATGTTAATGGACATGTACAGCACCATGCACAAGTCGTGTTCGCGGACGCTTTATGATACGGGCAGGTCCTGTCGTTTGAATCTCCGGAATGATTCAGCATTCATGATCAGCTGCAGCTTTGAATTCTGTGTCCTACGTTAACAACGTACTGGCAATGGAGCGTAGTGGAGTAAAGTCATATTTTTTTTACGGATTTAAATTTAGAGCCTCGCGCCGACCAGGATGTACGTCGGAATTCAATAAGCAATTGAGAGGTTCGCATGTGTGCCACCGGCAGCTGTTAGCTCCGGTACACGATATCTCGAGCGCGACAGCTTGAGAATATTCATATTAATCTATAGTCTGTCCTGAGGACACAGGAGCCGAGGCAGATCATTGGGTTGTGAGGCGGCCATGGCTAGATCTAGAGGGACAAGCTACAAGTTATAGCGTCTGTCGGGGATCCGGAGAATCTAAATATATAAGCCAGGGAGCAATAATAACTGTGGTGGTCGAGGTGACGGCCGAAAAGATCAAGGTGATCCGAGATTGATGGCCCATCACATCTCCATCACCTTGGGTTCCTCGATCGCCATGGCTAGGCAGCATGCATATGGGCACGAATTCGAAGCCACTTCAACACGTACATGTACATGTCTAGATCTCACACTCCCTGAGTGATGACAACTTTCTACACCGCACGTGACATATGGATGAATTTCCAGAGCTTGTTAGTGGATTGAGGTCGGACGGTGCACTGCCTTCGCTGACCGAGGCTTAGGTGCACCAATCTTCACAATTTGGGAGTAAATAATGGGTAAATGGCATGATTTGAGTTGTGATTGGCTTTATAGTCCGCGCCTCATGTTGATGCTCCCAGATTAGTTTAAAAACCAGGGTCTCATGAAATCACTTCGAAATCGCTGCAGCTGATTTTTGCATCCACCATGGCTATTCTGCGTGTCAATCCTCGCGGAAAAGTTTGCGAAGTACGTTTCTCCAAACAAGGCCATTGCCAAGCTGTTTCATCCCTGGATTAGGTCCACCAGACTCGCGCAAGGGCCTATACCTACGCTCACATACGTGCCAAAATCATCGACATACCAACCCGAATTCCAAAAGACATAGTAAACAACACGCCGGCCGCTAACATCGGCCTAACTCATATCCAAGATCGGCTGCGTAAGCTGCCATTCCTCAAGATTGAATCCATCTTCACCAGAGCCGCGGGGTCCGATATCCATGACATGGTGGTTGAGGTAGATCGGGACCGATTCCTTGTCTCGGGATACTACAGTTCCACCGCACCTGTGAATGGTGCACTCAAAGAGGTTGCCCCGGGCTTCAACTGGCAGGGAGAGGTCATCGTGGTCGCGTTGGGGCGTGTAGTGCCCTACTTGAGGAATATCAAGGCCACATACGCTTTGATTGCGTTAAACAGGTTAATCCTCACGGTTTTTCTCCTTCGGTGTCGCTCAGGCTCCAGTTCCAGGTTCATGGGAGCTTACCTCGAGCACGTTCATACAAAAGCCTCGATCCCTGTCGCTATCTCGTAAATGGGGCGGAGCCGAATATCGTTGTATTGACGGAGAGTATATCAGAGGCAAATTTGTACCGTCGTGAGTTCCTCATATAAGTCGGAAGCACGTAAGGTGCCAAAACGGGTTAGATACTTACCATATCCGGGTCGTGCGCAAAAACATCATGGTCCAACGTAAGCGCTTGATGACACATATCCTCGTGCTGTGAGGCGCACTGCCACATCTGTTAGTGTACTTATATATGCCCAGGATTTTCGGATAAGTAGGTGGAGGGCTTTAAATTTGGGTCGAGCAGATAGATCTAGATCTGGAACTCAAGAGCTCCTGGCCTTGGATGCTTGTGGCCATTTAAAGCGTAAGTCGACATTCAGGAGAATACGATGTATCATGTATGATAGGCCCTCATGATCAAAACGTTCCAAAAACAATTAGTTCGAGGAATCGTTTCGGGATACTTTTGGTTTCTGCGCTCCCCAACTAACGGTAAACCCAATTTTCAATATTGATTGAGTTGATAGGTTTCAGAAAATTAAAGGATCTAGTAACGGTTTCCAGTCTCCCGGTCCCCGGGTCCGAATTCGAAGGTGATTCCCCAGACCCCCAAACCAATTGTTTTGGCGAGATTTTCGGATGTCCTCATCCAACGAATGGTGAATTTCCTCGAGCGAGTATTCGGCCTGAGTCGAATAACCTAGGCCTGCCGGCCCACCCGGAATCCGGTCAAGCGAGTGGGATCCGGAGTCGGTGATCATGATCCATGACAGTCCGGATCCATCGCTCTAGATCTTTCGAATATTAATTCTCATGATCATGAAATTTGCTCTCATGGAATATTCCGGATCCAGAATTAAAAAATCAAATACATGTACATGTACACGAGCTGGCTACGAATTCGGATTTGATTTTGCATATCGGGACAGTATTGATTTAATTATTAATTGACTAGTTCTGGTGGACAAGAATTTAAAGAATCCAGTTTGGAGTAAGATCAGCGCGGAGAGTAAGATGACGCTTTGTTATACTTGGATGATTGACTCCAGGCTTCTGCCAGGTGGAGGTAACGTTCAGCCACTCGTCTACATCGCTGTAGTATACCCAAATCTGCGGCGCATCCGGATGGTTGGTGTTGATGTGCATGAACACATCGCCTGACTTTGCTTCGGATATCTTTGGAGGTTGATCGACGTTTTGAGTTGACTCGGACATATGCCAAGTGAACTTCCCGCTGCCTGGTCGGTTGTTGAATGACCTGATCTCGGTATGGATATCCATCGGAGGTAATGGGCTGAGAGCCGCGTGAGGTCGTTCGTCCGGCGTGGCAGCGGAAAGCGACGGACCAGCCACCGCATGCAGAGAGTCATCGGCGTTTGAAACAGTTCTGGGTGGCGTGATGACGGTCGAGTGCGGGAAGGTCCTTGCCCTTTCGTGCGCGGGCGGTCGAGAACCTAGCTGTAGGCCTAGGGCGTGTGGACTTGGTTAGACCCCTGTTCGTAATTTCAAGTTGCTATCGCTGTAAATGCCGGAAACAACGTACAGTCCAACTTGAAGACCATACAGCGATAAAACGCGATCTGTCGCTCGTTGCTCATGATCATGGCCGTCGAGAACAGCTCTTATTATCCCGACAGCGTTGGGGAATTCCACAGCCATCCCAATCATCTCGGCATACCGGTCGATCTGGGCGGTGTCCAGCACTGTAGCCAGTATATCTTCGAGAATGACCTCGTGTTCGCGATCCGATCCTATCCGTGAGCGGTGCGACTCTGAAGACTGCCTGCTGTACATGTGAGGCAGAGGTTGCGGCAATTACTCAGTACTCTAGCTCTAATAGAGTGGAGTATATCATACACTTCGGTCGGTTCTCTGAAAGTTCGGTGAGTCGTATCCCGGCGATAGAAAATTTAGAGTATCACGTCTTTACGCGAATAGTTCGCTCTTCCGGCTGTTTCGAGAGCGCCATCGCAGGGTTGGGGAACCGCGTGCTGCGAGGCTATGATCATGAAGTGTGAGTATTGAATGCTGTAGGTTTTGTAAGCACTTACATCCACATAGCTTGACGGATCGGCCAGTGGTCTTCTCCCTTTGGGAAGCTCGATGACTGTAACAGGACGGGCGAACAAAGAGGTTAGGAGCGACATGGATGGATTGAGGTCACAATTGACAGTATCCTGAAGGGCTAGATTTATAGCTAGTTGCTACGGTACCGTTACTGGTATTTATAATTATCTTCTCGGTACGCATGTTGATGATCAACAATATGGAACGCACGTGAGCAGCTGGAATGGACCTGGACCTAGGCCTACGTATACACACGTACACGTACAAGGAAATTCGCGATTAAAGGAAAAATTTGAGATGACGAAGATTAATATCGGGTTCTACATCAGTAACTAGTCTCGTTCCCAGACGTTATAAGGGCAGTCCAAAACGGGATGTCGAGATGTCGCCGAGGCAGTTTTGATGGTAAAATTTGATCGCGGGAGACTGCCCTATAACGTCTGGTGCACTTTGGTCGGCAAGGTTGCGCTTGCCTGCCGCGGGCCGGCTCATTTTGGCAGGCAAGCGCAAGCCCCGCGGTCAAAATGCACCAGATCTTCACGGGTTGATGTGCGCTGTGATCTTTTGATCGCAGTGCCCAAGTTAACCCCGTGAAGATCTGGAGCCGAGATTACTAGATCTAGATCTGTTCACCACAGGTTTCGACCTAATTCAGTCATTCATGTGGCGGTGCCGACCTGACCTATTCAGGAAACGCCGGATCTAGATTTATATTAAAATCGAGTTTATTATACAATACTAGTATTGGCCATGGCCCTCTGGGCATTCCTGGACCCACCTGTGTGGGATATTTCTGTGAGCTACAAACACACCCAATTCCAAATGGCCAGATAGGCATGGACGAGTTACAGATTTGTTGACGTACTCGAACTTCCAGGAAAAGGTGCCCTATAACAAATGGAAGCAATAGAAATATACCGCGGCTCAAAGATTCGCTCAGACGATGTGCTTGCGCATGCACGTCGACCAGCTCACACTGAGCCTGGCAGATTGTTCATGATCAATTGGGTTCACCGTATACGTAGGAGATTGTTAATTCAGGATCATAAAATCAATCAATTCATCACCGATTGTAAGAACTTGTGATAGCCGAACTATTTTCCTCTTGGCAGGGTTTAATTCTCAGATCTCGTTCGTACCTCAATTGGAAGTCCTAGAATCCCAGGACATTGATGCAAAAGAAACTGACTATTCCTCGTATTCTCAATCCTCTGGATCCATGGCTAACGGTGCGCCGACGGAAAGTGAAGCAACCCGTTCCGCCGCCTATGATCATACGCTGGATCAGCTACACGTTGGAAAACTTTGAAGAAGACGAACCACACTGGACGTATCCCACGCAGCAATAATTGGTGCCGTTGTCTCGGTCGTAGGCCCATGTGCTTGGCCATCGACCGCCCTGCTCGCCGCAGCATCGACAGTCAGTGGCACAGCCGGCTTGCCGCAGGAGCAGGGTCTTGGATCGGAGCATGCTCTTTGATCTCGCTGGTTGTAACCGCCGTTGCATCGACAGTCACTGGTACAGCTGACTCGGCCGCAGAACCACGGACTTGAACTTCCGGCTAAGATCTCACTGCATCAGCCTCATGGAAGCACAATTCGGAGGATACGAACCACGTGGCTAGCAGCGACATTCACTGTTACCTCAACCGTCTTGGTCACAGCGTAAGTGTCAACAAATCTTTTTGTTCCTGGAAACAGATTCCCGGGAGGACTCGGAAACCACTTTCCTGTGGGCCATGCTTGGTCATTGCCGCTGTACCGCAGAGCGAATGCCGAGAGGAGTCCACCTGCCAGAGTGGCTAGGGTGAGCTTGCGCCACGGACGTTGCCCCTGATCAATGAACTTCACTTGGCTGTACCCCGTCATAAAAGTCGGGAACTCACCGCGACGGCGTTCGAACCGACCCATATGGTAACGAAACACTCTTCGTCAGCGTCAGAGACACCAGTGGCCAGTAAATGGCCACGGCCAGCGTGATGATAGGCCTGGCATTGGAAAGTCAGATCCAAATTTACGAATCGGATGAATACTCAGACCAGCGCCTGTACGGGGTCCCCTGTTTAAGATTCCAATCAACAAGTAAGTGATCTTTCAAGCTTTATTTAATTAACTCACCACTGGGATGGCTCAGAATTTGGATTTCATCGTCCAAATCATTGGAGATCCGAACCTCTCCCGTTTCAGATCCTACAACGACGGTGTTTTTGTTGATGTAAATGATGGGTAAAATGAGTGCGGCGGGGAGAGTCTCCTCTTGGGATGCAGATCCGGATAGACTTGTAACGGCGCGAGGTGACGTTGAGACCGGTCTGCCGTCTGATTCTAAATCGTGCCATCTGATCCCGTTGAATCGAGCAGCGGAGACGAGGACCCGGGAGTTCAACGCCGAACTCACGCTGCCAAATCAAGTTCATACAGAGTAATAGATTTAGAGACAGTTCCTTTTGAGACTCACACGACGCCCTCTGTGTTGAGCTGCCAAAGTACCTGGGCCTCATTCCCGACTGCCAGATGCTCGAGATCGAATGCGCTGAAACGTGTTGAACCGTTAGCTTTCATTGGGCATATCGCGAACCCACGTACTAGATCCCAGAGTGCATAAAACTCGCTATCATAATTTTCTTAGAGAAGAAATTCACAGCAACTGCGATATCCTTTTCTGGATTGGAACGCTTTTCTGCATTAGGACGCGAAGTGCAGAAGACTGCTGGGCTAGCGGCCTCAGCTATATCCGAATCAATCAGTAGTTCCTTGTTTCCTTTTCGAAAACATACAAGACGATTTACTCTTGAAAACTTCCACCTTGTTCGAGAAACCAACGGCAAGGAGTCTGCCATTCTTTTCGTACCCTAATGTTTCCACGACGCCTCTAACGTTGAACCCAATCGGCGTAGTCTGTTGAGGTGCCATCAACACAATCAATCGAGAGTATCAGTGTACCTACGTCCAAATTGACCACATTCACGACACCGCTCCTTCCACCGCAGGTGAAAGTTTTGGGCGCTTTAGGGTCCCACGCAAGGGCCCTGACTGGTGCGTCAGCCATGTAATGACGCACTATGCCCCAGGAGCGCGTCTCGAACACGAAGACCTTGCTGTCCCGGCCACCAGTTGCCAGATATTCGCCGTCGTGTGAGAAGGAGATGCAGTCAACTGAACCTTTGTGAGCTCTTAGCTCTTTGAATGGCTTGAAGCTTGGAAAGGGTTGGGTGGCCATGGTAGAGATAAGAACCCGCGTCCGGGAATATTCGATTTCGAGGTGAATATATATGCGTCGAAATCTACACGTGTGTATCGCAACAATTCCTACCACACGTGATCACAAGAATCGCCTCGATCATGAATAGATCTGGGCCTGGATCCAGAAGCATGATGTTGATATTGCAAGAATTGCTTCAAAGCAAGTCAGCGTCCAACTCGCGACCCGCGTGGACGACTGCGGCGCAAGGCGGTGCGGTTGGTATAATGAATGAAGTATCCTCCTCTGCTGTTTGTCCACGAGACACTGTCCGAGGGGTATAAAATACACTCCACATCAAAGATTCGACTCGTGTCCGAAGGCTGAAAGTGGATCAGCGAAAGACCTCCGCGCAAGAGAACTAGCCATGCATTCCGTTTGCTAAAGCACGAGGCTCTGAAGCACTCGAGTGAGATGACAATTGCGCCTTCTTTGAGATGGACAAGCTTGAGACGCAAATTTTCATTGACTGAGCGTAGATATTTTCAGCGGCAGCAAAACAAAGGAGGTAACTCACGTTGCGAGCTGAATATTTCGTTGTTGATAAGCACAACGTCGGCCAGAGGTATTAATTCGGTCACTCTGGCGCTCTGCAACATATCACCCTCCTCGAGCTCAATGTCACCAATCTTGAGCCCCCACAAGAGACAGCGGGTTCGTAAATTGGTTACCATTTCCTTCGCGATTCTCGCCCGCGTCGCGTCCAGCTCGATGCCATACGCACGGCAACCTGCTTGTAGGCTGGCCTGCACGACAACGTTGCCAATGCCGCTCCCAAGATCTATAAATAACGAGTTTTCTCGGAGTTTGGTACGCCTCAAGATACCGTGAACCAGGGGTGGAAGGAGCTCGCCATAAACTTTGTCTGACCAGGGTTTGGCCTCAGAGAGCTGAGCAGCTGAGTGCCCTACGCTCCGCTGCCTGGTCTCATCAAGAACTTGGAACAGCACCGCGTCGGGGATTCCAGTCTTCGTCCACGAACTTACAACCTGTTTGAGTGGATTTCCCAAGGTGTCCGGTGGCCATGGATATTTTATATCCCTCAAGATCGTATTGATGTCAGTTACCGCTTTGAAGAAAGCAGGTCCGTCGTGTGCGAATATCGCTCGACGGACATATACGAGCTCGGGGCAGTCCTCCCCAAGAACATGATCAGGAGTTCCTGGCATTGGCCCAATCCGAGCTCGTTGCGAGGGATTCAGAAAGCCTGGAGAGGATCAGCGAGAACATTTGAAAATAAATTTGACGCACAGGTTATGATTGTCTTCAGGACGCTCTCGAGGTGCGCTATTGGATTATAGTGGGATTCGTAAACGGGTTCCAACAGCACAAATCTAGTCATGAACAACTCTCGTTAGCATGAGCTTGTCTGGATCAGGAAAGACGTGCTCCTCGGACGCATCCGTATTGGGATATTCGACCTGTACAAAGGGGTAATTCAGGAGGTGACAATCGAAGCTGGTGTCATCCGGGTTGTTCTTATTTCGAAAGTCTGCGAGTTGTGTCCTAATCAGCGCTCCTCACGATCACAGATTTTTGACACGAACACGCTGAGTATGAGGAAAGCTCGCGAAGAACTGTGGCTTGCGAGCTCTGAGCGGAATGGGCCGATCCATCCTCGCCCAGGAAGTAGTCGTGATGGAAATCTGGCTCCAGAGGCGTTGTGTCCAGATATTGAGCTAGACCAAAAAACCCGCTTGTTTTCAGTTTTTTGGGGTTGGAACCACTGTGCGTTCGAAATCAGGTCAGCATTTGGATTTGGGCGCTTCCAAGGATTGGGTGGATTGGGACAAGAGGATGAAGCTCGCAACAAAGACATCGATGCTGTCGTGTCGTCAATCACTGGCATCAATCAGTGGCAGTGCGAGCTCAAGCGCTCAAGGACGAACCTTCAGTTGCAGGATGACGGCGACTTGCTCCATTTCTGGATCCGACTTGTCGATGGCGAATCCCAATGAGATCAATCCGTTCGCAACTCCTGGGCCATGGATTCACCCTTTTACTGCTGCCCTTGGGCACCAAAATCGACACCGTCGTCCCACGGAAGATCACCTATCCCAGATAATTTACGGCGAAGGCCTTGGTGCCACACTTCCGCAGTGCCGTGCTCTCGTCAAGTCGGTCCTAAAACATGCGCGTGATTCCTTCACAATAGCAAATAGCCTGGACCGCGAACGTGTGGCTTTCCACCTCAAGCTCAGGCCAATAGAAGGTCTCGGTGTCGGAAACAACCAAACTCGAGAGGTGATCAAGAACTTTCTCCCTGCTGCTGGTCTTCGACGCAATTCTACATGCAAGCGAACCAACCCCGACTCGTGTAGCGGTGTTAGTTCCACGAGAACCGACGCGGCCGACAAACGAACGCACTTACCGGGAGGTAGTTAGTCCCAGTTTTGTGATCAGCTGCAAATTTCTGACGAGGGTGATGGATCCCTCAGCATTTCAGAATGCGGAGAAGCTGGACGGAGGTCTTAAAGAAGGGCCACGAGATCTATGTCAAGTCGGGCAATCTACAAACCACCCAGCAGTCCATGCCAGATCATGAACCTGAAGAACTGGCGAAGCATATCCAGTCCGCGCTCATACCCCCGAAGATACAGGAATCGAAGCCCGAGACAAACTTGCGAAATGCTACATTAATTTTGAGGGTAATGTTGGAGGTACGTTCATTGCGGTTTTGAAATTTCGGTTCGTCGGGCTTCCTGTTCTTTCATAGGGTTATTCGAGGTTGGAAGATGTTCTCAAGCGTCAGTTGAGGTACTGAATATTCATGTGCGCGCAGCTTGACACTAATCATATTATAGCCAGCAAGAAAAAGAGATCTCACTTGCAGCCCCTCTTGCGGTCGCTGTGACTGTCTCACCAATCTTCCTAATGCTTGACGTGAGCTATTCGTCACCGAATTACTATCGAGGGACCGCCACATTCGATGTTCGTCTTCTATTCCTTGATTAAAAGATGAGCATGACGTGTTTGGTGACAAGATATGGCTAGCGGGCGGCAATGCGCACCATGTAGATCCTGAGCATCCGCTCAACAAAATCAACAAAATACTTTGGAAACAGCTTTTGTTCGCTGCGGCTCGCAAGATCGAGCCGCAAGAGATTCGACGCTCGTTTTTCCAGGATCCTTATGTTCGAGAAATCGTTACAGGAGGTTGTGCTCCGCAGTATATGCAGGCTTTGGGTGAGTCCACGGCCACCCGCTATCCTTAGACGTTATTGATCATTCGGGGAAAGAATATGCGTCGGATACCGAAGGCGACAACAGAAATGGGGAGATGCGGAGATCCAAGGGTCAAGGTCAGAATGCGTCGAGGAACATGCCCTCGAGTTCGACCAGATTGGTCGACCAGTCCATGAGCAGCGACTCGACCATGAACAATCGCGGTACGGGTTTATGTGTCCATGTGGGGCCGGGCAACCATGTGGGACCAAGCAGGTTGCACGTGGCCGTGAGTAGATCTCGTCATGATCATTATTACTCGGCTTATAATTACCGACATGACCATGTTGTGGATCAGGACCAAATGCTAGTGCGCGTGAGTGCTCGCATTCATTTCCATGCATGCGGATGCCTTCAATTATGACATGTACATGTACAGCTTCAACATGACATCAGCTTACACATATACGTTCCCGGCGAAGTAGCAGGGGAATACGACAAGCGGGAGTATTTGTTCAGCGCCGCCCATGTCCATGTAAGCCCTAATACCGACTGTATAGTGATTCGGTGTAACTATTGGTTAGGCACGAATAATTCTTGCCCTTAAAACAGAGCTCCCACTTTTCTTGAGTGCTAGTGCTCGGGATCCAAATCTTGCTATCCGGCCCTCAGCAGTCCACAGCCTGTTCTTTGTCTGCACGCGCGACGAGTGGTACTCGCTTACAGCTCGCACTCAATATCTCCTTCCTCGTCATCGATGCGTGCTCATGTTGGGGATCGGGGCCGAACCGCCCCCTTGTTTTGACGAGAGCACGCTGAGTCGTGTCTGTGATCCTTGTCATTTGCCTCGAAAGGATATTCACACTCGCTATCCTCTGTCAAACCAATACATTCCTCTCCCTCCAGGATTGGCGTAGGCCTGTCAATTAAATTCCCACGAATATGTTGACATTCTTTTTCTATTAGTTCCTTTTCATCCGCCGAGCAAGCCATAACGCATTTACGGTACTGTCCCGACTTGAAGTTGCCCGCTATGCAAATTCCACAAATGGATATGCGCTGGGGCTATATTGCGACCAGGATGACCAGTTCTCCCATTCAAATGGACTGTTTTGCCACGGTTATGACTGTGCTCACCGGTGCAAAGCTGCTGGGAATCGCCGTCCCACTGCATGAGGACGGCCTGGGCTCAAGTGAGGCCCTTAACATAACCCACACTGACGAAGGTATCCGATGGGAGTTCGTGTTGCTGCTCCCAAACATGGCACTGTCCGTCCTCTCAAACCAATGCGCTAGTTTTTTTCATGTTGACACTAATGTTGCTAGATTCATCAGACATGGAACGCGATACTTTAGTATCGCCTTGGAGGACACCGTTGCGTTTGGTGTTCACACCATTCACGCTGCCCAAGCATTGGCGGCGGTCCAGGCCGTGCTCCATCAAATAGTCACCGAGTCAAACGCATCAAGCCTGGATTCTGCTCGGCGGCTGCTTGTCCGGCTATTCATTTTTTGGGTTGAAAAAATTATACAGGGTGCGGTTTCCTAAGCGTAGGATATTCATTTTCCTGATTGACCCTGATGTTCTGCCAGGTGCCTCGATCAACCAGAACCATTTCCCTGATCTAGCAACAACGCAGGGTCTGTTGGAATTGCTTTGCCTACAGAGTTATATTATGTTATACCCGGCTTTGTGTCAACCTCTTGCTCTCGGCATGTCACAAGATCAACGTACCGAGTACCTTACTGGAGTATCATCCTCCCTCAAGCTCGCAAGGCACATGGAAACGCACTTCAAGCTTCTGAGCATCCAACTGGGTGGCACCTTGACATTCCAAGGGATCGTCAATGTATTCACTATTCCAAACTGGCGACGCGCTTTGTTCATGTTCATACAGGATACCATAATCCACATGGCTTGCTGCCTGTCCCGTTACAAGAAAGCCTGGTGCTCCAGATCCGACCATCATGGTCAACGGCACGGAGAAATTCGGTGGACCCCCGCGACTGTTGATGAGCAGCTCCGTCATGCGCTCCAGATGTACGGCGAGATGGTTGGAATCGAGAATCCTGAGCGCATGGTGACCCGGTTTGACGAAGGACTCCGGTCGGATGATAAATACAGTCATATCCTCCCTTGGGATGCAGAGATGGAAACGGGGAGTCAAAGGTTCTTTCCCGACTCTTGTTCCCAGCGGAGTACCTTCGTAGTGAATTCGGAATCTTAGCTGATCATGATATTTTTCATCAAATGAGACGAACGCGAGCGTGTCCGGGTCACTTTCTTGCTCTAGATCTGCTCGCGGCCATGGTCGCAATATGTGCTCCTTTTCTTTGGCATTTTTAAATTTTTGTCTCATCATTCAACTTCACGGCATTCATACCGCCCATACACGCGCATAGCACCCATCTGGGAAAACATCTCTAGCAGAAAGGAATGAGTGACCGGAAGCACGACAGAACAAGGGCATGATTTCTTAGAACACGACGAGAAAAACATTGGCACACTACTTACAGTTATAAGCCTTCGAAACAGTACGACCTCAGTAGCTGAGGTGTGCACTGCCTCAGGTTCGGGTCACGTGGCCCCGCCTGTACTTGAGTTACGAGTACTGTACCATTTCGACCGTAGGTTCAGCGATTTGCAAATTTTTAAAGGCGATTTTTGCATACATCAAAAAAAAGTCCAATGTGACCTGTGACTGAACCTACGGTCGAAATTTCGATATTAATATGGTACAGTATATATATATATATGGACAGAACTTCCTCATGCAACGGATTTCCCCGAGTGTTCAGCACGAGCTTCGAATTCTGCAATGTACACAGGCCAAGGTCATGCATCGTGGCAGTGGCAACCTCTCACACGTCTACTGTTTTTTCGCTCAAGTCCAAGTTGTGCTGCTTGATTTTCAGTAACTCCACTCTGTTCATGAAATTCGTTTAGTTTGCTGATTAGATTTTTTCCCTCCACAGCCAAGTCTTATCAAGCACCCTGCCTGTCATGCTCAGTTCAATGGCGGCCGATCGCGCGCGATCCTGTCTTTGGACACGGCGATCCTCGATATTGAGCACTCGCTCCCCGCACTACGTGCAGAGCGATCTCTAGTTCAGGGGAGGCTCGATGCATACACATATCCCGTCTTGACGCTATCCAATGAAATCACGTCGGAAATCTTCACCCATTTCCTTCCACCATACCCCGAAACACCTCCGTTCGCCGGGATCGATTCCCCGATTTCTCTTACGCACGTCTGCCGACAATGGCGATCTGTGGCGATTGCGACACCTGCATTATGGAGAGCTATCGAATTCGATACTCCCCAGCTCGAGCTCCCATCCAAGCAGATTTGTCGCCTTTTCGAAGACTTGATGATGAGGTCCGGGTCCCTCCCTCTATCCATCTGGATCACCAGCAACGATGCTTATTTCCTGCATCAAATATTCACGGAGTCCGCGAAGATGGGCTCCGCACGATGGGAGTACCTGGAAGTCATATTCCTGGCTCCGTTACGTCTCCCCAAGATTGGTTGCCCGATCGCGATGCCGATGGTCCGCTCTTTGACTTTGTCAGCTTCGGAATCGAGTAGCGATGATTCCGTCGAGTTTGATGTACCTCTCCTCCGCACCCTTACTCTCGATGGCAGTGTCATATCGAAACTCATTTTTCCCTGGGAGCACTTGACATCTCTGACTTTGGAGCGCGTCAGTGTAGACGAATGCTTCCGAATTTTGCCGCGAACGCTCAACCTCACACGTTGCACCTTGGTATTCCACAACGATGGCGAGAACCGACTTGACGATATACCGTGGCTCAAGCTACCATGCTTGGAATCTCTGGTCTTGGAAGACAGGAGCAGAGAGCAGACATCGGTGATAGTATTAGTCGAGGCTCTCATTGTCCCTGCTCTCCAGAAGCTGACATTGGACGAGAAGATTTTGGAAGATCACGAAGACCTCATTCGCACACTGGAATACGTCATATCGAGGTCTAAATGCAAGATCCAGAATCTGCATATTACAAGAAGCAGCATGACAAGGGAGTTCTATCGACGGGCCTTTCCTACCATCCCCACCCTCTCGCTCTCTATGTATGCGGATGATGATTTCACCTACGAGTCTTCTCTGTAGACGCTCCAGCATCTTACTTGGAATCGAACTACCTGTGTATGTATGAATTGTGGATCATGATGCCCTTGATCATTGGTATTGTTGAAGATGTGGTCTCAAAAAAACGAAGCAGCAAAATGTCGAATCCAGCAGAAAAATAAGTAAAATATCGTGCAATCGAGTTCCACTTGATCACGGCGAGGGTGTGCTTGCGGACATTTATATCGCATCGTACTTCAGAGGGATGGAGTCAATCCTCTCGTCGGATGAACTGATCGTGAGATGTTCATAAACATTCATTAACTAACTGCTCTCCAATATTATGATCAATCGACCCGTCTTTCTTAGTGCTGGGAAGGTTCAGTTCGGTTCAGGGTCGGGGCACTTTGCTCCGAACGCCGAACCTGAACCCTGCGTTCGGTTCAGCCAAGTGCTGAACGCCGAACCTGAACTCGCGTTCAGGTCCGGTTCGCGTTCGAACGCGTTCGAATTCGAGCCTGCATGCAAATCGGGCATCTCGGGAGTCGAAATCTCTTAGAAAATTTGTTCAAATTTACTGCAGAGCGTCTTTGGGGACTATAATATCGCAAATGCGAAGCTCTGAAGCTCAATTTGGGCAAAAGAAACCATCCTCGATTACATCTGATGTTTGCCGGGACGTTCACAGCCACTTCCAACCTACAAGATGAAGGTCTTTTCAAGCTGAACCATGTTAATATTGACTGGAATCGTAAAGATAGGTAACGGTGGGCTTCAAAACTGTAAATTTCGGTTGCAATGATGGTTCAAAAGTCAGAAAATCATCGGAAATATACCTAATTTTTGGATCTTCGGTTCAGCGTTCGAACGCCTACCTTGCGGCTTGAACGTTGAACCGAACTTTGCGTTCAGGTTCAGTAAACTACCGAACCTGAACCTGAACGCAGCGTCCGGTTCGGGTTCGGTTCAGGTTCGGACCGATTTCCGAACCGGACCCTCCCACCACTACTCTTTCTGCCACTCAGCAGAACACAGCGCAATTAAAACAACTAATTATCGCGAGGTGGTTCGTTGATTGTGGCGGTGTAGGAAGGAAGGAAGAATGTATTATATATAATTATAACTGCCGAGGTAGGGTGCTGACACGCGCACGGTGACTTTCGCGATCGGTGGCCGTGCACCTTTTCCCTTAGACCGCTGAGTCATACAGGATCAGATTCTCGCATCGCCTTCTAATTCTGATTCCCTCCCTCGCAACTAGTCGTCCTGGTCGATCCAGCCCTTTCGAATTCAAGTTAGTATACGTGCCAGAAACCTGTAAGTAACCTTCAAGTCCTAAATGTATCTGATCCAGAGTGTTGGCCTTAATATTGGAATTAGTGTGATTTAGCTATGGCAGAATCACAATCGGAAGTTATGCTTGAAGCCTTGCTCACCTTGTTGAAAGGCCTCGGTGTTGAACTTACAGATCAGTCAGAGGATCTCTGCGCCTGTTTTCATGATGGAACCTTTTGGACTGAGGGTCTCGAGAAAATTGGGATCCACGTCAGGGACGTCGAAGTTTGCGTTGGGTACCGCCTAATATTCACAATTTTCAAGTGATCCGCATTTGTTCGCTCCGGATCCCACCGGAGCCTATATGACACGAAGAGCGAGTTCGTCAGCGCAGCGACTCGTGTCTAATGTTTATTTCCACCTCCTCAAGGACCTCCACTCAAACGGCGATTTAATGGTTTGGGAATTTCCTGTTCCAGACCTCCACGCCGTCCTCTCAGATGGATTTGGAGCTGATGCCAGGATCATCCATGCCCTCTTCCTCGCCAGCACGCGGAAGTCACGAAATAACGGGGCCCAAACGGCCTGGAAAACGCTTACCTCTCAACAACGAAATGCACTCGACAGTCAAATTTCGGAAATACAGGGCAATACTGTCAAGGTGATCTCTGACCGGGACATAGATCTATCCATGTGAGTTGAAGTCGTAACAACCACAACCCTCAATCATCGTCAGATCGATGCCCGAAATTTTCTACCGCCTGTGGGCACTTGCCCATCGGATAGAGGATGAAACTGAAGCTGCTGTGAGAAAGACAAACGAGTTCAAGCAGCTGTACGCAACCTCAAAACGCGAAAACAAGGAGCTCTTGAAACAACTGTTGAGATCTTTCCCTCCTATTCGTTTCCAGCACTGAATTCTGTTCATGACCAGTCATAAGAAAGAGGATACCCTCGTGTCTCAGATCCATGCTCTCGAGCTCTGTGATGCAGATATCCTCAATTTTCGATCAAGGCTGTGGGTATTTCCTTTGGATCACGACCTTCCCTGGCTCATCTACTCTCGTGCTTAGTACTGAGGCAGAAAGACAACTTTTACAGCACCAAACGACCATTCGATCTCAAGAATCCAGGATTGCTCAACTGTAAGTTGAATGTATTTTCACTTTGGAACTGTCAAATGTTATGCCGCCATCAGCCTGTTGGACAATCAAAAAGAGTGGCTTGCAGACAGCCCACATGATGATGAAGAATCGCAGGTTCGAAAGCCGGCCATTCCTACCGTGTTGTTCCAAGCTTGAAAATAGGCTCTGTCTGTGGCAAAACAACTTCAGATGTTTACGGACTCGATGACTGCCCAGACGAAAGAGCTCGAAGAGCTCGATCAGGAGTTCATGCGAATTTTGCTGCGTCGATCGGACAGTATTCACCTGCAGGATTATGATCAAACGGACCTCGGTCATGAAGCATACCTGATTATCCTACAGGGTCTCACCACTCTTGTTAAGGACGAACGTAATAAATTCCACTTCATGGTGTCTCTTCGGAAAAAGCTGGTGTGTTCCTGATATGTTCCAACCTGATTGTAATTAACCTGTTATGAAGGTTGATAAATATGCTGCTGTCGTTGAGCTGTTCTTTGGGTGTGAGTATCCAACAGCGTTACCAGCGCAGGTTCTGAATCCATTCTCTATTCTAGCGGTCGGTGTGGTGCGGAGTATTCAAGCTCGTCTCGGCGAGAATTGCCGCCATGTATCTCGGTACGTATTCTGGCGTTCATGACGACGAAACAGCGGAATCATAGACTCCAGGTTGGAAAAGAAGCATCAAGAGACTCTCGAAGCATTGAGGCTACAGGGTGAACAACGGTATGTACGACAGATTTTGCGAATGGAAAGTACGAAGGTCAATACTGGTCATCGGGAATAGGGAAGCGAGCGACCGCAAGCATGACGAAGAGATCCAGACCATAAAATTCGACCATGACAACCGCGTCTCCGAGCTAGATGACCAACTAAGGTAATTTCATGCACGAAAATACCCATCCTCAACGTCGGTGTAGAGAGCTTCGCGAAAGAGAAGCTGCTTTCAAGGTCCGCGTTGACAATTTGGAAGCAGACATCAAGTGAGCCTTCGGGATCCATCGCCCACAGGCTAACAATATCCAGAAAACTCAAGGAGAAGAACGATGGATTGGAGGCCCTCGTGGAGGCTTTGAAAAAAGATAACGAGAAGTCCGAGGACGCGAGGAACAAGGCTGAAGTCAAATGTCTACGACAAAGGAAGGAAATAGACACTCTGACTCATCAGGTCAGGAGTCCCGTTCTTTTCCGACGCCGTTTGATGGGAAAATGGGGATTGAGATGCAGGAACAAGATGTACGTGCGATGCTGTTTTCGCAGTTTGCTAACGCTACATAATGATCATTCGTTCGGCAGGTTCATTCACATAGAGTGCTAGTTGTACTTTTCTTTGAATGTGAGTCCCCAACATGTACACCGAATTGTCGGTGCATATTCTTGATCGGATCCAGCGGTCGTCGTGGCGCGAAGGCTTCAAAGTCGCCTCCGTAAAGTTCACGGCCATGTAACTCGGTGTGTACGTTGATCACGGCAAGTCAGTATCAGGCTCATTTGCTCCAGGCTGGAGAAGAAGCTAGACGACAAATCAAGGTAATTTCACGCACAAAAACACCCGTCCTCAACGTCGATGCAGAAAGCTTCGCGAAAGTGAAGCTCGCGTTGACGATTTGGTAGCAGACATGAAGTGGGCTTTCGGGATCCATGGCCAACGTCCACAGGCTGACGGTATCCAGAGAACTTCAGGGGAAGAACGATGGCTTGGAGGTCCTCGTGGACGCTTTGCAAAAAGATAACGAGAGGTCCGAGGACGCGAGGACAAAGGCCGAAGCGAAATGTCTGCGACAAATGCAAGAAACAGAAACTCAGACTGATCAGGTCAATGACCTGGAAAACCAACTTCACAACCAGAGTGCCGTTCTCTTCCCGACGCTGTTTGATGAGCGAACGGGCAGAGTTCTAGTTGTGCTTTTCTCTGAATGTGAGTCTCCAACAGGCAATTGTTAGTGCATATTCTTGATCGGATTCAGCGGTCATCGTGGCGCAAACGCTTCAAAGTCGCCTCCGTAATGTTCACGGCCATGTAACTCGGTGCGTACGTTGATCATGGCAAGCCAATATCAGGCTCATCTGCTCCAGGTTGGAGAAGAAACTAGACGATCAATCAAGGTAATTTCACGCACAAAGATTCCCGTCCTCAACGTCGATGCAGGAGGCTTCGCGAAAGTGAAGCTGCTTTCAAGCCCCGCGTCGACAATTTGGAAGCAGACATAAAGTGAGCTTTCGGGATCCAACGCCCACAGGCTGACAGTATCCAGAAAACTTCAGGAGGAGAACGATGGCTTGAAGGCGCTCGTGGAGGTTTTGCAAACAGATAACGAGTGAGACATCACAAGGAGAGTTTTCCATGTTGACACCGCGTAGAAGGTTGGAGGATCAGTTCCACTCCATCGGGACTGCTCTGGCCGCGTTGTTTTCCCAGTGTAAGTATCCAACAGGGTTGCCAGCGCAGATCTGAATCTGACCCAGCCGCTGTTGTGGTGCGAACACTTCAAGGTCGCCTCCGCAGTGTTCACGGCCACGTAACTTGGTGCATATAATCTGACATTTAATGATGACATGACCTGATCGATCTACAGTTTGGAGGAAAAGCATCCTCCGTTGGATACCGAACCAAAGTATGTTTAACTTTCGCCGGAATGGAATTAACACAACATGGTATTGTTGCCAGAATCTCAGAAATTCGGAGTTCGCGCGAAATCGGCAGCGATTTGGAGCATGCCAGCGACGCCGACGTCCGCAGAAGCGAGACTTCCGTTCCCAATATTGATTCGGGAGACGTAACCCTGGAGTTGGCTGGTCATGACAGCGAGACCAGAGATAACGGAACGGTGCAAGGCCAGGTGCATATGCCATCTGAGACTGAGTCTCACGACGTGAGAACAACAACTCTCATCGAACTTTACTTTGAATGTGAGTATTCACCAGCGCTGCCAGTTTAGATCCTGAATCTGTTCTAGCAGCCGCTTCCATTCGAGGCCTTCGGCGCAGCCTTAGAAAAGTATCCTGGTATATACATTTTTTGACGAACTGAGACCAGGGATTCTCATTCCGTCCAGGTTGCAACAGGAAACTTTTGAGGCACTGGAGCTAGAGGCGAACCAAAGGTTTGGCCCCCCGACAAACCTCCTTCCATTTATGACACTCGATGGTAGGGAGGCCGATCTTTTGGAACTCAAGAGCGAACATGACATCAAAATCCGAACCTTGAAAACTGAGCACGCCGAGCGTCTGCGCAAGCTGATTGTTAACATAGCGTGATGCTCCTAGCTTCATTGCATCCTAATGGCTGAAGCGACTGTGGTTTAGAGAACTGCAAGAAATCCAGAATGTTCTGCAAGACGAGTACGATGCCTCGCGTGCTCGTGTAGAGTGTAGCACGAATAGTGAGTATCACGAATATTCGTGCCAAGCCATTTGCGAATAGCGAATATTTGTATTCGCGAATGGCTGTGGCTGTGCTATTCGCACGAATGCGAATATCAGTTTTCAGGAAAGTTGATATTCGCGAATATTTGCAGCCATAATACACAGCTAAAATTTCAATCAAGCATAGTACATTTGGGTCTGTTTAACACATCTCCTCTCTGGAACCATAACACACTTCATTTACACCAATTAGATCTGTAATTCATATGCAATCCAACCACTTTAGAGACATATTTGCTTTGACAACTGCTTGACAGGTTGACAGCAAATGTGATGATGGTCAATTAAATGGTTGAACATGCAAGACAAGGGCTTGTATGAGTCTTCAACAATGTTTAAACACACAAGATAACATAAAAGTGTCCTCAGCAACTCATTGGTGGCTATTAAACCCCTGAATCTCCAATGTATTCACTGAATATTCATATTCATGAATATTCGCGAATATTGCTGACTAAGCAACGAATATTCGCCATCAATATTCGTACGAATGCGAATATCAATTTCTAGGTTTCAGCGAATATTCATATTCGCGAATATATACTCGTGCTACACTCTATGCTCGTGTTAGCAACCTGGAAAGAGACATAGAGTAAGTTTATACGGCAATAAATCTGCATGCTGACGGCCCACAGAGAGCTCCAAGACACCCAAGATGTTTTGGAAACAAACTTGGAGTATTTTCGCCTTCCAAGCGACGAATGCTCCCACTCACGAATGAGCCAGGAAACTTGGGAAGGATAATGCTCACTTGCAAATGTTGTACGACAACTCAAAAGAGTTTGTCCGCCATTTGAAAAATGACATCAAGTCAGTATTTTCCATGCAAATGTATGGAATCTGCCGGTGAACGTTAACATATAGGGAAGCTAGAGAGGAGCGAAGACAGGCCGGGGATCGGGAGACTTTGTTGGAATCAGAGCGAAGGTACGCTTTGATTTTATAAGAAAAATGCGGAATTCTGACGCCGTGGTCAAGGAGCGCTTCAGAAGCAGACAGAATTCAGATCGAGCAATTGAAAAGGGAGCGCGACAAAGATAATCGCACAATCTCCACTTACCACCAGAAATGTCAAGTTAGCCCATCCCGTGTTTGCTGTACGCGTGTTGATCATCTTATAATTAGGAACTTCAACATAAACTACAAAACACTCAAGCTGAACTCGAGAGTGCAAAGGTGCCATGTCCATTTTGTTGCGACGATTATAACTGAACGTTTGGTTGAAAAGGTTCGCTTGGAGGAATTGGAACAACACAATCTGCGTAGGATGAGTACATGGCTTGGGGGTGGGATCAATCTCCCCCAGATCCTAGCGAATATCCTGCGGACTGGGACAGTACTAGTACAGGTCTACATGTATGATTATTGCGTAGGAGTAGATCCAACAGCAATACTTATTGAAATTGCCAAGAAGTTCGGAAGTTAGATCATGAATAAAGGAAGTTCGCTGGTAGCTACATAGTTCGAAGACGCAGAAGTTTAAAAACTCAACTGGGAATTCGAACCGGCAAGCGGCACGTGACTCGTCACGATCGCCGGTCGATCATGGTCAATGTTGACGCCCTGCACAATTGCGTGAGCAGCGAGCGCCCGAAACTGAAACCTGTGTCCACTTCTCGACTCTGATTGAACTCTGAATTGCCTGCGCCTCTCTTCTCAGCTGTAGATGCCAACTCCCAGCCAAAACGATTCGCGTCGTATATGGCGGGGTCCCCCCAAAACTACTGTCACATTACAGTATGACCACCACAGCCTAACAGGATCTCATAGCTCTGGATTACTTGCCACAGTTGACTGTCGAGTCTTCCCTATAGCTATCAGTGCTTCAAAGATGCCCACGCTTCGACGTGGGGACCAAGTCACAATTCGTCCTGCTCCGGTTTGTTCCGAGGCGTCCTGTCTCGAATTGTAATTGAAAGAGCATTTCGATTCATAGGACCATTATTTGAGTCAGTTGGATGATTCCGGTGCACCGGCACTCTCGGTAGAGCGACAGACCGACAACGCCCGCGTCGCCATCGGGTTTCTGTCACCCTGCTATGGCTCCCTCCTTTTTCCCTGGATAAATACCGATTACGAGCTCGGAATCCAATGTGAAGCTATGGGATGCCCTCTTCTGATGACCACCTTCTGATGCTCTCAGCAGGCAAAATCTCATCTGTCGAGGAACTCACCGTGTGTGGGGATCCGCCTCGCTCTGTATCCCCAACTGACGATCCTCAGGACACTATCCATCTATGCACCCCAGAGTCTGCATTCGCTGTATCTGCCTCGAATGCGCTGGGCAATGGCACAGGCCGACCTAGATAAGATCAACGACCAGCGGATGCTCCTGATGCCCCAGCAGCCTCCGCCACTTTGGCAACTCTCGTGTTTGCGGGACCATGGAGTCGAAACTACCGTGGCAGACGGTAATGGACTCATGAATCAAGCTCTCTTGACTTGTATTCGGAGGATATGCCGCTATTGCCCACTTATCAAGACGGCATACCGGGGCTCAAAACGACCCTACTTCCACACCAGGTTGCTTCGGATCTGTGTCTCTCAGTATTTCTGATCTCTGATGTGCTTCTCAGAGTCAGGCTCTCCAGTGGGCCATAAATCAAGAAAATCCCAAGCCATCTGCAACGCCTTCTTCGCCGACCGTGAAGACAAGTCCAATTCTGGACACGAAACAGCAGCACTAAACAGTTCACCAACCGTTTGATAAATTTACCTGCACTCCCACGAAAGGACGTCCAGAAGTATTGGGGCCGAGGAGGTCTCCTCGCAGATGACATGGTAATTTCGTTCCTGTTATAGCCTTTATCGAACATTGAACTATTCCCAGGGACTGGTTTGTCTTGATTTTGTTAATTGTAGCATGTCTTGACCAAAATATTCCTTGGCAGGGCAAAACGTTGACAATTCTTGCGTTGATCATGGCCACAAGGAATGAACAAATCTCTGGTTTTGCCAAGACCAGCCTTATCGGTACGCGAGTCGCTCACCGAAGAAAGTTTGTGTTTGAAGTTTTATTTTTAGTCGCTCCGTTAAGTGTTCTCACTACATGGGAGAACGAGATACAGAAGCACCTCCTTTCCGGAAGCATCAAGTTCAAGATCTATCATCCTGGGGGACAGAAATCGAAGTCAAAACAGAAAGATCTTGACTTCACAGAGTGTGACCTCGTTGTCTGCAATTATGATTGCCTTCTCAAGGAGGGAAACCCATTATGTAGCATCGACTGGAAGGTAAGCCGCTTGCTAGCACTCAATCAATGTTACAGTCATTCACGATATCGATCCTTGTTGAGCGGGTTATCTTGGACGAAGCTCACAGAGTTCGAAATTGGGATACAAAGATCCACAAGGCTGTTTTTGAGCTAACTGCTCATGCGCGTTGGGCTTTGACGGCCACCCCCATCGTGAGTGGTACCAAATCTACAGCCATGATCAGGACCTACTTGTCAGTAACTGTATCGCTTAGATTAATAACCTCCAGGTGTGGTTTGTATCTTCATCAATGGGACAGTGTATGTATGTGGTCATAGGATCTTGGCGCAATAGTTCGGTTCTTGCAAACGTGCTATCCTTTGTGCCGGGTGTGTCTAATCTTTTCATACATCGGGTTTATCACGATGACTGAGATCCTACGGTCAACAGGACGATGTGTGGAGCAGGCTCATAGGCACAGGCAAGAAACAAAACAGAAAGGCAATTGAAACCGTTCAAGTACGTTGGAGCACGTTTACCGAGGTTGTGGCTGACCGCCGAATTCGAACTTCTGCCCAGCTTGTTCTGAGATTCATCTCTCTCCGTCGGACGAAGGAGGTGAGATGATGGCCAGTTTGCATCCGTAAACCTTGACCCGATATATATCCAGATGCGGGGTGAAGACGGCCAGCCCATCCTGTCTCTTCCTAAGGTGGGTTGAGCGGCTACTTTGTTAGATGTTCTTTCTAACGCGGTCTAGGCGACTCATAGGACAATCGAGGTCACTCTAGGTGCCGAACAAAAGGTAACGTCATTCGCTGCTTCAGCGTGCGGGCTGATCAGTAACCATCGAACAGTCGTTATATGATTCCATTGCCACCTTCGGGAGGGCAAAATTGAAGCATATTCTGTCACAAACCCGCCACCAGGGGGTATACATAGAGATTTCATCTTCTCCTCCAGCCACTACTGATGTAACATTTCAGTTAGCGGAAAACATGTTAACTCTCATCCTTCGACTCCGACAGGTAGTCCTGGACCCTGTCCTTGTCCCTTCCAGTACACATCGTCCTGGCTGGACGGGGCAAAGGGACCTAGTTTGTACGCATCAGGCTTAATCTCATTTTCGTCTCACACAGTTATTTTAGATGCATCATTTGTTTTGAGGCTTTCGAGGAAGACGAGGTGTACGTTGGTGGCTGTGGTCACTTTATTTGCTCCACATGGTGAATGAAGATCTTTCAAGTGAGGCGGACTAATCATTCTAGATCTGCACTTCTCAAGTGTTAGTGATGGCCGCCAATGTTCCTGTGTTTGTAGTTTTTCTCTCTATGGTGTCCAGAATTCGAAACTGAATCCCTGCCTGTCGCCCAGGGAAAAGCTACTCAACCCACCCGGATATATGACATCAAAGCCGAAAACGAAGATGAGGAAGACCCAATATCAAAGCCCTTGCCCTCTGCCAAAGTGGAAACTCTAGTGGTCCTTTTGAAGCACACTCACAATCGTGACAAGTCGCTTGTCTTCTCATCATTCACGAAGTGCGTCAGTTGCTTGCGGTAGCTCCTGGAATAATTGTGAAGCAGATTTCTCCAAATCTTGAAACACCGGTTGGATGAGGAAGGAATAGATACTGTTTTCTTTCATGGTCAAATGACCCAGGATCAGAGGAAAGCAACTATTACAGAGGTGAGAACCAGCACAACATTGATCTTGTCAACTGAATTAAATTTTAGTTTGTACGCCCAGTCGAAGACGCGACGTTGGTCACAACCCCGTGTTATGCTGGTATCCTTAGCAGCAGTTCGTCATGTCTTTATCGCGGCCATACCGATACATGTCTCACACCATTTTAGGGCCTCTTCGGTCTCAATCTCACGGTGGCCAATAATGTGTTTATTATGGATCCGTGCGTGCTGCAAATTTGAATCCAAGGCTGACATACAGATCCCGTAATTATAGCTGGTGGCAGGTACGAAGTCGCACTCGAAAAAAAAATCTAGGTCGCTTAACTCACGGATACAGCCGTCTATCGAGCGTCAAGCCGTCGATAGAGGTGACCTTCTATTTTCAGCATTTTTCCTGTGTATTGACCCCAAACCGAGTCAATCGCATCGGCCAGACCAAAGAAGTGAATGTCTTTCGTCTTGTAGCCAAAGGCACCATCGAGGAAAAGATCCTTCAGATTCAAGATGAGAAAATTTCGTTGATCAATGCCGTGAGTCGCATGCATATGCACGGGTGTAGACACCCCCTGACATGCTCAACGTAGGCTCTCTCGGAGAAGAACAGAATGTGTGAGTACCAAATGATCCTACAACAGCGTTTCTGGCTCACAGTTGCATATAGCATCGAACGATCAATTCCAGGTATTTGAGTTTTGGTAGTTGCCGATGCTCAAACATCTGAATCTGCACAGACTTTGATGTCCTGCTTCGATGCATATACTCGCGTACGCGCTCAACCCTCGGAAAAATCGAAAAGTGAGAGGTTAATATATATATGTCGGACATGGCTTATGATGAACCCTGCGCCTTTCCAGTGCTTATGGACGCATTAGGAGTGTAAAGGAATAGCACTGATTTGCTGGATCCGGAAGTGCATGGGTATCGTTTCAATATAATCATGACTGTGCACGAAGATATGATTGAATGCGTCTTGTTATGGAGTACGCATGTTGTTGGAACTGACAGAAAAGCCATTGTGGACTCGGAGGTGTGGTTGAGCCAGACCCCACGCGACGTGCACCAACGCCATCGCAAGCGAAAAAAAGAAGATTTCCTGGTTGCGTTGTAAAAAAAAGAGGGTTTAAATTGAGATAGAATCCGGGGACGTTGGTATACCGTATAATGTGTCGCGACTGGTGCGAGGTGACCAAGATGCTGTTCAACATGTACGGCAAGGCGATCCCAACGGATGACGGCGGGGGGAGGGGCAAGGACAGGATGACCGTCGATGCGCTTCCGAAGACCAAGATGTGGCGCACGGAGACGAAGGTGTGCGCACGCTGGGTGCTCGAAGGGCTTCGAAGGGATTCGGCGCGATCCTGCTGCATCGAGAACAAGGGTATCGTTGCGGTGCGGGGAGCGCCTCCTTGCGTATCTTGTGAGTGGGAAGGGGAAGGCGCTGAAGGGCAATCCCTCGGAGGAGGCAGAGGAGAGAACGAGAGGACGCCGGAGAAGATATAGGGGACTTCGGAAGAGCTTCAAGAAGACGATCACCGGATTCCTAGATACGGTACGTAAGCCCTCGCTGCTCTGTCCATACCGAGCAATACGCGGGGCTCGTTTGTGCGTCATCGCGTGTCAGTCTTCGATACGACATGTACACCAAGTTCTAACTGCTTACAGGCAAAACCGCCGTGGAGGTCGCGCTTTTACATCTCTTCGGCTTTGGGCGCACTCAGAGTGACGACGCGAAGGCGGTGACAGTGAAAGACGCACGAAGGCTGGGTGTCGAGGGCGCCAAGCGAGTCTCCCAAATAATTAATTGCAAATAATTACAAGTACTAGTATGTACACGTATCCGCCGGGAATTATGGAGGAGAAGATTGGAGAAGATCTTGATCTGAATTATGGCGAAGATGGCCCGTCTGCGACCACGAAACCAACCAGGTAAGATAATAAGTATAGCGCCATGGTCCGTGCGTGGGAGATTGATTTGGGCCAAATAAGATTCAACCTCGAGCTGTTCTTGTCTCCTTCCCTCATGATCTTTGCTTATGTCGGCGTTCTGGGGCCAGTTGAAAGACGCTTCACCAGCAGAGCCTACCCTGGTGCTGCTATGGCAGATCTATCCTGATCAGCTACAACAGATCTATCCTGATCTGCGATACCAATCTTGCAGCAGGCCTACCCTGGCCGGCAACTCGAAGCAGGCCTACCCTGGCCTGCAGCTCGCAGTAGGCTTACCCTGGCCTGCAACTCGCAGTAGGCTTACCCTGGCCTGCAATTCGCAGTCGGCCTACCTTGGCCGGTGACTCGCAGTAGGCCTACCCTGGCTTGCGTGAACAGTGTCTAGATCTTACAATTGTGTTGTACATGTATATATAGGTCCGCTTTGCTCGAATACATTCGATTCTTGATCATGAACATTAATATTTGGATGATTGAGAACTTCATGTACCTGGGGTCACGTCTGGATTATATTCGTGATCAAGAGCAACATTCTGACAAATTGTAAGCCATCCTTATTCTTAGTATTTAGGCGGCGAAAGGCCGCTAACGTGTTTCGACGGTGGCCGAAAACTGAATTTGCTGAGGGCGGTAATTGAACCCGAATTCGAATTGGGTGGGACTTTATAGCGGCGGACAAGGCGGTTCAAACGGTTAATGTTCACGATCCCTGCGATTTGGCCCAGTGGTTGCTGAGACAAGCTAGATGCCGATAAATTCGCCGGATCTCCAGGGAGAAAGTCTCGAGGACCCGAATGCCTGTGTGATGTGAGGATGTGTGGTGTTTGTCGGGGGCTTGGCTGAGGTCACCCGTGTACATGTCGCGGTTTCCGTGCGCATGGGAAAGCGGCAGGGAGAGCCCGAGACGGCAGCGCGGAATCAGCCAAGCCCAGGACACAAGGACCGCCGGGGTATATGAGCGAAACGAAGACCCGAAGCAGCCTCAAGGAGCGAAGCCCAGAGAGCGTGCTCAAAGAGTGCGCTCGGGCGAGGGCGAGAGAAGCGGGCCCGAGGACCCCAACGGAGCGGAGCGAAAAAGAAAGGAAGAAAAGAAATAACCGCAACGAGAAATAAGATTCTCGAATGACGAATGGGCCGGAGATCGATCGAAGCGCGGAGGAACAGACGGAGAAAGGCCAGTCGGACGGTCGAGTGTGTATGGGAATGCACGAAACGATGCCAGAAAGCGAGATGAGTATACGGAAGAAGAGTTCGAGTCATGATAACCCAAGGTACTATCTGCATTAAGTAGACGGTGGGGATCATATCAATTGAGTCTCCACTTCACTCCATTCCAAGAGTGTTTGAGATATCCAGTTTCATGGATGTACGCGAGGCTGTGCCAATGCGCGAGACGGGAGTCCGCGTGGGGCAAACCAGTGGATCGACAAGTAATTTGAAACGGAGATTAAAAACGAGACGAAGGCTGGAGAGCCAATGGCGCAGTATGTCCCTTTGAGGAACATGGCGGAAGTGACATGAACATGAAGAACTCGGGGCAGGCGTAGAGGTCATAGGAACCGAAGAACATCGGCGCACGACGAGGACGCTAGCGGACGGAAATACGCCGGCACTAGTGCAGGCTGCACGTGTACTGGGCGGTGTGACGAAGCATCATATCAACTATGGTTGTGACGGGACGAGACGAACACGGGCCTCATAAAAAGACTAGCGTGCATTGGCCAGAGTCTAGGCGGCGAGTGCAGCTGAACGGGGCGGACTGAGCACAAGAGCGCTGGTTCTCGAGGCGCTCCCTGTACAGCAGGACGAGGCGAGCACAGAAGCACGAGATGACGAAAACGCCGGTACGCGAGCGGGAAAAAGGCCGCGTGAATGACAGGTATGCGGAACCTCAAGCGAGTGCCGAGTAGGCGGAGGTACCGACGAAGCTGACTGATGGCCAAGGAATACGGCATCGCCAGATGGGCCTGGAGCAAGCACTGAGTGATAACGAGCTGATCATGAGGCACGTAGGTAGACGAAATGGTGCGAAAAGGTGGATTCATATCTAAAGTCTGCGAAATGCGTGTTGGGTCGAATTGACGGAGCTCGAGCGTGGACTACGAACAAAAGCTCGAGCGCGCACAACTGCTGATATGAGCGCGAGCGAAGACAAACGCAAACGAAAAACGCTCCAGCACGCACGAAAAACACAAGCACAAAGCAAAAAAAAAAACAGGAACACACCAAACATCATAAAGCTCCAACAGAGCCGAATCTGAGCGGATCGCGTGCGGAGGGGCGGGAGTCAGGGTCGTGACCGTAGCCTTTCGAGGAAATAACGCGCATATATCGTGTTGCAACTTGCAATTGGTGGATCGACTCCTGGCTAGGAACCTTGTCCGAAGACGCGGAAAGATTCGTTTGGGCCGTGAGGGATACGCTGCCAGGGCGGCAACATTGTCGCGTTCCAGAGTACCTCGTCTGTAGAGGCATAGTGCCAGGTGATGATCTAGTTCGAAAGGAACGGAGCTGCGGGCGGCAGTGTGCGCAAGGACGATTAGTGCTTAGGCTGTGTCGTTATGCGAGCCGTTCGACGAGAAGAGAGACCGGGCGAGCGCGTGGGTCGTGCAAAAAAACGAAACCCCGGACGATAGAGCGAGGGACGAGCGAATTCGAAAGCGGAAGAACTCCATGTTGCCAGACGCGGCGAGTAGCAACCGGATTTGGCACACGTGACGTTGATCCTATCTTATCTCTATATATCTAGCTTGTCTCACACCTCAGGCCTAGGCTGGCTCGCGAGCTCGCCTTGCATTGCCTGAGCTAACACATGATGATCATGAGTCGTAGAATTCGAAACCGGTTTTAAATTTAAATTTGGAACGGTTGTACTGGGCCGTGACTAGAAAACGAAAAAAGAATTTGAAAAAGGGAGGAGAAAGAGATCTAGAGGATTCGCTCTAGAATCTTGCACTTTACTTGAACCAGGACCCAGAGATCTAGAATGATTCTGATTGCGAGCGCAGCGAGCAATTCTTCAGTCACGTGTGAGGGAGAGGGTGAAGCAGGGGAGAAAACACGAACAAATTGTACGAAGTCTTTTGATGGCACGAAACAACCTGCTCAGAACTTGGTTGTTTCTCACTCTATTGCTTCAGGAATTTAGTCTCACGATTTCAGAGTGTAAAGGAACAACTTGGCCAAGTTAGAGCTTGAAAAGAAGGTCAAACAGACGGGTTTTAATTTTGGGGTATTTTTTTCGCCGTGCCACCCTGATTTCGGACTTGTTTCGTCGGCGTTTCGGACTGTGAAGCGAGCACCCAGCGCGGCCGCGGATCCATATTAGTTTAAGTTGAATTGCAATTAAAAAGAGTACAAAAACAAGTAAAATAGGAATTGTTTGTTAACAGACATCTGAGTCGATAATAGACATTCGAGGCTATTCGAGGGGAGAGAGGAGTGTCAAGATTTCCGTTCACGCTACCTCGGAAGGAACCTAGATAGAAGGTGTGATACTCTTGGACGGGAATATTATAAGTTGAAGCAATATACAAATGCACACGAGAACGGTACTCGACGATCTGGATGACTAGAGGTGCGAAAAGGTGAATTCATGATCAGAGACAGAATGAGCGGAGATGTTTACGGATGATCCAGTGAAACAGTTTTTTTTATCGGCGTGGCCGAAATGCCTGAGGGTGAATGGCCCGGATCGAGAAGGGAACAAAATAATGTGTATCGACAGGAACGCGTCAAAAAGAAGACTGTCGGACGCTTGTACCACTGTGGTGCATGCCATCGGACGGATAGATATTTTTTCAGGCCCAAATGACGCGCATCACGGCGCCACAGTGCTGGAATTTATGGATGACATTGCGAAGGCTGGGTGTGAGCTATAGCGGTATCAGAAACTGAGCAGTACAAAGAGAACGTCGCATACGCACCGTACCGACACTATCTAGTGCATATAACAGCACATTGCTCTCCCCAGCTAGGCCGTGTTGACAGGAAGGCCGCTAAGCGGCTATATCCGAAATGCGCGCGCGACATTTTTCAGTTGCCGGTGTATGTGGAGACCCAGGTTCAGACAAGGGATAATATCGACTATGGTACATTTTAATCTAGATTTGGCATCCTGGGGCAAGAATCCGGGCGAAGGTCGTCCAGCCTTGTAGCCAATCCTTTGAGTGGATTTTCGAGTGGTTTTCGACCAGCTTCGGGCCCCGGAGAGTACCAAAAGCAAAGGGGTTGCATTATATGTATCCCAGTGAATCAAGGGCGTGGCGGGATCAGAGGGTGGTGGAAGAGCTCGGCGTCGTCGACGTGGCCATGCCGTGTTATCTGCCTGGCTGAATTCTGAAACCTACCAAGCTCCTTTCGAAATTCTAAGGAGATAGAAGGTTTCTAAAGTGTCTCTTACATCTAGTCCGTTATTTTACCGATTTTAGAGGCTGCCTGTATGAAGTTCCGAGCAGATAACCGTATAGCCACTGGCAGATCTAGATAACACCCAGCCTCATCTAGAGCCAAATATCGACGTTGCCTTAAATGGTCAGGTACGGCATCGCCACAGGGAATGCCTTGGCTTGCCATTGATCGGCGTTTCCTGAAATGGTCAGGTACGGCACCGCCACAGGGAATCCTTGAACCGCAAGGTAGGTGAAGTCCTCGAGTCGACGCGGTGAGGAAGAGAGAGAGGGAGGCAACGGATGCTATGCACCCGCTGGAGACCGAGAGCAGGACGACGGTGTGTGTGTGTGTGGGGAACGGCCGTCCCGGCCGACTGGAGTACGCGGGAGAGGGGGAGTTGGAGCGGGGAAAGACAGAACGCGGGAACGGCCGATCCTGTACGCAAGAGGCACGAAGGGTCTGAGACGAGACCCAGCGCGACCCCAACCGGAGCGAAGCTACAAAGGGCGAGACACAGGCCCGAGGGCCCCCGAGAGACGCCGCGGTTTGAAAGGCTCACGAGTGTAGCCTTTCATTGCGTTAGAGAAGACAGCAAGGCGCGATGCGCCTTCGCCGTACACAAAACACAGGTGACACAGTGATCCATGGATCTCCTGCAAAGCTCGAAGGGGGAAAAGACGATGGGTGCGAATGCTAGCGAGCATGTCGAGGACACGCGCAAGGTGTTTGAGACGCTTGTCAACGGGAAGGGAGACGCGGCGCTCCGGAAAATCCCAGAGGAAGCCGAGGTAGACGATGAGCTCGGTGAGCTCCTTGCCCGACTTATCCGGGTGCCAAGGAACGTCCAAGTCGGCGATGAGGGCCAGGATTGAGTCGCGGTCGAAACGGTACTTGAAATCGCCATGAGAGAAAGGTCCGTCGGCGTTGGGGAAACGGGCCACAGCCATGTCGTCCTCATACTTGAGTGCATCTCCATCGTCCTTGATCTCGGCGCGCCAAATCTTCACCACCGCCGTTGAGGTCTGTCCAGAGTTGCCGCTCGCGGAACCGAGGCCGAAGGGGTTGCAGTGGTCCAAAGAGAATTTCTTGTCGTAGTGGACAACCAAAAGGGGGCTTGTGCGCCGGGAGAACGGGACATGTACGATGGAAGGACTTGATATCGAAAGCGCAAGCCTGCGTGCCCCGAGGTGCAGAGGCAACCTGCAGATGATGAAGATGAGCTCGGAGAGCCGGACATGACGCGAGGAGACGAGACAAGGATGAGCACCAAAGTGCAAAGACGCGACGCGACGAGACGAAAAGGACAAGCACTGAAGTGCAAAAGACGCGACGCGACGAGACGAAAAAGACAAGCACCGAAGTGCGAAGACGCGACGCGACGTGACGATAAAGACGGGCACCGAAGTGCAAGACGCGATGCGACGAAGACGAAAGAGACGGGCACCAAAGTGCAGGACGCGACGCGACGTGAAAGGTGCAAAGAACAAGAGAATGAAGCAAAGGAAGAGATGACCCAAAAGTGGAGCGGGGAGTGGAGAAATGAAGAAAAGTAGTGAGAACAGAAATTGTAAATTGTGAGCAGTGAATTAGAAAGAAATATAGGCGGGGAAAACTAGGTGGTAAAGAAAGAGGAAGGAAAGGAACAAAGCAAACATGAAAGGAAAAGGAACTCACCAGTTCAGCCATGCGCCACGGCATGTCAAAAAATGTTGGAAAAACTGCCTTATTGATGTAGCTGTTGACCGCCGGAAAACCCGAGAAATGGTCGCCCTTGGAAAGATTGCGGCAAACCCGCAACTTCGGGGTAAACCAGGCCCTTGGATACCGGAAGCGACGATCAGCGGCGACGCGACGAAAGGACCACGGCAGATCTCCTCCATCTGCTCCCTCGTGAAAGGCCCTGACATGCGGCCCGCATCATACTCCTCATACAAATACTCCATGACTGCCGCCCGCTCCTGCAGGGCGGTCCGGTCATTAGGAATAATGACGGTGGACTTGAGGATGGGCATATGGCCGATGGGAAAACCGCCCCGAAGGTTTCGGACCAAGTCAGGAAAGATGTTAGGTTGTGCTTTACTAGTAATGTTTCGAAGCCCTTTGCATTGTAGGGCTGCACGACGAGGTCCAAAAGGGAAGCGAGCTCGCCCCTCGCCTTGGGGGACGGCAATCGCGGGTGCACGAAAGGCAGCAAATCGGTGAATGCAGGAGTAGTTTGTGGGGATAGTAGTGTGCAGTCAAGATCAGAGGCCGAATGCGAGACGAGATCAAGGGACGAAGGATCCGTCCTTGACTCGTCTGCAGGCGGTGTCTCGAGTGAGCGCGGGGTGTGGGCCTCCGCAGAGGGGAACAGACGTGGATGCGCTCATCTCCATGCGCGTTGTTTCCACAGGGTTTGCCGAGGTTATAGGTAATGCAAATCTGCTTGGTGGCAGCGCCGCGGAAAGGATGCGCGGTTCGCAACACTCGGTCAGAGAGGACGCTGAAGAACTGCGCTCCGTCCTGGAAGGACGTCTGCGCTGCGGGATGGTCATAAGCGTTGTGCGGGCCCGTGCAAATGATACAGGCTGGGGGCCGAAATCCACGCGGAGGTGGGCCGCCCTTCTCCTCACGAACATCGCCCCCGGCACCACGGTCGCCGGCGTTGTCGCGCAGCTGCACCTGGTGCGGGTAGCCGAACACGCGGTGCCTTCGGCGGCGTGGGGTTACCGTCATCGCCCGCCAGGCGATTCCTCGCAGGGAAAGGGTAGGGTGAGGGCAGCGGCTGCTGGGCCAGAGGAAGGCCCACCGCGCGCATGTGTTGGTACGTGGTGACAGCAGACGAAAGGCGCAAATCGTAAGTCATATGATTGAAAACTCCATCCTTGAAGACCTCGTAACGGAACTCAAACTCAATCGGGTACCAAACACGAAACATCTCCGTATTCTCGAAGAACCTCTGGTTCGCAAAAAAAAACAAAGGTGCTTCTCGTACTCCGAAGTGTAAGTGTGGGCGGGAGAATTTGGATCACCCGGTACGATGGCAGGGCAAAAGCGTCTTAAACGCCTGCAACAGATTGATCGATGCCCGGCGCCAGAGACCAGGAGTGAGATCCTCTACGCGCTCTTCACCCGGCTCCTTCAGAGTCTTTGAGACATTGACCACGCGCACCGAAGCCGGGGCTACGAGCACCGACGTCTGCACCGCTGTGATCTGCTCTGTAGGGATGGAATGTGGGAAACAAACGGCCTGAGCAATGACCTCGTCACTCCACCAGTGTAGAGAAAAAAAAATTTTATGGTAAAGAGAAACTTTGAAAATTTCCGGAATAACCGGAGTGGCTGCCACAATAGACGAGATGGGGTGCGGCGCCAACATGCGCAGCGTGCCATCAATAGGCCTCGCCGCCTTCGCCTTCTCCGCCTCCTTCTCCGCGCGATCCTTGTCATGCTTCGCCTTCTCCGCTGCATCCGCTTTCACAGTCTTCAGACGCTCAGACGCAACTCAAATCCTAGTCTCCGCCGGGATAGGGCCGGTCACCTCTACAAGACGCTCATCCGCAACAATGAGAGCTTTCTCCTCCCCTGTGTAAGCAAGGAATGGCCGAAGCTTTGGACCGACGTCGAGATTCCCAACGCCAGCAGCCGATGCAGCAGCAGCCTGGTAGGCCCGCGTGAGAGCACAGCTCGCTCTATTGGACTTTTCTATAGAAACATTCTCCTTGTTCTTCTCGAAAAGATCCAAGAGGGACGTCCGCCGGTCGCGTCATGTAAGCCGCGAAGTCAAACGTCACTGGCAGAGGCAGCAGGAGACCACAGACCGAAGTAGCAGGCATGGAGATAAGAGAAAAAGGAATAAGAAAAAGGAAAAGAGCAAAAAGGAGAAAGACGGCGAGAACTTCTTGAAGAGACGAGAAACAGCGACCAAGGACGGCGGCAACGTCTGTCACTCGCGTATAACGCAAGGAAGAAACGTTTGAGAGCGATCCGAAGGACCAGAAGACGGTTGGGGGACGAGGAAGGTGAGTGGCAGGGGACAGACACAGATGTGCCTAAACTGGCGCTAGAGCGGTGCAGGTGCTGGGAGGAGCTCAAAGACGGGTGAGACACAAAGCCTGGGGAGATGCTGCTGTGCTGAGAGGAGCCGAGAAGAGCTGAGGGTCGAGGACGCTAGGACGGCCATGGTCGTGCCAAGCAGGAAAAGTGGCTGTGTAGATAAGATCGCTAGCTATCTTATCTACACAACATGGTGATCCCAGCGTCTAGATCTGTCTCGTCCTCCACTTCCTTGCCTCCCACTGAGCCCGGCTCGCAGGCTCACCTCGGCTGAGCTCACACTAAATTTAAATTTAAATTTGTGGATTACGCTCGCCGACTCAGTTAGCACAGTGAGGGAGGAGGTGGGAGAGAGCCCAGCCCTGTGGGCTCCCCGGCGCAATGGGGGAATACTCGCGGAACCCCCATTGGCCCTGATGTATTTTGCTACATACATTAATACGATGGATAGCAATATTAAATGTATGTAACAAGGGGCTTCGAAAACCAGCTGCGTTAAAAACCTTCCCGCGAAAACCTCTGTGAGGGAAAAACCCAGCTAAGGGAAAAAGCATGAAGGTTTGAGCGGAAGAAATGTAGATATAAAGAATGTGGCCATGGGATGGGTGGGTGGGACAAGATCTAGAAAAATCGAAGCTTGCTAGCTGCAAGCTGAGACCCGCGGAGTCGACATGGGAGTCCAGAGCAGAGAGACTCCCATCGATATCGTCGATCTCTGCTGATCCACAAACCCTATTCTCCCGATCACTCATGCTTCGTGAGAGGGATCCGGAGAACGTCAACCTGCGATTGATCGACGTTTCCTGAAATGGTCAGGTACGGCACCGCCACATGAATGATTGAACCAGGTCGAAATTTAAATTTAAACCCAGGCCTGGCTATGCATATGGTGAGCGAACCCAAAATTTAAAATTTGCCCTTTATCACATCAAACTTTCTCCCTGTACATGCAAGTGCGTAGAGGTGTGTAGATATAGGCCTAGGTCATAGCGCTATAGCATTCATTCTAACAGTACTTACTGCTCACGTGTGTTCCATATTCTTGATCATCAACAAGAAGACAGTATAAAATGCCAGTAACGGTACCGTATACGCTAAGCTATAGACCTAATCATAACGCAGCACAATCCTACCACTTACAATCGCAATCCATTCATGTCGCTCCTGAGCTCTCTGTTCGACCGTGGTGCTACCGTCACTGAGCTTCCCAGAGGGAGGACTCCGCTGGCGGACTTGTCGGGTTATGTGGATGTAAGTGGGACCAACGCATATGAAGCCTACGACGATATTCACACTCCGTAGAATCGCAGCATACGTTTCCCAAACCCTGCGATCTCGAAACGGCCGGAAGAACAAGCTGTCCACGTAAAGACGTAATAATCCAACCATTCTAGATCTGTCGCCCGAGCACGACTGACCGAACTTTCCAGGGAACCAATTGCAACTCGACCGACCGAGGCGTATGTCATATTTCCTACTCTTTCTGATCGATTACTGAGTTAGCCTCGCAGCAGACCGTTTTATACACAGACGCACCGCTCGCGGGTAGTATACGTACCAGATCGCGACCGCCAGGATTGTCTCAAAGATATCTTGGCCCCAGCATTGGACGCCCCACAAATTGACCAGTATGCCGAGTTGATTGGCATGGCCGCGGGATTCCCCAACGCTCTTGGAATCATAACCGCGGTCCTAGAAGGCCATGACCAAGAAGTTATTGAGCTTGCTCTCTCGCTGTATGGCCTTGAACGGTATGTTATTTTTTTACGACACATTATTTATAGCGGCGGAAACTCAACAACAGGGTTCAACTCAGGCTCAGGCGTCGTGAAGCCGTGGAAATTTGGCCGAGTACAGTCGAGGGTCTTATACCTTCGATGTCGACCTCTATATCGGCTCCCGTGGGAAGGTACAAGCCGCCTCACCGCCACGTCGGCCACCCGGACATAAATGTTGAAACATTTCGCGGAGACTTCCACAGCAAAGGCTCCACAGGCAGTTTTGAATGGCACAAATCCACCGCCGATCGCGATATCGATCATCCCCCCTTTTCGAATCCGTGATTCCCTCAATGCCAAGACAGGTGATTTGTACTTGCATTGGAATTTGGCTCGGGACCCGGCTAGGAATGACCCACAGGTCTGGCTGCTCGACAATAACGTCTGGGTTGACATTACAGCCAACGTTCGATCACAACTTCACACAGTTATTCATCCTAGCTACCCTGACCGCTGCCTCACAATGCGGGATGATAAATCTCCAAATTGGATCCGATCCGGAACCCATGGCCAGCGAAGGAGTATTTGATGATCGCTCATGATCAGTCATTCACATGTAATCTAGCTTGTAAACTCGTACTTGATGGTCCTTGTATACGTATTCACCCTGGCCATGGGCAGATCAAGTGTACGTCCGGAATATCTAAATTTCGAGTAAATATGCATATGCCGAATTCGAATTCGCTGCGCATGATTATGAGCACGCGCCTGGCCATGGCCGTGGCCATTATCCGGTTGGAGGCCTAGGCCTATATCTAGATCTAGAGCTGCACCAACCCGAAATTTCCAAATTCGCGGCGCCGCTGCAGCATCCTAGGCCTATTGATATTTGCCTACAGCTTGCAGATCTAGATCGAGACTAGATCTATGTCACAATATTTGGAAGGAAGGAAATTTATATCGGCTTAGTCCCGTTAAGAAACGACCGGGCCTGTACTACGTACACGCGTCAGTTGTATGCTACGGTGCTAGAGATACTTTTACTTGTTCGTCATCTACATCGTGATATCGGTTCTGTAACAGAGACTATTATGCACAGGAGATAGGTCTCATTGGGTCATCCTTGTGCTCGAGCCCCTCCTTTTGATCTCTGGCTTTGCTTCTACCGGCAGAAGATTAAGACTCACAACATATAAAGTTGAGTTCAGCTAACTCCTCTTTCGAATTCGGAATATGCTGAGTCTCCCTTCGCGCGTCGATTCTTTTATTCAGTCATAAACACGTAGCGCACTGCTCCAATAATTTGAGGGATATAGAGATTTGATATTATAATTAAGGATCCACATCCATGTTCTCAGGAACTGGATCTTCTTCCATGGACAGTGCATCGTATTCGCGCTCGCCATGATCAACAGTCTCGTCCTCTAGCTCCTCGTTGTCAAAAACCCCTTCCATCGCTTCATCTTCGTTTTCAGCGTCATTACTACCCTCACAATGCCCAAAGTCGGTCTGCAAAGATTAATCATCATAAGGAACGAAACCATGGCCACAGCGTGAAGACTGACCCGGCTAAGAGGGAGGACGTGCATCTTGTCCTGAGTACGCGACGTCAATACAAAATGGGACCGAATATGGCCGGTTTCAATGATGCATCTTTCCGCTGGTTCGATCTCTGCCAAATACCCAAACCGGTGCCGCCGATAGGGATCTTGGCCAGTGGGATGAGCGTTGAACCGGTCAACCACCAAATATATATTCTTTGTTTCGTTTCCGTCTGCGGTGGTATGCCAAAATTGGAAGATATTTATGATTTTACCTGGTGCATCCTTGATTGGCCGCATTTCCCATCCAGGAACAGCAAAGATGATATGACTATCCCGATCGAATTTGACAACGTCTTTGCGTGCAAATTTGATTCCGTTCAGGAAGACGTGATCCATCAAGCAAGCACTGGCTGACCAGTCTTGCAGATGAAATGATGAAGCGTATTTATCCCGAAGATAACGCTGCAAGAGCTGTCGTTCCTGCATGGCAAGGCAACCCCACGTCGAATTGGACATGTGAATATCCGGATCGAGGATCTGCATGATGTTTGCCGCGGCCGGATGCGCATCGGATGACTCATAGACATTAATTGTCTCTGGAAGTTTTGCACGAATATCAGCGTTATCTGAAAGGAGTGCTTTGAGATTTGCCATCCGTGCCGTCGAATGTATGAAGGTATTTTCCATTTCGCCTGCCAAAAATACAATCAGATAACCATGTTGCGAACAGAACGAGTTTGCGAACTGAATTTCCCGTTGGTGTTTTGACGCTGTAAATGATGGATGTAGCGCTCGTAGTGGTACGCAGTCCTGGGATGTCCTGGCCCAAAGTCACGTAAATTTTGCCCAATGTGGAAAGCAGAATGTTGGGTGGGTGTGATGGAGTTCTCTCGAAATAATCGGGCGATTCCCTGCATATACTCCAAAATTAAATGGTCGAAACGTTCCGAGATGTTCTCGTTCGTGGATTTCAGGTTCGCGACCATGATCGCTACCACCAAGACCATCACGTTTTCCAGCATCGCCTGTTTTCGACCGCTTGCAGGTTCGAATCGCCAGAGCCAGATGAGAGTGATTGGCAAATGAATGGTGAAAATGACTCTCCAGTGGTTTGCACTGAGTTTTCCACGTTTCGCCTGCCCCCAGTTTTTGGGCGCCACTCCAACCCAGCTCGGGAGAATGGTTTGGCGCATGTCCGCCCATATTGCTTTCATAACATCGTAGCCGAGGACTGAGCCGCTGTTTACGACGTCCTCTTGAGGCAACTGTCCTCTTTGGACGTTTATCTGCTCAAAGTTCAGCTAAGCCCGAGATGAACGGAAAATTCCAGAATATCGCACCGGTTCCATCAAAAAGGTGTACATCGTCTTCCGAGTGGCTTTCTCTGGGAGTTGATGATCGATTTTTCGCAGGCGGCACAAATTAACAAGGACCTCGCGTTTGGCGGTCACACTGGAGAATTTGGTGCCACGATACAGTGATTTGAGCAATTTTATGCACTCTTCAAGCTCGATCTCGTTGATCTTCAATTCCTTTCGTCGAGGCAGGTTTGAGATCTCGGCTATGGCTTCCGATACTAATTCCACGAGGGCTTCCCCGGCAGACGGGGCGGCCGGGGGAATTTTCTTGATCTCCTCGTCATTTAGGTTACATTCATTGATCTGAGCTTATTGATTGAAATGTACGAAAATGTACGAAAAACTCACCCAGCGCTTGATACGCAGGGTAAACCAGGCCTGCGTGGTGTCGTTTCCTGCTATCCGCAGACCATGATCGTTACATATGTGCCATAGCGCAGGAAAAGTGGCCCATGGACTGCTTCGGACTGCTGAGAGCAGGTCTTCGTCCGATTTGTTTCGGTATCGCCAGAATAGATCCAATACATGAGCCATACGTTCATCGGTGGGCCGCTTAGGGCGGGGAACTCTAGGTCCAGATCCATCTCCGCCGTCAGATGATAAATCAATCCCGAATAGCTCTCGAATGTGTCGTTGGATTATCCCTAGATCGAGGGCATGCATGGGTTCAACCAAGACATATCGGACAGCCTGCCAGTAAGGAAGCCTAAGAAAGGATGAGAATCGGACCCCAGTTCGCCGCGCCATCTTTTCCTGTGCTGCAACATCAGGTGCTTCTTTCCAAGCCTCAGCATGACGGAGATGTTCCAGATGGTCCCGGTGGGGCCATTTTGAGATGTCAAATTCTTCGATATGGGCCATATCAATGTGGCAACCAACGCAGAAATATTTTGAAGTTGCAGAAGTGAAGCCTGCGACTTCACGTGCAGCCAACATGTCAATTGATAGCGGGATGAACATTGCTTTTGCAGGTCTTCCGGATCGATATTTGGCCGTCCTTGTAAAAAAAGACGCCTTGGTACAGTTCAAGAAGTTCCTCAACAATGAGATCCAAGAACGGATTGTAACGGCCCACTCCAGGACCATATGGACCGGAACCAACGCCCAGGAGGCACATGTTTTCGAAGAGATGTCGAAGGTGGGGGGGGAAGTTCAGGAGAATCGCCCAAAATCCCGTTGAAGTCACGACTTGTTTCGCAGTTTTCATATGGAACGGATTGAATCCATCAACAGTGACGCTAACGAGGTAGCGTCCTTCCTCCGCCGGCCTTTCTGGGTCTAGGAACTGTTTCCCATCCGGGCCTTTTAGGGCAATGATTACGGGTGAACACCAGATGTCCGGCATCGAGTCTCCCTGGAGGCGGGACACTGTCGTGGGGTAGTCGTCCAGGATGTCCTCAATTCCAGGGCGAGAGAGAAGGCGGCCTAGCCACTCCTTCAATCGCTGGTAAACGAAAGTCCTGCGAGGAGAGCACGTAACTTTGCTTTTGATGATCTCCTTCTTCCAAAGCTCTTCTCCACAAATGGCACTTCCTGATGTCAGACGCTCCTGACAGAGAGGAATCTGTGGATCCGGCGTCTCTCTCGTGACCGGATTAATGTCTGGTGTCAATGCTGAGCAAGACGGGCAGCAGACATATGTGTCTGTGATGGGATTCAAATTTAGGTGGCGAAAGATGGTGCGAGGATCTCTAAAAAGATTCTGACCGGATGGCCCCGATGTGGTTTGAATCAGGTCACGGAGGCCGGCCAGCAGAATAGACCCTCCCTGACGAGGAACATAGTAAAGCTCCGTCATAATGGCTGTAACCACCATCGACACCAACACCGCAGGCTCCCAGCGGGATATGGGGATGAAATTGATATCTTTCATAGGCACATTAGTTGACTACAACGTCCAAGTGCCACAAATATGACTTGCCATTCCTGACAACAACGCCATTAATGTCAACATGTAAACGTTGGTGATTCCAATGGACTTCTTTTGTATCATCGCAATTGTCCAGTTCTTGCAAGATGACACCTTCTAGTCCATCTTTCCGGACACCTGGCGGGAGAAGGTGCACTTGACCGAGCAGCTCCCACAGACGATTTTCATGCTCCAAAAACGGAGCATTAACTCGAGCAGCTGGACGTAACTGATGTGATCCAGAGTTCGGCCGCAAGGTTAGTTCGCGACGCTGGTAGAGAGAATTCTGTGGATCGAGAACAAATGAAAGGGGGTACCTAAAGGCGTATGGAAACCTTCAGCCCGGAAAAGGATTTCCTGTTCAATCAGGTCCATAATTGCTTCTGTGCGAGCAGAATACGGAGGATGATCAGGATGAGGAGCATTTGAAGGTTCTGAAGGGTGGGGGACTCTGAGCGGGAAGGCCTCCTGAGGCGCGGACGTAGCCCTGGGTCCTGGACGCCCCAGATCTTCGTCCTCACGATCGCGGGGATAATTTCCAGAGGATTGGGGATCAAGACCTGGACCCCTCGAACTATCCTGTGTCTGGGTGACCATGGGCCGTAGCTGGACATGCGAGTTTCCCTGCTCGTGAGGATGCAAGTTTCCCTGCTCGTGAGGATGCGAGTTTCCCTGCCCGTGAGGATGCGAGTTTCCCTGCTCGTGAGGACGATATGGGCCGCGGGGTGGATCATGAGTTCGGGAGGGATATGGTTCTGTACGTATCCGCTGGTGGGCAGCGAGTCGGGGGGTAATGCGATTGCGAGTTGTGATGATTAGGAGGGTGGGTATGTGTTGCCATACCCAAGCGAAGTTGAATTTCCATAATTTTTTCATCTTTTCTGTGGTTGGCGCGCGTGCTAGTCGTGATCGGTGGATATGTGTGGCCACAATGGACTTGACAGTCACATGTGCCCGACCTTGGCATTTGAGCACTTCCAGTTGCAACTTGAATCGATATCCTAGTATCCGGATGAGATTAAGTATAGATGGATTGATCAGATCTAGCTTATAATTAGTCTCGTTCCCAGACGTTATAAGGGCAGTCCAAAACGGGATGTCGAGATGTCGCCGAGGCAGTTTTGATGGTAAAATTTGATCGCGGGAGACTGCCCTATAACGTCTGGTGCACTTTGGTCGGCAAGGTTGCGCTTGCCTGCCGCGGGCCGGCTCATTTTGGCAGGCAAGCGCAAGCCCCGCGGTCAAAATGCACCAGATCTTCACGGGTTGATGTGCGCTGTGATCTTTTGATCGCAGTGCCCAAGTTAACCCCGTGAAGATCTGGAGCCGAGATTAGCTTATAATTATAATTACTTAGCGACCGAATGATGACAAATAGATTTATGCTTGGAAGCGGCACCGCCACACATGCCCATCCAATACTTACTTATAATTGTACATGTATCGATTGGTCTGTTAGCATACTTACTCGCAATGATGGAGTCTGTATATATATGTAGGTGGCAGTATACGTAGCCGTTATATAAGTTCCTTTAATTATAAGGGAACGCCACGGTAATACAGTCTTCCTTCCTAGGGCTTCACGCCGTGCCCGTCGCGCCGCCGCCCGGTTCTACGGGTTCCATGCGACGGGTAACCGTCCCGTCTCATCGAGGTGTTCTGGAAAAAAATAACGGGACGGTTTACTTGGTCGACGGCCGTTGACGGGTTGGTGACGGCGACGGATACTGGAGACATTGGATGACCGTATTTGAACGAATTTTGGCGTCATCTGGAACCTCCTAATACTTTTCGTCGTTTTACCGGTGTTGTGACTGCGCATGGCACCCTCGCAAGAACGTCGACCAGTGATTACCATTCCGGCAGACCATCACGACACGGATGTTCGAACTGGGTATCTTCCCGGCGTGGTCCTGCGCAATGCATGCAGGCAGAGGATTGGCAGAGGATTATTTCTTGGTCTCAAGCTGGGCATTATGTTACCCTTCTAGTGAAGTAAGCAATCTACCAGTTCCGTTCATGAGCAGAAATTCAACATACTGAAAGACCAATCAGTGACTCTCCGGGCTCGAGGCACATTGGATCATGTTTCAGACCTGTTTGACGTGTTTGAATTGCAACCTCATTCTTTTACCAAACTGAATTCTATGAACACGGTCCCGTCTCGACGGCCGTGAGGGCCCGTCCCGTTGCCCCTCCCGTCCCGTTGATGATTTATTACGTGCAGCCCTAAATATTCCTTCCATCCGCATTCTGCTCTGTCATGACTGTTTGCATGTACACACGCTCGGCACAAACGATCATGAGACACCCGGGGCAGTGACACTGACCTTTCGTCTGTATGCGGTGGTTTTGAAGCCTTTTTCGGACTTTTTTTCCGAACCTTAAATTTGTAAGGGTGAATCGACAAAAAGGCCTCGAAAAATGACTTCCTTTCATGTTTGACTTTGAGCTGGAAGGGGTAAAGGGCTTCTATGTTGTTGACCTCTTCTTGATTGTTTTCCAGCAATAGAAGGCTCGGGAAAAGGCTTAGAAAAAAATGGGTCATAAAAGGCGCAAAAAAGGCCTCATGAAACACCCAAGGGAACGCTTTTTTTTAGGAATTCTCAATGGCCATAGACCTTCAATCACTCATCATTTTGGATTGCCATATTCACATTAACGTTCTTTGTTTATGATTGAAGATTCCGGCTCATAACCACCAACAATCGATCTTAAGCTTAGGCTTTGTTCTAGATCTCATTGTCATTGCCGCCCTTTATTCTCCCTGGATATATTAAAGTCTTGAGCCTGCGGCTCTTCAGCTCACTCCACTCCGGATATGGATTCCTCTCCCCAGAAACCCTTGAGTGTCCTAAACCACTCCCCGGCCAGTGTTTCTAGTGTCGACGTCGACGTAAATACCAGTCATGCGGCCATAGGCTCGAGTGCCATTGAAACAACTCAAACGGTGATGCATATACATATTTTCTACAACTTGCCCTCCTTGATTAGGCCATCACTCATATATCTCACACGTAGCGCGCTCCTACCGATTGCAACGCTGCGGACGTCCAAAAAATTGACGGAGACGCAGAGATCGAGGTATGTACATGTTCATGATCAGTTGGTTTCAATTCGAGTTCGTGCGTCGAGGCCGTCACTTACATGTTCCGCAGAACATGAACGTGGTCCCAGTACAGGATTCCATCGATATCGCGGATCAAGGGGTGGGAATTCGAACACTTGTAGCGTTATAATTATTAGACTGAGAGTCACCACTTTTATAATTAGGAACCATCTGGATCTGGATCCACGATCAAGGACTGCATCATGGGCTGGCACCTTTGCGCGGAGACGGAGGAAACTTCTCTCCGGAAAGCGAACGAAACGGAACTTTAGAATAGTACGAAGATCTAGACGGCGTTAATTACTTATTAATTACTAGTACCTTGGGAATTTAAATTAAACAACTGCTTTGACAGCACCGCAGTAAATTACGGTGTTCCCCCGAATTCTTGGTTGAGTCCTTGACTGATTAGACCATCTACACGGGCTACTACACAGTAGCCCAGCTGCATGGTCAGTTCTCCATTGCATTTAGCTTTTCTAGACAACAGCCAAAAGCATATGTCCTGAACAAATTTGCAACTTGTCACTTCGAAAAATGAGCGCATTGCGAGTCCACATTAGATACTTGAGTACATGTGATGATAGTGCAATGGCAACTCGTTTCATGTATAATATTGGATAACAAAGACGTGCGACCCGGAGACGTCATGATCAACCCCGGGCTGTGCGAAATCGTCAGTTGTATCTCGAGGTGCCATGCATATGGACACTTGCCATGGCCACTGCTCCAGAGTACTGGTGCAAGGTGAACATGAACGACCCCGTCATCGTACAGTCCCAGTCGCGATTCCGGACCTCTAGTGAACCAACCGGGAAATATGGTCCATTCTCTCTTGGGATTGTTGTCTTTCACAACGTGTTCACTGTGCTCAGCAAATACAGCTGGCGGCCCTGCGAAAGGTGGCTGGCAGAAAATAGCCATGTCCTCTTCATAGGGCCTAAACCTTGGAGTCCAAAGTTTGTCTGGGGCGCAGCCCGAATGCGCCATGAGTAAAACACGCTGTCGGAGACAAGAAGTAGTTTAAACCTCGTCCCAATTAGGAAAGTTCAGAGTCAACGTCATTTTACAGAGTTCACAACCAGAATTTATTTGTATACTACTGCACCGTTGAGATCTATATTAGCTAGGTATACGACATCTTTACTGCCAGTTATGTGCAGTGAGGCCTGCAGCAAAATCGTGCATTGAAGTTCATTCAGTAGTCAAACTGCTGCAGGGACAGCGCTGCAGCCAGGCAGGTGTGGCAATCTAGCTGCAGCGCTGTTGTTGCAGGGGTGGTCTGCAGCAAGATCGGTGTGGTGATACCGCTGCGGCGATGAGGGTGTAATAAATCGGGTGGGACCAGCACCGCGCAGTCAGATGGCTGCAGCGCTGTGGGCGTGGTGAAGTCGGCGAGGCCATGTCGGTGGGGCGGAGTTGCTGCTATGAAAGCGGTGAAGAGAAGTTACAGCAACGAGACGGGTGAAGTGCAACCGGTGCAGCAATACAGCTCCAGGGATGTTGTTGCAAAGATGCTGGTGCAGCGAGGGATGTGCGGGTAGTGATGTATAGCGAATTGGGTGTGGTGATACTGCTGCAGGGATGAGAGTGTAACAAGTCCAGTGGGGCGAAGGCTGCGCAGTCAAATGGGTGCAGTGGAGTCGGCGAGGGGTTATCAGTGAAGGGAAGTGGCTGCGGCGAAGGCGGTGAAGCGAAGCGGGTGCGCCGGGACAGGTGAGATGCAATTGGTGCAGTGACAAAGCTGCAGTGATGCTGGTGGACGCATTGGGGTGCACGGACTCGCCTGCGAGGTTTCGCTGTGGCGAAATGGGTCCAGCACCAGAATTAGGATCTCGAAGCGAATGGGCGGCCGGCGCGGCGTGGGGTCGTCCGGGTGCGGGGGGTGCAAGGGCGATGGCGGCGGCGGGGCAGGGGTGATACGCGCGACGACGAGCTGCAGTTCGCTCGCCCCGGGCTCGCGGGATCACGCACTGCTGTCCCGCCGGATGCGCTACTAGCACCGGCGTGGCGGGTGTGCGTGCAATAGTGGCGGGGTCGTGGTGGGGCGCAGGGTGTGTGCGGTCTGGTCCAAGCGGACGTGGCGTGTGTGACGCGCCGCGAGATGTATGGACTGCTTCTTGCTTCGAATTCAAGTTCGACTTCGTATTTACGAGAGCTGTGTTAAAGATATGTGGGGTCTAAAGCAGCTGGAGGATTCGGCGTGGGAAAGGTAAGGAGCGTGGGGCGCAGATGTGCGCTGGATCCCGTCGGTGTGCGGGCAGCTATATAATAATGTAGTTAGCTCTTCGTTCAGCCGTGGATGGGGGCAGAACCAATAGATTGTATGTACCTATATAATAATGTAGTTACTGTGAATATAATATAAGTACGAGGTTGTAGTAAAAGGAATGTGGACGTACGCTCTTCGTTCAGCCGTGGATGGGGGCAGAACGAAGAGCGCCGTATGCTACGTGGCTATAAATAACGGGGATAATTACCGACAGACAGCTCGCACGCTGGCGTCGCGTACGAGCTCGCCTCCGCGCCGACTTGCCCCAAAATCCATACGCTAACCTTGCAAGCTGCATGTACATGTACCGCCTTTAAAGGAAAATTTAAATTTAAGGTCGAAGCGATTTGTCATGATCATGATCAGCAAACTAGGTAGGTAGGTAGGTAGGTATATTCCGGCGCGGTCCCATTGAGGAACAGCCGGGGTCCGTACTACATACAGGGCGTCTACATGTATGCTACGGATACCCGTCATCTTCAGCCACTTGTTCACCTGAGTTACCAACGGTCCCCAGGGTCGCCTGTCATCCAATGCCGAGTATGAAGAAGCCAGATGTCATTCCAGAGGTTTATAAAGATATTCGGCTGGTTTGAAGATCTCCCTAGTACCATAGACTTCAAATACGTCAAATGTTAACTTCGCAAGCCTCCGTGTTACGGCGAAGTTACGGTTCTGCACGATGGCAAGCAGGAAAACATCCACATTCCTCCAAACTCGCGGAAAGTCTGGAAGCAGTTTGTAGAGGTCCTGCAAGAAATGCCTTCGCAGCTCGAGTAAGTCGATGTTCGCAGTGCACCCGAATAATGCATGCGCTTCGCTTTCAACCGTAGCTCGGCAGAACCGGCAAAGCCTCCAGGCCCGAGGTGTCCGCTCTCGATACCGTTCTTCATAACGCAGCACCTCTATTCCCAATCGGTGCGCAGACAGGTAAAGGCGGGTGAGAGCTTTGCGATGGGCGGGGACAGGTACGCGAAGATATTGACGGAGTTTGAGTGGTGTTTTAACATAATCACCATCCGCGTTGCGTTCCAAGTGTCCTTGAATTAAGGGAAGTCGCGATGCATGGTCACTGGTCAAATCATTCAGCCATTTCTCGCATGCACTTTTGAGAGTCTTCCGGCTGTCGCCAACACTGTCCACAGTCAGTTCGTCTGCAAGGACCACGGGCATTGGCAAGGACTGCAGGACAATGCGCAAATCGGTAATCCAACAAGAATAACCGTGCATAGCTAGATCCTGCGAGTCCAAGTACGCTCCGCGAGCGAGGTGATTTTCAGGTAATCCGAGGAGATATATCAGATAGCCCAAAGCCAAGTCCGGGCGGCGGTAAGCCAAGGGAATGACACCCGTCTCCGTGAATAAAGGAAATAGGATGGAGTGGTCATGTACGCTCAGGAGACGGCGAAGGAACTGATGTTGTACCTCTGCCAGCACCCCCAGATGTCTAGGGACGACATCTAGACCAACCTCACATCCGAACGTAAGGTGGGGGTCCACACGGGCCATGTACAGCTGGACTCCTTCAGCTGGAGGTAGACAGCCTATCATCGCCTTGATTGCAAACGTTGTGTTACACACCACCCTAGCCTTTGACGCCTTTTTGTTATAGTGAGCTGTGAAAATATCGCTCCACAGACGTGAAGAGCAATCCCACGTATTTGTAGCTCTTGACGAGCTCAATAGGCGAGTCACCCACACGTATCACAGGGATCATCCGCGGCAGCTCCCCGAACAGCATCCACTTCGTTTTCGTCGCGCTGATGACCATAAAATTCGCCCCGGCACCACCCAAAGAACTGGTTGAGCTTTCGCTGTAACCCGACAGCTGTGGTGGAAAACAGAGCCACATCGTCTGCCTGCTCTAGATGCGAAACTGGACGCCCATTCAGGGTAATGTCATCGGCATCGGGTTCAAAGACGCCAGCAAGGTCGGCAAAGTAGACATTCCACAGAATAGGCGAGGCCGTGTCTCCAGTGAGCACCCCAATCAAGGATTTGAATGCTTCCGTCAAGTCCGCTCCTTGTCTGACAATGTCACAATGTACGACGTCGACATGCGCGTACAGCATGCGGAGCCAATCAAACAGAGGGCCCGAGACTCCGGCGGCGAATAATTTCATCCATAATGTTGGCAAATCAGTGGACGGGAAGGCGTTTGTGAGGTCAACAAAGGCCACATATAAAGGTTTCCCCTCGGCGCGCGCTCTGTCGATTGCACATCGAAGGACGAAGCTGTTGTTGTGGGTCCGGTACTTCTCGCGGAAGCCATTCTGAGAGTCGGGCAAGATGTTGTACTTCTCAGCCCATGCCCGGATGCGCATGTCGATGAGTAGAGTCAAGCATTTCAGCAAACAGCATTCCAGTCCAACCAAACGGTAGCTTTCAGGGTCATCGCTTGCTCTCCCCGTTTTTAGGATTCCGACCAGAATAGTAATCAGCCATTCGCGGGGAGCCGTTGTCCTAGACACGCAATAATTGAAAAGCTTCAAAAGAGCCTCGTTTGGAATCGACGCGATTTTTCGATAAGAAATACGGTCAATTCCTCGCGCACTTTCAAGCGCACTTTTTGTGCTGCGTGTCCGGAGTTTCCGCTTCATCCGTTCAATATCCTGGATAACGAATGGTGCTGAGAAGAAGTGCTCCGGTGTATGGTCGGTCGTGAACGGGGGGATCGCGCCCGACAGGAGTTTGCGCAGATGCATCAGCTGATCAGGTCAGCATCGAAGTGCTCGGGCATTACTGCGGCCGGGTTCAGCCGAACGCGGAATGCATCTCGTAGCTGTTCCACCGTGACTTGTGCATCCCTGGGCTTCGTATCGGTGAACTCGCAAATAATCTGCCACCATTCGCGCAATGTCTCCGCATTCATTAACCTGACCAAGTTGTCGCGCTGAGCTTTTCTGACTCTATGACTCATTGGTCCATCGATCTATGGAAGGGATGGGCTGTACGCACTTTACTCGACCCCGGTGCGACTCAGGGTTATCGTCAGGGCTATCTCCAATGGACAGCTGCTCTGCCGAGATCTCGAAGACCGTTTTCAGCTTGGGTGGATCCTCAGCCGGCAAACTTGTAACCACTTTCGCGACACCAGGCGATAGGGCAGGCGAGATGGTCACAGTCGTTCCCTCAGGCAAGCTGAACATCCGTGACTCGTTTCTCCTCATTCCTTCGCGGGCGAGCTTCTGTGCTTCGAGTTGGGCAGGGTTTTTGGCCGGTTTCTCGACCCAACAAAAGCGGACCTGTCTTGTGCGCAGCTGTATAGCAGCCACTACCTGTTCCAGTAGGTCGCCATTCGTACAGTTCCACCCTTCCGTATAATTGATTCCCGCCCTATAGCAGATGGCTCGTATGGCATACTTTGACGCGGTGTGGATATCAATTTGCAGCGTCCGGGGGGATGACACCAGTGCGCTCAGGATCCCAACGAGAACTGCTCGTGCATCAGTTTGGCGTCCAGGGATACGCCATCCTGCATTGTGTCGGCTGCCTTGACCCCAGTATAACCCAAAGCCAGCACGAGCGTCAATGCGTCCTCCATTTTGGCAGCTGCTGGCGACATGGACCATGATGCGGTTTCCCGTCAGATTTTGGACGCATCCATAAAGCGCAGCAGTGGCTTCCTCCGGAGTCTGGCTTGCTGCAATGGTCTCGAGCGCCAGTTGATCGCATTCGGTCATAACGGAGGAGAGAAGGGACTGTCGACTCGGTCTCGAGATCACCGTTGTTGGGTTTATTGATCATGAGGGCCTCAGAGCAGGAGGTAAAGTGATGTGCAAGGCAAGGATTGCATGGTCTGACCACGTTCCAGGCACCTTTGCAATTTGCAGCGAGCCCGGGGGCACCATGTGCAGAAAATCGGACGAGAAGAGAGCGTAATCCACCACCGCTTTCCCGCCAGGCTGGAAAGAGGTAAGTGCACCCGGGCTTGTCTTCTCTATACTAGTTCCGTTCAGGATGTCCAATTTGCTTTCCTCGCACGTCTGCAGCAGCCATTTCCCCCTTGGGTTCTCCTCGTCGTCACTTGACACGCGCTCCAAGCTCGAAGACGGGCGCGAGTCGCTCTTTATACGGGAGTTCAGATCACCCAGCACAGCGGCCGGTTTTCTCCTTCCGGCCGTGCACCAGGCAAGAGCTTCACTGAGTCGAGTTTCTGGATGTACCGATGACCATGTTCTCCACGGCGATCCTGCAGGCAGCAAGTATGTCCCAATGAGATAGAGGTTCTCGAATTCAATGGCGACGAGGTCGGGCCCGGACAGACTTTCGAGTACATCGAAGCGGATCCCTGTTCGTATCACCACTGCGACTCCACCGTATGGTCGACGCATCCCGCCACCATTACCACGCGATCGGGCGATGATGATGTAGCCTTTAGGGAGTGACAATGTGTCTTCCTGTCCCTGGCGTAGCCAGGTTTCCTGAAATATCACGACGTCGTTTGCTTTTATCAACTCAATAAAATGAGGTTGGGTGATTTTAATGGCGAGATTGCCCTTTATATTCCAAGCAATGACTCGCATACTGAGATAATATACATTTTAAGCATAGACATAATTGACTCGACGTGTCCATCTACCTCGACTGCTGAGCAGCTCCTAGAATCTCGAGTGCCGTGCTCGAGCTTGGGAGTTCGTCGGGCATAAATGCCTGTTGTCCGATGAGCGGGGGGTAGCGCTGGACAAGGCCAGCGAAAGTTTTCGCTTTATCGTAGGCGGCGAAGCGAATGCTGAGCATGTTCTGTCGCCCACGGGCCCACTGAGCAGAGGAAATGTCTGACGCCACAATAACCAGGTGCTCGCCAGCTGCTGCGCCTCGTTCACTCGCAACCTGGGCTGCAGCACGAGCTACGTCCACGAGTGCGTGGTTGCCAGGCTTGTTGATTGGTCCGTACACCACGTCATGTCCGGTAGACCCACCCGCGATGTCCTTCCGCGGCCGCTTGGCAGGGCGGGCAGTAGGTTTTCTCGGAAATTCCCGCAGCACGTGAAGTCAACTTTTGCACCCTTTATAAAGAAAGTCTTTCGAATTCGAAACTCTTCTATATCTAGATCTTGAATTTTTTCCTACTCTAGAGCTGTCTCAACACATGCCTGTGTTGTCAGACCCCATGTACATGATTTCGCCAGATCTTTCGGTGTAGAGAGCTCTCTGGTGAATTCAGCAGCCTGCGACTTTGGGCAGCGGCCACACATGGACATGATTTCACTAGATCTTTCGGTGTAGAGAGCTCTCTGGTGTGATCTAGCAGCCCATGTAGCACATGTACATGATTTCGCCAGATCTTTCGGTGTAGAGAGCTCTCTGGCCGAATTCATGATCAGTGGCCTGCGACTTTAAATTTGAGCAGCGGCCGCACATGTACCTGATTTCACTAGATCTTTCGGTGTAGAGAGCTCTCTGGTGCAATCCAGCAGCCTCCCGCTTTCAGGCAGCAATGTACATGATTTTGCCAGATCTTTCGGTGTAGAGAGCTCTCTGGTGGCCATATGCATGGGATCTGGATCCAGAATTCGATCGCGAAGCCTGCACTTCCAAGCAGTGGCTGCAAGTGCAGTAGCTACCAGCATTATCCGGTGAGTTTCCACAGATACGTTTTGGCACTGAAAGCTCTAGATCTCTAGCTGAGTTAACGCAATCAATTTCATGGTCATGGCCCCTAGGCCTGGTGTGCCTACCCTGGCACACCAACCCATGGGCAGCTGGCCTACCCTGGCTTGCTAATTACGGGTGTGCCTAACTTGGCACGCCAACCCAGCCGGCCTACCCTGGCTCGCTACCCCGGACGTGCCTAACCTGGCACGCCAATCCAGCCGGCCTACCCTGGCTCTCTACCCCTGGTGTGCCTACCCTGACATGCCAATCCGGCGCTTGCTATCCCTGGTGTGCCTACCCTGGCACGTCAACCCGGCTGGCCTACCCACCCTGGAACGTCAACCCGGCCGGCCTACCCTGGCTCGCGACCAGACCATCGATCGATGTATTAAATTGTGCGCCAACTAACTAGAAGACATCTTTTGTACTTATAGATATGGACACGCCGACGTCGCGTGCAGCTTGTTCGTGTACGGTTCGATCTATAGGCGCTACGTCCTGTACTCTGCATGCGCTTCTCCACGTGGTATCGCTCGGGATGTGCGCCGTTCGCGGTCGAGCGTGAGTTTTATGCTTACGTGCAACGAAACGAGGCTGCGATTCACTCACCACGCGCTTTATAGACTGTCCGCACGATCGCGATGCATATACCAGCACCGGCCGGCCGCACCCTACATATACCTCGTGCATCTCATACTGAATATCACTGAAGCACGCATGACATTGAATTCATCCTGGTTGCGTTGTCCACATGAAACAATTGACTTCAATTCAGGTCTCAGTCCCTTTTTTTCTGGGAAGTGCCCACCGATCGCGAGCGCGCCATGGCCAGAGCACAGTCTCAGGCTGAGGCTGCGGACATCGACCGCGTGCATTAAACTACAAGCAATTCGTGCAATATTAATGTGCGTGGCGTGAGTTTTTTTGTTCAAATCCAGATCTTGTAGCTAGACGGTTCGACACTTATGCGATATCATCGTAGATTCCGCGCCAACTTCATGCTTGGATACGTACGACGGCAGCCGCATTCACCACATATAACCGCGTTCAATCTACGGCGGCCCGCCGTCGAGGTTTTTTTTCGCACGCGCACCGGCGCGGTCGGATGAGACGGGACGAGCTGAAATCAAAGGTATCCTGCCCTCGCCGTTGCCACTGTCAACAGGCTATCAATGGGCTGCGCCACCGGTACCATTTGTCTCGACCTACACTGCGCCTCGCACATCTTCTGGCTTTGCTCGCGTGGACGCTGGGAGGGTGGGATATTAGAGCTTGATCTATCGATATTCGGGAATTGTACATGTGTTCTAGCATGGCCATGCATATGGGGTGCTGCTGTCTTATTCATTTACAGTGTCCTCTAATCATTCAAGTAGTACTTGCAAAGACAATCAGAAACGTCCCGGACGGTACCCCCTTTCCGAACTCTATATTCAGGGCGCTGGCAGGCAGTTTTGTGAACACTTCTATGGTCCACATCGGCTTTCACGGACGCGTTGCATCCTCACACCCTGGATTTTAAACTCCACACATTTCCGTATGTTAAACCGATCCTGCACGTGGGGATCTTCCTCACTGAATCAATAACATTCAACGTCTCTCGCAGCTACGCGATAAAGGCCTCAGAAAGCTAGGAACACGAGCAACGATAAAGTACCGTGGTTAGTCAATCGCAACGCGGGCGGACTGCTATCTTATCTTGGGTGCTGACGTTGATGCCGTCTGACTCTGATAGGTTGGTGCTAGGTGGATATTTAGCATGCATTCATTCTGCCTCCTACTGGGTGTCAACTCTCTTTCGATACTCGCTGTTCTCTCTGTTCTTGGAAACTGGTTGATGCCCATATGAATATGACACCTTGCACCCGCACGTCTGCGATGTATGATTCAACTCGGAGACATTTAATGTGTATCTGGGGCACTGCTCGAATGCTGGGCGTCGAGGGCGTCGTCAAACGAATCTCCCAAATAAGTATGCACGAATATCCGTCGGGGATTACGGGACACGGACCTTAATGGTGGCAAGGTTCGGTTCGGTTCAGGTTCAGGGCACTTTGCTCTGGATGCCGAACCTGAACCTAACATTCGGTTCAGCAAAGTGCTGAATAGTGATGTGCCGGGCCAGGGCTCAAGCCCAAGCCCGACCCAAGCCCAGGGCTTCTGAGCCCGACCCAGGCCCGACCCGAGTAGGGCTTCGGTAGGGCCCAAGGTCAGCTTTGGAATTTTTTCAGACCCGCGACCCGGGCTTGTGCCCGGGTCGCCCAGTATGAGCTACATTCGAGCTACATACAGGCATTTTGGTAAACAAATTATAACTTGAAGCCTCATTTAGGCGTGCCCAAGCTGAATTTAACCTACAACCGATGTCCACGTCTTTTCATCCCTCCCTCAGTGTCACGTAAGTGAGCTCGGACATTCCACCAATATCTGATCAACATTGAAATCACTCAGGAAGGCTGGATATCAGGTCATTTACCCCAGAGAATAGCTCCTAAGCTTCAGAAGAAGTCAATAATATCTCAAATTTCCACTCCACAATCCACTTTCGTACACTCAAAAAGATTATAGTCAAGCCCAAACCCGACCCGACCCATCCCGACCCTGGAGGTAGGGTCGGGCTCAATATATTCTCAGGCCCAAGCCCTCCTTGACCCGACCCAAGCCCGGGCTTTCAAGCCCGACCCGACCCGAACAACACTAGTGCTGAACTCCGAACCTGAACCCGTGTTCAGCGTTCTGAACGCGTTCAAACCTGAACCGAACCGAAAAAATTCGCCCCGCTCTTTCTAGGTGGACCCTCCAGCTGCGTCTTGCGTGGTGTGTTTCTTTTGTGTTTCTTTCGACTTATTCACTGTCCTTTGATCCTGACCTTCTTTCCAGGCTACACGGACTATATATGTGCACCACTGGCTCGACCACGCCGCCACATGTCACCGCGATATAGCACGCGTACCACCCTCTTCAGTGAAACGAGCACGGCAGTATGATCATGATAAATCAGGCTGGACAGGTACAACACTGCCACATGTTCCGATTATTTCCTTTGGGGGCAGGTCTTTTTATTTCCTTTAAAGGAATGTTTGGTTTACATTCCCGGACCCCGCACATGTTGACTTTCCGGGCCCCAGGAATGTCAAGGGAATGTTCCGAGAATTTTTTGATTCCCGGCACATTCCCGAGCCCCGGGAATCACCCGGGGATGTTGAGGGAATGCTAACATTCCCGGGCCCCGGAAATCGGTCCGGGAATAGTCCGGGTATTCAAGATAATACTTTCATTCCCAGGGCATTCCCAGTGCCCGGGAATGATGGCTTGCCCCTAGTGTCATTCATCCAACACGCCTTGGCCCAATCCCCACGCTCAACGCGCTGCATAGTCGCGGATGAATTCAAAGTTGGACCCATGCCGCCATGCCATCCTTGCCGACATCAATCACACGTCAATCACTCGGCCCTTCAGCGCCCCGAAAATAACTCTTCCCGACCAACCACTTCGCGTCATCCGCTCCCGTCCGAAAAAAATCCTCTTCTCCTGAAAATAGACGCTTTTCCTCAAGCTCGTGCTAAAATATCGTTCCTGGAGTCGTGTGTCCAAGTCCGATAAAACGAATTGGAACTGGCTCTAACGCACGCTGCCTTGCCCTCGAAGTTCCTTCTTTTTCTCGACTCCAACCCTCTGGAAATATCCCCGACTTGTCCCGGAGACGTAACGAAAACGAAAACGAACAATAATGCGCAAGCCCTCCTCGGCCTTCCTCCCACCCCTCCCCCTCCTCGGCCTCCTGCTCCTTGCCCAAAATGATAACAATAACAAGAACGCGTACAGCCTAGGTACAACTAAGGACATCCACCTACGGCGTCGACGAGAGGCAAAACTGCTCACAAAACATGTTCTACAATTATCTGAGCATGCGGGACAGTAGGCGAGTGATGCTTCTTGCTTTGGTTTCCCCACTTTTTCTTCGCGTTTTGCTGGGGTGTAGAAGGAGGCGAGGCGAGCAGGGCGGGAGGAGAGGCGGAATCTCTTCAGGCTCGGTGTTTTCTGTTTTGCTGAACCTTATTCTGCTTCCTTCCTGCCCTTCCACTTTGCCTCCTCGCCGTTCGCTTCCGCCTTTTTTGCGCGGCTCTCGCGTCCGGCCCTTGCCCTCCCACTCTTGTCACGAGATGAGATGGGATGAGCCGCTCTGCCTCTTTACCCTCCTCACTTTATTTGTTGAACAGCTCCCTCCCCGCCTTCTGTTTCTTCCCTGTACCTTCCTTTTCTTTCCTCGTGCTTGCTTTCCCTACTTCCATTTCCGGGCAACCTGCGCATCTGTGCGTGCAGGCCCTATGGACACACCCTTATGGGACCAATGAATGCGTCCTTATAGGACCAACCAGTACGCTGAATTCGCTGCCCGTCTGCAAGTGGATGCGTGTGCGGCGCGCCCGGTGCGGTGCGCGTGTGGATGCACTCATCAGGGTGTTGGTGTGCGATTCCCCAAATGTTTAGGGTGATGGAGAGGGAGACGAGAACTGGGATTGGGGCTGGGATGAGTGTCGAGGAGTGTGGCGTGACGTGCGGTGTCGAGTTCGGTGTGCGAGTGTGCGGGGAAGGCGGGCGGTGATGGTGCGAAGGGGTGACATTCATGGTACTCTGATCGCCACCCCGCCACGTTTGGGGGTCGAGGGCTCAAGGGTGAACGGACCTTTCGTGTCCGTGCGAATGGACCGCATACGCTTTCCCGCTGTCGCTGCCGCATCCTCCATGCATTCATATCCTCGAATCCATGCGGTGAGGTTCTGTTCGACGTCCTATTACTGTTGGTGCAAGGTGTGGCCGCATTCGCGCTGCGGTGTTTGGTCTGTGCTCCTCTGGGAAGGAAAGGGAAAGTGGTGCGGTATACGCGAGGCAACCTCGAGGGGATGTGTGGACTCCATAAGTTGGCCTTGGATCGAACTCGAGGCGCAGCAAGCGGTGGGCGGGGTTGGGAGTGGACGTCTACTTGGACTTGGACCCGAGCTTGTTTGCGCGTGGGCTCAGGCTCAAGTGAATTTGTTCCAGTCGTTGCCGTGGTCGCCCTCGGCCTCAATTATGGTCTGCACTCGAGTGAATCGAACTCGGACTCGGACTCGGAGCTTTGGAGTCGAGTCGCGTGGAGTCGGGCCGGGTTTACGTGCGGTTGGACAAAGGCGCCGTCGACTTCCATTCGCATCGCTGTCGTCTCGACTCTGCCCTTCTTCGGGCTGAGCACTGGACCCAGGCCAGGCCCACAGCAGTTGGTTAAAGGGCCTCAGACAAATGTATAGAATTCTTTTACTATGATTTTTATGATTTTTTTAAACTCTGAATTTTTGTCTTGTATTTCACTGCGCATAATTTGGATTTCTCGAGTGTCGAGACAATATCTCAAGTCTCCTCGTTCCATGAGTTTCAGTCTTGGTTTATGGACCGTTGCAAGTTATATCGCTTCATGAAAGGTTCCGAAGCTCAGATCAGACATATTGCTAGCCAACAACTTAAAGGTGGGCCTGCATACACTCAAAATCTTTGTGTTGACCAAACAACAAGGTGGCTCTCTGCATTCACTGAATATCAGCGTGCATTGATGGCGAAATTCTCTTGAAAAGTGCACCCCTCATGGGTATGGTTGAGACTCGACACAACAGATATCAACATTCACACCAAGTGGGTAAGGAAGGAAAATTTATATTATAACAACAAATGTGATACTAATGGGGACGATTTTTGAGATAGAAATCGTCGAATTAGAAACATCCAGTCAGGCTAGCCTGTGGACTACTTTGGTCACGGTGTGAGGGATGCCAGTGGTGATCAGCGTCATCTCGAGTCTGGTTAGGCGCGGGCAATTCACGGCGAATGACGACAGGCACGCGAGGGTAGCCCGGGTTTTGCGCGTGCGCGGCCTGCAAGTCTCACTTCTTGATGAGAGGCCACGCAAGGGATAGGTACGAAACTGTCGAGTCATCGATGCCGTATCCTCCAGCAACCCAGATCGACACATCTATAAGATTGATGTAGAAGAGCAGCCGCAATGACCGATCTTCAAACCAATAATCAGTCGCAAACACGTCAAAGTTTGAGCAGTCTGAGCTGATTGAGAGCTGGGAAAAATATGAGTGCAAGATCAACCCAGATCCAGTCACTAACGTATTGAAGGTGATCAGCTGCGATCCACAGAGGCTCGTACCAATCTCAGCCAAAACAGGCTTTGTATTTCTGCTCCCCAGCTCAACTCCCGAATGAGGCTCGTACCATCTCAGCCAAAACAGGCTTTGTACTTCCGCTCCTGGGCTCAACTCCGGAATGAACTCAAGTTCGGCAATTTGGGTTGCTGCTGTGAAATTTCCTCCAGTTAGCCTTGCTTGCAGGTTGACAACCCCTTCAAAGAATGACTTCAACTTCTTCTAAAGACGCCATAGAAAATGAGACACACTTGAAACCGGTCTGAGAAAAAGAAAAGGCCCCCAGCCAAGATAACCATACCTCCGGCAGGAATTGAACCCACACAACTCTCGAAGTTAATACAACTCAATAATATTACTTGGAAGCCAACCACCATGGTCGACAGAGGCTCACACTCCTTTACTCTCAAAGTAGGCTTTGTCCTTGTTCGCGCTGGCCTTGGGACTCGCAGATGATTTGTTTGGATTTCATCTTTTGTAACGCAAATATGATTACCTTGCACTTGCTTGCCAGTTCACTGAAGAGATGACTTCAACTTGAAAGATCCTGTTGAATTGAAGAGCAAAAAAAGTCCAAATGCATCAAAGACCAGAGAGAATCAAAAAACAAAAGTAGCCTGATGGATCATGCCTTTGGTGGGACATTGCCTTCACACAACCGTACGCAACATTTTACATAATTTAAAGGTGACCACCACGGTCCACAGAGACTCGTATCTTTTTGAGGTCAGCATCTTTAAGCGAGGTCGGGCGTAACTGGCTCAAATGAATTTCCTTTTGAAAATTTGAACAAGTGCTCAGTCCGAGTTGAAAGATTTACTATTCTCGAGTTGCCAACCCCTTCCAGGAATGACTTCGAATTGAAAGAGGTTGAAATACATCTGAGATGAGGGTGAAAAAAAAAAAAGAAAAAAAAGAAGATGACAGAAATGAGATACCTCTGGTGGGAGCCAGCACAAGTTTCACTCCAGATTTGTCCTTTGGCATGCAGCAGCAGTCCAATGGCCAAAGGGGGCCAACGATTGTTCCCAAATGCCTTGGGCAGAGTTGAACCACATTCCCCTCCCAGAAGCTCAAAGACAATCTGATTATGACATAAAAGGACTACAGAGGCTCACATTGCACTGGTTGTGTCAGATAATATTTTTGGTTACAAGCACTCAATCTCAGTTGAAATACCTCCAACTGTCAAGTTGCTGATTCAAATCTCATCGGAAAAATCGCTTGCCACGATGATAATGGCAGTGCATTCAAGAACAAAAAGCCAAGATGCATTTGAGATCAGAGCAAAGAGGCTGATGGAAAGGGGGACATGCCTCTGGTGGGAGTTGAACCCACATAGCCTTCAAAGAAGCTCAAACTTTATGCACCACAACTTGAAAGCGATCACCATGATCCACAGAGACTCATATCCACCTGATTCTCAAAGTAGATTTTGTTGTTACTCACAAGGACCGGTGTTTATTGGGTCTGAGGTCGTCTCAAAAGTTCGGATGGAATTTGGAATTTTGACCTCGAAGGTTGGGCCAAAGTTCGGACAAATTTGGGCACCCAGGCCACAAGGTTGGATCAGAAGTTCGGACAATGAGGACGCTTTGATGAACGTCGGATACCATTCGGACATCGTGTGCCTGAGGCCACTGATTAACTTCCTAAACTAGTCGACCTTAGTTTTGCGCTTTGATTGGGACAATAGCTAACTGAATATAGAAACAAAGCATTTGAGTTAACTACGGTGCTGGTGGCATTGAGTGTATTAATATTTTTGCGCATTCCTCCTCTTTCTCAATCATAGAAACAAATTTAAAATCGTACTCGTTTCCAAATCACATTGAGATTGGATTCCGAGGATACAGTCTTTTTGACACGTTGATAGAGGAGAAGGAGGTGCTGTGCAAGGCGGTTGCAAGCTTGAATACGGTATGGCGGAAGGGCCAGAAGATCATTAGCCTTGTGGATGTTCCAGAGGATGACGGGATAGCAGAATAATTTTTTTTGCGATTTTTAGGGAATTTTTTTCGATTTTTTTGAGGTTGGAAGCAAAGTTCGGACAAATTTTGGGAGCCAGGGGGGTCGGACACAGAATTCGGACGAATTTCGAGGCCCGAGGTATGTCAAAAGTTCGGACGGATTTTTTTTTTTAGCCAAATCTGTGGGACGACCTCAGACCCAATAAACACCGGTCCTTACTCCCATTGGCCAGATGTCTTGTAGATGACTGATTTAGATTTTATTTTATATAACGAAAGTCCTGCTTGCTTGCCAAGCCATTCGCGAAATGACTTCAAACCCCAAAAATGACTGCTGCATCTCAGACAAACCGAAATGCATCAGAGATGAGAGTGAAAAAAATATACAACAAAGCATGCCTCTGGTGAGAGTCAAACCCATACTGCCTCCCAACTTCAGGTCTGAGCAACTCTATAGTGTATAATTTGAAGGCAACCACCACAGTCCACAGAGGCTCATACCTGTTATATTCTCAAAGTAGGTTTTTCCCTTACTGTCCCATTTCATTCAATTTGTAAGGCCATTTTGGGTGTGCCCATCAACTTCACCAGAACCTTTCATAGCCGGTCCCGTTTTGGCAATTTGATCCGCCGGCAGAGATCGGCTAACCTCGGCTAAGGCCAAAATCGCCTTTGTGACTGAGTGACCTACGAAAATGTTCGTAGGATTTGAGGCATGTGACATGTGACCCTACGAATTGAACGAAATGGGACAGTACTCTCGCTGGCCCAGTGACTTGCAGATAATTTGTTTGGATCTCACCATTTTCAAGTTGTAGAGAAAATAATATGTGCGGTGCTTGCTTGCTTACTGATTCAATGGAAACATGAGTTCCATTTGAAGGATGATGTCAAGTTGCAGACAAAAAATCTGAAATGCATGTGAGTGCCGAGTGAACAAAATAGGGAAAAAACAAGATCACACTGAGGAATGCCTCTGGTGGGAGTTGAACCCACACTCCCTCCAAACTTTGACAATAATGGGACTCCTTCACAGTTTGAAGGTGACCACCATGGTCCACAGAAGCTCATGCCTTCTGGAGTCAAGCACGTTGTAGTCGAGGTAGGGTATTACTTTCTATTTTGAACATTCAAACCAGTATGTTCTCAGTCTCAGTTGAATATAAGTATTCTCGACTCGCTAATTCACCCTCACGTAACTTCGAAATAAAGTTAAGAGGACGTTATGTTGCATTCAAAAGACGAAAATCCGGAACATTGAATGCAATCAGGATCATAAGCCAAAAAAACAAATAGCAGAGCTTCAATGCCTCTGATGGGAGTCGAACCCACAACACCTCCCAACCGCACTGCAAGATCTCGTGCTAAAAGATTGGAAGCGACCACCACAGTCCACAGAAGCTCATGCTTCCTGAGTTCAGCATCTTGTAGTGCCGGTTCTGCCCTCACTGGCTTAAATGAATTCTAACAAGTGCTCGGTCTTGATTGAATATAAGCATTCTCGAATTGCCAATTCACTCTCGAAATAAAGTTAACGGGATCTTGCATTCAAAAGACGAAAATCCGGAAGGTTGAATTCATCCAAGATCAGAGGTCCAAAAAGTGACTCAGCCAAGGCAGAATGCTTCTGATGGGAGTTGAACCCATATTACCCTCAGCACCAAAATCGCTCTTTTAATTTGCGAAGGCGACCGTCGCGGTCTGCAGAAGCTTGCACTGTCCTGCTTCAGAGGGTCATAAATATACTCCGCCCCGACCTCACGATTCTCTCATAAAGTCATTTGATCACCCAGCATCCACCCCAAAAAATATCAATCGAAAAGCGACATTGCCTCGGGCGGAGTCGAACCGCACTGCCTCCTAAAAGCTCGAGAGTGACATGGTTATGACATCTTGACGGCGATCCCCGGTGGGATACAGAGGTTTATAGGTGTGTCGCTGGGACGTCGACGCGTCAATTAGGTGGGTCGGCCGGAGTGGAGTGAAATTGAAGTCGTCGTTAGGACGCCAGATTACATAGCTATAGATTGGTAGGGATTGGTGTGGGTGGAGTGAGGAGTTCGCATTTGCGGTGTGGATTCAATCATTTCGGCGCGGAGTTAGTGAAAGTGAAGCCTAAATGTCGTCAGACAACAGAACGCGGCCTGTATGCCGAGCAGACTTCACTCCTCCTGGCCGTCCGCAGACTCAGCCGCCGCGCAGCGTCGTGCCTTGGTCGTGCCCAGACGCGTCGAGAGCAAGCAGTGCTTGAAGCATGCGATGACGCCATGCCCTTTGCCGACATCAATCACACGTCAATCACTCGGCCCCTCGGCGCCCGAAAATAAGTCTTCCCCAACCAACCACCTCGCGTCATCTGCTCCCGTCCGAAAATATCCCTGCCTTCCCGAAAATAGACGCTTTTGCTCAAGCTCGTGCTAAAAATGTCTGGGGTGGGAGTCGTGTGTCTGTATTGGAATTGGAATTGGCTCCGTCCGACGAACGAACGAATGAGCGTCACCTGCTGGCTCCACCCACGCCGTTCCACGCTGCCCTCGTTCCTTCTTTTTCCTCGACTCCCACCGTCTCTCTAACGCAAACCAAAACGAAAAATGCTCAAGCCCTGCTCGCTCTCCTTTTCAATACTCGCTGGGCTGCTCCTCACCCAGAGTGTAGCTGCTCAGGATAGAACGACAGAGCAAGGCGAAGCAGCCATAACCGACCCCAACGTCGAATGCAGCATCTACTCCTGGCCGCCCGTCGCCGCCGCCGTCACAGGCGGCCAGTTCCCGCCCATATGGGATCCGGTCACGGAGGTGCCTGCGAACGATACGGAGGGACGGGCCAAGTTTTTGGCGATCAATGGGAGTATTCCGAATATTGCGCCAAAAGGGACGATTGCGGGCGACTTCAGCAACTTCACGCCAACGTACCCCGCGACGGACCCGGACTGCTGGTGGACGTTCCACCAGTGTGTGACCCCCAAAGTCGCTGGACTCAATCCAGACGTCGCTAGCGTACCAGAGGTGCGCGTTGCTTCCTGCAATTCCTCTCGAGTTGCGCTGACGTGTGGTGCGAATGAAGCCAAGAACCCTCGGCTACGGCTTTGACGACGGCCCGAACTGCTCCCACAACGCGTTCTACGACTATCTCAGTGCGCGGGGGCAACAGGCGAGTGAGTCGTGTTTCCTATGCTTTCATTCTTCTTTGTCTTTGCAAGGATGCTAATATTTTCATGCGCGCAGCAATGTTTTACATCGGCTCCAACGTGCTCGACTGGCCCCTTGAGGCACAGCGTGCGGTCGCGGACGGGCATCAGATTTGTGTTCGTAAGTCATCTCCCTTCCTCCGTCTCTTGCATCCTTTTTTCCATTTCATCTTTGCGCCTTCTTTGGCTTTCGGTGGACTTTCGACTCTCAACCCGTGCCAAGCGCGATACTCGAGAGCGGGGCTTGGCTTGGAGGAGAGGCGACCTGGGCGGACGCGGACGCTTGTCGTCTGCGCAGCCCAGCCTCCCTTGCACGCGTGGGGGATGCGTGAATGATGGAGATATTGGTGCAGATGCAGACGGGCACGACGATGCGGATGGAGATGAGGGTAGAGACGTGGATGAGACGCTGGCGGACGTGTCGGGCTGGTCGATGGAGATTGAGATGGAGATGCTGGTGGAGATGCCCGATTTCGATGTTGATGCCGATGCGGATGGGTGTCGATGTCGGGTCGATGCGCATGAGCGATGTCGATGTCGCCAGGCGTGTCGACGCGCACAGCTTAGCTTGCGCTCGCGCTCGACCCCGACTTGCGCTAGCCCTCGACTTGGGCTAGCTCGAAGTTGTCGTTGTCATCGGTCTCGAATTGTCCGAGGGCTAGCGCAGGCACCTCACAGAGCTATGCTCGGGCCGGCGTCGTCGAGTGCCAATCCGAATCCGAATCGTCGTGGCCGATAGCGGGATACGACGAGTCGTAGTTGCGTGTCGACGTGGGCGAGCGATGCCATCGCGCCGACGTGGGCGATAACTGCGCGTCGACGTGCGTAGCGTATCGATTTCCTCGAATCGACGTGCGCAGCGTATCGAATGAGCGTCGAGTCGACTTGGACTTTATTCGGGCATGGGTCGGCCAGGGGCTCGGCGCGTCGGCGCTGGTGCGTGGACCGCGCAGTCGTGCAGCCGTGCAGTGAGATGCCCGCACACTGCGCCTTGTCGCTCGACCCCGCGCTACCAAATACCATTTTCTTGCATTTTCCTCCTCTACTACTCGTATCCCCCTTCATCTTCCCCTTCCCTCTATTTGCTTTCGGAACGCTGGCTCTTATCCTCCCTATTTCTCAAACCGCTCGCTAACCCCCTCCCCCTTGCGCAGACACATGGTCCCACCGGTACATGACCGCCTTCTCCAACGAGGCCGCCTTTGGCGAGCTGTGGTACACCCTGAAGGCGATCAAGCTCGTTACGGGCGTGACGCCGACTTGTTGGCGGGTGCGTGTTTTTCTCCGTCTTCACTTGGTTTCGTTGTTATCGTTTTGGTGGGCGCAGAGCGTGAGGGGAGCGGAGGCGAGGCGGCTTTTTTCTGGCGACGAGCCCCGGAGTGGGACGACTCCGCGCTTAACGCGGTGCTCAGAGTCGGATCGAGCGCAAGTGGAGGCGGAGTGAGGATGCGAATGTGGATGATGTCGAGGGTCAAGAAGGGAGAGACACTGACGTCGATCCAGCTGAGCCAGGCGCGACGCGTGAAGTGGCCATAGCCGCGCTGTGTCGATGGATGCGGGCTGCCATGTGGGTGCGTGCGTGCAGGGAGCGGAAGGGTACACGGCCGCGGCAGGGGTGCGGACTCATGGTTCCCCCTTCCTTGTGCTCAGTCTGGTCGAGCGACGAGTGGACGAGGTGCACCCGGGTTCCCTATGGTGCGCGCGCGAAGTCTCCCGCGACGGGCACGGCTCGCCGTCGGTGAGAGGATCCGAAGGGTGTTCGCTCGGGGGGAGCCAGTGTACAGTGGGGCTGTGTGGGGAGCGCGGGGCGCTCGCGATCGGCCCCGGTAGGAGTTGTGCAGTGCGCTCGGTGGGGCGGCGGTGGAGTGGAGACGTGGAGTACGGCGGACAAGGTGACCGCGGCGGGCACGGCGGTGCGCCGCGGTAGACCTAGAGTGGACCGCCCTTGCCTGGTGCCAGTGGACTCACCATCCTCATCCCCGTCTCAGCTGTGGAACTGATTCCTCCCTGCTTTCCTCTTTTTCCTCTTCCCCCTCCTCCCCTCGTGCTCTGAACGCTCGCTAACCCTCCTCCCTCTTTTTTCAGCCCCCCTACGGCGACGTCGACGATCGCATCCGCTATATCGCGGCGCAGCTCGGCCTCGAGACGATCATTTGGAAGTATGATAGCTTTGATTGGATGGTGCGTGTTCTTCTCCTCGATCCTTCTGTCGTATTCGTTTCGGCTTGGTTTCTTCTGCGGGGGAAGTGGGGGACGATAGACGGAGACAAGTCCGCCGTGCTTGCGCGAAGGACTCGGAAGCGTTCTGTGGAGGGGCCGACTGGGAGTTGAGCGTGCGCTGTACCGTCTTGCTCGTCCTCCGCGAGGGCTAGACGGGACGTCGGGAGAGCCCGGGGCGACGTCGGACGCGCTGGAGGGGCTGGATGAGAGCGCAACGAGATCCCGGTGCGAGTATAAGCGTGCCAGCTCGTGGCTGGACTAGCGCGAGTACGCTGGACGGGAACGAGATGGACGAGCTCTCCCCAACTAGCACGCCCGCCCTTGCCGGCTGGACGAGCGTCTCCCACTTGCCTCCGAGCTTCAGTCGGGTTCGCGCCACAATACACTCGCGACGCGTTCTCGAGCGCAGCTTGGGAGAGTTATAGTTATGAAGCGAGCCGGGCATCCCACCTAGCATGTCACCTACGGCCTGGACGGGCACCGCACGGGCACTCCCCTACTCGCGCGCATGCATGCATACACGCTTCGAGAGCTGCCCGTCCCAATGCCGCACTGCGTCCAGGAGCACTTTTATCACTGCCTGCAGGCACGCCCTTTGCCCCTTCTTTTTCTTGTTTCTCGTTCTTCTCCTCTCGAAAATACCCAAACGAGGTTGCTGACTAACGCTCCCAGGTCGGCCTCAACGGCATCACCGAGCAGGACGTACAGGCCAACTACCAGGCGCTCATCGCGAACGTCAGCGCAGGGACGTTTGATACCGTGCGTTTTCGTCTCCCTCCTTCCCTCCTTGACTATTTCATCATCCTCGCCGACTACTCGCACACCCATCGACACCCTTTTTGTGATGTATTTTGTACTGATGACGCTCTTAGGTCGGCGCAATCATGCTCACGCACGAGCTGAACAACTTTACGATGCAGACGGCGATGGATAATTACCCGGCATTGGTGCAAGCGTTTGATGTGCGTTCTTCCTCGTTAACCTCCGTTCACGCTCGCTGACGCTCGCACACAGCACGTCGTCCCCATCGCGGTCGCCCTCAACCAGACAACGCCCTACGTCGAGACGAATTACACGTTCTTGAACTTCGACCAGTACACCTCAAACCACTCCGCCGCCACCGCACTCAACGGTACCAACAACCTCACCGACTCGTCTGGCTCCTCTGGCTCTTCGTCCGGCACCAGCTCGGGGTCGGGTTCGGGGTCGTCTGGGGCTGCGGTGGGGCTGCGGGTACCGACGTTGGGTGTGTTTGGGATGATGGTGCTGGGGTTGGCGATGATGTGATACCGATGAGGCGTGCATACCCGGGAGCGGTAATGAAGGGTGGATGGAGCTCAAGTGAGGAGAAGGGGATGTGAAAAGGACTACTCTATGGCACGATTACGATCACGGACTACTAACTGTATGTATTTGAGATGACTGTTGTTGCATCTTTGTGTTGTTTACGATCTCTACCTACCACGTACTTGCATTTGTTGCATTTGACTTGCATTACATTGGCTGGTTGACTATCCGCTTCGGCTTGTGCCGCAGGTGGTGGTCGATTGCCTAAAATGGAAGTGCGCCTCTCTTTTTCGTTTCACCACATTCAGATGAACTCGGAGTCGACTCAGTGTCCGGCAGATCTCAACGTGCGGCAGACTGAGACAGCATCGGCCAAACAGAACGAGTTGCAATGGTCTCCCATACTGGGTCTGCCCTTCGAGCTGACATCGCGCATTTTCGTCCATTGCGTCCCAGACCTTCAGCATGCCGAGCACATTCCTTTGGACTCCAGCCACGGGAAGCCTTCTCTCCTTGTTGTATTGACACAGGTCTGTCGCGCGTGGAGAGATATCGCGCTGAAAACGCCGGAGATTTGGGCTACATTCAGGATTCTCGCTGAATCTTGCCCGCCCGAGGAGTCGGACCTAGGCGCTCGTCGAGTGACCGAGTGGGTGCAGAGGGCAGGAGGAGCTCCGCTTTCTTTCGCCTTCGACTCGTGGTACCTCCCAAAATCATACCCGTTATTAGCTCCTCTCCTTGCTCGGTCGAAGCAATGGCAGCACGTGGATTTAGCCTGTCTGCAGGAGGGCCTAGTCTGGGAACAATTCCACGCGACTATACATGGGAGACTACCCTCCCTAGAAATACTCTGGCTATTCTCAACTGGCTTCCCGCAAAAGACGAAAACCACCGCTTTCGAGCTGGCACCCAAGCTGCGCCGTGTCGTCTTGCAGTATCTTCCACCGGCCCTCATCCTGCTTCCATGGCACCAGCTCACGCATTTCAGCGGAGGGCCGACTGCCCCCCATTGGATGACTGTCACCGATTGCCTGCACGTCCTGAAGTCGGCTCTCTCGCTGGTCGAGTGCAAATTCGGTCAGGTGTTCGAAGAGCAGAACGAGACAGCATCTCTTCCGCCTCATCGCGACCTTCAGGTGCTGCAGTTGATCAGCCGCTCGTGCCAGATCCTGAGCCTCTTAACGCTCCCTTCGTTGGTGGAGCTGGAATACGGCGACGGCACGGTCTCCGCATATCACGAGCATTTCGTCGACTTCCTGGTAAGGTCGCGCCCGCTGTTATCGCGCCTCTGCCTCCGCGGTGGCGCATACGCGCGCATACTGCACAGTCTCGCGTTCCTTACCAACCTCACCGCGCTCGAGATTTCTGACGTCGGCGGGGAAGCACTGTCGGATTTTCTGCGTGCCGTCCGAGATCCAGCTTCGAAGCCATTTCTCCCCAACATGGAATCCCTGGCAATTTCCGTTCCGCTTGAGCATGAAGAGTATCTCGACATGCACGAGTTCAATTATGGGGACTTGGCAGATGCACTCGAGTTTAGGTGGAACACCGACCTGTTGGAATAACAAGTGCTGTGCTGTTGACAACCGGACTAATTCCTATCTGTTCATTTCTTTCCTTTTGTATTTGTCTCCACACTGTGATTACTATCTCCACACTGTGATCATTATCTCCACACGGTGATCACTATCTATTTATTCTGTCTCTTAGTTACTTACAGCTGCACATGCTCGATATCAATTCTGTAGCTTAGTTACTTACAGCTACACATGCTCAGTATCAGTTGCTATCTACACAGCCTTACTTCTCTAGTATTTAAACAGCCATGTTCTATGTACATACTTCAGACGTTGACACTACTCAACTGCAACTGCAAGTTATATTATTTAACTTGTAACCACAACAGGTTATTGGGCCCCGCGTCTCACCCTCTGAACCAACCTTGCTGCAGTTCACCTACCATTACCTTCTGCAATGACTACCATCACTGCTGACCTCTCTTCCCTCTCCCACATCCCTGTCTTGAAGTCCGATGGCTCAAACTTCATGATCTTCCAAAGGCGCTTCAGCACATTCATGCGCTCGAAGTCCCTATGGGGCCATTTCAACGGCACCACACCACGCCCTGATGAGGATGACAACATTCCTGATGAAGATCTTGACAAATGGGACAAGGAGGAATATGAATCCAACAATTACCTTGCCCAGCATCTCGAGGACATCACGTTCCTAAAAATCAGTAACATGGCCACTGTTGCGATGATGTGGGAGCGACTCTCAAACGAGTTCACGGCACTCAGCTCGCACATCATAGCCTCCATGCAGGCTGACTTTGATAACTGCAATTGCAGTGAGAAGGAGAACGTGCGTACCCACCTGGATCAGCTCCGAATCAAGTACATGGCTCTCGTTGGTGTTGGCGTTGTCATGAGTGACAGCCAGTACTCAACCCGCATCATCAACTCCCTTCCCCGTGCATACCAGCGCTATCTCGCGACCATCACCTCTTCTGCGAAAGCTGCACTGATTGCGACCAACATTGCACGAACCACTGCTGCTACTGCCACTACATCCGCATCTGCAGCAGGTGCCAGGTCTGCCGCTGCAGGTCTAAGCATCATTTCAGGCAACACAGTCGCCACACAGGCTGTCACACTTGATCCAGAATATTTGATGCACCTGGCCGCAGAGGAATGGGATCGGATTGAAGCTGAAAAGAAAAAGAACTCACCCAAATCACGCGGCGACAATACCGGAGTTGCGTTGAGCGCCTTGCCACAATGGAATGGTGCATCGAGTTCTTCTAGGTCGGGAAAGCCATCTGGGAAGGGGAATAGGAAGGGCAATGATCAACGCCCGAAAGGGGTATGCTGGAACTGCGGGGGCAAGGGCCATGTACGGTCCAAGTGCCCCAGCCCAAAGCAGAATGGGAAGCCAGATGCTTCCGGATCTGCGAATGCAGCCGTTGACTTTGATGACGACGGTGCATGGTCGGTTGAGCCCATGGATTGTGCCACGGACTCTGGTCTTACCACTGACACTTCGGCGAGGCTCTGCGTAGCTGCTGAAACCGTTTTCGACATGGAGGAGTTGTTCGAGCCCTGGAATAGCTACCCAGAGCTCACTCTCATGTCTGTTTCTGACTCCGAAACCGCTTCTCGGGAGTCAATGCCAATCGCTATGAATACCTGCTGGACATCTGGCCTGATTTACTGGATGTGGAGGTTAGCGATGATCCTTGCGCGGAAGATTTACCGCCCATGGATGACAAGTGCTCCGAATTTGACTGGAGCGACTCAGTTTCGGATTCAATGCCTGTGCTTCTGGATGTCAGCGACAGCAGCGATGAGGAATCCGATGGCGAAGAATCTGATGTTTCCAGATTCGTTTGTGCAATGTGCGGTCTTGCCGCCATTGAGACAGCTGATGCTGTGACCACTGGAGAGAAGATGTCAGCGCCAACCGAATTATATGACTCGGGCTGCACACAGCACCTCTCACCATATGAGCACGAGTTCTCGAATCTTGTTGCTATCACCCCAAAGGAATTTTCTGCTGCCAACAATCAACGTTTTGCAGCAACAGCATCTGGAAACCTCACCATCAGCATTCCAAATGGGGACACTACCTCCAAAATCGAGCTTTCCAATGTCCTTTATGCCCCCGATTTGGCTTACACCCTCGTCTCCATTGGCTGCCTTGACGAAGCTGGCTTTACTGTCACATTCGGAAATGGCAAGTGCCGGATCATCAATGCATCAGGTACACAAGTTGGCCTGATCATGAAATCAACAAAGGGGCTGTATAAAGTTGTGCATGAGCCTGACTGTGCTAATCCTGTCGAGCGCGAACTTACCGAACAGGAACTCCACCGTGTTCTTGGTCATATATCCCCTGCTGCCGCTAAATCTCTTGTTGCCAATGGGCTTGTGTCTAGAATTCATCTCGCACCCACCTCCACCAACACGAAACCCTTCTTTTGCGAATCATGTGTCTATGCAAAGATGCGTCGCAAGTCAGTACCAAAGGAACGGAAGGGCGAACGTGCAGAGAACCACGGCGACCTTGTCTACTCTGATGTATGGGGTCCATCACGTGTTGAAACCCTGGGCCACCACCGGTATTTTTCGACATTTACTGATGATGCAAAGCGCGAAACCTATCTGTACTTCATGCGGAAGAAGTCAGACACCCTCGCTGCATATAAAGTTTATTCAATGCGCATGAAGACCCACCATGGTTTCACCATAAAGGTTCTCCAATCCGACAATGGTGGCGAATATGTCAACCAGGCATTTGCAAACTACCTCAGCTCGCAAGGGACAGTCCAACGCTTCACCGTACATGACACACCTGAGGAGAATGGTGTTGCCGAACGACTCAATGGTGTACTGGTGGAAAAGTGTTGGGCATTGCTTCATGCAAGCGGCTTGCCAAAATTCCTGTGGGGGGGAGTGCTTGCGCCATGTCGTATGGCTAAAAAACCGAACATCGACGCACGCATTACGTGGAATGACACCATATGAGGCCGTTCATGGCCGCAAACCCGATTTTTCCGATGTTCACGAGTGGGGATGCAAGTGCTATGTGCACCAACAAATGGATGTTGTCAAGCAGTCAAAGCTTGACCCACGAGCAAAGGAGGGGCGATGGATGGGCCTAGATGAGGCAAGTCAAGGTCATAGGATTTATTGGCCAGGAGAGCGGAAAGTGTCAGTTGAACGTACCGTTGCGTTCCAACCATTCACGGCAATCTTGGATGAGAATGAGGGGGAGCATAGTGCACCGCTGTCACTGCCTGCACCTCAACTGGGTAATAATTTAGCCAGTTCTCCTCCAAGCACGCCAAGCATTAAAAACTCACCTGCTCCTGAACACATCCCACTTCCACCTTCAGACGTTTCCGATCCTCCCTCGAGCTCTGCAACTCCACCTCTCGATTCTCCCATCACTCTGGAACCCCGCCGTTCTGTCCGCAATCGTGCTCCCGAGTCGTTATGCCCGTGATATCACCAGTGGTGAAGGCAGTACCGACAATTTTGCACGCAGTCGTGGTCGTCTTCCACAGGGCATGCATGCCGATGCTGTGGATGAATCCACAGAGTATGCATTGGTAGCCGACATCAGTGAAGTCGAGGGTATTGAGCCGCGCAACCTTGCAGAGGCACGCCGCTCCCCTGACTGGTCACATTGGGAGAAAGCTATCAAGGAGGAGTTGGCAACACTAGAGGCAAATAATACATGGGAACTGGTGGATGCACCTGAGAATGCCAATGTTGTGGGGAACAAGTGGGTGTTCCGCATCAAGCGTGATGCCGCTGGCCGTGTTCAGCGCTACAAAGCGCGACTTGTCGCACAGGGCTTCTCCCAAGTCAAAGGTGTTGACTACTTCGACACATTTGCACCCGTTGCCCGCCTCAGCTCCGTTCGAACCATCCTCGCATTGGCTGCACGTCTCGATCTTGAAATTCATCAGATTGACATTAAAGGTGCATACCTCAATGGCAAACTCACAGAAAATGAGCGTATTTTTATGCGCCAGCCAACCGGTTTCCCTTACCCCAACTCCACTGGCAAGATCTTGCGTCTAATCAAGACGCTTTATGGCCTGAAACAGAGTGGACGTCGTTGGTATCAGCGACTTTCAGAGATCTGTGAAAAACTTGGACTTATGCGATGCAGTACAGATCAGGCAGTCTTCTACCGCCGCAATGATGCTGGAATTGTCATTGTGCCTGTCCATGTTGATGACTGCACCATTGCAGCTTCGAATATGGCACTCATCAATGAGGTGAAGGCTGGCATTGCGAAATATGTCGAAATCGTGGACCTTGGAGAAATTCATTGGTTACTTGGCATTGAAGTGAAAAGAAATCGTGCTGAGCGCACCTTATCACTTTCCCAGAAGGCCTACATCACCTCTATTGTCCGCCGCTACAACCTTGACGACTTGAAGCCATATTCCATCCCTATGGACCCAAATCTCCACCTCTCATCTTCGCAATCACCTCGTACTGCTGAAGAACTTGCTGTTATGCGAAGCGTACCCTACAAGGAGGCTGTAGGTTCTGTGATGTACGCGTCACTGGCAACACGTCCTGATATCACCTTTGCTGTCACCAAATTATCGAAGTTCTCGGTGAATCCTGGATCTGCACACTGGGACGCTGCTAAACGCGTCATTTGCTATCTCAATGGAACAGCAGACTTGGAACTCACCTATGGCGAGACTTCGCGCGAGTTAACAGGATGGGTGGATGCAGATGGAAGTCAGGAAGAAGAGAGGCGAGCCATCAGTGGCTTCGCTTATCTCATTGACGGTGGTGCTGTATCTTGGAATTCCAAGCAGCAAGAACTTGTTGTTCTTTCCACCACTGAGGCCGAATATGTTGCGGCCACCCATGCTTCAAAGGAGGGCCTTTGGCTTCGCTCCTTCATCTCTGAAGTCTTCGACACTTATGCATCACCACCAATCAATTCATCCCCGACCACACTGTTTTCTGATAACAAATCAGCCATTGCACTTGCTAAGGAGCATCAATATCACGCACGCACCAAACATATTGACATCCGCTACCACTTCATCCGGTACATCATTGCAAATGGTTCTATGAACCTCATTTACTGCCCCACAGATGAAATGATAGCCGACACTCTCACAAAGCCACTTGCTAGTGTCAAAGCAAAACATTTTGCAGTCGAGCTTGGACTTAGGTCCGCTTGAGGGGGAGTGTTGGAATAACAAGTGCTGTGCTGTTGACAACCGGACTAATTCCTATCTGTTCATTTCTTTCCTTTTGTATTTGTCTCCACACTGTGATTACTATCTCCACACTGTGATCATTATCTCCACACGGTGATCACTATCTATTTATTCTGTCTCTTAGTTACTTACAGCTGCACATGCTCGATATCAATTCTGTAGCTTAGTTACTTACAGCTACACATGCTCAGTATCAGTTGCTATCTACACAGCCTTACTTCTCTAGTATTTAAACAGCCATGTTCTATGTACATACTTCAGACGTTGACACTACTCAACTGCAACTGCAAGTTATATTATTTAACTTGTAACCACAACACGACCAACGTCCTCGACTGAAATGTTTTCGGATGATATGGCAGTTCGACAAAGTGCCTCCTTTGTCCCCGCCCCAGAACTTCCACCTCGCACTTCCGCGACTCCAACACTTGATTGAGGAGGGTATAGATATTTCGGTGATGGCTCAATTCGAGGACTACGGTAGAGTGATATCCGAGGTTCAATGGATAGGTTGAGGTGTTAGTAGAATGAAACGAAACGAAGACTTCGGTGTGAACCACAGAACAGGTAGATGTCCCAGAATGGCAAGTCCATTGCCTAAAATGGCACCCTCAAAATGTGGTACCGACCAAGCTCGTGACGGGCGTGACGCCGACTTGTTGACGTGCGTTGTCAACCTGTCTTGTATTTCATCTTACCTGCTATCTCCTCCTACTTTGAATTCTGCGGTTTGGAGACGAGGATACGGGGGCGAGGAGCGGTGGCGGGGAGCGGTGAAGGCAGGCGGGCCGAGGCGAGGTGGAGGGGCTGCGGAGACGTGCCAGAACATGCCTGAAGTTTGAACGCGCAGGGGAGGTCGAGCGATTTTGTCCCGCGGAGTAGGGCATGGCGAGCATGGGTGGGGTCACCAGGGGCGGAGTCACGATGCCCACGCGCGGGGGGCGCCGTCTTCTGCTCTGCAAGCCGATGCACCGCTACGGTCAAGGGAAGTACGGCAGGGCATGTCGCGCCCCTTCCGCCTCACGCAGCTCCGCCACCCTCTGCCGCATCCACCGTCGACGCCAGGGCCAGAGATTCGGAGTGTCCAATGCTCTCCTTTCTCGTTCACTGCCCCTCCTGCCTCTGCTGCTCCACTTCTATTTTGGCTCTGGCTTTGCTTGACCCATGCCGACGGGGCGGTGCGGGGACCCTCGGGAAGCTGGTGTGAGACGCATGCTTTGGCGTAAGCGCCGAGCCTTCTTTGGCTTCTATCTTCCTTCTACTCTAAATTTCTGAAACGCTCGCTCACTCGCCTCTGCACACACAGCCCCCCTACGGCGATGTCGGCGACCGCATACGCTACATCACGGCGCTGCCCAGGCTCGAGACAATCATTTGGAATTATGGTAGCTTTGATTGGATGAGTTCCGCAATTGATTAACACTGAGATTACACACCCATTTTTATGGTTCGGTTTACAGCTCTTTGAAAAATTGATGACAGTCGTCCAAAAAGAAAGAAAAGAAACCAACTTGAACACCCCGAATTGTTTTGCTCGTTTCTCGCTCAATTCTCGACCGATTTTCTTGAGAGTAGACGCGCACGAAAGCGGCCGAGAAGGGCTTTCGAATGATGCCTAACATGCCCACGGAAACGCCCAAAATGGTGCGTTCGAAATTCCCACCACCCGGTTTGACCCTACCGAGAGAAAGGACAATTCCTCAGTCAATACTGATCCGATCTCGTTGATTCCGGGTGATTCTGGGAGGCAGAAAGCAAACAACCTCAGCAGCGCCCGCAGGAAATGAAAAATTCTCGGGGCACACTAGTGAGAATGAAATCAGCCCTGGGCATCTGGAATTCAATATTGACGGGTTGACTCGCCGGTGAATCAATTGATTGGGGAGCTTGCTCCCTCCATTCTTCTAGGGTTTGCGAAATCCGTATGGCTGTGCAAAGTTCTGGCAGTTGATCATCCCACGGCGGGACCATCAATTTCCTTATATGGGCTCAGCCCCATTTGTTAGTACTGAACTTTTGTATTGCAGTGGAAGTTGAAGGAAAGCAAATATGTACACATCAAGTGGAGTGAGCTAGAAGACTGTCCACACCAGTGTTGCTTACGAAGAACATGAAATCTGAGCTCCACAACACCGTGAGCAGACCTAGTGACCGTGGAAACATCAATTTTTTGACAGGTGAGAAGGTAGGCAAGGAAAAAATCATTTGAAATAGTAATATATACCTAGCTAGATAACAAAAAATACGGCTCAATACTGATGGCAGTCATATCTGTAACCAGCGGAGTTTGAAATGCGCCGGTCCGTGTTGTCCGAAGCCCTGACACAGGTTTCCGATGCGTCTCTACTCGCTCTGCAGCTCACAAATATGTGATTTTGATATAGCGGCATGACTTTACTGTCCAATGGATAGGATAGGATAGGAGTATTATCCAAACCATAATTGAACGAAATATACACATTTGACCAACAGAATAGGTTGATGGAAACGAAGTTTCGATGCATCACATAGTTATTGTGGTGTGTGGATTTTGAGGACTTGCAAAACAATGGTGTATGGTTCAGTTAAGATATACGTTGGACGTGGCTGGGCTCTGCAGGGTCAAAAATGTCGAAATTGGCTCAAAACAAGCAATGAATGGAGTATATGATAAATTTTGGGTAAATTTGTCCACAGAATTGAATTTAGTGCCCCAGTACTCAGCCCTTGGAACGCACACAAGCTCCCCCATTTCGTGGGGCGGGCACCGGCATACAAGACATATTTATGGGGGCAAACCATTCGGGTCGACCAGAACCGTCGGAATCGGAGCGGTATTCGCCGAGATATGACGTAATACATCTCGTGATCGGGCTGAGTCGTCCGAAAGGTGATCTCCGCAAATTCGGTTCAATAGGCGGCACAATGGGCACCATTCGAACGCCCTTCTCAGTCGCTTTCGAACGCGCCCACTCTCAAAGAATTTGGCCCAGAAATGAGCCAGAAACAAACAAAACAATTCGGGGCATTCCAGCAAGTTTTCTTTTCTCTTTTTTTTGACAACTGTCATCAATTTTGCAAACAGCTGTAATCGGATTTTGTTGGCATCTCTGAAAATATGGAGGTTGCTTGAATGTATCAATTTCTTCCTTCCATGTGTCAAGGATAATATTTGTCTCGCATTTGGAGCGAAAATAGCACTATGAGCACAGATTTCCGTCAGAAACCACCAGAATTTGCTGTCCAGTTCATCATCCCTTGATATTACTCTGATCTGCGATGAATTATTTGTTCACTGGGTCTCTGACTATTGAAGAATTCGGGAAGAAGACACAAATCAAATGCCTCGTCGAACCTGGAAGATGCATGGTTCTTTTCAATTTTCCATCTGCGTTTACGAGGATTGGGACTGTTTGTTGTCCACATTCACCACGTCGGTGGTTCCCAAGTGGTTCCTATTCAAGACCTTCAGAGGGCAGATGGGTCGTTGCCAAGACGAAAGACTGCTAAGTATGCTAAGCGCTCTGGAACCGAAGTTCGTGATAGTTACATTTTTGCAGGAGATTAGATCCCGGGAGAATGTTAACCGAGGGTTGTTCCTGAGTGGTCCGTGAAACGCTTCAAGTTCAAAAATAACTGCATCAACCCTTCTGAAAAAAAAAAAAAACGGAGCCACGACGGTATAAAAGACAGTCTTACCAGGTTTCAGCTCAACAACAACTCAAGGGACACATTGGGGTTTGCTTGAACGCGCGCGAAACTAAAATGACACCTAGGGGTTCAAAGGCATCTGTGTCGATGCGCTATCATCTCAGTAACTATGTGCCGATCAGTGGCAGTGCATCCAGAAAATGTTCTTTCTCAGAGCCAAGTGAGAGCCTGAGAGGTGCGGCCAACTGGTGCCGCAGCCTGCGGCCGTAATTGCAAGTACGATTTCACTTACCATTGTTGTTGCTGCCATCAATTTCGCAGACAATTCTGACCGCTTCAGGGCGACTTATTACATACGACCAGAATCTCAGCTACAGCCTACAATCTCACTTTCCGGTGACGGTGACTCAAGTTAACTTGCATTGCATAGTGATCAATTGTTGGGATATTATCATCCGCATCTCTCCGTTTCTACCTCTGGGCCGATTGTGCGACGGCGAACTTCTCCCGCCAGCGGGATCCCATCCACTTGAGGCGATGCAACAGAATGTTGCCACTTCTGTTGCAACATCTACCCTCTTGCAACACACGATGCTTTCAAGTTGCGGCAGGCTCTTCTGGGATATCACTGTGCAGAACTTCCACATATACGCCAAGTTGCCTCAGACCGGCTCCAGATACGACCCGCAGCGCGATGAGTATCCTCGTTGACGACAGCAATCCATTGGTTCAATACTCGCCCCCCGGCGGCTGGTTCACGTCAGGGAATGCTGCCGAATTTGGAGCCACGACCCACGTGTCTGCGACACCGGGCGCCACGGCGACGCTAGTATTCGAGGGTGCGTGTGCCCAATCCTGGTCCAAAGTATTCACCAAGAGTTTTTTGATCTGGAACTCAGGGATTTCTATCGGTGTTTATGGAACTATAGCCTCCACCTCTGGACCCCTGAGCTTGAATTTCTCCATTGACGGCGTGGATATCGACTCTTATCAGGCGCCTCTCATGCTCGATTCTGTCCCGAACCAATTTTTCTGGACATCCACGGTCTTTAACGAGACACAGCACACCCTGGTTGTCACAGTGAACCATATTCATGACACATTGCAAAGCCCAACGCCAGCGTTCTTTCTCGACTACTTCATATACAACACAACCTCTACTGCTGGAAAAACTCTGTTGATTGACGACACGGACGGGAGCGTTACCTACTCGCCAGAAGGTTGGCAGAGTTTCAACAGCACAGACAACAGCCTTGAAAGAACCCAGCATGTTAGCACATTAGTTGGATCCTGGGCAGCGGCCTCTTTTAACGGTCCATCCTATTTCATCTTGGCGAATAAACCTGATTATCCTTGCCCAGGCACTGCAATCTCACTCTTCGGCCCACCAGGCCAGGAAGGGTTCAGCGCATCCATCATCGTCGACGGATCCCAGCCCGTCATATCTCAGTCGCAAAACACCGAAAATCAACTATTCAATGCGAGTGGCCTATCATCCGGGCCCCACACTATAAATGTCACCGTTGTGGAGGGCATCCTCGGCATTGATTATTTTGTCGTCAGCAATTCGGGTAATTCTGCGCCCATCACCCCACAGAGTCAACCGGTCCCCTCTCCGAGTTATTCCTCTGGAACTTCGCAATTCTCAAAAAAACCTCCTATTGCCGTAATAGTCGGAGGAGCTATTGGGGGTCTTATTATTCTAGTGATGCTATTGGCTATCATAATATGGCAACGTCGAAGACGCGCTGGGCCCAGTAAGTTCATATCTTGCGTGAAGTAGACCCTGTCTCACAAACACCGTACCTCAGTATTGCCTCGATGGGTGGGAAGCGAAATAGATCATGACAGCCTGTCGGTTACTGCCCCGCGGCCATTCCAGCCATCCGAACTCGCGGACCCTCCTCCGCCCCCATACACCTTGAAGTATTTACCTGTTGTCCGTCAATGGATCGCTCAGTGAATTGCATGGACTCATATTCGGCCGTGGGCATTGAGAGTAATGAACTTTTAAGATAGATAGCATTACAAGCCATTCATTTTTTTCTGATTGGGTTCCCAGCTTCGCTGGGAACTCTCAACAGAGCAGGGTTACTTATTTAAAATTTTTCAATTCTATTTTCTCTCGGTGTGTCAAGGACGATATTTGTCTTGCAATTTTGTTATTTAATTCTGGTGGGATAGGAAAGAGGGGTGAGTTGAAAGCTCTTGACGTATCTGTTGGGAATCAGCACTCTGAGCACTACTTTCCGCAGGAAACGACCACAATCTGTTGTCCAGTCAATCAGTCCTTGATACTACTACTTCTGCGATGGATCATTCGTTTCATGTTCAAGAGCGTGCCAGACTCTGTGTGCCTGATTATAAGAGACCTAAAGGAAGAGATCCAAGTCGACTTGCCAAATTCCTCGCCGAAACTGGAACTTTTACATCTGCGTATAAGTACTGCGAACTGTTGGTTGTCGACGTTGATCACCATCCAAGGAGCGGGTGTGGCCAAGATGGGAGGTTACTGAGATGCAAGACTACCAAGTAGCTGTCACAGAATAAACTTCGTCTTTCCAAATTCTCAAAGCAGCGGCCGCGGCCGTAATTACAAGTGCGATTTCCTTACCATCGCTATTGCTTCAACCAATTTCCCAGACAATTCTGTGGCTACTTCTGGGTGACTTACGACCAGTGTTAAAGATCGACGGAATCTCTGCTTCGAGCTACGATCTCGCTTTGGTTTACAGCCCATTATCATTCACATCTCGCCCGTTTCTATTTCTGGATTGATTTTGCCACGACGAGCTTCTCCCAAGTCGTCAAACCCGCTCCAGATACAACCCTCAGCGCAATGGGCATTCTCATCGACGACAACGATCCTTTGGTTCAATACTCGCCGCCCAAAGGCTGGTTGAGAGAAGGAAGACCTCCTGAGTTCGACAATACGACCCACGCGTCTGCGACGCCAGGTGATACAGCGACGTTGGTATTTGAGGGTGTGTGGATATTCTGTTCAAATAATGCACTGAGAGCTGAGAATTTGAATCTTAGGGACCTCTATTAGTGTTTATGGAACTCTCACTCCCGGCTCTGAACAATCGAGACTCAATTTTTCCATCGACGGCGCCGTTATGGACTCTGTTCCTGCGCCCATCGTGCCTACGACCGTCCAGAACCAACTTTTCTGGAAATCTCCGGTTTTGAGCGAAGCACAGCACACGTTGGTGGTTACCAATGATCAGGACCTCAATCGAACCTTCTTTCTCGACTACTTCATCTACATCACAACGTCTACTACCGGGAAAACACTGTTGATTGACGACACCGACGCGAGCGTCACCTACTCGCCCGGTTGGCAGAGTGAAAACAGCACGGAAACCTGCCTTGAAAGTACTCGGCACGTCAGTAGTGCAGCTGAATCCTGGGCAGCAGTTTCTTTCAACGGTACAATCCTATCTTCACTCTGGGAATGAACCTGATTGTTCCTGCCCAGGCACTGGAATATCAGTCATCGGTACACCCTCCCAGACTGAGTTCAAAGTATCCATCGTTATTGATGGATCACAACCCATCACTTCCCAGTCTCAAATCGATAATCAACTGTTCAATACGAGTAACCTCCCAGCCGGGCCGCACACCATAAATATCACCGTTCTCGAAGGCAATCTAGCCATTGATTACTTCTTTGTCTACGATGCAGGTAGTCCTGCTCTCGCCACCCCTCCCACCGGAGCTCCGCTGGCTGGATCCTCGAAAACACTGCCGATCGCTGCTATAGTCGGAGGTGCCATAGGAGGGCTCGCTCTCCTGATCCTGTTACTAGCCGTTGTGCTAACGATGCGAAGACGCCGAGCGGCGGATGTTGACCAATCAGGTACGTATCGCAGTTATTATCTTCATATCAACTCCCATTCCTGAATCACCAGTCCTCGAATACACAGATTCAATGACACCTGCGCCTCATCCATGGGATGTCAAACGCGGCAGCATAACAAATATGGCAACTATAACCAATGATCTAGACGGAGGGCGTCCCAAGAACTTCGAAAAGGAGCGTCCAGCATCTCGATATATTTACTATGACGAACGTCAATAGAACCATCCGACTTCAGCGGTGAGAGACTCGAAGGTACGTGTGCGAGTGCGCTGTCTTGTAATTGTACAGTTCGATATTTCTAAATTCAACGTAGAGCCCGTTCAGGCTAACGAGGCATTTTCAAATCATTGTGATCTTCGCCGTCTATGAGATGAAAGTTCAAGAACTCATATATATATCGAGTATTAGTTTGCGGGCAGATGGTCGTGGCCCACGACATCAGGCTTTGCTCCAATATTACTTGCTGATTTTGAGCACTTTTGACCCTGGAAAAACTACGTCTGGATCCTGGTAAATGACTAGTATATCACATATCGTTGTCAAGCAATAGATAATACTGGATGAGTACGGCTAGTTGACGCGAATCAGTGTAAATACTTCATACACCATTAAGTGACTTGGTAGTTTTGGATCGGCAGATTGAGGACTGGAGTCTTGAATTTTGGAAACTGATTCTAACCTGTGTGAGAACGAAACGGACCGACGGTGCACGAAGATTTTCTTCGAACGCATTTGCAATGTTAAACACGTGATCGCGTTTGTTAAATCACGTGTTCTATTTGTGCGTGTCCTTGTCCCTGGTTCCAACTCGATTCTTCTGTCGTATTCGTTTCGGTTTGGTCTCTTCTGTGGTGAAAGTGGGGCGAGGCGATGACGACGGCTGGAGGTCGGGTGCAGGGGTGCCAGTGCCAGAGGGCGGGGAGGGGCGGGGACGGTGCGGGCGTGAGTGCAGGTACCGCGCTCCCCGAGTGCCAGGGCCCGGGGACGCTGGCTGGCCCCGGCACTGGATGAGCACTGCGCCATGCACTCAGCCATCTGCGCTCGCTCTTCACCCGCTCGCACTCGACCATCGGCCAAGGGTGCTTGAGCGTGGGTGAGCTCGGGGCGGGGCGGCGGCGTATAAGCGAGTGCGCATGCATACACACACACTCGGGAGCTTCCCATTCAAGCACCGCCTGCGCCTGACCTCGGCCCTCCTTTCCTTTCCTTTTCTCTCCCTCCTCACTCTAATAACACTCGCTGATGTATGTGCGTTCCCCCCACGTCGGCCTCAACGGCATCACCGAGCAGGACGTGCAGACCGACTACCATGCGCTCATCGCGAACGTCAGCGCGGGAACGTTTGATACCGTGCGTCGTCTCTTCCTCCTTCTCTTTCCCTATTTCATCATCATTTCCTCTCCTCCCTTCACCCTTCGTTACTTCCCATCCTTTCTCCCTCCCCGCTTCCCTCTACCCGCCTGCGCAAACAAGCGGACGGCAGCACCTTTTTTCCGATGGTGGAATGATGCGATGAAACTAGAGCGCTAACGCACGCTTGCAGGTCGGCGCGATCATGCTCACGCACGAGCTGAATAACTTTACCATACAGACGGCGATTGATAATTACCCGGCGTTGGTGCAGGCGTTTGATGTGCGTGTCCTTTTCCCTTTCTTTCCGCGGCCTTTTTACTGTCGATTTTGCGATGGTTTCGCGATTTTTCGGAGGGAGCTTTGCCCACGGGGGTGAAGAGAAGGGGAACAAGGTGGGTCCTTTTTGAGGGCGCGCGCGGAGGGTAGACAGATGTTCCCATCCCGTTACCATGCAGGAGTGTACGAGGGAAAATAGAAGCAAAACGATCGCGCGAGCCAGGGTAGTCTCCCCCTTACCTCTGCCTCCGCCTCTGTTGGCTCCGCGGTAGCTCGCGTCTTTATCGTCCCTCTGTCTTCTCGTCCTCCCTTCCCCATTTTCCTTTCGCCAGCCCTCGCTCATCATCGTTCAAACTCGCTGACCCCCACACCCAGCACGTCGTCCCCATCGCAATCGCGCTCAATCAGACCACACCATACGTAGACACGATTTATACCTTCTTGAACTTCGACCAGTACATCGCAAACCACTCCGCCGCCACCGCGCTCAATGGCACCAACAACCTCACTGACTCGTCTGGCTCTTCGTCCGGCCTCAACTCGGGCTTGGGGTCGTCTGGGGCTGCGGTGGGGCTGCGGGTGCCGGCGTTGAGCGCGTTTGGGACGATGTGGTTGGGGTTGGCGGTGATGTGATACCAATAAGGTGTGGATACCCGAGGGTGATAATTGCTGGGAAGGGGAGGAAGGTGGTGGAAACGGACTACTCTATGGCACGATTACGATCACGGACTTACTAACCAGTGTATGTATCTGAGATGACTTCGTTGTATCTCTTGATGTTCTTTACGACCTCTACGTACCTGCGTACATGCGCAATTGTTGGATGGCTAGCTATTCGCTTCGACTCGTTTGCGGGCTTTCATTTTGAGGGCTGGTATGTATGCATGTGGATAACAGGAAACGAATTCGTAGGCTTCGATTGGAATTTGGGAGTGCGGCGTAGATGTCCTCGAGTGGCAAGTCGGTTGCCTAAAGTGGCGAGTGGCTATGCTGTCAATTCCTTCCACGTCGACGACAACCTTTTCCCGTGCTCACCCATGGCCTCCACATACATGCAGATGGAGTCAACTCAATGCTCAGCAGTGCCGTAGATTGCGGAGGAGATAACACAGAACAAGCTGCATTCGCCGGTGGCAAATTATGACCATGCAGCAAGCAAACCCACAACGAGAAGGATTCTCATAACCGGCGGTATTGCAGCTATGCATTGCTTTTACCAGGGCAAATCGCAGAGATCGCTTCTCCTCCCGGAGATTGGTCTACGTCTATCCAAGCAGAATACGCTCACCAAACCTTCCCGTTCCCTTTCGTTGCCATTTCCGTCCGTCCTACACTATTATGTCCCGCTTCTAGAAATCCGATGTCGAGATTGGTAAGTGCGACTCGCTTTCATCGCATTATATATAGTTTTCCGATATTCACGTAAGGAGCCCTACCTTGTTCTGTGTCACACTCATCCGCATGCGCCGACGCCCTGGCAACCAGGTTCCCATTCCGCACACGGTGTGTGAATTTCAAATTTCTTGAGGAAGAAACATTCCGCGGTTTCAAGCGCAATGTGCAGCGGATGCGGGTATATGTGGATGATAGCGAAGAATCAAGATCCCGGAGCGCCTGACATAGTGCCACGGCGTCTTTTTGATTTCATTAATCTGCAGATGCTAATACGACGGTGACGCAAGGTATCCAAAGCGCCTACTACATCTTATCTCCCACCCCGCTCTTCTCGCCAGCGCCCGACTGACTCGGTCTCCGCACCACAACACGTCCACGTCGTTAACCATGCCCAGAAATCGCTATGAAGTGAATAACTATTATCTTGGAGGTACGAGGCTCGAAACTCTCAATGGCCCCTACTGATGCTTTGCAGGAGGAAGCGGTGGCTCTGGTGGACCGAGTGGAACTGGCAGAGGCGGTACTGGAGGCCAAGGGATGGGTGCCGGCGTGACCAACAATGTCCACGTTGGGGAGGGAAATTTGACCATGAATAGCGCGTACTACCAAGGCGAAACAGGCACGTTGGACACCTAATCAGACATCTTGCAGGAAGCTGAGGGAAGATTACAGGGATTCATATCCTGCATCGCGCCGCAGCATTGGCGGCTATTTACGACTCAGCGGAGAGTTTCCCGCAGCCAAAGTGTCATCCCAAAACCCGCACGAAAATGCTCAAGGATCTGCGCAAATGGGCGTTGAGCACGGATCCAGAGACCACGATTCTGTGGCTGTATGGCCCTGCAGGCGCAGGAAAATCTGCCATCATGCAAACTCTCGCGCAACAACTCCAGGACGCCGAATGCCTCGGCGCTAGCTTCTTTTTCAAACGCTGCCATGCTACACGTGGGAACGGCAAAGGGGTGTTCACCACCATCGCCTACCAGCTCGCACTCAGCGTTCCAGGGCTGAGGACGGCGATTTCTCAAATTGTGGAAGAGAATCCATCCATCGGTGGGCGCTCCATCAAGACCCAGATGAAGAAACTGATTTTCGAGCCCTGTCACCGCCACGGGACTGACAATGTTGTGCCGATCCTCATCGATGGGCTCGATGAATGTGAGAGCCACGAGGTTCAAAAGGAGATCCTCCGGTCAATTTCGATGTCGTCCTCCAAACGTAACAATCCCCTTCGGTTCATCATTGCCAGTCGCCCGGAACCCCACATCTGCGAGATGTTCGACTCAGTCTGTTACTCAGGCAAATATCGTCGATTCAACGTGGAGCAATCATTTAATGACGTTCGAAAATATCTTTCCGACGAGTTTGCGAAAATCCACCGCAAGCATCGTACCATGGCGAATATTCCATCGCCCTGGCCTTCGCTGAACATATTGGAGGAACTTGTTCGGAAGTCATCCGGCTACTTCATCTATGCATCGACCGTCATCAAATTTGTTGGAGATGAAAATTATCGACCAACCGAACGGCTGGCAGTGGCTCTAGACGGCAACAATACAGATTCGACGTCGGCGTTCGATTCACTCGACCGACTGTACATCGCAATTCTCTCCTCTGCTCCAAGGCAGTCCGAACTTATTCCCATCCTGCGCGCAATTGCAAACTTTCGCCTGGGAACCATTTCAGTTGACCCTCTCCTTGGGCTTGCAGACGGCGAAACACGACTGATATTGCGTGGCCTGCAATCCGTGATCCGAGTGCCGTCCAGCGAATACCGCGATATCTCTTCGCACCACGCATCCTTCTGGGAATTTCTCAATAATCCTAGCCGCTCTGGGACGTTTCACATTGGGGGTCTGCAGCGGATCGATCTGGCTTGCCAGGCTCTCAAGTGTTATGCGTGGTGCGGGCAGACCGACTGACAATACCCCAGAGCGCAATTGAATAGCCAATTGATACCCTTCATTGTTTCCTTTCCCTCCTCGCCTAAGCTGTTGGGCTCCATTAGAAATATGCATCCGGGTTCGATTTTTCCGCTGTTGGCCTCCAGTGAAGATAGGCATCCGGGTTCGATTACAATGACACCAATGTTATCCTGGCTCAAGGTGAGCTTCGAAATCCTTACGCGGCATCCTTCTGACACCCGTCAGACAATAAGACCTTCAGCGCCCCCCGATTTGATTGAACTCTGGGAGGACTACCAATATATGTCCTGCTTCGAATCAATGTTCCGGGGCGCAACCGAATTCGATGTTACGCTCCGCAAGATCTCGCTAAGTCCTAAATTTTTGGAAGTTCTCGTGGCATTGATCATTTGCTCCGAATACTTCCGCAGTGTCCTTGTCCTATTGGACATCACATGGGTCGAGCTCAGAGCTATTATTTGTGGCCCTCATCCGAATACGCACAGAGACGTCGACAGGTTTCCAAGGGGAGCTTCATGGGCATGTCGGGACATGGTGTTTCGATATCTCTATCATGTGAACGAACATGGACACACGCACACATCACGTTCGTCCCACCACCACCAGCACTTTGATATCTGGTTGGTGCTCATTGTCAATTTGTTCCAGTGCACAATTTGGTTAACCATTATGACAGGCACACATTAGACAGCATCTTATTACTGATCAGATTATCCCCTCCGTGCCCTGAACTCCGTCGCAAGCTTTGTTCCATCGTACCCGTACTGACACGGTCAGTGCGTTCGAACGAGGATTTTTACTACCACGTTGATAAGTGGCTTGATGTAAGGCACAAGAATACTTTGTGAAAGAAATTTATTGACGGAACCTTTTATTTAGTCCTTCCCCGATTCAGAGAGGCAAGCGTGGTCTGTCGGGAGACCATCCCCAGGCGCATTTGTCGATCCTAGATATGAGGAGAATCGCTTGCGGGAGTGCGTCGAGGACTGGAATGAAAAAGTGGTCAAGCTATGCCTCCCTGATAACTTCAGATTCAAGGCTCGATAAATATGGGATTACGAATCATATTTACTTAACCCCTAGCGTGGGCAAGTTTCAGTCGCCGCATACAGAGTCTGTACTACTTACCTAATCGAATACAGTAGTTCCACGCACGTAGGTTGTGCATTTGTCTGCCCAGTTGCGTTCAGTGCAGGAACACAAAAAGAATTCAGCGCACAGAGAGAGGCGGAATGTATAGATAGCTAGAAACTATAAACGGGAATAAATACCAACGACTAAGAGGAGATTGAAGAATAACCGCGTGAACGCCGAGCGAGCTCGTAAAAATACGAGATCTGCCAGATTCCGTGGAACGCTATTGGGGAGAATAGGTAGCGCGACGATTAAGCCTTCCCTTCTGTATACTCCGTGTTTGAATCATGAGGTGTGAAGGCAAGTTTGGTACATCAGCGATACACCCGATCGATTGCCTGAAGAACGTTTGCAGTAACAAACTGTCGGGATTCATCGGAAATTCTGCGTCAACGAGGAAACTCCCATCAGCAAATTCAATGGGCAAGTTGATAACCTAGAGTGGATTTTTTTTCGGAGTCCCATTTTGAATAATGTCCTCTTTTGGTTGCTCAGTGCTCTCTGAGTGACGGAGGTCTCGGAGGGTGGAAATCAAGGGATCTGGCCATTCTTAATGTCTCTAGGAAATATGGGAGGATGGAACGAATGAAGGCGTCAATGAGCAGAACGGCTATGTAGAGCCAATGAGGATGTCCCAGAATGGCAAGTCTATTGCCTTGAATGGAAGTGCGCTCTTGCATTCAGATAAGGTTTTCAGTGAGCGGTTCTCGATGTACTGAGAAGGGCAGGCAAAGTCTGAGGCAGACACGTCCGCGGTCAAGGAGGAAGATACAGGGAAAGACGTCGACGGCACTGGCTCTTGAGAAGAGATTTTGAAGGTGTTGACCAGGCGACGAGCGGAATGCAAGGCGGAGAAAGCGAGACTTGAAGCCGAACTAGTACCGGCACCAGCGGAGGCGGCGGCCATTGGAGAGTCGAAGGATTAAGCACCCCTCGTGGAAGACGGCGATGGTTCATGAATAAATATCATACTTGGTGGCTTTCTAATCAGAGTCGTGACTGAGTATGACTGGGATCGCATCGAAAGCAAAGTGTAAGCCAGGTCGATTAATACAATATTCATACCAATACATCTTCAATCTCGGGTCGTCAAACCGTCACCGTCACACAATACTGCTCTTGGTTCTACATCCCTCCGAGTCGCTTGTCGGATGATTAAACATTCGCACCGATTACCAAGTCTTCTTGCCCCTCCCCGCATCTTCGACGCCGCGTGCGATCTTGTTGGTACCGCCCTCAATGCCGTCCCCAAGCGAGTGCAGCGCGTCACCGACGGGTTTGCCGTAACTGCCTGTAACGCCGGTGACGGTGTCGCCGACTGTAGGTGGGGGTCAAATGGGGTTTGTATTTGGGAGAAAAAAGGGAGACGTAGAAAGCGAACATGGGAGACGGAGGAAGGAAGCGAGGGAGGGACAACAAAGAGGGAGGAAGGACGGGAGAGAGGGAGGACAAGAGGAGTGAACGGGCGAATAGAAGGAAACGCGGACGCACCTCCCCTCCCAGCAGCACCGACCACGCCACCAACAGTGTTAAGGACGCCGCCAACGCCATTGCCGACGGTGGATGTGACGGCGGTGACGCCACCTGAGACGCCCGTTCGTTTGTCGTCGCCGAATGCCATTATGGTTTTATTCGAGAGAAGTGTCTGTTTGTGCTGTGAGGACTTGGACTTCGAGGACAGGGAGGTGACTCACGATGAGCGGAAGTTGTATGGAGGAGAACAGAGGTAGATTGAAGACAAGCTCGTCGGGAAGGCTGATTTATATCCGCACAAGGGCTGTGGAGCTGAAGTTGGGGTAGCTGGAACAGGAAGGAATGACGTCTGTGGCTCGACGTATGCGCATTTCGTCAGATGTCTTCTCTGAGTCTCAAGGGCTGACAATAACTATGCTCATGTCCGTGTACGCGGCGTGCGAGGCGTCGAGGTGCGCGAGGAATGTCAGTGTCCAGGTAGATAACAAGCAGGAGTAGCCAGTTGATTTAAATCAAACGTAGCCGAGAAAGATGAGCTTCAGCCTTCAAGCAAGAGCGGCGGCGGCGGACAGTGGTAGGCCGACACGCGCTGCATGTTAAGTGAACCCTGCCACTGAAGACTCCTCCCTCGGACGTCGATAGAGACGCGGCGGAACCACTACGAGCACGCTAGATGGGCTAAATGAGCTTGCAACTCTTGAATCTTGCAACTCAAAATGTGAAGTGCAAAACTGGAAGCATGTAGCCACGACCAGCATGGCGCACCGAGCAGCCGCGAGTTGGTGGCAGAGTCGAAGGATGTCGAGAAATAGTCAAGAAATAGTCAGACTTGCGATAACGGTTCGAGCACCTGGAATCTGGTTCTCGAAGAGATATAATCCGGGTTACGAATGCAGTCCCTACACAAGCGAGGAGAAAGCCAGAGCTTGCGAAATGACAAGTTCGCTGGATTTGCTGGCCCCTGGAGTCACTGGTGCGTTGGTCCGTCATCAGTGGCAGTGCGGTTTGCTCCACTGGCATGTTTCTTTTGTTTTGACCACGACCTAGCCGCCGCAATGTTATCGTTGACGGCTTCTCTTTGTAGGCGCATTTTCAAAGTTCCAATCCACCGCTAATTCTAAATCTAGGGTCCGCCATCCCACCGGAAATAGCCGATGAAATTGCTGCCCACAACGCTCTAGACCTTGTGCGCTATGTCACTAGTGTCCAAGACCACGCGTCTCTCTGTCATCAAACACATTTTCTCCGTAATACATTTCGAATGTGTCGAAGATTTTTCTCAGTGGCTCGATATTCTAGCCAGAACACCAATGCTTGTCAATGTCGTCAAACACGTCCATTTCCGCGACCAGGACAAGCGCTGGCTGCGCCATTTTCGTGGACTGAAATCCTCCACTCCCTTGCAGGATCATGCCGCGGCACCGGTGATCCCCCCATTACCCAACGTTCGTGCCGTTGAACGGAGCATATCGACCGTACCGCCAAGATGATGGTAGCGCATATGGCTTTGTTCCCTAGCGTCGAAAAACTCCTTCTCAGCGGAATGAGGATTAATTTCCTCTCCTTAATTAATCTTCTGGGTGCTTGCCCACCACTCAAGGTTCTTTCAATTCAGTCAGCACTACTACAGGATGACGCTGGATCTTCGGACTCGGATTCCGAAGGCATATCAGCCCTCCTTGCCTGGGAACATTCTGAACGAACCCAGCAGCCTCCGTTCGATCTCGGTGGACTGGAAGACTTGACGATTGGAGAGTGCGGTTCAGGCGGGCCGTCGGAAGTCCTTGTCCGTTTAAATACAACACTCCGCCCAACCAACTTACGGACATCACATTCGGGACTCAATATCGCGACCGGGTGTACTTTTTTCCAGGGCACAGAGGAGCTGCTAAAATTTGCCGCAGCGTCTCTCTTGAATCTAGTCGTAGATCCGACATTCCCATATAGTCGCGAGTGAATTTCGAATATCTTTTCGTTGTGTGGTCGTGACCGTGGATTACGACAGGCAGATCCGAAGTCTTGAGCATGTTCCCGAGACTGCCTGTGTTTGCAGTGGCCCTTCAAACTCACTCTCTGGATCAGGCGGCATGGTAATGGGGATCACTTCATCGCCACAGCTCAAAGTGATTCCGAACGTCACAACACTCATATTGCGACTGGTCTCGTATAACAAAGAAGGGCTATCTGAGCGGGAGGTTCTTGAAGATATTCTCCGTGACCATCTTCCGCTTCCCGCATCTGGATCCTTGAGTTCCACATTTACATCCCACATGGTTCGAATATCCATTTTTGACGCGGACTGCGACGTCAACTGCGGGACCGGTGGACGAGGACGGGACAGCAATAATGCGATTGTTGTATTTCGAATGGCTTGATGAGGACTATCAGCCAGTTGTGTATAACAAGACGAACGGCAAGCCGCCGTGGAAAGTGACGCGTCTCTTCCCCTCGTCACCGTGCAAAGAACCCGAGACTGAGGCCAGTGACTGCGAGTCCTCGTACTCAAGCCACGAAGAATCCGACGGAGATGACTCAGAGAGTCAAAACGATGAAGGTGATGGATAAAAATTGAGGAGAACGAATATGGCGACGGGTATGAAGTAAAGAAACGGTCATGACAGTATGATCTGACCAGTAAAATTTAAACGAAAGACAAAAATTGCTCTTATATTTGGGAGTGGACAACTAATAGTCTTCCTCCCCATCACTGTAAATTCCGCACTCTGCGAGCATCCCGCGGCGGTACGCCCGTTCGTCTGCCTCCGTCCACGGCCGCTTAACAACATTGCCATCTGAGTCGTATTCCTCCGAATCATTGAGGCTCGACTGCGAGTCATCAGACTCCCAGTCCTCAGACTCGCAGCCGCTGGACTTGGTCTCAGGTTCCTTGCGACGTCGCGCGCGCGGGGAGGTCCCACGGCGGAAATTCCAAGGTGGTTTCCCGTTTGTCCTGTTGTACGGAACCGGATTATGCTCCTCGTCGACCCACTCGATATGCAAAAGTTTCTCGATTCCGGCCCTAGTCTTCCTCAGCTGATCCTTTAGTTGACGTTCCACTCTCTTTCGCATCCTGCGACGAAAATGCATTTCGGAATCGCGCGGAATACAAAAGTGAAACTCCACTCGCTGGCAATGAGGAAATTGCCGTCGTATCACCGTCTTCATGGATTCGGAGGCGGACCATCGAGGAAAATCGCGGAGAATTGAGCTGAAGTGGTCACGAAAACTTCTTCCGTCCGTGCGCAAGACCAGTCGAAAGATCAGTCTGGTGAGATTCGGAGCCGTTACCGCAGTGAGCGCAGTGATTGCTGTTGGGTAGTACAGGCCGGATCCAAACGGCCAGTGATTCCAACACAGGCAAAGTTCGATTGCCTGGAGCTAAAAGGTCATAATGAGGTGTGCGTGAGATTAAAATTCACTCGCCGGCAGGGAACGACTCTAGGACTAAATTCACGAGAGACGGCGCAACGACATCCAACAATCTGTCTTGGCCCAGGACAGGATATGATGTCTCGTAAAGAAAATCCTCGATAGCCAACGTTTCAAGTCGAGGCCGAAAGTGTTGTATCAAGCGGAGGAGGGCGTCGTTGGCATTGAAACAACCACAGCCTATTACCACCAAGTCTTTCAGTGACCTGAGATCGGTCGCAGTGTGTCCACTTCAAAGTCGTCTGTTTCTTGCGTTATTGCCTCCCTGAGACAAAGACGCGTGAGTGGTCCACACGCGCTAAGGAGATCGATCAATTCCCCAAAATCAAAATACGTCCTCGTCAGAGAAAGTCTTTCGACGTTGGGGAACAGAGCCATGTGGGCGATTATCACCCTGAGCTTGCAGAGACCGTCCCACTCGACAGAGCGGACGTTGGTCAAGGGTGGAATCACGGGTTCGGCGGTACAATTCCGCAAGGGAGTCCCGGTAAATCCTCGATGATGCCTGAGGAAATCCTCACAGTCAGAGAATTTGACCTTCTTCACCACAGTCCCGAGCATCGGTGTTTCCCCGGAGCATATCGATCCATCGGGAAATCTTCGACAGATGGAAACTGAATTGCAGCGAGATGTGCTCGATGACCAAGAGACGTGTGGTTTGAGACACGAGCGACATGGCGCGCAAGGTCTTTGCGTCATCCGCATTGTGTTTGGCGATCTCGCGAGCTATTTCGGGAGGGATGGCGTACCCTGAAGAAAATGTTGGTTAAGAAGTAGCTGACGGTATACATAAAACCTACAAGAGGTGCGCATCCTAAGGTGCAGTGGCAAGCTCGGTTCAAAAGATAAAAGCCTGTGACATGTGATATGATCAAGGGATATGCAGCCTTAAAATTTGGGACACCGGGTCGGAAAAGTGGATTAAGACCCTCGTCGGCCCATCCACCCTTTAGCCGAGCACCGCCACAGCACTGCCACTTCCAAATCCGGTAATTCCGGAGATTGCCGCCATTTGAACTTCGCGCGAGCGACAATTGAGCGATGAGCTATGTTGCCACAATGAATTGTGGCATGTTCTATGGTGAATCCAGCACTATAAAATCACTTCGGAAATCCAAAGCAAGATCGTTATTTGTGGCTCAGGCTAGGTCGAGAATGACCAAAGCAGCGAGAGCGTCACAGAAGCCAAGGGGTAAGCGACCTTAAAATTTCATACACCGGGTCGGAAAAGTGGAATAAGACGCTCAAGGACCCACCCACCCTCTAGCCGAGCACAGCCACAACACCGCCACCTCCAAATGCGGTAATCGGGTAGCTCGGTCAGTCAACCAATGAATTTTCGAGTTCTATGTGCTTATAATAATTCATACAACCCAAAGAACTGTCTAAAAAGTCATCCTGGACCACAGAAAACCTCACAATAATCATGGAATAAAATCTGATCCTGCTTGGCTGACAAGTTGAGTTGGCTGCACAGCACCAGTCTGGCCGCTTGGCGCAGACAAACCGAGCCAATAAACCAACTATGAACATGTATATTTCTGTCCAATTTTTTTTTATTGTCCCAAATGCATTTTCAGACCATTTGGAGCCTTGGTCGGAAAAGTGGATTAAGGGTCCCCGGGACCTACCCACCCACCTAGCCGGTGTCTCGGCATTTGCCGGTGCATACCCCTTGACAGAAGCTCACCCGAGGAGCTTTGGATGGTCAGATCTGGCTTAGATATCTAGTTATGTTCCACAATTTTTTTTTCATTGTCCCAAAAGCATTTTCAACTCATTTGAAGCCTTGGTCTGAAAAGTGGAATAAGACCACCTGGGACCCACCCACCTACCCGGTGTCTCGGCATTTGCCGATGCACACCCCTTGGATATGATGTCATCTTTGTCTCTTTCCACCAACCAAGCAACAAGTTGCACCGCTGCTTGGATGTTCGAAATTCTCGATGAAGGATTCAGTCACTTGGATCCAATGCGCAACACCAATCCCCATAATTATGAAGTCCAACGAAGGTCTTTCGCGGCCAAAGCGGCCTCAGCTTTTGGTATCGAGTAATCTTCGATTCGCGTCGTTATTGCAGGAAGTCGTATGTACTCTGTTGTCTCTCTCGGACAGACGCTATATAACTTGTAGTTCGTACCTCATAGGTACTCTTTTGTACGGCTCCGAACGACCTCATCACAATGGAGCGGCATTCTCTCCGTTGCTCCCGATACTTCTCGATTGCACTCCCTTTTCTCCGCACTCTTCGCGGAGTTCTTGCATAGGTGGCTTTCACGGCTTCGGGGCCCGAGCTCGGGATGCCGAATACCTAATGTCGGATTGAAAATCGCTCATTTCGGTGTCCTTTCTGTTTCGCCAACTTCACCAATGTTTCGATTGAAATTGCCGGATTTCACATCCCACGTCGGGGTTGTCTCCCAGTCGTGCATGGCCAAACGCATTCGCTCACGGAGCGCCACTAATTTCCTGGGACTTGCGTCACCCTTGAGTGTCTCTGTCATTGGCCGCGAGCTGTCTCCATACCCGAGATGAAAATACTATTCAACTCTCTCAATCCCTAAGTACCTCCATGTTGACCTACCAGCTAAATTCACTCGTACTTGGTCGTCCTCCGATAGCTCGCTCAGTATTTATCCCCGCTGTGAAATTTCTTCCACCAACTTCCCCAACCTTGAGCTTGCAGCGGCTTACGACGGCATATAGTTGTGTAACCCGCGATCGGGTTGGAATCGCACCCCAGGCTGAAGCCGAGGCATTGAAAAGATGCTTGAAAGAGATGGTGGTGTGGTATGTCATGGTCATTTATCCCAATAATTTGACAATTGACCAATGACCATCCTCTCAATTCTGGATGTTCCTCGGGACGGGTCCAAGGTGCTGGTGCTTATCAACTTGTAGTTCGTGATTGAGTATTGTGAGAATCCCAAGGGGAATGGGTCTCATATAGCGATGAAACGAAAGATATTCAAGAAAATGTTCAAAGCTCCGAGATACAATTAAATGCGCCAAATCCCGAGAACGCCGGTCAAAATCCACATCAGGGCTTCCACATTGGGAAGTCGGAACTCCAAATCGGGAAAGAATACACGTGCCTCCCGATCATGTCTTCAAGTTCATCATCTCTTCACCAGCCCAACACCACTACTGCCGACAACGGCACCTCTGTGGTCGTGATATTCTATTTCTGGATGTACCTCGCACTTTTCTCTTCCAGCGGTACTTATCATCACAAAAGTTCCCGGCCTCGGTGTCGGCCACGTCGCCTGGATACCATCCTCTACCATCTAGGCTGCAGACTTTGGGTAGTTAGGATTCCTAATGGAAATGGAGTTTGGAGTCCAAGCTCTTCATCAAACGAGTTCGCAACATATCAGCGACGCCACGGAAGACTGTATTCAGTTCAGCGTCTCCGACACTCGCAGCATCTGGTCAGCTGGTTGTCTCGTCAGAAACCGCATGCTACCCGTAGTGCGTGCGATCTTTTGCATGACGCAGGCGCCGAAGTACCAAAGCCTCTTCCATGTACACTTTGAAGACCCGTTCGTCACTTCCGTCAGGTCCTTGCAGTGGATAGTAAGTCGTTCAAGAGCCTGCCACGCCTGATAAAATATTGATTGGTGGATTTCAGAACAGTAAATATCGCTACATTTCTATTCTATTTGACCGCAGTCTTTTGAACGCTCACTTAGATCGCATCTTGAACAATACGTCACTGCGGAAGTAAGGTCAGCGGAGATTCGGATGCACGGAGGTTTAGACGCAAATCCGATGGCTCTGCCATACCTAGTGATTCGGGCACGGGTTTTCTTAACACCGTCGGTACCAGTTACTAACAAGATCTTATTTTCACGCTCTTGTGGCGGCCCTAGTTCTAAATTCTGACAGTATCCATCATCTCCGCGAAAGTTCATCCCCATTGCTACTTGGAGCTCAGCGACAGTATATAAGACACTGGTCGAGACATATCTAGATCGGAAACTCCACCACCTTGCTTTCCACATTCTCTCCCCCCAGAAATGCGCTTGTCGTTGGCCGTGCTTGCCTCTCTCTTCACCACGTTGGCAACCGCATTGCCGCCAGGACCGACGGAAGTTGTAGAACGTGATGGCCAAAAATACGTCTTCGCTCACTTCATTGTAAGCAGATAGTTTCCGAGTGCGAAAGTAAAATGAAACTGACATGATCGGTCTAGCTTGGAATTGTTTCTTCGTACGCCCAGAGTGATTGGGAAGCCGACATGACTCTCGCACAGTCTATCGGCATTGATGCTTTCGCTCTCGATATTGGTTAGTTCTGAAGAATGGCACGTATAAACTTGAAGCTGAATCTCTCATTCAGGAACGGATTCTTTCAATGACCAGCAGCTCGGATTTGCCTATGCCGCGGCAGCCAGCGTTAATTTCAAAGTCTTCATCAGCTTCGACTTCTCGTATTGGACGTCTGGAGGTAAGCATGCTGCGCTGTGTGTGTCTGCCTCATATTGAACGCTCTTATTTTTCAGATATCGGCACGATGGCAACATACATGCAAACATATGCTACCCAGCCCGGGCAATTTATGTATAACGGTGCTGCCTTCGTCTCAAGCTTTGTTGGAGATGGATTCGCGTATCGAACACTCGAAAGTCAAAGTGGTATCTCCCTATTCGCATGCCCCAACTGGCAACCGGGCAGTTTTGTCAATAACGCAAAGTGAGCTCTTGTGTGCATCTTCGTCATCTGGTTCGAACTTTCTGCTAGTGCGGACTGCGGAATGAGCTGGAATGCTGCAGTGAGTATACTCTCAAACTTCGAAGACAGACTTCTAATATTTGTCCAGTGGCCGAACACCAACAATGACCCTATTGACGCCAATATCACGACTACATTGGACGAAGAGTACATTTCCGATCTCGCTGGAAAACCGTATATGATGCGTGAGTAGACAGCGACGTTTCTGCCAGTATAGACTCATTATTCTTCAGCCGTCTCCGCCTGGTTCTTCACGCATTATGGAACGGACACATACAACAAAAAATTGGATCTTCTACTCCGATTACCTTCTCCAATCCCGCTGGGACGAAGTTTTGCAACTGCAGCCCCAATTCGTGGAAATCTTGACCTGGAACGGTGCGTAAATTTCCCTCTCGTTTGCACTAATCTGATGTACGCGGACCAGACTTTGGCGAGTCGCACTACATCGGTCCCCTGCACGGTGATAATTCTCCTCTGTATGCTGGTGGACCTACCGGCGCTGAACGCTGGGTGAACGGGTACGTGGACCGGTTGAATATAGACGACGCATTTCTAACATCATTCCTAGAATGCCTCACGATGCGTGGAGAGACGTCGCTCAGGTCTATATCTCCGCGTTCAAATCTGGTGCATCTACGCCTACTGTAACTGTACGAACCCTCGTCCCACCGTAAAGTTTGGCGCTTACCGCTCATTCAGACGGACGAACTTGTATACTACTACCGTCCCTCGCCGAAGGATGCCACCTGCTCAGACACCGTCGCTGCCCAGCCGACTGGATACGAATACGACGACGATTCAGTGTTTGTGATCGCGATGTTGGCAAGCGCAGGAACAGTTACTATCACGTTCGTCCACTTATCCTTACCTTGCACTCATTGCATTGTGCTGATGTTCGAATATGAAGATCTGGCTCCAACGCGCCCGTGGACTTCCAGCTCCCCGCGGGTGTAAGCACCATCGCAGCACCCATGGGTCTCGGGACGCCGACGTTCTCCCTCTCGAGTTCGACTGCGATGCTGAGTGGAAACGGAGGACTCGCAATCTCGGATGATTGTACCGTGTATAACTTCAACGCTTATGTTGGTAAGATTAGCGCGTAGGCTCAAGTTCTGTATGTATCGATCTGGTCGAGGAGATTGTAGTAATGATTATTTATTTATGTAACGGTGAATAATACAAAGTATAGTTGAGATCTGTTCTCACTTCCGTTCCCAGTCCTTCTCGCATGGCTGTGCGCTGATGGAATAGGGCTCATAAAAATAAAAAGATGAACAAAGCCTCTTGAATTGGTATGTTGTAATTTAATTCTTTGACCCGAATCGTGGTGGGTCACTAGTTCCCAAACCGCGGCTTCACTTCGGCCTCCAAGAAGTCTTCGACGGTACTGAATTTCGCGCCGAGAGCCACAAGATCGGGATTCGGGGCCGGCGTGTCAGAGGTGTACCACCCGAACTCCGCCAGCGCGTCCCACTATAATTGTTTGATTCGTTGAACTAATATAAATGTCAGGAAGACACGCACCATCTCGTCCACCGGCAGCAATCCCGTCGGTGGGCCAGTTGTGTAAGTTACCTCCACACCAAGAGCTGCAGGACAGATGCATTCAGAACTCGAGATTATTAATAACAGGCGAGGATGTGCGTACCTTTCGCAGTCAGCTCAGCGAGCTTTCCGTAGGACAGCCTCACGCTGACGACGGAGTACGTCTTTCCGTTGACCTGCTTCGTTGGGTCGGCGTAGTTCCTCAACAGTGCGAGCGCCGCGGCGGGCACATCGCGCGCGATCCAGATGAAGTCTTGGATATTCGTCGCATTGAAGGACGGGGCGGCGATGGTGTACCCGGTGGCTGTCTTTTTCAGGTTTCCGAGGCTGCAATGCGTCATTTTGTGAGTATGTAGATGTGGGGGATGGAAATGTGTTGAAATATCGACGAGGACGTACTTCCAGAGATTTTCCAGGAATCCGGGGAGGAGGAGGGTCGCGTGGGCGAGCCCGGAGGATCTGAGGTAGTCGTGGACTATTTGTTTGTCTGTGGATAAAACAGTCATAAGTGCTATGTACCGCATTGAGGGATGATGGAAGTGGAAGTGGATGCGCACCCTCAAAATGTATGGCATTTTTATATTTTCCGTTGGTATATTCGGACAGACTGGGAAGCGAGCTGCGTGCTCTTTTTAGCTTGTGTAGTCTGCGAGAATAAACATGAACGTACGTCCAGATGAAAAATTTAACGCCCGCTTCTTTTGCAGCGTCAACTATATTTTTGCCCTGGACGTCTTCACCTTTGCCCTCCGTCTTCGGAATTACGGGCAATGTGACCTATGGAATTCTGAGTTGGATATGTCTCTAGCACGCTGTCGACATACTGCGAAAACAGCCTCGCTGCCACGGAGGGCGGCAACTAAGCTCGCCTTGTCGATTGAATCGGCCTTGACGACCTCGACGCCGCGTGCTTTGAGTTTCTTGGACGCTTCAGATTCAGGGTCGCGAGTGATCGCGCGGGGAACGAATGTCCCGTCCTTGAGCAATGCGTCCACGACCGCACCACCTGGATCCAATATCGCTCAATGTAAGATTTCTGTGATGAAGGTATTAAACTAACCTTGGAGACCAGTGGCTCCGAAGACTGAAACGACGCGCGAAGTCATGGTAAAATATTAGACAGATTGCTCGTTGAAGCTTTGCACAGAAGTAGAGGTGATTGAGGCAAAGATGGCGATGTTAGTTTATCTCAAGGCTCAAGCTCGCTATAAGTATATCCAGACTTCGGTATATCTGAACCAGATGACGAGACATGAGCCTTTTTACCGAAGGACGGAATGAGGACGGAACTTAAGCGCTCTTCCGCAGGATTTCTAAGCTTTTGTCAAAGCTTTGTAACAGAAAACCAAGCGCCGCTGAATTGCTGACAGAGGAAAGGTCCAAAAGGAGTCGAAATGGCGTCGGATTGAGGCAGCATCTGAATTGGATTGCGTTTGGATGGTGACACCGGTGAAGGTGGGCGTGTGATGGGTGGCTGTGGCGCGTCCAGTCTTCCAGGCGCCTTCATGCTGGCTTCGCACTATCTCGTAGGAGCGCTCAAGACCTCGAGCTCAAGAACGCAGAATGGAGAACGGGAGGCTCGAATACTGATACAGCTGATGCACAGCGTCCCCTTCGGAAGAGATCAAGCCTCGTTTATTGGTGGAGATCAAGCGTAATACGTACTACGAGAGCGCAAGAGCGGTCCTGGGCTAACTAATCTGGATTTTGGAGAAATCTCTGGTCGTGGATAAAGGGTTGGGAATATTGATGACGCCGCACGCGGTGGTCTCGGCTCGTGGATTTGCGGATGGGATCCAGTGGTGCGTCCGTACGTCCGTTTATTCAATGGAGTGAGTTCTGATACAAATCCCCATCTTCATGCATGGGCATTCGGCGTCGGAGATGCTTAGGATGGGTCTCGTTCATCCCTGCTCATCAGGCTCACCAAGACTGCGAGACCAAGGTTTCGGAAGAGCCCGCCGCATTCAGGTTCAGCATGCAGCTGCGAAAGGCCTTCTCGTGCGATACCTTTCCAGCGCCAACAGCCGGATCTTCGTCCTCCTTGAATTCGTTTGCGCACTGCGTCCCTTCCTCTCCTTTCGCGTTCTGCCCTGAGCTGCCGACAAGATACCGTCCGCACACGAAATGACCCGTACGCGTCCACTCGGCACAAATGTAACGCCCATAAACGCGACATTCACGGACTGGTCCCAGACTGCCTGCACGCCTAAAACGCAATCTGCGGTGCGCACGTTCGACTCACTCACTCCTCCTTTATTGTGCACGTCATTGTCGGCCTCAGCACCGCTGCGTACGACGAGGAGTCCTACGATGTCGACTTTGGCTTTGTGAACAAGGACCTTCACATCCTCGACCTCCATGGCCCACTTTCCGTCTCGCTCGACAGCCCCGCCGACTTCGATCTCAAGCCCATCCGCACTACTCAGAGCCCCATCGTCGTTTTCGGCGCCGACGACCACGATGCCAATCCAAAGCCAAAGTATATGCCGCGCAAGCGGAACAGCCGCTTCATCGGACGGGAATGGAGGCGGGGACTCGGACCATTCGAAGGCGTCTGACACAGCAGCAAGCGTCGGCAAAGCGTCGGAGCAGGAAGCGGATGTCTTTGGAGTTTCTTGGCAAATTCAGAATTCCTACTCCAAGTTCAAATATTTACCGGTGTATCCCATGCGGCGGTCCGTGTATGATATAGCACGTATTTCTATAAGATCCACCTTTCAATTTTGCTACCACGACCAAAAAAGAGAGAAAAGACTAAGTAAGTTACGTCCCAAAAAGGAAATCTCCGCTCGCTCTTGAATCTTGACTATGATATCTTGGAGCCCAACTCGACCTGGCTCAGAAAGCTTCAACTGCAACATGTCTCCGATAACGCTCGCTGTCCCTGTGTCTGTGTGGTCGCTGTGCTCTGTCTGGATGGTCTCTGCGACGTTGCCATCCCGGCCGGCTGGTGGACCGTTCTCTAGTCAGACTGAGGTAGAGCTTTGGTTTCGCCATGGCCAACTGAACGGAAGACATCCGCGCGAGAAGATCGTGACTCAGACTGCTTTCATGGAGCTTAAGACAGAACGACGCGAAGTTTTGGACGAGGACAGTGAATCTTCCAACTCCATCCGCAATGCCTTCTTCGCCGCTCGCCCCGCCATCTCCTGCCTCCTGGCTTCGCTTCTAGTTGGGCTCTGTGTTTCGTTGGCGATCCACCAACCTATGTCGTCAGTCGGTGGATGGCCGAGCGATGCGCTCGTGCCTATTCGACCGTCTTGCCGATCACTTCTCACGGCCCATCTGCGTTGTTCCTGGCTTGGTGTGCGGCGACGATGACAAGGACGACGACGAAGGCGACACGTCGTCTATCGTTTACGATTCGACCCGAGGAATCTAGTCGAGAGTCAGCTCATCGGCAGCATTATAAGATGCAGAGGCTCATGCGCCCGCCCCAATCATCCGTCCCGCATCGCTCGTCTGCGCGTCGGTTCCTGTGGATGACCGGCGTTTTCGCACTTTGACGCGAGGGGAAGAAGCAGGCTTCGGGCTGCGTGTCTTCCAATCCTATTCAATAGAGTACTCAAACTCTCGATATCTAAGTTCAATTTTTTTCATGTTGGATCAGCCTCATCAAAATCAAAGTTGTGCGCGATCAATGTCTGCGTCGTTTGGGGCCAGTTCGCGCGCGATTCTAATCGGGTTTCAGATCTCGAACTTATACCCTGTTTGAACTTGTCAAATTTGCCGACTCTTCAGCCTTCCAGCTACGCTTTCCAAATTCACCCTCCGTGTAATTTGGCAACCACGAATGCAAGAAAATTTATCATGGTTTCGTAGCGGTTGTGCGACCATTGTACAAACTAATCCCGGCTTATAAGTGGGTTTCCAAGATATCCAGCTCCAGTAGATGTTGTATTTGCGCACGATCCGTTTCCTCGCAGGCGTCCTTTGCTGCAAGAGCCTCTATCCCTATCCTGCATTCCCCTGTGGAAGAATACAAGGGAAAAATGTATGTCACTTCGCCATACAGACCGTCACTGACGCGCATCATATGGATCTGCATTCGCCCTTCGCTCTTGCTGGTTCGTGCATTTTCCCTCTTCCACATCTCATTGTCGAGGGCTTTGACGGAGACCTCACAAACCCCCGTCCGGTAATCAAATTGGACGTAGAGTGAGGTGCCTGGGTTCGCACGCAAATATGCGAGTTGGTTGTTCAAAATAGTGTGCTTCAGTCTCAAGTAGTCGTCGTGAAGCAGCGCTTTCAAGAACTGTCGACTTCGCGTACCAGCGACTATTTGAGGATCTATGCGAACCTTTCCTTGAATGGCACCTTGAAAATGAGAATAGAAATCGCACCAACAAATTTTAAACTGCAATGCTGACGGTGGGCGCCGTGCTGCCAATCATATATTTGGCATTCTTTGGAGCAATATTTTGCCAGGCAATGAGAACAGCGCTTGAACACCGATTTGGAGGCAATGAGACAGCACTAAATACATCGTGAAGTTGGCGTGCCCGTCATTGAAAAGACAAAAATGCTCACTTCTATGTTCCCGCATGCCGACAATTTTTCCCGCTCCAAGTATATATCCATCAGCGCCCAACGTGTCTGCAGAATGGACCACAGTGTCTCCCAATCGTCCGACACCGGAAATCCTCGGAAGGTGTGGCTGTCGATTGAAGGCTCCAAGTCCTTGATGGACTTTTGGAACTGCAGTAAGACCGATAAATAAACGGACGATCGGGAAAATGCGTTCAAAATGAGATTCAACGGCTCGAGGATCTGTGGATCTCGCATCCTTCCCCATGTGAGGACGGCTCGGAGAAGACCTCTATGGAGAGCCTCGGTGAGCATACTGTGTCCGGATACCGTGATGAAGTATTGAATTATCCGGGGCATGTGCAATAAGTTATTTTGCGTGGTGAATGGCGGTGAGCTGAATCGGCACGCTGCAGAGGCGAGAGCGGGGAGAATTCCTTGGTTGACCAGGGTGACACGAAAGGAGTCGTCCTTTTCGCATCTCTTGTGAAGGCATGCGATTACACACCATATAGAATCCACTCCGCCTGGAACAACGGACTTGACGACACATTTGACATGGTCGACACAAAGCCGGGCAAAAGACAGGGTGCTCCCACCGGAGCCCTCAATCGCCTCTTCAAATTGGTCGTCGGTGATCGGCCCGGGGAGGCGCAAATTATGCATGCATGCGCAGAGAATTTCGAATTCTCCCGGAAGTTGTGTCTTCTGGCCCAATATCATTTTCCAAGCGCGAAAAACAACGACGAAAAATCCTGGGGTCATACGCATTGATCTCGAAACTTCGCCATGCTGTCCCAGGACCATTATTAGGGAAAGAGGGTTTACGTCTGTGATATTCAGACGTGGTAGGTTATCCCTGTAAGTATCGAGGAACAACATCCACGGCCACACGCGAGCCCAGAGGTCGGCTGAAAGCGGGGCAGAAAGGCCTGATGGGCGGTGTGTATCGAAAAGCAAGATGCCCTGTAGGCACATAACGACATGCGATAGTTTGCGAGTGAAGGCTTGGAAGCCGGATCCAGTCGATGAAAGATCCAATTGAGCCAATAAGGGAGGGATATCAGCAGCTTCGAGTCCTGCGTAGTACAAGGGCAGTAGACGAGCCACGTTGGCTGGCGACATATTCAAGAGTCCGAGTTCTTCTGCATCTCCACTCGCGGCGGCTAATGCGCGTCTCTTCCAACGTCCTAGCATCAGAGTGGAAGAGCGATACCAAAGATATTCCACGAACCCTGAGACTGAAAGGGAGCTCATGCAAGCGCTCCAGAGCCAGAGATCGATGCATACTGTACAAGGAAGAAAGGCGAGCCACTTGGGTAATGCGAAGCCATTTGCCCCTTAGCACAGCCACACCGTCCTGCAAACAGCGATGAAGACGCCGTAATAATTCTATCAAAATTTACTAGACATAAAATCTCTACGTCGCCCGGGAGCGAGTCAGGAACGCACAGAAACAAAGCTAGTCTAATAGCGACAGAGAAGTACACAGACAATTGCTAATAGGGATGGAAAACTCTGATAAGAAGAATACGAAGAAGGGTAAGGAGCCAGGTCCAATGTGGTATCGATCATGCCCTTGGGCGTGTGAGGCGAGGCAACGGATACCGCGCCAGCGCCTCGAGAAACCCGTCGTTCTTTTTCTCCTTGTCCTTCCCGCTACGGCCCGTGCTGATGCTGCCATCGGATGGTGTGAGACCAGGCTGCTCCTCCATCCGATGGAACTGCTGCTCCGCTTGCGAGAGGTAGGCCACGGCAGAGTAGCATCGTGAGCGCTGAAGATGGCACTGGGCTGGACGATGATGGTGAGGATATCAAAGTGAGGGGTCGTTGCCGACTGGTGCGGCGGGGCCTGCGCGATCGGGGTGGAAGATGAAGGGGGTGGAGTCGTGCCTCGAGCAGAAGCCGGCATCGTCGTTGTCGCTGTACTCGATCGCGATGAGACTCGCGATGGCATCTATAGAGGATGCCTCGACACCGCTGGGGGAGGTGACGACCGACTCGGGTTCTGGCGCGGGGAATACTGCACAGAGCGGGGAGGGTGCGGGTCGTGCGAGATACAAATATACCGAGGCTGATGAGGGCCCCGCCAGCCCCGTGGCGCTGCGGGAGCGCACACGTCTGCGAAGATGGGTCAGATACGTGCGGTGTACGATAGTAAAGACGTACGACGATGGTGCACAAAGCCTTGGAGAGCGAGTTACCGATTGCGTCGCCTTCCTTCTTGACAGTCTGACAGGAAGCGATTAGAATGTAGGAGAAAGCGAAAAGGGAGACATACGACGGCGACCTGGGCGCGAGCTGGGATGAGGTATCTGGCGCCGTTAACCCGCTAACGTATTCCGCCTGAACGAAAATGACGCAGGAATAACAGTACGGAGGGGCCAGAGACCATGTCGAGCACAGATACGAGAAGCGCGCAGGAGTGAACCAGCAAGGTGGCAGCGAGTCTCAACGATCTGAGAAATGGGAAATTCAGAACAAGATGCCTTTGCGCAAAAAAGGAAACGTACCTTGGTCTTCCGGACGGAGATCGTAACATGTACAAGAACGTCTCAGACTCTGAAACCAAATTAATGAGAAGATACGAGGGCAAGACGGGGGACTCATACTCAGTAGCCCGGCGCGGGTCAGAGCGAGACTCGACAGGATATAATGTAAGAACAGTGGCCACCGCTCCTGTGGAATTATGTGAGGAACATGAATTGCGAAGCAGGAGCAACAGTGCGTACCTCAATATCCCTCGCACGAGCGCGACTCTCCTTCACCTTCCTGGCGGGCGGCACTGCAATGCCCCTCGTTTCATCGTTTTCTCTTGACTTGTCCACCAGAGACGCGACGGCAGCAACGATGCCGGAGGAGGAAAGAGTGGACTGGAGCCAGCGTACGCCGCAGGATGTTAATGGAAGTCAAGAGACGACAGAGGACGAGGAGTTTGAAGAGAAGGCATAGGGGAAGCAGCAAAAATTCACTGTTGTATTACGCTGCGAAAAGCAAGCGACAAGACCAGTCAAGAGAACAGATCCCAGGGAGGCCAACAAATCGTTCCCGAGGGATTTCTAGGACGGTGGCAATAGTGACCAGTGGTGCATTTCCACGACGGCTGGAGCAGACATGAATTTCGGTGGTGGGAGAAGCAAAGACGAAATTTCCTTTTTAGAGAATTGCACCGCCACCCAGCTGCTCTTTGATCGAAGTCCTCTCGCGCTCCGGGACTACTTCTAGGAATGCCACACACTGGCCACCATGGCGTCCCCATGACAGACGAGTGAAGCAAGATACCTACTCAAAGGCAACGGCACAAAATCGAACGACGGCGATGGAAAATGCGTCTTTATTCGGCGGTCGCATTTACCGTGCCATTAACCCAGTTATCCCCGATGCTATTTCTATGCATACGTTTATTCTTGGATGTGGCTCAACGAGCTCTTGCATGGTCACCCCCTTCGATTCAAACTAAACAATAATTTGGTATGGCGAAGCACGTCTTTCTAGCGACTGTTATTCGAATTACAGGCATTTTCCGGTCTCCACCATTCTGGCCTTTTGGCTTAGATCAAGTGTAGCATTTTACGATCTTGTCAGCGCCAATCTGTGACCGCAGAGCAAGTGTTGTTCTTCGGAGCAAGATCAGCGCCGTTCCCAAAATAACCTGGCTGGACATTAACAGCTTTTTGTATTGCTTTCGCACAACACGTTTCCCACCATAAAACACTCAGGGTTTGCGCTTGTCCTCACGAAGATGTCGAGTGAATCTATGCCACACATTGCTGCCGGCGAGCGCGATGGTGCAGTACCGATATCACCGACGAACGGCAGCGGCAATGGCGCTCAGGCGTCTCTCAAATCGCGGTCCAAGCACTCTCTCAGCGTTCATCCTCCAGTCTCTGGGCGCCGGCCTATTGATAAATTCCGCGCGACGGTCAACAAGGTTATGACTATGCAACGTAGCACTACAATCCTTGCGGCTATTGGTGCCGGTGCAGAGCCAGGCGTCGACCCCCGGCGTGCTTCTATGGAGATGCAGTACCGCTCTGTCCACAAGGTACATAATGTCTTACAAAGGACCCAAATCTCTAATAAACCTTTCCCTCCAGGAATGTAATGTCGAAATAGTGGACTACTCCACCGTCTCGAGCACTTTCCTCCAACATGCGGAATGCCGAATTTGTTAAGTGGTGTGTTAGCCCCAAAAGCAAGCGTCGGCCATGGGTCAAAGTCAGATGGATAAATGTAACAGGCATCAGTTGGGATATTATCAAAGCGCTGTCCTTCAAGCATGGTAATATTCTCTTCTCTTCAAATTGAATATATGTTCACATATCTCTCTTAGAGATGCATCCTCTGGCCTTAGAAGATGTGCTCCACATTCGGCCAGATAATGTGTCGAAAGCCGACTATTTCTTGCATCACCTTTTCCTCCGGGTTCTAGTCCACGAGGTCGCCGACGAGTCGAGTCCGACGTTCGTGGCAGAAGCGGAAGGGGCTGGATCCATCTGCCCCCACCTCCAAGCAGGCTCTCCATCAGCGCAAGATTGAACAAGCCAGGCTTGACGCGTTGAAGCAAGTCAGTGGCATTTCTTTGAAGTCGCAGACAACGGTCATAACACTTGCACGCAGGGTACTCTGCGGGTTTCTGTCACACCGATGTTTGTGTTTCTCTTCCGCGATGGTACTCGTTTTTCGGTCCTTTTGATCTCCGAGTCTCTACTCACTATCGTCGCGTAGGCACGGTCATTACTATCACACAAAACTCTGCGCCCGACCTGATGCTCCCCATCACCGAACGTTTGCGCCGCGCAGACACAATCTTGCGAACCTCTGCAGATCCCAGCATGCTCGTCCAGAGCTTCCTTAGCCTCGGTACGTTTGTTGTATTGAAACCCTCGTTACTTATCTGACTTTCATTCAGTCGTCGACAAGGCCGTCCAGGTCATCGACGCATATCACGACCAGATTTCAAAGATCGAGGCTCAAATCCTACGCAAACCCAAACCGTCCACCGTGCGCACGCGTATGTTCTTGCCCTCCTGGTATATTGTTGTTCTCACCTATCGCGCACAGTACACATTGTTTCTGGTGACCTGGTTCTTCACAAACGCACGCTCGAACCAATCAAGACGCTCGTTTATGGTTTGCGACGGTACTTAAATTAAGGTCTGCTTAGCTATCAATCTGACTGGAAAATCTCCGAAGGTACGACAAAGACCGATGTGCTGCGCTGGTGGATGAGTCCGATGAAGGAAACTCTGGGCAGCCCATCGTCGGGTTCATGAGCCACAAGAGTAAAATTTATCTGGTGTGTACTCCGCGAAATTTCATGCGCGTGATGCTGACTAGCTCAGGCGGACGTTTACGACCACACAGATTACATTCTCAGTACTTTGGACATGATCGCGGGTATTGGGGATAGTCTCACTGACTACAGTTTCAATGTGATTGCTTTCCCCTTCGTTCATCCTCTTGAGCTCATACCCGCACTCCAGATGGCGTCCTATTCAATGAATGATACCATGTACGATTTTGCCCGTCTTTTTTGTCTTGACTTAACCCATCTTCAGGCGTCTGCTAACGATGATCACCATCATCTGTCTTCCTATGACCTTCGTTTCCGGCTACTTCGTGCGTCCGCTTTGATTTCTCGCGTTAGCATCCTTCGAGTATTTACCATACTCTCGGCACAGGGTATGAACTTTGACAATGAAGCATGGAGACATGAATGGTCGGATGTCCTGTAAGTCCCCCGTTTTGCACCTTGCTAAGTTGTCGTCTCACGCGTCTCGGAAAGTTTCTGGATTGTCGCGCTTTCTGGTGTCCTGGTCATCTCCCTGCTCTTTGTCATCCCGGACATCAAGAGAATGTGGCACTACATCCAAACTCGCAAGCTGCTAAAAGTGCGTTTTTTCGCCGTCTATACAATCCCGAAACTCAAGGCATCGTAGGGATTCAGCTAGTTCTGAGGTAGACGCCGTGCTTTACCCTTGAGATATGATACCACTACGAAGATAATCTAGCCTGAATACATCGCTGCCCTGCCTACTCGTATTGTGACATTGTAGTGGATTCTACTGGCCCACTTCCATCTTAAGCCGCAACCGCAAATGTCTCTTCGGCAACTCGCTCAATGCCTGTGCGAGGTCGTCACTCCCGCTTGCCCCCGCCGCCTCCCTGTCTCCTGTCACCGCCGCCTAGCCTGCCCTCAGTCATCGTCAAAGGGGCCATCTGCCATTAACCTCATGGCTGACGCACGTGACCACAGCGATGAACCAGAGCGGGCTATGTATGAGAGCATGACGACAAACGACGCGATGCTCGATGTCTAGACGCAGCTCACGAAAAGATGCGGAGATTCACCGACCATCCTGCACCCCTTGTCCCTGTCACGACACCGGTCCTCCTTGCTTATGCCCTCTCTGACGCCAGGGATGGCGGGGGAAAAGAGACGGGCAGCGGGAACGCTCAAGCGACGCTCGCGGGGAGGTTACGGGGGAGGAGAAGGTAGCCGGGTAGAATCGGTCCAGCGTATGACCCTGACCCCGTTGCTTCCTCTTCTTTGCTTCCAGCATCCACTCATACTCCCGTAACCGAATGGCGGGATCATCGGTCCCAACTCTGCAGCGTAATCTTGCGATCCATCGAAATCTCCCCGACCGAAGGCAACACCTCCCTCACCGCCTCCTCCTCCAGCGTCGCGTCCGTGATCGTTAGCTCGTCCAGCACGCACCCCGACCGTGCCACGAACGCCGCAAGGCCCCCCAGCGTGACGCACGGTTCCGCGACCTGCAGCCGGCGGAGCGCCGGGAGCGTCAGGCAATCGAGCACGAGCCAAAGCCGCACGTCGGGGTCCTCCGCCAGCAGGCTTACGCTAGCGAGATTAGTGTGCACGGGGACGGCGGGGCCGATGACGATGTCGTCGTCGGAGCAGCACACGCTGAGGGTGCAGGTCACGAGGAGGGGCGCAGCGCGCAGGATGTCGGTGCACTCGTGCTCGTAGAGGCAGTGCGCGTCGAGGTGGGTGAGCTGCGCCCAGGGGAGGACGACCGTGGCGTTGAGGAAGCAGGAGGTGAGGGTGATGTGGTGCAGCGCTGGCGCGTGCTGAAAAAGCGAGAGCGCAGAGTGCACGTCGTGCCGGAGGTCGATGGGGCCGAAGGTGAGGTCGCGCAATAAGGGCATTTCGCCTTTCAGCAGGTGCAGGGAATCGAACGGGACGAGCACCTCGAGATGCTCCCCAGCGATTGCAATGCGCCACGATTGTCTCGATGAACTGCGTGAGCACCGAGGAAGTCGTCGGGCCGGTGAGCTTCAGGGATAATGGACAGTTGCCTGACCGTGCTGTCCATGTTTTCAAGCGCTCGAGCTTCTGATCCTGGTGGTCGTCGGGATCTTGGACGTCAATGGATATATTTTTCCAAAGTGCCGGTGTAGATAATGCGATATCTCGCCAATGGCGACAGACTTGACACAGCAGAAGCGGGGAGAGTTTCCCAGAATGCGACGGAAATGTTGGGTAAATGGGGAGGAAATTGACGAAGATTTCGGCGACGATCTCGGGTGGAAGCAAGAGAAAGGGAGGCGGTTGGTGCAATGGATCGTCCAATTGAAGAGAACACGCTTTGGCATCCAAATCATCGATGGATGAGGATTCAGGAACTTCCATCTGACAGAAATTCAGCTACGAAATTGGATTTGGACGCAGGGACGCGGCGAACCAAGATGCGAGCTCTTCGTAAGTAGATTTGATAATTTTGATTACTCGGTAGTCACGGTCTCCGAATTGGAATTAGGACGCAAGGAACGCGCAGGAGGTTCGGAAATGTACTCTGGGAGGCACTGAGCTCTGCTGTTCCCGTGCCGCAGAAGTGGCCTCGACGCGGTTCGAGTCAAGCAGCTGCGGCAGAGCCGATCGATCAGTGGCGATGCGAATGATATCAAGACGGCAACCTACGGCAACGTCATCCTTTTTGACTTTCTCTTCCTTCCAACGTCCACTTGCTTGCTCTTTCTGAACTGCTGCACAACTTGGAGCCTTACCGACGGGAGATTTTGGAAAGGTGCGCCATTCCTTTATTTTTTCCTCAGTCCTCAAGTGGTTGAATCTTTTCCTCCAGGCTTCGAGACGAAGAGTGGAGCTAACACAGCTAAAAGCTCGGGCTACCGCATGCGCGGAGTGCCAGGGATACTATCTTCCATCATCAAACCTTCGCTCATTCCACTGGCAGTAGCAAGTGTTTTCGCTTTTTGCGAATCTTTCTCATCATCAAGAGCACCGCATTACAGTACCTGGTACGGCCGGAAGCCACAATTATAGATGTTGAATCTCCGGCCGGTAGTGCTGCTACCGCCATTGAAGACTTGATTCCTGCTGCTTCTAGCACTCATGAGTAGTAGAGACTGTTTCTGAATGGCTTCTTATCGCCCCAGAACATCATTCTCTCGTCGGTGTCGGGCCGTCCGGCGATATTTGCAGACTGGTATTAGGCGATCAACCACGCCTAGTCTGATTTTCATCTCTGCTAAATTGTGCAGCCACCGCGGGCCAGACCTTCTCCCGGGATCCTATCCATCCACTTAGGCGATGCAGAGACATATCTTCTGTTGCTGAGCACCATCCTGACCGACAGAATGTCGTCAAGTTGAGGCGACATCTACTGGGATAGAACCTATTATTGGCAGATGCGGTGCTTCCATATATACGCCCCGTCGCTCATTCACAAGTCATCGGACCGGCTCCAGATACGATGAGTGTGATCGTCGACGACGACGATCCTTTGGTTCAATATTGGTCACCCGACGGCTGGTCCAGGGCAGGGAGGGCTCCCGAGTTTGACGCCACGGTCCATGAGTCCGCGACGCTGGGGGACACGGCGACGCTGGCATTCGAGGGTGTGTATACCTAATCTCTGACCAAGGCGCTCACTAAGACCGGGAAATGGGAACTCAGGGACCTCTATCGGTGTTTATGGGACTCTAGGCGCCAACTTGGGATCGCGGTTAAATTTCTCCATCGACGGCGTGCACATTGAGTCTTATCAAGCGCCCGCCGTCCCCGCAGCCGTCACTAACCAGCTTTTCTGGTCGTCCCCTATTTATGACGAGGCGCCCCACACGCTGGTGGTCACAGTGGACAAGGACCTCCCACTGCCTGAAGTGAACAAGTTGAACATGACCTTCTTTCTCGACTACTTCATATACACCACAACCAATACTGCTGGGAAACAGTTGTTGATTGACGACACGGACGCGAGCGTCGTCTACTCGCCGGATGGTTGGCAGAGTGATAACAGCACCCAAACCTGCCTTGAAAGCACTCAGCACGTCAGCCCATCAGTTGGATCCTGGGCAGCCGTTTCTTTCAACGGTAAAATTGCTTTTCCTCTTGATGAATGGATATAATTCATTCCTGGCCAGGCACTGGAATATTGCTCTTCGGAACCCCAGGCCAGAAAGGATTCATCGCATCCATCGTCGTCGACGACTCCCAGCCCGTCATATCCCAGTCGCTAACTGGCCTCGGCGGGAACTCACTATTCAACTCGAGCGGTTTATCATCCGGGCTCCATACCATAAATGTCACCGTTCTGGAAGGCAATCTAGGCATTGACTATTTCCTCGTTGCCAATGCGAGGCAGTCCTGTTCCCGCCGCACCACAATCCGCCACACCACAATCCGGCTCCGCTCCCACCGGCATTGCGCAATTTGCATCCTCGAAAACACCACTTCCCATCGCCGCCATACTCGGAGGGGTTATTGGGAGTCTTGTTATTCTAGTATCACTATTGGCCGTCATAATATGGAAACGTCAAAGACGTGCGCGGGGCAGTAAGTTCCTGTCTTCTACAATAACACTTTGTTTACAAACCCTGCGCTTCAGATAATGGTGTTTCTGTATTACCTCGATGGATGCGACGAGATAACAACGATTCATCGGTCACGATCCCCCGGCCATTCCAGCCATCTGACGCCACGGAGGCTCCACTCGGTGTTTCTGTGTTACCTCAGAGGGTTGAAAGCGATGCCGACGCCGCCCCGCAGCCTTTCCAGCCATCCGACACCAAGGAAGCTCAACCCAGTATTTCTGTATCACGTCGGCGGGCGGGTAACGATGTTGACAATCTATCGATCGTTGCCCCATCTTTCCAGTCATCCGAGCGATCTGCAACCACGGAGCCGCCTCCTCCATACACTTCGAACGATTGACCTGCTGTTTGTCAATGAATGTGCGAGTGATTTGCTCGGAGTCATTTCGGGCGGTGGGCACTGAGAGTGGGTTCCGAAATTGATGAACACTGAGATTACACACCCATTTTTATGGTTCGGTTTAATCGGATTTTGTTGGCATCTCTGAAAAGATGGAGGTTGCTTGAATGTATCAATTCCATCTTCCTTCCATGTGTCAAGGATAATATTCGTCTCGCAGTTGGAGCGAAAATAGCGCTATGAGCCCAGATTTCCGTCAGAAACCACCAGAATCTGCTGTCCAGTTCATCATTCCTTGATACCACTCTGATCTGCGATGGATTATTCGTTGAAATTTCTGCTTCTCTGACTATAGAGGAATTCAGAAAGACACAAATCGACTTGCCAAATCCCTCGTCGAACCTGGAGGATGCATGGTTCTTGTCAATTTTACGCCTGTACTTATTGTACTACGGGCTGTAGACATTCATCACGTCGCGGGTTACCATAGTACGTCTATGCGCGGATCAGTGGCAGTGCATCCTCCTTCTCAGAGCCAAAGCCAAGTGAAAGAAGCGGCAAACTGTTAACTGGTAGCCTGCAGCCTGCGACAGTAAAGCTACCAGTGCGAGCCATTGCTTTTGCCGCCATCAATTTGCAGACAATTCTGACTGCTTCAGGGCGATTTACGGCTCGTTACTCAAGTCAACTTGTACTTTACGGAGTGGTCAATCCGTCAATTGTTGGGCTGTCCGAGATTCCCAAGTCTGGTATAATTTTTAGCCCATCACCCACGCCTGACCTCGCCGTTCCCATCTCTGGATCGATTGTGCCACGGCGAACTCATCCACTTGAGGCGATGCAACAGAATATATGGTCAATTCTGTTGCAACACCTATTCTCTCGCGACCAACACGATACGCTCAACTTGTGGCAGGCTCTTTGGGGATACGTTGGTGCAGATCTTCCACATATACACCGTGTTGGCCTCGGTCGCAAGTTGTCGACCCGCTCCAGATACGACCCGCAGCGCGATGAGTATCCTTCTCGACGACAGCGATCCATTGGTTCAATACTTGCCGACCGGCGGGTGGTCTACCTCAGGGGAGACCCCCGAATTTGAGGCCACAGCCCATGCGTCTGCGACGCTGGGTGCCACGGCGAATTTAACATTCGAGGGTGCGTGTACATGCCCAATTCTGGTATTAACCAAGAGCTTTGTAACCTGGAACTCAGGGACTTCTATTAGTGTTTATGGAAGTATAGCCCCCAACTCTGGACACTCGAGCTTGAATTTCTCCATCGACGGCGTGGATATCGATTCTTATCGGCGCCCCGTGTCCAATGCCGTCCATAACCAGCTTTTCTGGAAATCTCCAGTTTTCAACGAGACGCAGCACACCCTGGTGGTCACAGTACTAGACTCGGACTCAGAGAGCCGTGGCATGCATGACCCATTCCGAAATCCGGCTTTTTATCTCGACTACTTCATCTACAACACAACCTCTACTGCTGGGAAAACGCTGTTGATCGACGACACGGACGCGAGCGTAACCTACTCGGCGGATGGTTGGCGGAGTGACAACGATACAGACACCTGCCTCGAAAGCACTCAGCACGTTAGCGCATCCGTTGGATCTTGGGCAGCGGTTTCTTTCAACGGTACCATCTCGTTTAAATTTTGTCTCAGCCAATAAACCTGATTGACTCTGGTCAGGCACCGGAATTTCAGTCGTCGGCTCAGCCTCCCAAGCATCCATTGTCATTGATGGATCCCAGCCGGTACTATCCCAGCCGCAGATAGAGAACCAACTATTCAATAAGAGTGATCTACCACCAGGGCTTCATACCATAAATATTACGTTTCTTGCGGGCAATTCCCTTGGGATTGATTACTTCCTCGTCACAAATTCGCAGACTCCTTCCACTGCACAAAGTCAATCGACCCCTCAGCTCTCCGGAACTTCACAACTCTCGAAAAAACCTCCCATCGCCAGGATAGTCGGAGGTGCTGTGGGGGGTCTCGCTCTCCTGATCTTGCTACTTGCCGTCGTGCTGGTGGTGCGAAGGCGCCGAGCGGCGCGTGTTGACCAATCAGGTGTGTACCACAATCGATACCTTCGTATCAACGTCTCATTCCTGCCACGCGACTCCTCGAATATTCAGACCCGATGGCGCCTGCGCCTCATCCATGGGATGTCGAACGCCGTAGCATAGCAAGCATGACAACCATAGCCAATGATCTAGACGGAGAGCGTCCACAGACCTTCGAGAAGGAGCGTCTACCGTCTCGATATATTTACTATGACGATCGGTGACAGCACACTATTCCACCGTTGGCTGAACTCAAAGGTACGGGTATTTCTTGGAATTGTACTCATAGTTCGATATTTCTCATTTTTTAGAGCCTGTTCAGGTTGACGAGGCATTTTCAATTTATTATTCTCTTCGCCATCTCTGAGACAACGATTCAAGCAATCTCACAATCATGTATTAGGCTGCGGGAAGATGTTCTGCGGTCACCACGTTGACGCGAATACTTAATGAATGCACCAATGCTTAGCAGTGCTTGAAACTTTCTCAGAATATTCAGTTCAGACTTAAAGTTCGAAAACTGACTACAAGTTTGAAAATGGACGGCAACAACCCACTTCCAATCAAGGCGATCGTCGATCGATGCGATGATTTTCCTCCCTAGTTTTGACACGTGATCGTCTTTTCGCGATAATGTTGCACGGAAACAACCCGGGCGAGGACTTCCAGATTAAGGCGATTCATGCGTTGGGACAACAACGTGTCTCCAGGCACGTGATCGCGTTTTTGCGATAACGTCATTGCACGTGGGGTTTGCACCTTCTCTTCCGACGACGACGCGGAGTCTCCAAGAAAAACATTACGCCGTACGGCTCGGCTCGAAAGAAAAGTGTCAAAGTGTCTGAACGTTCTCCCGGGATCCCTTCTTTGCATCGCCACAACTCACGCATCTGTGATGGCGGGTGACGGCTTCGCTGGCATTGCAACTTGCAACATATATGTGTGGCTCATCTGTTCCGCGCACCAAAGGCTTGTAATTTGGAGGTCAGGTACGTTCATCTTCCGCAAATCACCAGTGGCTCCGAGTTACACCTACGGTTTGCTGGCCTCGTCTCCCCCATACACTTTGAGTCCCTTTCGGCAATAGGTGACCAAAGTATGAGCACATCTTCAACGCAGGCCCTCGATGTGAGTTTCCGAAAAGGAAATGGAGGCAGATGAAAGCTGGTACTTATCAGGCGTATCGAGTAGGAAGTAGCACTCGCTTTCGTCAGAAACGACCAGAATCTGCTGTCGAGTCGATCATCCCTCGATACGATCCGGATCATCTGTCCAAAGAGTGCTAAACGCGAACCTGGGGTCGTTAACGGCAAGAGTCCATTGTAAAGAGGCAAGGCTACGGATTTCGTTACATCTTCGCAAGACGGATGAGATTCCGGGAGATGGTGTCAACCATGGGTTAACCGGTTGCCTCTGTTCGCGTCCGAGTTGTGAATTCTTCAAAGAACTGTATCATGCCTTCGAATTGCAGGATATCGTCTGGAGAGAAGATGAGATTATCCAAGCTCCACTGATCGGGTTTTTGAACTCAAGGGAACCGGTTTTTATCTCACGACTTGGCCCTGGCGCCCGGTGGTAGTGTGTACGTGCCGAATACTGAGTCCTCCGGCGCCAGATTTCTCCCATGGTGGTGATTTTTCCCAATCGCCACCGAAGCCTATGGATGCTCGTCTCCAATCGAAATGATTCACCGAAACTATCCTAGGAATCATGAATGAAGATCTAAAGCGGACCCTCAATCTTGGGAAAGATGACGAGACTAGCGACCAAGCATTTGGGATGCGAACTGCGAGGCTGTCAGCTTTGTCGTCTTGCAATCGTGGACGTCTAAGCGAAAGACGACCTCTGGACACATTTTAACCTGCGGTTTCTCATCTGAGTCACTCCAAGTCCATTGGCATCTCGCAGCTTTGAAACGCATCTTTGTTCTCGCCCAGGCACCTTTCATCTTTGATGAATTGCCTTGTATCCAGGCTTGACAGCGCAAAGTTTATAAACACCAAGTATCAGCCCCTCTTAGCGTTCTGCCCGAACTTCGCCATGCAAGCGGACGTGACTCAAAATCTAGACCTACGGTATGTGGACACGCAGTTGCAGCTTGGTCTTCAGCTAATTCTAGCCGGCGACTCGGCCTCAGTTCGAACACATACCTTGATCTCGCTTCTTTCACTTTGCTATTCTATGATTTGTGCTTGACTCTGGACCTGGAAATTTCCCGCTATTGGGGCTCACGACTAAATTTTGGAGCGATTTTGTTCTTCGTAAACCGATATGGCATGCTCATTGGCAACACTCCTGTCGTCATTCAAAAGCTTTGGACGACTGTAACAGACAGCTAGGGCATCAAGCCGTCCCCGTAATTTGGCGGGTTGACGGGCCGTAAAAACGGTTATGCCCCCGTACCGTCTGGCTATTTCACTCCACAGAAATACGCCCGTTTTAATACGGGTTTTTACAGGTTAGGTGTAGCGGCCGAGAGGACAATTTTGTGGGCCATTGGTAGGTGAATCTGGCCAAAAGGATGAGTTTGAACACTGAATAAAACACTCACCACCTTCCAGATCGCACGGAAAAAGTTGAATACGCCCGTAACGGGCGGTTACGGGTCTATATCACCCGTACCGTTTCTCACAATTAACCGTAATACGGACGGTTTGATGCCCTACAGACAGCAACCCGAAGAAAATCACCGTGAGCACCCTTCCCGTGCTCCAGGGGGTTCTTATCTTTCTCAGATGTAGGTCCGCCTTCCGTTGCTTCTCATGCTCTCTGTCGATGCTGAGCTACAGATGTGAGCACCTGGAAACATACCATCAGTATTTCATACTTGCCAGTCAGGCACTAGTTGGTTGTACGTCTACTGGTTGGATATGAATTAATCTGAATCCTGATGCTCAGTGATTCTTCTTCTCCGTACATATGCTCTATATCGCAAAAGCAAGCGGGTCCTTGCATTCATGATCTTCTTCGCCATTGCGGCTGTTGGGGTAGCACTGGTAAAGTCCTTCCCGACGTCGAATCTTTCTGACCTTTCTGCAGCGGTCAGCGTTTAACACACAATCCGACATCCGGAGCGAGAATCTGCAGCAATACGTGGGGTGCGCGTTCGGAATCACTAAAACGCGGTGAGTTCCCTCCATGACGTACCTCGCCCCGATTGAAGTTTCCGCAGAGGGGTCAGCTTGGCGATTGCATGGGCTGGATCGGGTGTCTTCGACTTCGTAATATTCCTCTTCACATTGTACAAAGGGCTCAGCTCCAGCCGTTTACGCGGCGCCAACTTCCTCTCTCTATTGCTCCGCGACGGTATTTTTGTCGGTTCTTCGCCTTCAGGTTTTGCTGACCATCCAACCTCATAGGCTCGATTTATTTTGGGTGAGCGAGTTCATCAGGGGTGTCCGTGGGCCGCAACCTGACTATGGAGTTTAGTGTAATGACCCTGTCCAATATGTGAAATATTTCGTCCTTTGTGGTGAGTACGAGTCCGGCTTCTCATTGGATCCCAATAATTCCAGGCGCAGGTCGGAGACTCTGTACGCTACATCCCCTGGCAGCTAGCGATGGGGTAACCCATTATTGCACAGTTGTATACCCGGGGGATCTCCACGGTCTTCACAAACAGGTACAGAATCTCTTCCTCTTTCCCACAATCCGCTAAATCGTGGGCAGCATTTCTTCGCTCATGATATCCCGGCTGATGCTCAACTTGCGCGATCCGTCGCTTTTGCATATACCGGAAGAAATACCTGAACCCTTGACAAACCTTCTCGGACCAGAGGTGTATATCGGTACAAGTCGAGGTGGGGATCTCCAATTCAAGCTTATTCACTCATGCTCATACTGAGATTTTGTATAGGACAGGGAAAATCCACTCGAACAGTGGCGACTGCCATGATGTAGAACTTCGAGTCTCAGAGATTGTTCGGCTTTCATGTCTTCAATTACTCTATTCATTCAACAACCATCGCCACTTTTTCTGGCGGAAAAGAGTGAAAAGAAGCGAGGAACCTCTCCTCGTAATTTAAATTCCCATCAATATCGCGCGTCTTTCTCATAATCAAGAGTAGCAGCCCAATTTGAAGACTGAATTGCTGCTGGCACTCGTGAGTGTATGTATGCTGTTTATGAATGACTTCGTCCTGCCCCAGAATATCATTTCCCATTGTCGATGTCGGGCCGTCCGATACTTACAGGCTGGTATCAGGTCTGTCTGATTTCATCTTGTGCAGCCGCTGCGAGCCAGACCTTCTCCCGGGATCCCATCCATCCACTTAGGCGATGCAGAGACATATCTTCGGTTGCTGAGCACCGTCCTGATCAACAAAATGTCATCAAGTTGAGGCGACATCTACGGAGATAGAACCTATCATTGGCAAATACGGTGTTTCCATATATACAGCCCATCGCTCTTTCACAAGGTGTCGGACCGGCTCCACATACCGTAGGCCTTCAACACGATGAGTGTGATCGTCGACGACAACGATCCTTTGGTCCAATATTCACCGCCCGGTGGCTGGACCAAGGGTGGGAAGGGTCCCGAATTTGACACCACGACCCACGCGTCTGCGACGTCGGGGGACACGGCGACACTGGCATTCGAGGGTGTGTGCCTAATCTGCGTCCAAAATATCCATTAACTTGGAGTGTGGAACTCAGGCACCTCTATTCGTGTTTATGGGACTCTGGACCCCAGCTTGGGATCGCGGTTAAATTTCTCCATCGACGGCGTGTATAACGAGTCTTATCAAGCGCCAGAAGTGCCTGCAACCGTCTTTAACCAGCTTTTCTGGACGTCCCCGCTTTTTGACCAGGCGCAGCACACGCTGGTGGTCACGGTGGACCAGGATTTATCCTTAGGGCCTCCAGCCAATTTTGAAAACCAAACTTTCTTTCTCGACTACTTCATATACACCACGATGTTCACTGACGGGCAAACACTATTGATTGACGACACGGACTCGAGCGTAACCTATTCCTCGGACAGTTGGCAGAGTTCCAATAGCACGGACAGCTGCCTTGAAAGCACCCAGCACGTCAGCACATCAGTTGGATCCTGGGCAACAGCTTCCTTCAGCGGTACCATCTTTCTCCTCTGATGAATGACTCTAATCATGCCTGGCCAGGCACTGGTATATCACTCTTCGGCCCACGAGGCCAGAAAGGGTTCAGCGCATCCATCGTCGTCGACGGATCCCAGCCCGTCATATCCCGGTCGCAAACCGGCCCCGGTAAGAATCAACTATTCAACACCAGTGGTCTATCATCTGGGCCCCACATCATAAACGTCACCGTACTGGAAGGCAATCTTGGCATTGATTATTTCTCCGTCACCGATGCGGGCAGTCCTGCTCCTGCCACACCCCAATCCGCCGCACCCCAGTCCGCTACACCACAATCCGCCTCCGCTCCCACTGAAAGTGCGCAATCTGCATTCTCGAAAACACCACTTCCCATCGCCGCCATAGTTGGAGGGGTTATTGGGGGTCTTATTATTCTAGTGTCACTATTGGCCGTCATAATATGGAAACGTCGAAGACGTGCTCGGCGCAGTGAGTTTCTATCTTCCACAATATCACTTTATTTACAAACACTGCGCTTTAGATAATGGTGTTTCTGTATTACCTCGATGGATGCGACGCGATAACAACGATTCATCGGTCACGATCCCCCGTCCATTCCAGCCATCCAACACCATGGAGCCTCCACCCGGTGTTTCTGTTTTACCTCAGAAGGTGGAAAGCGATGCCGACGTTGCTCCGCAGCCTTTCCAGGCATCTGACACGAAGGAGCCTCAACCCAGTGTTTCTGTATCACGTCGGCGGGTGGGAAGCGATGTTGACAATTTATCGATCGTTGTCCCATCTTTCCAGGCATCCGAGCGATCTGCGACCACGGAGCTGCCTCCTCCATACACTTCGAACGACTGACCTGCTGTCTGTCAATGAATGTGCCAGTGATTTGCGTGGAGTCATTTCGGGCGGTGGGGCATTGAGAGTGGGTTCCGAAATTGATGAACACTTCGAGATTACACGCCACCCGTTTTATTGTTCAGTTCAATCAGACTTTGTTGGCATCTCTGAAAAGATGGAGGTTGCTTGAATATATCAATTCCATCTTCCCTCCAAGTGTCTCAAGGATAATATTCGTCTCACATTTGGAGCGAAAACAGCACTATGAGCACAGATTTCCGTTAGAAAGCTGCCCAGTTTATCATCACTTGATACTACTCTGATCTGCGATGAATTATTTGTTGAAATTTCCGGTTCTCTGGCTATAGTGGAATTCAGAAAGGAGACACAAATCGACTTCAAGTGCCAAATCCCTCGTCGAACCTGGAGGATCCATGGTTCTTGTCAATTTACATCTGTATAAGTATGTGGTACCGCGGACTGTCGACATTCATCACGTCGGGGGTTGCCATCAAGACCTTCAGAGGGCAGATGGTGCGTTACTTACCAAGATGCAAGACTGCCAAGTAAGTACTCTATGCGCGGATCAGTGGCAGACTGCAGTGCATCCTCCTTCTCAGAGCCAAGTGAGAGGAGCGGCCAATGTGCAGGCAATTCGGACTGCTTCAGGGCGACTTACGACTTGTGACCTGACTCAACTTGTATTTTACATAGCGGTCAATTCATCAATTGTTGGGCTGTCCGAGATTTCCAAGCCTGGTATAATTTTCAGCTCATCACCCACGCCTGACCTCGTGGTGCTCCCATCTCTGGATCGGTTGTGCCACGGCGAACTTTTCGATCTCATCCACTTGAGGTGATGCCGCAACAGAATATATTGTCACTTCTGTTACAACATCTATTCTCTCGCGACCAACACCATACGCTCAAGTTGTGGCAGGCTCTTTGGAACACGATACGGATCTTCCACATATACACCGTGTTCGCCTCAGTCACAAGTTGTCGACCCGCTCCAGATACGACCCGCAGCGCGATGAGTATCCTTGTCGACGACAGCGATCCATTGGTTCAATACTGGCCGCTCGGCGGCTGGTCCACGTCAGGGCAGGGTCCCGAATTTGAAACCACGGCCCACGCGTCTGCGACGCCCGGTGACACGGCGACGTTAGTATTCGAGGGTGCGTGTGTCCGATCCAGGTCCAAAATATTTACCAAGAGCTTCATAACTCGGAACTCAGGGATTTCTATTGGCGTTTATGGAAGTATAGCCCCCAGCTCTGGACACTCGAGCTTGGATTTCTCCGTCGACGGCGTGGATCTCGGCTCTTATGAAGCGCCCTTCGTGCAGCATATCGTCTATAACCAGCTTTTCTGGAAATCCCCGGTTTTCAACGAGACGCAGCACACCCTGGTGGTCACAGTGAGCCACACATCGCGAACCCCGACCTTTCTCGACTACTTCATCTACAACACAACCTCTACTGCCGGGAAAACGCTGTTGATTGACGACGCTGACGGGAGGGTTACCTACTCGCCGGATGGTTGGGAGAGTTCTGATAGCTCCGACAACTGCCTTGAAAGCACTCAGCACGCCAGTGCATCCGTTGGATCCTGGGCGGCACTCCCTTTTAACGGTTCATCCACTTCCTTCTTGATGAATAAAGCTGATTATCCTCACCCAGGCACTGGGGTGTCACTCTTCGGCACACCAAGCCAGTCAGGGTTCAACGTATCCATTGTCGTCGACAGATCCCAGCCCGTCTTATCCATCTCGCAAACCTCCGATAATCAACTATTCAACACAAATGGTCTTACATCCGGGCCGCACACCATTAACATCACCGTTCTGGAAGGCAATCTAGGCATTGATTATTTCTTGATCACTAACGCGGACAGTCCTGCTCCCACGACTCTACAGAACCAATCCGAGTCGGCACCTGTTTCCTCCGGATCTGGATCCTCGAAAAAACTTCCCGTATCCGCAATAGTCGGAGGGGCGGTAGGGGGTCTCGCTCTTCTACTCCTGATATTTGTCGTGGTGCTGTTGATGCGAAGACGCAAGGTGGCGCGTGTTGACTCACCAGGTGTGTACCACAGTGATCAGTTTCATATCAACGTCTCATTCCTCGAACGCCAGTCCTCGAATACCCAGACCCAATGAATCATGAATGGGATGTCAAACACCGTAGTGTAACAAGCATGACAACCATAACCAACGACATAGACGGTGGGCGTCCACAGACCTTCGAGAAGGAGCGTCCACCGTCTCGATATATTTACTATGACGAACGGTGACAGAACACCATTCCACTGTTGGCTGAACTGAAAGGTACCGGCTGCTTTCTTGTAATTTTACTTACAGTTCGATATTTCTCATTTGTAGAGCCTGTTCAGGTGAACGAAGTATTTTCAAAGTATTGTTTTTTTTGCCATCTCTGGGACAACAGTTCAAGCAATCACACAATTCAGTATTAGGCTGCAGGAGGATTTTCTGTGGTTACCACGATATTTTGAATACCTCTGGTTGATGCCAAACAGCGTACTTCATGAATGTTCAATGCACCAATACTAAACAGTCCTTCGAAATATTATGTTCAAGATTTGAAGTGCGAAAACTATTTCGAACATACACGGAAACAACCCGGAAAAAAGACTTACAGTCAAGGCGATTCATGCTTTGAGAGACCGATGATTTCCGCCAACGCGTCTCCATATTGACACGTGATCGTGTTTTGCAATAACGTCATCACACGTGTGGTTTGCACCTTCTTTGCCGACGGCAACCGCAACGATGAGTTTCCAAGGAACACGACCAGGTCGAGAGGAAAGGCCGCAAGGTCTGAACGTTCTCCCGGGATCCCTTCTTTTCATCGTCACAACTCACGCGTCTGTGACGGCGGGTGACGGCGTCGCTGGCATTGCAACTTGCAAGGTATGTGGCCCATCTGTTCCGCAGCATTCATGATTCACCAGGGACTTGGAATTTGGAGGACTGATAATGTAGATGGGACTGGAGCTTGAGGCCTTGAGGTCCGTTCATCTTCCGCAGATCACTGCTCCGAATTATGTACATGGCTTGCCTCGTCCCATACACTTTGAATTCCTTTCGGCAATAGGTGACCCAAGCATGAGCACATCTTCGGCCTCAATGTGAGTTTCCGAAATTACGCACCTTCTAAGGAAACGGAGGCTGGTACATATTAGGCGTATTGGGTGGGAAGTAGCACTCGCTTTCGTCACAAACGACCGGAATCTGCTGTCGAGTCGATCATCCCTCGATACGATCTGGATCATCTGTTCAAAAGAGTGCTGAACCCGAACCTGGGATCGTTGACGGCAAGAGTCCATTTTAAAGAGACAAGGCTATGGATTTCGGTCCATCTTCGCAAGACGGATGAGATCCCGGGAGATGGTGTCAACCATAGGTTGCCTCTGTTCGCGTCCGAGTTGCGAATTCTTCAAAGCATGCTTTCGAATTGTAGGATATCGTCTGGAGCGAAGATGAGATTATCCAAGCTGCACTGATCTTTGACTGATCGGGTTTTGAACTCAAGGGAACCAGCTTTTATCTCACGACTTGGCCCGGGCCCCCGGTGGAATCAGTATGTACGTGCCGGATACTGAGAGTCCTCCGGCGCCAGATTTCTCCCATGGTGGTGATTTTTCCCAATCGCCACCGAAGCTTATTGGATGCTCGTCTCCAATCGAAATGATTCGCCGAAATTATCCTAGGAATCATGAATGAAGATCTAAAGCGGACCCTCAATCTTGGGAAAGATGACGAGACTAGCGACCAAGCATTTGGGATGCGAACTGCGAGGCTATCAGCTTTGTCGTCTTGCAATCGTGGACGTCTAAGCGAAAGACGACCTCTGGACACATTCTAACCTGCGGTTTCTCATCTGGGTCACTCCAAGTCCATTGACATCCCGCAGCTTTGAAACGCATCTTTGTTCTCGCCCAGGCACCTTTCATCTTTGATGAAATGCCTTGTATCTGGGCTCGAGAGAGCAAAGTTTATAAACACCAAGTATCAGCCCCTCTTAGCGTTCTGCCCGAACTTCGCCATGCAAGCGGACGTGACTCAAAATCTAGACCTACGGTATGTGGACACGCAGTTGCAGCTTGGTCCTCAGCTAATTCTAGCCGGCGACTCGGCCTCAGTTCGAACACATACCTTGATCTTGCTTCTTTCACTTTGCTATTCTACGACTTTTGCTTGACCCTGGACCTGGAAATTTCCCGCTATTGGGGCTCACGACCGAATTTTGGAGCCATTTTGTTCTTCTCAAACCGATATGGAATGCTTGTTGGCAACATTCCCGTCGTCATTCAGAATCTTTGGACCACTGTAACAGACAGCGATCCAAGGAAAATCACGGCGAGCATGCTATCCTCCCGTGCTCTCATCCTTCTCATCTCCCTCAGATGTAGGTCCCTCTTCCGTTGCTTCTCATCTTCTGTCGATGCGGAGCTGTAGATGTGAGCACCTGGAAACATATCATCAATATTTCATTCTTGCTAGTCAGGCACTGGTTGGTTGTACGTCTACCGGTTGGATACGAATAATCTGGATCCTGATCATGCTTAGTGATTCTCCTTCTCCGTACATATGCACTATATCACAAAAAGCAAGCGGGTCCTTGCATTTATGATCTTCGTCGCCATTGTGGCTGTCGGTCTAGCACTGGTTAAGTCCTTTCCGACGTTGAATCGTTTCTGACCTCTCTGTAGCGGTCAGCGTTCAACACGCAATCCGACATTCAAACTGAGAACGTGCAGCAATACGTGGGGTGCGCGTTTGGAATCACTAAAGCGCGGTGAGTTATCAGTATGATGTACTCCGACCGGACTGAAGTCTTCGCAGAGGTATTAGCCTAGCGATTGCATGGGCTGGATCGGGTGTCTCCGACTTCATAATATTCCTCCTCACATTGTACAAAGGGCTCAGCTCCAGCCGTTTGCGCGGCGCCAACTTCCTCACTCTATTGCTCCGCGATGGTATTTATAGTCATTCTTCACCTTCAAGTTTCGCTAATCATCCAACCCTACAGGCTCGATTTATTTTGGGTGCGCGAGTTCATTAGCTGCGGGCGTCCGTGAGCCGCAAGCTGACTATACAGTTTACCTAGTGTGATGACATTGTCCAATATCTGGAATATTTCATCCTTTGTGGTGAGTGCAAGTCAGGCTTCTCATTGAATCCCAATAATTCCTGGCCCAGGTCGGAGATGTACGCCATATACCCTGGCAGCTAGTAATGAGGTAATCCATTATTGTACAGTTGTATACCCGGGGCATCTCCACGACCTTCACAAACATGTACGCAATCTCTTTCTTTTTTCTCGCAATCCGCTGAACCGTGGGCAGCATTTCTTCGCTCATGATATCCCGGCTAATGCTCAACTTGCGCGATCCGTCGCTTTTGCATCTGCCGGAAGAAATATCCGAACCCTTGACAGACTTGTTCGCACCAGAGGTGTATACCGGCGCAAGTCGAGGTGTGGACGTCTGATTGTCTAACTCAAGCCTATTTACTCATGATCATACTGAGATCTCGTATAGGACAGGGAAAATCCACCAGAACAGTGGTGACTGCCATGATGTAGAACTTCGAGTCTCAGAGATTGTTAGGTTTTCATGTCTTCAATTACTCTATTCATCCGACATCCATCGCCAGTTTATCGCGGAGAAGGATGAAAAGAAGCGAGGAACCTCTCCTCGAAATTTAAACTCCCATCAATATCGAGAGTCGAGAGTCGGGTTGAACTTGGGTTGAACTCTATCTGAGCCACTCGAAGTATAACTGAGTTAGTGAGTACGCTGGAGCTCCGACATACGGAAATCCAGTAACTCCGCCCCGACGGTGGCTCAGGTTGTCCTTTGCATTCTACCTTTGCTTCAACCGTCCAGAGCTTTCATACCAAGAGATTTTCACAAGCTCGCTGGCGTCAATTCAGACGCCAGCAAAGCCCGGAAACCAGTCCAGAAAAATAAGTGATACCTCAAAAGGTATATGTGTTGTTATTGACGGACAGCGCGTAAATACTTCGAAGTGTATGGAGGAGGAAGAGATTCCACCGTCGCGCTCTTGTTCTTGCCTTGTAGCGGCGGCGAGGAAGTGACAGACGGAAAATCGACATCGCCTCGCATCCATCGAGGCCCAGGGAAGGCAGAGACAGCGGTCTGGGGTTTGTCTAAAATGCAATGTTTGTTGAAAGATTCACTTCGTGGAAGATATGGACCTACCGTGTCGAGTCCTGCGTTTCAATATGATAAGGGCCAATAACAATACCAAAATAACGAGACCCCCAATGGCCCCTCCGACTATAGCGGCGGTAAGAGGTTTTTTCGAGGAGTTCGGAATTTGAGAGGGATGACTTGGAGTTGGAGAGGGAATGAGTGGACTCTGTGTGGTGGAGGAAAGAGTAGAACCTGTTACGAGAAAATAATCAATTCCCAGCGAATTCCCTTCGAGAACGGTGATATTAATGGTGTGAGGCCCGGATGGTAGGTTATTTATATTGAATAATTGATTCCCGGCACTTTGCGACTGAGACATGACGGGCTGTGATTCATCGATGACGATGGATACTGTAAAACCTGTGGACTGGGAGGGTGTACCGACGACCGATATTCCAGTGCCTGACCAGGAGCAATCAGGTTCGGTTACTGAAAGTAAATGAGATGGTACCGTTGAAAGAAGCTGCTGCCCAGGATCCAACCGAGGCGCTGACGTGCTGAGTGCTTTCAAGGCAGTCATCCGAGGTGTTTGAACTCTCCCAACCGTCCGGGGAATAGGCAATGCTCGCGTCCATGTCGTCAATCAAGAGTGTCTTGCCAGTCGTAGACGTTGTGGTGTATATGAAGTAGTCGAGAAAGAAGGTACCGTTCATTAGCGATACGTCCTGGTCCACCGTGACCACCAGTTCGTGCTGCGTCTCGTTCAAAACGGGGGATGTCCAGAAAAGAGTGTTGTAAGTGTTCGTGGATACGAGGGGCGCAAGATAAGAGCCAATACTGAGGCCGTCGATGGAGAAGTTCAATCTCGATTGCCCATAGTTGAGAGTGCCTAGGGTCCCATAAACACTGATGGATGTGCCTGAGTTTCAAATTAGTGAATACTTTGGAAAAGGTGAGCCGCACACACCCTCGAATACCAGCGCCACCGTACTACCCGGTGTCACAGCCGTATGAACCGTGACATCAAATTCTGGGGCCGTCCCCTGAAGCAGCCAGCCGCCAGGGGGAGAATATCGAACAGCGGGATCATTGTCGTCGACCAGAATGCTCATCGTCTGGGGTATCTGATTGGTATCTGAACTCAACTTGAGGACAAGCCGCGCGCCGTATATGTGGAAGAGCTGCAGCTGGCTTGAATGATAGTTTCTATCCCATGAGATGTATTGCAACAGCCGCAAGGTGAAACAGATAAGCCAATCTTTGTTAATAACAGCGCCGCTATATCATCCACCGTCACAGATGCGTGGGCGGCAGGGTCAAACCCGAGATGCTTATAGGAACATCCAGGAACCAGCCCCCGAGTGGCGAGCATTGAACCAAAGATCGTGGCGTCGACGATGAGTCAGGACGCGTGTCGTATCACGATCTTGCAGTATTTGAAGCCAACTTGACGCGCGGTATAACTTTATAAGTGAATGGAAGAGATGCATTTGTCCTAAATCAGTTTGTACCCCCAGAGATCCTGCGGCGACCGCGACTTGAGACCATTGTTAGCTGCAAGGTGAAGTCAGTGAGGTTGGATCGCTTCAAGTGGCTGGGATCCCAGGAGAAGTTCCGAATAAGTACTCCGAATAAATACTTATGCTCGCCATGACCCGGGGCACCAATTGAGCGAGAGATGTAATCAAGCGAGGCCTGGATGATCAACTGCGAAGCAGTGGATAAGTGACAGATGTAAAGTTGAGATCAAGTTGGGTTTCTGAAAAGTTATCGTTCCCGAAACGCTGGAAAGTGAGAATTTGGCGATACTAATGCCTGCATGGTATCAATCGAGGCGCGAAACACTGTCGCATGGGTCCTGTCGAAGTGGCTGAAGTTGGGCGGACTCGGAGAGGCAAAAAAAAGGCTGTCCACTGATCGCCATCGCATCGCCACTGATGGATCGGCTTGGAATCGGCTTTGGCGAGGCTTGACTCGAGACCACTTTGAAATGAATGTTGAACAACAGCGCCTCAAGTGTTCCCCAAAGAGCATTTACGAATCTCGTTTCGCTTTTTTTTGTCGGTCTGATTCCAATTCAGAGACCGCGACTACGAAGTCATCCAGATTTCCTCACAACCTCAGGCTGCTCGCATCTTGGTTCGCCGCGTCTCTTGCGTACTACTCCGGCCGCTTTTGCTCAACTTCACTGGCCCACCAGCCTACCTGGTGCTCGCGTAGCTCATCGAAACCATCGTCGCGCGTGGCGCTCGCTGGGAGCACGTGGAAAGGCTCGTCCCCTTCCATTCTCTACACCTGCTCCAAGGCGACATGTCACTCCTGCGCGACCTCTCCTTCGACCCCATAAACCTCCAACACGACGCCCGCTCTGCGCTCCCACACTCCGGCGCTGCGGCCCTGTCGGCACTGCACTGCTGCCGACGAGGATGGTGCAGATGCAGCCGCCCTCCGAATAGACGGCCTACCGCTCCGCGCGCGCAGACAGCTTGAGCACTGTCAAGCCGAACATTGAGAACGAAGGATCCCGGGGCGATTCACCATTCCACTCGGCCTGGCCGGTAGTACATGGCGCATTCGGAGAGTATTCAGGACTAGTGTACCACGATATCGGTACGTATCTCGTTCCTCCGTTTATCACCTCCAGTACACTGACACTCACGTCGATTACTGCCCTCAGATGCCAGCGCCAATGCTTTTCGCTTCAAGCGTCGTAAAGTCCGCTTCGAGCGCCGTGTAGGGTGGCCTTGACCCCGAGATGGCAAGGGAACGGACTTAGATGCGAACGATACGACAAGTCCCCTTCACCGCACCGCGAAGGCGTTATCCGGTTTCTTCGCTCGCTGTGCTCGTCGGCGCCCAAGTACTGGCTGCTCGGGCCAGAATGAATTATGGATCGCACCATCATCAGCAGGGGGACTTGCCTTGAGACATGCAGATGGTATGTACGTCCTCGTCCTCTTCCTTGTCATTCCATTGAGCTCACCAACGTGCGCAAGTATTTATTACTTCCCCTTGTGCCGGACGCTGGTTTTCGATCACCGAGACAAGCCATGGCGTCCATGCCCCTCCTCATGCTCGCGATAGATAGAGGCCGGCGAGTCTTTCCAGAATCTACCCACCACTAGCGTTCCCTCGCTCTCGTCCTCGTCCCGAGGCCGCCGAAAATATATACGCCGCCGATGATCCCTCGCTGATCCCACTCCAGAGGCCGGTGCGCAAGCTCGGCACACATCACGAGCGAACGGGCCGGCTCGCACGACGACCAAGGGACTGTCTCTTCCCGCTCAAGTACGATGCTGTCGCTGCTCGTGAACCCGCTTCCCGCGGGTGTGCCGTCGTGTCCACCATCAGACTAGAATTGGCTACGCGCTCCCACCTGCCCCTGCTCCCTGCTGGTGCGACGAAGCCCCCCATAGACGACCCCGCGAACACGATTACCCTGGATCTCGGCGTTGGTGGAGGATTGGATTGTTGTGTACAGTATGTGCGTGCACCGAATCTCTTGCTGATACTCACGAGGATCATATAGTGCACCACTATACCGGCTGGCAACGCGCGCAGCGGTCACCTTAGGGCAGCAAAGTCAAGCTGCAGCTGCCCAGATCAAAGGTCAAGCTGCGGAAGTCATGGCCGGACTGTGCGATGGGGATGGAGCGGCGGTGAAGTTGACGGTGCTGTTGCTAGTGTGTGTGCCGCCTCTCCCTCTTCTTTCCTCATTTTTCTTGTCGACTGACTGGTACGCTCGCTGCAGGTGCAACCCGTGTACCCCGTGGATCTGGGAAGAGCGAGTGGTCGCCCGCACCCGCAGATCCCGCCTCCCCTTCGATCCGGACGCGGAGGCCAGCGCGAGATGCGAAGATCACAAACTCGAATGCGAAGCGATATTGTCTGCTTCCTGAGCCGCCGCGCGTTTCCACGAGTCCGATTCGTCCCAGTATTGTTACATTTGCTCGCCGTCCTCACCATCGCGAGTTAACCATCTAGATCTTCATATGAAGATGGCAACGCCTCCTATTCCTTCCAACGGTAACTTGGTTGTTCTTCTGCACAACTTGGAGCCTTACGGACGGACGATTTTGAAAAGGTGCGCCATTTCCTTATTTTTTCTGCAGCCCTCAAATTGATTAATTTTTTTTCTCCAGAATCCGAGACGATAGGCCAGCTAAAAGCTTGCTCTCCCGTCGCACGGAAAAAGAAAATCATGATCATCACATGCCCCGGCGCTGCGCGGGCATGTCAGTGATTCCACTATTTCCCATGCTCAAACCTTCGCTGATCCCGCTAGCAGGTTATTTGTCTTTTTGCGAGTCTTTCCCATCATCAGGAGCGGCGGACCTGGAGACGTGATTCTAGGCACGATTGAATTTCCTGCTGGGCCATAGGGCTACTACCATCATTTCGATGACTTGATTTCTATGTACTGCTTCTAGCACTCATGAGTATATACTCTAATGGCTTCGTCCTGCCCCAGAATATCACTTTCCCATTCAATGTCGGGCCGTCCGAGATTTGCAGGCTGGCAGCCATTGCGAGCATTTATAGACCTATCTCATTCATCCACTTGAGCGATGCAGAGACAATCTTTGATCGCCTGTTTCTGTGCCCAGCTCAGCACCATCCTGATCAACACGATATACTCAAGCTGCACCAATCTCATGGGATGTATAACTACGACTCGTCGCCCTTTCACAAGTTGTCGGACTGGCTGCCACATGCCCTCAACACGATGAGTGTCCTCATCGACGACAACAATTCTTTGGTTCAATATTCGCCACCCAACGGCTGGTCCACAGTAGGTGCGCCTGGAACCCACTTCGGTCTCACGACCCATGCGTCTGCGACGCCGGGGGACACGGCAGCGCTGGTGTTTGAGGGTGCGTGTGACTACAACATTCCACATTATTCGCCAAGGGCTTGAAATTTCGGACTTAGGGACCTCTATTAGTATTTACGGGACTGTCGTTTCCAGCTCTGGACAATCGAGATTGAATTTCTCCATCGATGGCGTGGATGCCGGCTTTTATGAGGCGCCCATCGTGCCCGCGGCCACCCAGAATCATCTTTTCTGGGAATCCTCTGTATTCAACGAGGCGCAGCACAAACTGGTAGTCACCTTGGTCCAGGACCCGTCCTTAGGAACTGCAGTCACTCAGTTAAACCGAACTTTTTTTCTCGACTACTTCATATACACCACAACGGCTACTGCCGGGAAAACACTGTTCATTGACGACGCGGACACAAGCGTAACCTACTCGCCGGGTGGTTGGCAGAGTGACAACAGCACGGACAGCTGCGTTAAAGGCACACAGCATATCAGCCAATCAGTCAGATCCTGGGCAGCAGCTTCCTTCAGCGGTATTGTCTTATATCCTCTTGACGAATGACTCTGATAATCCCTGCCCAGGCACTGGAATATCGCTCTTCAGCCCACTAGGCCAGAAAGGATTCAGCGCGAGCATCGTCGTCGACGGATCCCAGCCCGTAATATCCCAGTCGCTAATCGGCGATAATACGATATTCAATACGAGTGGTCCATCATTCGGGCCTCACACCATAAACATCACCGTTCTCGAAGGCAATCTCGGCCTTGATTATTTATTCGTCTCCAATGCCAGCAGTCCTGCTCCCGGAACCATCTCACAAAGTCAACCGGTCACCTCTGCAAGTCAGCCTTCCAGCCGGCCCTCCAGCACTGAGCAAGTGTCGAAGAAACCTCACATCGCCGCGATAGCCGGAGGAACCATTGGGGGTCTTATTATTCTGGTATTACTATTGGCCGTCACTGGCATAACATGGAAACGTCGAAGACAAGCTCGGCACAGTAAGTTCATATTTTCCACAATTACATCTCGTTTGACCATCACTCCGCTTTAGATAATATTCAACCCGGGATCTCTCTGTTACCTCGATGGGTTGGAAGCGAAATCGATCATGACGACCTGTCGGTCACTGCCCCGCGGCCGTTCCAGCCCTCGGAGACCGCGAACCCTCCTCCTCCTCCATACACTTTGAAGTATTTACCTGTTGTCCGTCGATGGATCGCTCAATGATTGTGCGGACTCAGTTTTGGCTGTTGGTTTAGTGGGCTTCGAACTCGAATATTTGAGGTAGGTAGGATTACCATATCTGCCGTGGGGTTTGAGTTGTTTGAATAGGGAGGGATTGTTTAGATGTATCAACTTGCGTCGCAATTGTTGTTATTCGTAGGCAAGCTGGTCACAAACCTAGCTTTAACTTGAGAGCTCGTTTGAACTCACCACGTTTCTCACGCAGTGACGTTAGGGATTAGAGTTGGTTAGGTGTTTGGGTTGGTTAGGGTTTTAGGTTGGTTAGGTGTTAGGGTTAGGGTTAGTATTGATGTTTCAATCAATCTGGCAGGCGATCTGCAAACATAAACACGATCGAAGTCCGGCGTTTCTGAGACTTGGTTCCGAGTGGCTTTGGAGAATCCACTTGATCTCTCGGGTTGAATCAATCGCATCCTTGCATCCATCAATTTTCGGTAGTTCAAGATTTTTTTGAGCGCCTTGGCAGTCGATTACCCGCGCATCACTTGTTCAACCACGACAAGTTCGGAGCACTAACAACTTTTGCCGCGATCCCATCCGCTCGAGACGATGCAACAGAAGACTGTCTCATCTGTTCCAACCTGTGTAGTGTCCTCCCGCAGCATCATCGCGACCAGCACAGTAATGTCCTCCTAGCTGCCCCAACATCTCCGGAACACGAACTATTGTTAAGAGCTGCAGCTCTTCCATATATACCGTGCGCGTCGCTGACTCATACGTTGTCGGACTGGCTCCAAATACTGTATGAGGACCCCAACACGATGAGTGTACTCGTTGACGACAGCGATCCTTTGGTTCAATACTCGCCACCCACTGGCAGCGGCTGGTCCAAGGCAGGGAAGGCTCCCGAATTTGACGCCACGACCCACGCGTCCGCGACGCCGGGTGATACGGCAACGCTGGTATTCGAGGGTGTGTGCGGCTCATATGTTCCAAGGTATCCTATAAGGGCTTGGAATTCCGAACTCAGGGACGTCTATCAGTGTTTATGGAACTCTCGCACCGAACTCTGGACAATCAAGACTCAATTTCTCCATCGACGGCGTGGATGTCGGCTCTTACGAGGCGCCTCTCGTGCCCGATGCCGCTCATAACCAGCGTTTCTGGGCATCCGCTCTTTTTGACGAGACGCAGTACAAGCTGGTAATTACAGTGGACCAAGATTCATCCTTGCCAGAAGCTGCAGTAAATTCATTGAACCGAACCTTCTTCCTTGACTATTTCATATACACCACAACTCTATCTATCGTTGGGAAACCGCTCTTGATTGACGACACGGACGCAAGCATTACCTATTCGCCAGAAGGCTGGCAGAGTTCCAGCAGCTCCGACAATAGCCTTGAGGGCACTCAGCACCTCAGTACTTCAGTTGGTTCCTGGGCGGCAGTTTCTTTCAACGGTGCCATTTTATTCCCTCTTGGTGACTGAGGTTGAACCTGATTATTCTTCTCCAAGGACTGGAATAACGCTCGTCGGCTCATTTTCTCAAACAGGGTTCAATTCACTAATTGTCATTGATGGATCCCCGCCAGTAATATTCCAGCCGAACAATGAGTACCCCACGTTCAATTCGACTGTTCTGCCACCCGGGCCTCACACCCTCAGCATCACAGTCCTTGAAGGCAATCCGCTAGGGATTGACTATTTCCTTGTGACTGGTCCTGCAACCGCCACTATTACAGGGAGTCAACCGGTCCCGAGTTATCCCTCTGCGACTTTGAATTCCGGCAAATCTCCTATCGCCGCGATAGTGGGTGGTGCTATTGGAGGTCTCGTTATTCTGGTCACGGTGTTAATATTGGTAGTCATGATATAGAAACACAGAGGACGCGCGCGTCGCGGTGGGTTCATATCTTCCGCAAATTACGCCTTGTTTGATCACCATTCAGATAGTCCTCAACTCGGGGTCTCTGTATTACCTCGATGGTTGGGAAGCGACGATGACCTGTCGACCACAACCCCGCAGCCTTTCCAGTCATCGCTTCAGAGCGAGGCCGCGGAACCTCTTCCTCCATACGCGTTGAAGTATTTACCTACTCACCAATACACTTTGAGGAATCCTTGAGTTATTCAAGTTTTCCCGATCGAATTTCGAGTGTTGGTACATAATTTCACAGGACACTTGAACATATACCACTTTGATTTGAACTCAAGTGCAAATGAGGCACAACAACTTGGATTATGTTTCCTTTTCTTGTGTCAAAAACTCATAGATAAAGTCGGGTCTCATAGTTTTCGTTGATGGCAAGGGAAAGGGAGGTAAGGTGTTTCGGCGGGGATTCGACGAGTCAACTTTGAAATTCTTAGAACTCTTCGATTCTCCATAATTAGTAGACAGAAGTGTTCGTACATATTCAGTACCCGTTGTCACATTGAATAAATGATCCAGCCCGAATCAAGGGGCTGCAGGATGGAAGGATGGATTTATAACTGCAGTGGTCCTTAAAAAGAGACACCCGTCGCAACTCTCAGGCTCAAAAGGTTATAAGCCGGATATACCTATTACTGCACCAGCCAATTATTCACGACCGTCCAATGACGGAACACCCCGTCAGTGGTTACTGAGGCAAAACTGTCACAGTTACATCTTTGCAAACCTAGAACGGAATGAGGACCCGGTAATCATGACCATGGGTCCCGCGTCCTCAGTAGTAAGACGGTTTGCAAATCTGAACTGCAACATCTTTACCAATTTCTCAAAACAGGGTTGGTTAATCAATTCTAGTATTGGAAAGTTCGATACCAGACATCGACCGAGGATCTAATTCCTCGATGTATCTAGTAAATTTGACCCCGAGTTGTAATACAACCGATCGAGCTCTACCATCTTCAATGTTCAACTGCGGCTATGAAGGCCGCCATTGGACTAAAATAAATGGCTTTTGATATCATAACAATTCACAAGTGTTCACAAGGATTCACTAACATTCATGAGGAATCCTAGGAGTTCATCAGAGATCATTACTGTTCACAATCAATCATAATGAAATGCCAAGAGTTCATTAGATTTCATTATGAGAAAATCATAATGAGAATCTGGGCAAGCGAAAATGGCATGTTGTTGTGAAAAATTCATAATGAATTCACAACATTTCCTTGATCGTGCCTCAGCGGTCCCGTCGGCCGATCAGTGCTAGCCGGTTATGGCCCGGCTCAACCGGTGCCTGAGGAATACCTCAAGTACCAGGCTTCCAGACAGCATGCCCACACCATTTTCTGACCTCTATGCGTTTCAATCTACAACTCGGACCCCGCGGGGCTTGCGCCCAGCCAGAATGTCCTCAGGCCTGCATTGGCTTCGTCGCTGAGAACCCTGACGGCTCTCCAAGATATGCCGTACGATCGCTTCAACCGAATTTCTTCCGCTAAAGTTCGCAATTTTCAGAATTTCGACAGTGCTCAAGTCCTTTGCTTCATTTGTGATCATCCCTGGATGGCACACACTCAAAATGCAAGCGACATCTCCACTCAAAATCAAGCTTTCGCTCGCGGCATAACCCCAGATGGTCGCTGTGCATCCTTCTTTTCGGTGCGTTATCCCCGCAGATGGAGCGACCGACTCTGATCCGATTATCAGCCCGAACTCATTTGAAACATGTGGATGACTTGCATCTGTGGTCTAAATTGGGCAGCGCATCGTCCCGTGAGGTCAGGTCCCAGGCCGAAGCAGTTATTTAATCTTCTTATAATCTTCTTTTCAGCTCGGAAATCGCACCTGTTATTCAGTCTTCTGCACCAGCTACTTCACCTGTTCCCTCAGTTCCTTCTCCAATTGTTCAACACCGTCCGGTGTAGGATCCCCCATGTTACACGGATTAAGAATCAATATTCGGGAAGGGTGCGCCCAAGGTGGGCAATGCTATAATTTGATGCTCAGAAGTCTTCCAAGGTTCGCAGCCAATTTCAGGTGATCTATTCACATTATTTACAGGTGTCATTACTAGTATCGAGCACTGATGAGTGTCATTAGTACTTGATACAGCGAATCTTTGTAACACATCAGGAATCGTCGCTTTCCTTTGTTCGCCAGCTTTGAGAAGTTGAAAGTGGTCGTTTCTGGCCATTAGCTGGTGGTAGGGGCTTCGGGGCCAAGAAGGGTGCCATGATTGGCCATATAGTAGCTTGTTACGGGGGGATCTCCCATGCCAACCGTTCCTCCAGGGAGGTACGGATAGATTTAACGAGATCTGTGCGGATCAGCTGCTTCAAACCAGGATGGCGTTGCTCTAAGTGCTGCTGGAAATTTTCCAGCTGTCCTCGACTCAATGTGCCTCTTCTTCTGTGCAAAATTTGTGCGCCAACAGCTATGAGCGAAAAAATTCAATACTAGCAGCTACATGTACCTCCTTGCTGCTGCAATTTCCATGGAGCAGTGGTGAACTTCCCCCTATTTCTCCTCGTTGCAGCAGTTCACGGAGGAGACTTCAGACTGGTGACAGGTGGAAGTCTGAAACTCGTGGTGTTTCCTGGCTACAATGCATTTTCTGTTTTCTTCTTTCAACATTGCCGCCCTTCTCCCCTGCAGTACAGCATCATCTTGCAGTATGAATCAACTACGAAGCTCAACTGACAGTGCACGTTTGCCGTTCCAAACTTGCACATTGCCTCAATTCTGCCTTGCTACACATATCTCCAATTTCACTCATGTCCCTACTTCAAGCACTTACTATTGATTTGCTAAATCCTTTGGTCCGCTATTTTTTTCATTTCACTTGGGAAAATTCAGTGCGACGACCTGTGTTCGCCGAAGTTGAACCGTGGGAACATACAGAAACCAGCGGCACGATTCAAAATGGCGAGCTTCAATCTGGGGAAACCATGGGAAATGAGACTAACAGAAAACAAGTTGTATCTGCATACCTCCTGGAACAAAATATAGGTGAAAGCCCTTAGAGCTTGTGCCTCAACAAAGGAAAGGTATAACACAAATAAGATTTGATATGGAAAGAGAAACTCTTCGCAGCCGTTATTGGACCAGACCTACATCCGGATATGAAAAAATGCCGTCCCCCCCCAATACAAGACACGGTCGAAGCAAATGGCTAGCATAGTACGTGAATATCGCCGCAATATTCAACCGAAGGACTTACCAGATGAATACGGGGAAATTGTGGCCACATCAATGGTTTTAACTTTTAGAACATCGTGATACTTTCCTGAATAAAGATCAGCACGACAAAATGAGGAATGGGCTCTCCTGAGATTGTCGAAGACTCCCTACGAATTTTATAAATGGTTTAAAATCGAGCAAAGAAACAAAATGGACGAACCTGATACATGGGATATTATTAAAATTCCGGAGACTCTTTTTGGAGACATCGAATGCAATGGAGTGGCCCTCGAAACTGGCTTCAATACAGATTAGATGTGTCCAGTTTACAAAAAGAGAGACCCCGCCGTCATCTCAAATTATCGGCTCATAACACTGCTCAATACGGACCATAAATTGCACAAACCAACCGTGACTTGTACATTTGATCACCCCTCCGCATGCACTCGCTTGAAGAGAGAACAAGTGTCCAAACATCTGCTGGGAATGTGCCGCACTTGTCGCCGCTGCACGGCATATGTCAGGAACTGTAATGTGCCGCCTCTTCTTCGGCCGCGTAGACATCGCCGATGAGCCATGGAGATGTTCCATGCACTCTCTCATACATATTTTCACTGTGAGTTTGAGGAGCCGCACGTATCGTGCACTACAACAATCATACAGATCGGCACCAATTTATGTTGAATTTTCAACCTCCATACAATTCGTATAAGCACACTGACTCTGCACATGTGCGGACGTTTCAAGTCAGGACCACAGTTTAGACTTGAAGGATATACATATTCGACACAATAACTACCAGACGGAGATGTGAACCCCAAGCAAGGATTGATTATTGCAGCGGCGATTTGAGGAATATCTAACGGCGCTGCATTGAGATCGGCGTCTCGATTTATAACTCAACATTTTACGGCCTGTAAGGTGATAAGTAAGAAATACGATTCAAAAAATAACTTCACGCTCGCCTTCTCACCCCCTCAACTGACGTCAGTCTAACACCGGCCAGCGCATTCATCTGATTGTTCGTTTGCGTTGGTCGACTGATTAATCCTATATTCCAGCAGAAATAAGCCACGGAGAATTGACAAGACACGGGATAAACCAGTCGCGCTTCTCTTTTTCGCAGTGCTCCCACCAATCCGGGAGGAGAGTAGCAACTTGGGCACACGGATCGACTGGAATTTACACGCACCTGTGATCCTGTTGACATTCGAATCATACACAAAAGATGGTAATGTATCCAGAGGCTCTAGTTACTGTCAGTATCACATGAAATATCGAAAGGGCTTTAGCACCCTTTGAAACTTGGTTTGAACATGATGCCTTTCCAGCCATTTCCGGCTCGCATTCGCCAGGATCTTTGAGATATTGAATACAATTCGGGATGATCAGCAACAACACACTACACGGTCAGAGGGCACCAGAGGACTTCCGGAGCGCTGCTATCACCTCCAGGCAGGGTGTCCATTGTCGCAGTCAGATTCTGAATCCGACGAAATTCTGTCGACTTTCCGGGGCTCAGCTTGGACCCCAGTGGAAGGCCCCGAAGTAACCAACGGCAGCTGCCAGGCCTCAATTTTGACGTAAATGGCGCTTGGAACTGTGATCAAATGAGCCCGTGAGTGCGAGGCCGCCATTTTGCGCGCTTTCGACGTCTGCAACGGATTGGATGGGGTGCGAAAGAAAGAAAGATGTTGGGTTGGTCTGACATGTATCCCTTCCCAGAATCCCAAACAATTGCTTTACTGACACTCGGTACATTCCAAAACGGAATGTGCCGGCGTCTGCCTCACAGATCAGGAATGTGCCTAGGTTCCGAGTTTTTTATATACTCGTGTTTGACTGACACGACGAAAGCAGAGAACTTGCTTCCCTACTCACGGCACCAGAGTCATTCGACCATGTAATAACTACAGGCTGTGTTGCTTTCTCGCTGGCTTTTACAGAGCAGCTCAGGCTTGTGGGCCAGGTCTTGGTATGTTGCATCATATCACCATCACGGTTGAGTTAATTTGGTTTATGTCCAGTGTCATATCGTACACAATTAGTTTCCATCTTCATCGTGGTTCGGCACCTGAAATAAGTTCTGTTTAGCTCAACATTGTTGCCCGAGGTATCTCGCGCAACATATGTTCATTCTTTTCAATCGTGCGAACAGGACCAACTAAGGCATCTTTCCCGGTAGGTTTTGACGATCCAAATTTAATGCTTTCATGATCACATTGTGATCAGTATGTGCAGGGACGATTATCTTCGGTCATTGCCACAAATGCTTTCCATGCGCTGTTTATGAGTTCTGTAATAATGGTAGTACAGAACATTTGCTGCAGACACTAATAGTTCCAATGCAAAGCAAAGCCATGTCTTGTGCACAATTAGTGCTGGCCAAAATATGATATGAATACGAAAACTCCGTATTATATTTTATCCATATCATATTTCCCAGGCTGACCCCGTATTGTATCTATAACAAATCATATTCATATCACTAGCCTGAATATGAATATGATACAAATATATTTAAATATATTCCACCCCCTGCGAACTTTGTCAAAGTTGATTCATTTTGCGTGCTTTACATCTGCTGGACCTTTCCAGAGCTCAATCTCAACTACCATCGCATATCACTGTCCATACCGGTGCTGGACCTGAACAGAGATACTAATGTTATAACTACTAACTACCTGGAAAGTCATTGCCATAATGCCCCATCAGCTGGTATTCCATTAATGAGTACATGTCAATTCTCTCGTGAAGGGAGATCTATCTACCCATCTTGCAAGCGAAAGCAGACATATTCTAATGCTCCATCCCCCCCGAGGATTGTCATGATTGAATGTGACAAGCAGTAAAAGCTACTCTTGATCTCAAAGTTACCATATGTTGGCGTTGTTCAGCTGGGTGTACCATGAGCGATCACTTGTATATGCTCGGCAAGTGTCTGGAGTCTGATTTATAGGGCCATAACCGCCCAGATTGCCGTTAAAATGTTCCAGGATCACTAATGGCCGAACCCATACATATATTGAATATATTTGAATACGGTGAGGACCATATCATATTATATCCATATTGTATCATATTGTATCGGCCTGTATTCATATTCAGTGGGAGCTTCGGAGACCGTATCGTATCCACGTATTTTCGAATATATTCAAAATTAAATTTTTCGTATCATATTCTTGGCCAGCACTATGCACAATAATGTCTGGCTTTTAGAATAAAACACCTTGGTTTCTTGGAAGCCAAAATTGAGATCTTTGACTGCAGTGAGGTACCTGAGCTCCTTGCTCCTATAAAGGCCATACCATGGCTGTCTGTAATGACAAAACAGTGAAAGTATTATTCTATGACCAATATTTGAAGAAGTCTCTCAAGCCGATGCCAGATGGACAAACTGTGCACGAAGGATAAAGGTGCGGCTTCAAGGAGGCATAAGATTGGTTGCCTAACTTTATTAGACGCGACGCGATGCGAATGCGAATGCAACGCGCGACGCGAAGCTTTGCACGTGGGACACGTGATATCGGGCTAGCCGGACCGTATTCAAACTCCGACCAGTATCAGTATCGGTCCACCGCCACCAGTATCGAGCCGTAATTAGGTTCATTTGGGGTAAGAGAATTTCACATGTCAATCACGGATTTAGTCACCGCCTATGATCACTTGTGAATCGCTGGCGAACGCAACTTCAAGGGCAATTAACAAAAAGTTATGATATGTTAGGAATGCTTAGGATTGGTAATGAACTCTAGTGGCAGGGTTATGAGCCTGGAAATTAGGATTAGCCGTGAAAGGTTGTGAATTCATTGTGAATTCGTTTTGATCACCTGTGAACCCCTATGATTTGTTATGAATCGTTGTGAAACCTTGTGACATCTCATGAACGCTGATGATTTGTGATGAATACTGATGATTTATCATGAACGATTATGAAGACAAAGTAAGCCATTATTTTGTCCGGCATCGGCCACCAAATGCGGCGCTGGAACGGCGGCCGATCAGTGGCTATGCGCCGCCGATCAGCGCTGGTCACTTTCTTGTGACTTGCTTGTGACGCTTTCTCTGCCATGCCGACTTTGAAGGCGCCGACATTGCGCCCGCAGAATTATAGGTAATTCGATTACGAGCGTGATTGAATCAAACAACTCACAGTTTCTACGGGTTTCACGTTGGTTCTGCGTCAATCCGATGAGCGTGCCACTGCCGCCTGGGGATGCAGGCCCAGCTCAAGTCCCAGCTCGCAGTCTTCAATCAAGCCTTCTGCATATGATAGTCAGTCGATAATCACTCCCCCACTGCTTCGGGCCATCTTATGAATCTCCCTTTTTTCAACTTGAATTGTTTTCAGATCAGTGTAATTATAGTGGTGGGCTGTCCGAGCTTTTCTAAGCCCGGGAAATTTTGCCCAACCATTACCCACCCTCGCCTGATTTCATCTCTGGATTCATTGTGCGGCCACAGCAAGCATTGGATCCATAGAACTTCTCCCGGGATCCCATTCACTTGCAGTGATGCAACAGAAGATTGTCTGTTCTGTTGCATACTAGATCTTCAGCATCATCGTAACCAATACAATGTTCTCGAACTGCGGCAACCTCACCTGGGATACAAACTAATAACAGCTGTGCGGATCTTCCACATATACGCCGCACGCGTCACTTAATTTACGAGCTGTCAGACCCACACCAGAACCAGTATACCCTTGGCGCGATATGAATGTCCTCATTGACGACAACTCTCCTTTGGTTCAATACTCACCGGGAGGCTGGTTCAGGGCCGGGCAGCCTCCCGAATTTGACGCCACGACCCACTCGTCTGTGACGCAGGGTAATACAGCGGGACTGGTATTCGTGGGTGCGTGGCTCATCTCCAAAGTGTTTGCCCAGGCCCTGACACTTGGGAGTCAGGGACGTCCATTAGTGTTTATGGCACTCTTGCCCGGAGTTCTGGACACTCGATATTGAATTTCTCCATCGACGGCGGGAATAACGACTCTTATCGAGCACCCATCGTACACGTTCCCGTCCATAACCAGCTTTTCTGGACTTCCCCGGTTTTCAACGAGATGCAACACACTCTGGTGGTCACGGTGGATCAGCCAAGCGCAACGTACTATCTCGACTACTTCATATACACCACAAGATCTCCCGCTGGGAACCCGCAGTTGATTGACGACACCGACGCGAGTATTACCTACTCGCCCGGTGGCTGGCAGAGTGACCACAGCACGGACAGCTGCCTTGAGAGTACACGGCACGTCAGCAAGTCAGCTGGATCCTGGGCGACAGCTTCTTTCAACGGTCTATCCTATTCCGTCTTGATGAGCCAACCTGATTATTCTCGTCTAGGCACAGGAATCTCACTTTTTGGCCCACCAGGCCAGAAAGGGTTCAATGCATCCATTGTCGTCGACGGATCGCAGCCTACCGTAGTCCAGTCACAAACCGCCGGGAATCAACTATTCAATAGGAGCAACCTACCATCTGGGCCTCACGTCATGAATATCACTGTTCTGGAAGGCAGTCCGCTAGGCATTGATTATTTCTTCGTCACTAGCGCGGGCAGCCCTGCTTCGGCCGCACCACAGAGCCAATCCACCCCTGTTTCCTCCGCGGCCCCCGTTCCCTCCGCGACCCCTGCTTCGTCCGTAACTTCGCCATCTGGATCCTCGAAAACACCTCCTGTCTCTGCAATAGTGGGAGGTGCCGTAGGGGGTCTCGCTCTTCTGTTCCTGATACTTGTTGCGGTGCTGGTGATGTGGAGACGCAGAACGAGGCGGGTAGACCCCGGTGCGTACCACAATTATCACTTCTATATCGATCTCTCGAATTCTAATTTCTGGCAGAACACCCAGCCCCAATGACGCCCCCCACCCTGCCCATCCGATGAGAAACGCCCCAGCGCCACAGGCTTGGCAACCAGAATCGACGTTCTAGATCCAGGGCGTCCCCTGAACTTCGAGAAGGAGCGTCCGCCCTCTCGATACATTTATTATGACGAACGATGACAACTCGAAGGTAAAAATGCGGATGCGCTGTTTTTCTGTAATTGTACATATTTCTGAATTGTAGAGCTCGTTCTGGATAACGAGGCATTTTCAAATTATCGTTCTCGTTACCATCTCTGAAACGAAAATTCAACAAGTCACATATATCGAGCATTGGTTTACGGGCGGTGGGGAAGGGTGTTACGGTGGGGCTTTATGTCCGCACGAAGGTCATATCTTTCGCTGAAAACCACTGCACTTTAAATCACACCCGACCCGTCGTCCCCGTGTTCAAGTTGCGTTGACCGAAACAACGTTAACGATCTGGCGATAAGACCTTTCGAGGGACCGCAGCACGTGGAGTCTTGTACCCAGCATACATTGAATTTCTTTCGTCAATAGGTGACCCAGGCATAGCCCTAGCGTCGGCGCAGGGCCCTCAATGTGAGTTCCAAAATTGCACCTTTGAGAAACGGAGTTAGAGAGAAGCTGACAACTATCGGGCGTATCGGGTGGAAAGTGGCACTCGTTCTCGTCAGAAACGACCAGAATCTGTTCAGATGATCAGCCTCAATAAGGTCAGGATAATTTGTCCAAATAAAAGCGTACCGAACGCGGACCTGGGATCGTGAACGGCAAGAGTCGGTTGTAAAGAAGCAAGATTAGAGAGCTCGTTGCGGGATTTGCATCATCGCAAGACGGAGTTGGCAGCAAAGCCCTAAGCCTGACCGAAAGAAATACTGTACATATGAGGTTATTGACGGACAGCGCGTAAATACTTCAAAGTGTATGCAGGAGGATCCGGAAGAGCTTCCACCATCGCGCTCTTGCATTGCGGCGGAGTGACGGACGGAAAGTGAACATCGCTTCGCACCCATCGAGGCACAGAGAAGGCAGAGACAGCGGTCTGGGGTTTGTCTAAAGATTAAATCAGCATTGATCGTCAAAAGGTTTGCTTCGCGGAAACTGTGAGCTTACTACGACGAGCCTGTCTGCGTTTCCATACAATAATAACCAATAGCAACACCAGTATAACGAAACCCCCAATGGCCCCTCCAACTATACCGACTATCGAAGGATTCCTCGGGGATCGCGGCGCCGCAGAGGGTTGACTCGGGGAGGGGGCCCGTTGACTCTGGGCAATAACGGTGAGAGCGGACGAGGTTTGACTCAGGGAGGGTATCGTTTGACTCTGTGGGGCGGCGGCAGACTCGAAAGCGGGACTTGTTACGAGGAAATAATCGATTCCCAGCGCACTGCCTTCAAGGACAGTGAAGTTTATCATGTGCGGCCCAGATGAGAGGTCAGTCGTAATGAACAGTTGGTTCGGATTCTGGGTTTGCCCCTGGGATATAAGAGGCGGGGATCCATCTATGACGATGGATGCAGTGAATCCTGTCTGAGGGGATGTGCCGACGAGTGAGATTCCCGTCCCTGCTCAAAAATAATCAGATTCAAAGGTCACCAAAAGGAAATAAAACGGTACCATTGAAATAAGTTGCTGCCCAGGCTCCAACCATTGTGCTGACGTGCTGAGTGTTCTCAAGGGAGCTATCCGAGCTGATTGAACTCTTCCAGCCGTCCGCTGAATAGGTAATGCTTGCGTCCTTGTCATCAATCAAGACTGTTTTCCCAGTCGTAGACGCTGTAGCGTATATGAAATAGTCGAGAAATAATCTTGTGTCTGGTGATGTGTTCTGGCCTTCCATCGTGACCACCAGCTTGTGCTGTGCCTGTTCAAGAAGCGGGGATGCCCAGAAAAGTTGGTTGTGGACGGTGGCGTTCACCGCGGGTGCCTGATAAGAGCCGATATCCACGCCGTCGATGAAGAAATCCAAGCTTGATAGCCCAGGGTTGATGCCCAGTGTCCCATAAACACTGATGGATGTCCCTGAGTTTCAAATTCCAAACCTTTAGTAGATACTTTGGAACAGATGACCCGCACACACACCTTCGAATATCAGCGCTGCCGTACTATTCGGTGCAAAAGATGAGTGGGCCGTGGCGTCAAATTCAGGGGCCCCATTGAGAAGGACCCAGCTGCCAGGGGGGGAATATTGAATAGCTGGATCGTTGTCGTCGACGATCACGCTCATCGCGACAAGGTTCTACGGTATCTGAAGCTAACTTGTGAATAAGACAAGTGCCGTATATATGGAAGAGCTGCAGCTGTCTTGAATTAGTTTGTATCCTGGGAGATAATGTTACGGTGACCGCAACTTGAGACCATTGTATTCGCCGCAAGGAAGGAAGGCGGCGATCTCCCGTCGCATCGTGTCCAGTGGATGGCCTCCCAGGAGAGCCAAGGGCCGTATATATGGAAGAACTGCAGTGTCTTGAATTAGTTTGTATTCCGGGAGATAATGTTGCGGTGACCGCAACTTGAGACCATTGTATTCACCGCAAGGAAGGAAGGCGACGATCTTCCGTTGAACGTCTCAAATGGATGGGATCCCAGAAGAAGTTCAAAACGTGTTCGCCACGGCCCGGGATGAACAATTGAGTGAGAGATGGAATCAAGAGAGGCGTGTCGGAATCTTTGACAGTGGCCAAGGCACAGATGTAATTGATCAAGTTCAGTCGTATGGGCGCCATTCAAGGTGTGAAAGAATTTAAAACCTGAGCTGTACGCGATAAGTAGTGGATCTACGCGTCGCCGTCGATGGAGAAGGGTTGATCAGTGGCAGTGCTACCCAAACTTGCTTACAACTTTGCCCTTGGGTGCTGGATCCTGCTCCCGAACGCCACGAGAATCCGCCAATGGCGCTCGCTCGCTCGCTGGTTCCAATCAAATCCAGAGGCCGGGAAACGGTGCATAAACTCAGTGCAGCGACCGATCGGCGCGTCTCGCACATCGATCGACGCTCTTCTCGTTCATGCCCAACTACGACACCGCCTGCGCCCCTTGCGATCGCGCTCCCAGCTCCACCGCGCATTAAGCCACGATACACGAAGTCGCACGTCACCCTCACCTGCCCCTGGCTCTGCTCCTGGGCGCACAAAGCCACGACCGCGATCTGACTGAGCATCGGCCAGCCGAACGAGGGAGCCGGAGGGTGGATGATGGTGGAGATGGAGCACAGCTGTACGACATTCAGGGAGATGGAGACTGCCTGCGGTGTGTATGCGCCTCTTTCAACATTCTTGTCGACTGACTAGTCCACTCACTGCAGGTGCACCGCTTCGTTCCCCCTGGATACACCGGGGATCTGGAGAGAATGAACCGTTGCGCGCGTCCGCAGATCCCGTCTCCCTTCGACCCGGACGCGGACGCCGCCGCGACAGGCGAAGACCACAAACTTGGATGCGAAGCGGTGCTGTACTCGAGCTGCCACGCGTCCCACGTATCCGCCGTGCGAAGTATTTGGTATGCTGCTTTCTCGCTGTCGTCGTGTCGTTGCGGGAGTACTGACACGGACCACTTGGCACTTAGATCATCCGACATGGAACGATGCCAGTACCCCACCCTGGCTAGTAGGCTCACGCGCGTCTGAGGCTATAGATTCGGCTTCAGTTCGTAACACACGCTTGCAGCCTCGCGTTGCGTCACCTCGTACCAACAATGGACCAAGCATTCGCCATCGATGAGCCGGCTCCTTTCCCGGCCGACAGGTAATAGTGCCTCCCTCTTGTCCTCGTCTCGGACCTTCCCGGAGGATCTCAACGACACTCGTGCATTCGCGGGAGTGGGTCTGGCGGGCTGGACCTCTGCAAAGAAGCTCGCAGTCCTGCCTGCACGGATCTTGCCGTGAATTTTTTATCCGTCTCACTCAACTCAAGTCAGGCGAAAATGCCCAGACCATGATTTTCTAGCGGTATGTCGTGCTATACATGCACCTCTTACTCGCGCCGAGATTGACAGTAAGCTTCAGGTCTGCTGCCGCCGCCGAGTTTAGAGTTCATTCTCGGTGCGCCCTTTCCCCGTACGTTATATGTGCATATACTGATAAAAGTGCAGACGGCCCGAGGGCGGGGGACATTTGAGAGAAAGCTGGAGCCGCAGTACGAACTATCATTGCTCTTCATGCATGATGCTGCTCGACGGCGCGGGGATTCTGCGACGAGCCGACGGGTGCGCCGCCGCGCGCGATCGGCTTCCGACTTTCAGCTCTTTCTTGTGAACAACTCCTCTGCAATTGGGAGATCATCCGAGCCATGGGAGGGTCGGGTCCCCGACTGGACCCGACCCGTACACGTGACCATCGAACGGCGAACCGTCGGCCCCAATTCCGGCCCGTTGCCACTGATTGCGTATTCCGTGCAGCCTACCCGTATTCTGCCGTCGAAAAATTACAGGTATGAATAGTGGAACGATGAGTGCCGCCAACTCTTGTGTCATTAACTGTGTCCATCTACGAACCCCAAACAGTATGTCGAAAGGAGTTTCTCGGCAAGTTGTTCATACTTTCCTGGGAACTAACCAATTCTCGGCATCACTGGGATCCTCTCTCTTAATTTGTTCAGTTTACTCTGTCAGTAAATGAGAAATACAATTGAGCAAGGAGTTACTTTCCCGATTTGGCTGTCTACCTCCCCATCAATGATCAAAGTAAGCGAATTTTCAGCCAGTGCTCCAAACATTCAGGGGACCAGCCGATATCTTTTCCAGGAGTCAAATAATCCGTGGATATCCTCGAGCCGCCTCCCGGAATGGTCAGCCTTGACCATGTGACTGCCCCACAGAGAGTATGTCTATTTATTATCAAGTTCTTTAGTGGTTCCATTAGTGCAACTAACCTTTAGCACAGGTGTACCTTGAGCTCGAACTTGAAGCAAGGAACGTAAACAAGGTACTTACTGAATTCAAATTTGGTCGGTTGAGTTCTTCATGCCCTCTTCAACTGAGTTACCTCTAGCACCACGAGCCTCGAGGAGCATTTGCAACATGTCGGAAGGGTGGATACAAAAAAACTATATTGCAACTGAGTCCTCTCGAGCAAGGCGGAGAGAAAGGCCAGAAAACAATTTAATTCGCCAGTTAGATACGCGAGAAACAACCCAGCTGACTTGTAATCAAACCGTGAGACAATTGGCGGCCGTCCGGCACGGTCACGTGGAAGCACAGCCTCTGGGTCGGTCGGGTCCTGTCGGGTCGACTGCCCATGGCATCTACTTTCTGGCAATTGGAGGCTTTCCAACGGGCAAGTTTGACAACCTGAAAGTACGCAATACCGATTGTTTGTTATTTTCTGGCGTAGCCTTCGCGGAGATTAAATCAAAATTGAATTTACATCTAGCGACTCGCGGCAGCTGCAGCTAAAAGTTTGCGTTACTGCTGAAAGAAAAAATATGAAACACCTCTATGCTGCTAGTGGCACTGCTCAAATTCTTCTGGTCCAATTGGCAGGTCATCAGTGTTTCTGGTTTTTTGTGAGTCTTTCTCATCATCAGGAACAGCGGACTAAGTACGACCTGGAGACATAATTATAGGCGCGATTGAACTTCCTGCTTGTATGTAGAGCCGCTACCGTCATTTGATGTTTTGATTTTCCTTGTGAGCATACCGCTTCAGAATGACTTCGTCCAGAATATCACTTTCCCATTGTCCGTGTCGGGCGGGGGCCGTCCAGGATTTGCAGGCTAGCAACCACTGCGAGCATTTATAGACCTTCTTCCGGTAACTTTTCCATCCACTAGCGAGGCAGAGACAATCTTTGATCGTCTGTTGCAATGCTCAACTCAGTACCATCCTGATCAACATTATGATGATATCCCAAGTTGCGTCAATGTCATACAATGCAAACTATTACCCACAACCGCGGTTCTTCAATATATATGGCTTGTCGCCCTTTCACAAGTTGTCGGACTGGCTTCCATACGCCCTCAACACGATGAGTATCGTCATCGACGACAACAATTTTTTGGTTCAATATTCGCCGCCCAACGGCTGGTCCACGGCAGGTGCACCTGGACTGGGCCCCACGACTCATTCGTCTGTGACGCCGGGTGATACGGCGGCACTGGTATTTGAGGGTGCGTGTAGCTACGATGTTTTACATTATTCACCAAGGGCTTAGAAATTCGAACTTAGGGACCTCTATTAGTATTTATGGGACCGTCGTCCCCAGCTCTGGGAAATCGAGATTGAATTTCTCCATCGACGGCATGGATGCCGGCTCTTATGAGGCGCCCACCGTGCCCGCGGCCATCCAGAACCATCTTTTCTGGCAATCCCCTGTGTTCAGCGAGGCGCAGCACAAACTGGTGGTTACCTTGGTCCAGGACTCGTCCTTAGGCACTGCAGTCAAGCAATTAGACCGAACTTTTTTTCTCGACTACTTCATATACACCACATCGGTTACTGCTGGCAAAACATTGTTCATTGACGACACGGACACAAGCGTAACTTACTCGCCGGGTGGTTGGCAGAGCGACAATAGCACGGACAGTATCCGAAGCACGCAGCACATCAGCCAATCCGTCGGATCCTGGGCAGCAACTTCCTTCAGCGGTACCATCTCATATTCTCTTGATGAATGACCCCGATGATCCCTGCCCAGGCACCGGAATATCGCTCCTCAGCCCAGTAGGTCAGAAGGGATTCAGTGCGAGTATCGTCGTCGACGGATCCCAGCCTGTCATATCCCAGTCGCTAATCAACACTAATCAAATATTCAATGCGACTGGTCTATCATCCGGGCCCCACACCATAAATGTCACCGTTCTCGAAGGCAATCTAGGCATTGATTATTTATTCGTCTTCGATGCTAGCAGTCCTCCTCCTACAACCGCCACACAAAGTCAACCTGTCCCAACCACCTCCGAGTCACAAAGTCAACCGGTCCCCTCTCCGACTCAACCCTCCAGCCAGCCCTCCAGAACTGGGCCAGTGTCGAAAAAACCTCACATTGTTGCCATAGTCGGAGGGACCATTGGAGGTCTTATTATTCTGGTGTTGCTATTGGCCGGCATGATATTAATCTGGAAACGCCGAAGACATGCTCGGCATAGTAAGTTCATATCATCCACAATTACACCTCGTTTGACAAATCTTATGCTTTAGATAATACCGAATTTGGTGTCTCTGTGTTACCTCTATGGGTGCGACGTGATACAGACGATCCATTGGTCACGACCCCGCGGCCTTTTCAGCCATCCGAGACTGCGAACCCTCCTCCTCCTCCATACACTTTGAAATATTTACCTGTTGTCCGTCAATGGGTTGCCCAATGATTGCATGGACTTATTTTCGGCCGTGGAGAATTGGTTCCGAAATTGATGTACACTCTGGTTTCGAGGATAAAGCTATGTTTTTTTTTCAGTGGCAGAAGTAGAGCCAGAGGGAGCTGGCAGCTATCAGGTGGAAATTAGCATTACCTTCCGTCAGAAACGATCAGAATTTGTTGGTTCAGTTTACTACTCCACGATCGTTCCAATCTTCGCGCCAGAGCGAGACCGCAGAGTCTTTTGGCAGTTGGGTTCAGAATGGCTTGCGAAATTCGTACACAGTGTAATCTGGCATCTTAGCAGCGGTGCCTGACCGTCCAGAGTATTTATGCCAAGACAGTTGAATATACTCAAGGAGCATCAGCGACTTCCTCCTCAAGTTGGGGTTTGTAGTTTCGTATGCAGCAATCAATTGCAAGTTGTTCGACAACCAGCGTCAATTCAGAGGTGTCAGCAAAGCCCGAAACCAGACTAGAAAAATCAGTGGCACCTCAAAGGGTATATGTGAAGCTATTGGCGGACACCGCGTACATACTTCAAAGTGTATGGAGGAGGATCTGGAGGAAGAGATTCCACCGTCGCGCTCTTGCTTTGCAACGAGAAAGGTAAAAGCGGCGAGGCAGTGACCGACGGAGAGTCGACATCGCCTCGCACCCATCGAGGCCCGGGGAAGGCAGAGACGAAGGTGTTGTCTAAAGCACGGTGATCTTCAAAAGGTTTGTTTTGCGTCGGAAGATATAAACCTACTGTCACGAGCGCGGTCTCTGCATTTCCGTACAGTAATGGCCAGTAGCAACACCAGAATAACAGAACCCCCAATAGCCCCTCCGACTATACCGGCTATCGGAGAGTTGCTCGGGGATCGCGGAGTCACAGAGGGTTGACTCGGGTAGGGGACTTGTCGACTCTGCGGAATAACGGTGAAAGCGGATGAGGTTTGACTTAGAGAGGGGATCGTTTGGCTCTGGGGGGAGGTGGTAGAAGCAGGACTTGTTATGAAGAAATAATCAATTCCTAGCGCAATGCCTTCAAGGACAGTGAAGTTTATGGTGTGGGGCCCTGATGGGAGGTCGGTCATAATGAACAATTGGTTCGGATTCTGGGTTTGTGACTGGGACATGACCGGCAGGGATCCATCGATAACTATGGAGGCCGTGAATCCTGCTTGAGGGGGTGTGCCGACGAGTGAGATTCCGGTGCCTGGGCCGGAATAGTCAGGTTCATTCACCAACAAGCGTTTACAGAATTATGAGGAGGTACCGTTGAAAGAAACTGTGGCCCAGGAACCAACCGATGTGCTGACGTGCTGTGTGTTTTCAAGAGAGCTATCCGAGCTGATTGAACTCTCCCAGCCATCCGCTGAATAGGTACAGTGTGTCACAAAAATAAATGCGCACCCTACTATCTTGTCATAATTCGGCAACCACTTGAGATTTTGAGCCAAACTCAAATGTCACATTGTCGAGAGAGCCGGCGCCGATGTTTTGCATATGTTGATCGCATCACAATATCCTGATGTGCCATCAGACGAGGCGAAATATGGAGATCTGTATTTTCTAGCTTGATAAATAATCTTTTTGGAGAAAATCTAAATCACCCGAATTGTAGCCTTAGGTGTGCTAAGCAACTTGCCAAGTTGAATCATTCAAAAATATACAGGCAATAGCTCACTACAGAGCCCATAAAGTGGCCATTTTGTCTATTTTTTCGCTGTTTTAGGCATTTTTGACTGTTTTTAGTCATTTTATGGGCTCTGTAGTGAGCTATTGCCTGTATATTTTTGCATGATTTAACTTGGCAAGTTGCTTAGCACATCTCAGGCTACAATTTGGGTGATTTAGATTTTCTCCAAAAAAAATCATTTATCAAGCTAGCAAATACAGGTTTCCATATTTCGCCTCGTCTGATGGCACATCAAGATACTGTGATGCGATCAACATATGCAAAATATCGGCGCCGGCTCTCTCGACAATGTGACATTTGAGTTTGGCTCAAAATCTCAAGTGGTTGCCGAATTATGCCAAAATAGAAGGGTGCGCATTTATTTTTGTGACACACTGTAATGCTTGCGTCCTTGTCGTCAATCAAGAGCGTTTTCCCAGTCGTAGACGCTGTAGTGTATATGAAATAGTCGAGAAATAATCTTGCGTTTGGTGATGTGCTCTGGCCTTCCACTGTGATCACCAGCTTGTGCTGCGCCTGTTTGAAAAGGGGAGATACCCAGAAAAGTTGGTTGTGGAGGGCTGTGGTCACCGCGGGTGCCTGATAAGAGCCGACATCCAGGCCGTCGATGGAGAAATTAAGGCTCGATAGCCCAGGGTGGATGCCCAGAGTCCCATAAACACTAATGGATGTCCCTGAGTTTTAGATTACGACCTGTTAGCGAATACTTTGAACATATGAGCCACACACCCTCGAATACCAGCGCCGCCGTATTACCCGTCGTTGTGGTCGCGTGAGTCGTGGCGTTAAATTCAGGGGACCCTCCATCAAGGACCCAGCTGCCAGGCGGAGAATATTGAACCATAGGGTCGTTGTCGTCGACGAGGACGCTCATCTTGTCGAGGTCCTGCAGTACTATCTGAAGCCAACTAGTGAAAAAAGCGACGCGCCGTATATATGGAAGAGCTGTAGCTGTCTTGAATAATAGTTTTTATCTCAGCGCATGTTCTCGCAATTTGGGAACATTGTGTTGGTCGCTAGGTGAAACAGAGAACGATCTTCCGTTGCGTCGCCTTCAGTAGATGGGATCCCGGGAGAAGTTCTAGGAATGCTTGTAGAACCCGGGGTGAAAGATGGAATCAAGCAAGGCGTGGATGGTGGACTGCAAAGTATCCATACAAGGCTTAGAAGAAAGTTGGACAGCGGACAAGTGACAGATGTAGCGAGATCAAATTTAAGCGCGAACCTATTTATGTCTGCAGGCGCCAGTTGCGATGCGGAAGACTGCGGGTTTGTTTCGCAAGTATAAAAAAAAGTACTATTACTCTTGCATGAGAGATTCAAGGTCCGAGGTATGCCTGATAGCCTGAGGAGCCGATACCCACGCCGTCGAAGGAGAAATTCAATCCTGACCGTTGGTCCAGAGCTTGAGATTTCGTAAACACTGATAGGCATCCCTGTAGCTGAGTCAGAGATATAATCAGAGAAGGCTTGAGTGAGAGACTGAGAATAGTACTTGCATGGTTAAAAAAATCTGAGACAGGTGACAAGAATAATGAGTTACAAAAGTGATTAGGCTGAAGCGGAAATAAACCGCTTTAAAGCGGTCTCCGAAACTTGAACAACAGGTAGCGGAACAGGAGGAGATAAGTTGAGGACTCTCGAAATCGCTGTGGAAGTTGGGGGAAAGGAAGCAGTCCCGTGATGATGATTGATGTCGCATTACTTCACCCTTCGACGAATCGTGCATTTATAGCCCCTGGTTCGCGCGTTCTTTGCGCGATAATCTCATTCCTTTCTAAGCCTAAATTCACCGTCAGATGGAGGTTCCGGAGTCCTGAACGCCACCTCGCGTGAGGTTGTTCCAACTTCGTCCCCTTCCTGAATTAGGCCTAGGCGAGTCAAGTGTATAGATTTATTAAATGTTTAATATGTATGTCCTTGTCCTTCTCGTTGTAGGTATTTCATTCACCGTTTAGTGATCTCCGAAGCAAGCCTCGAAGTCCGCGGAGTCCTCCATGTCCCAAATCGGAGCTTTGCCTGCGACGAATCTTTTTGAGGTACTCTCCTGCCAGCAGCTCCCTCGCCCGATCACGCGTTGAACGCCAACAAGAATCCGCCAACGCGCTCGCTCGCTGACTCCAACAATCCTATCAAATCCAGAGGCTGGTGCACTGTGCTAATGCGACGATCGACAGCCGTGGCTGGCGCGTCCCCCGCACAACAATCGACGGACTGGCTCCTCTCGCTCTCGCTCATGTTCACGTTTGACGCTGTCCCACCGCCGAGCCCTCGCGAACCCCGCTAGATGGGCATGATGCGCGCCTGCATACGCCATCGGGCTAGAATCGATTGTAGACACTTGCGCACACGAACCCGATTCCGTAGTGCGCTGGTAGAGTGGGGGGGATTGGAAGCGTGATACGATGGAGAGGAAATGGAGAATGGCTGTACGGCGGAACGGGATGAAGAACGGATCATCCTGTCCGGTGTAGTGCATTGCGTTGATTCAAATGCGCGTCTTCTTTCTCCTTCATTATTCTTGTCCACTGACTGGTCTGCTCGCTTGATTGCTATGCGCAACGCTGACCTTGATTGGGCCCACAGGCAGATTCCGCTTAGACCTCAGTGCTCATCGGCGATAACCTTCGCTTCAAGGGCCGTACCACCCGACGGCGCACTTGCTCGGCATCGCGCTGGTATCAAGGATCGCCATCTCTCCGTCGGCGTTTCATGCCAAGCACGACGGATGCCACACTGGCGTACGTCTCAAGGTCGAGGATAACAGCACCGCATCCGGACATATCTCGACCCTACCAGGAGGATTGTCGGACGCCTTCGACGCTGATGACAACTTGTTCTCAGGCGGGGGCGCTACCTCGAGTTAATAAAGTAGAATATGAAAGGAGGTTGATTTCAAAAATTTGTCTTGCACTCACCTTGTGTCAATCAAATTGTTCGATCGCCTGCGTCAATTCAGAGTTGCAAGCTTGAGCAAAGCAAGCCCAAAACCAGACCAAAAAAATAAGTGACACTCCAAAGACTATGGTAGATGTGGAGTTATTGACGAACAGCGCGTGAATTCTTCAAAGTGTATGCAGGAGGATCCGGAGATTCTACTGCCGCGCTTTTGCTTTGCGGTGGAATGACTGACGGAGAGTGGACATCGATGCGCACCCATCGAGGCCCAGGGAAGGCAGAGACAGCGGTCTGAGGTTTGTCTAAAGATATCGATTAAAAGCATTAAGCATCAAAAGGCCTGCTTCGTGAAAGATATGAACTTACTGCGACTGCGTTTCCGTACGATAATGGCGCATAGCAGCACCAGAACAAAAAGGGCCCCAATAATGCCTCCGACTATACCAGCTATCGGAGGCTTTTTCCTGGATTGCGGAGTCACAGAGGAATGACTTGGGGGAGGAGGCTGGTTGACTTTGTGCGGTGACAGTGAGAGCGGAAGCGGGATGACTCGAGGAGGGAACCGGTTGACTCTGCAAACTGACGGAGAGGTGGAGAGGGGAACCTGTGACGAGAAAATAATCAATTCCGAGCGTGTTGCCTTCAAGGACGGTGAAGTTTATCGTGTGCGGCCCGGATGGGAGGTCAGTCGTAATAAACAGTTGGTTCGGATTCTGGGTTTGCGCCTGGGATATGAGAGGTGGGGATCCATCTATGACGATGGAGGCGGTGAATCCTGTCTGAGGTGGCATGCCGAAGAGTGAGATTCCGGTCCCTGCGGAAAAATAATCAGGTTCAAAGTTCACCAAGAGGGAATAAGATAAACCGTTGAAAGATGTCGCTGCCCAGGATCCAACGGATCTGCTGACGTGCTGCGTGCTTTCAAGGGAGCTATCTGAGTTGTATGAACTGTCCCAACCATCCGACGAATAGATAACGTTCGCGTCCGTGTCTTCAATCAACAGCGTTTGCACAGCAGTAGACGTTGTAGTGTATATGAAGTAGTCGAGAAATAAGGATGATATGGTTGCGTTTGATGGGCTCTGGTCCACCGTGACCACCAGCTTGTGCTGCGCCTCTTCGAAAAGCGGGGATGTCCAGAAAAAGACGATTATGGGTGGTCGCAGAGGTGACAGGCGCAAGATAAGAGCCGACATCCACGCCGTCGATGGAGAAATTCAAGCTAGATGGCCCAGGATTGATGCCCAGAGTCCCATAAACACTAATAGACGTCCCTAAGTTTCGAATTCTAAACCTTTAGTAGATACTTTGGAACAGATAAGCCACACACCCTCGAATACCAGCGCCGCCGTGCTACCCGGTTTCAAAGCCGAGTGGGTCGTGGCGTCAAATTCGGGGGCCACCCCAAGAGGTGTCCAGTCGCCAAACGAAGAATATAGAACCACCGGATCGTTGTCGTCGACGATGATGCTCATTGTGTCGAAGTCCTGCGGTATCCTGAAAACTTGTGAAAAAAAGACACGCGGTATATATGGGAGCTGCAGCCACCTCTCGAATGATGGTCCCTATCCCAAGAGACATTGTTATTCATTAGTGCAATTTGTGAACATAGTACATGTGTTCAAGGCGGCAATCTTCCGTTCGATCGTTACAAGTGAATGAAATGCCCGGGAGAAGTTCCCGAAATGCTTGCTGTGAATGAGCGCTGAACAACTGAGTCAGAGATGGAATCAAACGGCGCGGATGATTGACTGCGAAGCATAAATCTTGGATGGCGAACAGGCTCGGGTGTGACATGTGCACATGTGTGGCGGTGCCACCCAAATATTTTGCTCCCAAATTGGACGTCCCAACAAAGCTCCGACCTCGACACCAGTCTGGAACATAACCGCAAATGTTTATTGGGCCTTTTCAGCATGTCCTGCCCGCGATGCTTTTCACAATTGGATTCCCTTTCCACGTTGGCCACCTCATGATCCCGGCCATCCACAATGTGGAGTCTATCTGTGCCGTCCAAGGTGGTTCCGGAGGTGCAGGGCTACTGCACAGACACGGTATCGGTGCGTGTCTCCCTCCTCCCCCTTCTTACGGGGACGCTAACGCTTGCGTCAACCCCAGATGCTAGCACCAATGCCCTCCGCTTCAAGCACCGTAAATGGTAGCCCTGCTCCGAGATGGCTAGAGAACATACTCGATTGCGAAGCGATGCTTCTACGCATTCCCCTTCACCGCGGAGGTGTTGTCCAGTTATTTGCCCGCTCTGCTCGTCGGCGCGCAAGTATCGACTCGCATTGCAATTTGCCACCTAGATCGGATTGGATTATTGCCGTCACCAGCAGGCGCGCGCTTTCGGAGATCTAGATGGCATGTACGTCCTCCCCTTTGGCCCTGTGGGCATTTCATTCAGCTCCAGCTGCTGACATCCGTCTTCAATCACACAGCATCAACTGCGCCTCGCATTCGACCCTTGTATCCCTCTCAGACTCGGACGTTTGCCGTCGCAAGTCGCCGCCGAGGTCTTTCCAGACCCGAGCCTCCGCCAGCAGCTGTCTCGGCCCAGGACGCGTTAAGAATCAACTAAGAATACGGTGGTGTATGCCACTGAGAGTATGGTGGCGTATGCCAACGACGTTTGTCGCCCGCTGATTCCAGTCAAATCAAGTCCCAAGGCTTAGCACATCGACCGATCGGCATATCTCGCACATTGATCGACGGGTGGCTTATGCTCACGCTCTCGTATGGCACTAGCAGTACCGCTCGCGAATCCGCCCCCAGGGACGTGGGCGTGGTGCATGTATCAACGGATTAAGAACTATAGTCAGCTGCAGGCGCTCCCGTTCCTGCGTGTCACACTACACGCATGAAGCCACGACCTCGATGGGGGTGCCGTAGCGGGCTTGGATCTTGGTGGATGCTAGATCCCGGTGCCGGCGGCGGTGGATTGGGTAGACATGTAGGCGTGCGCCATGCGGTCGTTCTTCCCATTACTTTCCTGAGTAGGCGCAGATGTAGGTGCTACCGTTACGCCGACGCCACCTCGAGCGCAACGTCAAGCTACTGCGGAAGCGAAGCCTGGCTTTCCACACGGAAGGGAGATGGAGAATGGCTATGGCTGTACGGCAGAGAATGGAGCGACGGTGGGGTTGATGGTGCTTTTGCCGGGGTCTGTGCCGTCTTTCACCCTTCTCCACAGGCCGACTGATCCGCTCGCTGTAGTCACCCGGTGTCGAGCGAGGCATATCTGGAAGGGGAGGAAGACTAGTCGCGGGGCGACGCGGACCTCGAGGATGTTTGCGGATTCCGTTTGGCCCTCAGCGCACCGAGTCAACAGCGATAGCTTTGAGCGTCGGCGTGCTGGACGCGGAGGCCGCTGCGAGATGGCGAAGTATACAAACTCGAATACGAAGTGGTCTCGCATCCGTTCGATGGATCTGCCGCGGAGGTGGTGATAAGGTGCGTTTGCTCGCCATCTTCGTCTTCGCAGAGTATGGACTCAGATGGTTATCTAGATGAGCATGGAAGGCGGTGTATGTCGCAGCCGGCGCGTGCATCTGAAGCTGGTGATACATCCTCTTCTTTGTCCTTGTGGGCATCTTGATCGGTCTCATCTCAACAACGTACCTCAGCGTCGCATTACGGCGCGCCTTATACTCAAGATGGATGAAGCGCTCTCCGTCGATGACGTGGATCCTTTCGCGCCTCACCTCGAAGTTCTGCCCTGGCGAAGAGCACTGCCTCGCTCGTGTCGTCGCCTCAGGCACTCTGAGAATACGCTGACGACACTCGCGCATCCACGGGAGCGCGTCCGGCCGGCTGGATCACTGCGAAAAAACTCCAGAGTCGGCTGATGCGGCGCAGTCCTGCCATCGCGGATCTCGTCATGGATCTATTCTGCGTCATACTCCCAGGCGAAAAGGGCCGGGCTATGATTTGCAGATATGCGGATACTACTCTACATACACTGATCCCCAGCGGTACGTCGTGCTGCATCTACCTCTACCCTTGCATTCAGCACTAAGACCGATGGATAGACGCTACCTCCGCCGCTGACGAGTACACACCCGAAAGACATTCCCTGAAAAATTTTCGGCGCGTCCTTCCTCCGTACGACATATGTAAAATACTGACAAAGGTGCAGCCGGCCCGAGGGTGGGGCCATTCGAAGGTTGGATCGGCCGTAGCAGACTCTCCTTGCTCCTGGCCTGCGCTTGATGCTGCTTGACATCGTGCAGGCCCCAGACGCGATGTCATCTCTCCATCGGTGTTATATCGTGAACGCTTCTGCCAGCGCTCGGCAGGTGTCGCCACGCGTACTTCGAGCACCGAGTGCGACATTGCTGGGCGAGGAACGCGTCTCCACCAATGCAAGTACGATTGTCGGACGCCTTCCATGTCGATGATCATTGACACTCGTTCTCGGGTCGTGATCTCGAGTGAACGCCGGCTGCGCAGCATCAGACGCATATCTCGTGGACGGTGCTGGGGGCTCGCGATGGCTGATGAGCCTGGCGCAAGGCCTACTTGGCGGACGACGCATTCAAGGACCCGCAGCAGCTTTTGTTTAGCATACAGAACGAAATATGCATGTGGTGCGTACCACTCGCTTTGCTTGGTTGCGGAGGCTGCACTGACGTTCTTGCTCAGTCAGCAGTCAGATACTGGAAATTTTCTTCATCGAGGGTGTACAGACCGCTGGTTTTGCATCGAGGTCGTAGAAGAAAGAAGGAGCTACGGTTCGCGATCTTCAGGATGGAGACCAACGTAGTACCTCTAACCAACGCTGTCCTGTTCTTTGTCTGTCCCTTTCCATCACCTATCGACGTATACCTCGCCATATTTCGACGGATCATGTGGCACTGCCACTGATCGGCGTTGGTGCTCCCAAACCGTAACGCGTTCAGCATTCCCTTTCAGAATCAGGAGCAAGCAATACCAACCAATTTGGGGGGAAATCTAGCTCGTCTTTCGAGTGAACGCTGTCTGTTCTAATCTTGATTGCAATCCAACTAGAGACAAATTTCTTACAACTTCCGCTACTTCAAAATTTTACCTAGAGACCGAGCTGGTGCCCTTGAATTCTCTTGAGTTCAATGATAATATATTGCCCCTATTGACAGTACGTTTCAGTCTTTGAAACAACTCCTTACGACTTGGAGACATGAACAGGTTCAATTCATTGCTAAAAGCTAACAGCTCCTCGGGCCGCGATCTCTTCCTGTCGTGCAGAATGTAACCGTAACGAAACCCTTCCATCTTGCGTCTTGGCGACGATACTTGGCCACAATTCGCAGTTGCCAGCGAAGCCCAAAGCTCGACTGGAAAAGTGACAATTGGAAGAATATTTAAATTTGACGGACAACAGGCAAAGTTTTGGGAATTGAAACGTATGGAGGAGGAAGAGGCTCCGCAGTCTGACTCTGAAGCAATAGCTGAAAAGGCCGCGGAGCTGTGATCGGCAGACCATCGCCATTGTTTCCCATCCATCGAGGTAATACAGAGCCACCGGGTTGGGTTTCATCTAAAACACTATAGTCGTCAACAAAGTATACTTCGTGGAAGATGGACAGACCATGAGGAGCGTCTCTTCTCCGTTTGAATATCAAGACGACCAGTAGGCACACCAAAATAATAAGACCCACAACAGCCCCTCCGACTATAGCGGCGATGAGAGGTATTTTCGGGGATTGCAGGGTTTCAGAGGGATGACTCGGAGAACTCGAGGGGACAGGTTCACTTTGTGTACCGGCAGCGAAAGCAGGAGGTGCTACGAGAAAATAATCGATTCCGAGCGAATTTCCTTCAAGAACGGTGATGTTTATGGTGTGAGGCCCAGAAGATAGGTCACTTGTATTGAACAGTTGGTTGTGGGTCTGCGACTGGGAAATGACTGGCTGGGATCCATCGATGGCAATGGATAATTTGAACCCTGTCTGGGGCGTTGTACCGACGAGTGAGATTCCAGTGCCTGAGCCGGAACAATCAGGTTCATTCGGCAGGAGGAAATAAAATGTTACCGTTGAAAGAAAATGCTGCCCAGGAATCAACTGACGTGCTGATGTGCGAAGTGCTTTCAAGGCAGCTGTCGCAGCTGTTGGAGCTCTCCCACCCGTCTGACGAGTAGGTAACAACCGGGTTCGCGTCGTCAATCAACAGCGTTCTTCCAGCCGTACTAGTGGTTGTAGTGTATATGAAGTAGTCCAGAAAGAGGGTGACGTTCAGTGGCGCTACGTCCTGGTCCACCATGACCACCAGTTCGTGCTGCGTCTCGTTCAGAACGGGGGATGCGAAGAAGAGCGTGTTCTGAATGTTCGTGCCAGTGAGTACGAAGGGTGCAAGATAAGAGCCGATATTGACGCCGTCGATGGAGAAATTCAATCTCGATTGTCCATAGTTGAGAGTCCCTAGAGTCCCATAAACACTGATGGATGTTCCTGAGTTTCAAATTAGTGAATAATTTGGAAAAGACGAGCTACACGTACCTTCGAATACCAGCGCCGCAGTACTACCCGGTGTCACAGCCGTATGAGTCGTGGCGTCAAATTCTCCGGCCGCCCTGGACCCACCAAGGACCCAGCTGCCAGGGGGAGAATACCGAACAGCAGGATCGTTGTCGTCGACGATCACGCTCATCGTGGCAACCTCGAATACCAACGTCGCCGTGTCACTCGACGTCTTGGACGTATGCGTCGTATCATCAAATTTGGGAGGCTCATCTCCCTTGGACCAGCCGCCGGGTGGTGAGTATTGAACCAAAAGATCATTGTCGTGGATGAGAACACTCATCGTATTGAGGTCCTGTAGTTCTGGAGCCGGTCCGATGCTCTTCAGCGACCCACTAGTCTCTGTTACAGAACCGATATATAAATGACGAACAAGTAAAGTATCCATATATAGCAACCCACCGTATATTTAAGTATACGGAAAATCAACAGCCGCCAATAAAGTTTGTACGTATCCCAGGGATGTTACCCCGACTTGAAAACATCGTGTTTGCCGTGATCATCTTCTGTTGCATCGTTCAGAGCCGCCGTACCTGAGCAAAGGGTTGAGTGAGATCGACTGATGCTACTGGCAGCCTGCTTGAAACATCTAAATTAGCCAAATTACGAGCTACTGGAGGTAAATCAGCTAGGATTGTGAAAATTCAACAAAAAACCGCTGAGGCAAGGCAAATAAAATAACATATTTCAGGACTTCGTTGATTTGTAAAGTTTTGCCACACGATTCGTACAGAGCTTCGGCTCGAGGTGCATAGATGGAGAGCATCATGTTATGATCATTGATTCGCAATGCCCCTGAGCTATGCTCACTGCTGCACACCATTTTGGCAACTGGGTTATCTTGTCGAAACGGGCCGCGAGATTCAGAGTGTTGAACCTAAAGTATTCATTTTGTGACGCGTTGGAGACGCAATTTATTAACACGTGATCGCGGTTTCCGGAATGCACGTGACAAACCGTGTCTTCCTCCTGCGAGCGTGAACTCCCCAAGAACAAGTCTCAAAGGCTAAGCCTAAAGAATGCACTCAACAACTTATTCGAGGTGGCTCCTCAAATTTCTGGTCAACGGGCTGAACGGAATCCATGATGGCCGCGTATCGACTTCACGTCGCTGATGCTCCGCATTTCGGTACGAAACCTATGCAGAGAGGGAGCAGGGGCAGGTGGCGAAGGATCGCAAGGAGGCGATTCCGTTGGATGCGGTTCGGATTTCGAGATTGTGATGGCTTCAAGTTGGTGCTGGTCGCGCTCAGGATGCGGTACTGGGCTGGATAGGTCAGTGGACTTTGACTGTTGTTTCTCAGTGCGGGTGCTGATGAAGCTGATGCAGATGTATCAGAATATATAGAGCGCAGACCCGAGACCACCGTGAGCCCAAGGACAAGCCGGGCACCTGCGCTTCCCAGGTGATACTCGCTCGCAGAGTCCAGAAGTAATTGCGCTCAAACCCGGACTTAGAGGCCACGGACTCGAGGTGGCAGAGCACGCGCGATATATCCGAGCTTTGACTCGTCCCATGGATCCGCCCTGTGAAGTACGGACTCAGGGTTCCATTCAGTATGTTTATTCGCCGTGTCGTCGGGAAGTGCTAATATCAGCCTCTTTTTCTTAGAGCATCTAGCATGATCATGCTGTGTGTCGCACCGTCACCAGCAAGCGCAAGCGCAATTGGAGATCCAGATGATGCGTCCTGGCCCCTGGGCCTTGCAGCTAGAGCTTCAGCTCGCTGATGTACGCTAGCCTCTAATCCTTCCACTCGCGACGTATGCTTCGTGATCAGCCTCGACTTCCGCGTCCCTCCCCCTATTCATGCTCATACTCAGAAAGGAGCATTTCCTGTCGATAACCCGGTTCCTTCCTCACCGACCGTCGACACTGAAAATCATCATCTCGCTTCCGTCCTCGCACCGAACGCACCGAAAGAACGCCCACGACGCTAGCTAATTCACGGGAGTTCGTCTGGTGCTGGATGGCTACAAGGAGAGTCGGCTCATGCAGCGCAGTCCTGCCAGCACGGATTTGTACGTATCCCGTCCCAATCCAGCCTAAAATCCCGGACTTGCTTTGTGTATACCACACTCCTACTGAGCGAAGTACGTGAGTCGTACATTGATCTCTACCTTTCATCCGTAACGAGACTGACCAGTGACCGTATCTCCCAGTACCACTATCGACGTCGGGCGGGCGTCTCCCTCACTACGCAAGCGGTAGTGAGACACGGCCGGCTGACGCAGTCCTTGATGGCTAGCAAAAGAGCAAGCGCGGCCGGACGAGCAGATGCGAGCGCGGATGGACGACGCCCTTACGGAAATCCCGCGCAGGTTGGTGAGTACTCGCACAGGCCTTTCTTGTTTGCGGACAGCGTGCTGACGTACCTCCTCGACAGCTATTCCTTGGCAAGGTGTAGAACGCTCACGGCCGACCCTGCGTCGGAGTCGAGAAAACGAGGACGTAACGTGGATTGTCAAGATGAACCTGACACAACATCAACCTGCCCTATAGCTCGTTGGGTCAGTAGAAACCAGTCGCGTTGGTGGTGACCGCGGGCTTGCTCTAACTATAAGGTAAATGTGAGAAATTCTCGAGATACTTTCATTATAATCCATCTGCCTATCACACGTTCCAGCTGTACACACGCCAACATGTATCTGGTCCCAAGAAAGGGAGCGAAAATGCATTTGAATTTTTCCTGAAATAAATGCACTGTCACTGATCACCTGGAACGTGACGCAAACTGCACAATTATTCGATGGCGATTCGGTACAACTATTAGTACGTTGCAATTTTCAGGAACGACCACTTCGAAACAATCAATAGCGAGCTTCTCCGGGGATCTCGTCACTGATCACCTGGAACGTGACGCAAACTGCACAATTATTCGATGGCGATTCGGTACAACTATTAGTACGTTGCAATTTTCGGGAACGACCACTTCGAAACAATCAATAGGTCGAGCTTCTCCGGGGATCTCGTCCCGTCCTGCAACGATGGAAGGAAGGGAGTTGTGAAATAGGAGTCAAGGTCAGCGACTACATTCGGAAGTGGGTCTTGGTAGTTTTCGTGTACTCTGGTGCCAAGAATGATTATCAAGTTGTTTGCAATCACCGGCGCCAATTCAGAGTAAGCCAAAGAGAAAAATAAGCCACACTGCAAAGGGTACTCATATGTGAAGTTAGTGACGAACAGCGCGTAAAGACTTCGAAGTGTACGAAGCGTATGGAGGCGGATCTAGAGGGCGAGATTCCACCGCCGTACCCTGGTTTCGCAGCGAGGATATGGACGGGCGGCGAGGCAGTCCCCGACGGAGAGTCGACATTGGTTCGCGCCCATTGAGAGAATACAGAGACAGAGGTGTCGTCTAAAGCATGGTGATCATTAGAAAGTGTGCTTCGTAAAAGATATGAACCTACTGTGACGGGCGTGTCCTTTGCATTCCGTACGATAATGACGCATAACACCAGGATAACAAAGCCTCCGATAGCCCCTCCGATTATAACGGCGATCGAAAGTTTTTTCGCGAATGGCCGCGGCGTTTCGGGAGAATGAATCGAGGAAGGCACCGGTAGACTACGGTAGGCGAGACGGTTTTGGTTCGATTTTTGACAGCGGTTGTCATTGCCACTTCAGACGGTTTCGGTTCAAGTTCGACAGCAGGTTTTGGTTCGATTTTTGACAGCAGTTGCTATTGCCACTTTCGGCTAATCCCCGGGCTGTGCTCCGCCATGGCCACCGGCCATTCTGAGCACTCTTTGAGTAATGGCTAATCACCGATAAGATTCACTGGGCCAGGTGTATGGTCTGGCTGGGCCGCATCCAGCTCTGCAGCAGGGAGACACAGCCACAAAACTTTAGTAGGCCAAAATGTTCTTTTTATGATTAGAAAAATACTACCAGCTCCGGAATAAATATATATTACAAGTGGCAGACGACCTGTGGAGCAGGTTGTCATCCACTCCATCCAAGGCAGTAGCCGAGCTGCGACACTAGTCAGATGAGGAGGAGGGCCCAGTCTCGCAGTATCAAACATTCCCGGGCCTCACACCCGAGTTCAACATCTATGCAACAAAGATTTACAAGAGAATGGGTGCACTGACACTCACATTGGCAAGTGCATAGGATATCTTCGATGAAATGGCATGGGAGATTGCCTTAGACCAGGCTGAATAACATATATATATATATATATATTCTGGAGCTGGTAGTGACCCGCTCCACAGGTCGTCTGCCACTTGTAACATATATATATTCCGGAGCTGGTAGTATTTTTCTAATCATAAAAAGAACATTTTGGCCTACTAAAGTTTTGTGGCTGTGTCTCCCTGCTGCAGAGCTGGATGCGGCCCAGCCAGACCATACACCTGGCCCAGTGAATCTTATCGGTGATTAGCCATTACTCAAAGAGTGCTCAGAATGGCCGGTGGCCATGGCGGAGCACAGCCCGGGGATTAGCCGAAAGTGGCAATAGCAACTGCTGTCAAAAATCGAACCAAAACCTGCTGTCGAACTTGAACCGAAACCGTCTGAAGTGGCAATGACAACCGCTGTCAAAAATCGAACCAAAACCGTCTCGCCTACCGTAGGTAGACTCTGTGAGGTGGGGGCGGCAGGACTTGTGATGAGGAAATAATCAATGCCTAACGCAATGCCTTCGAGGACGGCGATGTTTATTGTGTGGGGCCCGGATGGAAGACTGTTTGTAATGAACAGTCGTTTCACATTCTGGGTTTGCGACTGAGATATAACCGGCTGGCGTCCATCAATGACGGCAGATGCACTGAAGCCTGTCTGAGAGACTGAGCCGACGACCGATATTCCTGTCCCTGCGCAAAGTATTCAGGTTTAAAGCTCACCAAGAGGAAATATGATGGTACCGTTGAAAGAAGCCGCTGCCCAGGATCCAACCGATGCGCTGATAGCGAAGTACTTTGAAGGCAGCTGTCGCAGCTGTTGGAACTCTCCCACCCGTTTGGCGAATAGGTGACATCCGGGTCCGCGTCATCAACCAACAGCGTTTTCCCGGCAGTGGAGGTTGTAATGTATATGAAGTAGTCCAGAAAGAGGGGTACGTTCAGTGGTGCTTCATTCTGGTCCACTGTAACTACCAGTTCGTGCTGCGTCTCGTTCAAAACGGGGGACGTCCAGAAGAGAATATTCTGGATGTTCGTGGATACGAGGGGTGCGAGATAAGAGCCGATATTGATGTCGTCGATGGAGAAAGTCAATCTCGGTTGCCCATAGTTGAGGGTTCCTAGAGTCCCATAAACACTGATGGATGTTCCTGAGTTTCAAATTGGTGAATAATTTGGAAAAGGTGAGCCACACGCACCATCAAATACCAGCGCCACCGTACTACCCGGTGTCGCAGCCGTATGAGTCGTGGCGTTAAAGTCGCCGGCCGCCAAGGACCCAGCTGCCGGGCGGAGAGTATCGAACAGCAGGATCGTTGTCGTCGACGATCACGCTCATCGTGGCAACCTCGAATACCAACGTCGCCTCACCCGACGTCTCAGACGCATGGGTCGTATCGTCAAATTCGGGAGGCTTATCTCCCTTGGACCAGCCGCCAGGTGGCGAATATTGAACCAAAGGATCGTTGTCGTCGATGAGTACACTCATTGTCTTGAGGGCCTACGGTAAGTATCTAGAGCCGGTCCAATATCTTGTGAATGCGCCGCGCCGTATATAACTTCTGTGCCGTCTAGCTCGGATCACATAAGAGATTTCTGCAATTTGTGTTGGTCGCGATGAGTTGCATCGCCCGCGGCGGATGGGTCCCGGATAGCTCGATTGCGAGAACAGACTAGAATGCTGCTTGCCGTGACTGAGCCGGAGGAGACGTAGGGGTTTAAAAAAAACTTGGACAGCCGACATGGAGGCTGTTCAAATGCAGACTGTAGCAAGGATACATAGACTGTGGCTGAAGAAGTGGTTTACTCTGAAGCGGGAATAAGCCGCCCTCGAGCAGTCGGAAACGAAAAAGATGGCAGCGGAACGGTTCAATCGATTAGTTGGTGATCTCTTGTCGAAATCGCCTTGGAAGTTGGGATCTCTTAATAACTTTTGGAAGGACTGAGGAAGTCGCGCTGTCACGAGTTGTCACAGATCGGCTGCGGCGGATCATCGATCACCACTGATTCTTGACCGGTTCGCTCTCTTCCACTGCAATCGACCTTGCATCGACCGGCGGTACTAACAACAAAGTTTGATCCACGAATATGGTTCGCGTCCTTTACACAGATATCAATGTCAAGGGCTAAATTTTCCGCCAGATGGATGCCCTAAAAACTCTGCGATCTCGAGGGTTATCAAGTCGGTTCTTTGCAGTTAAAGGACAACCATTCGCATCCATCACCTTCCTCTTCCATCGAATTTCTTCCACCCGAAATCGTGGCCGAGGTTTTCCTCAATTACCTCCCCACTTACCCGGAATTTCCATCATATTCCGGAACTCTCTCCCCGCTCCTGCTGTGTCAAGTCTGTCGACACTGGCGGGATATCGCATTATCTACACCTGCACTTTGGAAGAATTTATCCATTGTCGTCCAAGATCACGACGATCGCTGGACTGAAAAGCTCCAGCTTTTACAAACATGGATCGAACGTTCGGGGAACTGTCCGCTTTCTCTCAAGCTGGCCGTTCCAACAACTTCCCCGGCCAATGAGCAGTTCATCGAGACCATCGTGGTGCACTGCGGTCGCTGGGAGCACCTTGACGTGCTCGTTCCCTTCGATTGCCTGCATCTATTGCAAGGCGGGATGCCGCTCCTTCGCGAATTAACAATCTGCCCCGAGGACCTCAGACCCGACATTGATTTCACACTGTCGCTTTTCCAAAGTGCCCCTCAACTACGGCAGCTCGTCCTCACGGCCCGGTTCCTCCTCTCCACCTTGTGTTTGCCATGGGCACAGCTCACCCACCTGGAGGCGCACTGCCTCTACGAGCACGAATGCATCGATATCCTGCGCGAGGCGCCACTTCTGGTGACCTGCACACTGAGAGTCTGCCGCCCTGACGAGGATTTTCCCGATGGGTCGGCATTTCCGATGCACATTCATCTCTGCAGCGTTACTTTGCATGCGGCAACTGCTCATGTCCGGCTGTGGAGAGTGCTGGATTGCCTACGCTTCCGAAACTGCGTAGACTGCAAGTTGCAGAGCCATGCGTCACACTTGACTCCCCTTGCAGCGCTTGTGTCGCGATCGCAGTGTTTGCTGGACGAACTCCAGATCACCAACGCGACGCTGGACAAGTCAGCGTTTCGTGAAGTATTACCTTTAACGATTGGGAAATTTTTGATGGACCGCAAAATTACGCTCGACTGAGCGGCTTGAGATCAATGCGAGATCTTCATAGCATAGCTCTGAATCCTTTATAGACCTGCATGTTCACGAGAATTGCTGTCGGAATCTGATAGGACCTCTCATTTCCTTGCAGAGAAATAAATGTCCACACTGTGGGTCTTCGAACCTATTCTTCAGAAGCAAGGTGGGAGAGCGGTATTGAAGTCGTGTTTATGATCGACTACCACTGAACTCAATTTTATTGAACCACGTTCTAGTGTCATATCGGATAGAAAGTGGGCACATTCGGATCAGTGAGAGATATTCGTTCGAGAAACAAGTCATATCCTTTGCGGCTAGGGAATAGCAGGTAGCAATTTCCCTGAAATCTCGAGGTTACAGAATGAAGTCTACTGCTAGGACTTGTGTGTGCGAATTTCGGGGTTGACGTATTATAGAATGGAGTGATAAGTGGTCAGTGGTCCTATGTCGCGGACTTCTACATCGACTCCGTCAACATTTAGAAGGAACTGACATAGGATCACGTACTGATGTCTTCTCTAAGAAATCGGAGGACCTCTGTTACTGTATCTTCATCCAGCCTGACCCGGAGCTTCTCGTCAAAAACTTCATCAATATCGTACATACCAAGCGGATTGTGCCATTCTCCCCGACAGGTCTTCACGACGTACATGACGTTGCGCGGGCCAGTGGGGTTGGCTACGACGTGAAACGGCAGGCAGTAGTAATCCTGAGTGATATCCGCAAACTTGTCGTTCAAGTAAAGCGCCATGAGAGGGTCGAATTTATTCGTATCCCGTGAATGTAGGCCATCGGGATGCATAATGCTCGTCCAGCGGTGGCACTCCGTGTAAGGGATCACGAAGCCAACAAATAACGCATTTCTACGGAAACGCATATTGCGGGGGCGTTGTTCGCCGCTGCTTAGGCTTGTGACGCTTCAATCGCGGCTCTCTGGCGGGACAGGAGGTCGTCCTCCCGGTTCATGGTGGTTGTACAAAGCAAGTTGGAAATTCGTCACGTTTCTCGATCACAAATTGATCAGCTAAGCAAATGATTGAGTTCCTGAATTGGACGTTGTGCTTCTCCTCTTTTCAACATAGGAAACCTTGATTTTTAGAACACAACTGTCTCTTTCAACCAACCGCAGGCAAAATTCAGTCACTAACGTCATCCACGAGACTGTTCGATAGATAAAATTCGAGTTACTACTGAGCCTTGCGATGAAGGTTGACGTTTTCAACCTTTGGCGTTTGAAGGACATGAGCTGAACTTCAACCAAAATTTCGTTTAACCAGGATCCAGGCGCGGCGGAACAGATCCGAAGCGTTCCCAAGGCATAGTTCGGTCCGAATCGCAATTGATGCGCTGACGGTGACGCGGGTACTGGTCCGTGACGCTCGGAACTCTCCGTAACAGTTTCTCAGACTTTGATGTGCCATCGAGCTGTCTGGCCGGCCATTGAAAGTTGTAGCGCGTCGAGCTCACGTCTCGACCCGTCAGGCAGAACTACGTAAAACTGCCTTCGACATATTGCTTCGACGTCATCCTTAAACTGACTGATAAATGATGCTGCTGGGAGTGAAAACGATGTCTTTTTCCCTTGCCGTTCCATGCTGAACAAACTTGGTTGTATGGCTTGAATGGTGATCGAGAGGCCTCGAATAACCTGGGCCGAGCCCGCCCGAACAATTATCATGACTATACCATGATCCGCTCTGCGCTTCTGTGGATCACCTTGATGACAGTTACAGGATGATATGAAACGAGATCGTCTGTCACTTACTTATATACACAGCCTTGCAAATTCTCATGGCCGCCCTGGCGTCCCTCCATTCCTCTTCCTCTACTCATCGGGCTGCCCAGATACCCCAAGACGATGAGTGTTATCGTCGACGACAACAATCCTTTGGTTCAATATTCGAATTCGCACGGCTGGACCAAGGCAGGGAGGGCTCCCGAATTTGACGCCACGACCCACGCGTCTGCGACGCTGGGGGACACGGCGACGCTGGGATTCGAGGGTGTGTGTACTTAATCTCTGACCAAGGCGCTCACTGAGACCTGGAAATGGGAACTCAGGGACCTCTATCGGTGTTTATGGGACTCTGGGCGCCAACTTTGGATCGCAGTTGAATTTCTCCATCGACGGTGTGCACATCGGGTCTTATCAAGCGCCCGCCGTCCCCGCGGCCGTCGAGAACCAGCTTTTCTGGCAGTCCCCACTTTTCGATGAAGCACAGCACACGCTGGTGGTCACGGTGGACAAGGACATCCCAGTGCCTGAAGTAAACACGTTGAACAAGACTTTCTTTCTCGACTACTTCATATACACCACAGTCAATACTGCTGGGAAATTGTTGTTGATAGACGACACGGACGCGAGCGTTACCTACTCGTCTGGTGGTTGGCAGAGTTCCATTAACTCGTCCAACTGCCTTGAAAGCACCCAGCACGTCAGCCAATCAGTTGGATCCTCGGCAGCCGTTTCTTTCAACGGTAGCATTACATTTCCTCTTGATGAATGAATCTAATTATTCCTGCCCAGGCACTGGAATATCGCTCTTCGGAACCCCAGGCCAGAAAGATTTCAGCGCATCCATCGTCGTCGACGAATCCCAGCCCGTCATATCCCAATCGCTAACCGGCCTCGGCGGGAACTCACTATTCAACGCGAGCGGTTTATCATCCGGGATCCACACCATAAATGTCACCGTTCTGGAAGGCAATCTAGGCATCGATTATTTTTCCGTCACCGACGCGGGCAGTGCTGCTCCCGCCACACCACAATCCGTCACAGCACAATCCGCCTCCGCTCCCACCGGAAGTGCGCAATCTGCATCCTCGAAAACATCACTTCCCATCGCCGCCATAGTCGGAGGTACTGTCGGGGCACTCGCTCTTTTGCTCCTGATACTTGTCGCGGTGCTGATGATGCGGAGACGCAAGGCGGCGCGTGTTGAACAATCAGGTGCGTACCCCCGTTATCGCATTATTCACTAGTCCCTTACTCGAGGCGCCAGTCTTCGAATACCCATACCCAATGAGGACTGCGCCGCCGGATCCCTGGGCAGGGAAACGCATCAGTGTAACTAGCATGACAACCCTGACCGACGATATGGACCGACCGAAGAACTTCGATAAGGGGCGCCCTGCATCGCGGTATATTTACTACAATGAACGGTGACATGGCACCATTGGACGGTTGTGGGACTAGCTGATATTGGGTTTCTGTGGTAGCGCAGATGTGGACTGTCTGCTTGTACATTCATTCATTTTGTATCACTTGACCTTTCGGTCTTTGTCAAAGAGTCATTTCAAAGTTCAGACAAGACATTTTTAAACTTTCATCATAGACTCCGAGACGTTCACACGCTGAGACGGGATGGCAGCTGCGAATTTTCGTTGTTGGACTGTTCGCCGTTAGACTGTTGTCGGTGTTCTCGGCTGGAGAATTTTGAATGCTACCTTTGAACGCAGTGGGAGCTCTCGTTGCCACTGACAGTTACTTTCCGGGTTCGATATCAGAGAACTGCTACCGGCAAGGCTGCAGTTACCTCCAGGCATGATTCAGTCGCGGTTCCTTTGGACGGAGAAACAGTCCTCCTCTCAACAGAGGCCGATCGAGAGCGAAGCTGATCCTCCATTTATTTAAGGTATTCGATCGGAACGATTATTGTTCGTAGTGATACATTTATGGATGTGTCAATGCGTGAAAGAGAAATATTGGATGCTGAATTCCAGTCAGAATCACGGTTCATCCATCCCCACGAAACTTCCCATCCCACTGGCGATGCCATCAACGACGCCACCACCTCCTTCCGCTTCCTGCTCCGCCTTCCTCTGCTCATCAGACTTCTCCGCGCCCTTCAACATGGCTTCTACAGCTTCTCCAGTCTGATGCGCCGCGACCGATGACAAACTTGCAGGCGGAACATATTGCTTCACGGCGCCTGCAATGGCGGACGCCAAATCCCGAGACGGCATCCCGAGCGCGTCCGCGAGGGCGTTGATTCGATCTTCCACCGTTTCCTCTGCGGCCTTCTTCCCTCTTTTCCTGGCTTTCGACGGCTCGCCATCATCGAATTTTAGTTGCGGGGGCCGTTTCCCGAGTGCGAGATTCCACCTGATGAACGGGGTCGATACTTGGCCACGAAAGTTGTAGATGCAACTGCTTACCATCCGCCAACGTCCGTCTTCCACTGCACAATCCTGTACCCGTAGTACGCCGAGAGCAGAGTCGACAGCAATAACAAGAGGTATATGAGCCTGTTAAGGCGGGTCGAAGCGAGGGGTTTGGAGACTGAAGCTAGCGGCGGGGCCTGGCGTTTGGGAGGTAGATCTGAGTTTTCGTGGTCGGCATTGGACATAGTGCGAGACATTGTGGACGAGGATGGTGTTGTGTTCGACGCGCGCCAGCTGGGAGCTTATAAAGGCAGGAGCGCGCTACGTCATGATGGACGTCAGAGCGTCAGAGCGAGTTGTTAAGATGACACAGGAGCAAACAACTGCGGATCACGGGTCATGCCGATCGGCTAGTTTAACAAAGAAAACCAGTTTCGTGTTCGTATTGTGTGCGGGCGGGCTAGAAAATCAGCGAAAGAAACTGGGTCTGACGTAGATCGGAATTCGGCTGCCAGTTATTTAAGCATACAGAAAAATAGGCCATGGTCCATTCAGTCAGTTTTTTAAACTGACATCCGTCGCGGAAAACATGAGGGAATGCCTCCCAATCGCAGCTCGCTAAATCACCGCACTATTGCTTGATTTGGAAGGTCGCGCTCGACTTGGATCATCAGGCTCGAATACCAATCGAGTGTTGGATCGGTAAGCTGCGCGCTCCCCACCAGTTTCTTGTGGATACCGATTGGCTTGAATCTGTTCCATCCCAATTAGAACAGGACAAAGAAAATGAACCTTGCACGAACCGAATTTCCGTCTGAAGGCCGCCAGGCAGCGCATTATCTCCAGTGTTCGTCGCCACCACAATCACCGTGGCGTAATCTTCCATTCCCTTGGTCTTCGCCTTCAGCTCGTCGCGGTGCTGCTTATGGAGCCTCATGAGATTGATACCGTGCTCAAGTCCCTGTGATTGCGACCCGAGAAGCAAGACGAATTTCGTCATCACCTCTTCCATGGGCGTCACGACCGCCGAGATCAGCTTGAAGCGCGAGCCGGCTTCCTTGTGGGGACGCGGGTGAAGCGTTACGACCAGCCCGAAGTTGTCAATGTTGTCAGGATGTCTGTGGAGGTCCAAAGCAACAATCGTGGCGCAGACGAGGGAACCGTTGAAGCGGGAGGTCCACAGACGAAGATGACGCTGAAGCGGCGGCTCGCCTCCAGTTTGCGGGTCTTTTTCAGGCGGGAAGTCTTTGACCATCTTGCAATACGCTTTATGATGCGGCCAATCCGCTTCTGATGGGCAGCGGCAAATCAAATCAGCAAACTAAGGAGACGTCGAAAAGGACTATAGTCCTCGTACTTTGGCATTCCTTGCTCTTCGTGGGCAATCGGTAGATCAGCGAACTGCACCTCCACTTGGTCGAGTCGGAAACCTACACAATACCTCGCGGTCCTGAAAGAAAGTAAATACAGATCTCCGGAGAGATTTCAGCGCGCGGAAGCATACTCACTTGCATCGATTGCATGTGCTGAGGTTCTTGTAGTTTTTGCAGTCCGGTAAATCGCAGACGCGAGTTGTCCATGCGTTTGGAACGACGTCCGCCGAGTCGCCTTCGGCAGCGATGACTGGGAACGGCTACGATAAGTATCCAACCCGGTCGAAAAATATTCGTGTAAGGACGAACCTCCGTATTTGAAAGTGGGCTGCATGGTGGTGAAAGGCAGAAAGAAACAAAGGCGTCAAAATTGATGGCCGACCTGCCCCTTTAGTCCTAATTCACCGCAGAGCGGCAATACCCGAAATTCAACCAGCAGCCCTAGATGTACGAAACGAACCTGGGAATCTGCATGTCAATTACTCAGTGTAATTTTCGAAAATTTATTCGCACAGTGGGTATGCCCCCAAGTTGAACAGGATCCCGGCGTATCATCCAATGTAAAGATTATTGAACCATTCCTCAAGAGCTTTGTTTCAACGTCACACTTCTCTCGTGGACAGACTACACACAATTCCAGGGAGGTACGAGTCTGTTTTCAGTTCCTTTCATGTACGAAGGAGGCGGCGGACACAATGGGAACTTATAATTATTCATGCCTTACGGCTGGCTTTCTGACCCTTGGGGCCACTGGATTCTCAAAGACTTTTCAGTATGATATTTGCGTTCGACGTGGAGTACAGGGATTCAGAAGGTCTCGCGCTTGATTCATCGCAACGTTGAGGCAAGGAAACCGTCGCCTCTTTTTTCCAACTACTTTCATTGGGGTGTCAAAATTGCACTTCATCTTTTCCCCCGTCATGTCGAGGACATTGGTTGAAATATTGATGAAGCCCATTCATGTTTCAATCGTCCGGACGGCGGAGGTTACTTTTGCCGTAATTCAGACGAATGGGCCGATGATCGTCTGCACGTGGCACCGCCACTGATTTACATCTTTCACGTCGACCGCATCCTGTGTTGGACGCAGAAACTAAAAACCGTACGAGCAGCGCCACGTCAGTTTCGCTGAGATTTTTCAGGAAAATACCGAATCGCCTACCAGTCACCGTGGTCTTTCGGAGACTGCCGACGTGGCCAACGTTGAAGAGATTGGCGTAGACACATTGGTCTCTGCGACACGACGCCTTCTACTTACTCCCATTCCGGCACTCCCGGTGCACCACCACCTTTCCACCTCATCCTACGTTTCACGGACGACTTCAATCTGACCCTCGCCTTGTCGCCGTTGTTCGTTGATATATCGATGCCTGCACTCCTCGCGCCGCGGGAGTGAAAGTCCGGGGCCACCGTACCCTCCTTGAGGGAGCTCATCGCGCGATCGCATTTCAGTCTGCAAGAACTCCGTGTTGAGGAATCTTCAGTGCCCGAAAGCATCTAATCCGAAGCATTTTCATGCCTGAAGACTAACACGTAGCGAAGCAGCTTCCTTGCCCCCTGCGCCATGAAGTCCTGGTACGCGATCTTCCTCGCATTAGATTGACCGCTCAATCATTCCTCCTGCAGCTCCCGGTCAATTAGTAAACTATCCAAAGTATCTGTATTCATTCCAAGCCCACATCGTCGCCCCTGACCTCGAATCTATAGACTTTTCATCCTTACTTCCAGGAAATCCACCGACTGTGTACGATGATTGCTGAAATAACATTCTTACACAAGGATATGTGCTATGGAAAAAAACGAACCGCAGGCTCGGCTCATCTGATTTTACAAATTGTCCGAGACCTTATGGTAAGAAACATCTGATCGCCATCCATGTTGGGTTGGGCATGTCGGAGAGTGGTGAGGTGCACTCGGTGTTCATTGAATCATTCGACCTTTCGAACAGAAATAGACTCCCGTACACCCTATTACGACCTCGACTGCGACAACTACGCTGCACCGCCGTCTGCGAGCTGCGGCAACGTGGCAAAGCTTTCGCGGCCTTTCGGTCTGCGCAAATGGACCACCTATTGATTGAGGCTAATGATTGGCTGTTTTTCCATCTCAATTCTGGTTCTTCAGTTATCCCGGAAAAGATCTGGAGTGGATGCGAGAAAATTCAACCATAGTTGCATCATCAAAATGATGTCATCATCAATCCTACTGCGGTTTCAATTCTGAAGACTCTTGTCGACAAGACGGGGATGACACGGCTGGGCAGTGAGTAGGATGGAAATCATTCTTTGATTTCCGTTCTTCCTTCCTTCCTTCGCAGTGGTATCCAGTGGATAGCAGATAATTTTCGCCCAACATACAAGCAACGCAGTAGCACGAAACCCCTCAACCAAGATTGGTTGGGTATATAACTATCGCAGTGGGTCTCTCAATGACATCCTCACCAAATTGCAATGCAAACAACCACAATCCAGAAATCCACTCATCTCTCCCGCGGCCAAGCATGCGCCAGCTGCAGGCGAAGAAAAATGGTCCGTTTTCATACTCTAGATCTGTTGGGTTCGGCGACTAATTCATGACTAGAAATGTGACGGGGTTAATTCAATTCCACTGCTTCTCTTTGGTCTTCTGATGTCCCTCGTCTACAGCTCCATCCTGTTTGTGGTCAGTGCAAACGCGGAAGAAGGGAAGAAGATTGCGAATATATACATGGACAAAAGCGTGCCAAGGTCGAAATTTTATTAGAAGACATCAACCAAGTCCAAACCCGGATCTATGAACTTGAAAACCCTCATTATCATCAAACGAGCATCGCCCTTCAACTGCCCCACCATCAGGGTACGCATGCTGCTGGTCCTTCACCTCAAGGAGGTACTGGTATGTCTACTCGTCTCCCAACCGCCATATGACAGAAAGCGTATACTTAGATTCTGGGCCATGGGCAGCTGCAGACAATCCTCCTTATCACATGGTTGAACAACTGTAAAGAGTTTCTCGCTTGCATTTTTCCAGTGAACTGACATCCGCAAAGGGTTGATTCATTTTTGACGTATGGCTCGGAGCTTGGGTTCTTTCTCAACACCCCCCGATTTCGACAGTCAGCATTACTTCGCCAACCTTTGGGGCACCCGGCGCGGCCCTCACCGGCCCTCTTGTGGGTCGTCTATCTTTGCGGTTTGCGTCTCTCGAAACAGGCCCAATTAATTGCACAAGAACCAATGTTCTTGGCCCGTGCTTTGAATCTTACGGCCAACGGGCTTTCGGGGAGTCATCCTCAGAAGGTTATGCACAACCTTCAGGCTGAAATTCTCCTTGCCTACTACCTTTTCGCTTCTGGTCGGTTTTTGGAAGGCAAATACGTACGTTTTCAAAATCAGCGCATCCTACTACGGGTATTGATCTCGAATAGCATGCCGCTTCTGCGGTCTCGCTCGGACTCAGCTGCAGCCTGAACACGATCCGTTCTGCAAATTCGCCATCATCCACTCTTCCCCCGGCTCAAGACGCAATTGAGGAGGGAGAGCGTATCCACGCTTGCTGGACTGTGATGGTGCTCGACAAAGCGTGGGCGGTGGTCCTGGGGGATGACCCTCACTTGGACCATCAACAGCAGAACTTGGTTGTAGACACGCCTTGGCCACTCGAAATGGATGACTACGGACAGGTATACCCTTGTTTGAGATGCGGTCGATTTTTTTCAATACTGCGATCAGGGACGGCTTAGTCGCACAGCGGTATACAGCAACACTTTGCGAAAATTTATTAACGGACTCCCGACGTCTGATACCGGCATGTCTACAATCGCCATGCTTTCCAAAGCATCGATACTTTGGCAACAAGCAGACAACCTCGCACGCCAGTGGAAGCCAGGTCAGTCATGGAGCGTTGAAAATATACTATGGAATTCATATTCCAAAAGACAGCCCCACCAGCGATTCGAGGGCCTTCCAAGACTCCTTCACCACTCTCGATCACTTGATTGCTAACTTTCGCGCCACTCTTGTCCCGCCCAACCACATTCCACGTCCCACACCCATCATGACGCGCGCTTTGGTTGTGGCGCATAGCATTGCGCACACAGCTACGATCACCCTCCAGAGTATTGCACCACTGCAAGCAGATGCCGCAGCCCGACAGAAGCGTCTTGTCGCTGCCACCACTGTGCTGAACATCATTGTTTCTGTCCCTCTGCAGCACTTGACGTTCATCAACGCAATCATGGGCGTGCGTTGACACGTTTTGACGTTCATTCTTGTTCCTCAATTCAAGCCTATTTAGACGGTATGGATGGCTTCATGCCAGGTGCTCTTGGATGAGATCTACGCACTCCAAGCACATCAAACTATGCACGGAGAGAGGAATTCACTCGTCACTCTTTTAAACCGCACAATCGACGTTCTTTCCTTATTCGCAGGGACTTGGCCGATACTCAGTGCGTTGTTTGTTCTACAGTTTCTCGATTCTAAGCGCCGGTGCACATAGATTATCAAATTTCTCGAATTTCCGAGGCCTGCAATGGGATACAGCGAAGTGATTCTTGAAGTTCAACCATATCATACCAGAGCATTAGGCTTCTCACCACGGACTTTCATAGAAAATCATCGCGCGGCTTGTCACTTTGGTTCATTCCATTGCGAGGACCTGGATCGCATCCTTCATAATATCATATCTTTCAATTATGTACCTGACTTCGACAATTACTTCTTGCCGCATTGCAAAATGAACAAAACGGCATTCCAGCTAAGTGAGAAATGATGGACACCCTGTCGTTTTCACAAAAAAGTTCGGCGAAGTTCGCGTGATCTGTGGCACAAATGAGGCGTTGCTCGATGAGGGCGAACAGGAAACCAAGGAAATGAATGATGCCATTGCTCGTGAAGCTCCACAGCGACCAGATCCAGAGCGCGGCCGAGCCTAGCTGAGCTTTTTGTGAAAATGTGAGGGTGTCTATCGTTTCTCACTTGTCAATGGCTGTCAAATTCGACTTGAACTTCGAACAAACTTCCCAATCGGGATATTCTGATTGGATCATTTTTCACTTGCCGCCCAAAGTTGCCTAGACAACGGTGGGCATGAACAACCTGCTTGCGGCGACCTGGGACATCCCAGTCAAATATATGACTGGACCAGGGTATTCTTCTCCGTCGCTTCAATTTAACCCGAAACTCGAGCCTTCAACGGCCAGCACAAGGGCAAGCTGGCAGAAGCATGCTGATGGATTCTACTCGCCATGTAAGTACCCTAATGAACATGGAAAGTCATCTTATGAATAATCCAGCTCGGATCCTAGTGTGATCCAACACCGCTTTATGTGAAGAACAGACAGAAAGTCACAGCCCAACGGCCTGGCCCAGTGAGCTGCGGCACATCTTGAAAACAAAAACTGGCATTGCTGCGGACGCACAGAGCGACCAGACGTGGAGCGGCCAATGCATGCACCCCTTCTTTCCTTGGTCGCGTTGTTCCTTCCAGCAACCACATATAATACTTCTGGCCCTAGGGACACGGTCAACTGAAATAACATTGCCGCTCTTGAAACATAATGATGACAGCTCGGGAAGATCCGTCGGTTTCGTTATGGGCGTGTAAGTGTTCCTTCATATTCTTTCGACCATCTATAACGTTTCTTACAGGTAATATTATGGGTCCCCCCCTCTCTCCGCTTCCGTCAGACTTCCGCTCGACATTTTTCAGGCTGCATCCCGGAAGAAATGCTTCCGGAAGATATCCAACAAGGCTTTAGAACACCGTCGTGTGAGGCAGGGCTTCTCCGAAATCGATATTATCATTGCTCTCAGCTGTCAAATTTTCTACCCGATGACCGCGACACACCGTCGGGTTGGCAGTGCTAGTGCTGTCAAAATTAAACATTCGACGATTACGCCGGACGACCTAATTGATACAACGGCTGATCTTTGGCAACACCGACTAGGGGACACATACCCAACAACTTGAACAATTCAAGTCACAAACTAGTAAGCACCTATGTGCAATCAACTATGCAATCAACTATGTATCGGGCTTTATTCGGCGTTTGAGATCTTCCGATGGTTGATCGGTTGAGACCATTCGTTGCCCGTTCCTCTCACCAGACCTCCGCGACCTGACGGTCCATACTGTCCGGACACCTTTCCCCGCTTGAAGCCGTTGGGCGATCTTCTATATGCGTGTCTACGGTAATGCCGTGGTACCGTTACTCGGTGTCAAGGCCTACGGGTCAGGGTAGGGGAGTATAAAACTCAAGAGCTCAATGCTCTCGACGGCATCCTCCAAAGTACAATGGAAAATCCTGTTGACCAGAAATCCAGCCATCTGTCCCGCGGCCGGGCATGCTTCAGCTGCAGGCGTAGAAAAATGGTACTTTCCATATCGTTGATCTGTTGCGTTCAGAGACTAACTCATGACCAGAGATGTGACGGGGTTCATCTTTTCATTGTTCCTCACATTTCATTGTTTGACTGTCCTGCAGGTCCATCCTGTTTGCGGCCAATGCAAACGGGCGAGACGGGACGAAGATTGCGAATATGTACATGGGCAGAAGCGCGCCAAAGTCGAAATTTTACTAGAAAACATCAGTCAAGTCGAAAGCCGCATCTATGAACTTGAAAACCCTCATCTGAATCATCAACCCGGCGTCCCGCTTCAGCGACCTTATCAGCAGGGTGGGGCAGGGCCTTTGCCGCCGTCAGGTACTCCCGTTCCCATCGTATTGGCGCTTACGGTAATATGATGACCTATAGACTCAGTCGCAAACGAGCCTCCCGATGATATTGTCCGCAAACTGTATGGATTTTCTCACTTGGACATTTCGGGTTGGATAAACATTTTCAAAGGGTTGATTTATTCCTGGCATACTCTTCGGAATTCGGTTTCTTTCTCAATGCCCCTCGTTTTCGACAGTCAGCATTACTTCGCCAACCTTTGGGCCACCCGGCGCGGCCCTCACCGGCCCTCTTGTGGGCCGTCTATCTTTGCGGTTTGCGTCTCTCCAAGCAGACCCAATTAATTGCTCAAGAACCAATGTTCTTGGCCCGTGCTTTGGATCTGGCGGCCAAGGGACTTTCAGGAAACCACCCTCAGAGGGTTATGCACAACCTTCAGGCTGAGATCCTCCTCGCTTATTATCTTTTTGCTTCCGGCCGGTTTTTGGAAGGAAAATATGTATGTCGTTTAACAGAACCGCATATCTGAGGAACTAACTTGATTCCAAACAGCATGCCGCTTCTGCGGTCTCGCTCGGACTCAGCAGTAGCCTGCACACCATCCGATCCGCAAATTCCCCGTCATCCTTCCTTCCCCCGGCGCAGGACGCTATAGAAGAGGGAGAACGTATTCATGCTTGCTGGGCCGTGATGGTGCTCGACAAAGCCTGGGCGGTGGTTCTGGGAGAAAATCCTCACTTGAACCATCAACAACAGAACTTGGTTGTAGATACGCCTTGGCCTCTCGAAATGGATGACTACGGAAAGGTGTGCAATTGTTTGAGACGCGGATGATCATTCTGAAGGCTGTTCATTTGCAGGGACGGCTTGGTCGCACGGCGGTATACAGCAACACCTTGCACAAATTCATCAACGGACTTCCAACATCCGACACGGGGATGTCGACAGTCGCCATGCTTTCCAAAGCGTCGATACTTTGGCAACATGCAGACAGCTTCATACGCGACCTGAAGCCAGGTATTCACTCATCGTTCATCATATACCGGCGCTCAATGGCCTACAGACATGCCGCGCAGTGAATTGCGTGCCTTTCAGGAATCATTTGCAACCCTCGACGGCCTTGTGGATAAGTTCTGCTTCGGTCTTGTTCCGCCGAACTGCATTCCACATCCTACACCCGCTATGACGCGCGCTTTGGTTGTAGCTCATAGTATTGCGCACACAGTCACAATCAAGCTTCAGAGCATTCCGCCCCTGCGGCCAGACCCCCGGGCCCGGCAGAAGCGCCTCATTGCGGCCACTAATGTGCTCAATATCATTGTTTCTGTTCCGTTACAATATTTTGCTTTCGTCAATCCGGTCATGGGTGTGCGTTGACCTGGTTTACCGTTCATTCTCGTTTTTTTTTCAATTCATACATCTTCAGACGGTATGGATGGCTTCATGCCAAGTCCTAATGGACGAAATCTCCACGCTCCGAACCCAACGCACCACTCCGCAGGGAGAGGAGAGCTCACTTGTCAACCTTTTGACCCGCACAATCGGAGTTCTTTCCTCCTTTTCCGGGACATGCCCTCTACTCAGTTTGTCATTCTGAATGCGCTCTTTCCTCACAACTCTGACGTTCATCCAAGATTATCAAATTTCTCGAATTCAAGAGGCCTGCGCTGGGATGCAGTAAAGTCCCTCGCAAATCTTTGAACATTTGTGGACATTCAATATCATCCTCCGCATTCATTCAACCATAGAATTTTCATTACATTATTAGTATTATAAAGGACAGTGTTTGTTACTATTCCTTACTATCCTCCCCTCTTTTGCACTTCAATCGAGTTCACTCGATATTATAGCTATTCCTTCGAAGCTTAGTCAACTCCGGACTCGCTGAAACATACATAGATAGACATATCGTATCTCTTTGCCCCAACCAAGAGCTACTCCCGGAATACCACAAAAAATATCGAATGACGATAACATCCATAACACAACATGCGTGTTTCTTTTGGCTACCCACTAACAGCACCCGCAAACTCAGTTCGATGAGACGCCGAACCTTCCTCTGAGCTCTTCCCATCCTGGATTATCGGTGCTGACGCCTTTCACCCCCCCAGCGTAAGTCCCATTTGCAACCAGGGTGAAGCTCGAGATTCTGGTATCCTCTGTCCCGTTTCCAAGCGCCCATAGGCTCAATACGACAGTATTTTCGCCCCGGTAGTTCAGTATCCCCTCATGAACTGGGAATGCAGTCTGCGGTCCGATGTTGGCGACACGCTTGCCCATCTGCCAACCATTCACGTAAAGTTGGGCTGCGCGACAATCAAGAGGAGGAACGGAGCATTAATCCTGAACGAGGCGTACCGCGATAGTGACCATTTGTAGGCGAGAAAACGAATGAGAGCGGAATGTCATAGCCCTCTGGGAGGTTCAAGTCAAACGTAGTCCGGAAAAAGCCAACCTAAATAGTATGTTCTGAAACGAATGACCAAGGGACAGGATCCGGAAACCTACCCCTGGTTGGCCAATTCCTTCGAAAGGCGTCCTTTCCTCCCAATGGGAGTCATCGTATCCCGGCAAATGCCATCCTTTGCGCTGCTCGACTTGATCAATTCATGACGAATGAGAGATGAGACGGAGACTTACTTCACCGTACAGTCCACCCTCGTTATATATCTTCCTCACGGTGTCAGGGTGGTCCTCACCCATAAAATTCCCTGCCACCGTCCAACCTGTGAATTGCACCCCAGCGTCGCGACCAACCAAATAATAACCCTGCGGCATTCCTCATTTTTCAACTCAACATCTGGAGAGCGAATCTCACCTGTAACCCTCGTGGCTGCTGAAGGTCTCTCGCGCGTCCACCAGGTGTACAACAAACATCTTGGCCGGAAAGATCTCCACCCATATGGCTGAAGTGGTGTTTCTATGAGCGAGCGCAGTAGGTGCAAGCAATCCTCTCACTCTTGAAGTACAACCACATAGTTTTCACCTGTCTGTAACAGATCCTCAGAGACAGGAAAAGTGTCATTGTTCGTCCGATTCCGGGTATCTGATGCGCCGAGGTAATGTGTATTTAGCCATACGGATGCAGCGAAGTTGAGCTGAAAAAACAATTAGTGAACAGACCAGGGAGAGACTTCTGAAAATCTTACCGCTCCCGAGGACGAAATATTGACTGCAGTCGGCACGGATGTATTTTCGTCGTGAATGAACGTTCCACGCCATACCAAATTTCCTGCCTGTGCAGTCCAGCTCAGTCGTGAAACCGCGGAAGCAAAATGATACTACATGGAAGCCGTACTGGTCGGCGTAAAGGATCCATGGCTCGCCATAGTACGGTGGAAAAACACTCGTGGTTGTCGTTTGGTTTGCCGGGATCATTCCGAACCCGTCAAATTCGGGTTGGATTTCAGGAAGAGAATCGCGGAATCGCCACGTCGAGCTTCTCAGATCAGGCAAGTGTACTTCTGGCGCCGTAAAGGGAATCGTCGCCTGCCATGAACCTTGTCCAGTTTGTTCCAGGCTCTGAATCAACATCCCGTTCCACTCAAGTGAGGACAGTGCCGATGGACCGAATATGCTGATAGATGTAGCTTCGTCGACATCTCCCCAGAGGGATAGACGCTGCTGCGAATTGAGACTTGCATTGCGAACCAGATATGGACCACTGATGAGGAGCGGAGTTGATGCGCTCAGGCCGACATAGTTGGCATAATTCCCCCCGCCCGCGATGGTTGGCTGCCAGAGACGCGTGGCTGCGTCGTAGTCAGCGATGAGAACAGAGACATCCTGGCCGTTCGCTGGGGTAATACGGACAAGAGTTACACCTGGTGATGGCACGAAATTGAGCGTGTAGGTTCCATCCTGATGACAATTAAACTCAATCAATTGGAAGCTGTGTGGCGAAAAATTTACCTTCAGCGCTTGGCCGTGAACTTCCGTAGGACCCACCACATTGAGCTCCGCGACCGCACTCAAATTCAGTGATATTTCATAAGACAGCCCTTCGAAACCATATACCGCGAGGGCGTCTGAGCCACCCAAGTTGAGCGAAGTTAACAAACTCGCAGTTGAATAGACTAGCGTGGTAGATCCAAAAACGAGGTCCGTTCTGAATGATTGTGATAAGCGTGTTTGTGTATAGAAAGTGAGATCTTACGTGAGGACGAAAGAATCGCGACCGAGAATAGTAAGATTCCCGCCATTCTGCGGGACCGTGGTGTTAGCTTCTCCTACAGCGTATTGGAAAGCGAGCGTGGTACTTTCGAGCCACGTTAGCAAGACCTACATTGCAGATGGTGAACTCACTTGAGTGTAGCATCGTTATGTCTGAAAATATAGAAAGACGAGCCTGCCACTGGATTCCTGAGGTGAGTTATGTAGGTGCCGGGTACGGTCGTGTTGTCGACCACTGCGCAGGAGAAAATTAATTAGTCTGCATAAATGCCCCCACGCGGGTTCGCACCGACGAGGTCTGTCATGTAAAAGTCCTTGAACGAGCGGAGAAACAGCGACTGCAGCTTCAGCTCGCCGTGCTTGGCCGTAATTTGCCGTTGCTCGTCGACCGGAGCACCATAGTCATAAGACGTGTACCCTTGAGAATAGGGTAGCTGCGCCCATGTTGTTCCGCCGTAAAACATATAAAAGTTCTCTGCAGTTACGCCACTCGCCCACAACTGGTGGAAAAACACCCGCTGAAAGTTGGTGTTGACAAGTTCACGGCAGGTCGCGTACCCGCCTGAGCTTCCCCAGTTGTCCGCCGAGCCGCCTTGGAACTCGGGGAAGAAGTGCGGTTTTCCGGGAACAGTCGCGTCAAGATACTCGCGCCAAGTTGTCACGACATCACGCCATACAGCGGGATTGGCGTTTCCACAGTTTGAAGCGCTGAATGGGTATGCGTCGATCCCATACAGATCTGTGTCGTTGACCAAGTTGTTGAACTCGCCGGGGTCGTTGACGAAGGTAGGGATGACAACACCAAGCTCGACTGCTCGAGCTCGCAGCTGATCGACGTACTCGTTCTGGCCTGGTCCATTGTAATACTCGTTCTCGATCTGCAGAAGAATTATGGGACCACCGTTCGTGATTTGGTTCCTCTCAATGAGACTGATCACGCCTGTCCACTGTCGACGTAATCAGATTCAAGGTTCCAAAGAGTAAGTGAAATATCTACATAATCCTGCCACGCATTGTGAAAAATCGTGTCGTTACTCCGCAATTCGCCATTGTAGGGATTCCAAGGAGGGTTGCCTGGAAGCCAGGCGACATGTCCCGGTATTCCTCCTGTGGAAGTCTCGGAGCTAGAAAGCAGCGACGGTGAGCTTTGTGGCCGCTGATGAATAAAAAACGAACTTGATGTACGGCCCAGGCCGCGCAATGACCCAGATGCCTTCCTCTTTTGCAGCATCGAAGAAAGGTTGAAAGTCGTTGATGCCCGTCAAATCGACTTCTCCAGGTCGTGGGTTCGTCAATCCCCAATGGAAGTAGATGGAAATGGCATTGAGGCCAGCGGCTTTTGCTTTCTGGACGATGTCTCTCCACAGCGAAGGGACAGGGAGCCGCCACATGTGGAACTCTCCAGACTGGATGAAACTACGATTCCCCAAGATGAAGAAGCTGTAGTCGTCCCATTCCACGGCGTCCGTCAGCCCATTGTTAGACCGTACAGAAACTCCAGACGCGCGGTGATCGAAAGGCTGGTCCACATTCACAAACTGTCCCACCACAAAGAGAGCGAGTGACGAGAGGACAAACGATACAACGGACAGGGGAGTTAGCTGCATCAAGTACCGCTTGCAGAGTCAAAAAAGTGAGTGTTATTCACCCTCGCTCTGGTGGAGCAGTTAAGTACGTGCCACCAAAGCAACGGTTGGAATAGGACAAGACAACACCTGACCGCAAAGAAGCAGAACCACCTTACCATTCCCCCGAAGTATGTCCGCTTTACTTGACGGCAAAGCGTGAGCAAACTGGTTGAGGAATCCAGAGACGACCATTGTGAAGGACCAACGCTTCGGAGACAGCTGAGGGATGACGGAAGAGAAGCAAGAGACTGTTCTGTTTATTTGGCACCACTACGCTTGCACGTGAATATCTATCCCAATCGGGGAGGCGAGTACGTAAAAAAATAGAACCAGTTGGCGCTTGGCAGAGTCGGTGATGTATGCCTATTCTGACATCTGGGGGAAGACAAGGTTCCATTTGACAACCTTCATTCGTACTTTTTTCGGTGATTAGCATATGAAACGACAACTAGCGCACTATTTAAGCAAGTTTGAGAAAAACGGAGAAGGACAGGGTAGGTCAAGTGTAGGTGTGTGTTCGGGACGACGCGGAGAGAGAGAGGGAGGGAGAGAGGTGTGCGGGTGCTACGCACCCGCTAGAGAGCTAGAGTAGGAGGAGGCGTGTGTGTGTGCGCGAGGGAACGGCGACTGGCTCTCCAGCGGGAGTACGCGGGAGAGGGGAAGTCGGATCGGGAGGAGACGGATCGCGGAACAGCCGGTCTTTTACGCTGAGATGAGAACCCAATGGTGAGCAAGAAAAGAGAACAGGGAATGGACGTGGCGCTGAAAGAGCTGAGAGTGTCGAGCTGGGACGTCGATGACGTCGGTGCAGAGCAGAACAAGTGGCTGTGTAGATCAGATCCTACGTATCTAATCTACACAGCACGAGGACGTGATCGCGTCTGCCTCACCCACGACTTCCTTGCCTCCCACTCAGCCCTGCTCGCAGGCTCGCCTCGGCTGATCTCACATCATTCTTATGTAAGAAGTTCCAACATCAAACGATGCTGCATTTGTGGAAAAAAGCTATATTTAACGGCGTTGGATGGTCGAACTCTCATTGATACACTCCGTGTCTCACCTCGTTATTCACGGATCGCTGCCAGATATCAAGCTACATCAAGATTTTTCGTTTATCGTACGGAAGAATACAAAATTAATTATGAACACTACAGTTGAATATGTCATATGGAATATCGTCGGGATAGACCTCAAGGCTATTCCATATGGCGAATATTCCATAGGGAATAAATGTATTTTTTTTTTTTTTCATAAAAAAAAATGAATAAAAAAAAATGGCTATGTAAAAAAGGATGTTATATTCATCTGAACCTTCGCATTCTCGACCTCCTGTACCATCTCAGCTCAGCATTTATGCAGGTCAGCACAGATTGCATGAAGGATAATTTGCCACCCTCTGCATCTGGGCAGGTGGCAAAGTATGCACAGACCTCTTTCTGTGAGGCATTGTGCTAATCAAACACCTGGACCCAGCCATGGTGGGTGACATCTTGACAACAGTCGTCCTTCTTGAAACGCACACCTGTCCCGGGTCTTTTGGGTTTAGGCTCCGGTTTAGCACCTGGCTTGTTCAGTTTGACTCAGGCCTTGTCACATGCACGAACAGTACGGGATTTTTGTGGTGCAGTATTTGGCATGGTAGGCGGAAAGAAGGTGGAATTGGTTATTCTAGGACAATGTAATATTAAACTGTCAAAGCACAATGCCACCCCCACTACAACTTGCTAAAAATGGCGTGAAATAGCTTTCTGATCCCAAAACTTTCCATTTTGGGCCACCTGCACAATGGAATAATGGTTCCATAAGGCTATTCCATATTCCAGATGACAATGAATGGAATATCCCCTTATCCCAACCTGGGAAGTGCCTCTAGGTGATTCCATATGGGGGATATTCCAAATGACATTATTCCAGGTGAGAGATTCAACTGTATATGCAACAGACTGCGACAGATCATCAAATACAGTAACGAAGATATTAGAAATATATATGGGCTTCTGCGAAGCATCAAATTTCACAATGGGCAGAAGAGCAGACGGAAGCAGCATCAAGGAATTTGGATGGATGAGCCAAGAAGATTCAGAGCGAGAGCCAGCGCCGGTGGAGCTCGATGGCTAGAGTTCGTGCGCCAGTCGCAGTATAGATCATAGAAAGATTGTATGCAGCCTCGGCCGCACAGCTAGTTGCCTGCGGTTGTGAAAGTGTTAGCCAGCCCGGCGAATGGAATGAGGTGTTTCGGGCCTGGCGTACCTTGGGGTTTTCGGCTGCAGCAGCGAGCGCACATTCATAATGCCGTGCTGCGTGTGAGTATAGAGCTAAATGGCAATCGGTTCGTATAGTCAGGTAACAACAAAACGGCCAATCTTACCGAGCTGGTGGAACGTTCTGCCGATATTGTACTCTATTTCGACAACGTGATTGCCGCTTAGGGCTCTGTACGTCCTGTATCGCGCCAGGAAAGCCATTGCCTATCCAACGATGATGAGCTATTAACGAGGCGGCTGGAGGTCCCCTACCTGTGCTACAAGCTGATGGCGGTTGTCACACTGTCGGTGCGTAGCCCGACCGAGCGAAGCAATGGTAATGCAGAGGGAAATCATCGGATCCTCTTGAGAGAGGTCAAACGCCATGAGCAAATAAACTAGATCGGGTTTAGCAGGTCAGCGACTTGCAAGGTCACAGTACGTACATATGGCGCTCTGGTAGCTCTTCGAGACGAGACACATTTGGCCGTAAAGCGCTAGGACGAAAGGGTTTGGTTTTGTCGCAATATCAGGCAGACGCGGTGCGCGCAACTTCTTTCGCCCAGAAGTGGCTGGCTTTTGGTCTTCCTCTGCAGCTGGCTCGTCTTCGTCGTCCTCGAAGCCATCCGCACCACCCACCGACTTGGTGCTAAAGCGCTTGTTTTGCGGACTCCAAATGAGAGCGTCGGGGTTATTCGCCGCGGTATCAAACATTTTCATCTCGCGGTGGAGGTACTTTTGGAATGTCGACATGTTGAACGCATCCGCGGAGCTGAAGCCGCTGCCAAGTGAGCTCATCATAATCCGCATTGGCTCGTTATGGAATTGGCGCGTCATGGATAGTTTCCTTGATTGTTCGACGACGACGGGAAACCGGCCCGCAGCGGTCGCACACGCTGCCGAGTCGTCAAAGGTGGCAAAAAGAACGGTAAATCTCACTTATGAGTGCAACGCGAATTGCATCCTGCGCGGTTGGCAATTGATACGCGTTCGACAACATCAGATGTCGCAGAACCTCGTCTGCCCGATCGTAGTTCCCGCTTTTGGTCAGAATGAAGGAATACTGGACACCATTGGCATCAGAACTTATTCCCGTAGTGGTTCAAGTAAATCCCAAACCTGAAAGAATAAGCGCAGCCAATCATCAAAGTTAATTCCACGAAAGACGTCGACTCGATTGTATTTGTCGCCGCTTCTGGTCTTGCGCGCGGTAGTATCGTGGGCTGCGGAGGTGGTCATTGACGGAGCATTTCATAATCATAACCTCACCCACCGAGCTCGAGCTGCAGCCGACAAAGAATCTTGTCCTCGTCACTCTTCCCGAGCTTACCAGTTCGCCGACGAGGGAACATGCCTTGATAACTCTGCGCTGACTTTTGAGACAAAATAAACCAAATAAACAAATCTGTCACCCACGCGGGACGTGTTAAAGAGACGTCTTGTCTCGCGGAACGCTTCGGTCAACTTCTCTGCGTCTAGCATCCACTCCCGCAGTGGCTGGACCTCTCCCTCCAGCATACGCGGCCACAGTTGTTTCAACCTCCGGTAGCCCTCCACCGCCTCTTTTTCCTTTTGCGCCTCCATTTCTCGCAGTTCAGTATTCGAAAGCCGGTTTGTAGATTTAGATTTCCTAGCCGGAGCCTTGATGCGGGGCTTGACGTCCTGAATCAACGGCAGAACGCCACCTGCAGCGCGATCTGGGGCGACAGTCGACGAAGAGTCCTCTTTCGGGCGCCGCTTTCGCGAGTCGATGACTGTTTGCGGGAAAAGGAATCGATATCAAAACGTCAAAGGGCCTTATAATCAACACGGACCTTCATAAACCAGGTCCAATGCCTTGCGCGGTTCGTTCAGGATCTCATAAATTTCAGCGAGCTTCATCTTATACTCATTGTCGTTCGGCTCCGCCTTCCGGACTATATACAGTTGACGACTTTACTCGCAGTCCGAAAAGGGAAGTACTCACTCGCTTCGTACACCTGAGCCGCGTCGTGGAGCTCGTTGTTTGCGCGCATGCATTCTGCGGTTTGTTGTAAAATGTAAACGCTACTGGTCTGGACAGCATTCCTTTAGCAAGAGGGCAGAATCAAAGGAATAAATGGACTGTTACCGTTTCGTTGCTTCCTAATACCTCGTATATAGCGAGTGCGTCGGAAAAGAGTTCACGGTCAAAAAACGCATCTGCGATCTCGCAAAAAAGGGGCGCGTAATCTAAAATATCTTGGCCGAGAACGATGGCGGCATGGATCTGCTCGTGGATGTCTCAGCGGCGCATGATGACACGAAAGAAAGCGAAAGCCCAGCCCACCTTCCCCTCCTCGATATCGCCGAGTTTGATTCTTGCAATTGCAAGCCGCTGACGCGCATTAACGTCGAGCTCGTAGCACCCTGCTTCCACAAGCTCATCGTCATAGTCGTCCTCCGCGCTCTCGCGTACAACATCCGCGTTCTCACAATCATACTCCCGATCGTCAGCGCACAAATCCCAGAAGCTCTCCGCTGCGCGACCCTGCAACCACCGCATGCCCTTACGAATGACATCAATTGCGCGCTCGTGCTCGCCGACCGTGTTGTATAGATCAGCAAGCGCGAGGAGCTCGAGCAGGCCGAATCCCGCGCCAGGAACCACCAGCCCGGACGACCGATCCGGACCGCTGCCTGAGGGAAATGTGGTGCGGTAGTGATCAAAGGCAGCTTGAAAGTACGCTGCGGCCGTCGAAAGGTCATGCAACTCAATGAGGACTATGCGCAGCTCTCCGAGGATGCCAATATCGTGCGGGTAGCGCTGGAGGATACCAAGAAAGGCGATGCGGGCCTAGACAAAAATATGAGTGAGGGTGAGTGACTCGGAGGGCAACGAAGGTTGTTGAGAAGTACCGTTCGGAAATCGCCGATTTCTTTTGCAAGCATTGCGCGATCCCAAAGAGCAGGCATATTCGTCGGGTCAATATGATATCCTTTGGCCCAACAATAGAGCGCCTGCTGGGGGTGACCCATCTCCCTGTGACCCAATGATTAAGTATTATCGGTCCTGCGGAAAATGATATAAAGACCTCGATTGACGCGCCAGTCTATCCCACTCTTCCGCATCGTTTTTCAGATGCGCGCCCATAATGCGCAGCTGGAGCGCGCTAGCCAGATCCTTCTGGTCCTCGTAGCATTGCGCGAGGACGGACCACGCCGCCGGCGCGCGCGGCTCGATGCGAATAACTTCCATCATAATTCGAATCGCGCCAGGGAGATCGCCATCGACGTAGGCCTGGTTCCCCTCGCCTATCAGAGCTTTCGTCTGGAATGACAACGGTGGTCCACATTTGGTGGCCTGGAGGAAGGTTAGGCCGTTTTAATGAGGATTATTGAGATAAGGAAAGAGAACGGGAAGGAATTCCGAGCGGAAACGTTCACGTACGGGACGACGGCTTCGTCCATTTATTTCAGACGCCGTGCGCAGGTCACTGTCCGTTTGGTCGTGGATGGTGAAATCCCACTCTTTCGCTAGCGTTCCCGCACTCGAATCTAGCCGGATGTTTTGCACGAGCCGCCTGCCAGTGATGATGGATTGTCAGTCCCACTCGCCATCCTCGGGATAAGAATACGATATCTACGCACTCGAATTCTCCATCCCCATCTCTAATATCGCTTCCGCCCGGCTTGCTAGCAGCCTCCGTCTTGACAATGGGTTTCACGTCCTCCGGTTCTTCGTCTTCATCTGAAATGGAGTCGACCGAGTCCGAATCAGAAAGGTCAGAGGAATCGCCGTCGTCTGCGTGGTATGGTATTGAAGTTGCCTCGGTGAAAGACGATTGTAATGCCAAGGCTTACCAGAGCTAGAGTCTTCATTCGGCCGGGGTATCGCGGCTGCCAAAAGAATTTTGTCATCTTCTATAGCCTCGAGCTTCAGCTTGAGCAAGGACTTCGAATTCATGAGTCCGAATCTACAGCTTGTAGTTAGTTACTCGCGATTCATCTAATGCAGCTCGTCTCAAGGCAAAGGAAGGAAGGCAAGAAAGAAATGGGATAGCGCCGAGCGGCAGGCTCGAGAGATGCTCGTTGGCTCAAGTGAGGATCCAAACAGTAAGAGACGTTGTACCCTCAATTGGTGGAAAGCTTGCAACTAGTATCGAAAACTGCGGAAAAGAAAGAAGTGGGCGCAAAAGTAAAGAAAGAGCGTTTGTTTGTCTGAGGCCCTTCGTTCAAATTTGGGTTGGTTCTACTCGGCTCCGATCAAGCCTCCCACGATTCAACGTCCTTGCGTGGTGCAGAAATGATATACGACAATTATGAAGGACCCGGAAGCATGCAGGACATTCAACCGCAACGAAAACCGCAGCGAAATATTGATATAAGAACACACACTTCTCCGATTCATGGTCTTTTTGTCCTTCCCAGGGCCATCTCACCACGACTGTGGTCTTCAAAATTCGTCTACCAAAACTCTTGGAATGGATGGAAATTTTGCGCGACATTTCTCCCGTGTTGAAGTTCCAAAACGATCCGAACTGCGTTGAGCGATGACGTGCAGTGTTTCGAGGTTGCACCCCCACCGAGAAAAATCGTCATCCAGACGCGATAAATCCGCAACGGCAAAGCATTGTGTGATTTTTAGAGTCCGAAGCGCCGGGAGCGACAGACAGGAAAGGAAAGATAGCGATTGACAGCCAATCTCCAGTGACTGGAGCCGAGTTAAGGGCTCGACCATATCGCTGGGTAAATCGAGCGGAGAGGTGAGTCTCACGCCCAACTGAACTAGATTGGCGGTTTGACGTAGGATCGTGGCGGTGTTCTGCGCGGAAACTCCCTCCAGGATGAGATTCGGGAGTTGGCTCCAGGGTAGTAGGAGCTTGGAAGGCGAGGGCGAGCGTGTGATGTGGACGGAGCGCAAGAGTGGTGCATTGAGGAAATGCGCAACGGGAACGGAACCCTGGGCAGACCAGGACCCGAGTTTCAGGGTGCGAAGTAAGGGCATCGATGATGCGACCGAAAGCGAAGCCAGCTGGCTTAAATCCACTTTGTCGCTGATTGATAATTCCAGGTGTTCGATGTGGTCGAGATGCCGAATGATTATCTCCGCAAATCGATTCAGATCCACTCGTGAAGCCGTCGAGGAGCGGGCATCTTTTAGTTGAATGGCCAGAGGGCAAGATCCGGAACGTGCGACCCAAGTCTCAAATGCTTCGCCCCCTCGCTCGAGAGCCAAACAGAACTGACGCGGAGTCCATATGCTGGAGAGGATGAATGACGGTGCCCGCCACAGCATCGGAGTTGACAACGCGACGTGCCTCCATTGTCGGCATATTTGTCCTAGTGCGTTTGGCGAGGAGGGACCCCATAATGGGGAGCACAGAGGGTAGGGAGGCAGCGTGTGGAGAAAAAACTGGGAAACGATTTCGTTGGGCATAGTGAGTATTGGGTAAACGTATGCGTCGATCTGCGCTTGTACGGATTTCCGTTCATTTTTGAGGGCAACGAGAGAGTTTTCTAGAGCTAAAATCTGGGTATCCAAATCCGCAAGACGAATCGGTCCGACGCAATACTGGACATAAAATCTGTTGGTTTGTATCTATGACGCGGTTCGGGGGGAGGAGGCTACCAAAAAGCCCTGTGAGCGGCCTATACAACGCTGGACAAGTTCATTGCCTACCCTTCAATATCACTGTCAGGCGCCAGCGAACTAGTCAAACTTAAATCAATGGTCTCGAATTTCACGCGATTTCAGAATCCTTACCCTTGAATAAGCTTTTTGCGTTTTGGTGGTCGATACAGAATCCAGAGCCTGTTTGTCAGCATTTGTGCGACCTAGACTCGCCTGGGCCTTCGAATTCATTGACACTGTCTTAACTTGTCACATCATCGGATCGACCTTGGGACGTCACTACGTGAATTCAAGGAATCCAGGGACGAGCTGGTCAACCCCATGGCTTGACTCTAGGCTTGACCCGAATTCGCGCATCTCATTGCATCGTCAGGTCTGGTCGAATTTCGAAAGATTCTTCCAGTCACACCTTTCAGCAATTTAGCTACCAGCAAAAACGGCTCCAGCTTCGACGAAAAATTAGAGACAAGTTCCATAGTGAAATCTCAAGAGTACAGGAGGATGAGGAAGCTCAGAGCGAGCGGCGCTTAGTGTGCTTGGTCCGTGTTTGCCATGGCGCTAAAGTTCCCCCGCTGCTTTTCAAGATGCAGCATTTCACTGTCGGACGGAATCTACAGGCTTGTCTCTGAGCTTTCACTGCCCATGGAATCACGCTCAGTTTAAAAGCACCGAGCACCCTGATTGGCCTGGGTTTTCTTTTTTGCTTTTTTTTTTTTGAATGGTCTTATAGTATCTATCAATCCCGTATTCGGGACCCACAATACCTCCGACACGGCTCGACACGGTGCACGTACGCGTTGAAAGCACGATACAAAGCAATATACAGAGTGCGGTAATTTCTTACACAATAACAAAGAATTAATTATATGCTCATCCCGAATTATACAGTGTTATAATTCCCTGTATGGAGTAAGCGAATGAATCGACGAGCCGAGAGGCGGACGCACATATTCTTGCAAGTTTGTCTCCGCTGCCCGTTGCGAGGAGGTTCCCCACCGGGTGTAGACTCGTCGAGATTACTAGGTGGCAGGTCAGATGAGAATTATCCGACTTTGAAGACCAAGACGCACCGGAGTTTTTATGTCCCTGGAGCATGCACTGCACCACGCCATTCGAGTCCCAGAAGTGCACTCCCCGGTCTTTCGACCCCGAGACGATCCACTGCGCGTCGCGTGAGATGCCCACCGACAGCACGTAGTCCTATATTCCGTCATCATCCTCTGTCAGCGGCTCGACGACAACCTCACGCACCTTATGCCCCGCAAACACCACACACGCCGGCCCCTCCTTCTTCCCCTTCTCCCGTGCGCCCCGCAGGTCCCAGCACCTTATCGTGTTATCCAGTGCCCCACTCACAATTCCGCCCCCATCCTTCGTAAACACCACGCTATGCACGCTATTCTGGTGTCCCCTTAGCACATCCACCAGCGCCATCGTGCTGACGCTCCACACGCGCACGAGCGCGTCCACGCACCCCGCAGCGATGAGGGACCCGTCGGGCGAGATCGCAACGGCCATGACCCCGGCGTCGTCGTTGTCGCCGTCGCTCTCCGGCTGCGCGGTGAGGATTCGCGGGTGCGGTGCGCCATGGTCGTGGTCCATGTCCCAAATCCGCACCGTCGCGTCCCCAGAGCCCGACACGAGCCGACGCCCGTCCTGCGAGAAGTCGAGCGAGTAGATATCCTGGTGGTGCCCCTCAAAGACGATCCGGATCTTCTGCTTGTCGATGTCCCACACCTGTTCGTTCGGCGATAATCAGTCAGGAGAGCGGACACGTAGGAACGGAATGGACGGCGTGTCACCCACCCGGATCCGTTCATCCTCCGCGCCTGTCGCTAAGTACCGTCCGTCCGGGCTGAAACGTACACTTCGAATGTACAGGTCGCCCGTTTTGCTAGACGCATCGTCTGCCAGGACACTGCATCCGGATCAGCCTCGCTTCGGTGAAGAGGACGTGCCACTACGCACCAAAGCTTGCGCCCACTCTGCACATCATATATCTGCGCCGTCCTATTGCACCCCGTCGCGAGGTACTTGCCATCCCCGGAAAACTGGATACAACAGACGACCCTGAAGCCACGTCAGCACCGCTGCTCAAAAATATTCAAGATCGACGGAGACCACGCACGTCTCGTGGATAAATGTATGCAGTAGGCTCACGTCGAGCGTGCGCTTGACCTTCGGGTTGTATATCACAAACCAGTCGCTGCCCTCCTTCTTCCAGTCAGGGTGGATCGTCGCCAAGTCAAGATTATTCAGAAAGTCGTTCATGTAGCTCTGCTGCTGCGTCGGCGGCGGCGGAGGGGGCGCTGCAGCAGGTGTGGGCGCCCGTCGAGAAGACGGGCTGGACCCCGGTCCGATTAATGGAAGCCTATTTGATTCTGGGGCAAGAGGTTAAAACAAATAAGCTCAGAGGTACATGAAATTCGGCGCACCGGGCTGATCCAGCTTGATGCGCTTGTTGTTGCTCCCCTGTTCCAGAAATCGCGCGCGTTGGATGTCTCGTTCCCTTGTCTCCCGTTCGCGCGAGCCCAGATGCGGGTCCAAGACGGGGGAGTGCGCCGCGCCGCCGCCCATGAAGATACTCGGCGAGCTTAGTGTGGCGATTGCGGACGAGGGCCGGGGCTGCCGCGCGGCCTCTGTGCGCAGCGCGCGGAGCTCGTAGTCGTACTGCTGCCGGACCTTGTTATGCTGCGCTTCGAGCTCGTGCAGCGCCTGTCGGATTTTCTCGAGCTCGTCTGCTTGGGCTGCAACTACCAGCCGGGTCATGATTGTCAGGATTGTGTTTTTGAAAAAGGAGCAGGAAATAAATGAAACGCACTGGTGGCCTCGTATCTCTCCCGCTGGTCACGCGATATCGTCAGCTCGCTCGCTAGGACTTCAAACTCTTGCTTGACCCGATCGAGGGTGTCTGAGAGGGCGCGGGCATTGTACACCGCTCCATCTTGCGGCGCAGCCCTATGCTTCTGGGCGAGTGAGTCCCGGGCGCCCTGCATGGGGAGGCTCGATATAAGCGCACCTGGTACATGCTGTTCGAGGCCATATCGCGGTCTTCGCGAGTGTTTTGGATGTGGACAGCGGAGGGGGCGGGTCGTGAGGCGGTCGTCAGAAGGGGGGTCAGTTTTGATGATCTTCATGCCTCCATCGTTTAAGCCAGAAAACCAAGCCGGCGGTAGCCAAAGGGGGTTAGATTTGATCGTGAGAAAGGGGAGGCTCTCCGCTATCAATCCCGCTGCTTCGAAAATGGTGGCGAGCCGCTGTGTCGGGTCAGGCTGTGCACCGACCACGTCTTCTGATGACCCGGTACCTTGGCGACTCACAAACTTGGACCTTGTAATTGCTCCCATGCCCTTCCGCGTTCGACAGCGAATGACCCATGACCTACGAAATAGGTCTAATCGCGGTGCGTCATGAGAAAAGGCTTGCATGTCCCACAAGCACGAGGATTGCATAAATACGATTCGCGGGGGGTGAAATCGCCAGCTTCCTGAAATTCCTTTCCCCTTTCCGATTTTCGCGACCAGCGAAGATCGCACGCTAGAACTTCTCCCGCCTTTGGAAGCCCCATCTACAACCGAGATGTAACTAACTTCAGGGACGCGCGCCGTGAAGCAGCCCTGCAGCCACCATCTCCCATCTACATCGATATCTATCTGCCAACAATCCACCATCCCGGCAACGCAACGCGTGCTCATTCAATCGCTCATTGAATTAACACCTATCTCGCTAACTATCTACGAGTATTTGTCGTCGCTTCTAAACTTTATAAGTTCTTCTCACAGAGTCATATGTTTACAGGCCACCCGCTGATCTCCTCCGCGGAGTCTTCTAAAATATGTCGAGGTTGATCAATCCCACGGTTACTCTGGAAAGCCCGTGGAGGTCACAGGTAGGTAAACCAGTTTCTATTTACGTTCCTTGTAGGCTGTATTCTTGAAATTGCCATCGTGGCCATTCGGCACGCCACGACACGGCCGACGGGTTCAACTGAAGCTGCTCTGTCATCGACCCCATTATCTGTCCAATCGATTTCACATGGATGCACTCTATACTGATTTGGTTGAATTTTGGGTCCGCCGGCCCGGCTGCCGCGGGTGGCTGTTTGAGTATGTAGTTCAGTAACGGAGTGTGTTTGACTGTGGATGCGACAAACGCGGCCGTAGTTCGCGGGTGGATGCGGTGGGGATTAGTGTGTACATATGATAAATCAGGTTGTGCCGCCGTGTTGCATGTGGGTGTAGGCGCTGAACGGCGTATACTGTTTTGTCCCACTCGGATTGATCATCGCATCGGTCCACAGGTAGAAATATGAATCTCGACCTGGGGCCGAGTTCGGAATATATACTTTCACAGAGTCTTGGGCTATAGAGCTGAATTAAACTCTCATTTTTTGCGTTTCCGATAATCCAACATATTTTACTGTTGGTCCCCGTCATGGTATTTCTGAGTCCACGGGTAAGGTCGGCCCAGGGCCGTGTTCGGAATGTCTACGATTTTTGACGGTTGACGTTTCCAATCCAACATGTTTTATCTGGGCGCCGTCATACTTCCCTCATAAGGCTATCTAATCAATTGGTAAGAAATTAATAACGAGGGTCCAAATTATAGGGTCGAGATATTTATGGCTTTGACAGGTCTGTCTGCTCTTTCCCTGCAAGCTGTCTTTTATGCCTTCCAGCTTCTTCGATTTTCCGGTATTCGGGTATTCATTCCAGCGGTTAGCGGGCCGGCGGTTCAACATCTATTCGAGAGCGAAGAACGCCCTCTCCCTGCAGTCCGTCAATCGTAAGCTAAGATACAGGGGAAATTGGAGAAAGAAATCCTCGAATCAGAGTGGATCAATTGTAATGGTCTCTAACCAACGCAACAAAAACATGTTCAACGCCAGCCGACGTGAGTCAAAACCGAACATTACTCGTGGCTTTGGCATGCTGATGTCTTCCAGGCACCTTCAGTACTTGCCCCCCGGCCAACCGACAGCTTAACAGCGTTCTACGTGCGCAAAAATTCGCACGGCTCGTCACACTCAAGACACGCCGATTTATTCCGAACATATGATTCAGCACTTGAAATGAGGATTCTCTGAAGCAGGAAACTCCGGCAGCTTCTCTAGCTCCCTATCTACAGTCCGGACATGATGAAGGCGAAATACAATAGTGCTTCCACAAATCCCTGAGGGGAGGAGTTTCAAGGATAGAGCTTGACATGAAGCGTTCTGAACTTTGCGATATGGTGAAATTTCGCATTCGCACGGCATCGGCAGTAGAGCGGAGGTCTCCAGAGATTGAAGTTCCCAAACCACGGAATTACCCGGAGGTATGGATTCCATGCGTTATCGCTGAATTACGACTGTGACAGCGCCGGAAAATCCGAAGGGGAAAGGCACACGAGCAGAGTTTGGCGCGCGCGTCTCTGCTGCTATGTCTTCGTTCGATGACAGAATTCTTCGGGTAAAATATCGGAGGTTTGTCTCGACCAAGATGATGAGTGGCGCATTGACATGTCGATGCTGATTTGGTCACCGAAACTTGACGACGGTCTGCAAGTACCAGTAATCCAGGATCTCCTAGGATGCGTATTAGGTGTCGCATCAATATCGCGACGGTCGACAAGCCCGGTCCGAGAGAATGAATAGTCCCCTGGATTTAGGATGGCCATATGAATAGTTGGATAAGTATGCCTTCAAGGATGCGGATCAGAAGCACAGAGAGGCTTGGGTGACCGTCGAAAACAGAAGTGTCCTCGTTGATTGCAACCAAGGATCTTGTCGATGTCAAGGGCAAGCAGTTCGAGCATCAGCCTAGTATGGGCTGAATAATTTGCTGGCTTGCGTGTAACTTCCCAGTTCACGATTCACTATATCATCCCTCCCATCGCTCGGGACACAAGTCGTTCCTATTTGGTTCCTATCAAATTCGACTTTTGTTCAAATTCTTGAGAAGACTCCTAGAAGAGGAAATCAGAAACAACCCTTCGACCGAACATGAGAAGCCGGGTTAGCTCGGACCACGACTCGACCAAGGATTGCTTAAACTTAGCCTTAAATGCGGACCTGTGCGGACGATCCGATGCCCACTGTCATTGAGTCATGATGCGAAGTGACAAGTTGAGATTGCAGTGCCTGGCACAAACGATGACAAACAGACTTGGCCTGAATTCTGCGTCGACCACCCAATCGCGAAAAACTCATTCGAAAGTGAGAACTTCGAAATTTCATGGAACCAGAGACGGTTGAATCAAGTATGACTAGCTCGCTGGCGCTCCCCAGCCCTGATCTTACAAACCAACAGGCTCCATGTCCAGCATTGCGTCAGACCGCATTCGTCTCGCGGATTTGGATGCCCAAATTTTAGCTCTAGAAAACTCTCTCGTTACCCTCGAAAATGAACGAAAATCTGTGCAAGCGCGGATCAACGCATACGTTTATCCAATCCTCACCATACCCAACGAAATCATCTCCCAGTTCTTTATCCATACGCTGCCTCCCTACCCTCTGTGCTCGCCATTGTGGGGCCCCTCCTCGCCCAACGCATTGGGACAAATATGCCGGCAATGGCGGGACATCGCGTTGTCAACTCCGATGCTGTGGCGGGCACCGTCATTCATCCTCTCTAGCATATGGACCCCGCGTGAGTTCCGCTTGGCTCTCGAGCGGGGTGCAGAAGCATTTGAAACTTGGGTCTCACGTTCTGGATCATGTCCCGTAGCCATTCAATTAAAAGACGCCCGTTCCTCGACGGCCTCGCAAGTAGATTTAAACCGATTCGCCCAGATAATCGTCCGGCATCTCGATCACATAGAATACCTGGAGTTGTCCATCAGCGACAAGGTCGATTTAAGCCAGCTGGCTTCGCTTTCCGTCGCATCGTCGATGCCCTTACTCCGCACCGTCAAACTGGGATCCTGGTCTGCCCAGGATTCCGTCCCCGTTGCGCATTTCCTCAGCGCGCCACTCTTACGCTCTGTCCATATTACACGCTCGCCCTCCCCATTCAAGCTCCTGCTTCCCTGGAGCCAACTCTCGAATCTCATCCTGGAAGGAGTTTCCGGGCAGAGCACCGCCACAATCCTCCGCCAAACTGTGAATCTAGTCCATTTGCGCTTGCGGGTCATCTCTCCGCTCGATTTCCCCAGCGATGCGGTGGAGCCCTTGAGCCGGCTGGAGTCGCTGGAAGTCGACTGTGGATCAATATCTTCCTTTTCCTCCCTGTCACTCCCAGCGCTTCGAACTCTGAAAATCACACAATGTTTATTCATCCGGGATTTGTCGCGCCTGAACAACGATTTTTCTCGGTGGAGATGCCTCCCCGAAATGCTCCACGTCACCGCTAAACGCAACCCCGAGAATTTTGGAACTTCCACACAAGAGGAGTGTCGAGCAAAATTTCCTTCCATCCCAACAGTTTTGGTGGAAGAATATTGAAGACGTCAGTTGTAATGAATTGGAAAGCGGCTGGTGGTGAATTCTAGCCTGTACCTACTCTGATATTTGTCTCATATTATCACTCTTTGCGGGTGAATGTCCTGCGTCGACAGTGCCATCCATGATTGCCACTAGCCTTTAATGATTTTCGAGACGCTGTGTTGAATTTTTACTCATCAAGCGGCGATCACCTTCTCGACTGCCGTGATGTTGCCGGTCTCGCAATCCGTAACAAACAGACAGCGTGTTTGTCTCCACGACTTGCAAACGACTCGAGAAGTCTTTTGCGCGGTAAGCTCCGACTGTATGCTTGTGAAATTTGAGAATGATTGGCCTATTCTCGGCAGACCAGCGCCTCACGATCACAGAAGTCCGAGGAAACCAAGACTCACGGCCTGAGCGAAGACGTTATCCACGCTGGCGACGCACCATGCTCATAGGATTCTTATATCTCAACTTTGCGAAACTCCATCTCCGTTATGGAAAAGTCCATATCAGCCCTCCAAACCGTGCGGCAATCGGTGCAAGCGTGCCTCGACGTATATGCGTACCCGGCCCTCACTTTGCCCAGCGAAATTGTTTGTAGAAACTTTGGGGAGACCTTACCTCCTCACCCTTCATGCTCTCCATCACCGGGATCTCATTCTCCGATATCCTTCTCGCACATCTGCAGGAAATGGAGAGAGATCGCATTTTCAACTCATGCTGCGGAGAGCACCGTCCTTCATCGGCCCCGAGATATGGAACCTCGAGCCACAATTCCACTTCGAGCATGCTATCGATCTCTTCGAGGCGTGGCTTGCACGTTCTGGTTCTTGTGCACTTTCCATTCAAGTCAAGACCGGTCTGGCTGGTTCGGGTCTGCATACCTGAGGCGCGTCCTCCAGATTGTTGCCCTCCGCTGTTCCCACATAGAGCACCTGGACCTATCTATGAGCAACGCGAGCGACTTGGCTCTGGACACCGCGTCCCCAATGCTTTTGCTCCGCACTTGAACCTGGGGTCTCTGCGCCAGATTCTTTCCCTCATACAGTTCCTCGAGGCTCAGCAGCTACAGTCGGTTCACATTACACGGCCCTCTCATCCTTCCCGTGTCCAATTACTGCTTCCCTGGACTCAGCTGACCAGCCTCGTCCTCGAAGATGGCGTTTCTCGGCACTGTGCAACACTGCTGAACGAAACCGTCAACTTGGTTCATTGCACCCTGTGCCTCAACTGCACGGACGTCTCCCCTACGGAGATGGTGAACCCCTTGACTCGACTCGAATCATTGGACTTGGACGATTTATCGGCGACCTTTCTCCGTTTCCTGACGCTTCCGGCTCTTCGAAGCGTCAAAATAGTCGATATCAGTGCATTTCACCAGTTCCTTTGCCTGGATTTACTCCAGTCCTGTGTTGATCAGTCGGATTGTAGCGTGGAGAAATTACATCTGGTCGTCCGTGGGAATCCCAATTTCTCGATTGAAGACAAATGTCGCACTATGTTCCCGTTGATTTCGACACTGATTATTGGAATGGAGCGTGTCTGAGGTGAACGGGAATTCAGTCTCTGGGAACCTACTGTATTCGACTCGGAGCACCTCATGCACCGTTCCAACTTCTGAATACTTACTAACTTCACCTCACTGGCATGTATTTCTATTTCACCACGTGAAGATCAGAATTTGGGTACAATTTTGGAACTTTACAGCCCGAGTTTTGCCTTCAGCGACGGGCAAAATTTTCGTGACACAGATATGTTTGCTTTGTTGCGATTTTCACCATAATTTTAGCTTTCGAACATGTGATTGTGTTTGATTGGCGCGCGGAAAATATCAGCAAATAACACTAAGCGCTCGTCGCTTGAATTCCGCATTGACTACCAGAACGCGACGGACTCATCCAACGGTAGGGACTGCCGAATCTCGTGAAATCCGAGACTTAATCGAGTATGACTAGTTCTCGAGAATCTTACTGTACCCTCGAAGCACAAATTTGAAGGATAATCCAGGTGGGTGCTGTTACTCGAATGAGTCGTCGCATACATATAGATCCTTCACAGAACTCTCGGATATTCTACACTCATCATAAGCACACCATCGATAACACCCCCGCGGACTCATCAGGATCCATGTTGTCCAGCCTTGCCTTAGACCGCGCTCGTATCGCGGAACTGAATTCTCAGATCTTGGCTGTGCAAAACTCACTTGTTGCTCTCAAAAATGAGCTGAAATCCGTACAGGCGCGGCTCGACGCATACCGTTACCCAATCCTCACCATGCCCAACGAAATGGTGTCTCATATCTTTGTCTACACCCTGCCTCCCTACCCTCTCTGCTCACCATTATGGGGTCATTTCTCGCCGAACGCGTTGGGACAGGTATGCCGCAAATGGCGGGACATCGCGCTCTCGACTCCGATGTTGTGGCGGGCGCCGTCGTTCGTCCTTTCCAGCTTGTGGAGTCCGCGCGGGCTCTGCCTCGCTCTTGAGCGCGGTCTCAAGCTATTCGAGGCCTGGCTCACACGTTCTGGATCCTGCCCGCTCTCAATCCAGCTAAAGGACGCCCGCTCTTCCGCGGCCCTAACGCACGTATCCCTGAACCGATTCGCCGAGATAATCATCCGTCATCTCCACCACGTCGAGCACATCGACTTATCCGCCAGCGACAAGGTGGATTTGAGCCAACTGGCGTCGGTTTCGGCCGTATCACTCATGCCGTTACTCCGCGTCCTGAAACTCGGTTCCTGGTCTACCGAAGATTCTTTCCCCGTTGCGCGCTTCCTCAACGCGCCGCTTTTGCGCTCTGTTCATATCATACGATTATCTTCGCCTTCCAAGCTCCAACTTCCCTGGCACCAGCTCACCAGCCTCATTCTCGAGGGCGTTTCCGCTCGGACCAGCGCTGCGATTCTCCAGAAAACCGTCAACCTCGTCGATTTCAGGCTACGACCCAGCATGCAGACCACTCCGATCGACTCCGATTTACCTGGCGATATGTCCATATCCTTAAACCACCTCGAGTCCCTGGAGATTGAGCGTCAATGGATAGCCTTCCTTTCCTCGCTGACGCTCCCCGCTCTGCAGAGTCTCAAAATCACACAGTGTTCGGCCGTAGCGGATTTGTGGTCTCTCGATAACCTCCTTTTTCGGTGGGGGTGCAATCTCGAGAGGTTGCACGTCACCTCGAAAGGAAGCTCAAATTATTTCGGGGACTCGACACGGGATTCGTATCGCTCGAAATTTCCGTCAATTCCGACAATTTTGGTGGAACAATGTTGATGAGGGCGGTAGTGAGATGGATGGGGTGGGGGGAGACAGGCACGCGGATGGCAATGAATTCGAGTATCACTGGGCACATTTGGTCGCCTGCTAAGATTTTTCTTGACCTTCATCCTGTTCCGTTTTGCGAGTGCTACCTTAGTCTAAAGCAGGCATTCATGACTGTAGCCCGACATCGTTTTCATTTGTTTCGCAGAATTAAATTCTGTGGACGTGCGCGATCAGTTTACCTTCCCGGTAAGTAGGGACGCGGTAACTCACGTGCTCGCGCATCTCACGTGGGACCAAGAACCTTGTCGCCGAGTCTGGGTCAAGTCTGGGTGTTCTGCGGACTCAAGTAGCTGGAAATCGCATTTCGCTTTGAACTTCCTCGATTCGCTCCTTCTTCTTCTCCTCTGGAAATACCCAGAGCAGGAACTTATGGCCCTTCGCTACGTTGCGATGGAGGAAACAAGTGTCTTGGCTTGCACGGCCTTGCCGCTCCTTCATATAGGCAGGCAAGTCTTTGAGAACTACATTCACGACACGATTCTCAATATCAATTCTTCTTACATGTTTAGAATTCTCGTTACTGGGTCAATCGTTGCTCTTTGAGCGCTCATATCTGGCGATATAATGTCCATTCTGGTCTTGGAGCTTTGGCTTGCCCTTGCCCCAATATTCCTCATCTGGTCGAGATTCTTGTGTATCTGCTTCGTATCTTCGTGCCTTCATTGGCCCTAGCACTATGCTTTATTTTATTTTATTTCATTCAAGCAGCATTCGTCCGGAAGATCGACACGTTCCGACATGTACGACACGTTTCGACGTCCCGTCTTTGACTCATACCCGATTGAGCTGCAACCGAACTTCTATTGATGCCCACATCCGCTTTTTTGAGTCCATCACCATGTCCAAGGAGCGTCAACGCGTCGTCTATCAGGAATGGGTCCGCGATCCCAACGGCAAACTTCTGGAAAAACCTCCGCCCAGAGGCTCGAGACCAGAGAATAACATAATCTGGGGGCATACGCTTGAGGATTTCTATTGGTGCCACTCGCTTTTTTCTCTGGTACATATGCTATAACAACTTGCTGACGTGTTGCAGGATCTCCCGCATCCCTGGCGTCAACGTCCTCACCATTTGGTCGCGCAGTATGATTGAAGAGTACGGAGAAAACTACCTCAATGTCAATGGGACGCGCGAAAAGGGACCGGAGCCGCGACGGCTGCGTCCGTGGCCAGTTTTGACGCTTCCTGAGCACGTCGCGTCGAGCGCCGACCTAGGCTACGTTGACGAGGGATGTGGCGAACGGCATGAACACGCGCCGCGCCGCATGGAGGACGAGAACAAGGATGCCACCCGCGCCAAAGCCAAAGCCAAGCTCATATGCCCTACTCTTCTCAGTCTGGAGTGCTGTCCCGTTCTGTATTGTCCTCCTGGCAAGTTTTCCTAGCGTTCTCGAGCTCAGTCCCTCACTGGTTTAAACCTGCAGAAGTCGACGCTGTTCCTGTCAAGTCTGGTTCGTCTCCGATTCCACCACTGACCCAGCTAATCAAGTATTCAGCGGGCGGTGTTCTATCTGCAGGTACAGTGTAGTTGCCTTTACCTGAACTCTATTCGGTCTCATGAAAGACAAGATCCCCTTGTCGCCCTTGTCGATGCCGCTTCCTCCGGCGCCACTGGTACGACGATTCCGGCCAGCGACGAAAACCGCTAAAAGGCCTGTCTTTGGATAGCCTCGAGTCCCCCCGCTGCATTCATCGGAGCCGTATCTGCTCTTGCTCCTCTTACGCCAGGTCAGCCTGCTCGCCTTCGTCTCCCACTCCATCGCTCACTCCATGCCAGCTCCGACCGAGCAGAAAGAAGAGCAGAAGGAATCTACCCCCGCTGCTGCCGCCTTTTCTTCAAGTGTCGCTGGTACGACGACTGCGGTCACCGAATCCATCGAAGCCGCATCTGCTCTCGCTCCTCCTGCGCCAGGTAAGCCTGCTCCTCTTCCCAGCTCCCTCGCTCACTTCACGCCAGCGCCTTCAACCGAGGAGAGGGAGCCTGCACCCGTTGCGGAATGTACGTTGTCCACCTCCTCTCTTTGCGAGCCATGCAAACCTATTTCAGCCGAGCATACCGCCTCCCTCCAAGTCGACACTATCACCGCTCCACCACCTCCGGGCAATGCCGACCCGTCTGCGCTCGCACATGGGGGCTCGACGACTCCGATTTCAGCGACACTCGTCTCGGCCTCACCCTCCGGTGCGTCTCCTCTCATTCCCGCGTCGCCAGTCGACCGAAGATGGATCGTTGACTGCTGTTACTTATATGCAGAAGACCTCATGAAAATGTCGTTGAAGACTACGAGCTGGGACTGCATCCCGGAGGCGAACGCTGCGGCACACACGGAGCCCGTCGATGTCGAGCCCGTCGGCTTGGTCGGTAAGTTGTCCTACGTCCCGCGTTCAAGTCTGCTGTGCTCATTCATCGGCACTGGCAGATCCTGATGTTGCCCGTGTTCTCGATGAGCGGAGGTCGGCTCTCCTGGGCAAGGCGCAAGTCCCTGCTGCCGACACGATGGACGTGGACGCGGACACTCCAGCGACAGAGCAACCCGAGTCCGGCGCAGCACCCACAACACCACAAGCATCATCGCAGACTCCCGGCGCTGAGACCAAGGAAGTAGCTCTTCCCAAAGCCGAGGAGGGGTCCAACGAAAATGACGGCGCAGACACCAAGGCTCCGTGGGGGGATACGCCGCGTATGTTATTTATTGGGCCTTTACTTATGTCGAGTTATGCTCATAACTGTCCCAGCGACAGATGGAGCTTTCGCGCCGGCAGCTCCCGCCGAAGCGATGGCTGTAGATGCCCCGAAGGTCCAGGGCGGAGCGCCGTGCGCTGAGAATGTTCAGGCTGTGACGGCCGCTGATACAGCGACTTCGTGTAAGGATACGCCGCGTATGTGATTTGCTCGGCCTTCATGTCGATTTATGCTCACACTCGTCTTAGCAACGGATACAGCTTCCGCGCCGGCAGCCTCTGCGGAATCATCCGTAGAAGCGAAGGCTGTAGATGCTCCGAAGGTCCAGGGCGCTGAGAAGGTCGAGGCTGCTCCCGCTCTGACGGCCGAGGCCAAGGTGGCTGCAGAGCCGGCCGCTGGCGCAGAACCCACAACCCAGGCTGAGCCTACACGTGTGGTCCCGGAAACCAAAGCGCCTCCTCCGACTCCAGAGGTACCTTACTCCCTCTCAGCCAAGTACACGTGCTTACATAATCCTCCTGTAGCCGCCATTTTTTCACGACCTCCCAACACTCGAAGAGTTCATCCCAGAAGAATACTTCCCGGACATTCTCTACGTTAATGACCCCGACAACCGCACGGCCATGGAGTACTATCACTCCCGTTATGACCCCCACAAACCACAATCGGAAGAGTCTGTGCCCCGCAAGTACAAGCGCGTGTGGCCCCGCTTTGCGCGCGACACGGAACCCGCGACCGCGTTCAACACCGACCCCGACTGTGCCTCAATCAAGCTCCCCGCACCGCCCACCTCCGCGCAATCGTCTTCCCCCTCACCGTCTGCCCTCGAGACGAACCTCCGCATCGCGCGCTTGAATCTGTCCTCCGCCCCCATCCTTGGCACCGGGAACCACTCCGTCGTCTGCCGCGCTGCGCTGCGCCTCCCGCCCCCTTTGTCCGCGTCCGCGGCGCGCTCGTCTACGGGCGAAGTCGCCGTTGCCGCGAAGACGGCGCACAGCGGCAGCGAGGCGCGCGCGTTATTGCGCAATGAAGGGAAGATGTACGACGCGTTTCCAAAACACCTCCAGGAGGACTGGTGTGGGCTGAATCTCGTTGCCCCGATAGTCCATCCGGTGCCGGTGGGCGCAGTTGTGCCCAAGTTTTATGGGTATTATGTGCCGGTGATGGAGGATGTCGAGAGGGCGAAGCAGAGGTATGCACGGGAGTGGAAGGAGAAGAAGCGCAGGGAAGCTAAGGAAAGGCGGTTAATGAAGAAGAAGTTGGATGCGGCGAGAAGAGCGAAGGAAGAGGAGGATGCAGCAAAAGCTGGCAAGGAGAAAGGAACGGAGGGCAGTGGTGAACAGGTCGACGGAGACAAGATGGATAGTACCAAGCTTGAAGACGAAGACGAGGAAGAGGACCCAGTCTCAGACCCAGTCTCAGACCCAGTCGCAGAAGCCGCCGCCATATCCCGGGATTTCATGCAGACTGCGAGCTACAAGGCTTGGCACCGAATGTCCCCGATCCTCCTCCTTGAAGAATGTGGCAAACCGATCAAACCCGAACATTTCACGCCCGACGAGCGGTACGCCTTTTCTACATTTCGATACCGTCCCTCATTCGACTCATCCTCGCTTTCTTGTTCCAGGTCCGAGTGCTACTCCCTCGCGCTGCGGCTCCACTTCGCGGAATTCACGCAAAACTCGTTCTATGTGCGCAATATCCTCAGGCAGCCGGGCCCGCTCACCGTTGCGCCGTCTGCGCGCTCAGACAAGACTCCGAGCTTCCGCATAATCGACCATGGGCGGGGCGAGCACTGGCCGCTCATGCTCGAAGCTGCAAAGAAAGAGATCGAGATAGAGCAGCAACGAAGGAAGGAGCGGAAGGCGACGCTGGCGTCGATGGACGTACCCACGGAGGCGCAGATGAAGAGGAGGGTAGATGCTGAGGAGGTGGAGGAGAAGGACGACAAGGAGAAGTTGGAGGCGGCTACGAAGAGGTGGTGGGAGTTGCAAGACTATGAGGTGCGCAAGGCGCACTCGGAGCTGCAGATCCCAGACTTTGATTATTGACGCGTCGCAAATTTCTTCGGTAGTTCTTGAATCATCTTGTACATCTTGTAGCACCACATCCATGCAGTCCAAGTACAGATATTGATATAGGTGTAGTAATAAAACAAGAAGAATAAAAGAATGGGGGGTGTAGGGTGGGATTGAGGCTAAGGAGTGTAGTCTAAACAGATGATTGATCCTTCATTTCGACTGCAGAGCCCGATTCCAGATCTTCGTTGGCAGAGAACTGGATCTGCTTCGAGATGTTCATTGACGATCCCAATTTGGAATGTGCCGTCTTGGAAGTCCTCTGCCAAGACGAGCTAGGGCGAGCGAGACCGAAGGAGACGCGCGCGACGATGAGCGTCGGTGCGATGCCCTATTGGAGCATCAGGTCAGGGGATGGCGTTCTCCTGTGAATGAGAATACCCGCGTACCGTCATCTGGATGAGCACCGCCTGCGCATATCCGTCGTTGTTGCTGGTGTCTGGACCAAACAAGAGGACGATGTAGATGATGAGCGTGACAGAGTAGAGGAGCGCAGACTCGACGATCATTTCGATTATGGCGCGGTACCCTGAGAACGCGGTGCCAGTCTGGTCCCGCGTGAGCCAGAGGATGCGGAAGACGATAAGCACCGTCGCCAGCAGGGTTGTGACGAGGCACATGCTGAAGTACGGGCGGGCATAGTCGACGAACGCGTTGGAATCCCCGCCATATTTGATGAAGTCGCCGGTCTCGACGACAGTAAGGATTCCGAGGACTGAGAGAATATGGTTGTGAGCGCGTTCTCGAAGGGATGGAACGATTTAGGTCGTACCTGTCCCACCGATGGTGCTCAACACAGGCAAAACAATCACTCGCCAATCGTGGTTCCAAACCGCGTAGCATCTGAAAATCTGCAATTCATTTAAGCACGTGAGTGAAATGAGGAGCTCGAGATCGAAGGAGGCTCACGAGAACGCAGTCGGCGAGGAAGGTATTCGCGACAAGCAGCGTCGCGGGCAACACAATCAGGGTGAATGAGGGCTGGCTCAGATAGTTGACCGTGTCGTCGGGACTGGTGCCATGCGTGACGAAAGCGTTGCGGATAATAGCCCAGTGCACCCCGGTTTGAATCGTGGCGGAAATGTACATCAATATCACGACGATAAAGAGGAGTTTGTGGGTTTTCCGCCTGAAGACTGGGCACGACATACAGTTAGCGGTGGTTTACCGAAACAAAGGCACTTCGCACCCATGGCGTATAGAGCGAGAAAGAATATGACACAGTATATTCCTGGCATGAATTTCAGATTATTATTGAGAAGGAACGATGGAGTGTATGCTCACCATTGCCGAACGCTTGAAGCAGCGTTATATTCAGGTAAACGTCGCGCAGCGCAAAGAGCTCGGAATCGTCGGAAGACATGATGATTTTATGAGTCCCTAAAGCCGTTGCGTTCACCCCTCTTATATGCGAGAATCTGGATTAATAACGCTGTCGCAGAGAACACGCGCACGAAGCTAAGATGGAAGAACGGAGATCCGGGCAAGCCAGCTTATTGGCCTCGGCCTCGTCCACGTAAACGCGATCCGTGGCGCAAGAACGTCCAACAGCAGGTGAGGCAGAGGAGACAGATTGTTCTGCCAAAATGTCTAGGTCAGAGTAACGCGTTGGCAGACGGGATTCGCTTAAGAGCAGGGGAAGGGCTGTGCCCAGGCCGACGCCTTTCAAAGAATCAATTGGATCCAAGGCACGGTCCTAGCGGCGCGGGGTCTCAGTCAGCAGGAACCCGAGAAGCCTATTCGATTAGTCTAAGGAGCAGACAATACGGCGAATGGACCTTCCCAAAGAGGGAACATGAAAGGGCGAAACGTCGTCGCGATTGCTGGTGTCGGGCATCAAATCCATCTGTCGTTTATAGTCGGTAGTGCGCGTACTATTAGATTGGAAATAATTAACGTACACCCAAGAAACGTCCCTACCCTGAAAACTAGGTCAAAAGTCACCCTCAATGTAGACTGTAAGATCAGGCAAAGTGCCCATGCTACGCTCCTTCGCCCAGGCTTGGATTCTGGTAAAATCTCTGCAAGTGTGTAGGATATCGTCCCGCTGCTCCGCCTCCTGATACCGAGCCGACCACTGCCAGACGACAGGGCTGGTATCGGCATAGCACATTAGCGCCTGGCGGATCGCGCCGATGCAGTGTCGGAGATGCACCGGCGACCTGAGAGTGTAGTTATGGCCAGGATGCGCCTGTTGGCGAAGGATGTCCTGATACCCAGAGTTATTCCTGATCGACAAAAGAGGAATGGGGACTGACCAGACAGTGCAGCTGGTGAAAAACGTCCAGAGCTATCACATAGTTGCCCTCTTCGTGAAGAATCGGCCATGTAGCGTTCGTCATTCGAGCGACCTCCGATTTTGGGACCCGAGATGCAGCGTCTGAGTTAACGATGAGAAAAAAAAATGCGAGTCGGAAGTTCGCTTTACATTGATACAGCTCTTGCCATGCCAAATCCACCTCGGCCGACGGGGCGCGCTCATAAAGCGGGATATCGTCTTGCAGGCCGCGGTGAAACTTGACCGTCTCGTATGCGATCGCATGCTGCGCCGGAGCTGCTGAACGAGTCAGATGGTCGTCACTACGCGTGAGGTACGCTCACAGTAGCCAGCCTCGGGGAAGATAAGCGGTTTGGAGGAGATCTTCAGGAGCCAGTAGGATGCACAAAGGACGTTGAAAAGCAAGGAAAGTGCAAAAAGAAGATCGAGCACGAAGCGCCCAGAGCGTGCTTCTTTTTTCTTGACATATTGACCGAAGTCATTCGGCAAGGGAGTGTATCCATGCAGCATATGCATGAAGCCACAGACGGCGGCAGTATATAGGTGAGTGTTTATCCCGCTTTGCGTGAATATGCGAGCAGTCGCAATACGGGAGAAGGAAAGAAGCAGGGTACGAGAACTCGTGAATCCCTCTATTATCCCTGGCCGTGTGCGGCTATCTTGGTCTTGGTTTGGACCGGCCCAGAAGGTATAGCTTTCTGGCGATGCGAATCCTTTAGATCTCCATCGCGGTGCAAATCGTGCGACAGATGCCCTAGATTATACGGCTCTTGATCGGTACCGCGAAGCATAGGAGAGATTCTTCTCAAAAAACGGCGTCGAACGTGGCCGGTTATTAGAGTACGTTGTAGATCTCCAATCCAGTCGCAACAGGGAAGCTGCTAGTGAAAGATAAGAGAGTCAAAAAATGATTGGCGCCAGGAACATCCCGGCTGCCTTGCCGGCTCTTTCCGATATCCCGCGCTCCTCTTCTGCTTCCAGCTTCGTTCTGGATCTGTATTCATCTGGTGGTCATTGGAATCGACAACAGTTCTCATCCGCAAGTGCTGCTCTGTTCAAGTTTTGTTGTCCTGAAAGGATCCGCTCAAGAACTTTTTCAAGCGACTTGTGGCTAGACCTTCCTTGAAGTCCTGTGCCTTTTAAAGGCTTGGGACTGATTCATGAACTAACCTCGAAGCATGAATACATCGGTGCCTCCCGGTTTGCCGCCACGTGGACGAGCAGGAGGCCAACGGGCAGCGATCCGTCGCATCCTTGTCGCGTTCCGTGTAGAAGACGTCGCAATATAAAACCGTGCCAGTTATGGTTATGCTCGGCGCTGGCCCATTAAAAACCCTATCTACTGAGGCACCTAAGCACCTGGATCGCAAAATGAAATCCCGTTTCGCCCTCCTAATCTTCGTTCAATTGGCCGCCATGTGGGCGTCTGCGTCTCCCGTCGGTCTCGGCGAGTTCTTTTATTTCGTCCAGTGGTTGAGGGCTGATTTTTTTTGTTGCTCGTTGAAAGAAGCACGTTCAAATTTCATTCCCTTCGTTGACTATCCTTCCGAGGAGTGCGTCACTATGACTCTCTCCACACCCGCTAGCTCACTCCAGGTTGATAGAGCGGATAATGCTCGAAGATCACCCACAGGTTGGTTAGCCTCGGTCTTTTGTCCCAACCACACGTTGAAAATCCGCAACTCAGAGCATGAACATCTGCCGTTTGTGCATTATCCTGGCTCCGAAAGGTTTGTTCTCGACACTCGATACATTGTTTTTTTATTCATCTGCCCCGGATAGCACCCATAAGACCCGAAGAGCGCCCCTTGGTTAGGCCCATACTCTGTCCCTCCATCATACGTGCAATTGACGCGTGGATCAGTACATGTTCCATTCATCCATTACCCCGGCACTGACGTCGAGTCAGTACCTTTCCCTTTTCTTCCTGCTTTAGCTTTTATTTCGTTTGCAGAACGGCCGAGACGGACGAGAAGGATTCCAAAGCTACAGAAGCACGGACGATTGTCCATTGTCCGTAACTGCAGTACATTTCCTTGCGCTCAGCTGACAATTTTCTCCTGTCAGATCTATGTGACCGCGATACTGCCTATACTGCATGTAAATCTTTTATCTGCTATCTTGAGGAGTGATGCTTTTCGGTGGCGGTACCTGAGAGTAGTAAGTCCACAAATGTCTGCTCAGTTCGGGACGTTCTGAACCTTTTCAAGTAACAATGCTGATCTGTCTGTTTTGAACCATGGAAATGTAAAAAAAATTATGCTCCAATTCACTGTGACTACAAAGTCTCAACACAGATAAACGAATATTCGTCTATCCGATAGCGCGATTTGAGCGGCTATCCCTTTAACTCAGACCACTCCGGGCGTTTCGATGATGCAATCTAAAATTACAGGCAATGCGAAGGATACTTAATCAGACACCGCATGACGATTCGTACTCGGCAGCTCACCATAAATCCGACGTATGCCTGATAAGTGTGCGCCGTGCATCTCGTCTCGGTTCGCTGCTGTTGCACTGCAGTTTCTGTTTTGCACTGCTGGATAATGATTCTCGCTTCAAACCCTACCGGATCTAATTGCAGCGCAATGATTCTGACTCCTTCGGTTGGCGGGGACTATATAATTCGCTCACAATTGGATGGGCAGCACGATCATCTATTCCAAATTATTTCGGCTCTCCACCCTTCTCTATATCTATATGAAGCTCTTCTCTCTCGGTCTTCCTCAATTGTTATTATTCGTCGGGGTGCTACCAGTTGTGCTAGGACATCCCATCGCCCTGGGTGCGCGGGTTCGTGTCCGGAGAACAAGGCTGTTGTTGCTGAAGATAGAGCTCATAGCTGCAGGAAGAACGCCGGACGCCGCTTCTACGCGACAGGATCTTCACCAAGAGATGGACCGCGCCTCCTCCAAGTCCTTGCCGCATCTGCCGTTCCGGCATTATCCCTCCGAGAAGTATTCGCCGCTATTTTTCACACCTTTGACGGGAATAACCAAATTCCAGAGATGACGAGCTCAATGTTCGTGCGCGGGCTTCACGGTGCCATGAGCTTCGCCCACGAGATGAGAGCGCCTCAACTCGGATGGCTTATCTCCGTTTCAAAGATTATTCCTCCGAGAAGTACTCCCCGTGGTTTCGGTTCTGGGTATCCTTTGACGGAAATTCAAATTTAGAGACGACGAGCTAGAAGCTGTTCTGTGCCGGAACCTCCGAAGAGAGGAAAGCGACTCAAATCGAATCCAGGTTATCCAACATCTTCCATTTAGAAACTATCCCTCTGAGACGTACGAGCCTTCAGATCTCTTGAAGTAATTGTCTAGACTAAATTAAATTGTAGCGAAGGCGAGGAACACCAGTCCCTTGCGTGACTCGCTTCAAATATTGGCTCTGTTCAGGAGGATTCCGCGAGGACCACGATCCCGAACACTTACCAGTTGGACAATGAATGATAGACGAGATATTTGAGTATTTTATTATCTGGCACAAAGACACTGTTGTTCGCTTGCCGAGGATTAATATTATTGTATCACATTTTACCCTATTACTTTCGCTTTATGTTTCCGGTCACGATCCCCGAGGAACCAGTGGGTATGCTGCACACGGCGAGGAGAGTGATGCAGTACTCAGGAAGGGTAATCCAAAAACACACGCAGAATCCAGTGTGACACTTGCCAACCGTATGAGCACGGAAGGAAAATGCTAAATGCGAGCGGCTCAACCACTGCTCAATAACCTGTGCCGAGGGAACGAGGGCGAGAGAGACGACGAGGACGAGCAAGTACGAAGGCGAGAACGACCTCAGCAACGACGAGGGCTGGGTGACGAATACTGAACCAAAAATACTGCGGATAACGGAGTCAGATAAACGTACAGAATACAAAGGAAACATACAGAATATATAGTGAGAGGAATAGGAGAAGTGGAGTAAAGATAAATATAAGTGAGACCAGAAGAGCGAGGCAGTGAGGATATAAATAAGTAGAGGAGACGAGGCGATGAGCCAAGCGGAAGACGGAATATACAAGTGAAACGGGGTGATACGGAAAGAGCAAGACGTACGGAAGGAAAATATGAAACCGTGGGAAGCGTGCGGTGATCTCGGCGTACGTGCTCAGCGCGCGAGCGTGCGCGACACCAGGCACGCAGACGAAGCAAAGATCAGAATGAACTTCGGTCGGAGAGCGGCCTCGGAAGTTTTGGGGAGTTGAGCGGAGCGCCTGCAGATGGAGAACAAAAGACCACGAGCGCATTGGGCCGCACTGGATGCGAAGTTCAACCTGCACCTGTGCTGGTGGAAATCACTGCAGAAAAGTTCGCATGCCGCTGGGACTACCCTTTTAGTAATGGGAAATACTCAGCGCAGATATTGTTTGGAGTCGTTCTCAAAAAAATCAAGTTCTTGGGCACGATTACATCAGGCTGGGAACATGCCGCGGCCGTCCAGATCTGGTGGACTTGAATTCCGCCGCGAACGTCGCAGTATGCAGCGTTCAAGATGTTCTGATCCTTTCCATTCAACGAGAATAGGATTTCGGCCTCTTGTTTTCTGGCCGTCCAATATTAAACGCTGATGCCAAGTTCAGGTTCCCAAAAATAAAAAAGGCGGAGGAATCGTCATAAATATGGAGCAGTGAGAACAACCATACACGAGATTGGCTTGGTTTGATATTATAATACGAACAACTAAAAATGGAATGACTGCTGCGCGCTGAGCCTGAACCTTCTGTTCACAAAAAATGCAAATAGATCAGTTGGATGAAAGAAAAGCGCCAAGCGCCTTTGAGGACGCGAACCCTGAAAAGGACCGGCACATTTCAGTTGCGGCGCTGGAATCAATGTGAAAGTTCTGGTCGAGTCGTTCAACAAACTGGTATGAATGGGGAACGGGACGGAGAAGCGAGAGAGAGCAGATGAATAAAGTAATGAAGCGCCCAGCCGAATCGCGATCGGTGAACTACAGGGTTTCAGACTCCACAGAAGCAGAGCACTTCCGGTTCAACCTGTACGTGTCCTGGTTGAATTCGTTGGAGAATTGTGCCGGCCGCTCCAGCATAGCGTTCAGTGAGAGAAAATTGCACGTATATCGATCGATATCCACTGTATAGTATTTATCGCAGAAAGTAGCACGAATACGTATACAACCAGACTGTGAGTAACTCTCGTGATCACACAGCGGCAATCTGTCAAATGCGGAAGACCCAAGACGCAACAGCGAGAGTGCTCGGTTTCAACAGGGCCGACATTCAACCTGCACGCGTGTGGGTGCCTCAAATACAGAAAGGGTCGTCGCGAGGTTGAAGCGTGCATTGAGATCCATTTCAGGGAAGGTTTTGCGTTCAATTTGTGGTATAATTGGCCACGCTGAATGCAACTTTCCGACGCTACGACGGCGCTGGGAGTAATTCTCGTTATCCTGCCGTCCAGAAGGTCTGGGGAAATCTAGACCACCACCTATGTAAGGAATTTCAAGCACTGCAGCAAGGATGCCTCAGGCCGGCCTCAATCTGACGCCCAAAACAAGTGGGAAAGACGTCCGTGCGGCACGACATTCGCGGAGCCGGGTAGTTAATAATGATTCTCAGACGGTCACCCGAATAAACACATTTAAGACCCTGGCCGTATCAAAGGAGCAGAGATTGGGGGCATACCAGCAGAGTTTCCTGAACTCATTCTCTTCTCTCGCCTGAAAACACGATGCGTTTTTTCAACATCTCTGTCGTCGCCGCTGTCATCTTTGCAGTTTTCGCTGTCAAAGCCGATATCATTGCTTTCTCTGGCAACAATTGCGACGGCGACGAAGGAGAGAATGTTGCCTGCAATGGCGCCTGCATTCCCTTCGATGATCGCCACTCTTTCGAGGTAGGCTGAATCCGTCTCTCTACGGACATCCTTTAAACTTTTGAAAAATCCACAGGTGATAACTGGAGGCTCTCACTACGTTGATATGTTTGAGGATGACGTATGCGTCAGCGAGACCTTTATATTTGGGCATACACTCGTGGATGGTGAGCTTTGGAGAAAACAATTTCACTGGCTACGTTGACGCCGTGGAAAGTGGCTTGGTGTGGTTAAACGCTCATCCATCGGCATGCCTTGGAATAGACGGAAAATATGACTATGTTCAGACCTGGTTGAACTACGAATCAAAACATCCTTCTTCCCGTAGGTCCATGGATCCCAATATCATATTTGTTCTGGAACTCGGGGATGAAGCGAAAATCCGAATCTGGGTGGCTGTAAAGTCGAGATACTCGAGTAAGAGCACCATCGAGAAAACCACGGTCGAGAAGGCGTTGTGTTCTTTGACGCCGAGCCGATTTTACTTCGGTATTGCCCGCCGCGTTTGATGAGGCCTGCCCGCTGAAGTCTTTCCCTTGCATAGCCTGAACTGGCGGCCCCGGGACAAATGATGGAGAGAGGGCAGCAGATACAGAGGATTTCGGCAGTGCGAAACATGAGAGCATGATCCATTCTTTGAAGAGCCCCTCTCGGCGCTGGAAACAGGAGCCAGAGAATGCAGTTTACTGCGAGTCGTCGCGGCTTGGCCAGGGGCTGAGCTGCACGATAAAGGGTCCAAGAAATATCTTCCAACAAAGAGCAAGAGACGCCTTGCACTTGGAGCGGACAAACCAAAGGAAAAGCTGCTAGTACCTCTCGCCTATTATGATGACCCTGAACGGCACCCAGTTGCGGAGCTGAACAACAATTTCATGGTGAAACAACTAAGTCTGATCCTTCCCTCGACTGGCTGGATGGCGAACTATGACAGACGACCGACCACTGTGCGCGGAGACTACGGGCACGGCGACGACGACATGGCCCTAAATGATAGACCGTCGAGGAAGGCTCTCGGCAGAGGCGTTGAAATGGTTGAGAATGTTGCGCTCGATGGCTATCCGATGCTCGATTTCAAGTAGGAAAAGAGTGAAGGCATCGCTAGTGACAAGGAGGTTTGAAAGTGTTTACACACGCTAATCTTTTCATGAACATCAGTCTCTCCTTGCAGTTCAATCAAAGGAAAATGGATATCAAGACGCGTTCTGCTGCTGCAGCTTGGACTGCATGACGCTTATTACAGTGTTGACATTGTCCTGCTTTTTACTTATCGTCTCCTGGAGCGTCTCCAGGTTGGACCGGATGTATTCTACCTTGGCCGAATAATGCTTTACAGCCTGTTCGCGTGTCTGGAAGCCGTGTGAATCAAGAATCGAGGAAACAGCATCTACATTACATACCTTTTGCACGAAATAGCCCGTCCCGACATCGACGATGACATGGTCGGGGTCGGAGAGCTTTCCCGGAACGTACAACGAATTTGTTAATGGTACGAGAATGGTTTTCCCTGGTATGGTCAGCGTTGTGTGAGCGGTGCGAGGTCGCTGCTACCTTTATTCGCGGGTTTTATCTCGGCCACATTCTCGATACACGTCTTGAATTTTGCCTGCGCTTGCTTTAGCTGTCCGAAGGAGTTTGTGAGGTGATTCAATTCCTGAATCGAGCGATGTGATCAGATGGTCGTCCAGAGCATCTATGTGTTCACCTCTTCGAGCTGCCTGCGGACATCGGCGAGCTGGGTGAGATCCAAGTCGGTCAGACTGACTGGTTGTGGCTGCGACATGAAGGGTTTGTCACGTGTCACGGTGTGACCCGATTATTGTCTCCGCTCCGCTACATAGTACATTCATTTCTTCATGTCTTCCTTGGATTCCAAGGGACGGTATCCCCAGGATATAGGTGCGCATTTGTTGGCCCATTCTGTGTGTTCTGACTGGCTCCACAGTTGCAATCTTTCACGCATCATTTCACCCTACGCAAGGAAATATAATCGACTGGTCGTTGAAGGCAAACGACGGTGAGGGGGGAGCAGAATTCGAGGACAAAGAATCTGAATCCGCGAAACCAGATCTAAGTCTTGATAATTTGGAGTTCAGTGCGCTGCCTAGTGGTCTGCACCTGGTCGAGGAGGATGTGGTGTGCGTCTGTCTTAGTAATCCACTGTTTCTGGCTAACTTTCTTCAGTTACTTTAACAAGGACGGCCAGCAGGGGGTCTGTGTGTTCCGACGACGGAAGACTATCGACCATGGGCACAGAGGGTTTCGCCTCTCGTCCCTTGGCATTCTCTTGGCTAAATCTGCCCGCCCTCGGCCTTGGAGACATACCGCTGCGCTCAAGGAGCTTACGACCTTGATCTATTCGCGATTTGAGAGCTCCGCATTGCTTGTTCCCCTCGACAGCGATTGGGAACCGGCACGCGCATTCTTCGAGGAGCGCAAGGTCACCCGGTCCGATCTTGGAGGGGCAGGAGACTGGAACGGGTGGAGCCATGAGCTTCTGGAGCGGGTGCGTTCTCTTCGGTTTCCGGACGCTGTGACTGACTGCGCCTTAGCTCGACGACGATAGCACCGCGGGAGCAGAATCCGACGCTTCACCTACCGCACCTCTTACGGATCCTCGGCCCCTCTTCGTTGACCCTCTACAAACACGTTGTTGGGCGACGGCGAATCCTCATTTATACTCTGCCGCCAGTCGAGGCAGCGTCAATACTGTGCCAGGTCGCTGCAGACATGGCGTACGAGCAGCAAGTAGAGTACACGTCATCCCCGCGGTCGTCCCGTTTGACCGGGAAGAGCAAGGGAGGGATCAGCGTCCTGGGCATGGTGACCCTTAACGATATGGATAGAATGAAGGTGGAGGGTAATGGCTGGGTTGCTTGTAGGTCCCCCCTACACCACCTTACGCATTTCTCACGACCGCAGGCACGACCGATGCCATTTTTCTAGAGAAGCCGTCCTGCTACGACCTACTAATCGATCTGACTACATCCACGCCCAACAAGGCGACGCGGCCGACCTTTCATGCATCGCGCCCGCAGCCCGCAGGGTCTAGACCGACGCACCGCCTGTCCGTTGTCCGCTTCTCTTGGAGCGACATCAAGTTGGTACGTGATCATGTCTCCATTGTTATCGTGTCTCATCAGCGCAGTGGAACGAAATCAGTCGCATCCTGCAACTCGATGCGTCTGCGCACGACCACTCGTGCTGCACGCTCGGCTCGCTCTCGCAAGACGCCAAGTCGTCGAAATCCAACTCCATCACGGCGTGGACGGACGCATGGCGCGTGTACGAGGACGTGTGCGTCATCTGTGCGGGGCTCTGGATGGGCTCGTGGCGGGGCAACTCGGCCCAGTCGTACTCGACCGCCGACGGGCCGGCGAACTGGGGGAAGCGTCCGCCTCGAGGGCGACGAGGACCTCAGCTTGCACGCGCTCAATAGCACCGTCAACACCGAGGGGCACGTGCGCAGCGTGGGCATGGGCATCGAGGGCGGGCCGCAGGTCGCGAGCGGGAGCGGGCTGACGCGCCCGTCGACCAGGACGACGCGCCGCGCGAGCGCGATGTCGTGGTCGAGCGGCAAGGCAACCGTCACGAACGCGTCCACCAGCGCAAGGGGCAAAGGCCCACAGCTCGCACCGCCGGAAGACGAGGGCGCGTACGAGACCGCGCGCCGGGACGGGCAGATCCTGACGACGCTGTCGCTGCTGCAGACGCTGCACGCGCACACGGCGTTCCAGCTGTCAACGCTCGAGAGATTCCTGCCCAAGGACGGCGCTGATGTCGTGACGTTTGCCTCAAAGGACATGGCGGCGTTTGAGCTCGGGCCTATGAGCGGCATGGATGCGCGGTACCTCGAATGGCTCGCGCTCGAGTATGGCCGGTGCGAGACCGTGGTCATCAAGCGCGGGTGGAAGGACATGCTCGCCGCCGTCTTTGGGTACGGGTAGTGTATTTATCTCTAATTGCCATATACCCCTCATCTTGAAATCGCATACCTTCCTTTCGATGTCTTGCGACGGCCAACTTGGGGATCCGATATGGAACATGGTAGTGCGGGAATTTCTTGGCCCCTCATGCGTCTGGTCCTCATCCTTGTCATCTCAATGTCTCCCTTCGAGTTCCGATATAGTGTAACGGCTGACATTGTAGCGCGGAAAAATCATACTGTTTTTCCACTCATAAAATTCCCCAAAATTCCCCTAAATTGCTATCGCTTTCTGACCACCTCTCTTGCTTCTCCCCGCCCCACTCACTTGAAATGCTTTCTCTTGCTTCGGCCAAATCGCGAAAATTTGCTCATCAATGGTCGATCAAAAATCACAGAAAATCTCATACGCCCTCCTGAGTTGCTCATCCACCTCATCCAGTGTATCACACAGATCTAGCGGTCTCATCTCCCCCCATCTTCAGATCGTTTCACGGGCTACAGCGCACAGAAAATCCTATCGCCCCCTTGTGCACCTGACTAGTGTCTTCAATAAGTGTGATCGAGAGGCATTTACTTCCAAAGTCTGCCTAAATCTCGCTCTCCTGATCCAAGAAAAATCAAAAAAAAAAAAAAAAAATTCCCGCCGCCTCACCCTCTTTCCAGCAAGATATGTCCGATATAATGTAATGGCTAACATGGGGTACGGGTAGTTATCCCATCTTGGATCCGGAATCACATATTCCATACGATCCGATATAGTGTAACGGCTAACATCGTAGCACGAAAAAAAAGAAGCCCACCAATTTCCTGCTCTTTGTGTCTCCCCGCCTTCACAGACCATGCGTTCAGCGTCCTCGTCGATTCTTTTGCCTTTACCAGGCCAAATTGCATCGATCGATCATTGGAGGCAAAAAATTGAAGAAAGTCCAAAGTAAATCCCTGAAAATTCTTACGACCCCTCGGGCTCCTTCTCGCCTCTCGATGTGCGCATATATATGTCTAGCATGCATTCGAAGTGCTCGTCTTCAATATTCCCCCTGATCGATTGAGCCCATAAAAATCCAGAAAATTCTACCGCCTCCCCACCGTCTTCACTCCTGCCACCTAGCGACACAGTGACACACGGCTTTCACCGCCCTCACATCGCTAATCATTCATTGTGATCGGGAGTCACTGTCAAGCCTTTACTTCCAAAATCTGCCCAAATCTCGCTCTCCTGATCCGAAAAAAAATCTGGAAAAATTTCCACAGCCTCCTCACCACTTCCTCTACCTCTAAAACCTCCAAATATGTCCGATATAGTGTAACGGCTAACATGGCTGCCTTTCACCGTCCCGCTTACGTAAGCGCACGTGGTTTCGCAGCAGCTCGGGGTTCGATTCCCCGTATCGGAGTGAGCTCAGTTCCTGGCTTTTTGGTTTTTTTTTACTGGATTGCTTGTGTTGTTTTACTACATCCAGTGAGATGTTACCTTTGATTTCTGTCAGGCAAAGTATATATTATGCAGACAATTTCAGCTGAGTTAGAAATTAATGCAAGCCACCTTCTATTCTCAGTTCCCTTTTTTCATTGTCTGAAAGCTGATTAAAAATTGAATCATATGAAACAAAGTTTCCAAGTTGGCCAAATTGGAACCCGAACTTTCCAACCTTATCAAGTGCGACTGTACAGATTGCTGACTTCAATTTTGTGATAGGCTCTTGCTTTGATTTCGACTCAACTGAGCTTTTCTTTGTTCCATAGACCCACGTATTCTAAGTAGAACCCAGCATTTATTGAGCTCATTGAGTATGAATAAAGGTGCATGTATTCCAGCTTAAACTTGAACTTCCTTCCCATCTAATGGTTGATTCCTTTTCCTTAAGTCTGGCCCATACTGACCAAGTAGTCTGAGATATATCACTGCTTGAGGTCTATCCCGTTCAATTTCTTGGCTAATATTGGCGCCGTACTGACCATCATCATTATTCTGAAGTTTGATGGCGCACTGCCTAGATCGGTGCCTGCCTGGTGCAGACTTAGCCGAGTGGCGTGCCAAAATGGCTTGCACCGCTTAGCGGAGTTTGAATTGGCTGTGATGGGCGTGTGTGGCGTGGTTTGTGGCGTGAGCCTCCTTGTGCTCAGCTACAGTATATCTCTACAGTGTAACTAATTCTATTATTTCTCAATAATGAAGCTTCATTCGCCCCTCTGGTCTTCATGGCTGTGTTCCTACTTTCTGGATCAACGTCGTCACTGTCGTTGATCACATCAACGACGGTTGAACCTATGACCGAACATTTGGTGCCATAACACACAAATTTTGTTCAAAAAGCCATTCAATCTTGTCACACGAATCTCTTGTCGCTACTCAAGCCATCAATGTGGAACAAGCAATGTATGAATGCAAATTAGACGAGTTCAACATCAAACAGTGGCTGGATTACTTGTGCACATGAGCGTGGAGGCGTTTCTTCCAACCACTTCCAACCGACTGCGATGGCCTGTCACCCTGCATTGCTGTTGAGATCTTCCACCATTTTTTCACCATCCACTGTCACTTTGGCGCGTACTTTGCATTTTAAATTAATCGGAATTGGCTCCATGGGTTCAGCAATGGATGGATCTTCACGGCAGAAGGTGGGAGGCCGAAATTCCGGGTCATAGAAGGCGCGAGCCTTCTTGAAAGCCAGCAGCTCCTGCGCCATTTTGCCACTCTTGACATTTGGGAGCTGCGTTGCTGCAAACATTTCGTTCAGTGCAATGTGACCATCGTTTGTGCAACAGACGACATGGCGGGTGAGCAAGTCATCAAGAATATCGCCATTCAGGTTCAATGGCTCGTCGAGCTCCCTTTGAACTGCCAGCATCTGCATGAGGGCAGAGCCAACTCCGAACACCCTTTCGTTTCGTTCCTCTTCTGAAAGCTTTGACAGAGCTTTCTGATTCATTAGCATAAGGTCCAAAGTGATACTTGTGTGATTGTGATGGTCAGAGTGAAGGATAGATGTTCTGCGAGCCTGTTTCCCTACTGTCTGAGTCACAAGCCATATCCCTGCCAATTTTGATGGCATCAGACAAATTGGCTTGCGCAAGCCATTTTGTCTGATGCCATCAAGTGCGCAAGCCATTTTGTCTAGAGCTTGTATGTTGTTGTGCTCAGCATGAGTTTCAATTCCCATATGTAAGTAATTTTCCTTCCAGTTCTTTGCTATGATATTAAGCGCAAGCCAAAGGCCACACCGTTTTGATGGGATCAGCCAAAATGGCTTGTGATGGCTTAAGCCATTTCGAATCCCGCGTGAATTCTCTGGAATCCTATGCCCAGATGGTGTACCGTAGCAAATATAGTGCAGATGTCATCTTCCTGACCCTTTCGCATTTAAATTGGGATATTATTCGCTCGCACTTTCATTTTGATGGCATCAGACAAAATGGCTTGCACAAGCCATTTTGCCTACAGCAACTACTGCTTATAAATCAATCAAGTTTGAAATATATTGAGATATGAAGGACAAACATTGTATATCCCACATACTGAATAGTTCCGCAAAATTTTCTAGGGCAAATTAACATCTAATCAAACACAAGCCAAATGGGCGACAAACTGGCTTGTGATGGCATGTGACACGTTCAATTCCCTCCAGCACAACACTTTCCCATCACACAGTCGCCATAAAACGACTATAATAAGTGAATATAACTTTTTCAATGCCACTAGGACCTTCCCAGTGAATAAATACAACTCATTTTCAACACAAGCCAGCCCACGCCCAATTTGATGGCATCAGCCAAAATGGCTTGTGCACGCCATTTTATCTGGGAGCATAATTAGCCCTTTGCATTTTGTCGGGCCTAGCCAAGTGTTTTACACTTGACTAAACCTATAGAAGCCATTCATGTGAACAGATTATAGTTATTGAAGATTTTCTCTGACTTGGTCAGTCAAACTCGAGTCCTGACAGCAGCGAGAGCCAGAATCTGCCTTCAACTGCTGTCGAGAGGAGGACATAGAAAGGGAGTCATGTGAAAGGGACAGTTATTTTGGGTGAGATATTCACACATTATTCTCTTGATGTAAATCATGAAAGTTCGGTCGAAATTTGCAAATTTCACTTGTAATTCAGCTGGTTTTGACACTGACTTTCATGTCAATAAGTGTCATAGGGTACGGTTTATTCGTTGAACTTGACAAGCCAGCTGGCTTGTATGCCCAGCAGAACCTTTGCTCATGTTCAGCAGTGTCGACAATGAGTTATGGAGAACTAATCAACGACGAAGGAATTAATCTGTCACAAACCTTCATTGAGTCACATGTAATGTATCTACCATACAACTTGCAAGGTTTGTATTTGGAGGCCTAAGGGATGTAGTAGAAGTGCAAGCCACTTTTTATTTTTGGCTGTTACCTAGGCGACAAAGTGGCTTGCGCAAGCCGACAAATTGGCTTGGAAGCCAATTTGTCGGGCAATCACATGCCCACGCCCAAAAAAAGCCATTTGGCGCGGGCGCAAGCCACTTTGGCACACCAAAAACGTCACTCTCCTGCCTGGTGCATTTAAATTTTCTCTGCTCATTGAACTCGACTCGAACGAGTTTCGTCAATCTCGGAGACTCGGAGGGCGCAAGTGTCAGATTGCAGAAATCCTAGACCTGCTCCCAAAAACTCGGCTATGGAAAAATGTCCAGGTCAATACAAGCAATCTGCGCCGGCACAAGTCGATTCCCCGACTTCCAAGTTAACAGTGCTAGTGAACCCTCGTGGTCACTGAGAGTCTTGTGGGAAGTACCTACATTACTCTCGTCGTCTTCGACAGGCGCTCACAAAAATACTGCAAGACTGGCTACACTTCGGTCCGTTATCAGATTTCATGATCATGGCCCTGCGACTGCGTAGTGTCCGGCCACTTGTCTCGAGAAATCTCAAGAGACCGGGGAGGCGTACGCTGGGTGCACGGCGTGGTGCGGAAGCACAACCAGTACGACTGATGGTGATTAGATGTCCGCAGCACCGGAATCTGGCGCAGTCATACACCTTCCCGCAATCGTGGCGTCCTGACGGAGGTTGTGCAGGAGAGACTTGACATTTTGAATAATCTGAGTATTGGCGAACAAGCTCGAACAAGCTATCAATTTTAGACGGCACGCGCCCATCCCCTTCGAAGCTACCGCTGCTCTTACAGAGCCCAAAGTTTTGATATATTAAACTGAACGCGTGAAAAGCAAATGCAACATCGGTACCTCGTAATTTCATCTGCTTCCTTTGTTACTGCAGTTGAACGTCGATGCATTGAATTGCATGGAACTCAGCAACTTCCCATGCAGCAGTCAAGATGTATGCGATACATGGTGCCCTAAACCATCTAGTCTTCGGCCTGATTGTTACTTGTCATCGACTTTCGGTTATCACAGTGAAGTTCTAGTCCAAGTTCCGATATCGATAACAGACTGCCGATCTTGATAATCACAAGAGTGCGGTGGGGCGCGACGCGCCCCAACAACTTCGGTTCAGGTCATCTGGTTGAGTATTTCCCATGCCCGTGGTCAGAATAGCTAAGAATTCTCATGTTGCGAGCTTATGTGAAAGGGAACTGATGAACGCGCCGCCCGCGGCAGGGGCCGTGAAGCACGCCGATGTGATTCAGTAATGAGAAGACCGCGAAGCCGGTGAAGCGGATCACGATAACTCCTGATTAATGGTGCGAAGATTGCTAAGTCTAAAAAGGCTTTGGACGGACGGACACACGTTATTTTATAAAAGAAATTAAAAAAAAAAAGAAATCAAGTTCCACCGTGAGTCAATATCTCGACAATTACTATGATCGCTGTATAAGTTCCGATATCGATATTCTGACCTCTCAACCAGGTTTCTGGCGCGTGCGGCATCCAATCCTATATAACATCGTGCATACCTACTGTCCTGCCGCGTCCCGCATTCATTTCTCCCTTGATGTCCGCCTCCGCCAGAAAGGACCGCTGTTCCGGCCTCGGGGTACACTATGCGCCTGAGGATATATCTCAGCAAGAGTTCAAAGCCCAAGTTGATGCACTCGTGGATTCGTTCATTGCACTCCCTGTTTGCCAGAAGAATTTCCTCAAATTCAACGTCGTAAGATCTGTTCTCTGTGATTCGTCTGGACGCCGTTTAGGGGAGCACAGATATACCCGAACTCTCGACTTGCGGAGATCATCAAGTCGTCAGGGATCGGACAACCAAAACCCAATATCTGGTTCGAATTCGAATGCGAGGTGTGTTTTGCATCGATTTGATGGCCAACGGCCGTTCTCTCATCTATCTGTGAGCAGACTCAAGACCATTTGACTGAGGTGAGTTTAATGACACGCACATCGATCAGCACTGATATATTCTAAGATACTCGGAGACGAGCAGTTCAAAAGAATTTTCGCCGGAGCAAAGGACCTCGGGTTCCTGGACAGTGCCTCCCTCTTCACTGCGGACGTCACAACTAGGGTCGGTGTCCCGCCGCCTACCCCCAATGCTCGAGTGCCCTTTTCGTTCGCAGCCAAAATTCCGAAGGACATGTCCGTGGATGAATTCCATGCGAAGTTAGAGCCAGTGGTAGACGGCTACGTTCAGTTGCCTGTCTGCCAGAAGCATCTCTTGAAGCACAATTACGTTTGTCGACTCGTTGCTAGTGTTCTGCCCTAATTGCCGCTCACTCTCCTATCTCAGTGGCGACAGAACACGAACATAGCTAACGAATCTCGTGCACTGGGCTATCCCGAAGCAGAGGGGCTGGTTGTTGTTTTGCAAGAGGTTGAGGTGAGAGAAACTAAGTTTCCACTCCGCGTGCGATTCCCATCAGTTCTCTTCTACAGACCTGGAATGACCTGGTTGAGGTCGGTTGTGTTTATTTTCTGATTTTACATAACGTCTGAGCGTGGAGTTTCAGATAGCGGACAATGAGACATTTAAAACGCTCATGTTCGAGACGCTGCATAAAGTTCTCCCTGGCATCGAAACGTGGGGTATCTCGTTGGACGTCGCGACGAAAATTAGTACCCCTTAGATTTTTACGGGATGTTGGCTGCAAGCTGAACACGTTATGAATCCACATTTATGCTCTTCCCTGTTTTTAATATGGTTCTATTTTGGATCTTTCGCGCATGCTAGCCCTGTTACGGTGTAACTGTTTGGACTCTGTCCGTTATGCGCGGGTAGGCGGGGAGGGGAGTGCCTTAGGCGCATTGCACCCGAGGGGAGGGATATGGGCGCATGCGAGGGACCCGGATATGGATGCGGCGCTGCGGATGAGCGCTGAGCTCTAACTTCAGAGCCGCTGGAGGTCAAGGGGTTCGAATCCCCGCGCCGCACATTAATGTTGAGTATGTCGTCAAATCTTTTCGGCTGTCTGCTTTTTTCGGTGTTCGTTTTGGTGATTTAGAGGCGTGAGCCCCGTTCGAAAATTGAATTGAGGAGGTTTTACTTCCATGTGTAGTTGCGAATTGTGTGCATCCAGCTCCTTCACGATGATATTCCCGAGATGAAACCAGAGAAGACGTAAAGATGTCCGGCAGCTGGCGGTATCTCAGGCTTGACTCTGGGTGAGCCGGTGAGCCTGAGGGGTTCGAGTCCCCGTACCGGGATTGTATCAACTTCTTGAAATATTTTTGCTCCTGAGTATGCATTGATGAGATCTGTTGGAATTGATTCCGAGGACGGACAAAAGCATCCAGTCGCCAAATTGCTCAGAAAAGAGAAAGCCTTCAGGGGGTTCAGCTGTGGCATTTGCTAAAAGCTTTCATCGAGTTGGCGAGTCTCAGCCTCGCCGATTCCCTCTATATCGAATGTCCAACCCGGTAAACGCAACTCCAAAGCCTAGATTATTCTTGTCAACTCGACGAGAGCAGGAACATAATCTCCAAACGCAAAGCAAACCCTACACGCACAGGAGCGATAAACCGGGGACTCTGGCACTTTAGCCGGGCCGAGCGGGTGAAGAGCAAGGGGAAGCGGTTCGATTCCCCGCGCCGCAATATGCATATTGTGAATATGGTTTCATTTTTCTTGCAGCGTTGCATGTTTTGGTTTTTGCAAAACTCGGCTACAATGGAAAAACGTCCAGGTCAGTACAAGTCAATATGCGCCGGCACAAGTTAATTCCACAAGTCAAACGTGAACCCTCGTGGCTATTGAGAGTCTTGTGGGAAGTATCTGTATTACTATCGTCGTCTTCGACAGGCGCTCACAAAAAATACTACAAGACTGGTTACACTTCGGTCCGTTATCAGATTTCATGATCGTAGCCCTGCCTCCCCGGTCTCTTGAGATTTCTCAGGACAAGTGGACACTACTCAATCGCGTACGCTGGGCGCACGGCGTGGTGCAGACTGGCGGTGACTAGATGTCCGCAACACCGGAATATGGCGCAGTCATGCACCTTCCCGCGACCGTGGCGTCCTGACGGAGGTTTTGAAGGAGAGATTTGACATTTCGAATAATTTGAATGTTAGCGAACAAGCTATCAATTTAAACGGCGCGCGCATTCATTTTGAAGCTACCGTTGCTCTTACCGGGCCAAAAGTTGCGATATGTTAAATTGAACCGCGTAAAAAGAAAATGCAACATCGGTACCTCGTAATTTCATCTGCTTCCTTTGTTACTGCAGTTGAGCATTGATGTATTGACTTCCCATGCAGCAGTCAAATTGCATGCGATACATGATGCCCTAAACTATTTAGTCTTCGGCCTGGTTGTTACTTGTCATCGACCTTCTGGTACAAATTCCGATATCGATAACGGACCAACCATCTTGGATAATCACAAAGAGAGCGGTGGGGCGCGTCGCGCCCCACCACTTCGGTTCGGGTCATCTGGTCGAGTCTTTCCCATGCCAGTGGTTGGAATAGCTAAGAATTCCCATGTCGCGAGCTTATCTGAAAGAGAACTGATGAACGCGCCGTCCGCGGCAGGGGCCGTGAAGCACGCCGAGGTGATTCAGTAATGAAAAGACCTTGAAGCCGGTGTGAAGCGGATCACGGCAACTGCTGATTAATGGTGCGGAGATTGCTGAGTTTAAAAAGGCTTTGGACGGATGGACGCACGTAATTTTATAAAGAGAGTGACTCCCGCTGTATAAGTTCCGATATCGATGTTCTAACTTCTCAACCAGGTTTTTGGCGTGTCCGGCATCCAATCCTTTATAACATCGTGCACACCTATTGTTCTGTCGCGTCCCACAGTCCTTCCTCCCTTAATGTCCGCATCCACCAGAAAAGACCGCTGTTCCGGCCTCGCGGTACACTATGCGCCCGCGGATATATCTGCGCAGGAGTTTAAAGCCCAAATTGATGCACTCGTGGATTCGTTCATTGCACTCCCTGTTTGCCAGAAGAATTTCCTCAATTTCAACGTCGTAAGATCTGTTGTCTGTGATTCGTCTGGACGCCGTTTAGGGGAACACAGATATACCCGAACTCTCGTCTCGAGGATATCATGAACTTAGCAGGGATCGGACAGCCAAAACCCAACATCTGGTTCGAATTCGAATGCGAGGTGTGTTTTGCATCGATTTGATGGCCAACGGCCGTTCTCTCATCTATCTGTGAGCAGACTCAAGACCATTTGACTGAGGTAATTTCAATGACACGCACATCTATCCGCATTGATATGCTCTAAGATACTCGGAGACGAGCAGTTCAAAAAGATTTTTGTCGGAGCAAAGGACCTCAGGCTCCTGGACAGTGCCTCCTTCTTCACTGCGGACGTCACAACTAGGGTCGATGTCCCGCCGCCTACCCTCAATGCTCGAGTGCATTCTTCATTCGTAGCCAAAATTCCGAAGGACATGTCCGTGGACGAATTCCATGCGAAGTTGGAGCTAGCTACAGACGGCTATGTTCAGTTGCCGCTGTGTCAGAAGCATATCTTGAAGCACACTTACGTTTGTCGACTTGTTGCTAGTGTTCTGCCCTAATTGCTGCTCACTCTTCTACCTCAGTGGCGACAGAACACGAACATAGCTAGCGAAGCCCGTACACTCGGCTATCCCGAAGCAGAGGGGTTGGCTGTTGTTTTGCAGCAGACTGAGGTGAGAGAAAATCAAGCTTCCACTCCGTATGCGATTCCCATCCGTTCTCTTCCACAGACCTGGAACGCCCTGGTTGAGGTCGGTTGTGCTCATTTTCTGATCTGAAATAACGTCTGAGCATGGAGTTTTAGATGATAGACGATGAGACATATAGAAAGCTCGTGTTCGAGACGCTGCACAAATTTCTCCCTGGCATCGAATCGTGGGGGATCTCGTTGGACGTCGTGACGAAAATCAGTACCCCTTAGATTTATGCTCTTCCCTGTTTTTTACTGTGGTTGGATCCTTCGCGCATGCTAGTCCTGTTACAGTGTCACTCTTTGAACTCTGGCCATTATGACGATTCCGCTTTCGTTGTTATTGCACATACGAGTTAGCCCATGGGAATTTCGCGCTGCGTGAGCCGAGGGCAGCGATGCTACAACTGCAGGTAACTCAATCTCACAGTGAAAATTTGGGATTCACTACGCGTCTGGCCAATTCTGGACCGATATATCGATTTTCCACTGACCATGGAACCAAAAGTACGACTTGCGCTCAGTCAAGTTGTCTTTACCAATTCGCTGCTGACGCCGCCGCACGTCCTCTGTACCATACCGGGAGATTTCGTTCATTTTGTACCTAACATTTTTTCCGACAATTCCCCAAAATCTTCATAAATCTGAACATAATTATTGACGGGGGTATCCAGAAAGAATTATTCTATCTGGCGCCCCCGGCGCTCCTTACAAATGCATATTCCGGTGGTCACGTTTCGGCAAAAGCCGTCCTTGTTAGACTCACCTAGAAGGCATGCAAGTGCCATTGAATGCCAGATGATCGAGTTTTCAGTAACGACTCTTTTTAGTGAATTATACTCAGAATTTTTTGAGCATACTTCTGGGAGGATATAAATATTTCAAGCATGCGTCTCGAAACAGTCCGGCACTGTCACAAAAATGTCACGTAATCTTCCATTCGAGTTACCTTGTACATTGTAGGGCTTGGGCTGGCTAGAGGTTTATTACAGCAATATGCTAAACATCAATGTGTCTCCCTGATTTCTTTCACAGGAATTGGACAATAAATAAGGTCATGGTCAGTAATTCTTCCAGATCATGGCTTATGTTATTACGCGGCTATGGACCGCCCGGTGAATTGCCTAGAGTGGAAAGGGGCGTCAAAGCAGCGCCCGGGGCGCCAAATAGAAACACCCATCCAGAAATTGGTGTGCATCAGGAAATGTTTTCGGGCTAGGACAAGTAAAGATAGTTGTTCTAACAAGAGCTAGAAACTCCCCTTATAAGCTACAGAGGCGAGTCAGAACCCATTGACTCGCTACACCCTCAAACATAACATAGCATTTATGAGCCAGAAAAAGTAGAATAGCCTCGGCGATGGGCGTATATTGAGATGTGAACCGTGGGAAAGATATCAACTTACCGCCAGCTGACAGTTGGTGGTGGTTGATGGCAGTTGCGATCTTCGTAGACAACACCGAATTAAATATATGAAGGCTCATACAAAAAATACAGCCCAAATAAATATATAAGTCCATATTACATCACATAGCAATTGCGAGGGTATAAATAATCAAACCTGAACAACGCCGACTTGTCACTGAGCTGAATCCACTCCGCAAGAATGCAAAGAGCGCCAGCTGATGCGAATTTTTCAAGCTAGCTCTCGCGAGGTAAGTTGGTTCTAGGCCAAGAAGATACCGGAAGTAGGACAGCAAAACCAGGTAGTGTTTGACTTGGAGAGGCATGATTCCAGTTTCGGTGAAAAGCGGCGCGATCATAGAATAGGAGTGGACATTCAAAATTTGCCACAAGAAACTGGCTCGAACATCACAGAGCTGGTTTATGGACAATTCCGATGAGAGGGGAAGCCCAAAAATTGAAATGCAAAGCAAGGGGTAGTTATGCAGAACTTGAAGGCACGGAGCGCTGAGTTCCGGCTTCGAAGCTTCCCCGCACCGCAATGTTTGATGACTCGAAGTCTGTTTTTCACTTCTTCTGTTGCCGGTTTCGGTTTTGTCATTGGCTAATTCAGTCTTTAGACGGATACCAGTTCGAAAATTTAGCCTTGGTTCAAACCTGATCTGTTTGAGAATGAATCTCGAGTTTAAAGTCATTGAGGCTGGGTTTCCGCGTGCACTCACACCCATCGAGCTCCTCGTGCATATCCGCGGAGAGACCGGACGATTCAGATGAGACGTCTCGCAGACGAGGAACCAGATGAGACGAGAGTTTAACAGGAGTGCAGCGCGTGCGAGCGGTGGCAACCCATCCCCAGATTGGGACTCGAGCGGGTGAGAAGCAAGGGGTTCGATCCCCCTTGCCGCAATATACTGGGCGTACTCTGATTTTTCTTTCAGCGTTGGCTGATCTTTTCTTGTGGGAATGAATGAGCCTGGGGTTGAAAATCGACGATGAGTCTGTGGAGGAGGGGTTTCGTGGTGAGAGTCTGAGTGAGTGAGAATGCGCCGCTGACCAAGCGCCTGAGACCTGAGTAACAAACAGTCCAGATTGCAAAGGGGCACGCAAGACGAATTTGGATCCTAGGCAGGAGTAGGAGTACCATAGTGATAGTATTATTGCCGATGCCGGCATCGTGCATCGTCTCAGCGCAGTAATCTCGCGTTTCTCGGAATTCATGGATCGGGGTTCGACTCCCGACGCGGCAATCCGGAGGATCAATTGCTGATTTTTTATTTTTATCATTTCTTTTGCGTCTTATGTTCAAAAATGAGTATTTCAGTCTCAGTGTGTTCAAGAACGAGAAGCGGCTCGGAAACTTTCCAGGGTGATCGAGATTCCCGAACAAGCCTCCGTCGCGCTCGTAAATTGAGTGAGGAGTGGCGTGGTGTGGTGTGGAAAAGCTCGCAGGGGTTCATTCAAGTCAGCGGCGAGATCCAGAGCTAGAGGCACCGTGACGAAGTTGACGGATGGTCGCTGGGGGAGTATCACGACGCCAATCAAGCAAAGAAGCAGAGGTCTGGGTGGAGTCGAGACTGATCAAGGACAGACATACGTTTATCCCGGGTGTTCAGGGAGTCGCGAGTCAGCCTCTAGAATTTAGTTTACTGGCGGCGGCTCGGCGGTCGACGCGGGGAGTGAATTGAGAAATTCGGGCCACTGCTTCATTGCAAGGCTGTGCAGGCTCATTCCGGCCAGCGACAAGATTGAAAAAAAAATGCGATTCATAGCGACCCGCTACGCAGACATTTCTCGGGAGTTCCAGACGACACTCGAGTACGGAAAGAACACTGCGAACGAAGCCGAAACCGCCAGAATCGTCTCAGCGGATCTTGCGAGTCAAAATAAAACGGGAAAGACACAGTCAGCCAGAGAAAATCGCCACCGAGCAGCACTGCCAGCAGGAACAATACTGTACTATTTCATTTAATTCTCGTGTCACGCGTCACAGGGCCCAAAATTTTCGAAATTTTTTCGAAAAGTCACGGTCACCTGGAGGATTTTCGAATGTGCCAAACAGGTCACAAAATCGCTCAAAAATGACCCAAAAATTCAATTTTCACGCTCCAGGGCGTTTCCGTCTCAAAGTTCAAACGCCGAGGCGATCTCACGTTTTGAGGTGATCGGGGACATACTTTGCTTCCGTGTTTGCTTCCGCATTGAGCATCGCCATATCACCGCATCCTTGTTCTCTCCTCATTTCTACCGCCTTTCGCCAGCAACAATGGCAGAAAGAGGTAAAAAAAAATAATTACTTCAACCCGGGTACAACTCATCCTTGTCGTTAGTGGCGAGCTATCATGCCGTCAGTGCTCATTCTATCTCATTCTAAAGTGTAAATACATCAGATTTGGATATCTGGGATGCAATTATATCATTTTGGGATACATTTTCGAATTTTTTTTGGGTGTCACGCTCTCCCCGGCCCATTTGCGAAATCCAAAGTTCGAAACGACCTGTCACAGGTCACAGGCGAAGAGAATTGATCGAAATAGTACAGTAACGCACTGCACAGAGTCGTGTTTGGCAGCACTGCATGATACCTAAAAAGGCAATTCACTCTTGTCGTCCGCTTTCTTGGACGCACACCATCGCTCGTTGCCACATGCTGCTACAGACAAGAACTTGAAAGAGACGCGACAAAAGCAAGAAGGACTCACTACACATAAGAAGGAACACGATAAAGACAAGGAGGACCCACCACCACCACCAGGAGTAACAATGGCAGACAAGAAGGTGCGTGTCGGCTCCCTCGCCGTCATGCATGGCCTCGATGGCGAGCTGTACATGTGCATGCAGGACTCAGCTGACGAGACGTGAAGCGATGTCGCGCGCGTGCTAGGTGCCGCGTTTCTGAACCACCGAGTCGAGAATGCGAACGCCACTTGGCACAGTCGCCTGCGTCGCCGGGCAGCGCGGCTCTTTCGACGACCTGAAGCCAAGCGAAAACGACACTTGAACGACACTGTCTTGATCCACGCCCTCTCCGCCGTCCGCATCTTCTGCCCTGCCTCCCTCAGCTCCTTCCTGCCGCTACCCCCGCCTATGTGATCCTCGCCGTCGTCGCGTTTTCGCTCTCGCCCTCGCCTGGTGCCCCGCTCTCTAAGCGCCGGCGACGCACCGCGAAAAAATTACGAGCCCCGCGCCTCCGGCACGCTCGTCGCGCGCTGGGGTGCCTGGAAGCTGGAACACCGTCCGTCAATCCCTGCGCGCCGCGTACAGTACGTCCTCCTTGATCATGTTACATGACTATCTATTGATTTACATTTACCGCCCACCCAGCACGCGCATCGCTCGCACCTTTGTGCACCGCGCTCCGCGCGTTCTCGTTGTCGATATCCCCTTGCGTTGTCGTGGTCAATATCTGATGCTCGCCACAGTGCGCATTTGTACTGCACGTCGTGAAATTTCCGCTCTACATCCAACTCACGCGTCCGACTCAAAATCCTTCCCCCTACCCGCGCACTGTCTCGGATACGCGTCACGTCGACGGAGGCGGCGGCGGCGGACGGCGATGGCGGGTGACGTACGGCAGAGGGCGATCTCGCGCACTCGTCGACGGTGGACGACAGAGGTGCAACCACATGCGCACGAAACCGCGCACAGTACAATAAGTACGCGTTTTGCAGAAAATCGTGGGCACGCACGTCTTTTCCTGTGTTGTTCTTCGTCCTTCCTTGGGGGATTGACTCGCATCTCTCAGCTTACCTCCCTCATGCCGAATCGCGTTGCAACGCCACATCGCTCGCCCCGAGTCCGTGCTGCGGGGGTAAATGCCATGGTGCTGCTTTGAAAGATGGGATGCGCACACGAGGGCCCAGATATGGGTGCGCGCGCGAGGGACCCGGATATAGGTGCTGTGGTGCGCGTACTGCAGGTAGTGCGATCTGCTGCTCTTTGCCAGTGGTGAGTACGGTAAGTGCGTACGAATATGCGCGTGTATGAGCGTAGCCCTGAATACACTGGTTTTTCAATCAATCACTTGTGCACCTTTGCGTCGAGCGTTGAGGAATGGGACGAGTTTGCAAGCCAGAGATATTTGAATATTTGAGGAACGACGAGACGGCCTTGGACTTGTACTGACTGGCGGAGGACGAAGCCGAGCGAGAGCCTTAAGTGAAGTGATGAGGAGTACGGGCATTGAACTCAAATTAAATGAACGAACGAGTCCTTGGTGTGACTGAACGAAGGCTTACTCGAGAAAATTGAATGAAACGGTAAAGGGACTCCGAGTCCCTTCAAAGTTCAATCTTGGAGCTCTTTTCGAACCGAGTCCGCGACGGGTGGAGCTGCACAGTGAAGAGTGAGGCAGTCAGCTAGGAGTCAGGACAACTTGAATACAATTTTACAAGAACTTGAAGATGAAAGATATGTATTTGCCTCGAATTAAATTCGAGAAGCTTGGATCACTTGTGAGCGATAATAAGGGCACACCTCGCGCGAAGGCAAGACACGTCAAAAATTCAGATATCCTTATTCTTCGAGCGTACTTGGTTTCGGCTTTCAAGTTTCAAGATACCAGCCAGTGTCAATCTGCTTCGGGAAAGATGTGTCGTGTTGCCAAACTCGTCGAGGCTATCAGCAAGTTGGAATGTAAATCTGATCGAATGGAGAACGGACAGTCAACCTAGATAGAGGAGAGTGTTAATTCAGGAAGGCAAACCCGAAACGAAACGAAACGGAACGGAAATACATACTTACATTGTCACGCATCCGATGTGTTACAGATGTGGCCGGACTCGCAAGTTTGAGGATCAGTCGCAAGAGATCTACTCAAATATTCGGTGTGTGGTCTGCTAACTTGAAGTGAATAAGAAAGGCGAACGGACGGATTGAATACTTACACTGCAGGCGGTGGCGATGTTAGCAAGTTTGAACTTGCCGCAACCAAAATAAACTTGAAGCTGGAATCATTCAACGAAGACAAGTTGGGGTAATGTAATATAATATATTGAACTACGGACAAACTGCAGAGCAATAAGCACAATCAGGAAAGATGAAAAGGAACGAACACTTATGTGCATTGTGAAAAACGAAGGAAGGGCGCATTTAATAGGCTGAGGTATAATTCAGTAAGTATTGGTAGAAGATATCGACGAGTGAACAAATATACTGTACAGTAGTATTCAAATGCGCGTGCTTAACTCCAAAGGTGACAGTGGAATGTTCAAGCATTGAATCTATGAAATGGATTAGCGTCGAAAATGGGGGATAACGATTGAACTGGCACGTACTTTCTGACCGCTCATACTTGAATTGAAGTCTGAACATCCTGTCGCAAGCCAAGCAAAACGAGATACGGAAAGTCCAATCTAGTCTCTCGTAGGCAGATGTTACAAACATGGAAGCTCATACTTCGCTTTGTTTGTAAAGTCCGAACACAGTTTCGTCCTTGAAGCAGAGTTTCGACCTGCGAAGTAGCACGTTACTTCATTTATTCAGTCAGTCAGTAACTTACGAGGAACTCAAGGCGCACCATAGGTTCACTTCACCGGTGCAAGGTACATGAGTGGGCCAAAGAAAATAAAGAACGGCGAAGATTGGAATTGAAATTCTGTCTCAGCAAGAGATTCAATAGAACAGAATAGGTACCGATAGCGTACCTTGCGTGCATAATGCACGCGAAAGGTTTCGTATGCACATAAGTACAGTCCAGTGGTCGGGACATACCTGCATGAGTTCTGGCTCCAGGAACGAAATATTTGAAGGCAAGCCCGTCAGGACCAGCAAGATTCAGTAAGAGATTGAATATAATAGAAATAGGTGGTATAGTCACCTCAAGTGTCTTCGTAGGTCCTTCGACACCGGAAAGAAGTGGTAAATTTGAGTCAGTAGTCTAAATAGACGCGGTATGTACCTGGGCCAACGAACGAAACAAGTAAACATCCGAGCAAGGCAATCAGTTGGTCAGTGAGCAAAAGAATGAAAGAATAGCGATCGCCCATAGAATTCAGAAATCTGCAAGCGCGGGGCGAGCAGAGACTCCGGAGATCAATAGACTGGCTTGAGATAATTTGCGGCTTGTTCTGGTCCCAGGAGCACTCGCAACGTAGCCAATCGAGAATATAAATGCTATGACCATCCATAACCCGAGCCATGCCTTGGCCCACGTTCCAATAATAATAATTTCTCTTCGTGCGAGGAGTCGTGCTGCTTGGGGCCGGCAGCTGGAAGCCTCTCGCGATTGGGTTTTGCAGGGTCGAGCGACTCCCTGTCCAAGAATGATAATGCTGTTGGCCCTCTTTTTGGATTTCCGGGCATTGACTCGGGAGTCAGGAGCAATAATCCAACCTTGAAGCTGAGATTATCCGTCAACCAGAGAATATGAGTGTGCATGATTCTACACAGCTGGTACAGATCGCCTTGAGTTGTACATCTTCCTGAAAATGATGATTGGCCAAGACACAGCCGACCTCCACTTTGAGGGCCTGAGTTCAGATGCCACAGTCGACCTGGCTTCGTCCTGCTGGTCCGCATCGGCCTCGTCCTCTCGTTCTGGGAAGCGCAACCACGATCCCAAGTCGCACAACCAGTCCCAGTTAACGATCTCCCACAAATTGAAGACACACCACAGGATGAGCGCAGCGATGGCAGCCCAGACCACAGAAACAAGCGTGCGTGTGGGAAGGCTCGTTTTTTTGAAAGCACGCAAAGGAAAATGCGATGAGGAAGGATACCATTCTGTGGGGATTCCCAGTCAGGGGATGGATATGAGTTGAAAATGACTTACGACCAAATGAGCATTGCGTAAGGCAGGGAGTAAAGGACGGCAAGGATCTCGAGACCAAACTTCGGGTGTGTGCGGCTGAACACGAACGTTGCTGCATCGGCGGCAGAATCGCGATCTCGATTGCGGTGGCGGCTTGTAAGCAGTAGACCTATGATTATGCTCGCGATACTCGTCAATGTCGACACATAGCTTGCGATCTGTGCCGGAGAGCGTGTAGAGGCGATGTTTCCACCCTGGTCCACGCTTTGAATTGAAAGAAACGCGACATTTGCATTCAGAACAACGGCGGCCTGTCCGAAGATGAGGAGGTAAAAAGCAATAAGGGACTATAACGCACATTGATAATAGATTCTTGCCACTGGCTGATCAAGCCCTCCACGAACGGTGCCCACCAGCTGTGGCGTATTAACCCATCGATATTCACTGAGCGCACACCCAACAGCTGGGCGTGGGGTGCATAAAACAGCAATGGATTCAGGGTCCGGATAAACATCGTTTGTTTCTTGACGGTTGCGTGGACGGATTGATCGACATTCAAACGCGCTCCAGGTTCGCCGTGGAAATTATACACACGGCTACGAACTATAGGAGTTGGGTGTGGGACATGGCAAAAAAATTCACGTCGTACCGAAAACATGCATGAGTCTACCTGAACGAAAGCCAGTTCGTTTCATTCAGATGATCCGCAGTTATTTGAGAATATACGCACCGACGAGGCAGTTGCAGCCACTGAATTTGTTTGTGGTATTTCTATCGATACCTTCTGCACCGATGATCACGACAGGTTTGTAACCTAGAGACGGTGGCTCAGAGACTCACTGGTGAAACCATCTATGAGTGTGATCATGTTGTTAAGGTCGCCGATTTTCCAGGGGACCGTCGTCCTATTGGAGGTGACAACGTCTGGAAGGAATGAAAAAGACTGAATCAACGTAAACACAAGGACATACCGCCGAAAGCGTGGAGAACAATGTCGCGAAGTTCATCTATTATCTCATGGGTGAGGTTGAATGCCCTTGGATAATATTCGCAATGCAGCCTTCGTATATGATATGATCAGCATGCAACCTGGGAAGCTGCCTCGCGACCAACTCACCAATATTGTGCTTCGAGTTCATGACCTACGAAACATCATGAGCGTCTCATGAAGCAAACGAAGGTGACGCACGGATGTGAGATGCGGATTTCATGCCTTTCAACTCTGCCGTGACTGGAAACATCTCCGACTCGCCGTTGTCCATCCAAAACACACAACGGCCCACGTGGTTCACAAAGTAGTACTGGCACCCCCTTGCTTCCGTCGGAATAAGTATATTCGTCCAGAACCAGGTCCACGCCAGGCGACAGATCGACATTGTGAGTAGTGCTGGCCAAATATGATATAAATACGGAAATGTCCATATCGTATTCATATCTATATCATATTCACTTGCCCAGGCCCATATCGTATTCTTAGCGTATTGTATTCATATTTATTTTACCGAATCTGAATTTATTTTGAATATATCTAGATATTGTCTAGTCATCATGAGTGTTGACGAAATCCATGTAGTTTATACCTTCACCAAGCCCGGACTTCAGCCAGTCTTTGGTGACAATATCGATGCAAGCAATCTCAGCAGTCATCGACGAACGTGAATCGGTCAAAGTGCATTTTACTCTTGAAAAGAGACGTTCAACAGAAACGCTCACACCGGGGATAGCGAGAATATCTCGCACAACACAGGCCATGTATTTGAGAGTGCCTTGATTTTGCTTCCAGAGCCAAGAGCTATGAATTCACCTTCCACCAGCCAAGTGGATCATCAAAGTCGTGAGAAATGTTGCCGAAGTAGAGGTCAACTTCGTCACGTCCCTCACAGGTGACAGGAAAGGATTGGAATAATATGAGAAAATGTGCCGCACATTACTGGTGGCCATGTTTCCCACGGCAAACCAGACTAGCCACTTTCTCGGCAGGATTGTTCGATCCAATCTGAAATACACGTTCCCATTCTTTATTGGATGGATGGTACGTGCCTTCTGAACTTGACAGGAAGATAGGCTTTGGATCCTTATCGCTAGCCGATATGCCCGGAGTGAGATATGTGGCAAAGGGGACCATCACGGCGACCAGTCAAGTACGAGGCAGGGAGCTTGTCGATACCCGCCATCAGTTCTTTCAGGTCTTCCTCCAGCAATGTACCCGACGAAGCCATTTTTCCGACCTGTGTACGTCAGAAAGAACATTGATGAGGATTGAGAGTCTGCTGCTATATATTGTTAAAGGTGAAGAAAGCGTCCATCCCCCTCGTCACCTATATATACCCACACCTGCCGAACTCTGGCATCTCGACCCGAACACCGATCCGCGCCTATTCGCGCCCAACTCGCACACGCCCAAAATCCGCAATTCGGACTTTCCCTGCAGCCAAAAACAAGCGGAAAATCCCATTTCAATCGGTCCTTGTAACCAAATATATTCAAATATGCCCAGGGCATATCATATTCTATTCATATTGTATCATATTCATATTCAGCCATATTTATATTCTGACAGGGGTCCAGAGACCGTATCGTACTTGTATGTAGTTGAATATATTCAAAATATATTTTTTCGTATCATATTTTTTGGCCAGCACTAATTGTGAGCACGGAAAAAGTCGTTCACAATGCGTAAACTGTGTGTAATGAGCGCAAGTGATGCCGCGTCGAATAGATTTGCGTCGGTAAAGACTCGCTAAAGGTACCAGATGTGGGTCATACGTTAATCTCACACATGAGAACGCACCTTCTCCTCGTGGAAGAAGTATTGGGCACCTTCAGGATGCTGGCAGGTCGTCCATCCAGACGGGGGGTTCGTTTCTGCCCAACTATTCGTGACTGGGATACTGGGATTGGGTCGCACGGAACATACTCACGGGAGCGCATCGATGGTGAGTGGAGGGAGACAGAAGGAAGTTGGGTCTGCAGGACTAGCCGGTGTAGTTAATACTGGGCTCCCGCAGTGATAGAAGTGACAAGTCGCACATTATCGTTTTGCGTTCGTACCTCCCTACAGTCTCTGGCGTCCCCGGGAAAATACGTTTATGTACCTCCGACAAACAAGGAGGGGATGACACTACGACATCTCCATAAATTGCGGAGGAGCGCCTAGACTGACTGGGTGATTCGGTGGCAGAGAGATAGAGGTCCTCAGCACTGCTATTTGCGGACGACAAAGATCCCTCCGGGCCGAGTGGATGGTTTTGCGTGCGCGCCGATGAGCGTGGGCTTGGTTGCACCGGCGAAGTGGCGGGTAGGTGCTGACTTGACAAACTCTGCAGCGGATACGATTCTTGATATATGGGATGGGTGATGACATCTTGAGAAGACCGTGACCAGCCCGGGTCAGAGTTTAGGTATGGCTGCAGAGACGCGGGCATGGAGCTCGCCGAGATATAGCCGACGCGACTTTCGTTACCAGGGGGTACAGTTGGGTATAGAGTGTTACCACCATGGTATTCGGGGGTCTGGGCGTATACAACACGCGATTCGTCGGTGAAAGTGGACCCTGAAGGAGGTTTCCTCTTCATTGCTCGCCACAGTGCAGCAAGCAGCCAAAGAAGGCCCCGAGTCGAGGCTCGAACAAGAGCGTTGCCAAGAATGAATTTACGGAGGGCAGCTAAGAGCCATCGAATGCTAGACATGGTGGCGAGCAAAGGGCGAGAGCTCGAAAGCTGTCCGACTTGAATACCAGCTGCCTCGAGGCAGCGGCAACTTCCGACAGCATCCGGTCCATCCGTGGCCCGAATGAAGAATACCGCGCTGTACAGACTGCTGGGGCCAGTGGCTTTTGGGGATCGAGACGCGAGTCCAATCCACCTAAGGGACCTCCGCCTTGCATTACGGCAACCCCTCTTAGGTGGGTTACGTTGTGGTAGTACAACCCACCCAAGAGGGGTCTAGCGGAGGCGGAGGCGTTACTTCTTTTAGTAAACTCGACACGTGAATTGATGCCATATTGGGCCGCTGCTCCGACCGCCATCACTGCGCCTCCGCCGCGCCATCAACCCGCCGCACATGCTTCCCAGCCACCACACACGTTGGCCCTGGGATCCACCATAAGCCCAAGCACCCGACACCCTCCGAAGAGAAGAACTTGATCATTCACGCATTACAACAACAAATGGCTACTTGCTCTCCATGGGATAGCCACGCAAGCGCGTGCACAGCGCTCGACGTGTTTCAAGTTTAGCGTAAGCACCACAAGTAACACACTACAAGATTCACATCTAGAGCATGTGTACTACGCTGCACGACATGCATACACGAAACTGGTTCAACAAGAACCTGCAGAGGCTCAGCCTCCGCCGCCGCGCGGAGCCTCCGCCATCTATTGCGCATCCAATCTTTGGCACCTTATTTTGCTCAATCTAGAACAGCTCCATGCTTAGTACCAACAGGACGCCCATGTACGCTGCAATACGCATACTTGGATGCCTCTAGCCTTATTCACTCTCAGTGCACAATATTCTCGTGAGCTTTCTATTGATTCTGAGATTCAGGGAGTATATTCCTAGTCTTGTTTTTTGTATAACTAGCGAGGTACGAGCTAATTGTTATAGTGTCTGTCTGATTTGAGGGACCTTGGCAGACAAAACATGTATTTCTGCCTTGAAACCCAGTGTTTGTTTTGAATCTTCCAAGATCTTTCAAGAATTTGCAAGATTTGGTGCAGTTTGTGCCATCTTTCAATATCTTGCAAGATCACTCAAAATCTTGCAAGATGCCTACCGTTTGATTCTCTGATGCTACTTTATTTGATCGAGATCTTTCAAGATCTTGCAAGATGATGGCCATCATCTTGCAAGATCTCCCTCATATCAACCCACATTCAACATTGGCCAAAGGAATAACAATTTCAGGGCCTCTTTTGAGATCTTTCAAGATCTCAGGATACTTTTTCAAACCTGGTTGGAAGAACAATTGGGGTAACCCGACCAAGTATCATAAACTCAAGGTATTATTACAATTATTATCTAAGGCTTGGATAAGACTTATTCAACACCCAATAAGTAAGGGAGACTTGGACCAAGAGGATTAAACATAATATTGGCACTCCAAAGAAAGACACAAATGGGTTCCAGGAGCACCTTCATAACAAATGGTGTTTGTGGAAGTTTGACAAGGACATACACGTGTTAGAGGTCACGAGGCAATGCGCAAGGGAGGCACATGGAGAGATCAGCTGGACCCAGGTGGGTCTGGGCTCCTCTAGGAGAGCAAGGCAGTCAAACGCATCAGTGTTCGGCACCAGCGGCATGGCTACAGACAGCTGACCGATCGTGGCAGTTACCGATTGATCATGGCAGAGGGTTCTGCCGGTTCAACCACTTTCTGAGATTGGACAAGTTATCTCAAAAAGACCCCAGCTTACCATGGCAGGTGGGCGGGCTAGTGACGAAGAAGAAATACGTGAAGGATAGCAGGAAGACAGAGGGCTAGCAGTGTCGAGGGCAGGAAGGGTTGAAAATGTCTCCTTGATACCGCAGCAAGGAGATCCTCGATCGTTTGGACAACACACAACAGCCAATGTTTAGGGGAACCAATAGCAATACCCACGCAGGGGATTCGAGTCATAGTTTCTCGGGTGCACGGACCTTTTCTCATAATATTTATATAGTCATCAGACCAAGCAGTAGTATATAAGGAGAGTGTACAAGTAGAATTAGGCAGTGGACCTTTGGGTTGGGGCACTTGGGCTAGGGTTAGCACTGGTGTTGTCGACAGGTTGGGCTCACGGAAAGACTTAGGTTGATCCACGAACAAATTGTAATTGTCCTGTGGCAGTTTGGCCGAAACTTGGTTTCCTTGGAAAGATCTTGTCTGTTTGACTTGTGGCAGTTTGGCCAAAACACGTTTATCTTGACAACGATTGTCGTTCTTCAGAACACCCACATTATAAAACCCAATTGATTCACTTTGAATCAGAGGAAGGTGTCTTTTCTCGGAAGACAACGAAAGGCCTTATCCTTGGAAACTCTCCTTGGATCATTCAAACAAGCAGAGGTGCTATTTGGTCTAATACTTGACCTTCACCCCCAAACTTGCACAAGTTTCCACACTAGCAAAGGAGGTGTTAAGTGATAGTGTGTGTGTGGTTGAGGAGTTTGATCTCAGAGTCAGATTCTATCCTTACTCTTGTGGTTTTCTCTCCTTGGGCATATTGCTCATTCATCTCTCCTTGCGCATGGCATGGTTACCTTTCAGCGGAAAGTGATCTGCCATTGTTGATCCGAGTGCTGCCCCTCGATATTTGCAGAGCAAGCCGAGTACTGTTGGTCCCTGCATTTGAATTGGCTGAGTTTGACAGGCTTGTGCTTGTCAGTGTCATGTATCTTGCTAAATTCTGAAGTAAGCTCTTGTTTGCCAAAAACCTATGGATTTACCCATACAGGTCCACAATATTGAGACAGGTTGAAAAATCTCGACCTGTATCCATACCCGGCTGATCCTCAGGTCCAAACCCATGTGTGGACTCGACACCCGTGTAAAACCCTATGTCTGCAAGACCATCAATAGTCAGATTCAAACCTCACAACACTTTTCTCAGGCTTTTCTGATTTCGAATGCGGCATGTCACTTCTCAAAAGATCATTCACAGAAAGTGCTACCTTCATCTCCGCCCTTATTCCAGACCCTGCACCCATGTACTCTGAGACATGGATCTTCCTACCTCATCCCCACCTCCGAGAGCTAACTGTGGGATCTCTATGCCCCATCGCACCTCGGACAAGCTCTCAGCTTTCCACACAGACAAATCTAGTTGAGTTCTGCTCATATGTCAGTCTGTACTAAAGCCCTATTTGCATTCAACCCATTCAAGCTGAGTTCCATCTCACATTCAAGCAATTCAAACCCAGTTCTATTCCGATTCACATTCAAACTGAATTATGTTGATTCTAGCCTATTATGTTCAAACCATTCAAGCCGAGTTCTACCTCATATTCAAGCAATTCAAATCCAAGTTTCACCCACTTGAGCAATTCTATTGAAATTCACATTCAAACCGAATTCCATCTCCCCTTCAGTTAATTCCATTCTATTCAATTGTAAGCCGAGTTCTGGCTTGCATTTAAGCGATTCTATTCTATTCTACTCAATCATTCAGCAGTTTACACCTCGTATTCAGGCCTTTTCAAGTCGGGTTTCTATCTCAGACTCCTGCCAGTGGATCGAGCTCTCTATCATATTCAGGCCGTAGCATCCTATTTGCTTTACATCTCGCATTCAGGTCTTTTCGAGTCAGAGTCTATCTTGCGGCCATGCTGTCCAAATTCAGCTCAATGTCATATTTGTGCCATTGCATTCTATTCACTTTGCACATCGAATTCAGGTCTTTTTGAGTCGAGTTCTATCTTGCACTTGCATCGTTCAATTGAGCTCTGTATTGTATTTGGGGTGTTGCATCCGAGTCTTGCCATTTGGGTTCTGGTACTCGAGCTATGACTCGCATGCGAGTTATCCTTCACATCCGGATCATAGGCGTTTTCTTGCATTGTCATGTTGTCCACAACACAGGCCCCACCAAATGGGAGCGCTGATCCCTGCCAAATCGGACCGCATTGTCAGAATTTTGATGTGTGTCATCGTCAAAATGTGTTCCCGTGTTTTATTGTGTTTGAGTTTTATGTTGCATTCATTAATGCTTTGTGATTGAGATCCTTGCAGTCAAACTACATCTCACATTCAGATCCTTCCATTTGAGTCCTCTTTAGTCAAGCTATATCTTGCATTCAGGTTATTCCCGTCGATTTATTTCGCATTTAGGTCCCTCTAGTCAAGCTATGTCTTGCATTACAGTCATTCCACCCGAGTTTCGCCATTCGGGTCCATCGAGTCGACTCCACCATTATGTTATTCAGCACAATGCACATCCTATTCAGGCTATTCAAGTTGCTTTACTCTGAGCTTTATTAAAATCATATTGAGTTGTGCCCTGCACTTAAGTCATTTCTTGAACCATTCAGCTGTTTCCACCCTGCATTCATATGGGAAAATGGAAAGGTCACCTGCATGGGGGACAATCCGAGTCCCCCTACATCCAGCTCTCCAATCAGTATTAAGACCATTCACACTTGCCTGTAGACCACTCATATTCAGGATTTGAATTGACCTAAATGTCAGATTCAAACTCAAGATCCATCTCTCCTTGTTTTGCTCATTTGAATGTAGTTGTAGCACCCAGCATGTAAGACTCCAACCTTTTTCGTGTAAAAACATTTGTACATGGTTTTAACTGTTTTCTTTTTTTGTTTTTTTACTGGTGAGAATAAACAGTTTGTAAACCTTTTTACAAGGTTTAAACGGTTGTGCTGGGTGAGCAGCAACAAAGACCCATTACACCACCGACTGGAGTGCTAGATGCAAACTGGAATCTGATAAAATGCGACTGTGAGTGAGTATACACTTTTCCTTACACCCATAGTCCCCCAGACCACCAGCATCATAGCAACCTCAGCAGCCACTCTGGTTTGTTCCATGCCGAAGACTTGGTCAATGGTTTCATGGAGTCTAATTGTGAGGCTCTAAATGTGCCAGCATAGCACTGACTCAATTGCATCTCATCACGAGTAATTTGTATTTTCTGTTTGCTCTCTTTTCACATCTCCTGGTTTGTTCAGAGACCTGGGCCGGAAATACCATTTTTAAACTGTTTTAAATGGTTTCTAAACATTTACTAACTGTTTTCGTTTTTGTACCCAGATCCATACACGGAAACTAAAAGGTTGGAGCCTTACCAGCATGGTTCAGGCCTCACATTCAAACTTCATCTGAAGCCAATCTACTGTATCTTTCCCTTCAAATCGGTAGTCACGCGTCACGCACCCGTGTCAATCACAAACTTTGGTCAAGGTCCCATGTCATGCAGGCCTTTGTTGAACCTCCAAACCACCATGCAGCCCCCAAAATGTCAAAAAGGCAAAGTTTTCGAAATTTTTTATTCCCAAACACTGAAATTTTTGAGGTGTCATGCATTACCTCCCATGTCAATTTGAAGGGAAAGATACAGTATTTGATTTCCTTGATTCGCACTCATCACATTCGGGCCCTCAATTGTCTATAGGTCCGAAGTTGTCCATACATTCCCCCCCCCTTGGCTGAAGTCCACTGACACATTGCATTCCTGTGGATTCAAAATTTGTTTCTGAACCCACCATTTCCAGTGCAATTACCATTTCATGTTCCCCATTCAAATGGAGCCAAACCTCGCTTATCACCTGGCTGCTAAATGGAAAACTGAATGCTCGGTCGAAATTCTGTCATTGGCTCCGAGTCAGGATACATTCAGGTGCCATTCATTTACTGACTCTATGTCCAGGATTCATGCAATTTGGCATTGAATTACACTTTGCATTCTGGTGACCTACAATCAGGCCATGTTTGCATTTGACCAGCCACTCAAGTGAACCTTCTATTCTGCTGGAGTCATACCTTACATCACAGTCAAAGTTGGGTCATGCGCAGTTGATGTTTCAACTTCCCGTTGGTGCACTAAGCTTGCCTTAGACAGCCGAGAATTTTAGTGCCACCATATTCAGTCATATAATCATACTGTACCAGTACCAACTTGGAAGTTGAACTATTCCACACCTTCATCCAGATTTACCTCATTTGCAAATTGAAATTTCCTCCCAGCCACCATCTCAAACAATTTCTGTTCCTCTTGTTTAATCCCACTTCTCAGGATTGAGGTCAGCCCTTCCTCCACCATTTGAGATCTGACTAGCAGTTTGCCCGTGCTTCGCCACAGCAGCATAAACTTGAATTGTACTGTATAATCATCCGTCATTCCGACTTGTGGAGGGAAAAAATCATAATTCATGAGATGCTGCTCGTCGCCAACCTTCGGTTGGCTCCTCGCGGCCTCATACCTAGTTCTTATACTCGTTTGTAGACGTTGTGTCCAAAAACTTGATTTGGTTGACTACCAACTTGAACCTTGAAGGCTTATTCAAGAGCTCACATGAAGTTCTTCCGGCATGGAAAAACAATTTTCTGTTTGCTGACTGATTCGCAACGGCCAGGAAGCCCTAATCACCTCGCAGACTCCAGGGATCAAAGATACGCCGATGCTGATGGAGCCGTTATTGCAGGGCTGTGTCGGATGTATGGCAAGCCCCTGACTGCCAGTTTCCAATGATTGGTGCTCGGCAGGGAATTGAAATACCAATATCTACTTATTCATTATGTGTCCCTGGACAGATGTTGCCCCAGAATACAGATGTCTGGGACACACATACGGGATACCCAGATCATTCTAGCCCAGCTGCTTGCTTTTCTCGAGACGAGATTCACAGTATGTATTACAATCAGAAACCAACATCTCGACATCGTTGTGGAGCTTGGGTGGAGCGGTAATTCAACATTTCCGGGTATTTCCGGGTAAACCCGAGCATTCCGGTTCACCCGATTGTGTGCGGCACTGGCTCCACTTTGATGTTTGTGCAAGACACCCACGTCCTTTCTAATATAGATAATTATCATTCTTTGACACTCAACACCTTATGGAGTTGAATCCTGAGTGTCTATTATTCCAGGCCTTCCTTGCATTGTTCTCAGTGATTTGCTCTTACTCACTATCAAACATTCACTGGCAGATCGAGGCTACTTATTGTTATGCCAACTTGGAACTGGCTTCCTTGTTTAGTGACTAGCAAAATTGTATAGAGCCGCCATTCATTGGGATAGCCATGGGCTCCATGGATTGCCCCCATCTGGATGTCCTTTCTGGGTTTATCTTCGGGCATCCAATCCCCCCTACTGTCTGGGCAGCAGCGGATTCGGTTGGATCACTGCTCCTGTATTCCCCACACCCAGTGGAAAGCAACAAATCTGAGCAAAACAACTTCCACCTATTATGACTTGTACTGAGTCAAGGAACAGATTCAACTGCCTCCCATGCAGTTCAAAAAGAGTGACTGATGGCCATCAATTGACTAATTTGCATCAATAAGTAGTCAACAAGAGTCCAGAGCAAGCCATCCAAGCCGAAAAAAAATGTGCATCCCCATTCAGCTGATTTCCTTCAACAAAGGGTCCACTCAGGTCGGTGATCCAGTAAATTATTGACACAGCTCATATCTATTTTACATATTATATTATATTTTAGCTCCAAACTTCCTGCATCTATGGTAATTGAGGGGCTGAGTTGTGCTGAGCACATGGATGCTCTTCAACAATTACAAAGTGAAGTCAGAAGCAAACATGTATCAATTTTGGGATATTCTTGTAGTAACATCACCAAATAGATTATCTGGGTTGATCTTCAGTGCCAGGATTGTCAACACCACTCCAATATTCCAAATATACTGGAAAAGTAGCATTGGGTGACTTTCCACAAGCATTACAATTTCTTTGAGCTCGTTTGAGTAGCCCCAACGATGTCAGCATTGAGGTTTACTTCAAGTAATTTAATCCTTGGGTATTTCCATAAGTAATATAATTTCACAAACAATGTTTGCCCATTATCAACATCGCAGTTGCACCCCCAACACATCTTTTGTGGTGTGCATGCTCACCCACATCCAGAGATGTGTCATTCCTTCATGTCCATCATTGAGTGCCTTTGGAGTCGATGGATGCATGTTGATGTGTGCACAACGCATCAGGCAAGCCAAAACATCCTTCTACTTGACTTGGATTTCGCTCAAGGCACAAGACAATCACGGGAATTTCAAGACAAAACTCGAAGTTATTGGTAGGACAACTCGTCAGGCTGAGTTTTCAGCGTGTTAGACAGCATGTAATTTAGTTTAGAGCACCTCTTGACAACTTCCAGGCAAGTGAAACTTGGAAAGGAGTTCCCTGCAGGCCACAAAATATAGGCCCGGTGTCATCCTGCAATGTAACCTGGATGCTGTAGGTATTGCCTGAAACAGCTATTCAACATAAATTCAACACAAGAATAATCTGGAGAGAGGGTAGGGAACCCTCTTCTAGAATATAATCTATGAGAGGCTGCAAAATATTCTAAACAAGATCTGCGCCGATGGGGTCCTGACAGGAGTCTTGTCATTGCAGCAATTCAACGGAATTTCACCCATTGAATTATAAAAAATACTATTCAAGTCGCTGGATCAATTTTCTGCTCATATAATTGACTTATCTCCTTTATCTCCTGATGCCCTCAAAAACACCTAAAAATTATAGCACAATATCCAAGGTAGTTTCATGTTTGAGCCCTGATCATGAGGCTATGCAAGATCTTGCAAGCCTGAGATCTTGAGAGATTTCGAGATTTTTCTAAATGTTCTGGTATCCATGATCTTGCAAGATATTGCAAGAAGTTGTGAAAAATGACCCAGCATTAAGTTCTTGAGAGATCTTTCAAGATCTTGGGGGAGATGAGATCTTGCAAGATCTCACGCACTTTGTGCTTTCAAGTTTGGTGTTCTTGCAAGATCTTGCAAAATCTTTGGCTTCTTTGAAAATCTTGGAAATTCTTGCAAGATCTTGGAAGATCTCGCAAGATCTCGAGCAAAAAAACACAGGTAAACTATGATGAAGGCTTTTGTCCATCAAGGACCTTCATAGTCTGAGAGAGACTATGTTTTTTGCTCTTATTGCTGTTCCCCTTTTGTTACACTCGGACACGCGCTGCTACCACGAGGGGACTGACTAAAGGTCGCCTCCGCCCCCCGTCTCCGCCTCTGCCTCTTCAGCCTCCGCTCCTCCCTCTTGCCTCTGCCTCGACCGCCGACAGCCCCTCCGACTCACTACCCACAGGCGGATACGGAACTTACCATTCCGAACCAGCAGTGATGGCCACCCATGTCACATGCAACAGGGACCAACCCGAACCAGCAAATTTCCCATCTGGCTCGTCACTCGAACCGTGATGACCTCACATGGGTGGATTCCTCCAAATTTATTGAGGTTTTTGGGGTATTGTGTTTCTATACTTTTCTGGGCCACCTCAGCACTAACAAATTTCCAACTGTGGACGGCGTGAAATGTGAGCCGTCAGTGCTGCTCACCCTTTTTCTTGTTCGCTGAGATGAAACCGCTTCCTGACATCGTTTAATATGGTCCGGATAGTCCTTGGAAGGCCTCAAGGCTTACCTTCCATCATACAATTTCTTCCGACCCTACATGGACTTGAAATTTATCTCAAGTCTTACAAGATTCTCCTGCTATTCAGTTATTTTGCTTTGTTTCGTCCCGTTTCAAAGGTATTCAAGTTGCTGTGAAGTATTGGTGAGATATGAAGTCCCAAGCGAGACGGACCATAAGTACAGATTGTATCTTGACTCCCCAGGCAAACGGAACGCAAAATATGTATTATTTTCCAATGCGAAGTTTGGTGTTGAGACGGAGGCAGAGGCTCCGCCGATTTTGATTTTCTCCTGATTCAACATTGCTGAGCTGCTAATCCTCGAAAACATGAGGTAGGATCCTATAGTATGTTTACATTGAGAGGAGATATGGATGAACTTCTGGTGTTGTAAATGTTATCAGATAGCTTCATTCAGGTAAGTGAACAACTTTTGAAGGATCTGTGGTAGTGGAGATGGGTACCAGCAACTACAGATCGTTCTAGTGTGTTGTGTGCTAGCCAGACTGATTGGAAGGACAATATAAGTTCTGGTTGTTCACCCGATTCCAGAATTTCAACTTGAACATCTTCCCTGAAATGGAACATCACTTCAAGCCAGAATGGCGTTGCCGTGCGATGGAAGCAGCCAAAATATCACTGAATACAGCGTTAGGAGAGTGCTGGGATCCTGCTTTGCATGTCTTGAACTCACATAACCTGTGTTTCCACATTTTCGGAGATTGTTATTTTTCATTCAATGACAATACTGGAAGCAGTGGGGATGGTCAGAGCATTTTAGACGACAGATATGATGTTTTGAAGTCGTTTCAGCACTTGCTAGATGGGTGCAGTGTTCACCGATGTAAAACATGTTAGTTCAGGGTAGAGTACTTATGAGAAGTTGTGGACCTTTCGGTCGATTTCGTGCACGACTTTTCAAACACCCAGAGTAATTCTAGAAAAAATACCATGAGCAAGGGGCATGGTTTAGTTGAAGATTGCACGCTACCATCAGCCATATTTCGGATGAGATGGCTTTGATGCAAAAAAAACGAGATAGGACGATCGTTATACGGCTCCTCATTGGTTGATGATTTGAGGTAATTGGCAGCGGCGCTGACGTGAGGATCGGCAGTGGCGATGATCATGATGTCATGACCATTCCTTTTCCTTCATGCATGCACCACGCATCCGCGCAAACGAGCGGTTATTTGCAACAACTGTACTTGGAACCTTTAAATGACTCAAGACTATCAAGATCAACCAAAAAAAAATGCCTCAAAAGCAGAGCCTCCGCCAGCGCCTCCGCCTCCGCCAATCTGCCTCCGCCGTCACATCTATCACCTCTAGATCTCTCTCGTTGATATATTTGGCCGTGCAGAAGTATTTATTGCTTGTATCCTTGGAAACAACTGCATTTCTAGACCGCGGCAGGATATAAATCCCACAAAATGGACCTCAAAAGTGGCGCAGTCATCGTCCCCGCCATTGCAGCAGCCACCGCGGACAACTCGCGCCCATTGGTGGATGTTTACCCCTCACCATCTTAAACAAATGTACTTAGTCACTCAAGTATCTATTCCAGAAATCGTGGCTGTCTACACCACCTTGGCTTGGCGACTTCGATGTTTGAAATCTAGTTGTAAATTGTCGACTAACCAGCATATGGATCTGTATCTTTCAGGGAAAAAATCATCTGATTCTGGCCATGGTTTCCTCCAAAAATTGTGTTCAATATCCTTGTTCTCCGCAACTTGCTATCCTTGACTCAGTCAGCGCTATTATGTTTGTCCACTCTGGTGTGTACCCATGGCATTTCCCATGTAACATACTTTCATTATGCGACGGTTTGCCTTTCAAGAACATGTTCCTCGTGGTGCTGGTTCCATATATGTGCCGGACTTTTGAAAAAGATTTCAAAGTCGATTCTTCATGTACATAACCGTTTCTCGAAGCTGAACCTCAAGTCGTCTTTCAGCACTCAGCATGCACCAATGGATAATATGGCACTCCCATGCAAGCCGTGCGGTGCGACTGCGCCTCTGCCTCCGCCTCCACCTTCGCCTCTACTCCCGCCACTCATCACTCACAAACTGTATAGCTACGATGGTGTGGCTCAGTGCGACATCAACCTTTCGTCTATGTGTACTGCTGCGGACTTATCTCTCTCTGTTCCCGCACACTGGCGGCAAGGACGACGAGCAGCAGCTCTTTTGGTGCTCAAATAAATTGTTATTACCCGCAATCCGTTGCAAACATGTTCTGTCATTTGATTCATTCATCGGTTGGTCATGGGTTTCTCGCATACTGGTGCTCAGCACTCCCTGTTATTCTAGGTTCCCTTCATTCTGCAAGAGTGATCGCAAAGCGAAACTGCAGCAAGGTCTGTGCGCAAGGCAGCATAGTAGCGGAGGAGTCGTCATCCACTGGCCCCGCCTTCACGCCTGCTGGAAGACGAACATATGACGAACCACCCGCCGCCGCCGCCTCCGCCTCTGCACCTTCTACATCTACATACTTCGGCCATTTGCCATAGACGCTGCTTCCCTCCGCCCCATTTTCCCCAACATATCCACTGCTTATTGCATGCAACTACAGTGCCGGCCGTGCAGCACTGATGGCGCAGGCATGAGGTGATACCGTATCTCTTTCCCTATAGTAGGCTCGGTTGTGTGATGGGCTTTTGTGCTCTGGCTAATCTCTACATGTTCTATGGACACTTAGTTCCTGTATTTCGGTGTGATTAAGCCCTTCTCTGTAATAAATGGGTGCGAAGGATTTTCATTGCAGGCGCGGGGGCGCGAGCAGCTGCACCAAATAAGGAAATTCAATTAAAATGTAATGAGCCGAATAATGACCTAAAGGAAGCCATGCCTCCGCCTCTGCTGGACCCCTCTTAGGTGGGTTATCCTACCACAAGCTAACCCACCTAAGAGGGGTTGCCGTAATGCAAGGCGGAGGTCCCTTAGGTGCTCCAATCAGGCCCTCCACTTAAAAAGTAGGTATCGGCAACACTCAGCGAGCCATCAACGTGCATGGAATCGGGATATGCGAAATTCGAAAGCACCGACCTTGAGCGAGAGTTGGTAGACTCCGACCATCCACAGAGATGCTAGGATAACGTGCGTTCCATGGCGGTCCATATTCGTTCTTGAGAGGACTCGCAACGCATGCGACACACCAGACATTTCTCGAGAGTTCCACTGGCACCGAAAAGAGCCCGAACGACGCAGAAACTGTCAGAATCATTCCAGCGGATTTTGCGAGGCAAAATAAAGGACAGCCAACTGGAGAAAATCGCCGCGGAACGATCACGCGCAAATCACGCGTGTACAAACTCATGTTTGACAAATGTTTGGCAGCTGCACTGCATGATACCCAAAAAGGCAATGCGCGGTCTTGAGCTCCTTTTTCACACACCAGCACTCGGACCTCAGTGCCACGCATGCTAAAGAGACAAGGAGGACACGAAAGGACATGATAAAGACAAGGAGGGAGCAGGACAGATAAAGGAGGGAGCAGACGAGAAGCTAAGGAACGTTCAACGCTTGTTCAACGCATTGCTGCCTGCATGGCTGAATCCCAATTGCAACGGGCAACGCCGCTACTATCGATCTCCCCCCTTTGCAAATTTTTTTTTGATGGCAGTCCCATTTCTTTGAATCTTCTCGGATGAGCTTCGGAATCGGTATATATGATCCTCATGGTGGTTAGATGGCAACTGTGAAGTGGTTTGAGTTTGGGGGAGGAATTGAGCTTGTGATGGGGTTGCCGAGTCAGCTATCAAAAATACGTACCTTTGCGGAAAAAAGTTTCGATTGGATGCGAACTCAATCTGTCTTTTCACCCTCCAAATTGTGCCTTGCTGCATAGTCAGGAACCAGGACTACTGCCCCATATTTTATCCAGATGATTTGGAGCAAAATTGAGGACACAAAAGAATTTTACTTTATTTTGCAAAAGTACGCCAATTTGCAAAGGGGGGAGATCGATAGTAGATCTTTCGATGGTCCGAAACCAAACAAGAAGACGCTTTCATCCATGGCCACGCCCTTCCTGCCGTCCGGCGCCCTCTGCCCTGCCTCTGTCAGCTCCTTCTAGCCGGGCCGCCGCTCCTGTCCCCTCTGTAATCCTCGTCATCCTCGCGCCGTCGCCTGATGCTCCCCGCCCTCTGAGCCACGGCGACATGTCACGCTGCGCAGAACAAACCGAGTCCGCGCCTCCGCTGTCAAGCACGCTCATCGTGGTCCACCGCGCGACGCGGGAGCAGATGGGGGTTCAGGCGGAGAAGGCCGCCCATGCTGGAAGCTGGCACACCAATTCCTCGAATAGCAGGCGCGTCGTCGAGCTTAACACCGCGCCGCACATCCACGTCGTCAAAGTAAATCAAGCTGTCGAGAGTCGAGACTACCCCCCAACGTATATCCGCCCGTCTCGCGCGATCCCAACACGCACAGGACACAGGATGACACAAACGTGCACCTGCGCCGACGTGTGTGCCAGCCGCCGTGATCGCTTGCTCGTTCCGTTCCGACTATCCGCTCCTCGTCCACGGTCCCGCCTGTGCGCTCCTCGCGCCATCCGTCTGTGATTCCCGTGCGCGGGGCACCGCGTATTGTACATCCCTCTTGATCATGCTACATGGGTGTCTATGTATTTACTGCCTGTCCAAGACTCGTACTTGCGCACCGCCCGCCAGGCCCAGCCCTCACGCACGGATGCAGTCGCTGCCCCGCGCGCTCGGCAGCGTCCGCGAGACCGCACGCGTTGTCGTTGTCGAGATCAGATGCTCGCCGCAATACGCCTCAGTACGTCGCGGAATTTTCGCTCTGAGTCTGAATCGAACTGACACGTCTGAATTCTGGCTAGGATCACTCCCTCTCTCTCACTCGCCCGAATCGAAATCATGCACCGGCGCGCTGTCCCAGGCACGCGTCGACGGCAGTCGGCGGACCGGGACGGCCGAGGTCCGCTGCTGCATAGTCGACAAGCGCACGAAGCCGCGCACGGGCTAGCAAAAACGTGAGTACATACGTCAATTTGCCTTTCCTTGTGCGGCTCACCTCCCTCTGCTCAGGTCGTCTCAATGCGTACCGCTCAGCTCGTGTAGTGCGATCCGAGCGTGGACATGTCACTGAGTGGATTGCATTGGAGCACCGTATTTAAATTCTGTGTGCAAGGGAACTTGTGGAATCGGAGTTCATAAGTACGGTGTACTATATCTGTGGGTAGTATCTGTGGGTAGTAGTAGTACTAGCGCTGTCCATAATATGATATTAATATGACTTTTGCCATATCGTATTATATCAATATCATATTATGTATTAGAATTATTCTATTTGGCACCCCAGGCGCTGCTTACAACTGCGACGCCCCTTATATTTTGAGTAATATCCCGGTCGCCAGGTTTCGGCAAAAGCCGGCCGTGTTTGACTCATCTAGAATGCATGCAGGTGTTATTGAATGTCAAATAATGTAGTTTTCAACAATGATTCTTCTCAGTACCCCAGTGAAATATTTTCAGACTTTTTGAGTGTGCTTCTGGGAGGATATAAATGTTTCAAGCATGCGTCTCGAATTGGAAGCGGCGATCCGGCAGCGTCACAAAATTGTCACAGTATCTTCCATTTGACTTATCCTTTACGCTGTAGGGCTCGCATTTGCCAGAGATTCAGTACAGCAAGACTATAAACATGAATGCATCTCCCTGATTTTTTTTACAGCCAGTGGGCTGTAAATGAGGTTATGGTCAATAATTTTCTTATGACATTGTGCAGTGCCATGCGCCGCCCGGTGAATTGCCTAAAGTGGAAAGGGGCGTCAACTTTATAAGCAGCGCCTGGGGCGCCAAATAGAATCACCCTATGCATTATTAATATAGTAAATAATATGGAAATAATACGCTTAACTTGCTTTCTGCGGAGATTGTTGTAGCAGGTCTGAGAGAAACTGCTGCTATATATATTTTGCTACCATCCTAGCACTCTGAAAGTGCGAGGTGGCTGAGATATGCATACTTTCAATTTTTTGATTGCGGCTTGATCCCACTGCTGGAAGTGATCGGAATGTTCTGGTGCAGGAAAGTGGTGCTTAGTGCGGTATGTAAAATTGATGTCATGCGGAAAAAGGTTGGTAGAGCTCAATAGGAACATCTCAGACCCAAATTGACTGGATTCCGCCCAAATCCAAGCAATAATTTGTCTGTGTAATATATTATTAATATGATAATATGCACTCTCTCATATCGTATTCATATTATCCATAATATATTATTAATATATTATTTTGTATTATATTAATGGACAGCACTGGGTACGCAATATTTATTTTTAGTAATCGTATCACTGCCATATTTTGCACCTGGAAGAAGGCTCAGTGAAGTTCATGTATGCTCATCAAGTGCCTGAGTCGTGCCCTGACGTATGGTGTTCCGAACGTCACATTATTAAAACTTTTTTTGGAGAGCAAATCTTTTTTAAGTCGACTGCCAGAACACTTTCACACTGTGTCTATGTATGCTAGGTGAGTGTTAGATAGCTAGCAATGAGTCAATAGGGCTACACTGAAAACTGCAAGCGAGGTAATAAGGAGTTTCAGGGCTTTTGGGGATGTCGGCACTGTCAGATTCGCCCAATCTGGGCAGGAGTAACATTGCCACTGATGAATCCTTTGGTTTGGTCAGTGTCTGGCTCTCATTCGAGATGTCTGATATAACCATTTAACAAAATTCCTAAGGAATTAAACAGGATTTCACCAGGATGACCTGCATAAGTACTGGACGACTTGCCTGAGACAAATTGGTCATTTAATAAAACCAAACTCGCAAGGGATACTGTCATGTATGATGTCTGAAAAATATCCTGGTCATGATGTGTTGACAAAAAATATCTTGAACAACCTGCTGTTTCAATTTGGGACCACAGGCAGTCCTCCTCCGCCTCCTCCTCCTCCTCCTCCTCCAGATTTTAGTGAAATTGTGCTTATTTGAGCGCACTCCGACAGCCATGAAAGGATTCATCAGTGGCAGTGTTACTCCTGCCCAGATTGGGCGAATCCAACAGTGCCGACATCCCCGAAAGCCCTGAAACTCCTTATTACCTCGCTTGCAGTCTTCAGTGTAGCCCTATTGACTCATTGCTGGCCATCTAACACTCACCTAGCATACATAGACACAGTGTGAAAGTGTTCTGGCAGTTGACTTAAAAAAATTTGCTCTCCAAAAAAAGTTTTAATAGTGTGACGTTTGGAATGCCATACTGACGACACAGAGAAAGAATGAATTTGGTGGGAAACAAAGTCAATTTTTTAAAAAATTCTTCGTTGATTGATTGATTCGATTTTGGGCTGACGTGATGTTCATTGAACGGCAAATACGGTGCTCTAGGCTGTCGCATGATTCTAAACATTTAGTACAGATCGCTCTGAGTCGTACATCTTCCTAACAATGGTGATTGGCCAAGAAACCACACGTCTCCACTGTTTGGCCTTGAAGCCGCGTACCAAGTCCCGGCTACTCCACACAACGACGAGACACAAGATGGGCGATAAAAAAATGATCTCGAGTACGATAACAAAGATGCTTGCGAGGTTCGTGCTTTCATTACACATGAAGGAAAATGCGAAGAAGAAGGACCCTATTCTTGGCACCGAATCCGAATCAGGATAGATGAATGGATGCGGGACGAGGATAACTTACGACCACATGAGCATTACGATAGGGAGGGAGTGCAGGACAGCAAGTGCCTCGAGGCTCCGCCTTCGGCGTGTGCGATTGAAGATGGATGCCAACGAAGCGACAGCGGAATTGCTATCTCGATGACGGTGGTAATTCAAGAGCAGTAGGCCCATGGATATGCTCGCGATACTCGCGAGTGTCGATACATAGCTTGCGACCTGTGCCGGAGACCCCTGGTTCACACTTTGAATCGAAAGAAATCCGACATTGGCGGCCAGAACAACGGCGGCCTATCCAAAGATAAGGATGTAAAAAGCAGTAAAGGACTACAACGTACATTGATAACGGATTCTTGCCATTCGCACATCAATCGCTGCAAGAGCTGCTCACATGCTCTACGGTTCATGAGTCCGCTGACAGTCACCGCATACATGCGGGACAGATGGGAATGCGGCACACGAAACAGCAACAGATTAAGGAGTCGGATGAACACCGTTTGTTTCTGGACGGTTTCGTGAACAGATTGTTTCGAGAAGATCAAACGCGCCACGGGCTCGCCGTGGAACCGGTAGCGAGCTAATGGAGTTGATTTCGGACAGAACGAGGAGAAGAACCAGGTTACATACCGAAACTATGCATGAGTCGGCCTGCAGGAGTCCCAGTTAGTTCCAAATTCGAAAGTTGTGTTAGTTGGATGTACGCACTGACAAAGCAGCTGTATCCTTCGAATTCTTTCTCAGTATGTTTGCCAATATTTTCTGCAACTGTGATCACGATGACGTCATAGCGGAGATGATGGCTTGAACACTCACCGTCGGAATGAGCTATGAATGCGAACATGTCCCTGAGCTCATGGAGTTTCCAACTGACAGGCGTATGCGGAAAGGCGAGAACGTCTGGAAGCAGTGGAATGACTGGATAGTCGTAAGCGAAGGAACATACCACCAGCAGCGTGGAGAACAATGCTGCGAAGTTCATTTACTATCTCATGGGTGAGCTCAAATGCCCTCGGATAATATGCGCAATGGAGCCTTCGTAAACCATTAGCATGCGCTCCGCAAAGTTGTCGCCAGCTCACCAATATTGTGCCTCAAGTTCATGACCTACGGAACATTATGGACATGTCGTGAAGCAAAGTAAGGTACACACGGCAGTGCGATGGGGATGTCATGCCTCGGACCTCCGGCGTGACCAGGAACAACTCCGAACCGACATTGTCTATCCAAAACACACAGCGGTTCAGGTGGTTCACGAAATAGTACAAACACCCTTTGCTTTCGTCGGCAAAGATAGATTCGTGGAGAACCAAGTCGACTCCAGGCGGCAGATCGACATTGTGAGCACGGACAAAGTCGTTCACGGTGCGTATATTCTCGTTGATAAACACAACTGTTGCTGGGTCGAACAGGTTTGCGTCGGTAAACACTCGCTAAAGGTGTAAAGGTAAGTATTGTACGTTCATCTTCTGCGAGAGCGCACCTTTTCTTCGTGGAAGAAATATTGCGCGCCCTCGGGATGCTGGGAAGTTGTCCACCCTTCCGGCGGGGAATTCTTTCTGCTGAAAAATCCGTAACAGAGGGTCGATGGCGTCAGGGACACTCACGGAGTAAACGTCGTGAGCGGTGGGAGAATGATGGTAGTCAGAGTCGCGCCTTTCGGACTGGCCAGTCTGGTTAGAACTGGCACTGAGCGCATAGGTGACAAGTCGCACATGGTCATTGTACACTTATATCTCCTCCCAGACTTCGGTGCGCCAGGACGGATATGTGGATGTGCCTCGCTCAAACATGGAAGTGGCTCCACTGTGGTATCTCTATGTACCCCAGAGGAACGCCTCGAGTGACTAGGTGAATCGGTGCCAGGCAGAGGATGGTCCACGACACTGCTGTTTGCAGATGGCGGAGATCCACCTGGGCCAACTTGAAGGTCCTGAGCGGGTGTTAATGGGGGTAGATGCGGCACCGATGAAGTGCCAGGATAGTGTTCAGAAAAGTTGCGCAGCGGATGCGACTCTTGAGTCATGGAATGGGTGGTGATGTCCTCAGAAGACTGTGACCCGCCCGGGCCAGAGTTTAGGTATGGCTGCAGAGACGGCGGTATGGAGCTCGCCGAGATATAAACAACCGGGTTTTCCGTGTCAGTGGGGACAATTGGGTATACAGCGTTTTCATCTTCATAGTTGGGAGTCTTAGGGTGTACCAGACGCGAGTCGTCGGCGAAAGTAGACCCTAGGGGAGATTTCTTCTTCGTTGCTCGCCACAATGCAGCAAGTAGCCAAAGAAGGCCCCGAGTCGAGGCTTGAACAAGAGCGTTTTTAAGAATGAGTTTATGGAGAGCAGCTAAGAGCCATCGAATGCCAGACATGGTGGTGTGTGGTGGGCGCTTGAAAGAATAGTGGGACAGTGCCAGGCAATTCCTGATGTATATTGGCGACGAACAAGTAAGTAGGTCATGATATATATGGCAGCGTACTTACAGCTTTCGTCCAAATTAGTCCATCGTTTCAAAATACCGTATGTGGATGTAGCCAATAGCTGCCGAACGCCTTTTTTTGTGGAATGTTTTCCGCGACGCCAGCTTTCAGAGAAATATTGAGCGGAAATTATTCCAATTTGAGAGCTATGGCGGTCCCATGACGATACTAGTAACAGGACTCCGAGCAGACTGAATGAGAGAAACTGCCAGAAGCTGAATAGCCAACCAGTGAAAATCGCCAGTGAATCGAATGGCTACAGCCTCCCGCTGCAGGGTTGATGCAGGGTCAGTCGACCAAGGAGTAGAGACAAGTGGCAGACAGGAGGGCTTAGACGTCGGTTAAACTCGTCTTGGCACGGCTTTGAGTCGAGCCAGGACCCCAGACAATCGACCAAAATGCCTGTTCCGCCGAGGGCCGAGTTTGTCTGGACTGAAATTTCAGATTTTGGACGATTTTGTCTGGATTGGCACAGGCCTGGACGGAAATTTCGGTCAAAATTATCGGGATCCGCCAAAGGTTCGCCCGACCGGGCCAAATTTGCAAAAATTTTCCCCGCCGGCGCGGTTTCATCTGGATTTGAGTGAGGCTTTTGGTCCCATTTTGTCTGGCTTGGGATCAGGGATTTTGAGAGCATTCAATCCGTTGGGATCAATTCTACTGTAGAGGCCGCGTAGAATTTCGGGTCGATTTGATGCGAGATAAACCGTAGAAACCCGTGGAATGGGAGAAAGATGGTAGAGTTCGCGTAGATAGTTTGACAGCTTCCTACATATCATGTCATCGTGTAAACGGCGAACTGATTCGTGCCCGCGACGCGTTCCAGCGCGCCATCTTCCTCTCGTGCCCCGCCTCCTCTAATAAACTTGCAGCGATTCATCTCCGTTCAAAAGCAGCACCCGGCACTCTCCGGTGTAGATTTTCATGACCTTCTCTCGTTCTTATGAATGGCGCGCTTGGCAGCTAATAGAGTTCCACCAAACGGACAGAAGACACCAGGATTTCTTGCAGCCTGGCATCCTCGAGCTTCTTGCAGTGTCGTTTTCTGAGAATAATCTCAACATGCTGTGGCCTTCGAAAGCCCTAGCGAAATGAAAAAAAAAAGAACCACTTTCGCCTATCAGCCAGATGAAACTTGATTGAGTGAGATTCTACGGTAGAGTCTACGCCCCAGCGGATTCAATCCTCTGGGCATTTTGGTTGATTTTCCGGGGTCCTGTCGAGTAATAAACCCCCAACTACCAAAGCCAGTGGCGGCCACCGCTGGCCGCTGGCGGTGGCTGTTGGCGGCCAACGTCACACGCTGACGATCATCGGATCACATTGAGATGGCTGTGAACCGGCGATCAACGTTGGAAGCCACAATGGATGCCCGTGTCCACTGGCTTCCACCGGCTTTCAACGTATATTGCTGGGATTCAGTGGTTAGGCAGTAGCAAGATCAAGACTGATATGTCTGCAAGCAACCGCCGCTGTACTTTTTTTTTACTGTTGTACGCGGTGGTGTGACTTCCATGGCCAATCACCGGCAAATCACACAGACATTGTGCGCTGTGGAACCACCCGATCTCAATTCGTTGAGTTTCCCGTTGATGCACAAGCCCATGACCACTGGAGAATGTAGATGAATGCTCGCTGACTATCTTGATTTACGGAAGCTCTCGAATCGCTCATGCTTTATTCTGTCTAGTGGCATGCTTACACTGAAATGTCCCTTCAGCATTTCATAGACCTTGGCGCTATGCTTCACGCGACAAAATATAGAGCACATTCACTGGACTGAAGCAGTCATAGAGGATGTTCTCACGTAGTAACCACCATGACCTAAGGGCGCCGCCCGTCGATGTGGCAGCCCCGACGCTTCTGGCTTCCCAGCTGCCCACTTGGGACTCTCCGGCCACTCCACAGACCCTCCCTGCTCACATTTCCCGCCTTGAATCCTTGCTGGAATCTGCTCTTGCTACGTTGACTCTCATCCGAGACTATGCCCCTAGTCACGACCAACATTTGCTCTCCCCGCATGCCACGGAAGTGCTGCAGACCTTGTGTCGGCGCACCTTCATCCCTACAACTGTACCAGCGACCACGACCACAACCACGACCTCACCACCAGCACCACTTTCGCCCTCAGCGCCGCCTGCAGCTGCCACGTATGCAGCAGCAACGGCAGCGGCCATTCCCGGGGCTGTGACGGCATCAATAGCCGACGTTGCTGGCAGTGGAGACACACCAGCATGCACGCCGTCACCGACCCCAGACGACGCAGCCGCCGTGCTAAAAGTTCAAGATTGCACGCCGGACCTCATCTTCCGCCTCGACGACTCTCCCCATAACATATCCCCTGCTGTCCGCCCTCATTCAGAACGCCTTTATGTTGGCATCAGAGACAATGTTCTCCCCAGCGGTGGCCTTCGCCTGGTCAGCGTTCGTTGGACACAGAAGGGAAATCTCACCGTCACCTTCCTTCATGATGCTGAATTCAGCACGGAGGCAGCCTTCAAAGTGGCTCCTGCGATCTGGAAGTTCATCCGGCCCATCCTTAAACTACGGAAGGAGTCCCCCTGTCCACGCGTAGAGCGGGGAGGCCCCTGGCACAATGTCGTCATTCATGGCGTCCCTCTTTCCCACGAGAAGTCCGAACTTGGCGCCCCCGACTGGCTCCGCCTGAACGGTGTGCGCGGTCATATCGGTGCAGTGAGCATCATGTGCAGTGACGACACCCTCGTTGCACGTGTAGATGCAGGCGGCACGGCACCCCTTCGTGTGTCCCTGGAGGAAAAAGAGGATGCTGACAGCCTTATTACGCATGGAGCCACCATTCTAGGAGCACGCTGCCGAGTCTCCCGCTACACTGCAAAGCCCCGGTCGAAGCCTATGCCTTAACCCCTATGCCCCACCCAACTTCTCTTTTCTACCCTACTCACCAGTGCCTACCCTTGGGAGGCCTATATCCACCATACTTTATCGCCTGTCTTCGCTTACCTTACCCTCTAGATCACGGGCGAACTGCTTAATCGCCCCCCGTCCACCGCTGACAGGTGGACATGTTACCGCAGACGCGTCACATTGAGCAGTGTTCTCATACAGACTTATGTTGTGTAGAAGTATGCCTACCATGCCGCACGCGGCCAGGGGCAAATAAAGTGGATTCAAAAAAAAAAAAAAAAAAAAAAAAAAGCAGTCATAGATCCAAAACACATTGTGCATGCAATCTCTCACCCGAACCATGACAAATTTTGAACTGAAAATACAGTTGCTTCCATTGTAGACCAATGGATTACAGCAGCAGCCAAGTGCCTAGGGAATCACCAGTTTCCAATGGCAATGACCGATCCAAAGCACTTCAAATACAGCTAACCACTTGAACTGGGACAGTTTTCAAAGGAAATAACACTTTTCCTGGTTTTTCTTTTCCGAATGAGCGTAGGGGTTGAACATTAGGGGGTGAGGTCCTAGCGAGAGTGTGAATGAGAATGCGCCGCTCATCGGGAGCCTGCGGTCCAACCAGCAAGCAGAGTCGAATAAGTAAGTGCAGAGTAAAGCCGCACAACTCCAAGCGTATCCTTGGCGGTAGTACCATATTATGACTCTGAGATGCATCAAGTACTGCTAACACCGTGATGGCACAGCGTCGCGCGTCTTTACACTTCAAGCTTGTAGTTTGCAGAATTGAGCGATGAATATCGAATCGTGGTTCGAGTCTCCATGCCAGTATGGCTGGAATAAGACAGTGTTTTCTTTTTTTTTCAGTGGTGTTGTGGTGGTGGATATCTGGATGATCAGAAGCGCGGACTCGCGGAGTTCAGCAGAAGATCCAGGGAATCTGCTCCGGCCATTTTTTAGCGGTAATATCGAGCGAGCCTGAGTTGAACGGCGAGAATTTATGAAATCCGAAAGTGCCGAGCGAGCACCAGTGTCGACCATGTTCTACACCACAACAGCAAGAACAGTGAGCTTCAACGAGTTAGAACTTTCAGAGCATGTCATCCTCCATCGCGGATCTTCCAAGTCACCCGTCGAGTCAAAAAGACACAGCCAGCCGGAGAAAATCGCCACCGCACAGCAAGAACGATCATGAACAATAACACGCTATAGACAGTACAGACTCGTGCAGCAGCGGCAGTTGGTTTCGCCTCGAGCCGCGGCAACTCTAGCTTCAAACCTGAGACAAGCGGAGACGAGGTGAAGGGGTTCGATTCCCTGCGTTGCAAGACTGCGGATACATCTAATTTTTCTTGCTGATTTTCATTTGACCGAGTCTCGAGCTGAGCATTAAGGAGGTTCGGTGAGGTCTCAGTGAAATTCGCGACGTGCACCGATTCGTGTCCGAAGACATAGAGGAGAAACGAACTTGAAACGCACTCGCAAAGAAAGCGTGGATATGCAGCATCTGGTCGTACGAGCCCTAGCTTCAGAGCCGTGGCGAGACGAGCGAGTGAGGAGCAGGGGGTTCGACTCCCCATGCCGTAGTATTGTGCATGAAGATTACATTTTTCTTGCAGCGTTGCCTGAGTTTTTTCTTCTTCTTTTTTGAGTGACAACGCGCCGCTTATCGAGGGCCTGAGTATCAAACCAACCAGCAAGAGTCCGATAAATCTGGTCCAGAGCAGAGGCAAACAAGACGAACTCAGGGCAGAGACTGCCAACGCCGGCGCCGGTACTCGCGTATCCGAGTCTCGACATCCCTCCCATAAGTCAAGCGGATTTGGAACTGCTGAGGTTCGACTCCCCACGCCGGAATATCGAGTGCATCTTGGATTTTTTTCGGCCTTGTGTTCAAAAACGAGTATTTCGGTCTCAGTGTGTTCCAAAATAAGAAGCGAAGCTTCCCTGGGTGATTGAGATTTGACGACAAGCCTCCGTCGGGCTCGTAGATTGAGTGAGGAGTGGCGTGGTGTGGTGTTTCCGAGTCGATGTCGTTGACCTAGCGGCGAAAAAGCTCGCAGGCCATTCAGATCCGGATCTAGTAGAGACATGAACTTGTTACTTGACAATATGGTCGACGGGAGACCTTTCAATAGAGAAAATTGAAGCAGCAGAGTTCCGTGTTGAGTTGAGCCTGATGAAGGCATAACATATCTATGCCGGAGGTCCAGCTCCGAGTCGCGAGTCGGCCTCTAGAAGTCAATTTTCGAGCGATGAGGTCCACGGAGAGTCAATTCAAAGATCTGAGCGGGCCAGAGCCACTGTGGAGAATGATTACGACCCGACTAGCTTGTAAAATTTGCCATGGCGGAGAGCACCCACCTACCCACGCACTGCAGACATTTTTCGAGGCAAGTTCCACCGGCACCGTCGAAAAGAGCTCAAACGAAGCAGAAAATGTGCAAGAATCATTCCAGCAGATCTTGCGAGTCAAAACGAAACAGGAAAGGCTCAGCCAGGCCGAAGAAAATCGCCACCGAACGGCAGGAACAGCAACGCGTTACACGTGTTTGGCAGCTGCACTGCAGTGATACCCCAAAAGGCAGTTCACTCTTGTCGTTCGCGTTTCTTGGACCCGGACCACCACTCGTTGCCACATGCTGCTACAGACAAGAACTTGAAAGAGGCGTGGCCAAGACAAGAAGGACCCACTGTACATAAGAACCACAGCGCAGACAGGGAACGCACCACGACAAGAAACCGCAGGCAAGAGTCAAAGCAAGGAGGTGCGTGTCGTTTCGCTCGCCGTACAGGAGCCTCGTTCCTGAACCACCAGGTTGAGCCGCTCGAGAAGAGCGCTACGAAAGTGAATGCCATTTAGCGCAACCGCCTGCGTCGCTGAATTCGAAGCCAAGCGAGAACGATGCCGACATCATAATCCTCCTCATCCATGGCCACGCGCCGTCCGCGCCCTCTGCGCCTGCCTCCGTCTCAGATCCTTCCGGCCCCGCTGCCCCCGCATCCTCTGATCCTCGCCGCCTGAGCGCCCTCGCCTAATGCCCCGCCCTCTGAGCGCCGGCAACGCAGCGCAGAACCAGCACGCTGCTCGTGCGCTGGGGTGTCTGCCGAAGCTGGAACACCAACCCCTGAATCGCAAGCGTGTCGTAGAGAGCTCAACACCGCGTCGCGCGTCCACGTCGTCAAATCACGCTCCCCAGAGTCGAGACTGTCCACGCATATCCGCCCGTTCCGCGCGTATGTAGACACATCGACGTGCGTGCGAGCCGCCGTTCTCGCTCGTCCTTCCACGGACCCGCATCTGCTCCGCGCCCCTCGATGCTCGTCCACGGTCCCGCCGCTGCACCCCTAGCGCCGTCCGTCAATCCAAGCGCGCCGCGTACAGTACGTCTTCTTTGATCATGTTACATGACTATCTACCAATTTACATTTCCCGCCCACCCAGCATGCACACCGCTCGCCGCCCGCCCAGGCCGCGCCGACTAATTCAGTGCCGCTTTGTGCACCGCGCTCCGCGCGTTCTCGTTGTCGATATCTCCTTACGTTGTCATGGTCGATATCTGGTGCTCGCCGCAATGCGCATCTGTACTGCACGTCGTGAAATTTCCGCTCTACACCCAACTCACGCGTCCGACTCGAAATCCCTCCAGCACCCGCGCACTGTCCCGGACACGCGTCTCGTCGGCGATGGCGGGTGGCGGACTGCAGAGGGCAATCTCGCGCACTCGTCATCGGTGGACGACAGAGGTGCAACCACAAGCGCACGAAACCGCGCGCAGTGCAATAAGTACGCGTTGTGCACAAAATCGTGGGTACGTACGTCTTTTCCTCTGTTGTCCTTCGTCCTTCCTTGTGGGACTGACTCGCATCCCTCAGCTTGCCTCCCTCTTGCCGAATCGCGTCACAACACCGAATCGCTCTCCGCTCGCCCCGTCGCTCGCCCCGTGCGCGCCCTGCGCGGGGAAGTGGTACCTTGAAAGGAAGATGCGCATTGGGACACGGATATGGGTACGGACGCTGCGGACAACGCAGTGTGCGTCGGTAGCGCGATCCGCCGCTGCCCTCGGTGAGTACGAATCCGCCCAGTGTCGTAGCGTAGCCCTGAATATTACGGTTTTTCGATTTGATCACTTGTGTATGTACCCGTGCATCGAACGTTGAGGAACGGAACCGGAACGAGATCTGAATCTGAAGGACTGCATACATGCCTAGATATTTTCGGGTCGGGAATACTTGATTATCTCGGAAACGAGGATACTTGCGGCGGCCAAGTCAAGAGCGATCAACCTTCAACGTTAACACTCACAACCGGAATCATGAATGTATGATAGAGTTTTTACCCTTGAGTTTAAGATGAGTTGGAGAATCAAATTTGAATTCAGGTTTTGCTTGGTGATCCCTGGCATTTTCGTCCTTTACAAGAGTTGAAAATAAGTGTTGATATGACGGTATCATATGTAGTACGTATGTGTAATGTTGAATACAGCACTCTGGCTGTCGCATGATCTCACACGTTCATCACAGATTGCTCTGAGTCGTACATCTTCCTAAAAACGGTGATTGGCCAAGAGAGCACCCGTCTCCACTTTTCGGCCTTCAAGTTGAAGTCGGGTACCAAGTCCCAGCCACTACCCCACATATAAACGACTCCCAACAAGGTGATCGTGACGAAAAGACACTCGACCCCAAAGAAGAATACGATTGCGACGAGGTTGAAGCTTTGAATACACATAAATGAAAATGCGACGAAGAAAGACAATATTCTTGACACCCCATCAGAATGCATGAATAGATGTGGATCGAGGATAACTCACGACCAGCAGAGCATCGAGAGGGGGAGGGAGTCCAGGACAGCAATCATCTCGAGGTACCGCATCAGCTGTGTGTGATTGGTGAACGGCCATGAAGGGTTAGTGGTATCTCGATTGCGATAAACATTCGAGGCCGCTAGACCGGAGACCATACTCAGGATGCTCGTCAATACTGACACATAGCTTGCGATCTGTGCCGGAGAGCGAGTAGAGACTATGTTCCCACCCTGGTCCACACTTTGAATCGAAAGAAATCCGACGTTGGCGGCCAAAATAACAGCGGCCTATCCAAGGATAAGAATGGGAGAAGCGGTGAGGGACTATAATGCACATTAATAATGGAATCTTGCCATTCCCTCATCATGCACTCCACGAAATATCCCCCCGCTCTGTGGTTAACTTGAATGAGCTCACCGGCGTTTACCGCCTGCAAACGCAACAGGTTCATTCGCGGCACACCGAAAAGCAACAAGTCCAGGACCATGACGAACATGGTACGTTTCCGGACGGTTGCATGCACAGATTGATCGACGGTCAACCGCGCCTCGGGCTCGCCGTGGAAGTGGTATGCACGGTGGCGAGCTAATAGAGTTGCTTGTCGGACGCAGCAAAGAAAAGCACCACGTTACACACCGAAACTATGCATGAGTCGTCCTAAAAGAGACCCATTAGTTCCAAGTTCAGTAACTGAACATGTACGCACCAACGAGGCAGTTGGTTACAATGACTTTGTTCTCGGTATATTTGCCGATATTCTCTGCAACCGTGATGACGGCTTCGTAATAGCGATGGTGATCCAAAGACTAACCGCTGAAACCAGCTATGAATGTGATCATGTCCCTGAGGTCATCGATCTTCCAACTGACGGTCGTTGCCTCGGAGGTGACAACGTCTAGAAGGAGTGAGAGGACTAGACCATCATATGCGGAGGGACATACCGCCGAAGGCGTACAGAACAATGTTGCGAAGCTCATCTAATATCTCATAGGTGACTGCAAATGCCCTTGGATAATATTCGCAGTGTCGCCTTCGCATCCAATCAGCATGCGCCTTGAAAACGGGCGACCAGCTCACCAATATTGTGCTTCGATTTCATGACCTATGAAATATTATGAATGGCTTGTGCAGCAAGCAAAAATGACATACGAATGTGCGATGCGGATTTCATGCCTTTCACCTCTACCGTGACCGGAAACAGATCTGACTCGACATTGTCTATCCAAAACACACAGCGGCCGACGTGGTTCACAAAATAATACTGGCATTCCCTGGTTCCATCGGGAGAAATATTTTTGTCCAGAACCAGGTCAACGCCAGGGTCCAGATGAACATTATGGGTGGAGAGAAAGTGGTTCACGATGCGTTCATACTTGTTAATGAACAGAAGTGTTTCTGTGTCGAATAGGTTTGCGTCGGTAAACACTCGCTGAAGGTACAGGGTGAGTATCGTATGTACGTTTAATTTGCACGAGAGCGCACCTTTTCTTCATGGAAAAAATACAGGGCGCCCTCGGGATGTTGGCAGGCTGTCCATCCAGGTGGCGGCTTGTTTCTGCCCAAGCATTCGTGACTGAGACTGAATCGGACGGAACATACTCACGGGAGAAAGGAGATGGTGAGCGGAGGGATACTGAAGGTCGTCGGTTCCGGAGAACTGGGCCAGTTTTGTCAGTACGGACTGAACGCACGAGTGGCAAATCGCACATGACCGCTTTACGATCGTATCTCCTCACGGTCTCTGGCATCCCGGGAAATATACCAGGATGCGCCTCGCTCAGCAAGCAAGGAAGTGGTTTCACTGTGGTATCTCCATGTACCCCGGAAGTGCGCCTCGGGTGACTAGGCGAATCGGTGCCAGGCAGAGGAAGGTCCACGACACTATTGTTTGTGAATGGCGGAGCTCCACCTGAGCCAACTTGAAGGTCCTGCGTGGGCACTGACGGGGGTAGATGCGGCACCGATGAAGTGCCAGGATGGTGATCAGACAGATTGTGCAGCGGATGCGACTCTTGAGTCATGGAATGGGTGGTGATGTCCTCAGAAGACTGTGACCCGCCTGGGCCAGAGTTTAGATATGGCTGCAGAGACGCCAGCATGGAGCTCGCCGAGATATAGGCAACCAGGTTTTCCGTGTCAGCGTGGACAATTGGGTGTACAGCGTTGTCATCTTCATGGTCGGCACTTTGGGTGTGTACTAGATGCGAGTCGTCGGCGAAAGTAGACCCTGGGGGATGTTTCCTCTTCGTTGCTCGCCACAGTGCAGCAAACAGCCAAAGAAGGCCCCGAGTCGAGGCTCGAACAAGAGTGTTGCCAAGAATGAGTTTATGGAGAGCAGCTAACAGCCATCGAATGCTAGGCATGGTGAGCAACTTGAAGTGCGAGTGAGATCCCGAAAGCTCGACAGCACCCAGCCCGAGACAGCTATGTATAGCTTGTGATCCATCGTGTAAGTAAGTACTGTATCATTTCGACCAACTGTTTACGGGGTGTCACCCGTCAGGACGCTAGTGCAGTGCCCTCGCGCCTTTCATGTCCATGACTTCTTGTCTTTACGGGAGAAAATTCTCCCATGCTGCTCTCTTTGTGCCTAAGACCCTCTCTCGCGTACTCGGACTCGACACTCACCTCGTCGCTGTCGACAGCGGCAATGGCGCCGAGATGCACCTTTATACTCGCTTCTGTTTCCATTTCTGACTTCAGATGGACGTCTGACATTTTGTGGGAAGGCATGATATAAAATAGAAAATGCTCGAGCGGCAGCGCAGGAGTTCTGTTTTCTGGTGGTCTGGATGGACAGGAAGACGCAGGGGTGCGTACGCTGTGGTCAGCCATTCAGATCATGCAGGTGAAAGTACTGCACCACTCCTGAGTCTTGACTCGCCTTTGATTTGATACTCGAAGAGAAATTGGCAGAGCCGGAAGTGAAAAAAATAAATAAGAGCAAGACACGGAATCGAACGCGCGACGTCATGAAGCTCCACTGACAAAAAGTTTGAACATCAGCACAAGCAGAACGAAAGGCCACACAATGCGGGTTCGTTTACCTGGTCTTTTTCTCCCCCTTCTCATTTCTATTTGAAAAAAACTTCTTTTCAAATAGATGCCACCGGCGCCACCCGTCACCTCAAAAGTTCACTGGACAAAGTGTTCATTGATCGGCAATCACGTCGAAATTCGTATATAAGGAAGTCCGGCGAATGCCGGACCGGATATTTTTGACATTTTCTTGCCTTTTTAGGCCAAAAGTGTTCAGTTCACACTCAGCCGTCGTCCGTCGCCTGAAAACTTGGTCGAAATGATACAGCCCGTCCGAGTCAAACGCCAGAACAGAACGAACTAGAACCTTGCAAATATTCCATCGAGTCAAAACAAAACCGACAGCCCGGAGAAAATTGCTACGGAACAGCAAGAGCGCAGAGAACAATGGCAAGCAGCTTTCAACTTGAAGCTTCAAGATCCATCGCGCCTTCTATTTTCATGGGTGTTTCTTGGATGTTTCGAGCAAGTTGGTTTGGGGGTTCTTGTGGGTGTGCGAGCTTGCAGAAATATCAAGCACGATTCATTCGATATTTGAGGATGACAGTAGAGCTGAAGACTCAAAGGTTGTCTGTCGGCTCTACAAGTGCTCTACACGGCTGATGGCGACTGACCCGACTTGATCCTATAGCTCTTCCGAGAAGTTCCACAGTGGTCCACTTTTGTTTTGGACCGACTCAAGTACATAAATTCAAAGAGTGCAACTTGAACCCTTCGTTCATTCCTGAAGGTTCCCTCCACTTTGCTATTCCTTTCGTGTTCCGTTCGAGCACAATCCAGCAAGGCCCCGAGGCGGGAATTGATCTTGAAAGTCTTTTATCCCTTGCTTTTCCCTTCAGTGTTTTACAAAAAGTTTGGTTTCTCTGGTTTGTTCAAATTCCGTGTTTTGTGATCTTTGCTGAACGGGTCGAATTCATTCAGAGCCGTGCAGAGCGTAGAGCCGGCACACCTGAGACGATGAGCGAACAACGGTGGGATCCCCGAATCGTAAAGGGTGAAGACTTTTTTTTTTCCTTTTGCGGATTGGGTCTTGGAGCGATTTGGTTTCGGGGAACTTCCGCCCGCCGTTTGAAAAAATGACCTTTGGTTTCCGCTGAACATTGAGTGATGAGGACGGTGAAGTTTCAGAATTTCTATAGATTTCATACAGTAAATATTTAAATACTCGAGCGGCGGGGGCTGCAACTTTGGAGCAACGACGATTTCCAGCTGGTTCAACGGGGTTCGATTCCCCGTGCCGCAATATTGAGGGGTTGATCAACCCTTTTACAGCTTTTTTCTTGAATTTTGTGTGATTTTGATTTTGTGATTTTGATTTCGAGGCTTCAGTCTGCGATTTGGAAATTGAACATTCGATGCGGGGTCTCGAAAGATGACCGGGTTCAAGCGACGAGTGGCGGGAACTCCAGCTCCGGATCCGCAATCGAATTGAGGCTGAGAATAGCCCCAAGCAAAGGGGTTTGCGTGACAATGCCAGAAGGTTAACCATGGTTTGATTTTCTGTGGTTTCGGTTTTTTTGCTTGGGTGATTTGATTGGAGCATCTTGGGTTTTTGGTTTGGAAGTTTGAAGTTAAAATTTGAGGAAGGCAAGTGTCGAGTGAGGTCGAGGCGACAATAAAGAGAATGTTCAGTGTTCAAATGATTCTTCCTCGAGCTCATGCAAGGAGCGTGGCCGCCGCTCTCCCCGTCAGGATATAATGATGCCTGTTGAAACCTTTTGGTTCCCAAACATCTGAGAGTTGAGCTGGGAAGTGATTCGAATCCGAATGAGGAATGTGTGGGGTGTCTTCAAATTGAATTTTGCGTGCATATCGACAATACATCCAGAACGAGACTCGATGATTCGAGAAAATGAGGAACTTGAAGGGAAGCAAAGTACAGATGTGCAGTATGCAGCAGTAGCGGGCGGCACTTCGAGCCGCAGGAGGAACGAGGGGGTTCGATTCCCCGGACTGCAATGACGGCCCATTCAAGGCTTCTTCATTTTTTCGTTGCTGGTTTCGGCTTTGTCTTTGGGCCGATTTGGTCTGTGCGCAGGACAGTAATGATGGTTTGGATTACTTGAGCGTTGGTTCAAGCTGAATATCCGAGCAGTATGGCGAGGCTTCCCAATGAAGTTTGAATGGGCATCGAGTGAGACGACTCAGGGAAGCTCTAGAGGCGCAGAGAAGGACTTTGAACGGAATGCAAAGCAAAGCATAGATGCGGGCCATGCAGCAGTAGCTGGCGTCGTCTCAAGCGATGGGCGGTGGAAGTCGGGATGCCAAAGACGAGGGGTTCTATCCCCCGTGCCGCAGTGTCAGAGAGGCGAACGCGTTTTTTGCTGGGTTGCCTTCTGGTTCTCCATCTCGGGGGGTAGTGGTTTGAGAACTTTGTACAGCGGGTTGAGGATGGGCTGAGGAGGCGAGGTCTGCCGGTCAGGTTCGAATGGACATCGAGGTCCCAGTCGTGAGCATTGGCGTATGGAAGATGCGTACGAGACAACTTGGGAAACAGAAAGGGAATACACAACGCAGCGGTGTGCGGTATGCAACGGCTACTGAGTCCGAGAAGGAGTGGTCGATTCCCCGCACCGCAATATACCCGTGCAGGCGGCTTTCTTTTTGCGAAGCCGGCTGTTTGATTTTTTTTTTTGCGCTATGAGCTGAAAGTCAGGGAGGTGATGTTTCTCTAGCTTTGGCTCCGGTATTGAGCTCAAGACTCGACAACTCGACGGGAGGAGGAACCCAATCCACAAACATGCAGCAAAGAATACATTGTAGTAACAGCAGCGGTACTCCAAGGCAACTCTAGCGCTTTAGCCTAGCCGAGTCGAGCGGGTGAGATGCCAGGGGTTCGATTCCCCGTACTGCAATGGGTATTCTTGGAATAAATTTTTAGGACCCGCTGATCTGATCGAGCTAAAAGTCAAGGAGGCTTGGTTTCCGCGTGCACTCACACTCATCGAGCCTCGTGCGTATCTACCGGACGACCTCAGATGACCCAGGTGCCAGGTGAGACGGAAAGCGGAAAGCCCAGCATAGAAGCAGCGGTGGCAGCAGCGCTCCCGGAGCGGCAGCGAGATGAGACGAGGTGAAGGGGTTCGATACCCCACGCTTCAGTATTTCGAATGTGGTGGTGTTTCTTGCAGCGTTGCCTGAGTTTTGGAATGAAAGTGGGCTGAAGATCGATCAGGAGGAGGGTGATCGGTGTTGAGAATCGATGAAGAGGAGGGACAGGTTTCCCAGTGAGATCTAGTGAGAGTGTGTGAGTGAGTGAGAGTGCGCTCTTCCAGAGCCCGACCCAGATCCAAGGCGGCACGGAAGACAAATTTGAATCCTAGGCAGAGGTAGGGTAGCATAGTACTATCGCCAATGCCGGCGTCGTGCATTGTCTCAGAGCAGTCGTCTCGCGTATTCTCGGAATTCATGAATCGGGGTTCGACTCCCCACGCGGGAATCCGGAGGATCAGTTGCCGATTTTTTATTTTTATCATTTCTTTTGCGTCTTGTGTTCAAAAACGAGTATTTTGGTCTCAGTGTGCTCAAGAACGAGAAGCGAAACTTTCCAGGATGATCGAGATTCCCAATCAAGCCTTCGTCACGCTCATAAATTGAGTGAGGAGTGGCGTGGTGTGGTGTGGAAAAGCTCGCAGGGGTTCATTCAAGTCAGTGGCGAGATCCAGAGCTAGAGACACTGACGAAGTTGACGGATGGTCGCTTGGGGAGTATCACGACGCCAATCAAGCAAAGAAGCAGAGGTCTGGGTGGAGTCGAGACTGATCAAGGACAGACATACGTTTATCCCGGGCATTCAGGGAGTCGCGAGACGGCCTCTAGAATTTAATTTACTGGCGGTGGCTCGGCGGCCAACGCGGGGAGTGAATTGAGAGATTCGGGCCACTGATTTATCGCAAGCCTGTGCAGGCTGAGTCCGGCCGGCGACAAGGTTGAAAAAAAAAATGCGATTCATAGCGACCCGCGACGTGGCAGACACTTCTCGAGAGTTTCAGATGAGACTCGAATACGGAAAGAACACTGCGAACGAAGCCGAAACCGTCAGAATCGTCCCAGCGAATCTCGCGAGTGAAAATAAAACGGGAAAGACACACTCAACCAGAGAAAATCGCCACCGAGCAGCAGGAACAATAACGCACTGCACAGAGTCGTGGTTGACAGCGGCAGCACTGCATGATACCTAAAAAGGCAATTCACTCTTGTCGTCCGCTGTCTTGGACGCAGGCCTCCGCTCGTTGCCACATGCTGCTACAGCCAAGAAATTGAAAGAGACGCGACAAAGACAAGAAGGATGCACTACACATAAGAAGGAACACGACAAAGACAAGGGGATGCACTACGACAAGGAGTTCCAATGGCGGACAAGAAGGTGCGTGTTGTCTCGCTCGCCGTCGTGCGCGGCCTCGACGGCGGGCTGTACATGTACATGCAGGACTCAGCTGACGAGATGCGAAGCGATGTCGCGCGCTTGGAGCCGCGTTCCTGAACCACCGAGTCGAGAATTCGAACGCCACTTGGCACAGCCGCCTGCGTCGCCGAGTTTGCAGCGGCAGCGCGGCTCTTTCGACGACCCGAAGCCAAGCGAGAACGACGCTTGCTTGATTCACGCCCTCCCCGCCGTCCGCGTCTTCTGCCCTGCCTCCTTCTCAGCTCCTTCCTGCCGCTGCCCCCCGCATCCTTTGATCTTCGCCGCCTGAACGCCCTCGCCATCGCCTGATGCCCCACCCTCTGAGCGCCGGCAACTCAGCGCAGAATAAGCACGAGCCCCGCCCCTCCAGCACGCTAGCCGCTCGCTGGGTGTCTGCAGAAGCTGGAACATCAAGCAAGCGAACTCAACACCACGCCGCACGTCCGCGTCGTCAAATCGCGCTTCCGAGAGTCGAGATTATCCACGCATATCCGCCCGTTCCGCGCGTAGACACATCGACGTGCGTGCGAGCCGCCGTTCTCGCTCGTCCCGACTATGACTATCCGCCCCACGTCCACGGTCCCGCATCTGCTTCGCGTCCTTTGATGCTCGTCTACGGTCCCGCCGCTGCACCCCTAGCGCCGTCCGTCAATCCCTGCGCGCCGCGTACAGTACGTCCTCCTTGATCATGTTACATGACTATCTGTTGATTTATATTTACCGCCCACCCAGCACGCGCACTGCTCGCACCGCCCGCCCAGGCCGCGCCGACTGATTCAATGCCGCTTTGTGCACCGCGCTCCGCGCGTTCTCGTTGTCGATATCTCCTTACGTTGTCGTGGTCGATATCTGATGCTCCCCGCAATGCGCATCTGCACTGCACGTCGTGAAATTTCCGCTCTACATCCAACTCACGCGTCCGACTCAAAATCCTTCCCCTACCCGCGCACTGTCTCGGATACGCGTCCCGTCGACGGCGGCGGCGGACGGCAGAGGGCGATCTCGCGCACTCGTCGACTGTGGACGACAGAGGTGCAACCACATGCGCACGAAACCGCGCGCAGTGCAATAAGTACGCGTTGTGCACAAAATCGTGGGTACGTACGTCTTTCCTCTGATGTCCTTCGACCTTGACTCGCATTCCTCAGCTTACCTCCCTCATGCCGAATCGCATCACAACGCCGAATCGCTCGCCCCGAGTCCGTGCTGCACGGGTAAGTGCAAAGGTGGTGCCTTGAAAGATGAGATGCGCACACGAGGGCCCGGATATGGGTGTGCACGCGAGGGACCCGGATATGGGCGCTGTTGTGCGCGTACTGCAGGTAGTGCGATCTGCTGCTCTTTGCTGCTCTTTGCCAACGGTGAGTGCGGTAAGTACGTACGAATCTGTGCGTGTATGAGCGTAGCCATGAATACACTGGTTTTTCAACCAATCACTTGTGTACCTGTGCGTCGAGCGTTGAGGAACGGGGCGAATGCAAGTCAGGAGTAATTTAGGAACAAGACGACTCAGAGGGGACGGGGCGGACTTGGACTTGGACTTGGACTTGGAGTGGCTGATTAAGGACGAGGATGAAGCCGGGCGAGACCTTGCTTGATGAGATGTTGAGCGCGAGCAGGCGTGAATTGCATGCAAGGTATCTCGAGTTAACGTCCTCTTGCTATTCAGGGGAAAATTAAATGAAAATGAATGAATGAATCAGTCTCTGGTATGCATGTGAAACAAAGATGACTGACTGGACGAAGGCTCACTTGAGTCTGAGCACCACTGGCAGTCTTCCTCGCTGAATGTCGTAGATCTATTGCCCCCTTCAAACTACTCTCCCAGACAGACGCTTCAACATACTACGCTCGTACCTCGGTATGTTGAACCTTCAAACCAGCTTTCAGCCACAAAGACCGTTGAGAAAAGCTATTAATGTGGAGTCGAACCTCCAGCTACCACAAGTCGGATGTTGCAAATATAGTAATGTTGAATTCTGAAAGTTCCCAAGAGGAAGAGATAAAAGTGGAGAAAAAACTCAACAACCACAACTTTCTAACTTTGATACGAGAAATCGAACACTCAACATCAGCCGGCTACTCATTTGACGCGTCTTGCTCGCGCACGCGAGGCGCCGTGCCCCCTTATGTTCATGTATGGCAGGTATACTGTCTAATAAATCCTTTTCACTTGTATGGGCGATGTACTGTCAAAAAATAAATTGCAAGGGGTCAGGGAATTCGAATACAACTTTCAGTTTTGGTGAGAAGTTTTCTATTTTAGCTACAACTTTCAACGTGATCAGAAGTGTAACACAACATCTGCCTGGGACAACTCTTACTTGCGGTATCTCCGACTCCAGAACTTTGACACTTTTGTTGTCGTGTTGTACAACACGTGAAAACGCCAAAAAACGCGATAAAACACGATAAAACACGGCAACGCATTTTGACGACAACAAGCATCAAAATTTTGACAACACGATCCGATTTGGCGGGGATCAGCGTTCGAGTTTGGCGGGGCCCGTGTTGTGGATAACACGACAACACGTGAAAACGCCCACAACACCACAACGAAAATGTCAGGTTACTGATGGACTATCGACGACTTTTTCGGAACCAAGCTCCCTGTGCAACATCTTTGTCTGGGTGGTTCTTTCTGACGCCACAACTCTTTACGTTCACAGGTTGATCTTTTACCTTCAACTCACCCTCATTCACGCGGCTTCTCATCTGCTGCTTGATGCGTGCTCGGTGATCACTTTCGGCACCGATTACCGATTTCCCTCACGTTATTTATTAGAACTCTGTGCTTTCAATTTCTCATGCATGAGACTCAAGGGGAATGGTTCCAACCCTTTTTGTTTTCATCTTGTTCTGCACAAAACACCATACAGTGAACTATAAAGTCCGGTTTGCCGAGATGCTCGAATCAATCAAGCCATCATGATCATATTGCTGGGACTGTGTTCAGTGGAGTCAAGAGTTGTACCTATGCAGCTTTCTGAATTTACAGTTGTGAATTGCAAAAGTAAGTTGTCCCCGCACTCCGCGACGTTTGTCACCAAGCATGTTTCCGGTTGCATCCAATAAAGTTGCATCTGGAACAAGTTACTGTTACAAGAAGTTGTCTCTTTTCTGGTTGGACTTACCGAAAGTTGAATATTCTCAAAGTTGCAGGCAAAACCCCGCCAAATCATCGAAGTTGTCACTCCATCCTCACCCAAATAACAAAGTTGTATGAAATCAATTTTTTAGACAGTATATGTGCCATACACTTGAAATGACACACCTTGCACCCAAAAAAAGTTGAAATGACATATAGACCCAGAAAAAATTTGAAATGAGTCGCGACCTGGAAAGAGTTGACGAGAGCTCAGAAACAACGATGTTGTGAATCCCACAGTGATCATGAGCCAGTCTTTTCTGAAGCTGATGAGCCAAAAGCGGAGCTTGAAAAAGGTTTGGGACGGACACGTAATTGTAATAAAGGGGAGATGACTGTTAAATTGAATCTACTAAGCTATTCTTTATACTGGAACCAGGGCAACCCTCCGACCAGAAATATGTTCGAGCACGACGGGTACGTCCTCCATCGACTCAGAAGTGAGGTATTTATCGTCCGCGCCCTCAAGTACGTCGCTGAGTCCGCCCGCAGCCGTGGCGGCCATAACCTGTATCGGGTCGAGTGGATTAAACACTTCCACGGACGCGTTTTTGGTGCCTGCGTGCAGCACAGTGGCCGCCAGAACGACCACGATTGTCATGGTAGCAATGAGCGTACCAGGGACAAGGGACCAGATAGCGGCGCTAGGGAGACGTTCCCAACCCATTGTGTAAGTAGAGTATGTGCCATTGATCTGGGAAGTCGGGTTTGCGGCAATCACTTCTGCCAAGTTCGGATTAGTTACATTGCTCAAGCAGGCCCGGAAAATCTAAAGTGTGACGAATATTCAATGATCATGGGAGAACTAACACCTATGTGCGTACCGAGCCGCTGTATTCCGTCACTCCCCGGATATATTCTTCCTGCTTGAGTATAAGAAAGTGGGACGACGGTCGGATGAAAAAGGATGCATACAATATTCCGGAGCGTGTCTTCTGTGGAATTACCCTTGACCTTGAGCGAGTATAGTTCATCGCCCAATACACTGCGCTCCGCCCCCTGCGCAAGAAAAACCGCGGTCGACACGGTACTAATGGCGGATAACGCAGCAGGACTGTCAAGGGCCATGGGCTGCGACGCATGTGTCGTGGTGCTGATGGTTCGCGAAGAAGAATTTACATTCGAGTAGTAGGCAGTGACCGTGGTGAGTTTCGGGGCAAGCGTGCAGACAGTAGCGTTCATGAACTCATATTTGCCGGAAGCTGCAAACATCAGAGCTATATCGAATCATTGATAAATATGAACAGTAAACGCTGTGGCATAAGCGCACTATAATTTTTTGTGGTCAATTCCGGACAAGCAACCATGAGAACATAGTCCAGCCCTGCGGCAATTGTCCATTGAGTGTTCACTTTCGCAACAAGTCAGTACACGCTGAAATTATCGATATAACTTACCCCTTGATTCGGGGTCTGGAATGCTGCAGTTGGATGCAACGCCTAACCACGTTATTGTCCGGCTGAAATTTAGTTGCGTTCCAAAAGAATAATTCCAGTCTTCAGAATGGCTAGAGATTATTAAGGACGGCCTTGTACTGTTGCTCAGAGTCTGTGCTCTGCAGGAAACATCGGCACTGAAACCTTCTCCAGAAGTTAGGGTTCTGACGGCTCTTGACTTAATCAGAGTAGGTAGCACACGCCTTGCTGGGTCACTGAATAGTTCGACGACAGTCCAATGGTAAGGTCAGGGATATCCTGTAGCGTTGCGAGAATCTTGGTCGGTTCGCCAAAAAGCACCACATCGTCGAACGTCGCCGGTAGAATCCCGCCTAAGGGCGGTCAGCGAGCATATGGCTGCTAGAGTAGAAAACGCTTGAACCGGTCGAAACATTGAATGTCTGGTCTAAAAAGTCAAACGATGCCGGCATTCCTATGTCTGCCTTGATAGTTGCATGTCCACTGTCCGTATCTCCAACAGTGAATAAGGGAAGTTGGCCTGCATGAAGTTACTGAGTGGGAATTCAAACCAGCGAGCGATGCACAATTCACTGGTTGCGTGAATGCAGTATTTGAGCCCGGGGTCACCTGTCTCTTGGAGGGTGCCAAGCGCCGAGCTCGCAAGATCAAGCTCGGTGCCGTGTAGCGGTTCCTCAAGCACAACGGGAACAGGATGGATCAAAGTGGTCCAGCTACGCGCGCGCATGCGTAAGATAAATCCCAGTGCGTAGAGACTCAGCACACACCCGGATGTTTGAATTCCTGTTAAAAGGAGTAGGGCAATGGAGACCAAGCTCCACTTCCACTGTCGGCGCCTGAATATGAATCCACGTGAGGCGAGGCTGATTGTTGAGGACAATGCCCCGAGTGTCATGCCAGTGGGCTGGGTCAAACTGAAAGCAATTGCGCGACGAAGCCCGACGGAAAATAGACTTGTAGGAAAGGAGTCAGTGGGACTAACGGGTGTTTTGGTAGGCTGGGCGTACTGAGAAGAGCCAGCCGCGAAAACCGTGGACATCAATGTAGAGATGAGAGTGACTGGACGAGGATGGTTCGCCACCCATACAGCGCTTGTATGCGGTAGAAAAATGACTCCACGCGATGAAAGAACCGCAACAAATCCCCAAGTAAGGGTCTGTAGCCATAACTGGCATGAGATAATGATTATTGGCCATCCCCAAAGTCTTGAAATAAATCCAATCCTTGAAATTTGGCATTAGGACGAAGAGACAAATTAAGGAGGTTGGTAGACGTACACACCGCTTCGAGGACGAACGGTGCTCTCCCTGGCCTCAGATTCGATAGGATTAGGTGGCGCAGACAAGGGATCCTCAGATGAAGTGGTAGACCGTTGGAGCAGAGGGATTGAGTTATACTCAGGATCTAAAGACATATCAGGAGAGAAAGAAGAAAGCAGAGGAATCGATACCGTAACGTGTCAGCGAAAGTATAAGTACCTGCGCGCGTCCTCCCCGATGCGCAATGTTGCCGTAAGCGCTGTCACATGGAAGAATGGAAGAATTACTGCGGAGATCCCGATAAGGAACAAGCAGATAATGTGCCGACATACTCAGGGAGTTTACATCAAAGGTTGGACATGAATGTATCAGTCAACGTCTAACATTCGTACATCAGTATTCGGGTGCCTCGAGAATTCAGCAAGGATTAGGCCAACCCAGATTCATATAGAGACCTTATAGTCCCGGTCCTGTATATTTCTATCCCAAAAAATATGGAAGCCGCTGAAGCAACCTGAGTTGAAATCGAGGATATATACAAAAGCCACAATCTGGAGATAGCATTTAGGGGGATGCATCGCTGCGCTGTAGACAGTAGTGACTACGGTCTGCTGCGCCATGCCCAGGAACTGTGCGCAGGTCAGCTGTTACAGCGCAACTTCCTTGGCATGTCAGCTGTTCCAGTGCACATCAAATCCACGCCCACGCCAAAAAAAAGCCATTTGGCGCGCGCGCAAGCCAGTTTGGCACGCCAGAAACCGTCACTCTCGGAAAGATTCAACTCGGCGATTGCAACATATCGGCATGAACCCCAGAATGAAATTGGACCAAGGTTTGCGAGCTGATAACCTGAAAACGGCGAGCTGGTGAATCATGATGGACCTGCTCATGGAATAATTTATAGAATGACTTTACGGAGAGCAGCTAAGAGCCATCGAATGCCAGACATGGTGGTGTGTGGTGAGTACTTAAAAGAGTAGTGGGACAGTGCCAGGCAGTTTCTGGTGTATATTTTCGGCGAACGAGTAAGTAGGTCTTGATATATATGGCAGCGTACTTACAGCTTTTGTCTAAATCAGTCTATCGCGTTCGAAAATAAGAATGTGCCGTATGTGAATGCAGCTGCCAAAGCCTTTTCTCGTGGTATGTTTTCCGCGACGCCAACTTTCAGGGAAATATTGAGCAGGAATGATTTCAATTTTGAGCGTGATGGCGGTCCCACGACGATACTAGTGACCGGAGTCCGAGCAGACTGAGTGAGATAGAAACTGCTAGAAGTTGAACTAGCCAGAGAAAATCGCCAGTGAACCGAACAGCTACAGCCTTTCGCTGCGGGGTTGATGGAGGGTCAATAGTGAGTCGAACAAGGAGTGGAGGCAAGTGGCAACGTCGGACGTGCGTCACGGTTGCCAGGAGGCCCCGGGCCAGGGCATATGCGGTAATATGTCCGATCCTGATGCGGACGAATTGGGCCGAAAAATGGCGCTACACCATATCCATTCGGGAAGTTTTTTGAAATTTATCCCTCCAAAACAACGATTCTCCCTCCTTTCTTGAGTATCAGACATTCAACTCAATTTCCATTTTGGGTGCGAGCGCCGAGCAATCCAATTTCTTTCAGGGATTTGTTCGGAACCCGAAATGAGCATCGGCCCATTTCATGCGTCTACGAGCCTGAGACTCCGGCGCCGATGCTGATCTGTTTTTTTTTTTTTTGCACTGCAAGGTAAGCACCACCTTTACCGGTAACGAACGAACAGGTTTTTCTTTCGTCGGTTCAAGTCTCTTCGTCGTGGCTGCTCAATCGGGGTTCGCCTCCCCGACCTGGACAGCCTTGGACGTCGAGTCCCCATGTTGCGGTATTGTATGTGAAGACTAAGTTTTTCTTGCAGCGTTGTCTGCTTTTTTTTTTCCCTGAATGAGCCTCAGGCTGGGTTGAACATAGATGAGGAGGAGGCCTCGAGTGCGCTCGGGGAGGCAAGCTTCCGTGAAGCTCAAGTTCGACAGTGTGAGCGAGTGAAAACGCGCCGCTTATCGAGAGCCTGAGTACCAAACCAACCAGCAAGAGTCCGATAAGTCCAGTCCAGAGCAAAGGCACACAAGACGAATTCAGAGCAGAGACTGTCAACGCTGGCGCCGGTACTCGCGCATCCGAGTCTCGACATCCCTCCCATAAGTCAAGCGGATTTGGAACTGCCGGGGTTCGACTCTCCACGCCGGAATATCGAGTGCATCTTGGATTTTTTTCGGCCTTGTGTTCAAAAACGAGTATTTCGGTCTCAGTGTGTTCCAAAACAAGAAGCGAAACTTTCCTGGGTGATTGAGATTTGACGACAAGCCTCCGTCGGGCTCGTAGATTGAGCGAGGAGTGGCGTGGTGTGGAGTTTCCGAGTCGATGTCGTTGACCTAGCGGCGAAAAAGCTCGCAGGCCATTCAGATCCGGATCTAGTAGAGACACGAACTTGTTACTTGACAAATGGTCGACGGGAGACCTACCGATAGAGAAAATTGAAGCAGCAGAGTTCCGGGTTGTCGCGAGTCGGCCTTTAGAAGTCAATTTTCGAGCGATGAGGTCCACGGCGAGTCAATTCAGAGATATGAGCGGGCCAGAGCCACTGTGCAGAATGATTACGACCCGACTAGCTTGTAAGTTTTGCCATGGCGGAGAGCACCCACGCACTGCAGACAAAATTTCTCGAGAGAAGTTCCACCGGCACCGTCGAAAAGAGCTCAGACGAAGCAGAAAATGTGCAAGAATCATTCCAGCAGATCTTGCGAGTCAAAATGAAACAGGAAAGGCCCAGCCAGGCCGAAGAAAATCGCCACCGACTCGGAACGGCAGGAACAGCATCGCGTGTACACGTATTTGGCAGCTGCACTGCATGATACCCAAAAAGGCAGTTCACTCTTGTCGTCCGCGTTTCTTGGACCCGGACCACCACTCGTTGCCACATGCTGCTACAGACAAGAACTTGAAAGAGACGTTACCAAGACAAGAAGGACGCACTATACATCAGAAGAACCACAGCGCAAAGGGGGGAACGCACCACGACAAGAAACCGCAGGCAAGAGTCAAAGCAAGGAGGTGCGTGTCGTTTCGCTCGCCGTACAGAAGCCTCGTTCCTGAACCACCAGGTTGAGCCGCTCGAGAAGAGCGCTACGAAAATGAATGCCATTTGGTGCAACCGCCTGCATCGCTGAATTCGAAGGCAAGCGAGAACGATGCCGACATGATAATCTTCCTCATCCATGGCCACGCGCCGTCCGCGCCACCTGCCCCTGTCTCGTTTCGGCTCCGCTGCCTCCGTCTCCAAGTTCGTGATCGTCGCCGTCCTCGCGTCCTCGCCATCGCCTGATGCCCGCCAGCTGAGCGCCGATGACGCAGCCTAGAACGAGCCGTCCGGCACGCTCGTCGCGCACTGGCCCGCGCCGGCCGTCGGTTCCTAAGACGCGTGCTGACGCGCGCGCTGGCGCAGGGGCAGGTGGGGGCACGAGTGCAGGCGGAGACGGAGCAGGCCGGCCCCCGCTTAGCGGAAGCTGAGACGCCAGCACCTCGAATAGCAAGCGTGTCGTCGAGCTCAGAACCGCGCCGCACGTCCACGTCGCCAACTTGCGCTCCCGAGGGTCGAAACTACCCACGCATATTGCGCCATTCCAGCACGCACATCACCCTGCGTGCGAGCTACCGTTCGCGCTTGTGCCGACTATCCGCCCCACGTCCACGGTCCCGCCCCTGCACGGCGCGACCCTCCATTCTAGCACTGGCGCTGCGCCGGTTGTCAGTCGTTGTCGGTCCCAGCGCGCAGGGCGCTGCGTACGATGAGTCCTCCTTGACCATGATACATGACTTTCTGTATTTACTGCCCACCTAGCGCGCGCACCGCTCCGCCCAGCCTCACGCACGGCTTCGTGCACTGCGCCCCGAGGGTTCGCAACACCGCGCGCGTTGTCGTTGTCGATATCCGATATCTGTTGCTCGCCACATCTGACCAGCTCTACCTCGCCCCCATTCCCCGCCCGGTGCTGCCCTGTGCGCGCGTCGACGGCGGATGGCGGACAATGAGAGAGGGGGATTCGCAGACGGGTACGATAGAAGGCGCAACTGCACAGTCGACAAGCCCACGCGGGCTATGAAAATCGCGAGTATGTACGTCGACTCGTTGTCTGCGTCTTTTGTTCCTGTGCGACTGACTCGCCTCCCTCAGCTCGGCTCGTTCTTGCGGTGGAGCTACAAAGCCTTCAGCCGGCCAGGAGGCTGGACGTTCAACTTGAATACAATACTTACAAGGTATAGGATAATAAGCATCAGAGCACACCTCACGCGCGCAGGCAATACGCATCAAAGGAGATACTCCCGGGCCCCGCTGCAGAATACAATCCCCTCCAGGACTTCTTTTTGAATTTTCCCTCCGATGGCTTCGTCTTAGGGTGATTTAATTTCGGGCACCTTCAGTCAGCCGTTTGAAAATTGACCTTTGGTTCAAGTTGAGTGTTGGGTGAGGAGGACGGCCAAGTTTCAGAATTCCGAATTAGGTAGATTTTATAGAGATCGTGACCCGACAACATGACAACTGGGGGAGCAGGAACCAAAATAGCTACAAGCCTACAGTACACGCGCGCCTCGAATCTCATCGCAATTCAGATCAGCGTGAGGATGTGGACTCGGAGATCCTCCGTTGGTTCCACACACAAGCGACTGGCTATAGGATTAGAATATCTGAATGTTTGTGGTAATGACCCTCTTGAACGGTCTGAATCTTCTTAGAGTAAGTTTCGAGGCCAGACTTCCTGAAACCTCGTGTGAGACTGTACTAGTTCCTTGCCGACTTCCGGCGAGGAACAAGACCAGATAAACTTCAAGAAAAGAGTCAAATACAAATAAGAGAGACTTGATTGCCTCTATCAGGCCTCTTGGAGGGGCACGGTGAAAATGCCGCTGTGCCGCTGTAAGTGCCGCTAGCGGCAGTTAAGTTTGCCGCTGTGACGCTGCGGCAATTATGTTCACTGCCGCAGCAGTGTCACACTGCCGCTGTGTCACACGCGGCAATGTTCCTCAGCATGCCTCAAAATTCGGATATCGAGATAACCGGATGGTTTGATAGCGCCGTCCTTGTAGAACATGCCTCCGATGGACACTGGGCACAAGTCCGAGCCAAAAATGAGATATATCAAAAATAGTCATACATAGTCTTGCCGTTTCCGCGGTGCAGCTGCGCCAAAAACATATCCTGGGTACTGAATCCAGAGGGAAGTGATAGCAATTAGTACCTCTAAGCAATACGCCGTTTATGGTTATCAGGCTCACGCCAACCAAGCATCGCCCACTCCGTCAATATTTGTCTGTGGTGCTACGACGTAAGATGTGTATTTTGCTTGAATACCGCCTTCTCAGTGTTGACAGGCTGTGAAACATGAATTTTTAGTGCCGATGAAGTGTCCAAGTGAAATGACGCCGAGAGCAATTGGTATCGAGCTACTCTTTACACGCTCAACAACCCAGAAACAAGGACACACAAAAATAATTGCCTATGCGACACTGAATAACGTACGGACATTCGACCCATGTTTTCATTGAACTTCAGTTATTCAACGCAAGCTAGATCAACATGTACCCTCCCATGCGACTTCCACAGCGTCAGCAACGGCACGGGCAGAATGCCAACTGCAGAAACAGACCAGTCTTGCCTCCAAGACAAAGAAGAAGCGACGAGGCGCTTAAGGAATCGTCATATAACTCAAAGGTTTTCATTACCGCTCAGATATGAATTGCCGTTGTGAAAAAAAATTGCTGTTGCTTGTTGCCGCAGACTGCCGCTGCAAACATATATATTTTGTCCTTCGACATTGTCTGCAAAGTTTTATCCAACATAAGGTAGGTATCAAGCCCTCTATTCACACTAGTAGCTTCTAGTGAGGTACGTTACATTGTCAAGTCAAGCGTTGTGGCAAAGTTCAGGATGTGCCGCACAAGTGACTGCCGCACACTGCCGCTACGTATTGCCGCAGCATTTTTTTGCCGCAGCAACTGACCAGATATCTTCTTTTTTCGAATGCTGCTTTCATATATGTTCAAGACACTAACCACATCTTCATTGGTCCCCATCCCACGTACTATCTGATAATTCAACACAACCACTCTGGCAACTACATTATACCGAGCAAATCTGAACAAATCGCCCGAACTGTACATATGGATCGAATTCTCAGGGTGACGGGGGGATCTCATTATCATCGGAGTCGACCTCTACCCACCCTGGCCATCTGAACAAAGTCAAAATTAGTCGTCACGGGTATCAATGTTGACAATCGTGCACACATACCTGGATCGTCGCTTCTTCGCCTTCGTGGCCGGAACTGGTTTTTTAGCCGAGCTTGCAGCCTTCCGTTTGGGTTTGGAAGAGGATGAACCTGTGTTACCGGCATCTTTTTTCAGTTATGCCTTCGCGAATCCTTATCACTTACGGTTACCTGTTGATTTCTTCGTTGGAGGTAACTCGATCTCCTTGTCTCCTTTGCGCTTTAGTGCCACCAAAATGGCTGGAGTGCTTGGTTTAGATGATGCCCTTGCACGCCGAAATGTTGGGGGTCGAAACTCCGGGTCGTAAAATGCATGGGAGTGGTTGAACTTTGTCATATGCGCCACCAATTCCTCGCTTCTGGATGAGGCTAGAGGAATCGCATCGAACATAGCAGTAAGCGCTGCACGGCCGTCACCGACACCCGACTCGACCTCCTCGAGCTCCAGGTCGTTCAGGAGGCGTCTGAGTTGGGACAAGTGGGTAGAAAGAATAGATTGATTCCTACGTCACTCCGGCAATCGGCTATCTACTATGTAACTACCGAATAGAAAATTGAGACTATACATGTGAGAATTTAAATATACGTGTTACAACGGTAAGTTGAATTACCGTTTGAGGATCTGAATATCCTCACGATCGGTTCAGGTGGTACTATTACAAACTTGGAGTACTGGCAATTTCTTGTGGGTTTCACTCCAATTTCTTACGCTCAGCCTCCTCGACGGGGTCCTCGTATTCCTCCGGGGACCCCTCGAGCGTAATCGCCTTATACATGCCAGTCTGAAAGGTACTGATCAGCTATTTAGCAAGGTTGGAGGCTAGGTGTTCACCTCATACAAATCCGGAGACGGTTTGTAGTCGTCGAGGGGTTGCAACATGTTCAACTTAAAGCTCTGAATCTTGCGGCCCTGTGAGAGCTATGAGCACCAGCGAAACCTTTGGCCATGCACAGGGAGTAGGTAGTATGCTGACCATGACCAATCCCGCGACCATTGCGTCGACTTCGCGCCACCTCAGAAGGGAACACTCCGGTTTGAATCGCGTCGAAGATTCTGAAATTCCTCGTCAACAAACAGATAAAATAAATGCCGTGCGACTGCCTGCACACCTGCGGAGGGAAGTAGAGACGGCCGAGCCCATCCCAGAGATTACTGCGCCTGAGATGTGGCCTCCAAAACCGCGATTAACCTCAGAGAACATGGATACCATTACTGGCTGGGCGGTTCTGTTAAGCCAGGCCGTGAGTGCGCCGCCAGCGCCCGCGGCGATGGTGTTGCGGAGAGTCTCGAAGATGTAGCGCTCGATAGTGGCCGTCTGCTGTGTGGGGGAGAGCTGGGTCTCGACGAAGATGCCGATGGGGGTTGTAATGGCGGCACCAATCGCGGCACCCCAGGGCCCGCCGAGGAGGCCGCCAATTGTCGCGCCCGTCATGACAATTGTGGAGTTAGCCGACAGTGAGACGGCGCGTCGGGCGGATTCCTAGCGACCTTGACGTGAGCGTATAAAGTGACAGAAAGCGGTTAAATTACCATATCGCCCATCAATGCATAGATTCCAGCGATAACAAAACCAACAAAGGGCGCGCCTTCGAACACCTCCAGGAACCTTTGCCAGAAAGTAGGTGGCGAAGTAAATCTGGAAATAAAGTTAGACCCATTCCTCTTAAGCTATACTGTACTCACCGGCCAATGAACAAGAGACGCGAGTAACTGTTCACCATATCCTCGGCAAGACTGACCTGTGCATTACGCCAACCCGTGCCAACTCGCAGCTCCGCCATCAAGATAAATGATTGGCCGCCCTGGCCGAGGCGGACATTGCGGGCTGTTTGGAAGAAGCCGTGGTCGCCGGGATTGGACCGGAAATGTCCGTTGACATTAGCATAGTGGTTGTTGAGGTTGACCTCTTGGTAGCGCATGAACCCGTCGGAGCCCATGAGGAAGGCCGAGAAGACAGAGCCGTTGAGGCTGACGGTTGTTGCGCTGGTATCGATGCCCTGGTGGCTGCAAACAAACATTAGGGAGACGACAATAATATCATGATGGGAATTACGGTGCGCTACAAGGAAGAAGGAAGGCAAGTCAGTAAAAAAGCGGTATTACCACTAGGAAGCACTTGCAGCCGTCTGAATAACAATACACCAGCTGAAACTCCAACGAAGACTTTGAGATCGATGGATCTAACGTTCCAAGCGCCTGCAGCAGTTCTCAGCTCTGCGGTGAGGAGGCCCTGTTGGTCGATACGCAGGTTCCGCGAGCTGGGGAAGAAATTTCCATAAGGCGCCAAGGTGTCGAAGAGGCCGTTGCGATTCTCGAGAAAGGGATTGAGATCAAGCTCGAAGGGATTCCAGACATTGCCGTTGGGAACGCGGACGTCTGCGGCGAGTCTGGAGCCGATGATGCGGATGTTGCGCGAGTCAGTAGTGAAAGCCATGTCACTCTGAGAGAACTAAAAGGCAGACGAATCTGCCTGCAGGGCCTCAGCTTCTGAGAGGGCGTATTTAACTGTTGAGCGCGGTTGGAGCAATGGAAGGCCAAAGCGTCACAAAGACGCCACTGGATTCCTGTCTGTGGTCTCATGCTCGGCCAGAAGTCTCAGTATCGTCAAATTGAGATCGGCAGCAGGGGGCAGGTGGCCTCGTTGAAGTCATAGTGAGAGAGACCCTTGGTCTCTTTCAAAGTGAAGCCGGAAAGCCGAATGACGAGCGTCGGCGACGGAGAAGTAGAAGCGCGGTAAGAGTCCGTAAGACGAAGGCGAAAGGATTACGAAGACGCCACTGGATCCCTGTCTGTGGCTCCATGCTCGGCCAGAAGCCTCAGTGAGGTAAAATTGAGGTTAGCAGCAAGGGACAGATGGTCTCGTTGAAGTCATAAGGGAGAGACGATTGGTGTCTTTCAGGTGAGGCGGGGAAGCTGAATGACAAGCAATAGTGGAGGGTGTAAGTGAGGTTCTGTGCGAACGGTAAGTAACGTTCGCTTACTCTCCTTCCGCCAAAGTATCAGGCGCTCACGGGGCTTATTATTATTATTATTACTTCACTCGTATCTTAAGCAGATGTCCTGATTTCGTAAGTACATGTTTGGTCCTGCTAACTTTATTTCTTTCCCGCACGATCTCCGCCCGTTCCACTCGCTTGGTCGCTTCGACGCGTCATTCAACGTCATCCATCGACCAGTTCAACTTTCGGCATGCCTTGGCAGTGGCCTATGCCTTTTCGAGCTGTTCGGAATCACTTCTTTACCTTCACCCCCGTCATTCCGCTCACTGCAGGGTCATCTTGGCCGTCGCAATTCTCTTCAATGCTTGACTATGTGTTGCCTTCCTAGCATCCATGATCTTCGCAGTATCTGGGATGGTCAAGACTCAACACTGTCAAGACGCGCCTCGCTCAATTTCCCTCAACGCTGAATGAACTACTTCAATTATTCTGTCCTGTCAAAGCCTCGTTCAAGTTAACTAGAAGGATGCAATCCCAAGGAATCATGACCTCACCATTCTGCTGCCTTCGCAGTCTCGAGCTCCAAGACATGTGGCATTTTTCCTATAACATCGTCAACTCTCCTATTGCGCACTCCCTCAATCGCAAATGCTCCCAGTTGTCAAAATTGTTAAAGTAAGTGTCCACGGGCCGTAACCGCCCGAATCGACTGCCGGGAGACCAGATATCCAGAGCAACACAAAAGAACGTTTGTAGCTCTACCAAGAGCCGTAAGAGACGTACAAACGAGTGAAGAAAAACTGTCCATCCCACCCGTCACCTATATACCCACACCTGTCAGATTCCCACAATAATCTCCGCGCCTTACTCGCGCGCGCCCAAAACCCACTAACGTTAACAAAAATATAACGAATACTCAATGTACTTATGTATTTGCTTCAACAATCGCATAGATCAAGTACAAGATTGTTTGGCCTCCCTGACATGCTGAAACAGGGCAACAGGTGGGCGCAAGTCTCCACAGTGATTGGCATCTCATCCGTACTGTTTGCTGACGAGGATCCAGAGTTGTTCTTTTTTTACCCTCTGCCTCCAGGCGCTATTTAAAGGGGTGTGGGACGTACATCCTCCATTTTCATCTGGCTGATTACACTCACGAGGATCCACAGTCCATCGGCCTTGATGCACCACTTGGACGCTGCGGTACGTACATCCCCCTTGCCATCTATGTTCGACTGCGCTGACGGTGATGCGCATGGCGGCGCGCCAAGCACGAAAACACCGAACTCCAATCAATTCAACATGTCTCCGGTATCTCTGCTCCCAGTGCCTCGTAGCTTAGCATCCAAGACAGCTCGCTGTAGTTCCTGGTCCTTGTTTATCATTCATTTCCTGCACAGCCTGTTACCATTCGGATCCTCTCTTTACTTCTATATATTCCTGTACTGTTTTTTGAATGAAGGGAACATTCTTTTGTCCCAGTTTACGTCTTAGTTTCGCATGCCATTGCTTTAGGCTCTCGCCGCCGATGTTCACCTCCGTCCTTGCTCTCATATCATTGTTGTCCTCATCTTGTTTATTGTTACCGTTGCTTCGTGCCTTGCGGTGAATCTCACCCACAGTCACCTTCCCCCTCTCAGTCACCTCAATTCCTTCCCAAGCACTGAACCTGGACTTACCCGCTCACACACTTACCACTTTGCAGTCATTTTAGGAGTTGCTCGCTTGATTTATTCAGCTTGCGCTCTTGTACTTGCTGCTTGCACATCAGTGTATGCGTGAGGTTCGTGTTTTGAAAGCACATGGAGCAAAATGCGGTGAGGAAGACAATTCTGTAGAAGTACGAGTTAAATTAGATGAATGCATGTGGGTCGAGGATAACTTATGACCAGATCAGCATTCCGCATGGGAGGGAGTACAGGCCAGCAAGCGTCTCGAGGCCCAGCGTCGGATACGTGTGATTGGAAATAAATGCCGCTGCAGCGCGAGCAGAATTGCTATCCCGATTGCGGTGGTGACTCGAGAGCAGTAGACCTATGATTATGCTCACGATACTCGCCAATATCAACACATAGCTTGCAATCTGTGCTGCAGAGTGTGCAGATCCACCCTGATCCATACTTTTAATTGAAAGCCTAAACACGACGTCCACGTTCAAAACAACGGCAGCCTATCCAAAGCCAAAGATAAGGAGGAGGAAGTAAAGAGTCAGGGACAAAAACGCACATTGATAATGGACTCCTGCCATTCTTTAATCAAGGCCCTCACGAACTGTGCCCACACCATATGCTTTATCAACCCGTCGATATTCATTGCATGCAAACGTAACAGGTGGGAATTGGGCGCATAGAACAGCAACGGACTCTGATTTCGGTTTCGAGACTTTAGTCTGCGACGTGGAAATTGAATACTGTCCCATTTCGTTCAATTCGTAAGGCCATTTCGGGTGTGACAATCAACTTCACCTGGACCTTTCGTAGCCGGTCCCGTTTTGGTAATTTGATCCGCCGGCAGACCTCGGCTAACCTCGGCTAGCTCGGCTAAGCTCAAAATCGCCTTTGTGACTGAGTGACTTACGAAAATTTTCGTAGGATTTGAGGCGTGTGACATGTGACCTTACGAATTGAACGAAATGGGACAGTATTTGATGCGGAGGTCTCGGAAAATGGCGGGGTTCGAGCGATGAGTACCGGGAACTCCAGCTACGGATCCGGAATGGAGTTGAGGCTGAAACTAGCCCTAATACCAAAGCGGTCCGCGCAACAATAATTGCCGGAGGGTTGATTACGAATACTTATGTAATCGTTCTTACTATTTGTACACAGCCAAACATCGTACCTCGCCCAAACACGGTCCTGCATTAATGGACTATTGAAAATAGTGGCTGTGTCAAGTTTCATTAGATTTTTGTGATCCCTATTTCGAAATTCATTAGACGGAGCAAAGATATCCCGAAACATCAATAGAGCGATCTAATGAAAATAGTGGCTGTGTATGCACTGTTCGGCTGCTGCTCGGCAATAGATGCCTTAGCCAAACTGGGAGCGGAGCATTGGCGATCATCTTCACATTTTGTTCACTTTGTCCTTTTTTTCACACTGAGCTGCATGAGCGTTCGGGTCCCATGAGTGGTATTCCCACTTTTACTCTCGAAAGTTATCCCCTTCATTCCGGCCTCAATGCCGTATCTGTGCTCCTCTGATCCCCTGACCGCTGATGCCGTCGTTCCATCAGACTGTGCTCCCCGGAGGACTGCCGCGGCGCCGTGTGTCAGGCTCAGATCGCGGCTATACATTCTCCGGCAGATGCCCTGCCAAGTCGATTGTTTCCTTGGCCTCCCCTGTCGCACTTAGTGTTGGCAAAGTTCGGTTCGGTTCAGGTTCGGGGTGCTTTTTCCCGAACGCCGAACCTGAACTTCGGTCCGGTTCGGCGATTGCTCTGAACCTGAACCTGAACCTCAGGTTCAGGTTCGACAGGTTCGGTTCGGCGTTCTCCGGCGTTCGAACGCCTGAACCGGACTCGAAATTTCTTATGTATGAACAGTGAAAAAATAAAGACCTCCACATCTTCGTCAACCCAAGACCTCCCTCATCAAGCTCTCCAACCGGCGCAATGTCAGATATGTTGTGTATTGTGCTTAATTTACCGAAAAGTTTTTGTCAATAAATGCGGGTGATCAGTCGAACGGCAAGACTTACGGCCCACCACTGCAATATGTCTCAAGTTGAGAGCTGAGATATCTTTTCAGCTCGTAACGAGGCTAGGCTGCAACCGAGTACTGTGGTTACGCAATGCGTTAAAAAGCAGGCAGAAGGCCGGATCCCATTGTAACTATCAGTTGTTCAGTTGTGGGAACACTGGGCAGAAAAAGGAAATACTTGCGTGCAAACCGTGCAAATGGCACCGTCTCGTACAATACCAGTCTCAGGGCTCACATGGACCTTAATGCAGTTAAAAATCGTTTTGATATCTGCAGTAGAATCTTTGCGGGAATGCTTGGCGTGTATCTTAGAGAAGATCAGTCACTGGCGGCGAATGAAAACAAAAAAGATGCGCTCACATGGTTGTGATCAGCATCCGCCATCGCCTTAATTGACTCGAGTTATTCGGTATCAATATCCATAGCATCGGGGTCAGCTTCCTCAACATCTGTATCGCCGGACGCCTCTGATCCCGTAGACTCGGCGTCGGAATAATGGTCACCAGAATCCACTGAGCCAGCCCAGGCAGAGTGTCGAGAAACTTTACGAGGAACGAGGAGCCTTCGTGGTCCTAACTTGCGTTTTCTAACAGTGCTAGTGGTTGCTTAAGCATTGTCCGGATCGGTGACGCGTGCAGAAGGGCGTGAGGTACGAGTAGAACGACGAGGAGGGGCAACGACAGCCAGCGACAATGCCCACGGGCTTGGCGCGTGTAAAAAATTGGGGGCCAGAAATAGGGTGTTCGTCGTCGACGTCGTAGTAGAAGTTGATTCCAGAGCCACTACGAAGCGAGCAATCCGAATTTTGAGCACAACCAAGCGTGAAGCTGGACAAGGTACACGGGAAGTATGTGAGTAAATGACTCGGTAGAAAATTGGGAACTTGAGCTACCTCTTATACGACGAAAACACTTAGTCATGGGCCCAAAGAATGGGGAAATTTCAGGGGAAATTGTGGCAGACAGCACTTTCGGTCCTGGAAAGGTGACGGAGATTAAATTTCTAAACTGATTTTACACGCACCGGTGCCCAATTTTTCCGATACCGGTTCGGGGTTCGGACGCGTTCGAACGCGTTCGACAAATTCCTCAATGCTCCGAACCCAGAACCGAACCTCAGGTTCAGGTTCGGCGATTTCCTGAACTTGAACCTGAACTTGGCGTTCGGTTCAGTCCGGTTCGAGTTCGGACCGATTTCTCGAACCGAACTTTGCCAACACTAGTCGCACTGCTCTTGCTCCACCCGTGCATATACATACTATGCATTCTGCGCATGTTCTCCTTGGCCTGCTGCTATCTCACTGTCGACTATCTCACTCGTACCTCAACCTCAGAACTTTCCATCTGCCAAATATCTGGACGCAGTCCGGACCCGGCTAGCATGGCCCCTAATCTATGGGTCGCTCACAGTACCTGTTAAGGGGTTTCGTCGAGCATCGTGATCCTTGCCAGTGCGGTTGTAAACTTCTTGGTAACGGGCCACGAGGAGCCAACCGAAGGTTGGCGACGAGTGGCGCTTCACTTGCACAAAAATGTGCCTTCATTATCAATTTAAATTTTTAACTAACACAGTTTATCTATAGATATTGTCGTACTCTCCGTACGTTGGGCAAGTGTGGCGCTGCTGCACTTTCTGCAATGCTGACTCGAGCAGCTGCAAGCAGCACGCGTGCGGGTGTGACAATTTCGCCACAATCCATGCACAGGCAAGTACCAGGAGCTGGTGCAGCCAGCCGCGTGCACGTTCATCTCTTTTGCACGGCACAGGGCTGGTGGGGGCACACCAAGGTAACGGATCTAATCACTCTTTGACTTGTGTCAACCTGCTGATGCTCCTCAATTCCAGACAGGGGCGATGCTCCATAGTTGCGGTGTGCCTTCTTCCTTCCCAATTCCATACAGTGCAATGTGCTCGCCCCAGAACGAACGGCGGGCGGGCAGGTGGGAACGAGGGAAGGTGTGTTCATCTCTTATTTTTCCTGGCCACTTCGTTAACCAGCGGCCATTTCACAAGGTGACGCACGCTGGCACTGTGCCATGCATACCCTCTTCCAGATAATTTGCCATCTCTGCCTCGGCGGCGCAGAAGCGCCGTGCGACGCGGGCTGTTTGTCTAGGAATGCTACCATTTCCTACGCGAGTTGGTGAAGTATGCTGTGTGTGCGCGCCAGCGCTGTTAAATGCTATCCGCCAGCATGAGTGATTCGGTGATAAGGTAAAGGAGTTTCTCTATTTTTCTTGTTAGCATCTGAATCTTTTGAATGGAGGGCGACATACCGTGCGCGTCAACTATACTGCATCAATCTCTAGCCCTCCTCTCAGGAGGATCAGGATATGGTGTGTGTTTCTCTGGTTCTTGTTGTTCTCTATTTCTGTTTTATTCGTCCTTTTTGTATCTTTTGTTCTCTCTCTCAGGGTGGGGGCATCTTGGTGCTCCATGCTTTCTTTCTCCCCTGTTGCGTGGTCCTGGTGTTCTCTACCACTGATCGAGAGTCGGGACCCCTGTTGGTAATGTTGTACTGCGATACAACCTTCAAGGCATCATGCACATCTAGCGCCTTCCGCACTTCATTCCTTACCTGCTTCATTTTCTCGGTTTCCGCAAGGTTGTCCATATTAATCCTTACTTTCTCGTGTATCATCAATGAATTCCACCTTCGAGCTAATATGCGCGCCCGGAACCCAATACAAAACTAATAAGTTGCTGAATCATTCGTCAGCGATCATGCCTTTATTAATTCAGTGAACAAAAATAAAAGTATTCGTGACCGCCGCGCGCTTGCGACGGCCCGCACCCACCTAGTTGTCTGCGGTTTCGGCTTTTTGATCGGGTGATTTGATTGAAGCATCTTTGCTTTTTTTCACCGAGCTTTGGAAGTTGGAAGTTAGAATTTGAGAAGGGCGAGTTTCGCGTTAAGGCCAGTAGAGAAGAAGTACGAGAAAGTTCTATTCAAAGTTCACGCTGCAAGTAGGTTAATAATTCTTGCTCGTGCAAGGAGTAGTATCGGGTTGGTTGCAGCAAGCGGCCCGAGCTCGCGCAGGGTTCGATTACCTGACTGAAAATGTCATAAAGGTTTGAGGGCCTTGATCTTTTTGGTGCCACTAAGCATCCAGTGCCAGCTGGAGAGTCAGGCAGCAATAATTCGAGCCGTAAGCTTGAAGTCAAGTTCGAATAGACATCGTGCTCGCGAGCCATGGGCATGCGCATATTGACGACACGATCCAGACGAGACAACCTGGGAATAAGAAGGGAAATGCAACCCACAGATGAGCTGCTACGCAGCTGGCGGTGTCTCGAGCATGACGCGTTCAGCGGAGTCCAAGTACGAGGGGGTTCGACTCCCCGCGCCGCCATAATCGGTATGGATTCTGGTAAGGATTTTTTTAAAATTTTTGGGGGATTTCGGTTTTGTCGTTGGCCGATTCGGTCATTTAATTAGACAGATGGCCGAGAAATTGAGCCTTGGTTCAAGTTGAACAGTCGATCAAGAAGGCGGGGTCCTCGATGAAGTTTGAATGGGCATCGAGCTTCCGGAGTGAGATTACTCGGGAGAGCTCTAGAGGCGCAGAGAAGGATCTTGAATGGAATGCACGAAGTATATGTAGATGCAGCAGCAGCAGCTGGCGCCGTCTCGAGCGATGAGTGGTGGATGTTGCGAGGCCAAAGACGAGGGGTTCGATTCCCCCGTGCCGCAGTGTCAGAGAGGCGAACGCGTTTTTTTGCTTAATTGCCTTCTGGCTCTTCATCTCGGGGTGAGTGGCTTGAGAACTTTGCACTGCGGTTGAGGATGGGTGTGAGGAGGCGAGGTCTTCCGGTCAAGTTCGAATAGACATCGAACTCCCAGTCGTGAGCATGCGTGCATTGACGATGCGTTCGAGACGAGACAACTTGGGAAGCAGAAAGAGAAAACACAACGCAGCGGTGTGCGGTATGTAGCTGCTAGCGGCACCTCGAGCAGATTCGTGGCTGAGTCGAGAGAAACGAGGGGTTCGATTCGCCGGAACCGATGCTATTCTCTCACCAAGACACGGACAGTACCAGGAAGCTGGAATCGATACAGTTCCACGAACATGGGGTTGCCGTTCGAATATATCTCGGCTGCATAACATTGTGGTAGCTGCTGTTCAACCACCGCCAGCAGCTACCTGTCCCTCTTTCCATTGATATCTTGCTTAATAAAACAAAAACATAAGTATTCGTATTTGCCGCACTGTGTGACGGCCTGCACCACACAAGTTACAGAGCTGGCGCTGGCCGGACTAGCAAGTTTGAATTTGCCGCAACCAAAATAAACTTGAAGCTGGAATCATTCAACGAAGACTTGGGGTAATGTAATATAATATATTGAACTACGGACAAACTGCAGAGCAATAAGCACAATCAGGAAAGATGAAAAGGAACGAACATTTATGTGCATTATGAAAAACGAAGGAAGGGCGCATTTAATAGGGTGAGGTATAATTCAGTAAGTATTGGTAGAAGATATCGACGAGTGAACAAATATACTGTACAGTAGTATTCAAATGCGCGTGCTTAACTCCAAAGGTGACAGTGGAATGTTCAAGCATTGAATCTATGAAATGGATTAGCGTCGAAAATGGGGGATAACGATTGAACTGGCACGTACTTTCTGACCGCTCATACTTGAATTGAAGTCTGAACATCCTGTCGCAAGCCAAGCAAAACGAGATACGGAAAGTCCAATCTAGTCTCTCGTAGGCAGATTTTACAAACATGGAAGCTCATACTTCGCTTTGTTTGTAAAGTCCGAACACAGTTTCGTCCTTGAAGCAGAGTTTCGACCTGCGAAGTAGCGCGTTACCTCATTTATTCAGTCAGTCAGTACGAGGAACTCAAGGCGCACCATAGATTCACTTCACCGGTGCAAGGTACATGAGTGGGCCAAAGAAAATAAAGAATGGCGAAGATTGGACTTGAAATTCTGTCTCAGCAAGAGATTCAATAGAACAGAATAGATACCGATAGCATACCTTGCGTGCATAATGCACTGGAAAGGTTTCGTATGCACATAAGTACAGTCCAGTGGTCGGGACATACCTGCATGAGTTCTGGCTCCAGGAACGAAATATTTGAAGGCAAGCCCGTCAGGACCAGCAAGAATCAGTAAGAGATTGAATATAATAGAAATAGGTGGTATAGTCACCTCAAGTGTCTTCGTAGGTCCTTCGACACCGGAAAGAAGTGGTAAATTTGAGTCAGTAGTCTAAATAGACGCGGTATGTACCTGGGCCAACGAACGAAACAAGTAAACATCCGAGGAGCAAGGCAATCAGTTGGTCAGTGAGCAAAAGAATGAAAGAATAGCGATCGCCCATAGAATTCAGAAATCTGCAAGCGCGGGGCGGGCAAAGACTCCGGAGATCAATAGACTGGCTTGAGATAATTTGCGGCTTGTTCTGGTCCCAGGAGCACTCGCAACGTAGCCAATCGAGAGTATAAATACTATGACTATCCATAACCCGAGCCATGCCTTGGCCCACGTTCCAATAATAATAATTTCTCTTCGTGCGAGGAGTCGTGCTGCTTGGGGCCGGTAGCTGGAAGCCTCTCGCGATTGGGTTTTGCAGGGTCGAGCGACTCCCTGTCCAAGAATGATGCTGTTGGCCCTCCTTTGGATTTCCGGGCATTGACTCGGGAGTCAGGAGCAATAATCCAACCTTGAAGTTGAGATTATCCGTCAACCAGAGAATATGAGCGTGCATGATTCTACACAGCTGGTACAGATCGCCTTGAGTTGTACATCTTCCTGAAAATGATGATTGGCCAAGACACAGCCGACCTCCACTTTGAGGGCCTGAGTTCAGATGCCACAGTCGACCTGGCTTCGTCCTGCTGGTCCGCATCGGCTTCGTCCTCTCGTTCTGGGAAGCGCAACCACGATCTCAAGTCGCACAACCAGTCCCAGTTAACGATTTCCCACAAATTGAAGACACACCACAGGATGAGCGCAGCGATGGCAGCCCAAACCACAGAAACAAGCGTGCGTGTGGGAAGGCTCGTTTTTTGAAAGCACGCAAAGGAAAATGCGATGAGGAAGGATACCATTCTGTGGGGATTCCCAGTCAGGAGATGGATATGAGTTGAAAATGACTTACGACCAAATGAGCATTGCGTAAGGCAGGGAGTAAAGGACGGCAAGGATCTCGAGACCAAACTTCGGGTGTGTGCGGCTGAACACGAACGTTGCTGCATCGGCGGCAGAATCGCGATCTCGATTGCGGTGGCGGCTTGTAAGCAGTAGACCTATGATTATGCTCGCGATACTCGTCAATATCGACACATAGCTTGCGATCTGTGCCGGAGAGCGTGTAGAGGCGATGTTTCCACCCTGGTCCACGCTTTGAATTGAAAGAAACGCGACATTTGCATTCAGAACAACGGCGGCCTGTCCGAAGATGAGGAGGTAAAAAGCAATAAGGGACTATAACGCACATTGATAATAGATTCTTGCCACTGGCTGATCAAGCCCTCCACGAACGGTGCCCACCAGCTGTGGCGTATTAACCCATCGATATTCACTGAGCGCACACCCAATAGCTGGGCGTGGGGTGCATAAAACAGCAATGGATTCAGTGTCCGGATAAACATCGTTTGTCTCTTGACGGTTGCGTGGACGGATTGATCGACATTCAAACGCGCTCCAGGCTCGCCGTGGAAATTATACACACGGCTACGAGCTATAGGAGTTGGGTGTGGGACATGGCAAAAAAATTCACGTCGTACCGAAAACATGCACGAGTCCGAGTCTACCTGAACGAAAGCCAGTTCGTTTCATTCAGATGATCCGCAGTTATTTGAGAATATACGCACCGACGAGGCAGTTGCAGCCACTGAATTTGTTTGTGGTATTTCTGTCGATACCTTCTGCACCGATGATCACGACAGGTTTGTAACCTAGAGACGGTGGCTCAGAGACTCACTGGTGAAACCATCTATGAGGGTGATCATGTTGTTAAGGTCGCCGATTTTCCAGGGGACCGTCGTCCTATTAGAGGTGACAACGTCTGGAAGGAATGAAAAAGACTGAATCAACGTAAACACAAAGACATACCGCCGAAAGCGTGGAGAACAATGTCGCGAAGTTCATCTATTATCTCATGGGTGAGGTTGAATGCCCTTGGATAATATTCGCAATGCAGCCTCGTATAATATGATCAGCATGTAACCTGGGAAGTTGCCTCGCGACCAACTCACCAATATTGTGCTTCGAGTTCATGACCTACGAAACATCATGAGCGTCTCATGAAGCAAACGAAGGTGACGCACGGATGTGAGATGCGGATTTCATGCCTTTCAACTCTGCTGTGACTGGAAACATCTCCGACTCGCCGTTGTCCATCCAAAACACACAACGGCCCACGTGGTTCACAAAGTAGTACTGGCACCCCTTGCTTCCGTCGGAATAAGTACATTCGTCCAGAACCAGGTCCACGCCAGGCGACAAATCGACATTGTGAGCACGGAAAAAGTCGTTCACAATGCGTAAACTGTGTGTAATGAGCGCAAGTGATGCCGCGTCGAATAGATTTGCGTCGGTAAAGACTCGCTAAAGGTACCAGATGTGTGTCATACGTTAATCTCACACATGAATGAGAACGCACCTTCTCCTCGTGGAAGAAGTATTGGGCACCTTCAGGATGCTGGCAGGTCGTCCATCCAGACGGGGGGTTCGTTTCTGCCCAACTATTCGTGACTGGGATACTGGGATTGGGTCGCACGGAACATACTCACGGGAGCGCATCGATGGTGAGTGGAGGGAGACAGAAGGAAGTTGGGTCTGCAGGACTAGCCAGTGTAGTTAATACTGGGCCCCCGCAGTGATAGAAGTGACAAGTCGCACATTATCGTTTTGCGTTCGTACCTCCCTACAGTCTCTGGCGTCCCCGGGAAAATACGTTTATGTACCTCCGACAAACAAGGAGGGGATGACACTACGACATCTCCATAAATTGCGGAGGAGCGCCTCGACTGACTGGGTGATTCGGTGGCAGAGAGATAGAGGTCCTCAGCACTGCTATTTGCGGACAACAAAGATCCCTCCAGGCCGAGTGGATGGTTTTGCGTGCGCGCTGATGAGGGTGGGCTTGGTTGCACCGGCGAAGTGGCGGGTAGGTTCCTACTTGACAAACTCTGCAGCGGATACGATTCTTGATATATAGAATGGGTGATGACATCTTGAGAAGACCGTGACCCGCCCGGGTCAGAGTTTAGGCATGGCTGCAGAGACGCGGGCATGGAGCTCGCCGAGATATGCCGATGCGACTTCCGTTACCAGGGGGTACAGTTGGGTATAGAGTGTTACCACTATCGTATTCGGGGGTCTGGGCGTATACAACACGCGATTCGTCGGTGAAAGTGGACCCTGAAGGAGGTTTCCTCTTCGTTGCTCGCCACAGTGCAGCAAGCAGCCAAAGAAGGGCCCGAGTCGAGGCTCGAACAAGAGCGTTGCCAAAAATGAATTTACGGAGGGCAGCTAAGAGCCATCGAATGCTAGACATGGTGGGGAGCAAAAGGCGAGAGCTCGAAGGCTGTCCGACTTAAATACCAGCTACCTCGAGGCAGACTTCCGACAGCATCGGGTCCGTGCGTACCAAAATAGCCAGGCCCGAATGAAGAATACCGCGCTGTACGGACTGCTGGGGCCAGTGGCTTTTGGGGATCGAGACGCGAGTCCAAACAGGCCCTCCACTTAAAAAATAGGTATCGGCAACACTCAGCGAGCCATCAACGTGCATGGAATCGGGATATGCGAAATTCGAAAGCGCCGACCTCGAGCGAGAACCACTGGTAGTTGGTAGACTCCGACCATCCACAGAGATGCTAGGATAACGTGCGTTCCATGGCGGTCCATATTCGTTCTTGAGAGGACTCGCAACGCACACCAGACATTTCTCGAGAGTTCCACTGGCACCGAATTTTAAACGAAAAGAGCCCGAACGACGCAGAAATTGCCAGAATCATTCCAGCGGATCTTGCGAGGCAAAATAAAGGAGGAAAGACACAGCCAACTGGAGAAAATCGCCACGGAACGATCACGCGTGTACAAACTCATATTTGCCAAATGTTTGGCAGCTGCACTGCATAATACCCAAAAAGGCAATGCGCGCCTTCCTCACAGACCAACACTCGGACCTCAGTGCCACATATACTATAGAAGAGACAAGGAGGACAGAAGGGACACGATAAAGACAAGGAGGGTGCGGGACGGATAATGGAAGGAGCAGACAAGAAGCTAAGGAGCTCACTACGACCAGAAAGAGTAGGGAAGAAGGTGCGTATCGTCTCGCCCATGGCCTCGGCGACGAGCTGTAAATCTGAAGGACGACGCTGATAAAGAGCAAAGACGACGTTGAGCGCTGGGTGCCGCGTTCTCCAACCACCAAGTCGAGAGTGCGAGTGCCAATTGGCGCAGGTGCCTGCGTGGCTGAATCCCAATTGCAACGGGCATCGCCGCTAGATCTTTCGACGACCCGAATCCAAGCGAGAAAGACGCCCTCCTCATCCATGGCCACGCCCTCTCCGCCGTCCGCACCCTCTGCCCTGCCTCTGTCAGCTCCTTCCACCCCCGTTGCACCTGTCCTCTCTGTAATCCTCGCGCTCCTCGCGCTGTCACCTGATGCCCCCCGCCCTCTGAGCCCCGGCGACGCGTCACACTGCGCAGAACAAACAGAGTCCGCGCCTCCGCCGTCAAGTACGCTCGTCGCGGTCCACCGCGCGACGCGGGCGCAGATGCGGTGCAGGCGGAGGAGGCCGCCCACGCTGGAAGCTGGCACACCAACACCCCGAATAGTAAGCGCGTCGTCGAGCTCAACACCGCGCCGCACGCCCACGTCGTCAAATCAAGGTGCCGAGAGTCGAGACTACCCCCCAAGGCATATCCGCCCGTCTCGCGCGATTCCAACACGCACAAGACACAGGACGACCCAAATGTGCGGGCGCGCCGACGTGCGTGCCAGCCGCCGTGCCTTCTCGTTCCGTTCCAGCCGCCGTGCTCGCTCGTTCCGTTCCGATTATCCGCTCCTCGTCCACGGTCCCGCCCGTGCGCCCCTCGCGCATCTGTCTGTGATTCCGGCGCGCAGGGCGCCGCGTACTTTACATCTTCGTTGACCATGATACATGACTGTCCGTGTATTTACTGCCCGTCCAGGACTCGCACTCGCGCACCGCCCGCCAGGCCCAGCCCTCGTGCGCGGGTGCAGTCGTCGCTCCGCGCGCTCGGCAACGTCCGCAAGGCCGCGTGCGGTGTCGTTGTCGAGGTCAGATGCTCGCCGCAATACGCCTCAGTACTTCGCGGAATTTTCGCTCTGAGTCTGAATCCAACTCACGCATCTGGATTCCAGCTAGCATCACTCCCTCCCTCTCACTCGCCCGAATCGAAATCGCACGCCGGCGCGCTGTCCCAGGCACGGGTCGACGGCGGTGGGCGGACGGCCGAGGTCCGCTGCTGCACAGTCGACAAGCGCACGAAGCTGCGCACGGGCTAGCAAAAACGTGAATGCATACGTCAATTTGCCCTTCCTGGTGCGACTCACTTCCCTCTGTTCAGGTCGTCTCAATGCGCACCGCTCAGCTGGTGTAGTGCGATCCGAGCGTGGAAATTTCACTGAGCGAATTGCATTGGAGCACCATATTTGAATTCTGTGTGCAAGGGAACTGGTGGAATCGAAGTTCATAAGTACGGTATATCTGTGGTTACGCGGTATTCGATTTAGTCTTCGTATCACTGCCATATTTTGCGCTTCGGAGAAGGGCAAGTTTTCTCGGTAAAGTTCGCGCGCGCTCATCAAGCTCCCGAGTCGTGCCCTGACGACACAGAGAAAGAACGAATTTGGAGAGAAACGAAGATGTAGCAGCCGGCAGTGCCTCAAGCGTGCGTCGGGAACTCCAGATCCGGAGCTGAGTCCACCCTGTTTTCCCGGTGGAGCCGCGCTGGCGGCGCATCTCCGCGGCGATCACCTGTCATGTCGTACTCTACACCCAGCACATTCTTACCCTCCACCACATCTATGCTATAGCTTAGCTTGCCTGCTTTCTGCCCCACCACCGCTAGGACCTCTCCACCGGTTCCGTTTATCTCAATTTTTTAAAATCCTTGGTTGATTGGTAGAGTCGATTTTGGGCCGACGTGGGGTTCGTTCAACGGCAAATACAGTACTCCAGGCTGTCGCATGATTCTACACATTCGGTACAGATCGCTCTGAGCCGTACCTCCTAAAAATGGTGATCGGCCAAGAGAGCAGCCTTCTCCGCTTTTTGGCTTTGGAGTCGGGTACCGAGTACCAGCTGCTTCTCCACACACACAACAAAAGGACTGTCCCCATTACAAACTGGACCCCAATGATGAACGTGATCGCAACGAGGTTGAGGCTTTCAACCCACATAAAGAAGAATGCCACGAAGAAAGACAATATTCTTGACACCGAATCAGAACAGATGAATGGATGTGGCTCGAGAATAACTTACGACCAGACCAGCATTGCGTACGGGCCGGAGTGCAGAACAGCAAGCACCTCGAGGCTCCGCATCAGCTGTGTGTGATTGGTGGACGGCGGTGAAGGAGCAGTGGATTTGGTATCTCGATTGCGGTAAAGATTTGAGAGCAATAGACCAAGAGCCGTGCTCGCGATACTCGTCAATATCGACACATAGCTTGCGATCTGTGCCGGAGAGCGAGCAGAGACTATGTTCCCACCCTGGTCCACACTTTGAATCGAAAGAAACGCGACATTGGCATTCAGAATAACAGCGGCCTATCCAAAGATAAGGCTGTAAAACACAACGAGGGACTAAAACGCACATTGATAATGGATTCTTGCCATTCGCTCACCAAGCGCTGCACGAGCTGTTCCCACGCTCTACAGTTCACGAGCTGGCCAGTAGTCGCCGCATGCAAACGAAACAGGTTGGCTCCCGGTGCATTAAACAACAACGGATTGAGGAGCCTGATGAACATGGTACGGTTCTGAACAGTTCCGTGAACGGATTGTTTCTCGATCAAACGCGCCACGGGCTCGCCGTGGGAGCGGTAGCAAGCTAATGGAGCTGATTTTCGGATGGAGCGAAGAAAAGGACCGGGTTACATACCGAAACTATGCATGAGTCGGCCTGCAAGAATCCCAGTTAATTACAAATTAGAAAGCTGTGTGAGTTGGATGTACGCACTGACAAAGCAGCTGTATCCCTCGAATTGGTTCTCAGTATGTTTGCCGACATTTTCTGCAACTGTGATCACGATGGCGGGATAGCAGAGATGATTCGAACACTCACCGTCGGAATGAGCTATGAATGCGAACATGTCCCTGAGCTCATGGAGTTTCCAACTGACAGGCGTATCCGAAAAGGCGAGAACGTCTGGGAGCAGTGGAATGACTGGTGACTGGAACGTCGTAAGCAAAGGGACATACCACCAGCAGCGTGGAGAACGATGTTGCGAAGTTCATATAATATCTCATGGGTGAGCTCGAATGCCCTTGGATAATATGCGCAATGGAGCCTTCGTGAACGATTAGCATGCGCTCTGCAAAGTTGCCACCAGCCTACCAATATTGGGCCTCAAGTTCATGACCTACGGAACATTATGGACATGTCGTGAAGCAAAGTAAGGTACGTACGGCAGTGCGATGGGGATGTCATGTCTCGGACATCCGGCGTGACCAGGAACAACTCCGAGCCGACATTGTCTATCCAAAACACACAGCGATTCAGGTGGTTCACGAAATAGTACAGACACCCTTTGATTTCGTCGGCAAAAATAGATTCGTGGAGAACCAAGTCGACTCCAGGCGGCAGATCGACATTGTGAGCACGGACAAAGTCGTTCACGGTGCGTATATTGTCGTTGATGAACACAACTGTTGCTGGGTCGAACAGGTCTGCGTCGGTAAACACTCTCTGAAAAGTACAATGTGCGGGGGAGATATGTGGATGTGCTTTGCTCAAGCAAGGAGGTGGTTCCACTGCGGCATCTCCATGTACACCGGAGGAGCGCCTCGAGTGACTTGGTGAATCGGTGCCAGGAAGAGGATGGTCCACGACACTGCTTTTTGTAGATGGCGGAGATCCACCTGGGCCAACTTGAAGGTCCTGCGCGGGCGTTAATGGGGGTAGATGCGGCACCGATGAAGTGCCAGGACGGTGTTCAGAAAAGTTGCGCAGCGGATGCGACTCTTGAGTCATGGAATGGGTGGTGATGTTCTCAGAAGCCTGTGACCCGCACGGGCCAGAGCTTAGGTATGGCTGTAGAGACGCCGGCATGGAGCTCGCCGAGATATAGCCAACCGAGTTTTCCGTGTCAGCGGGGACAGTTGAGTATCCAGCGTTTTCATCTTCATGGTCGGCGGTCTGATGGTGTACCAGACGCGAGTCGTCAGCAAAAGTAGACCCTGGAGGAGGTTTCCTCTTCGCTGCTCGCCACAGTGCGGCAAGCAGCCAAAGAAGGCCCCGAGTCGACGCTCGAACAAGAGTGTTGCCCAGAATGAGGTCACGGAGAACAGCTAAGAGCCATCGAATGCCAGACATGGTGGGCAAGTGGCCAGAGCTCAAAAGCAGCCGAGACTCGACAGCACGCGGGCTCTACAGCTTTCGGTATATCGCATCAGTATATAGCCGCCTGTCCGAGTCAAACGCCAGAAGCAGCCAGGCCAGAATGAGGAGAATCCTTCAGAGGACCAGAACTAGCAGGCTCGTTTCAGCCTCTCTTCAACTTCGACTTTCTGATGATACTGCACTTAGTCGACTTCAGATTTGCTGTCGGCTCTAAAATTGCGGCTGACGCCAGTGATGGTGACTGACCCGACTTGATCCTATAGCTCTTCCGAGAAGCTCCACGCCACTTTTGTTTTGGACCGACTCAATTACACCCGTCAACAAAGAGTGCAGCTTGACCTCTCCATTCACTCCTGAAGGTTCCCATTTTGATGTTTTCTTTTTTCCAATATCCTTGAACTTTGCCATTCCTTTCACCTGCTTAACTTTCCACAATGCGGCGGATTTCTATCTCCGAGACGAGATCAAGGGTTTGATTCCCCGCGCAGAGTTGATCTTGTTGTCCTCGAAAGTCTTTTATCTTTTGCTTTCCTTTAATGTTTTATAAATTTGGTTTCTCTGATTGGTTTAAATTAGTTCAAGTTCCGTGTTTTGGAGACCTTGCCGTACGGGTCGAATTTATTCAGAGCCGTGCAGAGATGCAGACCGCAAATTGTAATTCTGAGTTGAACTACTTGCGAGTAGGAATTCTGAACTTAAAACGAAAAAGAAAGCGTAAACGCACAGCAGCCGCGGCGGTAGTTGGCGGTACATAATTCAGCCTGCCTTTTGAAAATCAACCTTTGGTTCAAGTTGAACGTTGAATGAGGAGGACAGCAAGGTTCGAGAATTACTAGTCAGATTTCACGCAACGATTGAGATCCGATGATTTGACAACTGGGCGAATAGGAACCCAAAACGCAAGGTGTAGCGTCGGTGGCAGTACTGTAAACTTTTGTAGAGCGGAAACCGTCACGGTGACGGTCCCCGAGTTGGGTTTTCCAAAACGCCGTGACGATTTCCATCACGGCCCTCTGGTTTCCAGTCCTCTTGCGTGACGCACGAAAAAAATCGGAAAATTGCCAAAAAATTGCCAAAAATTTCTACGCCTCTTCTGTAACTAAGAAACTCTCCAAATTCCCCTCAGAATCGTATGCCAGAATGGATTCCACTTCGGATTTGTTGCGTGAGCCAAATTCCCCGCGCTCGACACAGTTAGCATCAGAAACGAAAAGAACCTCACTATCCAAAGTTCCTATATCAAGACCGAGTGCTTGTTGGACAACAGCTGCAAGCGGAACATCACTGTCGTCATGGTGATTAACGGTGGAGGCAGGTCAAAAATTTTAACAGCCAAAACAAGTCACGCTGGCCAAATAGTTTCTATAGATCACAGGACCGTATTTTTTGATTCTCAACCCTTTTCATCTGTCATACATGCATTTGTACTTCAAATTCTTTCCAAAAGTACCGCAGTTTCCAGTTTCCATGGTCCGTCACGGTCAGTATGGGCGGGTTTCCATTCGGGAACAACCGGTGGCTGTGCAAAGGCGTGGGAAAGTTTCCGCTCTACAAAAGTTTACAGTAAGCATCTGAGCAGTCGGGACTTCACGTTTGGAGCGATGACGATTTCAAGCTAGTTCAACGGGGTTCGACTCCCCGCGCCGCAATGTTGGGGGATCAAGGATCTTTTTGCGGTTTCATTCTTGAATTGTGGGTGATTTCGGTTTCGAGACTTTAGTCTGCGATGTGGAAATTGAACATTCAATGCAGAGGTCTCAGAAAATGGCGGGGTTCGAGCGATGAGTGCCGGGAACTCCAGCTCCAGATCCGGAATCGACCTGAGGCTGAGACTAGCCCCAATACCAAAGCGGTCCGCGCTGCATAATTGCCAGAGGGTTGATTTTCTGCGGTTTCGGTTTTTTGCTTGGGTGATTTGATTGGTAGTCTCTCGCAGCCAGACTTCAATACGGTACCATCTCGTACCTCGATCGTATTGAAGTCTGTTATTACAGCTCTTTGCAAAATTGATGATAGTCGTCAAAAAAGAATCAAAACAAAACAACTCGAACGCCCCAAATTGTTTTGCTCGTTTCTCGCTCAATTTTCGACCGATTTTTCTGAGAGTGGGTGCGTTCGAAAGCGGCCGACGAGGGCTTTCATATGGTGCTTAACGTGCTGTCTATCTCACTGAATTCGCTCAAATCAACTTTCAAGCCGTCCATCCCGATCACGAGATGTATTGCGTCATATCTCGGCGAATACCGCTCCGATTCAGACGGTTCTGGGCGTGTTTGAAAGCGAATAGCGACCCGAATGGTTTGCCCCCATAATCAATTGATTCACCGGCGAGTCAACCCGTAAATATTGAATTCCAGATGCCCAGGGTTGATTTCATTCTCATTGGTGTGCCTCGTGAGTTCTTCATTTTCTGACGGCACTGCTGAGGTTGCCTGCTTGCTGCCTCTCAGAATCACCCAGAATCAACGAGATCGGATCAGTATTGGCTGAGGAATTGTCTTTTCTCTCGGCAGGGTCAAACCAGGTGGTGAGAATTTCGAATGAGCCATTTTCGGCGTTTCAAGGAGCATGTTGGGTGTCATTTGAATGCCCTGCTCAGCCGCGTTCGAACGCGCCCACTCTCAAGAAAATCGACCGAGAAATGAGCGAAAAACGAGCAAAACAATCTGGCGCGTTCAAGTTGTTTTTTTTTCTTTCTTTTTTGACGACTGTCATCAATTTTGCAAAGAGCTGTAAGTGATGGGGCCCGATTGGGGTTGACTCTTATTACATAATCTTCGCTTAGCTCTTTCGCGTCGTTTTCGCTATCTGGCACATTTCTCTTCAAATTTTTGGTCTGGAGCTGAATATTAGAGCCTATTGGAGGTGATATGTCTCCTTGGAATTTTTTGAATGGTGCCGGAATGAGTGCAGTAGCCGTTTTTCATTTTGATGGGCCATCAAGATGCCGAAAACACATCAACTTGACTCTTCAACAGTTTCGTCCCACGATACTGAAAAAATCCAAAAGTATTCGTGCAGGCAGAATGCATCTATTCCAACCTACTGAAGATATACCCGAGGGTGAGGAGCAGGAGTAAGGGTTCGAAAACATGATTATGTAATAAGGTTCTACCCCGATCGGACACCTCACCTTAAAAACGGACTATTTGATTGGAGCATCTTTGGGTTTTTGGTTTGGAAGTTTGAAGTTAAAATTTGAGGAAGGCAAGTGTCGAGTGAGGTCAAGGCGACAATAAAGAGAATGTTCAGTGTTCAAATGATCCTTCTTCGAGCTCATGCAAGGAGCGTGGCCGCCGCTAGTTGCAGTGAGTGGGCTGGGTCTGACTCCCCGTCAGGATATAATGATGCTCGTTGAAACCTTTTGGTTCCCAAACATCTGAGAGTTGGGCTAGGAAGTGATTCGAATCCGAATGAGGAATGTGTAGAGTGTCTTCAGATCGAAGTTTGCGTGCATATCGACAATACATCCAGAACTAGACTCGACGATTCGAGAAAATGAGGAACTTGAAGGGAACGCAAAGCACGGATGTACCACCGACTATCGGCACCAGTTTGTAACTACTACTTAGGTACTTCAAGCCCAGACTTCGCTTGGCTTGCTGGAAGTTCAAACCAAGCCAGAAGCCAGCTACAAGCATACAGTACACGCGGGCCTCGAATCTCATCGCAATTCAGATCGGTTCAGGTGGTACTATTACAAACTTGGAGTACTGGCAGTTTCTTGTGGGTTTCACTCCAATTTCTTACGCTCAGCCTCCTCGACGGGGTCCTCGTATTCCTCCGGGGACCCCTCGAGCGTAATCGCCTTATACATGCCAGCCTGAAAGGTACTGATCAGCTATTTAGCAAGGTTGGAGGCTAGGTGTTCACCTCATACAAATCCGGAGACGGTTTGTAGTCGTCGAGGGGTTGCAACATGTTCAACTTAAAGCTCTGAATCTTGCGGCCCTGTGAGAGCTATGAGCACCAGCGAAACCTTTGGCCATGCACAGGGAGTAGGTAGTATGCTGACCATGACCAATCCCGCGACCATTGCGTCGACTTCGCGCCACTCAGAAGGGAACACTCCGGTTTGAATCGCGTCGAAGATTCTGAAATTCCTCGTCAACAAACAGATAAAATAAATGCCGTGCGACTGCCTGCACACCTGCGGAGGGATGTTTCGACGGCCGAGCCCATCCCAGAGATTACTGCGCTTGAGATGTGGCCTCCAAAGCCGCGATTAACCTCAGAGAACATGGATACCATTACTGGCCGGGCGGTTCTGGTAAGCCAGGCCGTGAGTGCGCCGCCAGTGCCCGCGGCGATGGTGTTGCGGATAGTCTCAAAGATGTAGCGCTCGATAGTGGCCGTCTGCTGTGTGGGGGAGAGCTGGGTCTCGACGAAGATGCCGATGGGGGTCGTAATGGCGGCACCAATCGCGGCACCCCAAGGCCCGCCGAGGAGGCCGCCGATTACGGCGCCCGTCATAACAATTGTGGAGTTGGCCGACAGTGAGATAGCGCGTCGGGCGGATTCCTAGCGACCTTGACGTGAGCGTATAAAGTGACAGAAAGCGGTTAAATTACCGTATCGCCCATCAACGCATAGATTCCAGCGACAACAAAACCAACAAATGGCACGCCTTCGAACACCTCCAGGAACCTTTGCCAGAAGGTAGGTGGCGAAGTGAATCTGGAAATGAATAAAGTTAGACCCATCCCTCCTAAGCTATACTGTACTCACCGGCCAATGAACAAGAGACGCGAGTAATTGTTCACCATATCCTCGGCAAGATTGACCTGTGCATTACGCCAACCCGTGCCAACTCGCAGCTCCGCCATCAAGATAAATGATTGGCCACCCTCGCCGAGGTGGACATTGCGGGCTGTTTGGAAGAAGTTGCGGTCGCCAGGGTTGGACCGAAAATGTCCGTTGATATTAGCATAGTGGTTGTTGAGGTCGATCTCTTGGTAGCGCATGAGCCCGTCGGAGCCCATGAGGAAGGCCGAGAAGACAGAGCCGTTGAGGCTGACGGTCGTTGCACTGGTATCAATGCCCTGCTGGCTGCAAACAAACATTAGGGAGACGACACTCAATATCATGATGGGAATTACGTTGCGCTACAAGGAAAGGAAGAAGGAAAGCAAGTCAGTAAAAAAGTAGTATAACCACTAAGAAGCACTTGCAGCCGTCTGAACAACAATACACCAGCTGAAACTCCAACGAAGACATTGAGATCGATGGATCTAACGTTCCAAGCGCCTGCAGCAGTTCTCAGCTCTGCGGTGAGGAGGCCGTGTTGGTCGATACGCAGGTTCTGCGAGCTGGGGAAAGAAATTTCCAAAAGGCGCCAAGGTGTCAAAGTGGCCGTTGCGGTTCTCGAGAAAGGGATTGAGATCAAGCTCGAAGGGATTCCAGACATTGCCGTTGGGAACGCGGACGTCTGCGGCGAGTCTGGAGCCGATGATGCGGATGTTGCGCGAGTCAGTAGTGAAAGCCATGTCGCTCTGGGAGAACTAAAAGACAGACGAATCTCCCTGCGGGGCCTCAGCTTCTGAGAGGGCGTATTTAACTGTTGAGCGTGGTTGGAACGACGGAAGGCCATAGCCTCACAAAGACGCCACTGGTTCCTGTCTGTGGTCTCATGCTCGGCCAGAAGTTTCAGTATTGTCAAATTGAGATCGGCAGCAGGGGGCAGGTGGCCTCGTTGAAGTCATGGTGGGAGAGACCCCTGGTCTCTTTCAAAGTGGAGACGGGAAGCCGAGTGACGAGGGATAGCGACGGAGAAGTAGAAGCACGGTAAGAGTCCGTAAGACGGAAGGCGAAAGGATTGCGAAGACGCCACTGGATCCCTGTCTGAGGTCCCATGCTCGGCCAGAAGCCTCAGTAAGGTAAAATTGAGGTTAGCAGCAAAAGACAGATGGTCTCGTTGAAGTCATAAGGGGAGAGACGATTGGTCTCTTTCAGGTGAGGCGGGGAAGTTGAATGACGAGCGATAGCGGAGGGTGTAAGAAGTGACGTTCTGTGCAAACGGTAAGTAACGTTCGCTTACTCTCCTTCCGCCAAAGTATCAGGCGCTCACGGGGCTTATTATTATTACTCGTACTGTACTATTACAACCGTAGGTTCAGGGGGTGTGACCTGTGACCTCTTAGGTTCAAGTTTGGATAGTTCAATTTCCTTTTTTGGACGATTTTTCGGGATTTGCTGAAGTTTTTGCCTCAAAGGACGCCTCCCAGAGCCTTGTGACCGTGACTAAAATTTGAATAGGTTCAGTTCAGTGGCGTTGTGACCTGTGACTGAACGTATGGTTGAAATAGTATATATACCTAATTTCGCATGTACTATGTTTGGTCTTGTTAATTTTATTTCTTTCCCGCACGATCTCCACCCGTTCCACTTGCTTGGTCGCTTCGACGCGTCATTCAACGTCATCCAACGACCAGTTTAACTTTCGGCATGCCTTGGCAGGGGACTATGCTTTTTTTGATGGACCGCATGCCCACTCAACATCCGCTGAAAGGGACGAGCTGTTCAGAATCGCTTCTTTACCTTCCCCCATCATTCCGCTCACTGCAGGCTCATCGTGGCTGTCGCAATTCTATTCAATGCTTGACTATGTGTGGCCTTCCCAGCATCCGTGATCTTTGCAGTATCTGGTCTGGTCAAGACTCAACACTGTCAAGACGCGCCTCGCTCAATTTCTCTCAACGCTGGAAGAACCACTTCAATTATGCTGTCCTATGCAAGCTTCGTCTAAGTTAACTAGAAGGATGCAATCCCAAAGAATCATGCGCGAACGTTGCCGTCCGGCTCGAACCTCAAAATGGTGTAGACCTTCCCTGGTCGATCCGCGTACAATGATTGTCGTCGATGAGGTGTCAGCAAAAGTAGAACCTGGAGGTCTCCTCTTTGTTGCTCCCCACAGTGCAGCAAGCAGCCAAAGAAGGCCCCGAGTCGAGGCTCGAACAAGAGTGTTGTCCAGAATGAGGTTACGGAGAGCAGCTAAGAGCCATTGAATGCCAGACATAGTGGTGGGAGAGTGGTGAGAGCTCGAAAGCAGCCGAGACTCAACAGCACGCGGGCTCTACAGCTTTCGGCATCTCGCATTAGTATATAGCCGCCCGAGTCAAACGCCAGAAGCAGCCAGGCCAGAATGAGAATCCTCCAAAACTAGTAGGCTCGTTTTAGCCTCTCTTCAACTTTGGCTTTCTGAAGATACTGTCCTTAGTCGACTTCAGACTTGCTGTCGGCTCTAAAGTTGCAGCTGATGTCATGATGGCGACTGACTTGATCCTATACTGTTGCATTTCGACCGTAGGTTCACTGGGTGTGGCCTGTGACTCCTTAGGTTCAACTACGTCCAGGATCTGGGACCTTAATATTTTGGTTCAAATGTTCACATGTTCAGTGGGTATTTTCATACCAAATCCTGTTTATTCAGGGCTCAAAAACGAGACAAATAATGTGCTGGAGTAGTTGAAGTTGAATGAACCAAGAAAATTTTTCATTTTTCGAGTCCCTCTCGGACCCAAAAATGCCACCTAGTTGAGAGGTTTCGGTGACTCCTGTGACCAAAATTAAATAGATTCAGTTCAACCTCTGCTGTGACATGTGACTGAACCTACGGTCGAAATGCAACAGCAGCTCTTCCGAGAAGCTCCACGCCACTTTTGTTTTGGACCGACTCGAGTACACCCCTCAACAAAGAGTGCAACTTGACCTCTCCATTCACTCCTGAAGGTTCCCATTTTGACATTTTCTCTTTTCCAATATCCTTGAACTTCGCCATTCCTTTCACCTCCTTGACTTTTCACAATCCGGCAAGGCCTCGAGGCGAAAGTGGATCTCTATTTCCGAGACGAAATCAAGGGTTTGGTTCCCCGCACGGAGTTGATCTTGTTATCCTCGAAAGTCATTTATCTTTTGCTTTTCCCTTCAATATATTAATGTTTTATAAATTTGGTTTCTCTGATTGGTTGGTTCAAGTTCCGTGTTTTTGCGATCTTGCCGTACGGGTCGAATTTATTCAGAGCCGTGCAGATGCAGACCGCAAACCGCAATTCTGAGCTGAATCACTTGCCAGTAGGATTTCCAAGGTTAAAACGAAAAAGAAAACATAGATGCATGGCAGCCGCGGCGGTAGTTAGCGATACATAATTCAGCCTGCCTTTTGAAAATTGACTTTTGGTTCAAGTTGAACGTTGGATGAGGAGCACGGCAAAGTTCCCGAATTCCTAGTTAGATTTCATGCAGCGATTGAGACCCGATGGTTTGACAGCTGGGTGAACAGGAACTCAAAACACCAAGGCGTAGCGTCGTTGGCAGTAAGCACCTGAGCAGTGGGGGGCTTCACGTTTGGAGCGATGACGATTTCAAGCTAGTTCAACGGGGTTCGACTCCCCGCGCCGCAATGTTGGATCTTTTTTGTGGTTTCATTCTTGAATTGTGGGGGATTTGGGTTTTGAGACTTTAGTTTGCGGTGTGGAAATTGAATATTTGATGCGGAGGTCTCGGAAAACGGCGGGGTTCGAGCGATGAGTGCCGGGAACTCCAGCTCCGGGTCCGGAATGGAGTTGAGACTGAAACTAGCCCTAATACCAAAGCGGTCCGCGCAACAATAATGACGAGAGGGTTGATTGTCTGCGGTTTCGGCTTTTTGCTTGGGTGATTTGATTGAAGCATCTTTGCTTTTTTTTCACCCTTTGGAAGTTGGAAGTTGGAATTTGAGGAAAGCGAGTTTCGCGTGAGGGCCAGTCGAGAAGAAGTACGAGAAAGTTCTGTTAAACTTCACGCTGCAAATAGGTTAATAATTGCTGTTCGTGCAAGGAGCGTCGGGTTGGTTGCAGCAAGCAGCCTGAGCTCGCGCAGGGTTCGATTCCCTGGCCGAAAATGTCATAAAGTTTTGAGTGCCTTGATCTTTTTGGTGCCACTAAGCATCCAGTGCCAACTGGAGAGTCAGGTAGCAATGATTCGAACCGTAAGCTTGAAGTCAAGTTCGAATACACATCGAGCTCGCGAGTCATGGGCATGCGCGTATTGACGACGCGACAACCTGAGAATAAGAAGGGAAACGCAAACGACAGATGTACGGCACGCAGTAGCAGCTGGCGGTGTCTCGAACATGAAGCGTTCAGCGGAGTCCAAGCACGAGGGGGTTCGACTCCCCGCGCCGCAATAACCGGGATGGATTCTGGTAAAAATTTTATTTTTATTTTTTGGGGATTTCGGTTTTGTCGTTGGCCGATTCAGTCATTTAATTAGACAGATGGATGAGAAACTGAGCCTTGGTTCAAGTTGAACGGTCGATCAAGAGGGCGAGGTCTCCTCAATGGGCATCGTGCTTCCGGAGTGAGATGACTCGGGAGAGCTCTAGAGGAGCAGAGAAGGACCTTGAATGGAATACACGAAGCATATGTAGATGTAGCAGTAGCTGACGTTGTCTCACGCAATGAGCGGTGGAAGTCTGGATGCCAAAGACAAGGGGTTCAATGTTCGATTCCCGTGCCGCAATGTGAGGAAGGCAAATACGTTTTTGCTTGATTGCCTTCTGGTTCTTCATCTTGGGATGAGTAGTTTGAGAGTTTTGTACTGCAGGTTGAGGATCGGCGTGAGGGGGCGAGGTCTCCCGGTCAAGTTCGAATAGACATCGAGCTCCCAGTCGTGAGGATGCGCGTATTGACGATGCGTTCGAGACGAGACAACTTGGGAAGCAGAAAAGGTATACACAACGCAGCGGTGTGCGGTATGCAGCCGCTAGCGGCGCCTCGAGCAGATTCGTGGCTGAGTCCGAAAACGAGGGGTTCGATTCCCCGTGCCGCAATAGAAAATGCGTCTACAACCTTTTTATTTTATTTTTTCCGGTTTTCTTGTTGCGTTGCCCACTTGTTTGTTGTAACGAGCCTCGAGATAGAAGTCGAGTTAAAGGAGGTCAAGTCTCCCAACGAAGTTCGTGTGCACTTACACTCATCGAGCTCCTCGTGCAGATATGCGGAGACCGGACAACTCAGATGAGACGAGAGCAGGATCCACAAATACAAGGCCCAGATAGGCGTAGATAGATGCAAAGCGGTGCACCCGGAGCGGCACCCCATCTACAGATTTGTAGACCGAGCCGATACGAAGTGAAGGGGTTCGAGTCCCCGCGCCGCAATACTGGGAGTACGATTTGATTTTTTTTTTTTTTTTGGGGGGGGGGTCATTATCTCAATTCTTTCTTTCTGAATGAGCCGCGGGTTGAAAATCAAGGATAAGGATGTCTTTCCTTTGAAAGTGTTCCTCGAGCCCACCGAGTACCAGCTCAATCAGAAGTTCAAAGACGATTTCGAATCCAAAGCAGATGACACGTGGCCAATGAGTGCCATGTTCTAGTCCGGCGTCGAGCACTCCAGTCTCGACCTTTCAGAGTTGGATTAGTTGGAATCGGATCGGGTTCGATTCCCCACGCCGGAATGGGGGGGATTTGCGTGTTTTTTTTTGCGTCTTGAGTTCGAAAACGAGAAATCTTACAATGAAACGCCCGAGCAAGCTTCAAGTGCGTGATCGAGATTCGAGGACAGGTCTCCGTGGCGCTCGTAAATTGAGGAGTGGCATGGCGTTTCCAAGGCGCTGTCGTTAACCTAGGGCGGAAAAGCTCGCAGGTATTCAAGTCAGCGGCGAGACTTAGATCTAGAATAACGGGTGGTCGCTGGGAGATTGTCATGATCCCAATAGCGAAAAGTAGTTGGTACCGGTAGGCAGGTCGGCTCGGAGCGGAGACCGATGAAGGGATGTCACAGTTGTCCCGCTCGCATCTCGACGAGTCGGAGTACTCTAAAATTTAATCTGCTGGCGACGGCGAGCGAATTCAGAAATCGCAGTGATTCATTGCTAAACTGAGCATAACTCGACCAGCTGGAAAATTTGTGATTCATGGCGGAGAGCTCCCGCGACGCAGACATTTCTCCAGAGAAGTCCCAATGGCACCGTCGAAAGAGCTCAAACGACACAGAAACTGCCTGAATCATTCCAGTGAACCTTGTGAGTCCAAATGAGACAGAAAAGACACAGCCAGGCCGGAGAAAATTGACACCGGACAGCGGGAACAGTAACGCGCGGCGTACAGGCGGCCGCCGGGCACTACCTCGCGTTTAAGCGAGATGGATTGCCGCCGGGTAGGCAGGCAGCAGGCACTTCTCTCAGAAGGGACGCGCGGTACAGGCGAGGCTAGTGATGCTGGCGGACTCAGAGCTGGCTCAGCCGAGGTGAAGTGCTGTAGAGGTTGCTTCGGCTTGGTGACAAGTACGGGGGTAGATTATGCATGTGGTGGACACTCAGACTATCTAACCTTGTTATCGAAGACGTCCTGGTTTTTGTCTCCAGTAGCTATTTCCGGTTGCGGTGGGCGAACTCGTCCATAGAGATCTGCAGCACATCATGATCATATTACCATGATTAAACAATAATCGAATAGTATGTGGTCGGCGGTCCTATTTCTACTAGTTCTGCAAACGCATGGTCAATATTCAGAGGAGCTGTTGCAAAGGCGATGTAAAGAAGGCAAAGAAGGTGACGTACTGATCTCCTCTTGGAGAAATCGGAGAGCCCTCCCCTCACTGTGTCATCATTGAGAGTGATGCGCAGTCTCTCGTCAAAAACTTCATCGATGTTGTATATGCCCAGCTCATTGTGCCACTTTCCGAAACGGGTCTCCAGCACATACATCACGTTGTACGGACCACTAGGATTCGCCACAGCGCGGAATGGGAACGCGTTATAGTCGTCTGTCAGGTCGGCGAATCGGTCGTTGAGATACGCTGTTATCAATGGGTCGAAAGTATGTGGGTCGTGGGCACTGGGGACAGATGCTGTTTGGAATCATAGCAGCCACCCAGCGGCAGCACTGCGTAGGGGATAACGAAGCCCGCAAGCAGAGCGTTTCGGCCTAAACGCGTATCTCGCGAGATGTTTTTGGCTGCGGCATAAGCCTCTGACGACGCAATGGCCGCTTGTTGGCGCGACAGGAGATCGTTGCTGTTCATGGCAGTTTGTAAGAAAGAGCGTGTGATGAAGTTACGGATGACACCCGTCACGTCCCGGTCACGTTGGGAGCCGCGCTCCTTGGACCTTAACCACGAGGAACACGCTGCGAATGCCAATGCAAATTGGCGCATCAGGGCGCTGTCGCGCGCGTCGCTGACTTCAAAGTGGCTCTTTCGACGACCCCAAGCCTCCGTCTTCGTTCACGCCCTGCTCGCCGTCCCGCCCTCTGCCCCTGCCTCGGTCTCCCTTTCAGTTCCTGCCAGACCCGCTGCGCCCGCTCCCTCTGTGATCCTTGCCGTCCTCGCGCCGTCGCCCTCGCCTGATGCCCTGCCCTCTAAGCGCCGGCGATGCAGTGCAGAATAAACACGAGCCCCGTCCTTCCGGCACGCTCGTCGCGCACTGGGCCGCGCACGCGAATGTCTGCGGCCGCGCCAGGTGCCGGTTCCCATGCCGCAAATGCGAACACCACCTCAGCCGCTAATACGGGTGCTGGTGCGGCGCGTCGCGTGTCGTAGAGTCCAGAACCGCATCGTACGCCGGCAAATCACGCTCCCGAGAGTCGAGGCTACCCACACATATCGCGCCATTCCAGCACGCACAGGGCTGTACGCACACCACCCTGCGTGCGAGCCGCCGTGCTCGCTCGTGCCGACTCTCCGCCCCTTGTCCGCGGTCCCGCTTCGGCACGGCCCGGCGGTGCGGCCGTCAACCCTCGCACTGCGCATTGCGACGTCTGTCAATCCAGAGCTAGCGCGCCGCGTACGGTACGTCGTCCTCGATGCATGACTATCTATTTATTTACATTTACGGCCCACCCAGCACTCGCACTATGATGCTCGCCGCAATGCGCCTCAGTACTGTTCGTCGTGGAATTTCTGCTCTGAGTTTGCATCCAACTCACTAAGGAAGAGCACGGGTCGCGGGTCCGGGGACGGGTCTGAGGGGTCGGGTCTGGCGGGTACGGGTACGGTACCCCATTTCAGAAACCCGCCGATACCGTGACCCGTCCCGCGGGTCCGGGGGGTATCGGAGGAGAACCGGAGCTGGCCGGAACCAGTGCAGTAATAATTCAACTTTCTGCTGCGACGACATCTGACAAGAGCTCCCGATGAGAAAAATAGTCCCTGGTGACTGACACCCGTTCCTCAACCCACCCTGTGGCGAGCTCAGGTTCAAGTCGACAACAGTACATTTATACTCCAATTATCAGCTTTCCTTTCGATCCTGTGTTAAAAGAGAATTAATCTGGCTTTTTTGGAACCTCGATCCGGGACGGCGAACTGGTTAAAATTTTTGAGTGGATTTTTCTTTCCATGTTAGCTGTCTGGCCACTAGGACCAAGGTCATTTTTTTTTTCAAAATCTCACCGTTGATGTCGCACAATTTTTGAGATATAATGCAGCATGCTCTACGGCTTTCTTCTCATGGCTCCACGGCCTCTTCTCATGCGTCTGAACGCTCTAGCTCTTCTATTCGCTCTGTCGCTTCTCGACTCTCTAACACTATTTCTCGTGGCGGGCATTCTCCGGGGGTCGTCGGCTCCTTTCATTCACAAGAAATCGTCTCTCTGCCGATTCTGCTCGGCGCTTGATGTGTCTCGGTTCCAAGGGGTGTCCATTCGCAAAGGCCGAGACACCGGGTTGCCGTGAGAGAAAATATTTGATCATCACCAAATTACCCTATATGGTTTGACATGCACTATATATGGGAATGATCCGAACAATTACGGCATTGGGTGGGTCCCCTGCCCGCATACAAAATTTCAAAAGTTGCTCAGAATCCTCGTTTGTGCGCAGAAAAAAATCGGATTTTCACTTTTATTTTTGGGGTTTAATTTGCTCATATCTCGCCAACCGTTGTTCTGGTGAACTTCGGATGTCGAAATATCGTCTTCCCGGGGCTGATTACGTCTGAAATCGACCTGATGTACTTTTCTTAAAGGGTGGACACCCCTTGCTCGGTTCTTGGTGCAAAACTAACATTGTAAGCACCAACCTCCTCCTCAAGGCAATCGCTACCCGTTCGAAGAGAAAGGTCGACGAGTTGGAATCGAGCGAAGCAGACGACCAATAGCTAGGGTTGGACACGGGTATCGGGTCCACGTACGGGTTTGGACCCGCGGGTCTGCCGGGTTCGGGTACGGGTCGGGATTTTCGACCCGTCGCCATACCGTGGACCCGTACGGGTAAACCCGCGGGTTTTCGGCCGAGAAGAGGTGTCAAACTCGGCCAATTTCGGAATGATCCTGCCTCCAAGGCAATGCAGCTGCTTCCCAAATGCAGCGCCTTGCCAACACCATGTCGTACCTTCGACAGCCGACAGCAGCTTACCCCTGCTCCTGACGCCGTTGTACCATTATTTTCATTGTTTTCTTTCCTTTCCACCACATACTTATTGACTTGACCCTGCGACGTACTCGCAGTCGCCGCACCCCGGACATTATTCTCGCATTTTCCCTGACCTTTTACTCCATGCTTCATTAATTCAGGTCTGTTTCTTGATAATATCGCCGCTGTTATCGCGATTTTCTTCAATATAAACTGTATTCATGATTTCTTTGCCAATCCCACTTGATTTCCTGTATCGAATCTCGTCAACAACTTGTCCAAAGAGTGTTGAAAGCGACTCTCCTTCCTCTGCTCAGTTCACACTTCCCACCCGCACTTCAGCTGCACTCAAAACAATGAAACAGAAGACCGCCAAAGTTGTTACAAATTTTTTTCATAGTGAAATACCGCGGGTTGACCCGACGGGTCTAAGGTACCGCGGGTACTGCGACACCCGCGGGTGACCCGTACGGGTCTGCGACCCGCGGGTCAGTCGGGTACGGTATCAACGGGTACGGGTACGGGTTGACCTTTGGGTACCCGCGGGTAGACCCGTGTCCAACCCTACCAATAGCAACTCTTCGATTCAGTATCTTGATCACGTGTTATTTTTGTCTTGTTCTTTTCACGCCTATATTTCACCCGTAGCCATGGAAGTTTGTTGATTCCTCAAACTTTAGTGCACATACATGTCTTTGATGCGGTATCTTGTCTGAAAGTGAAATTTAATCGTATGTACTCTACCGACCCGCAGGTCCGAATACCGCGGTACAGTGAAACCCGCGGGTTTGAGGGGTACGGTGTTGAGGGGTACGGGTACGGTACCACTCCGAGTGGACCCGCGGGTGACCCGTGCTCTTCCTTACAACTCACGCATGGGGATATACAAAACCCGTAGTGCACGAACACTGAGAAACCCCGTACATGTAAAAGCCAACACGGCACATTGATGGAAATGTGCCGTGTTTGAGCCTGCTGGAGTCAAAGCCGGCACTTGCCTTTTCCAAATGTGCCGGCTTTCAGGACGCGACGTGCAAGCGAACAGGACGCGACGCGCAACCGACGCGATTCTGTTGCAAAATCTCCACGTGATCTATCATAGTTTTTTTCTTACCACCTCCTCGCCGCTCGTCCTCCTCCCGATACACCCGGAGGAAAGTGCATCAGAATGCCTCCCGGCGTGTATCCGATGTCGATGCACACACCAGCCGATCAAAAATATCTTAACAGCCTGTCCACTCATCAATTGCTGGAGTTTCGGAACGATGTACGTCGACAATTTCCACCACACGAAAAAGATCTGAAGCCCCAGAATTAGCTCCTCCATTCCAAATACATCGAAACAAAGAGTATTTTCCTTTACCTCCACTTGATGCCGCTGATTATTTTGTTTCCAGACCTGTTCATGACTTCCGCTCGCTTGTCACGGAGGATCATTTCAAGAGACTCACGGACTTCGTTTATATCGACTCAAAAGAGAATCTAGTGGAGTTCTCAGCTTTTGTGTACGGTCTTGGGATCATGAAAATATCTGGTGAGTATTGTTTTGCAGTTTCTTTTCTTCCTCGATGTCCGTCGGAGAAATTAATCCGTGGATCATCCCATACCTAGTCAAATCCCAGTCACTCATTTCTGCGAAAGTGTGGGACAACACTCCTTCAACGACCCATACAAATGAAGGTCAGCATCACTGGACGAACTCTCCCACTGGAATAAAGTTGACACCTGTCGAGGCTGTGGAAAGGTCAGCAGTTGTTGCGTGAATGAGCAAGGCTGACCAGGTTCGCAGCCGGCGCAAGGTGGACATGGACGTTGCCGAAGAGATCAAGATGTCCGTTCAAACAGGTATCCTCATGAAATCAAGTTACATTGAGAACATGCTACAGTGTTGTACATTACTATTCTCCAGAAAATACAAGTTCTCAATTTTGGTGTTGAAACACACTCTGCTGTTCAAATAACTATGTGGGCATGATGCTGATGCTCGGTATGACAGTAATTCCGCCGGCGGAATGTGCCGTGTTTCACCCAACACACGGTACATTCTCGGGAGATGTGCCGCCTTTGAGCAGATGTGCCGCGTATCACCAGGGTCGTAGGGGCCGACGGGGTCGTGTCGAGCAGCGAGTTGAGCAGCGAGTCGGTGGAGGTGGAGGTCTGACGTCCCAGCATCGTGGCAAACGACGCATTAGTCTGCCCAACCATGGACCGACGCCGTCAAACGCGAATGCCAATTGGCCCGCCTGCCGCTCGCCGAATTCGGGGGCAGCGCCGTTCTTTCGACGACTCGAAGCCAAGCGAGAACGACGCTCGTTGGCGCCTCATCCACGCCCTCCCCGCCGTCCGCGCTTGGGCCATCTATCTCCGTCTCACTGGAGTCAGCCCCTTCCGTCCCCGCTGCCCCCGCCCCCTCTGATCCTCGCCGTCGTCGCCCCCGCCTGGTGCCCCCCCACCCTCTGAGCGCCCGCGATGCAGCGCAGAACAAACACGAGCGCGCGCCTCCGGCACGCTCGTCGTGCACTGGTGTGTGTGAGGCCCCGCCGGTGCCGGCTCCAGTACCGCGAATGCGAACACGACCACGGTCGCCAGTAGTACTGGTGCTAGTGGGGGTACAGGCAGAGGCGGCCGCCCCCGCTGGAAGCTGGAACGCCAACCCCTCGAATAGCAAGCACGTCGTCGAGCTCAAAATCGCACCGCACATCCACATCGCCGCGTACGGTACGTCCTCTTTGATACATGACTTTCTATTGATCTACTGCCCACCAGCACTCGCACTCGCCCGCCTAACACCTGCCCCGGCTCAGCAGTACTGTAAGCTGTCGCATGATTCTACACATTCGGTACAGATTGCTCTGAGTCGTACATCTTCCTAAGAATGGTGATTGGCCAAGAGACCACCCGTCTCCACTTTTTGGCATTGAAGCCGCGTACCAAGTCCCAGCTGCTGCTTAACCGACGGATGCCACACGAAAGGGCGAGTATGATCATACCGGCCCCGATAGCATCGCTGAGTATGGTCGCGACCCCGTTCCCGTCTAGAACGCACATAAAGAAAAATGCGAACCAGAAGGACAGTATTCTTGACACCGAATCAGGCCAGATGAATGGATGTGGGTCGAGAATAACTTACGACCAGATGAGCATGAAGACCGGGAGGGAGTGCATGACAGCAAGCGCCTCGAGCTTTTCAATCGATGCCCGTGAAACGGAATTGCTATCTTCATGGCGGTGATATTCCAAGAGGAATATACCTACGACTATGCCCGTGATACTCGCGATTGTCGACATATAGCTTAGGATCTGTGTCAGGGACCATATAGAGACTACGTTGCCACCCTGGTCCACACTTTGAATCGAAAGAAATCCGATATTGACAGCCAGAATAACAGCGGCCTATCCAAAGATAAGGATGTAAGAAGCGGTGAGGGACTACAACGCACATTAATATTGCAATTTTGCCATTCGCTCATCAAGTGCTGCATGAGCTGCCCATACGCTCTGCGGTTAATGAGTCCGCTGGCAGTCATCGTATGCTGCATGTCGGAGAGGCGGGAATTCGGTCCAAACCACAGCAACGGACCCAGGAACCTGATGAACATTGTTGCTTTCTGCACGGTCAAATGCACGCCGGGCTCTCCGTGGAAGTGGTGTGCACGGTGGCGAGCTAATGGAGTTGCTTGTCAGCAGCGAGGAAAAGCACCAGGTTACATACCGAAACTATGCATGAGTCGGCCTGGAAGAGGGCCAGTTAGCCTCAAGTTCGAAAACTCTGTTAGTTAGCGACATGTACACACCAACAAAGCAGTTGAATCCACAGAGTCTTTGTTCGGCATCTCTGCCGACATTTTCTGCAGTCGTGGTGACGACGAGTTCGTAGTAGAGATAATGGCTGGAAAACTTACTACTGAAACCATCTATGATTGTGACCATGTTAATAAGTTCGTCGGGTTTCCAGCTCACTGTCGATGACTCAGAGGTCACAACGTCTAGAGTGAGTGAGAACAGGATCATCGTGGGCGGAAGATCATACCGCCGAAAGCGTGGAGAACAAGGTCACGAAGTTCATCCACTATCTCATGGGTGAGCTCGAATGCCCTTGGAAAATATTCGCAATGTAGCCTTCGTGTGTGTGATCAGCATCCACTCTGGAAAGTCGTCGACCGACTCACCAATATAGTGCCTCAAGTCTATCACCTACGAATATTTTGAATATCTCGTGGGTCAAACGAAGTCAGTCTGACTCACCTATGGATGCGGATGGCATGTCTTTCCTCAAAACCGAGTCGCCAATGTCCATCCAAAACAAACGACGGCCCATGTGGTTCACAAAGTAGTACTTGCACTCCTTTCTTCCATCGGAGTAAGTATATTCATAAAGAACCAAATCGACTCCAGGCGGCAGATCGACATTGTGAACACAAACAAAGTCGTTCACGGTGCGTACATTGTCGTTGATGAACACGAGTGTTGCTGGGTCGAACAGGTTTGCTCTGGTAAACACTCGCTGGAAGGTGCAAAGTAAGTATCCCACCTCCATTTGACATGAGAGTGCACCTTTTCCTCCTGGAAAAAATATTGGGCGCCATCGGGGTGCTGGCAAGTTGTCCAACCTTCTGGCGGGGAAATCTTTCTATCGACAAATCCGTGACTGAGAGTTGATGGCCAAGGGGACACTCACGGAGCAAACACCGCGAGTGGTGGGAAACTGACGGTAGTCGAAGTCGTGTCTTGAGGACTGTACCGGCCTGGTCAGAACTGGCACTAAGCACATAGGTGGCAAATCGCACGTAGTCCCTGTACATCCGTATCTCCCCCTAGACTTGGGAATACCGGGGGAGATATGTGGATGTGCCTCGCTCAAACAAGGAAGTGGCTCCACTGCGGTATCTCCGGAGGAGCGCCTCGAGTGACTAGGTGAATCGGTGCCAGGTAGAGGAAGGTTCACGACACTGCTGTTTGTAGATGGCGGAGATCCATCTGGGCCAACTTGAAGGTCCTGCGTGGGCGTTAATGGGGGTAGATGCGGCACCGATGAAGTGCCAGGATAGTGATTAGACAAATTGTGCAGCGGATGCGACTCTTGAGTCATGGAATGGGTGGTGATGTCCTCAGAAGACTGTAACCCGCCGGGGCCAGAGTTGAGGTATGGCTGTAGAGACGCGGGCATGAAGCTCGCCGAGAGATAGCCAACCGGGTTTTCCGTGTCAGCGGGGACAGTTGAGTAGACGGCGTTGTCATCTTCATGGTCGGCGGTCTGAGGGTGTACCAGACGCGAGTCGTCGGCGAAAGTAGACCCCGGAGAAGGTTTCCTCTTGGTTGCTCGCCACAGTGCAGCAAACATCCAAAGAAGGCCCCGAGTCGAGGCCCGAACAAGAGTGTTGCCAAAAATGAGTTTACGGAGAGCAGCTAAGAGCCATCGAATGCTAGACATGGTGGTGGGCAAGTGGTGAGAGCTCGAAAGCAGTCGAGACTCGGCAGCACGCTGCACGCGGGCTCTACAGCTTTCGGTACATCGCATCACTATATAGCCGCCCGTCCGAGTCAAACGCCAGGAGCAGCGAGGCCAGAATGAGCTAGAGGGAACTAGTAGGCTCGTTTCGGCCTCTCTTCGATTTTCCGAAGATAGACCAGTGTTGTGGAAGTCACCGACTAGTCATTATAGTCAGGTCAGTCAGACCTGACTTTCCGACCTGTCAACTGTGGGCGACGAGAAAAAGCCACGCACAGCTAGTCAAGCTAGCCGAGACGTGGGAGTGACGAGTCCACAGGTCCCTAAGCGCGCTGGCGACGGCTGGTTGAAAGGTGAGGTCGTCCGCCTGACCTAACGACTAGTCAGTGACTTGCGAAAACGACTAGTCGGTTCAGGTCACTATGGAAGCCCGGACTGGCATGCTCTCTTGATCGCCGGCGCTTGCCATATATGGCAGCAGACCCAGAACACCCCACCCTTGCGAGTTATATACCCGCCACTTACAAAGTCGTTGGTGGCCACCAATGGCTATTGCTGGTTGCCATTGGCCAATGGTTACTATCGGCCGTCAATGCCGGATAAGATAATCGGGTGATGATCATTGCCTGATTTGGAAGTCAATCGAGAGCCATTGGCCCCTATTCGTGATCATTGGTTTCTACTGAACGCCAATGGATTCTACTGGTTTTTTTGAAATATTTTATTGACTTGTGTTTTTCCGATATGGCGTGATCTGAAAATCCATTGTCACTCATCCACGTCCAATGGCTGAAGCCCCTCGAGTCCCGAATCCTTCAGGGCCAGCTCTCACCGGACCTGTCAACACGAAGCGGAGCAAACACGAGCTCCAGTACATTACTGAGGCCTTGGGCCTGAACACGAATGGGAACAAGGACGACATCATCACTCGTATCCGAAATGCCATGGATGCAAACACTTCGCAATGGACTCTGGTGCCTCGTTTCTCTGGGCTCTATTCATTCAAAAAAATCTGGCGCAGAATCAAAAGGCCCTGGGAAGAGTAGCGACAACAAGGCTGCCGATGAAGAGCTGGAGAAGCACAAAGCGCCCAAGCCATCTACCGGGTAGAATTTTTCCAATAAATCTTTGTGATTGAGGCCTGAAATACTTTAGTGTCGAGCGCAAATTGAAAGATCTCAAGGTCACTACGGACCCTCACCCCAGCTTCAAACCGATCGGTCTCCACCATAAAGCTTCGGGCCCACAAAACAGCGATGCTAAAGGTCCGTCACGGCGGCTTTCCAGCTCATTTTTGAAGGCCACGCTCAATAAAATAAACCCAGATTTCGACGACGATGGCTGTTCAGACCTTAGTAGTCAGCCACTGGACGAAGAGAGCGAAAAGGGGGCAGAGGATCTGGAAATAAAAGACAAGGAAGAAGTGGAGGGCTCGGGTGACTCGGAGGAGCAAAAGAAAGCGACGGAGGGCTCAGAAGAGAAGGGGAAAAAAGGGCCAAGCAGCACAGCAACTCAGACCGGTATTTGTAGCCTCTACTTGGTTCGCAAGTAGCTGATCTTCTATAGTGGTCGTCAAGGTCCTCAGCTTTGGAGAAACGCCGCTTGAGGTTGCTGTTCCCGACGTCGAGGTGAAATCAGAGTACGACAACAGCGGCACTCTTATCTATCAGACGCCGCTCGACAAACTTCTGCCAGCAGTCATTGCAAACCACTCGCCTATTAAAGGTCCGTAATGAATTTATAGTACAAGTCCAGACGGCTATACACTAACCTAAATTCAGATCGAGGTGGCCGTTTTATGCGTCCAGGTATCATTGATGAAGACGAAGGTGCTGCCAGTTTCATGGATGTCGGATCAGTCGAGCAGCACATGAAGGGATTGCCAGTCAACTCACTGTCATTTGGCCCCGCCAAGTTCCTCAACGTAAAGGCGACTGATCACGGCTACTTCAAGACCGATATTTATTTTAATCCTGCAGCCAGTCCTTCTCCAGTGAGTTTGTTTCGGTTGAATACCATCACTAATTGACGAAATCACCCACCCAGAATGATCCTACGCAGCCCATGCCCCTAGATCCCTTCCAGCCGGCGCCCCTGGCTCCCACCAAGCCTGGTGTACCTGCCCGTCTCACAGGTTCTGGGTCAGATAAGCCGCTTGAAATCGCGCGCGCACGCGTAGAGGCAGACCCTTCTTCCAGCCCTGAAGCGATGGCAGCGTTCCATACCTTTTTGAGGGAGACCGCCGGGGCAGACTTCGAGAACTATCCAAACACCAAGGCTATGCTCATGAGCGAAGCGTTGCGGCAGGTTAACAAATATAATGCCTTGATGGACGTGTTTCAGCCCTGGATGGGGAGAAGAGGTTACGAGGTTCCAGCTAGTGAGTTCACCGTCAGCGCGATGCAGCACGGCACCCTAACGATCCATTTGTCAGGCTCTCTGCAATATCCCACCCAGAAATTCACCAAAAACATTATACAAAAGGCGTTCAAGATTATACCTGCCACCATCAACAACATCAACTTGTACTTTGAATCCGAACGGCTCAAGCATTCCCCGGAAGCCCGGGAGTGGTTCAAATCCAACGGCAAGAGCCACGGTGACGAGTACAACACGATGAAGTGCGCGCAGTGGAACAGGCTCCTCGACAAGAATGCAGACCGTGCAGCGCGTGCCGAAAGGAAACGCCTTAGGGAGGAGATTACGGAGTCGAGCTCTGAGGGGGATAGTGATGAGCAATCGGACGAGAGGCACAACAAAAGGAAGGCGAAGGGGAAGGAAAAGGCAAAGGGGAAGGAAAGGGAGAAGGTGAAAGACAAGAAGAAGAAGGCTAGGGTGCACAGTCCTGCGTCTGACAAATAGGCTCACCGCTTTTGAGTTCCTCCTCTCATAGACTCGACTCTAGTAGTTCTTTGTTTCCCCTTGACGCAAATTCAACTTTGCAAATCGTGTTTCATTGAAAACTCTGTCGCTGCTAGTGATAAAGAACGACCGACAAGGTGAGCAGCACGATGACTATTGAATTTTGTGGATGGAGATGCAGCAAGTCGGTCATCTGCAGACAGAAACTCATGCTGCCCTGCCCCATGGTGAGGGTTGGTGCGTCATGAGCTGCAGTACAGTGCGATGCAGGCTAGATGGTGGCATCTCCCTTCTCCAATGATTTTGTAGATCCAACCAGCTATTGGGAGGAATTGAAGTGGTAAGGACAATTCACGGACGTCCGTGAATGCTCAACGGATCCAGTCACGACTCCCACGGGGTTATGTTGATAAACTGGACGCAGGACGCAATGAATGGGAAGAGAAAGATGTTTGTTAATGTCCGGAAAAGGAAACTACTTCTTGTCTGGACCCACAACATCGACGACGTCAAGGCATGGATTTTTGCTTGTTGGATTGCCACACTTCTGGGTCAAAATTTCATCAGACCATTGGCCACTAAAGTGAGTCGTTCTACCTTATTTCCAAGTCTTTTCTGCCAAATTGAGCGCGTTCCAGCAGCGTTTTTCCTTCGACCAAGTGCATCCTGGCAGCGAATGAATGTGGAACGGCTAAACCTCTGCCTCATGACCTTCTCTATCGAATTACGATGCCAGCGCCGCCCTCCCGCCTCTAACGCGTCGTCGTCACCGTGACCAATGCCCAGCTTCTGCCTAAATATTCCACTCACAAAAGTAAGTCTTGCTCTTTCATTTTTTGGTCTTGTCTCGAAACGAGCCGCTGAAACTCTCCTCAAAGGCCTCCTCCATCGAATTATGATGCCGACATCGCCGTCCCGTTGATAACGCGTCGCCATCGAGGCTCACAGCGCTCAGCTTCTATCAACACATATTTCTCACAAAAGTAAGTCTTGCTTGTTCAGTTTTCGGACTTGTCCCCCAGACCAACTGCCGAAACTCGACTTCAGAACCCTCTCTATCGAATGGTGACGCCTGTGCCGCCATCCCGCCCCAAAAGCATCGCCCTTGAGGCTCACAACACCCAGCTTCTACCTAAATGCTCTAATCACGAAGGTAGGTCTTACTGTTTCATTTTTTGCTCTTGTTCCCCGAACGAGCTGCTGAAACTCTGGTTTGGGAGCCTGTCTACTGAACGGCAGCGCAGGTATCGCCCTCCCGCCTCCAACGCCTCGCTGTCATCGTGACCAACGACGACTTTCTCATAAGAAGGATGTAAGTCCATCTACTTGAATTGCCTATCATTTTGCTTGAGCTAACTTTGTCCCGGCGTCTTCAGGATGCCCCCCATATCGACATCTCATTGCCGCCTCGATATCGCCCCCGAACGCCTCGGCGGTGGCGTCGACATCGCCAGTCAAATCAATTCATAGTAGGCTGATCTATTCAATTTTTCAACTTGGATGGTGCGATGCTGAGTCCACTGTAAATGATAGGCATAGCTAATACTATACTACAAATTTTGCAATACATCCGTTTATTTCTAATGCGTGTTTGATTGCGCTGGCACAGGATCAGATCTATATTTCCTTTCTCAACCACCATGCCTGCTTCTGTCAAAGACCTCATCCTCATCCTCCAAGTGTTTTTTCCCCGTGATCTTGCTCTCCAACAAGGGCTATATGTCCTGGCAGTTATCATTTCTTTGTACCCTATTCTCCGACTTCACGCAAACCAACACCGTGAACCGAGACAACCTCCTCGCACTGGGTGGTATAAGAGTGCTGCGACTCTGCTCGCTAGTGCCTTTTCAGACGAATCCAACAATTTGGAAGCGTGGCCTAGTGGACTTGGTGGCGATCGTGCCGAAGAATATGCAGAGAGTATATGCAGGGACCTTGACAAACTGTACATGTTGCTCGGGTTGACGGAAGGGACCACGAACACGGATTCAGCCTTCGAATTTCGCCGCGCAAAGCCAATTCTCACGACATCTAGACTGAATTGAGCTTTTAAACTAATGGGAACTAATGCTCGCTGTTGAAATCCATTGATTCCCAATGGTCACTGTTAGATCTCAGGTGCCAAATGCGCAGATCAAAGCCAAGATAGTTGAAACCACAACCGAGAAAATATTGGCCACCATTGAGAACCACTAGCCACCGATAGTTCCTTCCAGCTGTTTCAACCAATGTAAACTGGCAGCAACCAGTAGATATTTCTGGCAACCAATGGATGACAATGGACGTTAGGAGCAATGACTGACCAGTAATAACCAATGTTAACCATTGGCTTTGAATGGTATTGACGGACTTTGACTTCAAGTTGGAGAGAAAATGTATAGCATATCATGTCGAAATGAAAGACTACCATTGGAAACCATTGGATTTTATGATGTACTGATCTTTGGTAAACGCCATTGGTACTTGGTAGAAACCAATGGTTCCCATTGATTTATATGTGGGGCTTAAGCGACACGAGAAGGCTTACCAGAACCATTGGCGGCCAATGACAGGCATTGGGCGCATTGGGATTGATTGGATGACGATTGGACGAACATTGGCGGCCGATGCGGGCCGAAGGCCCGCACCGGCATGTGCACTCCGGGCATATTACTGGACCCTTGCTCGGCTCTGTAAATAATGATATGTACAACAGCAAAGTGTAACAGCAATACATTAGATCTCAAGTTGGCAGTCAGCACGTTCTCTAGGTTTAATTTTAAATTGTTTGTTCTCTCTTTTTCTCGCGTCTGAATGATTGATGTGGCAGATGCACAACGGTCCTGGACGAATAGGCACCCCATAATGGTTCCTTCATGTAAATTACTTGTATGTTTCAAATTCACCTGTGAGGCCCAGTGAAAATGGCGACTTGGGAGGCATTGCCATACGGGTGCATCCGAATAAGAGATGGTGCCAGCTGATAGAAAAAGGAGAGTTTATAGTGCGGGTTATTGCGGAATACTATCAAATTTTGCATGCACTCAATTTTAAAATGTGGAACTAGATTTTCTTAAGGTCTTGGAGAACTCGATCCCCGCCGATTGAGACCTACCAAACCAGCCTTACCATTTTTTGCCGGCGCATTGAAAATTCCTCTCTAAGAATCTTGATTCAAGCATCTATTGATTTTCTTGCAGTTATCGTAGGTCTGGGAACTCTTTCTGCCTCTGGCAGTCTGAAATTTCAGCTGCAAGTTCAAGTTACTGTACTTTTTCATTCAAATCGGCAGTCACGTGTCACGCACCCCTGTGTCGATCACGAATTTTGGTCGGAGTCACGCGTCACGCAGACCTCTGTCGAATCTCCCGGCGGTCACGCAGGCTTGAAATTGCTCAAACAGGTGCAAAAAGAGGAAATTTTTTGGTTGAGAAGTCGAAAAATTTCCGGTGTCACGCAGAAATTTGGCGGCTACTGAAATGTCGAATTGCTAAAATGGGTCACGCGTCACACCCCAGGTCGATTTGAACGAAATAGTACAGTACATATTTTCATGCGTCAATATCCCCGGCCCCGCTCTGGTTGCGTCGGAAATGAACATCTCCGAAATCGCCGATCGGATGTTCATCACCTTCCTTCTGTAGGTACTCCCGACTTCTGTGTCCCGCTCTTTGTCGGGAAGCACCGCATCGAATGTGGAGCATTTCCTCATCATTTTTGTTGATTGTTCGGTGCGCACTTGAATTAACCTTCTCCATTTGCGGGGATATTTTCTTTGTCCTATTGAATTTCATGCTGTGTTAGATCTTTCACTGTCCGAATTCGAGGCTGTTACGTCCAGGAGAACTTTTGTTTCTGACCACTCTGACTCTCAAGTCACCTGTGCCTACAACCACGCCCATTGGCTGTATTCACCGAATATTTCGTTCGGCTCTCACACTCGGACACCGCGCACACCACCATGTTCACCGAGGTACGGAGAAGCGAGAAAATCCTCAGGCTAACTTTCAAGTTACATCCGAAGCGAAGCGAGGAATGTCTTGTCAGTATAGAAAGTGTCCTGGGTCCTGTTACCTAAAAAGGTAAGACCTGGCGATCAAATGAGCATGCCAGTCCGGGCTTCCATAGGTCACTGACCCAACACTGCTTCAGACTTCAGACTCGTCTCGAAGACCGGTCACCGGATCCCAAGGTCGTCTTCAAGTTCCATCATGAATCTCGCAAATCGTTCCCCCCTCGAGTCAGTCCAATGAACGATGCAGCCAACCCGGAGGAGCTCGCCACCGAACAGCAAGAATGTGGGGATCGAACACTGAGGAACAACAACGTGTGTAGAGGCTTGGGCTCATGTTTGGCAGCACCGCATATTTCCTAAAGGGGCAATGCGCAGTTAGCTGATTGCTTCTTGTCATCCGCGCGTTTCTTGGACCCACAGACCACCACTCGTTGCTACATACTCGACTGCAGACACAATAAAGACAAGAAGGACGCATAATACATAAGACGGATACAAGAAGGACCACAGTGCAGACAAGGAACGCACTAGGACGAGTACCAATGGCGGACAAGAAGGTGCGTATCGTACTCGCTCGTCCTCTTTTGCGCCCGTTTGCGCTATGGTGGACGCCGCTATGGATAACTTAGCTGATGATTATACATGTGCAGGCGATGTCTCGCGCGCTTGGAGCCGCGTTCCTTGAACCACCAAGTCGAGCAGCTGCTGCGAACCCGAATGCGACTTGGCGCCGCCTGTGTCACCGAATTCAAAGGGCAGCGCCGCTCTTTCGACACCCTGAAGCCAAGCGAGAAAGACACCGACATCATAACCACGCTCTCCCGAGTCCCCGCTGTCCGCCCCCTCTGTGACCCTCGCCGTCCTCGCGCCCTCACCCTGACCCGCCCTCTGAGCCTCGGTGACGCAGCGCACAATAAACACGAGCCCGCGCCTTCGGCACATTCGCCGAACGGGGGGTGTCCGCGGCCGCCCTATGTGCCGCGACTGCGAACACCACCGCGGCTGCTAATAGTAACACGGGTGCAGGAAGCTGCAACACCAACACCACCCCGCACTTCCACGTCGTCAATCAAGCTTCCGAGAGGCGAGACTACCCACGCATATCCGCCCGTCTCGTCTCGCGCGATTCCAGCACGCACAGGGCCGTATGAACATCGATTTTCATGAGTCGCTGTTCTCGCTCCTTCCGACCATCCGCCCCTCATCCACGGCCACGCTTCTGCGCCCTCCGCCCTCGCACTAGTACAGCGCCGTCTGCCAATCCCAGCGGGCCGCGTGCGGCCAGTCTTCCTTGATACATGGCTATCTATGTATTTACATTTACTGCTCACTCAGACCCAGCCCTCGCGCACAGATGCAGTCCCCGTTTCGTGCACGGCGTTTGGCAGCGTCCGCAAAGTCGCGCGCGCGCGTTGTCGATATCTGATGCTCACCACAATGCGGATCAGCACGTCGTGAGATTTCCGCTCGGAGTCTGAGTCCGGTCCACGCATCCCCCCAGCTCTATCTCCTTCCCTGTCCCTCCCTCGCCCGCACCCGAGCCCGGCGCTGTCCCGAAATCGAAATGGAAGTCTATCGCCCGCTCCCGCGCGGGCGCTGTCCCGGGCACGCGTCGTCGACGGTGGACGGCGGGAGGGGGAGGGGATTCGCAGGGCAGGGAATTCGCAGAAGCGGACGGCAGAAAGTGAGCCGCTACACAGCGACAAGCGCACGAAGCCGCGCACAATGCAATACGGCTAACAAAACCGTGAGTGCGTCGATTTGTCCTTCCTTGTGCGGCTTATCTCTCTCTGCTCAGGTCGTCTCAATGCACATCGCTAGTGCGATCTGAGCGTGGACATTGCACTGAATGGTGCATTGGAGCACCGTATTTGAATTCTGTGTGCAAGGGAACTTGGGAAATTGAAGTTCATAAGTACATTATATCTGTGGGCACGCAGTATTTGTTCTTAGTATTCGTATCACTGCCATACTTTGCACCTGGGAGAAAGGCGAGGTTTTCTCAGTGGGTTCACGTATGCTTATCAAGCTCCCGAGTCGTGCCCTGACGACACAGAAAGATAGAATTTGTAGAGAAACGAAGGAAAGGGAAGATGTAGCAGCTAGTGGTACCTCAAGCGTGTGCCCGGAACTCCAAATCCGGAGCTGAGTCCACTCTGTTTTCCGTTTCTGTCTCAATTTTTTTAAATTCTTGGTTGATTGGTTGATTCGATTTTGCGCTGACGTGAGATTCGTTCAACGGTAAATACAGTACTCTAGGCTGTCGCATGATTCTACACATTTGGTACAGATCGCTCTGAGTCGTACCTCCTAAAAATGGTGATTGGCCAAGAGAGCACCCTTCTGCGCTTTTTGGTTTTGGATTCGGGTCCGAGTACCAGCTGCTTCTCCACACACACAACAAAAGGACTGCCCATTACAAACTGGACCCCAATGATGAACATGATCGCAACGAGGTTAAGGCTTTCAACCCACATAAAGAAAAAATGCCACGAAGAAAGACAATAGACAGGTTGCGCAACAGCCACCGGGGCCACCCGGTGGCTGTTTTGCTGTGCGCAAAAATGGCAGGTGGGTGGCTCCACTGAGCCACCAGCACTCATGTTTGCGTCATATTTTGGCGGTGGAGCCACCAGTTTGCGCACAGCAAAACGGCCACCGGGTGGCTCCGGTGGCTGTTGCGCAACCTGTCTAATATTCTTGACACCGAATCAGGACAGACGAATGGATGTGGCTCGAGAATAACTTACGACCAGGCCAGCATTGCGTACGGGCCGGAGTGCAGAACAGCAAGCACCTCGAGGCTCCGCATCAGCTGTGTGTGATTGGTGGTAGAGTGTAGCACGAGTATATATTCGCGAATATGAATATTCGCTGAAACCTAGAAATTGATATTCGCATTCGTACGAATATCGATGGCGAATATTCGTTGCTTAGTCAGCAATATTCGCGAATATTTGTGAATATGAATATTCAGTGAATACATTGGAGATTCAGGGGTTTAGTAGCCACCAATGAGTTGCTGAGGACACTTTTATGTTATCTTGTGTGTTTAAACATTGTTGAAGACTCATACAAGCCCTTGTCTTGCATGTTCAACCATTTGATTGACCATCATCACATTTGCTGTCAACCTGTCAAGCAGTTGTCAAAGCAAATATGTCTCTAAAGTGGTTGGTTTGCATATGAATTACAGATCTAGTTGGTGTAAATGAAGTGTGTTATGGTTCCAGAGAGGAGATGTGTTAAACAGACCCAAATTTACTATGCTTGATTGAAATTTTAGCTGTGTATTATGGCTGCAAATATTCGCGAATATCAACTTTCCTGAAAACTGATATTCGCATTCGTGCGAATAGCACAGCCACAGCCATTCGCGAATACAAATATTCGCTATTCGCAAATGGCTTGGCACGAATATTCGCGATACTCACTATTCGTGCTACACTCTAATTGGTGGTCCGTGGACGGCGGTGACATCAGGGAAAACCTCCCCAGAAATTTTCGCAAATTTTTCGATAAAATGTGCAAAAATTTGTTCAGTTTTGCGGATGACAAAATTGAGCAGAAATATGTTCTTCGAAAAAAAAATTGTCAAATTTATGCAACTTTTGAAGACATTTTGGCATTTGTTTCTCCCCATTTTCTTTCGTTTCGACTCTCCAAGCCAATATAGAGGCAAGCCAAATACTATTCAAGTCAACTAAAATACAAGGCGGGCATGTACACTAGATGCAATCGCTGCTACCACAGTATGATCCTCGTCACTTGTGCTCGTTGACTCGGCTGCGAGTAGATTTATAGCACGTGTTGCGAGCAGTGCGGGAGGCAAGCGAGAGTGCCTTCAACGTCGAAGCGGGGGCTAGCCAGATTGCATGAGGAAGGTCGGAAAGGTGCTGTTGCGGAGAAAATATAATCTATTAGCCAGCGCATTCTCAAGAATAGTAAGGAAATGCAAGCACCTTCGGGTCAAATCGGAAATGCAAACGATGGCGGGTGAAAGTTTCGTCTGCACACATGATACACGCATCGCGGGACTTGTTTTTTGGGCAAGGACTGTGTGCGGGATCAGCAACATAACTTGTCACTATATATGGGCTGCACGCACCTGTTGCAGCATGAGAAATAGTGGTGAGCTGGAATTGACAGTGACAGATGTTCGGCGACCAGGTATGCGACATCTGCAGCTACACAAGCATTGAATGAAAGATTGAGATGCATAACGTGCACACGTACCTTTCCCGACACCAACTACCTTGGACCTGAGTGGCCGCTTGCTCTTACGCTTGCCATGGGTTGTTGAAGAGGCTTAAGGACCTTGAGGAGCTTTGAAGAACTTTGAGGAAGACCGACAAGAGCTTGAAAGGCTTTGGACAGGCTTTGCAGATGCCTAGCGGTAGTTGACAGAAGAGTGGGGAAGGTCAATTGCGAGCTAAGTACATTTGCAGAGGATGACATCTTGAGAGCGGCCTGAAGGATGGCTTGCAGAGTGCTGGTAGTGACTATTGGGACTTGAACACTGCTTGAGACAGGTGCTTGGAGGGCAAACGAAGATGGGAGAAAAGGAAGAAGAGTGCTGTGACGTGGCAGGAACCGGGCAGGAACCGAGTATGCTTCCGGAAATCATCAATGATGGCACTGACTGGCGGAGTTTGAATGACTTCAAGTTGGACGAGAATCTCATCCTCGCTTCCCCTCGCCAAGCCGTGACACAGGGATTTGACCATCCTACTTCCTTGTGCTTGTGTGTGGAGTGCTTCCAGCAATTAACAACCACTTCTCTGCTTTAGATTGAACATGATAACTTGATCTCCTGATTCTCGGCACTTGATGTACGAACACTTCTAACATGCAGTGTTCGTGCTGTAATTTGGATGTACCATAGAAAGAGAATGCTTGAAAGTTGACTCAAATTTATGACGTTCCAAACGTAACATTATGAAACTTTATCCTGATGTGATAAACTTTTTCATGTCCAGAAAACTTTTTGGGTCAAATCAGAATACCTTCTACTCAGCATGACATGTAACTTATGACTTACAAGACATGTAACACAAGAGCACAATTTGGTGGGTCATGGGAATCAATAGGAGAGGTCAAAGATTGCTTAAGAGGTCGATTCACAGGTGGATTCTCGGTTCGATTCTCATGCCGATTCTTGACCAGGGATCGATCGATTCTCGTGAATCGACATGAATCCAAGAATCTACTCCGGAGTAGATTCTTGGATTCAGCTTGATTCTTGATGAATTGACAACAACCTCGATTCTCTGTCAATTCTTGGTCTAAAATCGACGGGAATTGACCTCTGAATCCATGGCTGAATCAACACCTGAATCGACATGAGAATCGACTTCTTAAGCAATCTTTGACTCCCCCTAATGGTTATGCATAAAGACCGGGTGATACCGGCTTCTGCACAATATGTCCAAAACTTCCAGAATACTCTGGTGATAGTGCACCATACTCATTTCATGTGTATGGACACATTAGCAAGGTATTCTCCAAAGAATTTTCTGGATATGAAGAAGTTTTCACCTCCAGAAAAAGTTTCAAAATGTTACATTTGGATATTCTCCTCTGAAAAGCTCTGCAATTCTAAGTCAGAATGTACCCACATAGCAGAGCCTGAGTTGTCACTGATGCCAACTGTGTTAACAAGGGCCTCAGAAACACCAAAGACTACAAGCAACACGGTTGAGGCTGTGCAGAGGAGGCGAGAAAGGCTGTTAAAAATCAGACAAAATAAAGGAAGTTGTGCAGCATTTACCAACACTGTCTCACTCATGTTCTGTCAACAAGCATTTCAAGCATGTGTGAAAGGAACTGGGACGTATTGTCACTTGGCACATATCACGTGATGAGTGACTGTACGTGGATGAAAACTTGTCCAGTGGTCGAATTTCCTGACACGTTACTCAGAATGGCATGCCACAGCTTATTTTGTTTGAAGATGGCATGTATTCAGTCCTCCAACAGATCCTCCGGACAGCCCTGGCACCGTTGAACCCAACTGAAGCTCATTATCTGCTTTCATTGTGAATTTCTTTAGGAGTAGCTCTTCCAGTTCCTGCAGCCACCAGGTACTGTCTAGTCACTTATGTTGTGTCTGCTCATATGTTTTTTATCACCAACAGGAGAGCTGCAGCCATATGTGGCCCTGTACAAGCTCCCAATCAGGCAATTGCTCAAAACTCAATCAAATGTAATCTTGCAGGCTCCTTCTCAGTTATTACATACCAACCTAGTATACAGGAGTGTAGGAGATAGGTATTCTGAGGTTTGACCTAAAAAGTTTTCTGGACATGAAAAAGTTTATCGCATCAGGATGAAGTTTCATAATGTTACATTTGGAACGTCATACAAATTTCGAAAAAACAAGCAAAATAATATCTTGAGTTCATAACTTATGCACAATTTTGAGAGAATTTCACGCAATTTCCCGAAAGTTGCACAAAATATGAAAATTTTTTTGGGCACAAGAAATTTTATCAAAAAATTTTGAGGGAGGTTTTCCCTGATGGAAGGAGCAACGGATTTGGTATCTCGATTGCGGTAAAGATTTGAGAGCACTAGACCAAGAGCCGTGCTCGCGATACTCGCCAACATCGAGACATAGCTTGCGATCTGTGCCGGAGAGCGAGCAGAGACTATGTTCCCACCCTGGTCCACACTTTGAATCGAAAGAAACGCGACGTTGGCATTCAGAATAATAGCGGCCTATCCAAAGATAAGGCTGTAAAACACAATGAGGGACTAAAACGCACATTGATAATGGTTTCTTGCCATTCGCTCACCAAGCGCTGCACGAGCCGTTCCCACGCTCTACAGTTCACGAGCTGGCCAGTAGTCGCCGCATGCAAACGAAACAGGTTGGCTCCCAGTGCATTGAACAACAACGGATTGAGGAGCCTGATGAACATGGTACGGTTCTGAACAGTCCCGTGAACGGATTGTTTCCCGATCAAACGCGCCACGGGCTCGCCGTGGAAGCGGTGACAAGCTAATGGAGTTGATTTCGGATGGAGCGAGGAAAAGGACCAGGTTACATACCAAAACTATGCATGAATCGGCCTGCAAGAGTCCCAGTTAGTTCCAAATTCAAAAGCTGTGTGAGTTGGATGTACGCACTGACAAAGCAGCTGTATCCCTCGAATTTTTTCTCAGTATGTTTGCCGACATTTTCTGCAATTGTGATCACGATGGCGGCATAGCAGAGATGATGATTCGAACACTCACTGTCGGAATGAGCTATGAATGCGAACATGTCTCTGAGCTCATGGACTTTCCAACTGACAGGCGTATTCGAAAAAGCGAGAACGTCTGGGAGCAGTGGAATGACTGGAACGTCGTAAGCAAAGGGACATACCACCAGCAGCGTGGAGAACGATGTTGCGAAGTTCATTTAATATCTCATGGGTGAGCTCGAATGCCCTTGGATAATATGCGCAATGGAGCCTTCGTAAACGATTAGCATGCGCTCTGCAAAGTTGCCACCAGCCTACCAATATTGGGCCTCAAGTTCATGACCTACGGAACGTTATGGACATGTCGTGAAGCAAAGTAAGGTACGCACGGCAGTGCGATGGGGATGTCATGTCTCGGACATCCGGCGTGACCAGGAACAACTCCGAGCCGACATTGTCTATCCAAAACACACAGCGATTCAGGTGGTTCACGAAATAGTACAGACACCCTTTGCTTTCGTCGGCAAAAATAGATTCATGGAGAACCAAGTCGACTCCAGGCGGTAGATCGACATTGTGAGCACGGACAAAGTCGTTCACGGTGCGTATATTGTCGTTGATGAACACAATTGTTACTGGATCGAACAGGTTTGCGTCGGTAAACACTCGCTGAAAAGTACAATGTGAATATCCTACCTCCGTTGTAAATGAGAGCGCACCTTTTGTTCGTGGAAAAAATATTGGGTGCCCTCAGGGTGCTGGCAAGTTGTCCACCCTTCCGGCGAGGAAATCTTTCCACTGAAAATTCCGTAACAGAGGGTCGATGGCGTCAGGGACACTCACGGAGCAAACATCGCGAGCGGTGGTAGAGTGACGGTAGTCAGAGTCGCACCTTCCGGACTGACCGGTCTGGTTAGAACTGACACTGAGCGCATAAGTAGCAAATCGCACATAGTCGGTGTACATTTGTATCTCCCCTTAGACTTGGGAACACCGGGGGAGATATGTGGATGTGCTTTGCTCAAGCAAGGAGGTGGTTCCACTGCGGTATCTCCATGTACACCGGAGGAACGCCTCGAGTGACTTGGTGAATCGGTGCCAGGGAGAGGAAGGTCCACGACACTGCTGTTTGTAGATGGCGGAGATCCACCTGGGCCAACTTGAAGGTCCTGCGCGGGCGTTAATAGGGGTAGATGCGGCACCAATGAAGTGCCAGGACGGTGTTCAGACAAGTTGCGCAGCGGATGCGACTCTTGAGTCATGGTTTGTGCACTTCCGCTCGTCGGCTCAGACAAAATGGCGGTCGTGAGGCTCTGAATCCGCATGAATTGGATGAGGTCGGGCGGAAGCAAGGCTTCCCGGCGCAACATGGGGTCCTGGTGAGGATACCCCTTCGTTGGCCCTACTACTGAATGCAACTACATTTGGAATCTACGTAGAGATGAATTTACCTGTATTTACTGTTTGAGGAATAACTTGAAGGAAGGGCGGGCAGTCAAAGAAAATCCCCAGCAGAGCGAAGAGCGAGCCCAGCGAGCCGAAGCGTGGAGAACCCAGGTGGTGATCAGGAGCAAGAGTGACTCGCTGATCGCCGACCTTCGCTGATGCACAAACCCTGTTCTCCCGAGCTCTCGTGCCTCGATCACAGGAGAACGTCAAGATGGGTGGTGATATCCTGTGACTCGCTCGGATCAGAGTTTAGGTATTGCTGCGGTGACGCCGGCATGGAGCTCGCCGAGATATAGCCAACCAGGTTTTCCGTGTCAGCGGGGACAGTTGAGTATACAGCGTTTTCAGCTTCATTGTCGGCGGTCTGAGGGTGTACCAGACGCGATTCGTCGGCGAAAGTAGACCCAGGAGGAGGTTTCCTCTTCGTTGCTCGCCACACTGCAGTAAGGAGCCAAAGAAGGCCCCGAGTCGACGCCCGAACAAGAGTGTTGCCCAGAACGAGGTTACGGAGAGCAGCTAAGAGCCATCGAATGCCAGACATGGTGGTGAGCAAGTGGTGAGAGCTCGAAAGCAGCCGAGACTCGATAGCACGCGGGCTCTACAGCTTTCGGTATCGCATCAGTATATAGCAATGCCCATCCGAGTCAAACGCCAGAAGCAGCCAGGCCAGAATGAGTAGAATCCTCCAGAACAGGTAGGGCCGTTTCTATGACAGTCTTTATTGGACAAAACCCAATTGCGCATCCATGCGCATTGATGCGCACGGGTGTCATCGATGCGCACGAATGCGCATGCATGTGCACGGATGCGCATGCGTGATGGAACTGTGCTCATTCCGTGCGCATTGCACCCGGTATCGTGCTGCATGCATGGCGCATTCATGCTGGTTCCAGGCGGTTTTGATTATGGACCTGTCATTGAAATTTGGCATCTAATTCGCATGCGTGCCGGCATCTGCTTGAGTATCGTCTCTATTCGTCGTATTCAGTCCCCCCTTTCGGTCAAAATAATTTTGCACCAATTCTGATCCCTTTCTAGCGACCGCCTTTTGGTAGCCAATAGCAATAAATAGGGCATGGAAACCACGGATCTTTTCGTGTAGTGTAGTTGAGTGGACAAAATGGCGCGTGAGGCATGCATGTTGAATGACGCGTAAAGAACCGGAAGCGAGGGAGAAATGCGAGTTTGCATGTTAACAAACTCAACAGCCGAGCATTTGATCGGCAATCAAATCGCGATCGCTGTTTGGGAATGGCGAGAACTCAAGTCCCGTAGCGCGAATTCGGTGGACTGTGAGTCCCCATTAGTCTTGGGAAGTTTGCACAACAACGTGGGAAAAGTTGTGGACGCTTGCGTGTCCAATCCGCGAAGTCGAGGTTCGTGCGAACAGGGTGCGAGCGGGATTCCAGTCTCAGGTGCACACAAGAACCTGCGACATGGCAATATATTTCAAAAGTGATTTTTGCGACATTGGTGTGCTCGCTGGGTGAAGCGACGAGGGGGTCAAGAGGAGGAGGCCATACAGAGACGAAATAGGAACCAAATGATTGGTTAAGGGGCCAGCCATTTTAGGCCCACTTTAGGCGAAATTATGTCTGTGTCAAAAAACGGAGAGCATACGCATGGATGCGCACTGATGCGCATTGATGCAGGACGCACTCATGGTGTATCAATGCTCACGAATGTGCATCAATGCAAAATTGGACCCTAGAGAGTGTCGTGCAGGGCGCAGGATGAGTGAGCACTAGTGCGCATCGACTGGGCATGAGCATGAATGCGCATCAATGGGCATCCATGCGCACTTGGGTTTTGTCCAGTATAGACAACCATACGTTTCAGCCTCTCTTCAACTTCGATTTTCTGAAGATACTGTACGACTTCAGACTTGCTGTCGGGTCTTGGTCGGCTCTGAAATTGCGGCTGTCATGATGGCGACTGACAGTCTGACCCGACTTGATCCTATAAGTAGCTCTTCCGAGAAGCTCCACGCCACTTTTGGACCGACTCAAGTACACCCCTCAACAAAGAGTGCAACTTGACCTCTCCATTCACTCGAAGGTTCCCATTTTGACATTTTCTCTTTTCCAATATCCTTGAACTTCGCCATTCCTTTCATCTCTTCAACTTTTCACCATGCGTCACCTCCTTAACTTTTCACAATGCGGCAAGGCCTCGAGGCGAAAGTGGATCTCTATCTCCGAGACGAGATCAAGGGTTTGGTTCCCCGCGCAGAGTTGATCTTGTTGTCCTCAAAAATCTTTTATCTTTTGTTTTTCCCTTTAATGTTTTATAACTGATTGGTTGGTTCAAGTTCCGTGTTTTTGCGATCTTGCCGTACGGGTCGAATTTATTCAGAGCCGTGCAGACCGCAAACTGTAATTCTGAGTTGAATCACTTGCCAGTAGAATTCCAAGGTTAAAACGAAAAGGAAAGCGTAGACGCACAGCAGCCGCGGCGGTAGTTGGCGATACATAATTCAGCCTGCCTTTTGAAAATCGACCTTTGGTTTAAGTTGAACGTTGAATGAGGACGGCAAAGCTCTAGTTAGATTTCATGCAGCGATTGAGACCCGATGGTTTGACAGCTGGGTGAACAGGAACTCAAAACACCAAGACGGGGGGCGTCGCTGGCAGTAAGCGCCCGAGCAGTGGGGACTTCACGTTTGGAGCGATGACGATTTAAACGGGGTTCGACTCCCCGCGCCGCAATGTTGGGGGATCAAGGATTTTTTTTGTGGTTTCATTCTTGAATTGTGGGTGATTTCGGTTTCGAGACTTTAGTCTGCGGTGTGGAAATTGAACATTCAATGCGGAGGTCCCGGAAAATGGTGGGGTTCGAGCGATGTGTGCCGGGAGCTCCAGCTCCAGATTCGGAATCGACCTGAGGCCGAGACTAGTCCCAATACCAAAGCGGTCCGCCCCGCAATAATTCCGGGAGGGTTGATTGTCTGCGGTTTCGGTTTTTTGGTAGGGTGATTTGATTTAAGCATCTTTGCTTTTTTTCACCGAGCTTTGAAGGTTGGAAGTTAGAATTTGAGGAAGGCGAGTTTCACGTGAGGGCCAGTCGAGAAGTACGAGAAAGTTCTGTTAAACTTCACGCTGCAAGTAGGTTAATAATTGCTGTTCGTGCAAGGAGCGTCGGGTTGGTTGCAGCAAGCAGCCTGAGTTCGTCCAGGGTTCGATTCCCTGGCCGAAAATGTCATGAAGGTTTGAGGGTCTTGATCTTTTTGGTGCCACTAAGCATTCAATGCCAACTGGAGAGTCAGGTAGCAATAATTCAAACCGTAAGCTTGAAGTCAAGCTCGAATAGACATCGAGCTCGCGAGTCGTGGGCATGCGCGGATTGACGACGCGATCTAGACGAGACGACCTGGGAATAAGAAGGGAAACGCAAACCACAGATGTGCTGCTAGGCAGCTGGCGGTGTCTCGAGCGTGAAGCGTTCAGCGGAGTCCAAGCACGAGGGGGTTCGGCTCCTCGCGCCGCCATAATTGGTATGGGTTCTGGTAAGGATTTTTATTTTTTGAGGATTTCGGTTTTGTCGTTGGCCGATTCGGTCATTTAGACAGATGGCTGAGAAATTGAGCCTTGGTTCAAGTTGAACAGTCGATCAAGAGGGCGAGGTCCCTGATGAAGTTTGAATGGACATCGAGCTTCCGGAGTGACCTGACTCGGGAGAGCTCTAGAGGCGCAGAGAAGAATCTTGAACGGAATAAACGAAGCATATGTAGATGCAGCAGCAGCAGCTATTGTCTCACGCGATGGGCGGCGGAAGTCTGGATGCCAAAGACGAGGGGTTCGATTCCCGTGCCGCAGTGTCAGAGAGGTGAACGCATTTTTGCTCAATTACCCTCTGGCTCTTCATCTTGGGGTGAGTGGTTTGAGAGCTTTGTACTGCAGGTTGAGGATGGGCGTGAGGCGAGGTCTGCCGGTCAAGTTCGAATAGACATCCAGCTCCCAGTTGTGAGCATGCGCGTATTGACGATGCGTTCGACACGAGACAACTTGGGAAGCGGAAAGGGAATACACAACGCAGCGGTGTGCGGTATGCAAGCCGCTGGCGGCGCCTCGAGCAGGTTCGTGGCTGAGTCCCCAAAACGAGGGGTTCGATTCCCCGCGCCGCACTCAGAGACAAAGTCCAAGCCTTTTTATTTTTATTTTTTTCCAGTTTTTTTGTTGTGTTGCTAACTTGTTTGTTGCAACGAGCCGCGAGATCGAAGTCGACTTGAAGGAGGTCAAGTCCCCCGACGAAATTCGTGTGTACTTACACTCATCGAGCTCCTCGTGCAGATATGCAGAGAGACCAGACAACTCAGATAAGACGAGAGCAGGATCCACAAATACAAGGCCCAGATAGGCATAGATAGATGTGCAGCGGTGGACCCGGAGCGGCGGCAATCCATCTATAGATTTGCAGACCGAGCCGAGACGAAGCGAAGGGGTTCGAGTCCCCGCGCCGCAATATTGTGAGTACGGTTTAAATTTTTTTTTGGGTCATCATCTGAATTCTTTCTTTCTGAATGAGCCACGGGTTGAAAATCAAGGATAAGGATGCTTTTCCTTCGAATGTGCTCCTCGAGCGCCCAAGCACCAGCTCAACCAGAGACCAAGAACGAATTCGAATCCTAGGCAGGAGGTGAGACTAGTACCCAATGAGTGCCGTATTCTAATAGTATTGGCAACGCCGGCGTCGAGCACTCCAGTCTCGAGCTTTCAGAGTTTGATTAATTGGAATTGCATCGGGGTTCGACTCCCCTTACCGGAATGTCGGAAGCATCTTTGAAGTTTTTTTTTCGGCCTTGAGTTAAAAACGAGTTTTTCGGTCGTGTTTTGAAAAAACAAGAAGCGAAACTTCCCAGAGTGAGCCAGATTGGAGGACAAGCCTCCGTGGCGCTTGTAAAATTGAGCGAGGACGTGGCGCGGCGTGGTGTTTTCGAGTCGATGTCGTCGAGCTGGCGGGGAAAGCTCGTGGCAAGGGATTTAAGTCAGCGGCGAGACTTTGATCTAAAGTAACGGGTGGTTGCTGGGAGAGTATCATGATACCAATAGACTCGGAGAAAAGTAGTTCGTAGGTAGGTAGGTAGGTCGGCTCGGAGCAGAGGCCGATGAAGGGATGCCACACGCATGCCGGAAGTCCAGGGCTGTCCCGCTCGCAGCTCGACGAGTCGGAGTAGGCGCTAAAAATTTAAATCGCCTGCGATGAGGTCAACGGCGAGCGAATTCAGATATCCCAGTGATTCATTGTCAAACTGAGCACGACTCGACTAGCTTGGAAAATTTGTGATTCATGGCGGAGAGCAGCGGCGACACAGACATTTCTCCAGAGAAGTCCCACCGGCACCGTCGAAAAGAGCTCGAACGACACAGAAACTGCCGGAATCATTCCAGTGAACCTTGTGAGTCCAAATGAAACAGAAAAGACAGAGCCAGGCCGGGAAAAAACGACACCGAACAGCAGGAACAGTAACGCGCGGCGTACAGGCGCCCGCCGGGCACTACTTCGTGTTTAGGCGAGATGGACTGATGGACTGATGCCGGCTAGGGAAGCAGCAGGCACTTCTCTGGAAGCTGGCGGACTCAGAGTTGGCTCAGCCGAGGTGAGGGGCGGCAGTTTAGGCTGCTTCAGCTTATGATAGATTGAGCTTGGGGTGGGTACTCACCTTGTTATCGACGACGTGCTAGTTTTTGTCCCTGGCAGTCACGGTTATGTCTCACGAGGGTGCCGCTCAGGGATAAATTTACGGTGGGCGAACTCGTCAAGTTGCATAGAGATCTGCAGCACATTATGATATTACCATGATTAAACAATAATCGAATAGTATGTGGTCGGCGGTCCTATTTCCACTAGTTCTACAAAGGCATGGTCAATATTCAGAGGAACTGCTGCAAAGGCGATGCAAAGAAGGCAAAGAAGGTGACGTACTCATATCTTCTTGGAGAAATCGGAGAGCCTCCCTCACCGTGTCATCATTGAGAGTGATGCCCAGTCTCTCGTCAAAGACTTCATCGATGTTGTATATGCCTAGCTCATTATGCCACGTCCCGAAACGGGTCTCCAGCACGTACATCACGTTATGCGGACCACTAGGATTCGCCACAGCGCGGAATGGGAACACGTTATAATCGTCTGTCAGGTAGGCGAATTGGTCGTTGAATGTGGGTCGTTAGGACGGATGCCGTTTGGAATCATGGTAGCCCACCGGCAGCACTCAGCGTAAGGGATAACGAAGCCTGCAAGCAAAGCATTTCGGCCTAAACGTGTATCTCGCGACGCAATGGCCGCTTGTTGGCGCGACAGGAGATCGTTGCTGTTCAGTTTGTGAGAAAGAGCGTGTGATGTTACGGATGACACCCGTCACGTCCCGGTCACGTTGGGAGCCGCACTCCTTAACCACGAGGAGCGCGCTGCGAATGCCAATGCGAAATGGCGCATCAGGGCGCAGTCGCGCGCGTCGCTGACTTCAAAGTGGCTTTTTCGACGACCCCAAGCCTCCGTCTTCGTTCACGCCCTGCTCGCCGTCCCGCCCTCTGCCCCTGCCTCGGTCTCCCTTTCAGTTCCTGCCAGACCCGCTGCGCCCGCTCCCTCTATGATCCTTACCGTCCTCGCACCCTCGCCCTCGCCTGATGCCCTGCCCTCTAAACGCCGGCGACGCAGCGCAGGACAAACACGAGCCCCGCCCCTCCGGCGCCCGCGGATGTCTGCGGCCGCGCCAGGTGCCGGTTCCCATGCCGCAAATGCGAACACCACCTCGGCCGCTAATACGGGTGCTGGTGCGGCGCGTCGGGTGTCGTAGAGTCCAGAACCGCACCGTACGCCGGCAAATCACGCTCCCGAGAGTCGAGACTACCCACGCATATCGCGCCATTCCAGCACGCACAGGACTGTCCGCACATGGATATCGACTGTGCGAGCCGCCGTGCTCGCTCGTTGCGACTATCGTCCGCGGCAATGCGTGTGCACCTCGCGCCGTCTGTCAATCCCACCGCACTGCAGCCGCATACGGTGAGTCCTCCTGCCTTGATACAGACTATCTCTTCAAGTATTTATCGCTCACCCAGCCCTCGCACCGCCCGCCCCGGCCCATCCCTGGCGCACGGTTTCGTGCACGCGCGTTCTCCATATCTGATGCTCGCCACATTCGACCAGCTCCACCTCAAAATCTCGCGCACTGTCCCGGGCACCCGTCGCCGGCGGACGGCGATCTCGGGCACGCGTTGACAGTACGCGTCGACGGCGGACGGAAGGGTGGAAGGGGACGGCAGAGGTGCGCCGCTGCACACCCGACAAGCGCAGGAAGCCGCACACGGTGAGATACAGGGCTAGCAAAATCGTGAGTACGTACATCGACGTCGATTTATCGTCCATTTGTCCTTCCTTGTGCGACTGACTCACCTCCCTCCTTCAGTCCGTTCTCGGCTCCCTGGGCCCGATGGCGATGCCGAATCGCGCGCACCGCTGGCCGTGAGCCCCGAGCCCGCGCCCCGAGTCCGTGGCTCCAATAATGATATTTCCTCTTCGTGCGCATGGTTCGATTCCCCGTCCAAAAATCTTGGTCTTGGGAGCTTCTGGCGTCGTGGACCGCTTGGTCCACGCGCGCGCTGCCATATCGCGGTACTTTCCGCGCGAGAATCACTCGCCTTGTTCGTTATTTTTTTTAAAAGTTCAACTTTAGTCTGGCGGATTTTTAGTATGAGGTGGGCAAGGCAGACCTACTGTTTGGTGCAACGATAAATACAGTACTCCAAGCTGTTGCATGATTCTACACATTCGGTACAGATCGCTCTGAGTCATACATTTTCCTAAAAATGGCAATTGGCCAAGAGAGCATCCTTCTCCACTTTTTGGCCATGGAGTCGCGTACCCAGTCACTCCATGCCTGGGCGACACACAACAAGATGAGCATGGTAGCGGCAATTACGGCCCCAGTGAGGAGCATGTACGCAACAAATATTTTAGCGCCCATGAATGCCCACAAGAAGTACACTATTCTTGGCACCGAATCAGGCTAGATGAATGGATGCAGGTCGAGGATGACTTACGACCAGAGGAGCATCGAGAAGGGGAGGGAATACAGGACAGCAAGCGCCTCGAGGGGCCGCCTCCAGTCTGTGTCATTGGAGGTGAAACTTATAGCGGCCGCGGAATTACTATCTAGATTGCGGTGGTAACCCAAGAGCAATAGACCTATGAGTATGCTCGCGATACTCGCGACTGTCGACACATAGCTTGCCATCTGTGCCGGAGACCCCTGGTCCACACTTTGAATCGAAAGAAATCCGACATTGGCAGCCAGAATAACAGCGGCCTATCCAAAGATAAGGATGTAAGAAGCGGTGAGGGACTACAGCGCACATTAATATTGCAATCTTGCCATTCGCTGATCAAGCCCTTCACGAACTGGGCCCATCTGCTATGGCGTATTATCCCATCGATACTTAGTGCACGCAGACCAGACAGGTGGGAATTCGGCACACTGAGCAGCAACAGATTCAGTAGCCTGATGAACATCGTTCCTTTCTGCACGGTTCCGTGAACAGATTTGTGGATGTTCAAACGCGCCCCAGGCTCGCCGTGGAAGTTGTAGACACGGTCACGAGCTAACGCAGCTGAGTTACGGACACGGCCAAAAAAAAAAAAAGCGGTTACATACCGAACTTATGCATGAGTCGACCTGAACGAACTCAAGCTCGTTTCGTTTCCGTAGTGACTTGAAAATGCACGCACCGACAAGGCAGTTGGATCCCTCGAATTTGTTCTCAGTATGTTTGCCGATAATTTCTGCAATGTGATCACAATGGCTTCATCACAGAAATGATGGCTTGGAACTCACCGTTGCAACCAGCTATGCATGTGTTCATGTCCCTGAGGTCATCGATTTTCCAACTGACAGTCGTAGTCGAAGAGGTGAAAACGTCTGGAAGCAGTAAGATGATTGGATCGTTGGACGCGCAGGGACGCACCACTGGCAGCATGGAGAACAATGTCACGAAGTTCATTTATTATCTCGTGGGTGAGCTCGAATGCCCTTGGATAATATTCGCAGTGTAGCCTTTGTCTATGATCACCCCACGCTCTAGGAAATCGCGGACCAGCTCACCAATATTGTGCCTCGAGTTCATGACCTATGGAATATTATAAATGATTTATGAGGTAAACGAAGGTGACCCACGAATGTGCGATGCGGATGTCATCCCCTTCACATGTGCCGTGACCGGAAACAAATCCGAGTCGCCATTGTCCATCCAAAACACACAGCGGCCGACGTGGTTCACAAAATAATACTGGCATTCCCTGGTTCCGTCGGAATCAATATTTTCGTCCAGAACCAGGTCAACGCCAGGGTCCAGATGAACACTATGGGTGGAGAGAAAGTCGTTCACGATGCGTAAATTCTCGTTAATGAATAGAAGTGTTTCCATGTCGAATAGGTTTGCATCGGTAAACACTCGCTGAAGGTCCAAGGTGAGTATCGTATATACGTTGAATTTGCACGAGAGCGCACCTGTTCTTCCTGGAAAAAATACAGGGCGCCCTTGGGATGCTGACAGGCTGTCCATCCAGGTGTCGGCGGGTTTCTGCCTAACTGTTCGCGACTGAGACTAGATCCCACGGAACGTACTCACGGGAGTCCATCCATGGCGAGCGGGGGGAGACAGAAAGTACTCGGATCTGGAGGACTTGGCCAGTCTTGTCAGTACAGGAATTGAATGCAAAAGTGGCAAATCGCACATGATCGCTTTACGATCGTATCTCCTCAGGGTCTCGGGCGTCCCGGGGAATATACATTTGTGTGTCTTGCTCAAGCAAGGAAGTGAGTTCACTGCGGCATCTCCATCTACCCCGGGAGGAGCGCCTCGGCGGACGAGGTGAGTCAGGCAGAGGAAGGTCCACGACACTGCTGTTTTTAGATGGTGGAGATCCACCTGGGCCAAGTTGAAGGTCCTGCTAGTCTCTCCTAGACAGACGATACAACACTTACCAACTCGTACCTCGTTGTGTTGAAGTCTGTTAGTAAGCGAGGGGTCCCGATCGGACCAGAATCTTGTTACGTAAGTGTCGGAGTTTGAATTTGACCTCTTTTCGTGTCGTTTTGGCTGCCTGGCACGTCTTTCTGCATGTTTTCACTTGGAAAGTAGCTTTAGAAACCTATCTGAGACGATCTGTCTCTTCAGAATCTCAGAAATCATCCCCCAAACCATGTGGTAGATTGTCGTCGAATGTGGTGTGACAGCTATGTGACAAAAACTCACCGACTTCAACCATTGCGCAAAGGCATCAAATAGCACACAGAAAATCCAAATAAATTGGAGTAGGGAGATAGCATGTCTAAGATTTCACTAGAGACATAAGCAAAGTTGAAAAGGACACGGAAGGGCCCGAAAAGGTGATTATGTAATAAGGTTTCTGGTCCAATCGAGCACCTTCGCTTAAAAAACAGACTAAGGTCCTGCATGGACGTTGAAGGGGGTAGATGCGGGACCGATGAAGACCCGAGATGGTGGTCAGACAAATTGTGCAGCGGGTGCGACTCTTGAGCCATGGAGTGGGTGGTGGTGTCCTCAGAAGCCTGTGACTCGCCTGGGCCAGAGTTTAGGTATGGCTGCAGAAACGCCGGCATGGAGCTCGCCGAGATATAGCCAACCGGGTTTTCCGTGTCAACGCGCGAAGTTGGAGTAAGCGTGTGGCCGCCATCGTGGTCGGGGGTCTGGGCGAATACAACACGTGAGTCGTCGGCGAAAGTAGACCTTGGAGAAGGACCCTTCGTTGCCCGCCACAGGGAAGCAAGCAGCCAAAGAAGACCCCGAGTAGAGGCCCGAACGAAAGTGTTGCCAAGAATGAATTTACGGAGAGCAGCCAAGAGCCATCGAATGCTAGACATGGCGGTGAGCAAGTAACGAGAGCTCGAAAACAAAAGGGTACGCGGCCTCGAGGCAGCTACAGCTTACGCCAACAACAGCCTTGCAATGTCAATTAAACTTCCATCGAGCACCTTTTTGTGGGTTTTTTCCTTGGATGTTTTGGGCAAGTTGGCTTTGGTGGCTCTTGTGGCCACGCGAGCTTTTAGGAATGCCAAACAGAATTCATTCGATATCTGAGGATGAAAGTGGAGCTTGAAGACTCGTTGAATTCGAAGGTTGCCCGTTCATGCTCATCACCGCTGTAAAATTGCAGTTGATGGCAACCGACCCGACTTGATCCGATGGCTCTTTCGAGAAGTTCCACAAACAAATTCGAAATTGGAACCCTCTGGGAGGTATAGCGAGGGTGAGCAAAAGCGCCTGACCCTAAATTTAACTCTTGGCTTCCTTGGGCTGGTGCGGCCACCACCAGGTCTTGTTCCACTACATAATACTGTATTATTTCGTTCAATTCGTATAGTCACGCGTTACTGACTCACACGGCCAAAAACCTACGAAAATTTTCGCAAGTCGGGAGTAATATGCCCGCCGGTGGAAAGTCCACTGGTGGACACCACTGACCACCAGTGTATGTTGGCGGGCATTGGTGGACATCAAAAGATGTTGTCGGACAGTGTTTCCCACAGGTTGCCAAGATAAGATATCGATGCACGGCAATCTCCATTGGCCTCCGTTGGATTTTTATGTCGAGCCCCATCGTGATCCACTGGATATCACTGGAATATGTTGTAGGTCAGTGGAATTTTCATCTATTTACCTTGTTAAACCTGGTTGATGAGTGCATGTGCTTGAATATGCATGTGACATGAGACCAAACGCTCAAAGCGTTTAGCCAAGACTTCAACTTCCTAATAGAGAACACACATTTTTCGCACACGTTCTGATAATTTAGGCCGAAAAAAATCAGAGAACAAGTAGGCAAGGGATTGCTGGAATAATTGCTCATATTTGAACTTGAAAGGGAAGGTGAAATTCGAATCTTTGTTTTTTGTCATTTCTGGTCAAAGTTCGGCGAGTTGACGATCATTATAGTGTAAATTCGTAGAACCCAGTGGAGTTCACTGTAACTCACTGAATTCTAGCGGATTTGGAACGCAGCCAACCTCAAAGGGTCAGGCCAAGTGGGAGTGGGATTTGACGAGTTCTGGTGGGTGGGGCAGACTAGGGTGCAGGATCACTTGGTGGCAGATGTATTGGAATCCACTGAACAACATTGGGTCCCAGTGATGGCCACTGGACTTCAGTTGACAATCAGTGGTAGCCAATGCCGACCAGTGCCGATCAATGCCGTTTCCACTGCAAGGGTGATTTTGGCTTTAGCCGAGCTAGCCGAGATTAGCCGAGCCCTTGCCGACGGATCAAAATTCCTGATTAGGGAATTATACGAAAGGTTCAATTCGTACGATGGTGTCACACCCCAAACCACCTTACGAATTGAACGAAATACTACAGTAGTTCATCCGACGGAAAGTCAATCACTGCGGCGATCAAATTGTATTACTGTCAGTAAAACAGCCTGAAAAGTAGTCGAGGTTCAAGATGTTTCAAGGCATTTTAGGCGCAAATAAAATTCCTTTTATTTTTTTCTTTGTAAATCATTCCTTCTTTGTCCCGTTTGACAAAAAGAAAAAATTGACGAAGTTTTACTTGGCAGTAAAATCTGCAGAAAAATACGAGGGATCTCCAATACTTTTTTCTGGCTGTATTACCTACAGTAAAACGAATGGGTTTCCGTAGTGAATGCTCAGTACTGTATGTTGCACCTCAAATGTGGAACTCAGCAGCATCTACCATTGGCTTTTTTTTCGTTTGGTTTTTGATGGTCCAAGTGACCGAGGTTGGCTCATTCGAGCTCTTGTGGATCCTCGGGCGTAGAGGTCTCTAGATCGGAGTCGGGGTCGATCTGAGTCTAGGTTCAAGGGCTCGATTCCCCTTGGCGCGATGGTAAAGGGTTTGGGTTTTTTTCTTCTTTGTGGTTTTAGTTCTCGGTGAGCCTGCCCAGTACTTGGGTCGAATGGAGCGAGCATCGAGATCTGCAGTGAACGCGAGTCCAAGAGGCTCAATTTCCTGTCCCGCAACGGGAACCTTTTGAGGATGTCTTTTTCCTTTTGCGGTTTTGGTTTTAGCTTCGTCTTGAAGTGACTTGATTTCGGGGAGCTTCAGCCTACCGTTTGAAAACTGACTTTTGAACAGCGAGCGAGGACGGCGAAGTTCCAGAATTCCTAGTTAGATTTCATGCAGAGATTGAAATCTGACGACTTGACAGCTGAGTGGGCAGGGACTCGAAACACAGGCGTAGTGTCGCTGGCTGTAGGTGCGTGAGCGCTGGGGACTTCAAGTTTCGAGTTCAAGCTAGTTCAACGGGGTTCGTTCCTCGCGCCGCAATGTTGAGGGATCAGGGATTCTTTCTCCTTTTCTTGAATGTTGGATGATTTTGATTTCGAGCCTGAAGCTTCAGCCTGCGATTTGGAATTGAACATTCGATGCGGAGATCCCGGAAGATGACGGGGTTCGAGCGATGAGTGGCGGAAACTCTAGCTCCGGATCTGGAATCAAACTGAGGCTGAGGCAAGTCCAAAAACAAAGAGGGTTCCAGTTCCCGCGTGACGATGTCAGAAGGTTGACAATGTTTCGATTTTCTGCGGTTTCGGCTTTTGGTTGGGTGATTTGATTTAGGGAGCTTGGAGCATTTCGCGCTGAGGTTTGATGGTTTGGAAATCGAAAATTGAGGAAGGCGAGTGTCGAGTGAGATTGAGGCGAGAATACCAAAAATTTTCAGTGCTCAACTAATTCTGCCTCAAGCTCATGAACGGAGCATGGTCGCCGCTAGTTGCAGCGAGTTGGCTGGGCAGGGTTCGACTCCCCGTCGGGATATAGTGACGTTGGTTTAAGCCTTTTGGGTCCCAAGCATCTGAAAGTCGGGAGCGGGAAGCAATTCAAATCCGGAGGAGGAACAGATGTCAGATTAGCATGTTCAGGATGGGAATGGGAATTTCCAAATCAAATTTTGCGTGCATATTGACGATATGTCCAGATTGAGACTCGACAATTCCAAGAAATGAGGAACCTGAACAGAATGCAAAGCAAAGCACAGATGTGTGGCATGTAGCAGTAGTGGGTGGCTTCTCGAGTCGCAGGAAATTTCAGAGCCCCGCCGAGACGAGGGTTCGATTCCCCGGGCTGAAATGAGGGCGGAAGGCTTATTTTGTGGTTTGATTTTTGGTCCCTCTTGGTTCTTGGTCCAGGGTGATTAAGTTGGAGCAGTTGTAAATTTTTTTTGATTCGATTGCAAGTAGAGTTTTCGGAATGAGGCAGGGGATGGTGAAGTTTGCGTATCGAGCTCCGGTGTGTGTGTCGACGATACCCAGATCAAGATTCGACATTTCAACGCGAGCAGGAACTCAGCAAAGCGCATGTGGATGTACAGAACCGGGCGGCACCAAGTGGTGAACGTTAAACGGCAGTAAAATTCAGCTTCCGAGCCGCCGGAGGTCAAGGGGGTTCGAGTCCCCGCACCGCAATAGAGTATATAGACGGATGTTTTGGCTGTCTGGTTGCTTCCGTTTCCGTTTTGGCGGTTTAGAGACTTGGGCCCAGTTTGAGAGATGAAATTTGAATTGAGAAGGTTTTACTTCCCAGTGTGGAACGCATCGAGCTCCTCCCTGATGATATTCCCGATGAAATCCGAGCTGGTTAACTTAAGTTCCGCCGGTCCACACCAAAATGGAACTTAAGTTCGAGCGGTTCTTAAGTTCTGCACCCAGGCCCCGCAAGCTGCCCATGGGTGCACATGCCCCGTCTTCGAACTTGAGTTCACCATCACCACCTTGAGTTCAGCCATTACTCAAGTTCAGCCCCAAACTTAAGTTCTCACTAGATGAATACACTGCATATAGTTAATGTAAACTTGAGTGCTATCCAGAAACTTAAGTACGGTAAACTCAAGTTCGAAGAGAACTTGAGTACAATGCGCTGGGTGCCAGCATATCCTTGTACGGATGCGGCAGCGCAAACCCTTGTGCGCATTGTATATATCTCGAATCTCATCAATACTTATGTGCACATTATTCAATCTGGACCGACCATTTCATCCAACGCGGAAATTCACACCCTCGACTTGAGCTGTTGTCCGATAATCGAATGTTAGCCGAGGAATGAAGTTGATACCAATGGTACTCACGGAGGTCAACCATGGTAATTGGGCCGAGATCATGAATGGTTAGAAAAGCAGTCAGGGTACTGATGCTTCAGCTAACATAACGCGACACGCCTAACTGAACAGTACGAGTAAACGAGAACGCTGACTCGAGGAACAAGACACACTCACACTGATGAAGACCAATGGTGTTTTTACCATTTACCATGAGGTCCGAGCTATCGAATCGGAACGACGGTGGCATCGGCGGCAACATAGATTGCTTGCAGGAAGTTTGGTGGATGGCATCAACTTGGAGGTGGCATTCGGACGAGTACAGTGGACGCCGGAGATAGAGCCACCATGAGGGTACTGAACAGGCGGGGCGGGGAAAATACAGGAGGGAGGATTCTGCGAGGTCGAGTGTCGAGAAGGCGGACGATGATGGTGGAGGATGGGAAGAGAGTTGTGTTTGTTTGGTCAAGTGGCACAAGTTCTTCCTTTCTAGATAGCACTTGATGAATGCATGCTTCATTCAAACTTGAGATGCAGGAACTTAAGTTCAGGTTGAACATGTATTAGACAGATGTACAGGATATATACTCTACTTGACAGAACTTAAGAACTACTGGTACTTAAGGTCCATTTTGGTCTGGACCGGCTGGAACTTAAGATAAGCTGCTAAAGTATTTGAGTCACTCATAAGGAAGGTGGACGAACGAATTGAATACTTACATTGAAGGCGGTGGAAGTGGCCGGACAAGCGAGTTTGAACTTGGCACAACAGCTGGAATCGTTTAACGAAGACTTGACTCGGAGGTGATATTGAACTGCGGAGCAATAAGCACTTAACACAGCCAGGAAAGATGAAAAGAAACGAACACTGCACTTACATCTTGAAAACGAACTTGAGGTGCGCATTGAATCTAGGCTGAGGTAGAGTTTAGTAAGTACGTATTGACAGAAGTCGAATTGAAAAACATACTCACCGTGCCAGAGGAGGACTGTGTGTGCTCGACTATAAGTAAAGGTGACGGTGGAATGTTCAAAGCATTGAATTAATCTACGATGGATTGGCATTGCAGATGGGGATACCGACTGACAGTGGAGACACTGGCAAAAGCAAATATTCCCCTCAGCCGAACATGTTGCCCAAAATAATAGTTTCTGCTTCAAAACAAAAAGGCTGTCGAAATCGACATCTTCCTGAAATTGAAAACGCTAGAAATACAATACTGTACTCGTAGGTGTCGCACCAGTCTATACATTCGTCACAGTCCGCTCCGAGTTGTACGACTCCTTCCTGAGTGTGATTGGCCAAGATGGAACCCACCGCCGTTTTTTGGGCTTCAATTCAGATGTCACAGCCGACTTGGTCTCGTCCTGGTGGGTCGCCTCTATCTCCTGGACCTCTTCTTCGACTGAGGAGGAGTGAAAGTACGACACCAAGTCGCGCAGCCAGTCCCAGCTGGTCTCCCACAAATTGAAGACACACCAAAGAATAAGTACCGCGACAACAGCCCAGCTCACGGCAACGATGGTACGCGTGAGGAGGTTCGTTTGTTGAAAGCACATGAAAGAAAATGCGGTGAGAAAGAACACAATTCTGTCAAAATACGAGTGAGAGAAGATGAATGAATGGATGTGGATCGAGAATAACTTACGACCAGATCAGCATTGCGTACGGGAGGGAGTACAGGCCAGCAAGCGGCTCAAGGCCCAGCTGCGGGTGCGTGTGGTTGGAGATAAACGCCGCTGCAGCGGGAGGCCGAATCGCTATCCCGATTGCGGTGGTGACTTGAGAGCAGTAGGCCGATGATTATGCTCACAATACTCGCCAATATCGATACATAGCTTGCGATCTGTGCTGCAGAGCGTGAAGATCCATCCTGATCCACACTTTGGATGGAAAGAAACGCGACGTCCGCATTCAAAACAACGGCGGCCTATCCCAAGGCAAAGATAAGGAGGGAGTAAGGAGTCAGGAAGAAAAAACGCACATTGATAATTGACTCCTGCCATACACTATTCAAGCCCTTCACGAACTGTGCCAAAATACACAGCGGCCGACGTGGTTCACAAAGTAGTACTGGCACCCCTTGCTTCCGTCGGAGTAGATATATTCGTCCAGAACCAGGTCGACGCCAGGATCCAGTTGGACATTGTGAGCACGGAGAAAGTCGTTCACGGTGTGTACATTCTCGGTAATGAACGCGAGTGATGCCGCGTCCGATAGGTTTGCGTCGGTAAACACGCGCTGAAGATCCAAGGTGAGTATCCTATCTCCATTTGACGCGACCGCACACCTTCTCGTGGAAGAAATATAGGGCGCCTTCGGGATGCTGACAGCGTGTCCAATCTTCCAGCGGAATTCTGCCAAATATCCGTGACCGAGAGCCAATAGCCGACGGGTCACTTACAGGGGAACAGAGGTAGTGAGTGGAGGCAGAGCAAAGATAGTCGGATCTGGAGGACTGGGCCAGTCTTGTCAGTACTGGGATTGAACGCACAAGTGGCAAATCGCACATGATACGATCGTATCTCCTCACGGTCTCTGGCGTCCCGGGGAATATACGTCGATGTACCTCGCTCAAGCAAGGAGGTGAGGAGAATAAGAGATCTCCATATACTCCGGAAGAGCGCCTCGACTGAATAGGTGAATCGGCCGGGAGCTGCAGGTCCGCAGCACTGCTGTTTGTAGACTGTAGATATCCACCTGTTCCAAGGTCCTGCGCGGACGTTAATGGGGGTAGATGCTGCACAGAAAGCCTCGGAGTCGCGCCAGGGGAGTGTTGAGTTGATAAAGTGGCGGGCAGATGCTGAACAGACAAACTGTGCAGCGAATACGACTCTTGAGTTATGGGATGAGCGGTGAGGTCCTGAGAGGACCACGAAGCACTCGGGCCAGCGCTCAAGTATGGGTGCAGAGACGCGGCCACAAAGTTCGCCGACGCATAGCCAACCGGCTTCTCCGTGTCAGCGGGGCCAGTTGAGTATACAGCGTTCTCATCCTCATGCTCAGCGGTCCGAGGGTGTACCAGACGCGAGTCGTCAACGAAAGTAGACCCTGGAGGTTTCCTCTTCGTTGCTCGCCACAGTGCAGCAAACAGCCAAAGAAGGCCCCGAGTCGAGGCTCGAACAAGAGGGTTGCCAAGAATGAGTTTACGGAGAGCAGCTAAGAGCCATCGGATGCTAGACATGGTGGCGAGCAAGGGGCGAGAGCTCGAAAGCTGTCCGACTTGAATACCAGCTGCCTCGAGGCAGCGGCGAGTTGCGACAGCTTTCATGATGCGTACCAAAAATAGTCAGGCCAGAATGAAGAACACTGCGCAGTACAGACTGCCGGGACTGATGGCTTTTGGGGACCAAAACACGAGTCCAAACAGGTCCTCCATTTTTGAAAAATAGGTATCGGCAAGAATCGGCGAGCCATCAACGAAATTCGAATGCACCGACCTCGAACGAGAACCACTGGCAGTTGGCAGACTCCAACCATCCACAGAGATGCTAGGATAACGTACGTTCCATGACGATCCATATTCGTTCTTGAGGACTCGCCAAGGACTCGCAACGCAAAGTTTCCCGTTCTGCGGTCACCGAAAGGAGCTGAAAATAACTCAAACGACGCAGAAACTGCCAGAATCATTCCAGCGGATCTTGCGAGGCAAAATAAAAGAGGAAAGACACAGCCGGTTGGAAAAAATCGCCACAGAACGGTACAAACTCATGTTTGGCAAATGTTTGGCAGCTGCACTGCATAATACCCAAAAAGGCAATGCGCGCCTTCCTCACAGACCAACACTCGGACCTCAGTGCCACATATGCCACAGAAGAGATGAGGAGGACAGAGGGGACACGATAAAGACAAGGAGGGTGCAGGACGGATAATGGAAGGAGCAGACAAGAAGCTAAGGACTCGGAGCTCACTACGACCAGAAAGAGCAGGGAAGGAAGAAGGTGTGTATCGTCTCGCTCGCCGCCGTCGTACGTGGCGTCGGTGAAGAGCTGTAAATCTGAAGGACGACGCTGATGAAGAGCAAAGGCGATGTTGAGCGCTGGGTGCCGCGTTCCTCAACCACCAAGTCGAGAGTGCGAGTACCAATTGGCGCAGCCGCCTGCGTGGCTGAATCCCAATTGCAACGGGCAGCGCCGCTAGATCTTTCGACGACCCGAATCCAAGCGAGAAAGACGCCCTCCTCATCCATGGCCACGCCCTCTCCGTCGTCCGCGCCCTCTGCCCTGCCGCTGTCAGCTCCTTCCAGCCCTGCTGCACCTGTCTTCTCTGTAATCCTCGCCGTCCTCGCGCTGTCACCTGATGCCCCCCGCCCTCTGAGCCCCGGCGACGCGTCACACTGCGCAGAACAAACGGAGTCCGCGCCTCCGCCGTCAAGTACGCTCGTCACGGTCCACCGCGCGACGCGGGCGCAGATTCGGTGTAGGCGGAGGAGGCCGCCCACGCTGGAAGCTGGCACACCAACACCCCGAATAGCAAGCGCGTCGTCGAGCTCAACACCGCGCCGCACGTCCACGTCGTCAAATCAAATCAAGCTGCCGAGAGTCGAGACTAACCCCCAACGCATATTCGCCCGGACACAGAACGACGTAAACGTGCACACACGCTGACGTGCGTCCACGGTCCCATCTGTGCGCCCCTCGTGCCATCCGTCTATGATTCCCGCGCGCAGGGCGCCGCGTACTGTACGTCCTCCTTGATCATGGTACATGACTGTCTATGTATTTACTGGCCGCCCAGGACTCGCACTCGCGCACGGATGCAGTCGCCACTCCGCGCGCTCGTCAGCGTCCGCAAGGCCGCGCGCGTTGTCGTTGTCGAGATCAGATGCTCGCCGCAATACGCCTCAGTACGTCGCGGAATTTTCGCTCTCGAGTCTGAATCCATCTCACGCGTCTGGATTCCGGCTAGCATCCCTCCCTCTCTCACTCGCCGGAATCGAAATCGCGCGCCGGCGTGCTGTCCCAGGCACGCATCGACGGCGGTGGGCGGACGGCCAGGTCCGCTGCTGCATACTTGACAAGCGCACCAAGCCGCGCACGGGCTAGCAAAAACGTGAGTACGTACATCAATTTGTCCTTCCTTTTGCGACTCACCTCCCTCTGCTTAGGTCGTCTCAATGCGCACCGCTGAGCTCGTGTAGTGCGATCCGAGCGTGGACATTTTTCATTGAGTGGATCGCATTGGAGCACCATGTTTGAATTCTGTGTACAAGGGAACTGGTGGAATCGAAGTTCATAAGTACGGTATATCTGTGGGTACGCAGTATTTGTTTTTAGTCTTCGTATCACTCACTGCATTCCGAGGGTGCGTCGGCCAAAGCTTGGCTGACCCCCGTCGGCAGACCTTCAGCCCACCTGATGGTAACTGAAGCTTGCCACCGTTGGTCTCCAGCATAGCTTGCATTAAACAGCCCATGATGGCGCGCGCTAGTGCCTTTTATGGATCTATAAGCATTTGACAGTTGTCGGAGCTCAATATTGCTGACTTTGATGAGGTTTCGGCATCAGGATCTGCGGTCTGCCATAATGGCCGCCAAATCGCCGTGGGATTAATCTAATGCATAGCAACTATGAGGGGCGGCGAAGAGGCCGCCCTAGGTTGAGACATGAGGATTTATTTCTGTGATCAAGGCAGGTAGGCAGCGTTCAAGGATCCGAATTCGATGGATGTCGACCGAGCGTCGGCCAAGTCGGCCAAATTTAGCCGAGATGGCGGCGACGGACTCAGCCGACGGGGGTCGGCGGAGCTCGACGGACGGCGGCCCAGGTCAACTCGCTTAGCCGACGGGGATCCGGAATGCAGTGACTGTCATATCTTGCGCCTGGGAGAAGGGCAAGAGGCCTCGAAGATCTGGATCTGACCCACTATCAACAGCACGTGACCTTTTGATACGCGCCTTGGAAGAAAGCTTGAGCGAGGGCGAAGACTCTGCAGTAAAAATTCTTGAAGAGGTAGATAAAGATTTGGAAATGATCCCAATATAACTGTACATTTTCGCAATCGTCCAGGTAGAACGGGCTCGGAAGTAACGGGATGGCCGGATTTATGTCCCGATTCGGTAGACAGCGCTTCAGCCCATAATGTGTACCAAGGAAAGGAATGGTTTCTTTCCACATAGCCAAAATGCATTGAAATCATTTATAATCCATATTCAACTGGTTTGACCACCACCTGCAACACTTGAGGTGCATACGGGCTTGAACGAAGGTTTTGATTTCAGATCAAAGAACAAATATTTGGTAGGGGGGGTCTCGCACGTGCTGTTGACAGTGGGTCAGATCCAGATCTTCGAGGCCTCTTGGAGAAGGGCAAAGTTTTCTCAGTGAAATTCACGTGTGCTCTTCGAGCTCCCGAGTCGTGCCCTGACGACACAAAGAACGAATTTGGAGAGAAACAAAGGCAAGCGAAGGAGTAGCAGCTAGTGATCCGGCAGTGCCTCAAGCGTGCGTCGGGGTAGGGTAGGCGGATTGGTCGCGGTTCGATTTCGATCGAGCCGATGATCGGTCCGCAACTCCGCGGGTTCAGGGACCCTTACGGATCAGACCGGGTAGGGGTGCCGATTCCCACCGCATTTATTCCAAGCATTTTGTGTTTCTTCTCCGGATCTACGCGATCTTCCGTTCAATTCTGGTGCCATGAAACATGCATACGATGTACGTGTCTATTTTTTCGGCAGTTATCTTTTTACAATGCTTCAGATGCGGGGCGATGATGGGCAAAACTATGTCTCGAAGCGCTATTATCCTCTCAGGGAGGACACCGAAAATCATATTCCTGCCAGACTGCCATTCACTATCAATGACCACAGAACTCAGATTGAAGCCGAGGCCAAGCACTTGGCAATAAGTGCATGGTTCCTTGAGGCATTTCTGAGGCATGCAAATGCCTTGAATGTTGCCATCTACGATAGTCAGATTATTGAGTTTCTTCTGTTATCCACGTGCTAATTTGATTTTTTTTAGGGCTTGAATTTGCCAGGGCCTTTTTGGGGGAAGAAATCGAGTCCCACACCCGCTTCCTGTGTGAAAGAAATTAATTACGCCAGGCAGCCCGGGCCTCACTTGGCTTGTGGAATTTAAACCTTCATCAACTGTCGAGCGCTTCACGTACACACTCTCACACAGATCAACAAAGCGGGATCTGCAAAGCAGCACTATCTACGCCTTTGCTCATTTGTCTGGGGACATGGCAACAAGAGGTTACTGTTGCATTTCGACCGTAGGTTCAGTCACAGGTCACAACAGAGGCTGAATTGAACCTATTTAATTTTGGTCACTGGTCACCAAAGCCTCTGAACTAGGTGACATTTTTGGGTCCAAGAGGGACTTGAAGAATAAGAAATTTTCTTGCCTCATTCAATTTCAACTATTCCAGCACATTATTCATCGCCTTTTTAGCCCTGAATGAACACGACTTGCTATGAAAATACCCACCATGAACATGTGAATATTTGAACCAAAAAATTGAGGTCACAGGTCCCGGATGTGGTTGAACCACACAAAAGTTGAACCTAAGGGGTCACAGGTCACACCCGGTGAACCTACGGTCGAAATGCAACAGTAATCATTGGAAACATTCAGGGTATATTATGGTCTGGTTCACATTTACAAAACACTGGCTGATTCCAATCAAAGGGACTCCTGCGCAAGGGACGCATGTCTGACTTTGACTAGATTTGATTTCTGATACACTTATCTCAGAGCAAGCGGAGTGGGAGATTTGGAATGCAGGGAATCCTTAGTTTTCTTTTGGACGATGATTCTGAAGAGCCCGCCACTCCAGATGTGCCTGGCTGTGAAGATGATCCAATTGACCAGCAAATTGCATCCACCCTCTCTCCCGCTGCTCAGTAATTGTGAGTTCTCATCACCACATCCTTGGATACCATTGGTAAAACTTGTTGCAGAGATCCCAGTTCTCATCTTCTCTACAATTTTTAGGGTCTGTTACAGCCGTTCCGGAAAAGATTGAGACTCCGCTTTTTTTTCCGCACTTGTAAATTTTGATGAAGTGCCAAGACTTACTGAATTTGGGTTCTGGGCCGACGCCTCGTCAGCTAGACATACAACCGCCACTGGCTGCCCAGCTCATTCCAGACCTCAAAATATGCGAATGTTCACGTATTTGAGGCATATTATGTCGTCTATGACCCCTTCCTACCACTGGGAAGCTCTCAAACTAAGTCTGACAGAATACGAGTAATTTTCGGCGTTGTTGCCGAAATGGGTGATAGCTCCGATGGCCGTCGGTCCAGAGCTCAGCTGAGCCCAAATCCAGTAAGTCTTGGCGCTTCAATCAAAATTTACAAAGTGTGGAAAAAAAAGCGGAGTGTCAAACTTTTCCGGAACGGGTGTAATGTTGAATAACGCCATCCTAGTAGCGTCTATATATTAATTTTAATTGTTAATTTTGCGGGCCGACTGGTTCGAACACAGCTCGATCGAAATCGAACCGCGACCAATCCGCCTACCCTAGTCGGGGACTCCAGATCCGAGGCTGAGTCCACCTTTTTTCCGTTTCTGTCTCAATTTTTTTGAATTCTTGGTTGATTGATTGATTCGATTTTGGGCTGACGTGGGGTTCGTTCAACGGCAAATACAGTACTCTAGGCTGCCGCATGATTCTACACATTCGGTACAGATCGCTCCGAGTCGTACGTCTCCTTAAGAATGATGGTTGGCCAAGACACCACCCATCTCCACTTTTTGTGCTTCGATTCAGATGTAACACCGGACCTCGCCTCAAGTTCCTGGATCGTATCAGCCCCTTTGGTTGGGAAGCGGCGCAACCATGATCCCAAGTCGCGCAACCAGTCCCAGCTGGTCTCCCATAAATTGAAGACACACCAAAGGATAAGTGCCGCGACAACAGCCCAAACCATAGCAACGAGTGTACGTGTGAGGAGGTTCGTGTTTTGAAAGCACATGAAGGAAAATGCGGTGAGGAAGAAGACAATTCTGTAGAAGTACGAGTCAAATTAGATGAATGTATGTGGGTCGAGGATAACTTACGACCAGATCAGCATTGCGTACGGGAGGGAGTACAGGCCAGCAAGCGTCTCGAGGCCCAGCGTCGGATGGGTGTGATTGGAAATAAATGCTGCTGCAGCGGAAGCGGAATCGCTATCCCGATTGCGGTGGTGACTTGAGAGCAGTAGACCTATGATTATGCTCGCGATACTCGCCAATATCGACACATAGCTTGCGATCTGTGCTGCAGAGCGTGCAGATCCACCCTGATCCACGCTTTGAATTGAAAGAAACGCGACGTCCGCGTTCAAAACAACGGCGGCCTATCCAAAGCCAAAGATGAGGAGGAAGTAAGGAGTCAGGGACAAAAACGCACATTGATAATGGACTCCTGCCATTCGCTAATCAACCCCTTCACGAACTGTGCCCACCCCAGATGCTTTATCAACCCGTCGATATTCATTGCATGCAAACCTAACAGATGGGAATCGGGCGCATAGAACAGTAACGGACTCAGGAGCCCAATGAACATAGTTCGTTTCTGGACGGTTGCGTGAACAGATTGATGGACAGTCAAACGCGCCCCAGGCTCTCCGTGCAAATGGGACCCACGGTGGCGAGCTGAGGAAATATTTTCAGATACAGCCAGAAAAGCAGAAGGTTATATACCGAAATTAAACATGAGTCGGCCTGAAAGAGGTCCAGTTAGCGTCAAGTTCGAAAGCTTTGTTAGTTCACAGCATATACATACCGACAAAGCAGTTGGATCCAAGAAATTTTTGTTCGGTATCTCTGCCGACATTTTCTGCCGCCCTGAGAACGACGGGTTCGTAATAGAGATAATAGCTCGCAGACTCACTGCTGAAACCATCTATGATTGTGACCATGGCCATAAGATCGTCGATTTTCCAACTCACTGTCGATAACTCAGAGGTGATAACGTCTAGAGGGCGTGAGAAGATTGGATCACCAGAGGTGGAGGGACATACTGCCAGCAGCACGCAGAACAATGTCGCGAAGTTCATCTAATATCTCATGCGTGACTTCGAATGCCCTTGGATAACATTCGCAGTGTCGCCTTCGTATATGGTCAGCACGCGCTCTGGAAAGTCCCGACCAGCTCACCAATATTGTGCCTCAAGTTCATGACCTACGAGGCATCATGAATGTCTTGTGAATCAAACGGTCAGTCTGACCCACCTATATGCGATGCGGATGTCATGCCTTTCACCTTCAAACACGAGTCGCCGATGTCCATCCAAAACAAACGGCGGCCCAAATGGTTCACAAAGTAGTACTTGCACCGCTTTCTTCTGTCTGAGCGAACATATTCGTTGAGAACCAAGTCGACTCCAGGCGGCAGGTCGACATTATGAGCACGGACATAGTCGTTCACGGTGCGTACATTGTCGTTGATGAACACAAGTGTTGCTGGGTCGAAAAGGTTTGCGTCGGTAAACACTCGCTGAAAGGTATAATGTGAGCATCATACCTCCATTTTACGCAGGAGCGCACCTTTTGCTCGTGGAAAAAATATTGGGCGCCCTCAGGATGCCGACAAGCTGTCCAACCTTCCGGCAGGGAAATTTTTCTATCGACAAATCCGTGACTGAGAGTCGATGGTCAAGGGGACACTCACGGAGCAAACACCGCGAACGGTGGGAGACTGACGGTAGTCAGAGTCGTGCCTTCAGGACTGGACCAGTCCAGTCAGAACTGGCACTGAACGCAGAGGTGACAAATCGCACCTGATACTTGTACATTTGTATCTCCCCCTAGAATGGGGCACGCCGGGGGAGATATGTGGATGTATCTTGCTTAAACAAGGAGGTGACTCTATTGTGACATCTGCATATATTGCGGAGGAGCGCCTCGACTGACTAGGTGAATCAGTGTCAGGCAGAGGAGGGTCCACGGCACTGCTGTTTGTAGATGGCGGAAGGTCCTGCGCGGGCGTCAACGGGGGTAGATGGGGCACCGATGAAGTGCCAGGATGCTGATCAAGCAAATTGTGCAGCGGATACGATTCTTGAGTGAAGGAATAGGTGGTGACTTCCTCAGAAGACTGAGACGTGCTCGGGCCCGACATTACGTATAGCTGCAGAGACGTGGGCATGAAGCTTGCCGAGATATAGCCAACCGGGTTTTCCGTGTCAGCGGAGAGAGTTGAGTATACAGCGTTTTCATCTTCATGGTCGGCGGTCTGAGGGTGTACCAGACGCAAGTCGTTGGCGAAAGTAGACCCTGGAGGAGGTTTCTTCGTTGCTCGCCACAGTGCAGCAAGCAGCCAAAGAAGGCCCCGAGTCGAGGCTCGAACAAGAGTGTTGCCCAGAATGAGGTTACGGAGAGCAGCTAAGAGCCGTCGAATGCTAGACATGGTGGTGGGTAAGTGGTGAGAGCTCGAAAGCAGCCGAGACTCGACAGCACGCGAGCTCTACAGCTTTCGGTATATATGATCGCATCAGTATAAGTATAGCCGCCCGTCCGAGTCAAACGCCAGAAGCAGCCAGGCCAGAAGGCTCCAGAACTAGTAGGCTCGTTTCAGCCTCTCTTCAACTTCGACTTTCTGAAGATACTGTATTTAGTCGACTTCAGACTTGCGACTTCAGACTTGCTGTTGACTCTAAAATTGCGGCTGATGGCGACTGACCCGACTTGATCCTATGGCTCTTCCGAGAAGCTCCACGCCACTTTTGTTTTGGACCGACTCGAGTACACCCCTCAACAAAGAGTGCAACTTGACCTCTCCATTCACTCCTGAAGGTTCCCATTTTGACATTTTCTCTTTTCATATCCTTGAACCGTGACTTCGCCATTCCTTTCACCGCCTTCAAGTTAACTTTTCACAATGCGGCAAGGCCTCGGGGCGAAAATGGATCTCTAACTTATCTCCGAGACGAGATCAAGGGTTTGGTTCCCCGCGCAGAGTTGATCTTGTTGTCCTCAAAAGTCTTTTATCTTTTGTTTTTCCCTTTGATGTTTTATAAATTTGGTTTCTCTGATTGGTTGGTTCAAGTTCCGTGTTTTTTGCGATCTTGCCGTACGGGTCGAATTTATTCAGAGCCGTGCAGACCGCAAACTGTAATTCTGAGCTGAATCACTTGCCAGTAGGAATTCCAAGGTTAAAACGAGAAAGAAAACGTAGACGCATGGCAGCCGCGGTGGTAGTTGGCGGTACATAATTCAGCCTGCCTTTTGAAAATTGACCTTTGGTTCAAGTTGAACGTTGGATGAGGAGGACGGCAAATTTCCAGAATTCCTAGTTGAATTTCATGCAGCGATTGAGACCCGATGGTTTGACAGCTGGGTGAACAGGAACTCAAAACACCAAGGCGTAGCGTCGCTGGCAGTAAGCACCTGAGCAGTGGGGGCTTCACGTTTGGAGCGATGACGACTTCAAGCTAGTTCAACGGGGTTCGACTCCCCCGCGCCGCAATGTTGGGGGATCAAGGATCTTTTTTGTGGTTTCATTCTTGAATTGTAGGTGATTTCGGTTTTGAGACTTTAGTCTGCGGTGTGGAAGTTGAACATTCAATGCGGAAGTCTCGGAAAATGGTGGGGTTCGAGTGATGTGTGCCGGGAGCTCCAGCTCCAGGTCCGGAATCGACCTGAGGCTGAGACTAGCCCCAATATCAAAGCGGTCCGCCCCGCAATAATTGCCGGAGGGTTGATTTTCTGCGGGTTCAGTGTTTTGCTTGGGTGACTTGATTGAAGCATCTTTGCTTTTTTTTTTTCGCCGAGCTTTGAAAATTGGAAGTTAGAATGTGAGGAAGGCGAGTTTCACGTGAGGGCCAGTCGAGAAGAAGTACGAGAAAGTTCTGTTAAACTTCACGCTGCAAGTAGGTTAATAATGGCTGTTCGTACAAGGAGCGTCGGGTTGGTTGCAGCAAGCAGCCTGAGTTCGCGCAGGATTACCTGGCCGAAAATGTCATAAAGGTTTGAGGGTCTTGATCTTTTTGGTGCCACCAAGCATCCAGTGCCAGCTGGAGAGTCGGGTAGCAATAATTCGAACCGTAAGCTTGAAGTCAAGTTCGAATAGACATCGAGCTCGCGAGTCGTGGGCATGCGCGTATTGACGACGCGATCCAGACGAGACAATCTGGGAATAAAGGAAACGCAAACTACAGATGTGCGGCACGCAGTAGCAGCTGGTGGTGTCTCGAGCATGAAGCGTTTAGTGGAGTCGGGTTCAACTCCCCGCGCCGCAATAACTGGTATGGATTCTGGCAAGGATTTTTTTTATTTTTGGGGGATTTCGATTTTGTCGTTGGTCGATTCACTCATTTAGACAGATGGCTGAGAAATTGAGCCTTGGTTCAAGTTGAACAGTCGATCAAGAGGGCGAGGTTCTCGATGAAGTTTGAATGGGCATCGAGCTTCCGGAGTGAGATGACTCGGGAGAGCTCTAGAGGAACAGAGAAGGATCTTGAATGGAATACACGAAGCATTTGTAGATGTGGCAGCAACTGGCGTTGTCTCACGCGATGGGCGGCGGAGGTCTGGATGCCAAAGACGAGGGTTCGATTCCCCGTGCCGCAATGTGAGGAAGGCAAATACGTTTTTGCTTGATTGCCTTCTGGTTCTTCATCTTGGGGTGAGTGGCTTGAGAGCTTTGTACTGCAGGTTGAGGATGGGCGTGAGGAGGCGAGGTCTGCCGGTCAAGTTCGAATAGACATCGAGCCCCCAGTCGTGAGCAGGCGCGTATTGACGACCCGTTCGAGATGAGACAACTTGGGAAGCAGAAAGGGAATACACAACGCAGCGGTGTGTGGTATGCAGCCACTAGCGGCGCCTCGAGCAGATTTGTGGCTGAGTCCAAGAGAATGACTCGGAGGGGTTCGATTCCGCACTTGGAAACAAAGTCTAAGCCTTTTTATTTTTATTTGTTCCGGTTTTCTTGTCGTGTTGCCCACTTGTTTGTTGCAACGGGCCTCGAGATAGAAGTCGAGTTAAAGGAGGTCAAGTCTCCCAACGAAGTTCGTGTGCATTTACACTCATCGACTCGGAGCTCCTCGTGCAGATATGCGGAGAGACCAGACAACTCAGATGAGACGAGAGCAGGATCCACAAATACAAGGCGTAAATAGATGTGCAGCGGTGGCAGCAGTACACCCGGGGCGGTGGCAACCCATCTACAGATTTGCAGACCGAGCCGAGATGAAGTGAAGGGGTTCGAGTCCCCGCGCCGCAATACTGTGAGTACGGTTTAAATTTTTTTTGGGAGGCATTATCTGAATTCTTTCTTTCTGAATGAGCCGTGGGTTGAAAATCAAGGATGTCTTTCCTTCGAATGTGCTCCTCGAGCCCAGCTCAACCAGAGACCGAGAACGAATTCGAATCCAAAACAGGTGACACGAGTACCAATGAGTATCGTATTCTAATAGTATTGCCAACGCCGGCGTTGCGCACTCCAGTCTCGACCTTTGAGAGTTGGATTGGTTGGAATTGCATCGGGTTCGACTCCCTGCGCCGGAATGGGGGGGGGGGTTGCGTGTGTTTTTTTGCGTCTTGAGTTCGAAAACAAGAAATTTTACGATGGAACGCCCGAGCAAGCTTCAAGCGCGTGATTGAGATTCGAGGACAATCCTCAGCGGCGCTCGTAAAATTGAGTGAGGAGTGGCGTTTTCGAGTCGATGTCGTCGAGCTGGCGGGGAAAGCTCGTGGCAAGGGATTCAGGTCAGCGGCGAGACCTAGATCTAAAGTAACAAGTGGTCGCTGGAAGATTATCATGATGCCAATAGATAAAAGTAGTTGGTAGGTTGGTAGGTAGGTCGGCTCGGAGCAGAGGCCGACGAAGGGATGTCACATGCATGCCGGAGGTCCAGGGCTGTCCCGCTCGCAGCTCGACGAGTCGGAGTAGGCTCTAAAATTTAATCTGCTGGCGACGGCGAGCGAATTCAGAAATCGCAGTGATTCAATGCCAAATTGAGCACGACTCGTGGCGGAGAGCACCCGCGACGCAGACATTTCTCCAGAGAATTCCCTCCGGTACCGTCGAAAAGAGCTGAAAGGGGCTCGAACGACACAGAAACGAAACTGCCTGAATCATTGCAGTGAATTTTGTGAGTCCAGGAAAGACACAGCCAGGCCGAAGAAAATCGACACCCGACAGCAGGAACAGTAACGCGGGGCGTACAGGCGACCGCTGGCCCACCTCGCGTTTGAGCGAAATGGATTGACGCCGGCTAGGCAGGCAGCAGGCACTTCTCTCAGAGGGGACGCGCGATACAGGCGAGGCTCGTTACGCTGGCGGACTCAGAGCTGGCTCAGCCGAGGTGAGGGGCTGCAGTTTAGGTTGCGAGGTAGATTATGCATGTGGTGGTTACTCACACTATCTAAATCAACGACGTGCTGGTTTTTGTGCTTGGCAGTTATGTCTCGCGAGTGAGCCGCTGACGGATAAATTTACGGCGGGCGAACTCGTCAAGTTGCATAGAGATCTGCAGCACATTATGATTACCATGATTAAACAATAATCGAATAGTATGTGGTCGGCGGTCCTATTTCCACTAGTTCTGCAAAGGCATGGTCAATATTCAGAGGAACTGCTGCAAAACCGATGCAAAGAAAGCAAAGAAGGTCACGTACTGATCTCCTCTTGGAGAAATCGGAGAGCCTCCCTCACCGTGTCATCATTGAGATTGATGCGCAGTCTCTCGTCAAAAACTTCATCGATGTTGTATGCGCCTAGCTCATTATGCCACTTTCCGAAACGGTCACCAGCACATACATCACGTTATGTGGACCGCTAGGATTCGCCACGGCGCGGAATGGGAACGCGTTATAGTCGTCGGTCAGGTCGGCGAATCGGTCGTTGATATATGCTGTTATCAATGGGTTGAAAGTATGTGAGTCGTGAGGACAGATGCCGTTTGGAATCATGGTAGCCACCCAGCGGCAGCACTCAGCGTAAGGAATGACGAAGCCCGCAAGCAAAGCGTTTCGGCCTAAACGCGTATCTCGCGAGATGTTTTTGGCTGCAGCATAAGTCTCTGATGACGCAATGGCGGCTTGTTGGCGGGACAGGAGATCGTTGCTGTTCATGGCAGTTTGTAAGAAAGAGCGTGTGATGTTACGGATGACACCCGTCACGTCCCGGTCACGTTGGGGGCCTCACTCCTTAACCACGAGGAGCGCGCTGCGAATGCCAATGCGAAATGGCGCATCAGGGCGCAGTCGCACGCGTCGCTGACTTCAAAGTGGCTCTTTCGACGACCCCAAGCCTCCGTCTTCGTTCACGCCCTGCTCGCCGTCCCGCCCTCTGCCCCTGCCTCGGTCTCCCTTTCAGTTCCTGCCAGACCCGCTGCGCCCGCTCCCTCTGTGATCCTTGCCGTCCTCGCGCCTTCGCCCTCGCCTGATGCCCTGCCCTCTAAGCGCCGGCGACGCAGCGCAGGACAAACACGAGCCCCGCCCCTCCGGCGCGCGCGGATGTCTGCGGCCGCGCCAGGTGCCGGTTCCCATGCCGCAAATGCGAACACCACCTCGGCCGCTAGTACGGGTGCTGGTGCGGTGCGTCGCGTGCCGTAGAGTCCAGAACCGCACCGTACGCCGGCAAATCACGCTCCCGAGAGTCGAGACTACCCACGCATATCGCGCCATTCCAGCACGCACAGGACTGTACGCACATTGATATCGACTGTGCGAGCCGCCGTGCTCGCTCGTTGCGACTATCGTCCGCGGCAACGCTTGTGCACCTCGCGCCGTCTGTCAATCCCACCGCACTGCAGCCGCATGGCATACTTGACAAGCGCAGGAAGCCGCACACAGTGAAATAAGGGGCTAGTAAAATCGTGAGTACGTACATCGACGTCGATTCATCGTCCATTTGTCCTTCCTTGTGCGACTGACTCACCTCCCTCCTTCAGCCCGTTCTCGGCTCCCTGGGCCCGATGGCGATGCCGAATCGCGCGCACCGCTGGCCGTGAGCCCCGAGCCCGCGCCCCGAGTCCGTGGCTCCAATAATGATATTTCCTCTTCGTGCGCATGGTTCGATTCCCCGTCCAAAAAATCTTGGTCTTGGGAGCTTCTGGCGTCGTGGACCGCTTGGTCCACGCGCGCGCTGCCATATCGCGGTACTTTCCGCGCGAGAATCACTCGCCTTGTTCGTTATTTTTTTTTAAAAGTTCAACTTTAGTCTGGCGGATTTTTAGTATGAGGTGGGCAAGGCAGACCTACTGTTTGGTGCAACGATAAATACAGTACTCCAAGCTGTTGCATGATTCTACACATTCGGTACAGATCGCTCTGAGTCATACATTTTCCTAAAAATGGCAATTGGCCAAGAGAGCATCCTTCTCCACTTTTTGGCCATGGAGTCGCGTACCCAGTCACTCCATGCCTGGGCGACACACAACAAGATGAGCATGGTAGCGGCAATTACGGCCCCAGTGAGGAGCATGTACGCAACAAATATTTTAGCGCCCATGAATGCCCACAAGAAGTACACTATTCTTGGCACCGAATCAGGCTAGATGAATGGATGCAGGTCGAGGATGACTTACGACCAGAGGAGCATCGAGAAGGGGAGGGAATACAGGACAGCAAGCGCCTCGAGGGGCCGCCTCCAGTCTGTGTCATTGGAGGTGAAACTTATAGCGGCCGCGGAATTACTATCTAGATTGCGGTGGTAACCCAAGAGCAATAGACCTATGAGTATGCTCGCGATACTCGCGACTGTCGACACATAGCTTGCCATCTGTGCCGGAGACCCCTGGTCCACACTTTGAATCGAAAGAAATCCGACATTGGCAGCCAGAATAACAGCGGCCTATCCAAAGATAAGGATGTAAGAAGCGGTGAGGGACTATAGCGCACATTAATATTGCAATCTTGCCATTCGCTGATCAAGCCCTTCACGAACTGGGCCCATCTGCTATGGCGTATTATCCCATCGATACTTAGTGCACGCAGACCAGACAGGTGGGAATTCGGCACACTGAGCAGCAACAGATTCAGTAGCCTGATGAACATCGTTCCTTTCTGCATGGTTCCGTGAACAGATTTGTGGATGTTCAAACGCGCCCCAGGCTCGCCGTGGAAGTTGTAGACACGGTCACGAGCTAACGCAGCTGAGTTACGGACACGGCCAAAAAAAAAAAAGCGGTTACATACCGAACTTATGCATGAGTCGACCTGAACGGACTCAAGCTCGTTTCGTTTCCGTAGTGACTTGAAAATGCACGCACCGACAAGGCAGTTGGATCCCTCGAATTTGTTCTCAGTATGTTTGCCGATAATTTCTGCAATGTGATCACAATGGCTTCATCACAGAAATGATGGCTTGGAACTCACCGTTGCAACCAGCTATGCATGTGTTCATGTCCCTGAGGTCATCGATTTTCCAACTGACAGTCGTAGTCGAAGAGGTGAAAACGTCTGGAAGCAGTAAGATGATTGGATCGTTGGACGCGCAGGGACGCACCACTGGCAGCATGGAGAACAATGTCACGAAGTTCATTTATTATCTCGTGGGTGAGCTCGAATGCCCTTGGATAATATTCGCAGTGTAGCCTTTGTCTATGATCACCCCACGCTCTAGGAAATCGCGGACCAGCTCACCAATATTGTGCCTCGAGTTCATGACCTATGGAATATTATAAATGATTTATGAGGTAAACGAAGGTGACCCACGAATGTGCGATGCGGATGTCATCCCCTTCACATGTGCCGTGACCGGAAACAAATCCGAGTCGCCATTGTCCATCCAAAACACACAGCGGCCGACGTGGTTCACAAAATAATACTGGCATTCCCTGGTTCCGTCGGAATCAATATTTTCGTCCAGAACCAGGTCAACGCCAGGGTCCAGATGAACACTATGGGTGGAGAGAAAGTCGTTCACGATGCGTAAATTCTCGTTAATGAATAGAAGTGTTTCCATGTCGAATAGGTTTGCATCGGTAAACACTCGCTGAAGGTCCAAGGTGAGTATCGTATATACGTTGAATTTGCACGAGAGCGCACCTGTTCTTCCTGGAAAAAATACAGGGCGCCCTTGGGATGCTGACAGGCTGTCCATCCAGGTGTCGGCGGGTTTCTGCCTAACTGTTCGCGACTGAGACTAGATCCCACGGAACGTACTCACGGGAGTCCATCCATGGCGAGCGGGGGGAGACAGAAAGTACTCGGATCTGGAGGACTTGGCCAGTCTTGTCAGTACAGGAATTGAATGCAAAAGTGGCAAATCGCACATGATCGCTTTACGATCGTATCTCCTCAGGGTCTCGGGCGTCCCGGGGAATATACATTTGTGTGTCTTGCTCAAGCAAGGAAGTGAGTTCACTGCGGCATCTCCATCCACCCCGGAGGAGTGCCTCGGCTGACGAGGTGAGTCAGGCAGAGGAAGGTCCACGACACTGCTGTTTTTAGATGGTGGAGATCCGCCTGGGCCAAGTTGAAGGTCCTGCATGGACGTTGAGGGGGGTAGATGCGGGATCGATGAAGAGCCGGGATGGTGATCAGACAAATTGTGCAGCGGGTACGACTCCTGAGGCATGGAGTAGGTGGTGGTGTCCTCAGAAGCCTGTGACCCACCTGGGCCAGAGTTTAGGTATGGCTGCAGAAACGCCGGCATGGAGCTCGCCGAGATATAGCCAACCGGATTTTCCGTGTCAACGGGCGAAGTTGGAGTAAGCGTGTGGCCGCCATCGTGGTCGGGGGTCTGGGCGAATACAACACGTGAGTCGTCGGCGAAAGTGGACCTTGGAGAAGGTCCCTTCGTTGCCCGCCACAGGGAAGCAAGCAGCCAAAGAAGACCCCGAGTAGAGGCCCGAACGAAAGTGTTGCCAAGAATGAATTTACGGAGAGCAGCCAAGAGCCATCGAATGCTAGACATGGCGGTGAGCAAGTAACGAGAGCTCGAAAACAAAAAGGGTACGCGGCCTCGAGGCAGCTACAGCTTACGCCAACAACAGCCTTGCAATGTCAATTATTGCCGTTTTCAGAAAAGTTGGCGCGCGTGACTTTGTGTGACTTTTTGCCGCTTTCGCAGCCCAATCTTCGGGGACGCATATCTCGACAACCGCTGCACCGATTCGCTCGAGTCCTACACCGTTGTGATCGCCTCGACGAGGGCTACAACGCCCCATCTATTTCAAGAATTTTTTTTGCCGCCACCGTTATGCCCGTTCGCGCGCCCGCAAACAGCGTCGGCGACCCGTAGCTCAGTATCTAGGGCATGTATAGCTACCATATTCTAGTATGTTATTCTTCACCATCCCTGTGAGGCAGCCCCAAGTGTAAGAGGACTAGGACCATCGACATTCCGTGATAACATGTGATCGTGTTTGGATACACCTAACAACTTGTTTTCTCCTATTACCCTCGCTGGTTATGGCTCGTGGCAAAGTCTTGTCTGATGACCTCCGGGGGGCCATCCTTAACATGGCCCGGTCACTGGACATCCCAGATATATGTCGTTACACCGGCTGCAAGAGGCGCACGGTCCAACGCATTCTGGAAGATTATCGCAGGAAAGGGACAGTTATGCGCGAGCATCTGAAGCTGGAGATGCGTGGGGCAAAGCGGGGCATGAGCAGTAGTGATATTCGCGTACGCTCGCTGCTTTTTGACCGCTGGCAGCCTACTGAAATGAGTTGTATCTAGTTTCTAACTGGTGTCGTCCGACATAGCCCAGATGTGTACCTGGATGAACTACGAGAGATTATAGAGGAAAAGCGAGGAACTGAGGTCAGTGAAGCGACCATATGGCGGACACTGAGACGCTGTGGCTTCACCATGAAAAAGGTGCGCGACGCACAAAATTGGGCATGATATCTTGACCAAAAATATGTGTTAGCTCACCCGTGACGCATTGGAGCGAAGCGCAGTAAAACGGGCAGCCTTTCGGTACAAGCATGGGACGGAATATACACCTGAGCAAACAGTTTTTGTTGACGAAAGCTCATTCGACCGTCGTACATCAATCAGAAACCGCGCTTGGGCTTTATCTGGTCGGCGGGCAATTCGCAAGTGTTTTTTTGTTCGGGGTCGGCGGTATGGTGTGTAAAGATTGTTTCCCTTCAGTTCTAATGATTTACTAGGTACTCATTGCTTCCGGCACTGTCGCTTGACGGTATCCTTCACGTCAACATTGTAGAAGGGTCTTTCACATCAGCACGCTTCTATGAGTTTATTGACGGTCTCCTTGATCGAATGGAGCCTTTCCCAGGCAAGAACTCAGTGATTGTGATGGACAATGCACGAATCCACAAGGATCCCGCCATTCTAGAGCTGATAGAAAGCCGGTAATTGCACTCTATAAATCTCACTACCAAACTGAATAATATTGTATAGGGGCATGAGATATTTGTTTCTACCTCCATATTCACCTGATTACAATCCTATTGAGCTCGCATTCTCCGCCATCAAAGCATTTGTACGACGTGCGGGAGAGTTAGGGCGGCAGGATGTCAATCAAAGTGAAGATGATACCTACGTCTACTTACATCTCTTTGACGCAGCTTTTTCCATCACACCAAAAGATGCATTAGGTTTTTTTCATCATTGTGGATATGTATAGTATCGTAAATGAAGAAGTAGCAAATTGAATTATTTATTTAACTATGGCGTGCCTTCTTTGCTGCGTTTCTAAGCTTCAAAAGATCCTCCTTCGCATACTTGACCAATCGATTGGCCACACCAAGGGTACAATTGAGAATCTTCATGAGGTCTTCTGCTGTGAGGTCCTCCATGTCCGTCAAATCGTGAATACTCTGCTCCCGAAACTTGTTTGTATATCCGACAAAGAAGGGGTCATGGCGACCACGTCCCTGGACATCCTCATCCAGGGCGTAAAGCCATAAGCTTATTTCAGGAGCCTGCGCTTCCAGCAGCTCGCTTGGTTCCACTGGAAGGAGGATCAGCAAATAGTGCAGACTGACGCGATGACCCCGCAACCGAGTTGGCTGGAGGTCTTGACGGCTGCGGCGTTTCCGGGGCTGCAGTTCGCATAATGCCCCCGAAGGCCATTCCCATGATGGGAAGAATGTCGCGAACCCATTGCGGAGGTCCATCTGAAACTGCCGCGGTCTGGGCGAGAGCTTTCTTTGCTGCATGCTGTTTTGGGGGCAGCATCAGTGATCTTGAGCTCGTTTTCGGGCAACTCATGGAGAGTAGCTTTATGTTGCGACTAAAAAGGAGATCAATGAACAGTTCGACATTGGCCGCGGAGTACCCACGGTGAGGTATGCCCACTTGGCGAGATCACCGTTCGTAAGATGATAATGCTCGCCGGTTTTCAAAACCCAGCACGGTCTGTCGTGTTCTGCGCAAGTATATTTCTGTTCCAGCTGACGATACAGTTCCTGCTGCTTTGTATTGACTGGCTGGGAGGTATCTTCAAGCGCAGGTTTTCTTTCCCCTAATGGAGTGTGAGTGATATCCATCGCAATATCAAGAATAACAGCACCTTCTTCCCGCCGGCCGAAGATGCCTTCGATTCCTCACCCGACGTGTCATAAATTCGGATGCTGAAGGGCTTGACGATGCCCTTGCCTTTGTCTTTCTTTCTCGACGCCGTGATATAGTCATCGACACTTTGGAGAAGCTTCTCCCATCCATGCTCATTCTCAAGGAGTTTCGGGACAGGCTTGGGAGTTTTGGGCACAAACGAAGCCACATAGGCGATGTCGGACAGAAGGGACTTGCGGGTGGACATCTTTGTCGCAAGAGCATCAAGAAATTCGTCAAAGGAATACGTCGAGTCCACCTCGAGCTCCCGAGTCGCACCACCCTTGTACGGGACGTCAAAGGGAATTTTGAATCGATTCTTCCGCCTTCGAGCCTCCTGTGCAGGCGAGCTGACAAGTGCTAAATCAAGAGTAAGTCCCAGAAGACTAGAGTTGGCAAAATCATTGTTACCGTTCTTCAAGAGCTCTTCATCAGAGTCCTGCTCACTACTCGACAGATCGTCGTCCTCACTGCCCAAAAAATCTTCATGGGCACGCTCCTCCATCTCCTCCTGGTCTCCCTCTGTCCCCAAAGTGTCTGCTGTCATGCCAGAACCAGAATCCGCAAGTGACTGTTGATTCTCATCCGAAGTAGGTGCATGCAAACGTGTACTGCCCATGGCCACGAGAGCAGCGACGGCCTGCTGCTCGTCCTGTGTTTCCGACTCAGCGGGACGTGTTTCTTCAGCTGTAGGAGCCACAGGACCACGGAGGATAATGCGGGGGGCGTGGGCGAGGAGCGGTGGGTGCAGGCTCCTCTTGCACGGGGTTGACTGCCTTTTTGGACTTTCTGCGGCCACTGTTGCGGTCGTTTTGCTTCTTCCTCTTGTCTTGTGTCGACTTCCTCCCCATGGATGGTAATGCAGGCAGAAGAGAGCAAGATGGAGCACCGAGACAAGAGTTATTTGAAATTGATGGTTAGCGAAGATCTATTTGATTCCTATGCTCAGACTACTGCTTTTCTGGTCCTTTTACACCTGGGGCTGCCTCACAGGGATGGTGGAGAATAATATACTGAAATATGGTAGCTATACATGCCCTAGATACTGAGCTACGGGTCGCCGACGCTGTTTGCGGGCGCGCGAACGAGCATAACGGCGGCGGCGAAAAAGATTCTTGAAATAGATGGGGCGTTGTAGCCCTCGTCGAGGCGATCACAACGGTGTAGAACTCGAGCGAATCGGTGCAGCGGTTGTCGAGATATGCGTCCCCGAAGATTGGGCTGCGAAAGCGGCAAAAAAGTCACACAAAGTCACGCGCGCCAACTTTTCTGAAAACGGCAATAAACTTCCATCGAGCACCTTTTTTGTGGGTTTTTTCCTTGGATGTTTTGGGCAAGTTGGCTTTGGTGGCTCTTGTGGCCACGCGAGCTTTTAGGAATGCCAAACAGAATTCATTCGATATTTGAGGATGAAAGTGGAGCTTGAAGACTCGTTGAATTCGAAGGTTGCCCGTTCATGCTCATCACCGCTGTAAAATTGCAGTTGATGGCAACCGACCCGACTTGATCCGATGGCTCTTTCGAGAAGTTCCACAAACAAATTCGAAATTCGAACCCTCTGGGAGGTATAGCGAGGGTGAGTAAAAGCGCCTGACCCTAAATTTAACTCCTGGCTTCCTTGGGCTGGTGCGGCCACCACCGGGTCTTGTTCCACTACATAATACTGTATTATTTCGTTCAATTCGTATAGTCACGCGTTACTGACTCACACGGCCAAAAACCTACGAAAATTTTCGCAAGTCGGGAGTAATATGCCCGCCGGTGGAAAGTCCACTGGTGGATACCACTGGCCACCAGTGTATGTTGGCGGGCATTGGTGGACATCAAAAGATGTTGTCGGACAGTGTTTCCCACAGGTTGCCAAGATAAGATATCGATGCACGGCAATCACCATTGGCCTCCGTTGGATTTTTATGCTCGAGCCCCATCGTGATCCACTGGATATCACTAGAATATGTTATAGGTCAGTGGAATTTTCATCTATTTACCTTGTTAAACCTGGTTGATGAGTGCATGTGCTTGAATATGCATGCGACATGAGACCAAACGCTCAAAGCGTTTAGCCAAGACTTCAACTTCCTAATAGAGAACACACATTTTTCGCACACGTTCTGATAATTTAGGCCGAAAAAAATCAGAGAACAAGTAGGCGAGGGATTGCTGGAATAATTGCTCATATTTGAACTTGAAAGGGAAGGTGAAATTCGAATCTTTGTTTTTTGTCATTTCTGGTCAAAGTTCGGCGAGTTGACGATCATTATAGTGTAAATTCGTAGAACCCAGTGGAGTTCACTGTAACTCACTGAATTCTAGCGGATTTGGAACGCGGCCAACCTCAAAGGGTCAGGCCAAGTGGGAGTGGGATTTGGCGAGTTCTGGTGGGTGGGACAGACTAAGGTGCAGGATCACTTGGTGGCAGATGTATTGGAATCCACTGAACAACATTGGGTCCCAGTGATGGCCACTGGATTCCACTGGACTTCAGTTGACAATCAGTGGTAGCCAATGCCGACCAGTGCCGATCAATGCCGTTTCCACGATTACTGGAGTCCAGTAATACACGCGGAGCTATCAAACGGCTGATCGGCATTGTTCGGCAGCGGTTGATGGTGGTTTCCACCGTCAGCTCGATGGTTTGCACCGGAATCCAGCGGAAGCTTGGCTTCGCCGATTCCCAGCGGATTTCACTGGAAGCCTTTCCTGATGGTTTCCGCTGGTTTCCGTCGGAATATACCCGATTGAACCATGTTTAAAAAATGTTACATAAACTACGCACTCTGGCCCACGTCCACTCGCTCAGCGAAAAAAAAAAAAAACATTCTACATTTTTTCCCTGTGATAAAGCTTCACCCACCTCCACCCCGGCTCCTAGATATTTGTATTGAGTTATCGTGAAATGCATCTCTGTCCACATTCAACTTCAATGAAAAAGGACCATGTACTTTATCAGTTTGATATTGGCTCAATCATACACCTTCAGCACAAGCCTATTATTCAGTTGTATTACCCTAATTATGAAAAGCCTAAAACAAACGAAGTCCGCCGGAGTTCAGCGGTGGTTGGATCACCGGGTGTCACTGGTGATTGGTGGATCGGCTGGAGATCGGTAGATCACGCCAAGGCACATCGCCAATCAGCATCTACCGATGGCCACCAACGGCCACTGGTAACCACCGGTGGCCGCCAGCGGCTTTGCTAGTTGAGGGTATATTACTCCTGGAGTCAACTTTCAAGTCGGTCACAAGGGCAGTAACACACGCGGAGCTATCAAACGGCTGATCGGCATCGTTCGGCAGTGGTTGATGGTGGTTTCCGCCCTGAGTTCAATGGTTTGCACCGGAATCCAGCGAAAAGCAGTGGCTTCGCCGATTCCCAATGGATTCCATTGGATAATTCCCTGCTGGTTTCCACCAGTTTCCGCCGGAATTGAGGCTGATATCCCTGGTTGAACCATGCTCAACAAAAACGTTAAATTTTCACTCGCTCAGCGGAAAAAAACGCTCTATATTTATATCCCCATGAAAAGTTTTGCCAGCAGCCAGCCAGGCTCGCAGATATTCGTTTGAGTCGCTTTGAAACAGGTCACTGTGCATGTTCAACTTCAATGAAAAATTATCACGTACTGTACCTTAACATTTGGATATAGGCTCAATAATACACGTCCGGGACCCAGAGCTGGGGCCTATTGTTCAGTTGTGATGCCCTGATCATGAAAAATCCTGAAGCAAGCCTTTCTGGCTCAAATCCGTTGAACTCCAACCAAATCCGCTGGAGTTCATCAGGTTGGATCACCGGTTATCCCTGGCGATTGGTGGATCAGCTGGAGATCACCGAACCACGGCAACGAACGTCGCCAATCACCATCTACCGATGGCCACCAATGGCCATTGGTAACCACCGGCGGCCGCCAGCGGCTTTGCTAGTTGAGGGTGTACTACTCCACAAGGGTGATTTTGGCTTTAGCCGAGCTAGCCGAGATTAGCCGAGCCCTTGCCGACGGATCAAAATTCCTAATTAGGGAATTATACGAAAGGTTCAATTCGTATGATGGTGTCACACCCCAAACCACCTTGCGAATTGAACGAAATACTACAGTAGTTCATCCGACGGAAAGTCAATCACTGCGGCGATCAAATTGTATTACTGTCAGTAAAACAGCCTGAAAAGTAGTCGAGGTTCAAGATGTTTTTCAAGGCATTTTAGGCGCAAATAAAATTCCTTTTATTTTTTCCTTTGTAAATCATTCCTTCTTTGTCCCGTTTGACAAAAAGAAAAAATTGACGAAGTTTTACTTGGCAGTAAAATCTGCAGAAAAATACGAGGGATCTCCAATACTTTTTCTGGCTGTATTACCTACAGTAAAACGAATGGGTCTCCGTAGTGAATGCTCAGTACTGTATGTTGCACCTCAAATGTGGAACTCAGCAGCATCTACCATTGGCTTTTTTTTCGTTTGGTTTTTGATGGTCCAAATGACCGAGGTTGGCTCATTCGAGCTCTTGTGGATCCTCGGGCGTAGAGGTCTCTAGATCGGAGTCGGGGTCGATCTGAGTCTAGGTTCAAGGGGCTCGATTCCCCTTGGCGCGATGGTAAAGGGTTTGGGTTTTTTTCTTCTTTGCGGTTTTAGTTTTATCTTCGTCTTGGAGTGACTTGATTTCGGGGAGCTTCAGCCTACCGTTTGAAAACTGACTTTTGAACAGCGGGCGAGGACGGCGAAGTTCCAGAATTCCCTAGTTAGATTTCATGCAGAGATTGAGATCCGACGACTTGACAGCTGGGTGGGCAGGGACTCGAAACACAGGCGTAGTGTCGCTGGCTGTAGGTGCGTGAGCGCTGGGGACTTCAAGTTTCGAGTTCAAGCTAGTTCAACGGGGTTCGTTCCTCGCGCCGCAATGTTGAGGGATCAGGGATTCTTTCTCCTTTTCTTGAATGTTGGATGATTTTGATTTCGAGCCTGAAGCTTCAGCCTGCGATTTGGAATTGAACATTCGATGCGGAGATCCCGGAAGATGACGGGGTTCGAGCGATGAGTGGCGGAAACTCTAGCTCCGGATCTGGAATCAAACTGAGGCTGAGGCAAGTCCAAAAACAAAGAGGGTTCCAGTTCCCGCGTGACGATGTCAGAAGGTTGACAATGTTTCGATTTTCTGTGGTTTCGGCTTTTGGTTGGGTGATTTGATTTAGGGAGCTTGGAGCATTTCGCGCTGAGGTTTGATGGTTTGGAAATCAAAAATTGAGGAGGGCGAGTGTCGAGATCGAGGCGAGAATACCAAAAATTTTCAGTGTTCAACTAATTCTGCCTCAAGCTCATGAACGGAGCATGGTCGCCGCTGGTTGCAGCGAGTTGGCTGGGCAGGGTTCGACTCCCCGTCGGGATATAGTGACGTTGGTTTAAGCCTTTTGGGTCCCAAGCATCTGAAAGTCGGGAGCGGGAAGCGATTCAAATCCTGAGGAGGAACAGATGTCAGATTAGCATGTTCAGGATGGGAATGGGAATTTCCAAATCAAATTTTGCGTGCATATTGACGATATGTCCAGATTGAGACTCGACAATTCCAAGAAATGAGGAACCTGAACAGAATGCAAAGCAAAGCACAGATGTGTGGCATGTAGCAGTAGTGGGTGGCTTCTCGAGTCGCCGGAAGTTTCAGAGCCCCGCCGAGATGGGGGTTCGATTCCCTGGGCTGTAATGAGGGCGGAAGGCTTATTTTGTGGTTTGATTTTTGGTCCCTCTTGGTTCTTGGTCCAGGGTGATTAAGTTGGAGCAGTTGTAAATTTTTTTTTGATTCGATTGCAAGTAGAGTTTTCGGAATGAGGCAGGGGATGGTGAGGTTTGCGTATCGAGCTCCGGTGTGTGTGTCGACGATACCCAGATCAAGATTCGACATTTCAACGCGAGCAGGAACTCAGCAAAGCGCATGTGGATGTACAGAACCGGGCGGCACCAAGTGGTGAACGTTGAACGGCAGTAAAATTCAGCTTCCGAGCCGCCGGAGGTCAAGGGGGTTCGAGTCCCCGCAGTATATAGACGAATGTTTTGGCTGTCTGGTTGTTTCCGTTTCCGTTTTGGTGGTTTAGAGCCTTGGGCCCAGTTTGAGAGCCGAAATTTGAATCGAGAAGGTTTTACTTCCCAGCGTGGTTGCGAAATGTGCGCATCGAGCTCCATGATGATATTCCCGAGACAACACCAGAAAGGAGGCAAAGACGTCCGGCAGATGGCGGTGTCTCAAGCTTGATTCTGGATCCTCCGGGTGAGCCTGAGGGGTTCGAGTCCCCGTACCGGTATTGGGTGAGTTTCTTAAAGTGGTTTTTTATTGGGTTAGTTTCTTAAAGTGTTTTTACTCCTGCGCATGCCTTGAGCTACTAGTAAGTTGTGCTGATTCCGAGGACGGACAAAAGCGTCGAGTCGTCAAGTTCCTCAGAACAGAAAGAGCCTTTAAGGGGGTTCCGCTGTGGCGAGATGCTGAAAACTTTCGCCGAGTTGTCGAGTCCTGCTTTGGCTGTCGTCAGCCTCGCTCATCTCCTCGAAACCGGATGGGCGCAGCTCCAAAGCATAGATTATTCTCAACAACTCGACGGGAGGAGGAATTCAATCCACAAACACAATGCAAAGTGGCAGCAGCGCACCTCGAGCGGCGGCGCCTCGAGCACGGAGTATTCAACTGAGTCCAAGTACAGAGGTTCAACTCCCCGCGCCTGCAATGACTTGCACATAGATTAGGATCGTTTTCTTTTGCTTTTTCTTTGGTTTCGGTTCTGATTTTTCTCGAAGCGTTCAAACCTGATCTGTTCGAGAATGAATCTCGAGTTTGAAGTCACTGAGGCCGGGTTTCCGCGTACACTCACGCCCATCGAGCTCCTCGTGCATATCCGCGGAGAGACCAGACGATTCAGATGAGACGGCTCTCAGACGAGGAACTAGATGAGACGAGAATTTAACAGGAGTGCAGCGCGTGCGAGCGGTGGCAACCCATCCCCAGATTGGGACTCGAGCGGGTGAGAAGCAAGGGGTTCGATTCCCCGCGCCGCAATATACTGGGCGTGCTTTGATTTTTCTTTCAGCGTTGGCTGATTTTTTCTTGTTGGGATGAATGAGCCTGGGGTTGAAAATCGACGACGAGCCTGTGGAGGGGTTTCGTAGTGAGAGTCTGAGTGAGAATGCGCCGCTGACCAAGGGTCTGAGACTCAAGTACCAAACAGTCCAGATTGCAAAGGGGCACGCAAGAATTTGGATCCTAGGCAGGAGTAGGAGTACCATACTACTATTGCCAATGCCGGCGTCGCGCATCGTCTCAGAGCAGTCATCTCGCGTATTCTCGGAATTCATGAATCGGGGCTCGACCCCCCACGCGGGAATGCGGAGGACCGTTTGTCAACTTTTTATTTTTATTTTATCTCTTTTTGCGTCTTGTGTTCAAAAACGAGTATTTCGGTCCCAGTGTGTTAAAGAACGAGAAGGAAAACTTTCCAGGATGATCGAGATTCCCGAACAAGCCTTCGTCGCGCTCGTAAATTGAGTGAGGAGTGGCGTGGTGTGGTGTGGAAAAGCTCGCAGGGGTTCATTCAAGTCAGCGGCGAGATCCAGAGCTAGAGTCACCGTGACAGACTTGACAGATGGTCGCTGGGGGAGTATCACGACGCCAATCAAGCAAAGAAGCAGAGGTCTGGGTGGAGTCGAGACTGATCAAGGACAGACATACTTATACTCCCTGAATCTCAGAATCAATAGAAAGCTCACGAGAATATTGTGCACTGAGAGTGAATAAGGCTAGAGGCATCCAAGTATGCGTATTGCAGCGTACATGGGCGTCCTGTTGGTACTAAGCATGGACTCCGATACCATTATGTTAACATGTACGTGTTTCTCTTCCTCTTCGACTGTAACTGATCAGGTAATTTTTTCTTAGGTTTGTTGATCGGGATATGTACATGCGATATGTAGGTGGAGGGATCGGGCACTACAAGGTCGAGGTTGATAATGAAGCGGGCACGGCGGGTGATGGGGAAGACATCGGACTGGGCCCCGAGGGCGACTCCGAGTCAGAAGACGTTGGTGAAGTCGACAGCGGTGTGGCCGAGGGTGAAGATGGAACTTCGGTGGTCCCAGGGGATGGCGACGAGGTCGACGGCTCCGAGAAACTTGCCGGTTCCGAGTCTGGCTCGGATTCGGAAGATTCACGGGGCAGCGCGGCCAGTACTAGTACCGACGACGATGGCGGCGATGATGGCGGCGACGAGGAGTCGGATGCTGCGTCCAGTGTAGACCTCGGTGCAGAAGATGGTGAAGGGTACATGGAGGAGGAAGAGGAGGAGGGATACGCACCGTTATAATGGCCAGAACGGACTTGTACGATATTCATGTAAATAAAATATTTTATTTCAAAGTCTATACAATGCACGGCAATGTACTGCCATGCTGGCCGAATATCGCCAGCATTCCGAAGCCATTGTCAAGTCAGTACAAGGCTTGCGCTGCCATTGCCTAGGGCTCGCCAGCCTTGCGATCTCATTGCCATCCGCCGGCAGCGTTGCGGCATTCGCCGGGGTCCACAAGGTTTTTCCGGTTTTGGTGATGGAGCTGTTCTAGATTGAGCAAAATAAGGTGCCAAAGATTGGATGCGCAATGGGTGGCGGAGGCTCCGTGCGGGGGCGGAGGCTGAGCCTCTGCAGGTTCTTGTTGAACCAGTTTCGTGTATGCATGTCGTGCAGCGTAGTACACATGCTCTAGATGTGAATCTTGTAGTGTGTTACTTGTGGTGCTTACGCTAAACTTGAAACATGTCGAGCGCTGTGCACGCGCTTGCGTGGCTATCCCATGGAGAGCAAGTAGCCATTTGTTGTTGTAATGCGTGAATGATCAAGTTCTTCTCTTCGGAGGGTGTCGGGTGCTTGGGCTTATGGTGGATCCCAGGGCCAACGTGTGTGGTGGCTGGGAAGTTTGAAGGACCATGGCAGACAAAACATGTATTTCTGCATTGGAACCAAGTGTTTGTTCTGAATCTTCCAAGATCTTTCAAGAATTTGCAAGATTTGGTGCAGTTTGTACCATCTTTCAATATCTCGCAAGATGCCAAGCATTTGATTCTCTGATGCTACTTTCTTTGATTGAGATCTTTCAAGATCTTGCAAGATGATGGCCATCATCTTGCAAGATCTCCCTCATATCAACCCACATTCAACATTAGCCAAAGGAATAACAATTTCAAGCCCTCTTTCGAGATCTTTCAAGATCTCGGGAGACTTTTTCAAACCTGGTTGGAAGAATAATTGGGGTAACCCAACCAAGTATAAACTCAAGGTATTATTACAATTATTACCTAAGGCTTGCCTATTTGTTCTCACAACTAGATAAGACTTATTCAACACCCAATAAGTAAGGGTAAAGGAAAAAAATAATGAGAATAATAATGCAGTAATGATATATTAATAACAATATGTCAATAGAATAAATACATATTTAGTCAAGAGTCTCCAGTGATTCTGTTGGCGTCTATGGATTCACTCATTCTGTTAATTTTGATGGTCTGCTCACTACTAGGTGTAGAGCGCGGGGGACCGCAAAGTTGAATTATAAAAATACTATTCAAGTCACCAAATCAATTTTCTGCTCATATAATCACCTACCTGGCCCAAATAACCAGGCGAGTTAGCCGGGGAGATATATATGACTTCCCTGGCTAACTTGCCTGTGATTGGGCGGTTCTCCCAGAGCGCAATAATTCTGTGTCAATAATAATTTTCTTATGCCCAACAATAATTAAAGTATCGTTAAATACTGCAAGGGGAGAGCGACCGTCGCTGCCATCAAAGATGGACGGCGACGTCGCGTAGCGCATATCCCGACCCGCGCGTCAGTCCCATCAAAACTGCTGCCGTCTGCACTCAAGTCGGCTGTTTTGGTTAACAAAAATAGCCCTAAAATCGGGACAAATTTAAGGCTGTAGACGGCGAAGATGAAGATCCGAGAAGTCTTGAAACAAATAACACAAGTACGCAATCTCTGCCTTATGAAATGAATAGCATGCAGTGATCTATAACTCATGTCAGCTGACTCCCGACACTACTCTCTCAACAGACCAACAACTAGGTGCACACTTCACGTGCAGTACCTTCTCTGAAAGTATTCAGGCTACTTTGGCTGCTTGCAGAGCCCGCACCCGATGCCCCGCCCCGAGATTATCTGCCCCTTAGACTGACAAATTGCATGGGTACGCACCCACCACCACCCGTCTCCCCACTCTGTTCTCGATTGTACGGTTATTTCGGGCTCTATGTGCGTCTTTCGCACATCATAACTAGTGCACCATGCAGTCTTTGCACCGGAACAATTGTGTACTCCACCTATCGAGAAGAGCCAGGAGCACATCTTCGACTCATCCACAGAGGCCTTTTTTGATAATGACTCCAGAACGCAGAGTCAGGTCGAATGCAAACGGTTCAAGGGAAATAGACGCGATGGGAGGACAGCCTGACCTGTCTAGCATTGTAAACGAATTACTTGCTCCCATTCCATTAATTCTATTGAGTGCAACGTTTGTGCGATAATTTGAGTCGCGAACTGATTTTGATCGTGTGCTCATTCAATCAGTGTACTGCTGCGACTGAGCTCAAATTTGGAGAGGCATAAGCACGGCATAATTCAAGCAATTTGAGACTATGTTATCTTTTTCACCATAAGAAAAAATTAACTGTAATGGCAGTTCTTGCACTATAGTCATAAGGGCTTAGAATCAAACACTTTCGCAAGTAAACTATATACTGTGATTTTCTCAGGAATTTTGGGACGTTGTTGAAAGAGCTAGAAATAAAATGGTTGGTGGTTTCGATCGCAAACTGATATTACATTTGGAATCCATTCCAAACTTGGCAATACCTCGCTCTCTCTCTTCCGACCACTTACCCCAACTACCAACCTTCCTCGCTCACGACTCCCTACGACTTCAATTCCACTGCCGTCAACACCTTAAGTATGGAATTTCGATTAGCAAGCGTTTCGGAGGCCATGCAGAAGAGGTACGACATAAAATGGTGTTCATTTTGCTTGCAAACTGACTGCCATTTCCGGTCGCGGAATGACATCTTTCCATCTATATGCCTGTACGACCACGACTTCTTCCTGAATAAAGGAGCAGAATATTCTGCTCTTCTGACAACATTACGAAGAAATTTAAAGGCACCCCAATAGGTTCTCTTTTCTGCAGGTACAAAAGTGACAATGGCCACAACGGAAACACAGTCTGAACTTAACGCCGTGCACAGCGGTAACTCGTGTACTCAGTAAATAGGTCCGGCCGCCACAAACCCACAGCCTCTGAATGCTAACACAACAGGTGCGTCACATACCTCGCTGCATTGGCAGACGGCTCACTCGTGGCCGGGCTAGGCGGCCCGAGAAGGAACACAAGGAGGTACATTTTTAAAACGGCAAAAACAGCGGGTTTTCCCTTTCTTCTACATTCTAATACCTTGACCAATGCTGTTGTTGCTTTTCCCACCACCAACTCTGCACTCGTCCTCGACTCTGCACTCATCCTTACAAATGTCTGCACTCGTCCTCGTGAACCCCTGTGATCACCGCCGTGAATGATCCTTTATTTTCGCCCAAAGACCTTGTGCAGCACGGCTTGCTTCCTGTTCGTCTCCAAGGATTCGACATTCTCACTAGTCTCTGTTACAGAACCGATATACTGATGACGAACAAGTATGTATACATTCTCACTTGCCTTGCAACTCAGCACCAGCAATATTGGATCAAACTCAGCTGGAACCACCGGCGCAATTCCACGGCTTCAATAACCTCCTTGGAAGTCTACCCATGAACTGAAACAAATCAACGAAGAAATCGCACGCATAGATAGTAACAAACCTGCTGCCACGCCCGCCGAGAAGGGATAGGAACCACGAGATAAGTGGGGTCGTCCCGCGACAGGAGCAAACATCACCGCTTTAGTCGACACTACGTTTGATGCGCCAGTTCCGAGGAAGTGCAAGCACAATAACACAGGTGTGCTCCTAGGTACAGCCAAGACACATGTAACAAAAAAGAAACAAATATACTTGAGGATTTCCAAGAGCATGTCGTGCTGCGGCGGGCGGGCAAGCCAATATTTCACAATGCCTTCCTTATGTCTGAATTATGCACTACTGTACTCATAGAGTGCCCATTGCTTTATGGAGCTAGGAGTTGTTTGCTTCAATATGAACCATGAGATACTTTCAAAAAATTGTGATTCTTCCATGAGTTTGAAGACCAGAACAGCCGACGTTGGCACCGGCAGCGGCCTCTCTGATCGTATTGTTGGCGCATGTCGGGACCGGTGGTCGCTTCGTAGACTCTTGAGCTCTTCGAAATTATAATGTAATTTTTTTGGCCGATTTTACGGCTATTTTTCCAACCAAAACGGCCGACTTGAGTGCAGGCGGCGGCAGTTTTGATGGGACTGATGCGCGCGTCGGGATGTGCGCTACGCGACGTCGCCGTCCATCTTTGATGGAAACGAAGGTGGGATTGATGCTGACCCGCCCTCCCCTTGTGGTATTTAACGATACTTTAATTATTGTCGGGCAGAAGAAAATTATTATTAGCCCAGAATTATTGCGCTCAGGGAGAACCGCCCGATCACAGGCGAGTTAGCCGGGGAGATTATATATATCTCCCCGGCTAACTCGCCTGGTTATTTGGGCCAGGTAGGTGCATATAATTGACTTATCTGCAGATGCCCTCAAAAACACCTAAAAATTACAGCACAATATCTAAGGTAGCTTCATTTTTCAGCCCGGATCATGAAGCTATGCAAGATATTGCAAGATCTTGAGGGATTTCGAGATTTTTCTAAATGTTCTAGTATCGATGATCTTGCAAGATATTGCAAGAAGTTGTGAAAAAAGAGCCAGTGTTAAGTTCTTGAGATCTTTCAAGATCTTGGGAGAGATGAGATCCTGCAAGATCTCATGCACTTTGTGCTTTCAAGTTTGGTGTTCTTGCAAGATCTTGCAAAATCTTTAGCTTCTTTGAAGATCTTGGAAATTATTGAAAGATCTTGCAAGATCTCGCAAGATCTCGAGCAAAAAAACACGGGTAAACTATGATAAAGACTTTTGTCCGTCAAGGACCTTCATAGGGAAGCATGTGCGGCAGGTTGATAGCGCGGCGGAGGCGCAGTGATGGCGGTCGGAGCAGCGGCCCAATATGGCATCAATTCACGTGTCGAGTTTACTAAAAGAAGTAACGCCTCCGCCTCCGCTAGACCCCTCTTAGGTGGGTTGTACTACCACAACGTAACCCACCTAAGAGGGGTTGCCGTAATGCAAGGCGGAGGTCCCTTAGGTGGATTGGACTCGCGTCTCGATCCCCAAAAGCCACTGGCCCCAGCAGTCTGTACAGCGCGGTATTCTTCATTCGGGCCACGGATGGACCGGATGCTGTCGGAAGTTGCCGCTGCCTCGAGGCAGCTGGTATTCAAGTCGGACAGCTTTCGAGCTCTCGCCCTTTGCTCGCCACCATGTCTAGCATTCGATGGCTCTTAGCTGCCCTCCGTAAATTCATTCTTGGCAACGCTCTTGTTCGAGCCTCGACTCGGGGCCTTCTTTGGCTGCTTGCTGCACTGTGGCGAGCAATGAAGAGGAAACCTCCTTCAGGGTCCACTTTCACCGACGAATCGCGTGTTGTATACGCCCAGACCCCCGAATACGAGGGTGGTAACACTCTATACCCAACTGTACCCCCTGGTAACGAAAGTCGCGTCGGCTATATCTCGGCGAGCTCCATGCCCGCGTCTCTGCAGCCATACCTAAACTATGACCCGGGCTGGTCACGGTCTTCTCAAGATGTCATCACCCATCCCATATATCAAGAATCGTATCCGCTGCAGAGTTTGTCAAGTCAGCACCTACCCGCCACTTCGCCGGTGCAACCAAGCCCACGCTCATCGGCGCGCACGCAAAACCATCCACTCGGCCCGGAGGGATCTTTGTCGTCCGCAAATAGCAGTGCTGAGGACCTCTATCTCTCTGCCACCGAATCACCCAGTCAGTCTAGGCGCTCCTCCGCAATTTATGGAGATGTCGTAGTGTCATCCCCCTCCTTGTTTGTCGGAGGTACATAAACGTATTTTCCCGGGGACGCCAGAGACTGTAGGGAGGTACGAACGCAAAACGATAATGTGCGACTTGTCACTTCTATCACTGCGGGGGCCCAGTATTAACTACACTGGCTAGTCCTGCAGACCCAACTTCCTTCTGTCTCCCTCCACTCACCATCGATGCGCTCCCGTGAGTATGTTCCGTGCGACCCAATCCCAGTATCCCAGTCACGAATAGTTGGGCAGAAACGAACCCCCGTCTGGATGGACGACCTGCCAGCATCCTGAAGGTGCCCAATACTTCTTCCACGAGGAGAAGGTGCGTTCTCATGTGTGAGATTAACGTATGACCCACATCTGGTACCTTTAGCGAGTCTTTACTGACGCAAATCTATTCGACGCGGCATCACTTGCGCTCATTACACACAGTTTACGCATTGTGAACGACTTTTTCCGTGCTCACAATGTCGATCTGTCGCCTGGCGTGGACCTGGTTCTGGACGAATGTACTTATTCCGACGGAAGCAAGGGGTGCCAGTACTACTTTGTGAACCACGTGGGCCGTTGTGTGTTTTGGATGGACAACGGCGAGTCGGAGATGTTTCCAGTCACGGCAGAGTTGAAAGGCATGAAATCCGCATCTCACATCCGTGCGTCACCTTCGTTTGCTTCATGAGACGCTCATGATGTTTCGTAGGTCATGAACTCGAAGCACAATATTGGTGAGTTGGTCGCGAGGCAGCTTCCCAGGTTGCATGCTGATCATATCATATACGAAGGCTGCATTGCGAATATTATCCAAGGGCATTCAACCTCACCCATGAGATAATAGATGAACTTCGCGACATTGTTCTCCACGCTTTCGGCGGTATGTCCTTGTGTTTACGTTGATTCAGTCTTTTTCATTCCTTCCAGACGTTGTCACCTCCAATAAGACGACGGTCCCCTGGAAAATTGGCGACCTTAACAACATGATCACACTCATAGATGGTTTCACCAGTGAGTCTCTGAGCCACCGTCTCTAGGTTACAAACCTGTCGTGATCATCGGTGCAGAAGGTATCGATAGAAATACCACAAACAAATTCAGTGGCTGCAACTGCCTCGTCGGTGCGTATATTCTCAAATAACTGCGGATCATCTGAATGAAACGAACTGGCTTTCGTTCAGGTAGACTCATGCATGTTTTCGGTACGACGTGAATTTTTTTGCCATGTCCCACACCCAACTCCTATAGTTCGTAGCCGTGTGTATAATTTCCACGGCGAACCTGGAGCGCGTTTGAATGTCGATCAATCCGTCCACGCAACCGTCAAGAAACAAACGATGTTTATCCGGACCCTGAATCCATTGCTGTTTTATGCACCCCACGCCCAGCTGTTGGGTGTGCGCTCAGTGAATATCGATGGGTTAATACGCCACAGCTGGTGGGCACCGTTCGTGGAGGGCTTGATCAGCCAGTGGCAAGAATCTATTATCAATGTGCGTTATAGTCCCTTATTGCTTTTTACCTCCTCATCTTCGGACAGGCCGCCGTTGTTCTGAATGCAAATGTCGCGTTTCTTTCAATTCAAAGCGTGGACCAGGGTGGAAACATCGCCTGTACACGCTCTCCGGCACAGATCGCAAGCTATGTGTCGACATTGACGAGTATCGCGAGCATAATCATAGGTCTACTGCTTACAAGCCGCCACCGCAATCGAGATCGCGATTCTGCCGCCGATGCAGCAACGTTCGTGTTCAGCCGCACACACCCGAAGTTTGGTCTCGAGATCCTTGCCGTCCTTTACTCCCTGCCTTACGCAATGCTCATTTGGTCGTAAGTCATTTTCAACTCATATCCATCCCCTGACTGGGAATCCCCACAGAATGGTATCCTTCCTCATCGCATTTTCCTTCGCGTGCTTTCAAAAAAACGAGCCTTCCCACACGCACGCTTGTTTCTGTGGTCTGGGCTGCCATCGCTGCGCTCATCCTGTGGTGTGTCTTCAATTTGTGGGAGATCGCTAACTGGGACTGGTTGTGCGACTTGGGATCGTGGTTGCGCTTCCCAGAACGAGAGGACGAGGCCGATGCGGACCAGCAGGACGAAGCCAGGTCGACTGTGGCATCTGAACTCAGGCGCTCAAAGTGGAGGTCGGCTGTGTCTTGGCCAATCATCATTTTCAGGAAGATGTACAACTCAAGGCGATCTGTACCAGCTGTGTAGAATCATGCACACTCATATTCTCTGGTTGACGGATAATCTCAGCTTCAAGGTTGGATTATTGCTCCTGACTCCCGAGTCAATGCCCGGAAATCCAAAAAGAGGGCCAACAGCATTATCATTCTTGGACAGGGAGTCGCTCGACCCTGCAAAACCCAATCGCGAGAGGCTTCCAGCTGCCGGCCCCAAGCAGCACGACTCCTCGCACGAAGAGAAATTATTATTATTGGAACGTGGACCAAGGCATGGCTCGGGTTATGGATGGTCATAGCATTTATATTGTCGATTGGCTACGTTGCGAGTGCTCCTGGGACTAGAACAAGCCGCAAATTATCTCAAGCCAGTCTATTGATCTCCGGAGTCTCTGCCCGCCCCGCGCTTGCAGATTTCTGAATTCTATGGGCGATCGCTATTCTTTCATTCTTTTGCTCACTGACCAACTGATTGCCTTGCTCGGATGTTTACTTGTTTCGTTCGTTGGCCCAGGTACATACCGCGTCTATTTAGACTACTGACTCAAATTTACCACTTCTTTCCGGTGTCGAAGGACCTACGAAGACACTTGAGGTGACTATACCACCTATTTCTATTATATTCAATCTCTTACTGAATCTTGCTGGTCCTGACGGGCTTGCCTTCAAATATTTCGTTCCTGGAGCCAGAACTCATGCAGGTATGTCCCGACCACTGGACTGTACTTATGTGCATACGAAACCTTTCGCGTGCATTATGCACGCAAGGTACGCTATCGGTACCTATTCTGTTCTATTGAATCTCTTGCTGAGACAGAATTTCAATTCCAATCTTCGCCGTTCTTTATTTTCTTTGGCCCACTCATGTACCTTGCACCGGTGAAGTGAACCTATGGTGCGCCTTGAGTTCCTCGTAAGTTACTGACTGACTGAATAAATGAAGTAACGTGCTACTTCGCAGGTCGAAACTCTGCTTCAAGGACGAAACTGTGTTCGGACTTTACAAACAAAGCGAAGTATGAGCTTCCATGTTTGTAACATCTGCCTACGAGAGACTAGATTGGACTTTCCGTATCTCGTTTTGCTTGGCTTGCGACAGGATGTTCAGACTTCAATTCAAGTATGAGCGGTCAGAAAGTACGTGCCAGTTCAATCGTTATCCCCCATTTTCGACGCTAATCCATTTCATAGATTCAATGCTTGAACATTCCACTGTCACCTTTGGAGTTAAGCACGCGCATTTGAATACTACTGTACAGTATATTTGTTCACTCGTCGATATCTTCTACCAATACTTACTGAATTATACCTCACCCTATTAAATGCGCCCTTCCTTCGTTTTTCACAATGCACATAAGTGTTCGTTCCTTTTCATCTTTCCTGATTGTGCTTATTGCTCTGCAGTTTGTCCGTAGTTCAATATTACATGGGTGATTCTATTTGGCGCCCCAGGCGCTGCTTATAAAGTTGACGCCCCTTTCCACTTTAGGCAATTCACCGGGCGGCGCATGGCACTGCACAATGTCATAAGAAAATTATTGACCATAACCTCATTTACAGCCCACTGGCTGTAAAAAAAATCAGGGAGATGCATTCATGTTTATAGTCTTGCTGTACTGAATCTCTGGCAAATGTGAGCCCTACAGCATAAAGGATAAGTCAAATGGAAGATACTGTGACAATTTTGTGACGCTGCCGGATCGCCGCTTCCAATTCGAGACGCATGCTTGAAACATTTATATCCTCCCAGAAGCACACTCAAAAAGTCTGAAAATATTTCACTGGGGTACTGAGAAGAATCATTGTTGAAAACTACATTATTTGACATCCAATAACACCTGCATGCATTCTAGATGAGTCAAACACGGCCGGCTTTTGCCGAAACCTGGCGGCCGGGATATTACTCAAAATAGAAGGGGCGTCGCAGTTGTAAGCAGCGCCTGGGGTGCCAAATAGAATAATTCATATTACATTACCCCAACTTGTCTTCGTTGAATGATTCCAGCTTCAAGTTTATTTTGGTTGCGGCAAGTTCAAACTTGCTAACATCGCCACCGCCTGCAGTGTAAGTATTCAATCCGTCCGTTCGCCTTTCTTATTCACTTCAAGTTAGCAGACCACACACCGAATATTTGAGTAGATCTCTTGCGACTGATCCTCAAACTTGCGAGTCCGGCCACATCTGTAACACATCGGATGCGTGGCAATGTAAGTATGTATTTCCGTTCCGTTTCGTTTCGTTTCGGGTTTGCCTTCCTGAATTAACACTCTCCTCTATCTAGGTTGACTGTCCGTTCTCCATTCGATCAGATTTACATTCCAACTTGCTGATAGCCTCGACGAGTTTGGCAACACGACACATCTTTCCCGAAGCAGATTGACACTGGCTGGTATCTTGAAACTTGAAAGCCGAAACCAAGTACGCTCGAAGAATAAGGATATCTGAATTTTTGACGTGTCTTGCCTTCGCGCGAGGTGTGCCCTTATTATCGCTCACAAGTGATCCAAGCTTCTCGAATTTAATTCGAGGCAAATACTACATATCTTTCATCTTCAAGTTCTTGTAAAATTGTATTCAAGTTGTCCTGACTCCTAGCTGACTGCCTCACTTTTCACTGTGCAGCTCCACCCGTCGCGGACTCGGTTCGAAAAGAGCTCCAAGATTGAACTTTGAAGGGACTCGGAGTCCCTTTACCGTTTCATTCAATTTTCTCGAGTAAGCCTTCGTTCAGTCACACCAGGGACTCGTTCGTTCATTTAATTTGAGTTCAATGCCCGTACTCCTCATCACTTCACTTAAGGCTCTCGCTCGGCTTCGTCCTCCGCCAGTCAGTACAAGTCCAAGGCCGTCTCGTCGTTCCTCAAATATTCAAATATCTCTGGCTTGCAAACTCGTCCCATTCCTCAACGCTCGACGCAAAGGTGCACAAGTGATTGATTGAAAAACCAGTGTATTCAGGGCTACGCTCATACACGCGCATATTCGTACGCACTTACCGTACTCACCACTGGCAAAGAGCAGCAGATCGCACTACCTGCAGTACGCGCACCACAGCACCTATATCCGGGTCCCTCGCGCGCGCACCCATATCTGGGCCCTCGTGTGCGCATTCCATCTTTCAAAGCAGCACCATGGCATTTACCCCCGCAGCACGGACTCGGGGCGAGCGATGTGGCGTTGCAACGCGATTCGGCATGAGGGAGGTAAGCTGAGAGATGCGAGTCAATCCCCCAAGGAAGGACGAAGAACAACACAGGAAAAGACGTGCGTGCCCACGATTTTCTGCAAAACGCGTACTTATTGTACTGTGCGCGGTTTCGTGCGCATGTGGTTGCACCTCTGTCGTCCACCGTCGACGAGTGCGCGAGATCGCCCTCTGCCGTACGTCACCCGCCATCGCCGTCCGCCGCCGCCGCCTCCGTCGACGGGACGCGTATCCGAGACAGTGCGCGGGTAGGGGAAGGATTTTGAGTCGGACGCGTGAGTTGGATGTAGAGCGGAAATTTCACGACGTGCAGTACAAATGCGCACTGTGGCGAGCATCAGATATTGACCACGACAACGCAAGGGGATATCGACAACGAGAACGCGCGGAGCGCGGTGCACAAAGGTGCGAGCGATGCGCGTGCTGGGTGGGCGGTAAATGTAATGTACGCGGCGCGCAGGGATTGACGGACGGTGTTCCAGCTTCCAGGCACCCCAGCGCGCGACGAGCGTGCCGGAGGCGCGGGGCTCGTAATTTTTTCGCGGTGCGTCGCCGGCGCTCAGAGAGCGGGGCATCAGGCGAGGGCGAGAGCGAAAACGCGACGACGGCGAGGATCACATAGGCGGGGGTAGCGGCAGGAAGGAGCTGAGGGAGGCAGGGCAGAAGACGCGGACGGCGGAGAGGGCGTGGATCAAGACAGTGTCGTTCAAGTGTCGTTTTCGCTTGGCTTCGGGTCGTCGAAAGAGCCGCGCTGCCCGGCGACGCAGGCGACTGGCGTTCGCATTCTCGACTCGGTGGTTCAGAAACGCCGCACCTAGCACGCGCGCGACATCGCTTCACGTCTCGTCAGCTGAGTCCTGCATGCACATGTACAGCTCGCCATCGAGGCCATGCATGACGGCGAGGGAGCCGACACGCACCTTCTTGTCTGCCATTGTTACTCCTGGTGGTGGTGGTGGGTCCTCCTTGTCTTTATCGTGTTCCTTCTTATGTGTAGTGCGTCCTTCTTGTTTTTGTCGCGTCTCTTTCAAGTTCTTGTCTGTAGCAGCATGTGGCAACGAGCGGTGGTGTGCGTCCAAGAAAGCGGACGACAAGAGTGAATTGCCTTTTTTAGGTATCATGCAGTGCTGCCAAACACGACTCTGTGCAGTGCGTTATTGTTCCTGCTGGCAGTGCTGCTCGGTCGCGATTTTCTCTGGCTGACTGTGTCTTTCCCGTTTTATTTTGACTCGCAAGATCCGCTGAGACGATTCTGGCGGTTTCGGCTTCGTTCGCAGTGTTCTTTCCGTACTCGAGTGTCGTCTGGAACTCCCGAGAAATGTCTGCGTAGCGGGTCGCTATGAATCGCATTTTTTTTTTTCAATCTTGTCGCTGGCCGGAATGAGCCTGCACAGCCTTGCAATGAAGCAGTGGCCCGAATTTCTCAATTCACTCCCCGCGTCGACCGCCGAGCCGCCACCAGTAAACTAAATTCTAGAGGCTGACTCGCGACTCCCTGAACGCCCGGGATAAACGTACTGTATCATTTCATTCAATTCGAATGGGGGTGTGACCTGTGACCGCTCGATTCGAACTTGTGGTTTCGAAAATGAGCCGGAGATGGCGTGACACCTAAAAAAAATTCGAAAATGTTCGTAAACTCATCTGAAAACAGCACCTCTCCCTCCCAGAGACCGTGAGCTATACTCCTGAGTGTAGAGCAGAAATTTTGGAATACCGCTGTGCAGTGAAATAAAGCAAGGTTTCGAGCCAGGAAACAGTCAAGTTGAGGTTAAATTTGGGTTGAATTGAAGGGAGAGGTGGGGTTCGACCATGTTCAGCCTGAAGACTCAAATTAAGCAATATTCCGAAGCAAGACAGCCAGCGCATGCGAAAAATCGGTATTTTTGACCATTTTTCGTCGCTTTTGTGACTTTTTTGGCCAATTCGAAAATCCTCTCAGTGACCCGTGACACGTTCGAAAATTTTCGAATATTTGGGGACCTGTGACGCGTGACATTCGAATTGAATGAAATGGTACAGTATTCCTAGTCTTGTTTTTTGTAGTCTATTAGTTACCACGCCGTTGCTAGAGGCGACCTGCGTTATTATATAAGCATCCGTTTTGGGAAAGCACGTGCACCGCGCAACGACGCGACTTCACGCGTCCAAGTGTACATGACGGGGCATAAAGGCCGGGGAATGTATGAAGTAAGTGTAGTATTCACCTACAAGGTGTCCCAGAATATCCACAGCCAGAATTTCGAACGAGGAAGAAATTTCTCGTCTTCGCGGCCGAACGAAAGCCGAAAGCGCCGAAAACCTTTCTTTTGACTTGTGAGCTGCACGGAAAACATAGATTTGGAGCTCGATAGTCAATATAGTGTTTAAAAACAGATTTGAACTCTTTCAGCTGCAGCATTCGCGTCAAATGGTGCAAAACGCGTGAACATACTGTACTATTTCGATCAATTCGCGTTCGACTCGGAATTTTTGATACAATTAAAATCCAAAAGAAATCCGACAAATCGAGAAAAAATTATTGCCACAATAAAAAAAAAGTGGGTGTGACGCGTGACAACGAATTGAATGAAATAGTACAGTAAATGAGTTGTTTGGTTGTGCATCTCCCATCAATCAGTGATAGCGCTGAACGCCGCTTATCAGGGCGCGGTAACTAACAGACTATAACTAGCGAGGTACGAGGTAATTGTTATAGCGTCTGTCTGAGAGAGACTATGTTTTTTGCTCTTATTGCTGTTCCCCTTTTGTTACACTCGGACACGCGCTGCTACCACGAGGGGACTGACTAAAGGTCGCCTCCCGCCCCCGTCTCCGCCTCTGCCTCTTCAGCCTCCGCTCCTCCCTCTTGCCTCTGCCTCGACCGCCGACAGCCCCTCCGACTCACTACCCACAGGCGGATACGGAACTTACCATTCCGAACCAGCAGTGATGGCCACCCATGTCACATGCAACAGGGACCAACCCGAACCAGCAAATTTCCCATCTGGCTCGTCACTCGAACCGTGATGACCTCACATGGGTGGATTCCTCCAAATTTACTGAGGTTTTGGGGTATTGTGTTTCTATACTTTTCTGGGCCACCTCAGCACTAACAAATTTCCAACTGTGGACGGCGTGAAATGTGAGCCGTCAGTGCTGCTCACCCTTTTTCTTGTTCGCTGAGATGAAACCGCTTCCTGACATCGTTTAATATGGTCCGGATAGTCCTTGGAAGGCCTCAAGGCTTACCTTCCATCATACAATTTCTTCCGACCCTACATGGACTTGAAATTTATCTCAAGTCTTACAAGATTCTCCTGCTATTCAGTTATTTTGCTTTGTTTCGTCCCATTTCAAAGGTATTCAAGTTGCTGTGAAGTATTGGTGAGATATGAAGTCCCAAGCGAGATGGACCATAAGTACAGATTGTATCTTGACTCCCCAGGCAAACGGAACGCAAAATATGTATTATTTTCCAATGCGAAGTTTGGTGTTGAGACGGAGGCAGAGGCTCCGCCGATTTTGATTTTCTCCTGATTCAACATTGCTGAGCTGCTAATCCTCGAGAACATGAGGTAGGATCCTATAGTATGTTTACATTGAGAGGAGATATGGATGAACTTCTGGTGTTGTAAATGTTATCGGATAGCTTCATTCAGGTAAGTGAACAGCTTTTGAAGGATCTGTGGTAGTGGAGATGGGTACCAGCAACTACAGATCGTTCTAGTGTGTTGTGTGCTAGCCAGACTGATTGGAAGGACAATATAAGTTCTGGTTGTTCACCCGATTCCAGAATTTCAACTTGAACATCTTCCCTGAAATGGAACATCACTTCAAGCCAGAATGGCGTTGCCGTGCGATGGAAGCAGCCAAAATATCACTGAATACAGCGTTAGGAGAGTGCTGGGATCCTGCTTTGCATGTCTTGAACTCACATAACCTGTGTTTCCACATTTTCGGAGATTGTTATTTTTCATTCAATGACAATACTGGAAGCAGTGGGGACGGTCAGAGCATTTTAGACGACAGATATGATGTTTTGAAGTCGTTTCAGCACTTGCTAGATGGGTGCAGTGTTCACCGATGTAAAACATGTTAGTTCAGGGTAGAGTACTTATGAGAAGTTGTGGACCTTTCGGTCGATTTCGTGCACGACTTTTCAAACACCCAGAGTAATTCTAGAAAAAATACCATGAGCAAGGGGCATGGTTTAGTTGAAGATTGCACGCTACCATCAGCCATATTTCGGATGAGATGGCTTCGATGCAAAAAAAAACGAGATAGGACGATCGTTATACGGCTCTTCATTGGTTGATGATTTGAGGTAATTGGCAGCGGCGCTGACGTGAGGATCGGCAGTGGCGATGATATGTCACGGCCATTCCTTTTCCTTCATGCATGCACCACGCATCCGCGCAAACGAGCGGTTATTTGCAACAACTGTACTTGGAACCTCTGAATGACTCAAGACTATCAAGATCAGCCAAAAAAAAAAAGCCTCAAAAGCAGAGCCTCCGCCAGCGCCTCCGCCTCCGCCAATCTGCCTCCGCCGTCACATCCATCACCGCTAGATCTCTCTCGTTGATATATTTGCCCGTGCAGAAGTATTTATTGCTTGTATCCTTGGAAACAACTGCATTTCTAGACCACGGCAGGATATAAATCCCACAAAATGGACCTCAAAAGTGGCGCAGTCGTCGTCCCCGCCATTGCAGCAGCCACCGCGGACAACTCGCGCCCATTGATGGATGTTTACCCCTCACCATCTTGAACAAATGTACTTAGCCACTCAAGTATCCATTCCAGAAATCGCGGCTGTCTACACCACCTTGGCTTGGCGACTTTGATGTTTGAAATCTAGTTGTAAATTGCCGACTGACCAGCATATGGATCTGTATCTTTCAGGAAGAAAATCATCTGATTCTGGCCATGGTTTCCTCCAAAAATTGTGTTCAATATCCTTGTTCTCCGCAACTCGCTATCCTTGACTCAGTTTGTCCACTCTGGTGTGTACCCATGGCATTTCCCATGTAACATACTTTCATTATGCGACGGTTTGCCTTTCAAGAACGTGTTCCTCGTGGTGCTGGTTCCATATACGTGCCGGACTTTTGAAAAAGATTTCAAAGTCGATTCTTCATGTACATAACCGTTTCTCGAAGCTGAACCTCAAGTTGTCTTTCAGCACTCAGCATGCACCAATGGATAATATGGCACTCCCATGCAAGCCGTGCGGTGCAACTGCGCCTCTGCCTCCGCCTCCACCTTCGCCTCTACTCCCGCCACTCGTCACTCACAAACTGTATAGCTACGATGGTGTGGCTCAGTGCGACATCAACTTTTCGTCTATGTGTACTGCTGCGGACTTATCTCTCTCTGTTCCCGCACACTGGCGGCAAGGACGACGAGCAGCAGCTCTTTTTGGTGCTCAAATAAATTGTTATTACCCGCAATCCGTTGCAAACATGTTCTGTCATTTGATTCATTCATTGGTTGGTCATGGGTTTCTCGCATACTGGTGCTCAGCACTTCCCTGTTATTCTAGGTTCCCTTCATTCTGCAAGAGTGATCGCAAAGCGAAACTGCAGCAAGGTCTGTGCGCAAGGCAGCGTAGTAGCGGAGGAGTCGTCATCCACTGGCCCCGCCTTCGCGCCTGCTGAAAGACGAACATATGATGAACCACCCGCCGCCGCCGCCTCCGCCTCCGCATCTTCTACATCTACATACTTCGGCCATTCGCCATAGACGCTGCTTCCCTCCGCCCCATTTTCCCCAACATATCCACTGCTTATTGCATGCAACTACAGTGCCGGCCGTGCAGCACTGACGGCGCAGGCATGAGGTGATACCGTATCTCTTTCCCTATAGTAGGCTCGATTGTGTGATGGGCTTTTGTGCTCTGGCTAATCTCTACATGTTCTATGGACACTTAGTTCCTGTATTTCGGTGTGATTAAGCCCTTCTCTGTAATAAATGGGTGCGAAGGATTTTCATTGCAGGCGCGGAGGCGCGAGCAGCTGCACCAAATAAGGAAATTCAATTAAAATGTAATGAGCCGAATAATGACCTAAAAGGAAGCCATGCCTCCGCCTCTGCTGGACCCCTCTTAGGTGGGTTATCCTACCACAAGCTAACCCACCTAAGAGGGGTTGCCGTAATGCAAGGTGGAGGTCCCTTAGGTGGTCCAATCAGGCCCTCCACTTAAAAAGTAGGTATCGGCAACACTCAGCGAGCCATCAACGTGCATGGAATCGGGATATGCGAAATTCGAAAGCACCGACCTCGAGCGAGAGTTGGTAGACTCCGACCATCCACAGAGATGCTAGGATAACGTGCATTCCATGGCGGTCCATATTTGTTCTTGAGAGGACTTGCAACGCATGCGACACACCAGACATTTCTCAAGAGTTCCACTGGGCATCAGCAAAACCTGGGTGTCCTACGTACCTTTACGTAGCAGCCTGTAGCGGTTGTAGCAGCTGTAGCGCTGTAGCGAAGGGTACCCTCCACTGAGAGCTTTGTAGTTCCCATGGATTTTACGTAGCTGTACGTAGTTGGCCAAGCTCCATGTAGTGCTCTGTAGTACAGTAGGGGACAATCAAAGTCCGCTTATTTGGGAGGTGTGGGAAAGTGGTATGTGCCGCTCGGCACATGCTGTCTGACAACCTGGAAACCAGTTTCTATGCAAGTTAGGACCCAAATGAAGGGATTGGCACGAGCGAAAATGCTGAAATCTGTGATTTTTCCAAAAACTTGACCCAAAATATTGAGAATTCCAGAAAAAATCGCTAAAATATGAAAAAATCGCCAATCGACTCCTTTTGATGAGCTGGTTACGTTCCCGAACAAATTGAAAAGTTTCATCGAGCCGTTTCTGCAGGAAAAATGATTTGATCTGACAGTGATGGCACTGATTTCGGCTGAAAAACAATAGAAAATTCATGAATTTATCAGAATTCTTACTTCACAGTCCCTTCAGTGCCTTCATAGGGCATGCTTTGGTAGTTTAGCACCATATGAAACTAAGTGTACCTCTGGAGGTCCAAAAGGGGTACACACAATTCCGTTCAAAGGGTCCAAAATATTGGGAAAACTAACGGCTCGTGGGAAAAACTTCGGAGATATGTTTTTAGGCTCCTTTTGATGAGCTGAGTCTGAATCTGAACTCAGATTTGTCCAAAAAAACCTCGTTCACATGCTACGTAACAGGTGGACTTTGATTGTCCCCTACTGTACGTCTGTAGTTTTCTGTAGCTGATCCACATACCACCAAAAAAAAATAATTCCAAAATAACAGATCCATCGCCATTGCCAAATAAGCATGAGCAAGAAACAAAATATCATTCTATTCAGCTACTTGATAGACATACTACTGACGAGCCACATCCTGCCAGCAACAAACAGGTTCATGTGAACACCTACCCTAGACACAGTTAGGCATGAAATGAATCCCAGAAGAAACGATAACATACCAAGGCAAGTCTTATTGTTGATTCAACATCCATAGAACTGTGGAACGGAACACAATGGAATTGAGGAACAAGTGAGGAAAAGAAAGGAATAAAGACATACACGGCTTGAATCAAATCAAAATGATGTGGGCATAGGTTGAAGCTCAAGTGATTATTAGTCCGGCACAGACAGAAAGGGATGCTCAACACACATTCATCGTCCTATACGGACATCCTCCAGGTCATCTTCCAGGTGGCGAGCTTCAAGCAACCTTGCACTTGGCTTCCAGCATGCAGATGGACTGCACTCTCCAAGTCAATTTGAGACACATCAAAAAGAAATCAATCAATGAATAACTCAGTATATAGTGCAAGGGCAACATACTTTTAGACTTGGCTCAAGTGAAGCATTCACACTAAAAATGTCAAATGGCAGATTCGGGGTGGCTCAGGTGCAAGAGCGATGTAGGCAAGGCATCCAAGATGTGGCGAGGTTGGACGGGGCACTGACTACAGCCAGGTATCAAGTTGAGGCAGGTGGGACCATGGTTGAGACAAGAGAGACACAAGAGCGCACAAGATGAAGGGGGAAGTTGGCTGGATGGTGGTGGTAGAAGGGAAAGAAAGACAAACGATGGCCAAATATTTGGCTAAGCCTTATGGCATTGATGCACGTGTGCCACGTCTTTGCCTCCGGAGTTGCCATCAAGTCGTGCCACATTGTGGCAAGCGGTAGTCCATGACGACCTTGACTGATGCAGCATCAGCACGGGCAGCGTCGAGAGAGCATGCATGTGTGATACATCTCTACTTGAGGCCTGCATGTGTGAGGTTCCAACCGACATATCTGGATCAACATAGCTGAGCCACACTGCTCAGACATGTTCGGCTTTTATCTGCCTCTGCACATATCGTACACACTCACCTGAACAGCCCTGATGTGCTTCACTTGGGAATATCGTATGTATGTAGTTCCAAGTTAATTCCTATACATACACATCTTGAAATATCATTCCTTTTTGTTATTATACTTGTGATATGCACCAAAAATGTTAATTTGCAAGATCTCAGTGCTCAGAAATGGACCAGCAGCTCATGTCCAGCCCGACCAACTACACAGGTTTATGTAGCTTGGTAGAACTACAAACTACTACGAAGTCACTGCTATGCTACGGATGAGCTATGTAGAATGCCCTAGCTGCAGCCTGCTTATGTAACGCTGCCCGAGCTACAAAGTGCTATGTACTGCTACGTAAGTGGCTGACAGCTACAGCTGCTACAAGACCGCTACAGCCACTACAGCCGGCTATGGCAAAAATCAGGTTTTGCTGATGGGCACCGAAAAGAGCCCGAACAACGCAGAAACTGTCAGAATCATTCCAGCAGATTTTGCGAGGCAAAATAAAGGACAGCCAACTGGAGAAAATTGCCGCGGAACGATCATGCGCAAATCATGCGTGTACAAACTCATGTTTGACAAATGTTTGGCAGCTGCACTGCATGATACCCAAAAAGGCAATGCGCAGTCTTGAGCTCCTTTTTCACACACCAGCACTCGGACCTCAGTGCCACGCATGCTAAAGAGACAAGGAGGACACGAAAGGACATGATAAAGACAAGGAGGGTGACAACGCTTGTTCAACGCATTGCTGCCTGCATGGCTGAATCCCAATTGCAATGGGCAACGCCGCTACTATCGATCTCCCCCCTTTGCAAATTTTTTTTTGATGGCAGTCCCATTTCTTTGAATCTTCTTGGATGAGTTTCGGAATCGGTATATGTGATCCTCATGGTGGTTAGATGGCAACTGTGAAGTGGTTTGAGTTTGGGGGAGGAATTGAGCTTGTGATGGGGTTGCCGAGTCAGCTATCAAAAATACGTACCTTTGCGAAAAAAAGTTTTGATTGGATGCGAACTCAATCTGTCTTTTCACCCTCCAAATTGTGCCTTGCTGCATAGTCAGGAACCAGGACTACCGCCCCATATTTTATCCAGATTACGAATACTTATGTAATCGTTCTTAGTATTTGTACACAGCCAAACACCACACCTTGCCCAAACACGGTCCTGCATTAATGAACTTATCAAATTAGTGGCTGTGTCAAGTTTCATTAGCTTTTTGTGACCACAATTTCAAAATCCATTAGATGGCACAAATATGAGCCGGAACATCAGTATAGTAATCTAATGAAAATAGTGACAGTGCTTACATCACAGAATCCTATTTCCGTTTTATGGCTTTATGAGTACACACATGCCTTCGACTGACCACCAAAAGATCTATCGGAAGACTTGTCCTCCAATCCCACTACTCTAAAATTGCAAGGAAATCAACATTTCTGGCGAAATGGACACATTTGTGTCTGTTGCCAGTATCTTTCAGCCGTGTTTAGTCAAATACATCAATGATATTTATTGTAAATGGGGAGGATTCTGTATCTGCCGCGTCCATCCCAAGCTCCTTCTCATTCTGGCTACTTAAGCATCATTCGTCCGTCACGGCTGGGTGGACGCCATCTCATGCCGCTGGCATGCATCAATGATCAGATCACGGAAAACTGTCGGCATGCCTGCTGTTTCGAATTTTTTGACATCGCGAGGCACAAGCAATCGAGCAGATAGGGTTTGCGGATGAGCGGACGTCTGAGATCAATTCCTCCTTGTCCTCTCCTCCCATGTCCATCGCAGCAGGACGTTACCGGTGTCCACCAAGCTGCTCAAATCTTTCTTGAATACTGCATTATTTGGCCTCTCATCTCGTTTACTCTTCCTTGGCGGTTCTGCTCCTATCTGGTTTTGTCATCTTACTCCTCAACGTCACTACACCCTGCCTACCTAACAACCACTTCGTTTCACCTCGAAATATCGATCACTGTCGCGGGACTTTGGGCCATGTCACTGTGCTATTCAAATCCTGCCTTCAAGTGAGCATTCCGTTTATCCAGCCTTCGGGCATGCCGTCGGCCTGCCATTTGTGCATTCCGCATTGAGTTTTTGCCTCGGACCTCCCGTCATTCTACCGTGCTGCCACTTATATTCAGCTTTTGGGCTCTTTGTCTTGCTGTATTGCCGTTTATATCCAGCCTTTAAGCACCGCCATTCCCATCTGGCTTCGTGCACGCCACTTTCCACTTTTACTCGAGCCTTCGGATAGCCTGTCTTGTTCAGTCTTTGGGCATCCCACCCTCGCGGCAATCCGCTTTCCAACTGTCCGGCAATCTGTAACATTAACCTCCGCTTCATTGTGCCGGCTTTATTTTCCGCCGTCAACAACCTTTAAGTGTGCAATTGGAAGCTAGCCGCGGCCTTATTTTCCTCCGATGAGACCTTAAACTTGCTGCTACCTTGCCCACAACTATTTTTTCTGTTACGACGAAATTCAAATCATGCCTCTACGCAGCCCTGTTTAATTTCTCATCCACTGAAACCATTTGATCCACGATATCGTTAGGGGTCCAAGACACCAGCCAATATGGCAATATTTCAAGACAAATTTCAGCCCGAGTTGAATTTATTCCCGAGACGCGACACTCCGGTCAGGTACACTTCTCTGACGCTCTCTCTTATGCCGGTTTTAATTTCAATTGTTTGACTTCTCGCACCCTGATAGCTACAGCTCTGCGTTGAACTTATCTCAAGGTATTTCCCTCTTTCTTTGGCTTCCCGTCAAATGTCGGTGTCTACACAACCATTGGATCGGTCATGCAAATGACAACTGCGACTCTGAGTCGATCTGACCAGGAATCAATCGCATCGACCAACCATAAGGTCAACACTGTGGCCCTTGGTACAGTCATTGCCTTCGACTTCTGCTACAATTCTGCTTCAATCATCTCTTCAAAGTCTTCGAATTACGTGTACTGTACGTCTCGAAACATCTCTCCTAGCTACACTTCAAATTAAAACAACCAAAATATTCAAGTGTCATCTACTCCTGCCGTGGCTGCAATCAACCTCAGTGCGACCATGCTGCTAGCTGGATTCCACTTTCCTATGCGGTCAAAATTGTTCATTACTCTCAGTTGCGGACCTGATTTCGCCGACACTGCCGGCAAACAATTAGGCCCAACGCAATTGGGACCTAATTGGGCCTGACGCCGGCCTCACGTAGGCCTCATGTCGGCCTTATCGGAATCAATCGCCTTTGATTGCCCGGCAATTCCCTTTCCCGATCAATCAACGAAATTTATAAATTCTGCCCTTTATTGTTTGTCCTTTCACATTCAATCTTTTATTATTGAGATACAGGGTACGAGGTATAACTTATATATTTCTTGAGGTTAAGGACTGCACCATCTTCCAACAAGTCCAACATGGAATAAGTCAAATGAATAGCCAGCACAAAACACTGTACGGCTAGTGAGACGTGAGCAAGTATGATCACAGTTGTCGTGAGTGCAATAGATTATTCAGGAAAGCCAACCAAGCATGTGCATTGTGCAAATGAGGGTGAAGACAAGGGCATTGTCCCAGTTAGATGAGTATGTGAGTGATAATGGAACAAAAAACAGAATTGCGACAAGCAGCAGCATGTACAAACGAGAGCTGTGCACGAACCTCGCTAGCTGCATCGAGTGGGGCACAGAAACAGTGTGCAGCCGACGGGGGGTGCAGCTGTCTGTGACAAATGGGGCAGCAAGACAATTTGAGCCAGGCAAGCTGGGCATGCACAGCAGCCCCAGACAGCGGTGGGTCAAGACAGTGCAAGGTGTGGATGCAAGGTGAGCAACAAGATACATGTGTGAGATTGCAGGTGAACAGGTATGCAGTGAGAAATAAGGCGCAGCAAGTGATCTACCAGGATAGTGGCTGGTGAGGAACACAGGTGAACAGTTTGTGGAGTGTGAAGTTGACGGGTAAATAGCTCTGCAGCACTTGTTATACGATCATTATTCCGGAAAGCAGCTCATAGCACCAATAAGAGTCTAAAGTTCAAATTATGGGCCTGATGTAGTACAAACAAGTCGAGACTGGCAACGCTGGCTGTGGTTTGTTGACTTAGTGCACTGAGAGTGAAGGTTCTGGAGTAAATTGGGATGAGCAGAGTCGCCGGGGTGTCATAGAGACATGCGAGACTACCCCAGTCTATGGCGGGAGCTGCGCATTCTGTATGTTTGCATGTAAGCCGAAATTGGCAGCACACTCCCATGGCTATCACAAAAATGATTGTATCAAGCAGAACAAAGAAAACTGTCAGCATGGTGAGCATGAGGCAGACGTGAGGCCTGCGTAAGGCCCAATTAGGGCCCTAATGCGTTAGGCCCAATTGTTTGCCCCCAGTGCGACGTGTTGTTATTTCTCATGTTTTCAACATTCGGGGGATTTTTCGGTGTCTCCAGTGCACTGTCCAATAGCCACTTGGATGCTGGGCCTCACGGTCACGATGGGATGGAGCACGGACCGAATCCACAAACCGGCCTCATTCAGTATGTCTTTACTAGAAGAGGTCTTACACAAATTTTCAACAACACACAACTCTTGTTGCAGCATTGTCAGTGTCAGACCGTGTGGCTGGCTTCCTCGGGTTCTTTGTCACCGAATCTCAGCACAACTTTGTAGTAATGTATGTCAACAAAGTTGAAAGAAAAAAAAAACCTAAGTATTCGTAACTGCCGCGCGCCTGCGATGGCCCGCACCCACCTAGTGAATTGGAGCAAAATTGAGGACACAAAAGAATTTTACTTTATTTTGCAAAAGTACGCCAATTTGCAAAGGGGGGAGATCGATAGTAGATCTTTCGATGGTCTGAAACCAAAAAAGAAGACGCTTTCATCCATGGCCACGCCCTTCCCGCCGTCCGGCGCCCTCTGCCCTGCCTCTGTCAGCTCCTTCTAGCCGGGCCGCCGCTCCTGTCCCCTCTGTAATCCTCGTCATCCTCGCGCCGTCGCCTGATGCTCCCCGCCCTCTGAGCCCCGGCAACATGTCACGCTGCGCAGAACAAACCGAGTCCGCGCCTCCGCTGTCAAGCACGCTCATCGCGGTCCACCGCGCGACGTGGGAGCAGATGGGGGTTCAGGCGGAGAAGGCCGCCCACGCTGGAAGCTGGCACACCAATTCCTCGAATAGCAGGCGCGTCGTCGAGCTTAACACCGCGCCGCACATCCACGTTGTCAAAGTAAATCAAGCTGTCGAGAGTCGAGACTACCCCCCAACGTATATCCGCCCGTCTCGCGCGATCCCAACACGCACAGGACACAGGACGACGCAAACGTGCACCTGCGCCGACGTGTGTGCCAGCCGCCGTGATCGCTTGCTCGTTCCGTTCCGACTATCCGCTCCTCGTCCACGGTCCCGCCTGTGCGCCCCTCGCGCCATCCGTCTGTGATTCCCGTGCGCGGGGCACCGCGTATTGTACATCCCTCTTGATCATGCTACATGGGTGTCTATGTATTTACTGCCTGTCCAAGACTCGTACTTGCGCACCGCCCGCCAGGCCCAGCCATCACGCACGGATGCAGTCGCTGCCCCGCGTGCTCGGCAGCGTCCGCGAGACCGCGCGCGTTGTCGTTGTCGAGATCAGATGCTCTCCGCAATACGCCTCAGTATGTCGCGGAATTTTCGCTCTGAGTCTGAATCGAACTGACACGTCTGAATTCTGGCTAGGATCACTCCCTCTCTCTCACTCGCCCGAATCGAAATCATGCGCCGGCGCACTGTCCCAGGCACGCGTCGACGGCAGTCGGCGGACCGGGACGGCCGAGGTCCGCTGCTGCATAGTCGACAAGCGCACGAAGCCGCGCACGGGCTAGCAAAAAAGTGAGTACATACGTCAATTTGCCTTTCCTTGTGCGGCTCACCTCCCTCTGCTCAGGTCGTCTCAATGCGTACCGCTCAGCTCGTGTAGTGCGATCCGAGCGTGGACATGTCACTGAGTGGATTGCATTGGAGCACCGTATTTAAATTCTGTGTGCAAGGGAACTTGTGGAATCGGAGTTCATAAGTACTGTACCATTTCGCTCAATTCGGACGGCACGTGACCTTTTTAGTTCCCCGACAAATCTCCAAATTCCGCTAAAATCGAGAAAAAATTATTGCGAGGGTTTCCAGAAATCGGGTGTGACGCGTGACGTCCGAATTGAACGAAATGGTACAGTACGGTGTACTATATCTGTGGGTAGTATCTGTGGGTAGTAGTAGTACTAGCGCTGTTCATAATATGATATTAATATGACTTTTGCCATATCGTATTATATCAATATCATATTATGTATTAGAATTATTCTATTTGGCACCCCAGGCGCTGCTTACAACTGCGACGCCCCTTCTATTTTGAGTAATATCCCGGCCGCCAGGTTTCGGCAAAAGCCGGCCGTGTTTGACTCATCTAGAATGCATGCAGGTGTTATTGGATGTCAAATAATGTAGTTTTCAACAATGATTCTTCTCAGTACCCCAGTGAAATATTTTCAGACTTTTTGAGTGTGCTTCTGGGAGGATATAAATGTTTCAAGCATGCATCTTGAATTGGAAGCGGCAATCCGGCAGCGTCACAAAATTGTCACAGTATCTTCCATTTGACTTATCCTTTATGCTGTAGGGCTCGCATTTGCCAGAGATTCAGTACAGCAAGACTATAAACATGAATGCATCTCCCTGATTTTCTTTACAGCCAGTGGGCTGTAAATGAGGTTATGGTCAATAATTTTCTTATGACATTGTGCAGTGCCATGCGCCGCCCGGTGAATTGCCTAAAGTGGAAAGGGGCGTCAACTTTATAAGCAGCGCCTGGGGCGCCAAATAGAATCACCCTATGCATTATTAATATAGTAAATAATATGGAAATAATACGCTTAACTTGCTTTCTGCAGAGATTGTTGTAGCAGGTCTGAGAGAAACTGCTGCTATATATATTTTGCTACCATCCTAGCACTCTGAAAGTGCGAGGTGGCTGAGATATGCATACTTTCAATTTTTTGATTGCGGCTTGATCCCACTGCTGGAAGTGATCGGAATGTTCTGGTGCAGGAAAGTCGTGCTTAGTGCGGTATGTAAAATTGATGTCATGCGGAAAAAGGTTGGTAGAGCTCAATAGGAACATCTCAGACCCAAATTGACTGGATTCCACCCAAATCCAAGCAATAATTTGTCTGTGTAATATATTATTAATATGATAATATGCACTCTCTCATATCGTATTCATATTATCCATAATATATTATTAATATATTATTTTGTATTATATTAATGGACAGCACTGGGTACGCAATATTTATTTTTAGTAATCGTATCACTGCCATATTTTTCACCTGGAAGAAGGCTCAGTGAAGTTCATGTATGCTCATCAAGTGCCTGAGTCGTGCCCTGACGTATGGCATTCCGAACGTCACATTATTAAATTTTTTTTTGGAGAGCAAATCTTTTTTAAGTCGACTGCCAGAACACTTTCACACTATGCTAGGTGAGTGTTAGATAGCTAGCAATGAGTCAATAAGGCTACACTGAAAACTGCAAGCGAGGTAATAAGGAGTTTCGGGGCTTTTTGGGGATGTCGGCACTGTCGGATTCGCCCAATCTGGGCAGGAGTAACATTGCCACTGATGAATCCTTTGGTTTGGTCAGTGTCTGGCTCTCATTCGAGATGTCTGATATAACCATTTAACAAAATTCCTAAGGAATTAAACAGGATTTCACCAGGATGACCTGCATAAGTACTGGACGACTTGCCTGAGACGAATTGGTCATTTAATAAAACCAAACTCGCAAGGGATACTGTCAAGTATGATGTCTGAAAAATATCCTGGTCATGATGTGTTGACGAAAAATATCTTGAACAACCTGCTGTTTCAATTTGGGACCACGCAGGCAGTCCTCCTCCGCCTCCTCCTCCTCCTCCTCCAGATTTTAGTGAAATTGTGCTTATTTGAGTGCACTCCGACAGCCACGAAAGGATTCATCAGTGGCAGTGTTACTCCTGCCCAGATTGGGCGAATCCAACAGTGCCGACATCCCCGAAAGCCCCGAAACTCCTTATTACCTCGCTTGCAGTCTTCAGTGTAGCCCTATTGACTCATTGCTGGCCATCTAACACTCACCTAGCATACATAGACACAGTGTGAAAGTGTTCTGGCAGTTGACTTAAAAAAATTTGCTCTCCAAAAAAAAGTTTTAATAGTGTGACGTTCGGAACGCCATACTGACGACACAGAGAAAGAATGAATTTGGTGGGAAACAAAGTCAATTTTTTTAAAATTCTTCGTCGATTGATTGATTCGATTTTGGGCTGACGTGATGTTCATTGAACGGCAAATACGGTGCTCTAGGCTGTCGCATGATTCTAAACATTTAGTACAGATCGCTCTGAGTCGTACATCTTCCTAACAATGGTGATTGGCCAAGAAACCACACGTCTCCACTGTTTGGCCTTGAAGCCGCGTACCAAGTCCCGGCTACTCCACACAACGACGAGACACAAGATGGGCGATAAAAAAATGATCTCGAGTACGATAACAAAGATGCTTGCGAGGTTCGTGCTTTCATTACACATGAAGGAAAATGCGAAGAAGAAGGACCCTATTCTTGGCACCGAATCCGAATCAGGATAGATGAATGGATGCGGGACGAGGATAACTTACGACCACATGAGCATTACGATAGGGAGGGAGTGCAGGACAGCAAGTGCCTCGAGGCTCCGCCTTCGGCGTGTGCGATTGAAGATGGATGCCAACGAAGCGACAGCGGAATTGCTATCTCGATGACGGTGGTAATTCAAGAGCAGTAGGCCCATGGATATGCTCGCGATACTCGCGAGTGTCGATACATAGCTTGCGACCTGTGCCGGAGACCCCTGGTTCACACTTTGAATCGAAAGAAATCCGACATTGGCGGCCAGAACAACGGCGGCCTATCCAAAGATAAGGATGTAAAAAGCAGTAAAGGACTACAACGTACATTGATAACGGATTCCTGCCATTCGCACATCAATCGCTGCAAGAGCTGCTCACATGCTCTACGGTTCATGAGTCCGCTGACAGTCACCGCATACATGCGGGACAGATGGGAATGCGGCACACGAAACAGCAACAGATTAAGGAGTCGGATGAACACCGTTTGTTTCTGGACGGTTTCGTGAACAGATTGTTTCGAGAAGATCAAACGCGCCACGGGCTCGCCGTGGAACCGGTAGCGAGCTAATGGAGTTGATTTCGGACAGAACGAGGAGAAGAACCAGGTTACATACCGAAACTATGCATGAGTCGGCCTGCAGGAGTCCCAGTTAGTTCCAAATTCGAAAGTTGTGTTAGTTGGATGTACGCACTGACAAAGCAGCTGTATCCTTCGAATTCTTTCTCAGTATGTTTGCCAATATTTTCTGCAACTGTGATCACGATGACGTCATAGCGGAGATGATGGCTTGAACACTCACCGTCGGAATGAGCTATGAATGCGAACATGTCCCTGAGCTCATGGAGTTTCCAACTGACAGGCGTATGCGGAAAGGCGAGAACGTCTGGAAGCAGTGGAATGACTGGATAGTCGTAAGCGAAGGAACATACCACCAGCAGCGTGGAGAACAATGCTGCGAAGTTCATTTACTATCTCATGGGTGAGCTCAAATGCCCTCGGATAATATGCGCAATGGAGCCTTCGTAAACCATTAGCATGCGCTCCGCAAAGTTGTCGCCAGCTCACCAATATTGTGCCTCAAGTTCATGACCTACGGAACATTATGGACATGTCGTGAAGCAAAGTAAGGTACACACGGCAGTGCGATGGGGATGTCATGCCTCGGACCTCCGGCGTGACCAGGAACAACTCCGAACCGACATTGTCTATCCAAAACACACAGCGGTTCAGGTGGTTCACGAAATAGTACAAACACCCTTTGCTTTCGTCGGCAAAGATAGATTCGTGGAGAACCAAGTCGACTCCAGGCGGCAGATCGACATTGTGAGCACGGACAAAGTCGTTCACGGTGCGTATATTCTCGTTGATAAACACAACTGCTGCTGGGTCGAACAGGTTTGCGTCGGTAAACACTCGCTAAAGGTGTAAAGGTAAGTATTGTACGTTCATCTTCTGCGAGAGCGCACCTTTTCTTCGTGGAAGAAATATTGCGCGCCCTCGGGATGCTGGGAAGTTGTCCACCCTTCCGGCGGGGAATTCTTTCTACTGAAAAATCCGTAACAGAGGGTCGATGGCGTCAGGGACACTCACGGAGTAAACGTCGTGAGCGGTGGGAGAATGATGGTAGTCAGAGTCGCGCCTTTCGGACTGGCCAGTCTGGTTAGAACTGGCACTGAGCGCATAGGTGACAAGTCGCACATGGTCATTGTACACTTATATCTCCTCCCAGACTTCGGTGCGCCAGGACGTATATGTGGATGTGCCTCGCTCAAACATGGAAGTGGCTCCACTGTGGTATCTCTATGTACCCCGGAGGAACGCCTCGAGTGACTAGGTGAATCGGTGCCAGGCAGAGGATGGTCCACGACACTGCTGTTTGTAGATGGCGGAGATCCACCTGGGCCAACTTGAAGGTCCTGAGCGGGTGTTAATGGGGGTAGATGCGGCACCGATGAAGTGCCAGGATAGTGTTCAGAAAAGTTGCGCAGCGGATGCGACTCTTGAGTCATGGAATGGGTGGTGATGTCCTCAGAAGACTGTGACCCGCCCGGGCCAGAGTTTAGGTATGGCTGCAGAGACGGCGGCATGGAGCTCGCCGAGATATAAACAACCGGGTTTTCCGTGTCAGTGGGGACAATTGGGTATACAGCCTTTTCATCTTCATAGTTGGGGGTCTTAGGGTGTACCAGACGCGAGTCGTCGGCGAAAGTAGACCCTAGGGGAGATTTCTTCTTCGTTGCTCGCCACAATGCAGCAAGTAGCCAAAGAAGGCCCCGAGTCGAGGCTTGAACAAGAGCGTTTTTAAGAATGAGTTTATGGAGAGCAGCTAAGAGCCATCGAATGCCAGACATGGTGGTGTGTGGTGGGCGCTTGAAAGAATAGTGGGACAGTGCCAGGCAATTCCTGGTGTATATTGGCGACGAACAAGTAAGTAGGTCATGATATATATGGCAGCGTACTTACAGCTTTCGTCCAAATTAGTCCATCGTTTCAAAATACCGTATGTGGATGTAGCCAATAGCTGCCGAACACCTTTTTTTGTGGAATGTTTTCCGCGACGCCAGCTTTCAGAGAAATATTGAGCGGAAATTATTCCAATTTGAGAGCTATGGCGGTCCCATGACGATACTAGTAACGGGACTCCGAGCAGACTGAATGAGAGAAACTGCCAGAAGCTGAATAGCCAACCAGTGAAAATCGCCAGTGAATCGAATGGCTACAGCCTCCCGCTGCAGGGTTGATGCAGGGTCAGTCGACCAAGGAGTAGAGACAAGTGGCAGACAGGAGGGCTTAGACGTCGGTTAAACTCGTCTTGGCACGGCTTTGAGTCAAGCCAGGACCCCAGACAATCGACCAAAATGCCTGTTCCGCCGAGGGCCGAGTTTGTCTGGACTGAAATGTCAGATTTTGGACGATTTTGTCTGGATTGGCACAGGCCTGGACGGAAATTTCGGTCAAAATTATCGGGATCCGCCAAAGGTTCGCCCGACCGGGCCAAATTTGCAAAAATTTTCCCCGCCGGCGCGGTTTCGTCTGGATTTGAGTGAGGCTTTTGGTCCCATTTTGTCTGGCTTGGGATCAGGGATTTTGAGAGCATTCAATCCGTTGGGATCAATTCTACTGTAGAGGCCGCGTAGAATTTCGGGTCGATTTGATGCGAGATAAACCGTAGAAACCCGTGGAATGGGAGAAAGATGGTAGAGTTCGCGTAGATAGTTTGACAGCTTCCTACATATCATGTCATCGTGTAAACGGCGAACTGATTCGTGCCCGCGACGCGTCCCAGCGCGCCATCTTCCTCTCGTGCCCCGCCTCCTCTAATAAACTTGCAGCGATTCATCTCCGTTCAAAAGCAGCACCCGGCACTCTCCGGTGTAGATTTTCATGACCTTCTCTCGTTCTTATGAATGGCGCGCTTGGCAGCTAATAGAGTTCCACCAAACGGACAGAAGACACCAGGATTTCTTGCAGCCTGGCATCCTCGAGCTTCTTGCAGTGTCGTTTTCTGAGAATAATCTCAACATGCTGTGGCCTTCGAAAGCCCTAGCGAAATGAAAAAAAAAAAGAACCACTTTCGCCTATCAGCCAGATGAAACTTGATTGAGTGAGATTCTACGGTAGAGTCTACGCCCCAGCGGATTCAATCCTCTGGGCATTTTGGTTGATTTTCCGGGGTCCTGTCGAGTAATAAACCCCCAACTACCAAAGCCAGTGGCGGCCACCGCTGGCCGCTGGCGGTGGCTGTTGGCGGCCAACGTCACACGCTGACGATCATCGGATCAGATTGAGATGGCTGTGAACCGGCGATCAACGTTGGAAGCCACAATGGATGCCCGTGTCCACTGGCTTCCACCGGCTTTCAACGTATATTGCTGGGATTCAGTGGTTAGGCAGTAGCAAGATCAAGACTGATATGTCTGCAAGCAACCGCCGCTGTACTTTTTTTTTTTTGTTGTACGCGGTGGTGTGACTTCCATGGCCAATCACCGGCAAATCACACAGACATTGTGGGCTGTGGAACCACCCGATCTCAATTCGTTGAGTTTCCCGTTGATGCACAAGCCCATGACCACTGGAGAATGTAGATGAATGCTCGCTGACTATCTTGATTTACGGAAGCTCTCGAATCGCTCATGCTTTATTCTGTCTAGTGGCATGCTTACACTGAAATGTCCCTTCAGCATTTCATAGACCTTGGCGCTATGCTTCACACGACAAAATATAGATCACATTCACTGGACTGAAGCAGTCATAGATCCAAAACACATTGTGCATGCAATCTCTCACCCGAACCATGACAAATTTTGAACTGAAAATACAGTTGCTTCCATTGTAGACCAATGGATTACAGCAGCAGCCAAGTGCCTAGGGAATCACCAGTTTCCAATGGCAATGACCGATCCAAAGCACTTCAAATACAGCTAACCACTTGAACTGGGACAGTTTTCAAAGGAAATAACACTTTTCCTGGTTTTTCTTTTCCGAATGAGCGTAGGGGTTGAACATTAGGGGGTGAGGTCCTAGCGAGAGTGTGAATGAGAATGCGCCGCTCATCGGGAGCCTGCGGTCCAACCAGCAAGCAGAGTCGAATAAGTAAGTGCAGAGTAAAGCCGCACAACTCCAAGCGTATCCTTGGCGGTAGTACCATATTATGACTCTGAGATGCATCAAGTACTGCTAACACCGTGATGGCACAGCGTCGCGCGTCTTTACACTTCAAGCTTGTAGTTTGCAGAATTGAGCGATGAATATCGAATCGTGGTTCGAGTCTCCATGCCAGTATGGCTGGAGTAAGACAGTGTTTTCTTTTTTTTTCAGTGGTGTTGTGGTGGTGGATATCTGGATGATCAGAAGCGCGGACTCCCGAAGTTCAGCAGAAGATCCAGGGAATCTGCTCCGGCCATTTTTTAGCGGTAATATCGAGGGAGCCTAAGTTGAACGGCGAGAATTTATGAAATCCGAAAGTGCCGAGCGAGCACCAGTGTCGACCATGTTCTACACCACAACAGCAAGAACAGCGAGCTTCAACGAGTTAGAAACTTTCAGAGCATGTCACCCTCCATCGCGGATCTTCCAAGTCACCCGTCGAGTCAAAAAGACACAGCCAGCCGGAGAAAATCGCCACCGCACAGCAAGAACAATCATGAACAATAACACGCTATAGACAGTACAGACTCGTGCAGCAGTGGCAGTTGGTTTCGCCTCGAGCCGCGGCAACTCTAGCCTCAAACCTGAGACAAGCGGAGACGAGGTGAAGGGGTTCGATTCCCTGCGTTGCAATACTGCGGATACATCTAATTTTTCTTGCTGATTTTCATTTGACCGAGTCTCGAGCTGAGCATTAAGGAGGTTCGGTGAGGTCTCAGTGAAATTCGCGACGTGCACCGATTCGTGTCCGAAGACATAGAGGAGAAACGAACTTAAAACGCGCTCGCAAAGAAAGCGTGGATATGCAGCATCTGGTCGTACGAGCCCTAGCTTCAGAGCCGTGGCGAGACGAGCGAGTGAGGAGCAGGGGTTCGACTCCCCATGCCGTAGTATTGTGCGTGAAGACTACATTTTTCTTGCAGCGTTGCCTGAATTTTTTTTTTCTTTTTGAGTGACAACGCGCCGCTTATCGAGAGCCTGAGTATCAAACCAACCAGCAAGAGTCCGATAAATCTGGTCCAGAGCAGAGGCAAACAAGACGAACTCAGGGCAGAGACTGCCAACGCCGGCGCCGGTACTCGCGCATCCGAGTCTCGACATCCCTCCCATAAGTCAAGCGGATTTGGAACTGCCAGGGTTCGACTCCCCACGCCGGAATATCGAGTGCATCTTGGATTTTTTTTTCGGCCTTGTGTTCAAAAACGAGTATTTCGGTCTCAGTGTGTTCCAAAACAAGAAGCGAAACTTTCCTGGGTGATTGAGATTTGACGACAAGCCTCCGTCGGGCTCGTAGATTGAGCGAGGAGTGGCGTGGTGTGGAGTTTCCGAGTCGATGCCGTTGACCTAGCGGCGAAAAAGCTCGCAGGCCATTCAGATCCGGATCTAGTAGAGACACGAACTTGTTACTTGACAAATGGTCGACGGGAGACCTACCGATAGAGAAAATTGAAGCAGCAGAGTTCCGGGTTGTCGCGAGTCGGCCTTTAGAAGTCAATTTTCGAGCGATGAGGTCCACGGCGAGTCAATTCAGAGATATGAGCGGGCCGGAGCCACTGTGCAGAATGATTACGACCCGACTAGCTTGTAAATTTTGCCATAGCGGAGAGCACCCACGCACTGCAGACAAAATTTCTAGAGAGAAGTTCCACCGGCACCGTCGAAAAGAGCTCAGACGAAGCAGAAAATGTGCAAGAATCATTCCAGCAGATCTTACGAGTCAAAATGAAACAGGAAAGGCCCAGCCAGGCCGAAGAAAATCGCCACCGAACGGCAGGAACAGCGTAAGCGAAATGCTCGTCTGCGGAAACGTGAGTATCTGGAAAGGAAAAACACGAATTCGCAACTCCAATTGGATTGCGAGTTCGTGGGTGTGGGGAAGAGCCGTAGGCTCGTCCGCTTGTCGCGCTCGGGCGGCTGGTGGAGCTCGGTACGAAAGGTGACGCAGGCGAGGTGGCGATCGGCTTCGTCGGGCGTCGCGTCGAACAGGTCGGCTCCCAGCGGGCGAGACTGTGGCTCTGAGCGCGCGGAAGAGGAATGAGAGGCTGGAAGGGGAGCGCCGCAGGCGCAGGCCAACTCAACCCACACCAGAGCAATAGCTCACAACTGGTTGGGTTGCGCCTGTGGTGCGAGCTAACCCTCCACATCAGAGCTAGAGCGAGGTGTGAAGAAGAGAGGAATGGTTGGAGTAGAAGGTGTAGGAGAATAACGAAACAAGTCGCGTTCGAGGGTACTCGCCAAGACAGCTTGCTTTCGAGTAAGGTCAAGTGGTTGGCTCGAATTTTGAGGTGGGTAAGTCCAAGGAAAATTAAGGAAGGTCTGTTGCGGCCTCTGCGGAGGACTGCATCGGTTTACGGGTACGGGGAAATGTGTCCGGATACGAGAGCAACAGCTAGAGTGTAGGAGCGTATCAAGAGCGTATAGCCTGCGACGGCATCGGTATGTCAGTTGGGACGGCGGCCGCCGGCCCCAAGGCGGGAAGAAAGGTCGTGCTGGGGAAAGTAACTTCGTAGGCAAGAGCAGGTGTAGATGGCGGCCTTGGACCACTTGGTGTCGTTGGTGCGGAATTTTGCCCACACTAGGAGCAGCCGGGGGGATGGGGTATGATAGTGCATGACGCGTCTGTATAGCCGCGAAAGATTGTAGTAAACCACGAAGGCTGGGGAAGGAGGCCGCAGCGGAAAGTACACGATAATAATTCTGGCCGCTTGCGAGTGTAACAGTGTTTTATGTGCATAATATCGAGGACAGTGTCGTGGTGGGTATACTGGTGCTGTCGGGAGTTCCGGGGGTATCTCGAGCTCGCGTTGACAGTTGCGAGTGTGTTGCCCAATCGAAGAAAAACCAAAGAGAAACAAACGTTGGGTCGAAGAATTCGTAGAGTCAAGAGCGGCACGTGGAGAGGAGATATCGCGTTTTGGATTCCTGGGGCCGTCTGTCTGTGTCGTTACTGTAATTCTGCACATTCCTGGTTTGAGGTGGTACAGTAGCGGACCCAATATGTTATAGGAGCTGCTTTGGTGAGGTGTGAACTTGTCGTGAGGTGGTAAACGCTTGGTGACTCTAAGGAAGCTCGAGTGCATGAGATGTTGTGTAGGGTCGTCTGTTCAAAAGAACGGTCGTTACGACGGCGTCGCCCTTGATATGTCAACCCCGGACTCCGGAGTAGGGACGTGTGCATTTAACGAGTATGTGAGGCAGCGGACGGACCCGTGGGGTCTGGGTGTCGTGCAACGGTAAGTAGGGCACCCGGCGTCTCCCTTGTAGACGCAGCCACCCGAGACGCTTGTTGGACGGTATCCAGTCCAGTCTGCCTCTTTTGAAATATCTGGAGGTGACTGTGATTGCGGCATGGGTATGGCAGAAAGAAGTACGAGTGGCATGGGTACGGATTTGAAGTAAGTAAGTAGGACAATGCGACATTCTCTGGTGAGAGAAGCAGGGCTGCTGATAGTCGAGAGATCGAGGAAGATGTGTGCTGCACGCAGCGCGACATTAGGTTGGCAGCAACAGTAGCGTGAAGTTGCATGCAGCGAGTCTGAGTGCATAGTCTTCGGTTGTGGCATCCGAAAAAGGAGAAAGGTAAGCAGCGGCTCCCGGGTGGCCAATTCCGAGCTGCTACGTTAGAACAGTGTCCCAAAGTGCTGGCGCCGGTGGATCATAAGACCTCCAGCCGATCGCTAATAGTAACAGGGATGTGCCATGGCCCGCGATTTCTTTCTAGGCCGTACGACAATCGGGATCGCAGGTCCGGGACAGTGGGGTATTGTAGAGGCTATGTTCGGTGCGAAACTTGAAAGGGGTGTCGACCGCGGTGGGTACGAGATTTTGACGAACGGAAACCCAACAGCAAGGGTTCGGGCTGTCTCGAAATGAGGTCCACAACATCGTTCTGAATCATCGCCGGCTTGTGTTAGTACGAGTGTATAGACGGTGCTGGCTCTAAGTGTGTGCAGACCGGTAGTAAGCTGATTTCGATGTTTTCGGCGAATGAGAAAGGGCTGTAAACGGTGGAAGGTGCTGTACGGGTAGGGGTACGAAAAAAAGAACGTCGTGTATGGAGGTGATTGATGCGAATGCGAGCCGTTAGAACCGAGCACGACCGGGAAGTGCGACATGGGCGACCAGCGATGGTGATGGTGGTCCTTATCCTACCGAGATTCGAGTTATCCGGTGCAAGCTAGAAAGGTACGACTACAGGTGAGGAAGCTAGGAAAGAAAGGTAGGATTATCCGAAAGTGAGCATGGGGTTTATTTCAATGACGTCTTGAACTATCGTGGGCGACCTGTTGTGAGCGGGGTGTTCTGTATGTAGACCGAGGAGGACATGGGTGCAGGCGAGAACGCTGTGGGTATGAAAGAAAGCGCTGCAAATGGGGCCGAAAGCCGGTGCCGAACGTGGGGGCAATTCCGCCAAGATCTTGAATAATCGTCTGCAGTTGTGTGATGAGCTCGGGGAGTTTTGAAATTACGGAACATCTGTTCTTGACCAACGAGGTCTCAGTGCGTGGAGATTAAAGCGCCGAGACGGGTTTCGAAATGAAGAAAGGAGAGGGTACAGGTTCGCGCTGAGGTATTGGCGGATGAAGTTGTGGGTATGGGAAACCAATGAGTATAGAAACGAGGTATTATGTACCCAACAGGGGGAGTGCGGACATAACAGAAGCGGTACGAGCATGAAAAGGAGGGAGGCATTGGGGTATGAGTGCGAGTGGGGTCGAAGGTGCACGTACTACGAGGACCGGTGATAATCGGGTTCGAGGTCCGTTCCCGAGTCCCGACAAATTTCCTGAATCGGAGCTGGAATGTGTGAGTCAAAGTCCCGACAAATGGGTGGCAGGACAAGAAATGTGTGTTTAGAAGTCCCGACAATGAGCTGTTCCATGTCGGATCTCTGAGCCCGAATCCCGACATGCCCAGAATGGTAATTCGAGAGCGCTTTGAAGTGCGCAAGAAGCATTTCAATTCCCGAACAATGAATAATTCGAGTGCGCTTTGAAGCACGAAGTTCCAAATTTGTGAATCGTGAACAATGTAAATCGAGAGGAGTGAAGATATGCCACCTAGTTCACAAATCACGAAGGCGGTGGCTAGCAGTTCGACGCAGGAGAAAGGCAAATATTCACATATTAGATTTATCGGAGGATGATTGTGTAGAACAGTAGAATTTTTTTTACGATTTTCTAGGCATTTTTGAGGTATTTTTCGGCGAGATTTTAGGTCTGATCCAGAGTCCTGACAAGAGCCAAATTTGGCTGAGGTAGAAGCCGGAATCCCGACACCATTTTGGGCCAGCCGCGAACCCAAAGTCCCGACAAATTTTTTTGGACCCCGAATTTCGGGAACGGACCTCAAATCCCATTATCATCGGTCCTGTACTACGACGCCAGAGGGACAAACGCTGGGTATGGGTGCGAAAATTGGATATGAGTGCGAAAACTAGACATGGGTGCGAATACTGGATATGGGTGCGAAACTGGATATGGGTGCGAATACTGGATATGGGTGCGAATACCGGATATGGGTGCGAATACCGGATATGGGTGCGAATACTGGATATGAGTGCGAATGCTGGGTATGGGGCCGAGCGCTGAGTATGAGTACGAGCGCTGGGTATGAGCGCGGGGTACGAGCGCGGGGTACGAGCGCGGGTATGAGTGCGCATGCTGGGTATGAGTATGTGCGCTGGGTATGAGTACGCGCACTGGGTATGGGTACGAGCGCGGTATGAGCTCGAGAGCTGAGCACGTGCCAGGTGAGGGTGCCAGGAGCGCCGGATGTACATACGAGTACCGGCTGCGAATGCAAGGTACGAGCGCGAGGAATGAGCGCGCGCGTCAGATGTGGGTCCAAGTGCCGGCTACAGGCGTGGGTATGCGTGCGAGGGAGAGGGGGCATATAATGGTGCGAAAGAGAATGTTACATAGCCAGGCGGACGGCATCTCACTGTCGTCACGCCTGCTAGTGTGCGATTTTTGTGAAACGAAAAACGAGTAGTGTACGACTTGGATGAAACGGAACAGGATAGGGGGAAAAAATCAGGACGAGATAGCCCCGGGTACGACAGTCTCGGCCGAAGCACATGAGAGGAATGCGGAGCAAGCGACGAATTAGGTAGGACTCGAGTAGCCTGCCATCACGGTACCGCCGCCACAGGGCCGTTACCGTCACGGACGACCGATACGTCGAGACGCAACTCGAGACGGCCGTTGCGCAGTACCGAAAACACGCTGCCACCAGTGACGTCGGGATGTTATCAAGCTGGCGTCGAGACGGCGCAAACATGCACGTCCGTAGTGGGTTCGTCGTGAAAGCAGGGTTGCAGACGAGGTTACACACGCGGTCGGCACCAATGCAAGCAACCAGTGCGATGGCAAAGGACGGAAGGAAACAGATTCTGTACCAACACCACAACCAACACAAAAGAGGCCGCCCCGTTATGTATAATGGCCTGAGGGAGTGCGAGGCCGAATGGGAAGAAATATCGCGTCTAGCGCAAGAGGCAACCGCGACACGCATGTGCATGCGACTGACGTTGGTATCGCAGCATGGGCCCCATGGAAACCAGAACGGACCATAAAGAATGAAGAAGATGCAGGTGAAGTGCACCCGAGGTGCGGACCGGAAACAGTACGAAAGAACGAGTATGAAACAAAAGAAGTAAGATGTGTGCGTGGTCGCAAAAGCGTGTCCTGCGAGCCGCGCGGACGGGCCCCTGTAGAAGAGTCTATCTGAAACACTGCGCGCGAAGCGTGCACGGGAACACCGAGAGCGGCATACGATACAAGCAGGACAGCTGCGCGACCCCAAGGTGCGCAGCGACGTCGTCGCTCAAAGCTCGAGGCCAGAGCTCGGCATGCTCAAACAGACATCCCGGGAGCACTTGTCCCGAGAGAGCACGCAGGCACCGTGACGCGGGGAATGGAGGAAGAGGGAGTAGAGGTGGTATGCGAAAAAGAGAAAGAAAGCCATGGCTCACTGTTAGCCCAATAGCTCCTTTACGCGTCTTTCCTCGTGTCTTCTGGTCGCATGAAAGGTCTGGTGTCTTCCTCGCCGCGTATCGGAAGATATTGTCCCTGTTCTCGTCGCTCGTTCCCTCCTATCGTGACTCTGTTTTGCTCGACTTGAGTAGGCGCGGACGGTGTATCAGGCGTGTTCTACGCGTGTATATGGCCAGTATGGATGCGATGAAGTTACATTGTAAGGAGGAAGAGCCAAAAGAAAGCAGACGCGTATCGCGACGAGGATGTGGACGCGAGCAAAGCAAGGAAGTGACATGGTCACGCTCGCGTCACATCCTTCCTGGCCTCGCAGCATTTGCTTACCCTATGATAAATCTGAGCCGCTCGTGCCTCGCGTCACACTTATCTCGGAATCGCGTGTACACGTATTTGGCAGCTGCACTGCATGATACCCAAAAAGGCAGTTCACTCTTGTCGTCCGCGTAAAAGCCCTTGGCCTCCCGCACTATGATTTCCTTTTTGGACAAACAATGCACTGACATAATTTTTCTAAGTAAACATCGTACGGGCTACTCAACGACACTGCTAGAGTCCATACTTGAAGCAGAAGCAAGGCTTGATAAATTTCGAACAAATTTGGCACACCATGAATTTATTTATATGCTCTTGTTCCAGCAGTCCCCACCACCCTCTGCCGTGGTCCTCTCTACCCATCAACACCCATCCGAGTACGCTGCCGACACGCAACGTCGCCTCCGATCTGCGCATGCACGACTGTGCGACAGCTCTACATGTTCAACGTCAACCGCGTTTTGCACGTCGCGTGTAACCTGTATGTGCCCGTAGACGCGCAGTGGGGGACGGTGGCATTACGCGTCCGTAGTGATCATTGATTCATGTTACTACATATTCAATCATGCTGGACTCCAGGGAAGATGACTGGGTGTCGCAGGAATACAGGGAATTAGGGCCACGACAGGTTTGTTCCTTTTTGGGAAGCCCGCTTATCAGAGCATCAAACTTCTGGATCAACCTTCAAATACTTGATTTGGGACACCAAAGCGCGGCCAGACGCGTCGCGCACCCATTGTCCCTGGGATTGGGTGGCATGATGGGTTTTTGATACACCTCTTGTCTTACCACGTCTTCAATATTTTATTTTCATGTCTACATTCACTTTCCTCTCGGAGAACGACAAATTCGCTGCTACTGCCGCCACCGCCGGCCCTGCGCTCGCTCCTCCTTCGAAGAAAGCGTCAAAAAATCTTCGATGGGGAGGACAGTACGTCCCTCGGGACGAAAGTCCTGCCCTCAATGCCCCGCAGTACCGCTGCGCAGGTTCCAATCTCCCATCTCAGGATCAGCCCCGAGCAACGCAAACGTATTGAGGAAATGTACCAACCTGCCACCAGTGCATTATTCCCCACTCCGCCGCTGGTGGACCACATCTACACACTTGATGATGCTTCACAATTGGAGGCGTCTGGAGTTATGGCTCAATACGATCTCGGTGAGTTAATTTGACATAAATACTCAAAGCTTCATGACTCGAGACTCACAATAATCGGCACATCTAGACCCCGAATCCCAGGAAGACCTCGCTAATCGTTGGTCTCAGAACTGGAGCTTTCGTTCCAGGAATGAGAAGGAAGATACAGAAACTCGCAGGATATTATACCTTTGCAAATGCGGGTACGATCATCGTCAGCGGAATACCAAATATGACCGGTCGGAACGAGACGAGCCTGGTAGCCAACAACGCCACACTCCTGTTCCCTTCACTGGATGTCTTGCCCATGCCGAGCTCACGGTCCGCGAAAATAAAATATTGCGTATCCGGGGGCATTTCGAACACAACGAAGGGTGCAAAACAGCGAACTTTACCCGTTTCCCACCCGTTCCGGTTCATCCCTCCGTGTACACCGTCGCCTTGGCGCAGCTCCGCGATGGCGTTACTCGGTTCAGCGATATCTGCCAGAAGAATCGTGAGCTTTACGATGCCAAGGCGTACGCCAGCTTCCCAGCAGACTTGAATTCATCTCCATACCGGTGGCTGCTCACATCCAACGATTCCCGTTCACTTTATCGCCAGTATAACCGCATGAAAGGTGTCTCTGTGAGGACAGCACCAGAAATCAATATTGATGACTGGCTCGACCCGAAATCTGACCAGTTTAATCCTACCTTGGCTCACGCCGTGTTCCACTACTCGCCTCGTGCAAACAGGGGCGAGCGCTTCGAGGTGGCGATCGCGAACGACGATATGAACCGCGCGGCATGGACCTATGGTCACCAGTCACAGATGATTCTGGACGGTACCTTCGGCGTGTGCGATAGCCGACTCCTGCTGTTTATCGTGATGACTATAGATGAGAACAAGAAGGGTGTCCCAGTCGCCTTCTTGCTGTTTTCGGCCCCGCCCGGGAACAAACAATCCTCTTCGGGATACGATACCGCAATTTTGACCAAACTCCTGAAGAAATGGTCAGATTCGCTCAATAAATGTGCGCATTTGTATGGACATCCGGGCATTACATTCAAGCCGATGTCCGCTATCACCGACACGGATCTCAAGGAGCGTGGAGCGTTAGTCGCTATTTGGAGCGACATTTGGCTGTTGATTTGTCGTTTCCACCTTCGGCAATCCTGGCGGAACCATCGAAACAAACTTTTGAAGGGGAAGAGCGCAGTCTATAAAGATCTCAAAAATCGCATGGTCTGTCTCGAGAAAGCACTCACAGCAACCCAGACCATCGAAGAGGCGCGCGCCCTGCTCGAGACGGAACGCCAGGTCATGCATAAATTGTCCACCGAGGAGCCGAAAGCTGCCAAAAAAAGCGATCGCTCATATCGATTATCTTGACACCTACTGGACTACAGATAATCTTTGGCCGAGTTGGTCTGATTACGGACGGACCGTCCTCGCATCCATGCTCGGTATTCCGGTGGAGGGGGTTATTCCCACGACAAACCATCTTGAGTCCTTCAATGGGGTTTTAAAGGGAACCCATCTGCGACGTTGGCGGAAAGGTGGCCGCAGGATTCGAGTCGATGTCCTGATCCATGCGCTCACCATATATATCCTTCCTTCAATCTTCAAAGAACGCCGTATGATTAGCGAGCAGGCGACACGAATTGCGGCCTTGGTACGGTTATTGCCAGGTGGTGCGGCACTTCTTGACCATACACAAGACCCGAAGCCCGTTCCCACTGTCCCGAAGGTGGCATATCTCGTTCTGGACGAGAAGAGAGATGAGCGGGCACGGGAACTGCTGTATCATCGTCAGATCAGCACGCCGACAGTTCTCCCTGGGAATGTGGGCCTTACCTTGACATCCTACTCCTCTCGCGCGCTGTCAATTGATGTACAGCCAACGACTTACACCATCCGGTTAGGCTTTAACGGTGTCGTCTGCTGTGACTGCCCAGACTTCGAGGAACAAGGGGGCGCCTGCAAACACATTCGCGGTGCATTAATGATTGTGAATGACATGCGCCGTAATGGAACACCTATACCAGATATTCCTATCCCACGATCTCTTGCCGACGCTCAGTCTTTACAGTCGACAATGCTCACCATTAAAATCCGGAGACCAACTGTCAAAGCCGCAGAAGAGATTCAGGCTATTTTGCAGAAGGATGAGGCGTGCGATGTGGACGGTGGTGAAGGCGGTGACGAAGACGACAGCAGCGATGAAGATGACAGCGCAAGTGTTTCAACAGACGCATCATCAGATTCTGAGAATGATGAATCGAAAGTAAGTCCAATCTCTTTCGTTCAGCTTGCAAGAGTTACTCATATTTACCTTCAGGGCGTGAATCCATCTCGGGCCACTCAAAATGTAGCCGCACTTGGAGAACAAGCCTTCTCGCGCGCAATGTTTGAGCTCGATGACATCGCGCCAAGACTTGCAGATCTTGGGGCGTATCTTGATCACCGGATGGTTGGTCTCAGTCCCGAGGAGACCGCGAAAGCTGGTATACGATTTGGGGAGATCGCTGCCTTCATGACGCGTTTCCAGCGAGTTCTGGATCTTCCATCCTCGGCAACAGCATCTGTACCCGACCCAGTGACTGCTTCCATAGCTCCCACCTCCGACTCTGCTCAGAATTCCAAAAAACGAAAGCAGCTCTTGCCACCTTCACCTGAGAAGATGCAAAAGCGTCACCAGTCGTTTGGGATACATTGATAATTGAATGTTTAATCACTGTTACAAGATATGAACTTGCAGCTTATTAATGAATTCTCTCTCTGTTCTTTCTTGGAATGTTTTTTGTGGGGATTAACCTCATCCAGGTCGTCGAGAAATAAGTTGAAAATAGATTGAGAACGCAGAACAATGCTAAGCGAGAGCGCTATTGTCCGCCATATTGGGCCTTCGGAAGCTTCCGGGATTGACACGATCAATCTTCTCTTGATTGCCGCGTCTTCCACAAAAGGAAGGAGCCTGTGTCGGCCCGACGTCCGGAATACAGAAGGGTCGCAGAGCATTCGAGTTGGACAACCAGGGGCGCGATCGGGTGCGATGCCAAGCTCTTCGCGGATCCCGATGGTCATAAGGTCTCGTCGACGTCGGCGGTGTAGTCCGAGGGCGCGCTGCAGAGGCGGCATTGCGGGTGTAGTGGCAAGAGAGACAGGACGCGTTGTTTGTTTGACCTACAGTTGATTGTCTTCACGTGCTGATCCCATATGCCCCAAAAGGAAATCATAGTGCGGGAGGCGTGCGCCAGCTCGTCCGCGTTTCTTGGACCCGGACCACCACTCTGATAAACTCAGGTCACGGCACAAAGGTGAGTCGCAGGGAATAGTATTCGGGGCGCGGGAACACGAGCGCGGGGGATACGAAAGACTACTGCAAGGTGCGACATACGGAGGTTTATATACAAGTTTGGGGACGACGGATAGGGGGGTAACCAAGGTGACGCGTGCGAGCGGCGCGTCGCGATCTCCATTTCCAACACACTCGTTGCCACATGCTGCTACAGACGAGAACTTGAAAGAGACGTTACTAAGACAAGAAGGACGCACTATACATCAGAAGAACCACAGCGCAAAGGGGGAACGCACCACTGGCACGACAAGAAACCGCAGGCAAGAGTCAAAGCAAGGAGGTGCGTGTCGTTTCGCTCGCCGTACAGGAGCCTCGTTCCTGAACAACTAGGTCGAGCTGCTCGAAAAGAGCGCTGCGAATGTGAATGTCATTTGGCGCAGCCGCCTGCGTCGCTGAATTCGAAGCCAAGCGAGAACGATGCTGACATCATAATCCTCCTCATCCATGGCCATGCGCCGTCCGCGCCCTCTGCGCCTGCCTCCGTCCCAGCTCCTTCCGGCCCCGCTGCCCCCGCATCCTCTGATCCTCGCTGCCTGAACGCCCTCGCTCTCGCTCTCGCCTGATGCCCCGTCCTCTGAGCACTGGCAACGCAGCGCAGAACAAGCACGAGCGCCGCCCCTTCGCGCGCTGGGGTGTTTGCGGGAAGACGGAACATCAACACCTGGATAGCAAGCGAACTCAACACCGCGCCGCACGTCCGCGTCGTCAAATCATGCTCCCGAGGGACGAGACTATCCGCGCATATCCGCCGGTTCCGTGAGTAGACACATCGACGTGCGTGCGAGCCGCCGTCCTCGCTCGTCCTGACTATGACTCTCCGCCCCACTTCCATGATCCCGCATCTACTCCGCGCCTCTCGATGCTCGTCCACGGTCCTGCCGCTGCACTCCTAGCGCCGTCCGTCAATTCCAGCGTGCCGCGTACAGTACGTCCTTGATCATGTTACATGGCTATCTATTGGTTTACATTTACTGCCTACCCAGGCAGCGCCCGCTGATTCAGTGCCGCTTGTGCACCGTGCTCCGCGCGTCCGCAACGCCGCCCGCGCGCGTTCCCTTTGTCGATATCTCCTTGCGTTGTCGTGGTCGATATCTGATGCTCGCCGCAATGCGCATCTGTACTGCACGACTCACGCGTCCGACTCGAAATTCCTCCCGCTCGCGCAGTGCGCACTGTCCCGAACACGCGTCTCGGTGGCGGCGGACGGCGATGGCGGGTGGCGGACCATAGAGGGCGATCTCGCGCACTCGTCGACGGTGGACGACAGAAGCGCACGAAACCGCGCGCAGTGCAACAAGTACGCGTTGTGCACAAAATCGTGGGTACGTGCGTCTTTTCCTCTGTTGTCCTTCGTCCTTCCTTGCCTCCCTCTTGCCGAATCGCGTCACAACACCGAATCGCTCTCCGCTCGCCCCGTCGCTCGCCCCGTGCGCGCCCTGCGCGGGGAAGTGGTACCTTGAAAGGAAGATGCGCATTGGGACATGAATATGGGTACGGATGCTGCGGACAACGCAGTGTGCGTCGGTAGCGCGATCCGCTGCTACCCTCGGTGAGTACGAATCCACCCCGTGTAGTAGCGTAGCCCTGAATATTACGGTTTTCCGATTTGATCACTTGCGTATGTACCCGTGCATCGAGCGTTGAGGAACAGAACCGGAATGAGATCTGAATCTGAAAGACTGCATACATGCCTAGATATTTTCGGGTCCGGAATACTTGATTATCTCGGGAACGAGGATACTTGCGGCGGCCAAGTCAAGAGCGATCATGAGGGTTGGGGGTTCACCTTCAACGTTAACACTCACATCCGGAATCATGAATGCATGATAGAGTTTTTACCCTTGAGTTTAAGATGAGTTGGATCAAGTTTGAATTCAGGGTTTGCTGGGTGATCCCTGGCATTTTCGTCCTTTACGAGGGTTGAAAATATTGATATTACGGTATCATAGTACGTATGTGTAATGGTGAATACAGCACTCTGGCTGTCGCATGATTTCACACATTCATCACAGGTTGCTCTGAGTCGTACATCTCCCTAAAAACGGCGATTGGCCAAGAGAGCACCCGTCTCCACTTTTCGGCCTTGAAGTTGAAGTCGGGTACCAAGTCCCAGCTACTACCCCACATATAAACGACTCCCAACAAGGTGATCGTGACGAAAAGACACTCGACCCCAAAGAAGAGTATGATCGCGACGAGGTTGAAGCTTTGAATACACATAAATGAAAATGCGACGAAGAAAGACAATATTCTTGACACCCAATCAGAATGCATGAATAGATGTGGATCGAGGATAACTCACGACCAGCAGAGCATCGAGAGGGGGAGGGAGTCCAAGACAGCAATCATCTCGAGGTACCGCATCAGCTGTGTATGATTGGTGAACGGCCATGAAGGGGCAGTGGTATCTCGATTGCGATAAACATTTGAGGCCGCTAGACCGGAGACCATACTCAGGATGCTCGTCAATACTGACATATAGCTTGCGATCTGTGCCGGAGAGCGAGTAGAGACTATGTTCCCACCCTGGTCCACACTTTGAATCGAAAGAAATCCGACGTTGGCAGCCAGAATAACAGCGGCCTATCCAAGGATGAGAATGGGAGAAGCGATGAGGGACTATAACGCACATTGATAATGGAATCTTGCCATTCCCTCATCATGCACTCCACGAAATGTCCCGCTCTGTGGTTAACTTGAATGAGCTCACCGGCGTTTACCGCCTGCAAACGCAACAAGTTCATTCGCGGCACACCGAAAAGCAACAAGTCCAGGAGCATGACGAACATGGTACGTTTCCGGACGGTTGCATGCACAGATTGATCGACGGTCAACCGCGCCTCGGGCTCGCCGTGGAAGTGGTATGCACGGTGGCGAGCTAATAGAGTTGCTTGTCGGACGCAGCAAAGAAAAGCACCACGTTACACACCGAAACTATGCATGAGTCGTCCTAAAAGAGACCCATTAGTTCCAAGTTCAGAAACTGAACATGTACGCACCAACGAGGCAGTTGGTTACAATGACTTTGTTCTCGGTATATTTGCCGATATTCTCTGCAGCCCTGATTACGGCCTCGTATTAGCGATGGTGATCCAAAGACTGACCGCTGAAACCGGCTATGAATGTGATCATGTCCCTGAGGTCGTCGATCTTCCAACTGACGGTCGTTGCCTCGGAGGTGACAACGTCTAGAAGGAGTGAGAGGACTAGACTATCATATGCGGAGGGACATACCGCCGAAGGCGTACAGAACAATGTCGCGAAGCTCATCTAATATCTCATAGGTGACTGCAAATGCCCTTGGATAATATTCGCAGTGTCGCCTTCGCATCCAATCAGCATGCGCCTTGAAAACGGGCGACCAGCTCACCAATATTGTGCCTCGATTTCATGACCTATGAAATATTATGAATGGCTCGTGCAGCAAGCAAAAATGACATACGAATGTGCGATGCGGATTTCATGCCTTTCACCTCTACCGTGACCGGAAACAGATCCGACTCGACATTGTCTATCCAAAACACACAGCGGCCAACGTGGTTCACAAAATAATATTGGCATTCCCTGATTCCATCGGAAGAAATATTTTTGTCCAGAACCAGGTCAACGCCAGGGTCCAGATGAACATTATGGGTAGAGAGAAAGTGGTTCACGATGCGTTCATACTTGTTAATGAACAGAAGTGTTTCTGTGTCGAATAAGTTTGCGTCGGTAAACACTCGCTGAAGGTACAAGGTGAGTATCGTATGTACGTTGAATTTGCACGAGAGCGCACCTTTTCCTCGTGGAAAAAATACAGGGCTCCCTCGGGATGCTGGCAGGCTGTCCATCCAGGTGGCGGCTTGTTTCTGCCCAAGCATTCGTGACTGAGACTGAATCGGACGGAACATACTCACGGGAGAAAGGAGATGGTGAGCGGAGGGATCCTGAAGGTCGTCGGTTCCGGAGAACTGGACCAGTTTTGTCAGTACGGATTGAACGCACGGGTGGCAAATCGCACATGACCGCTTTACGATCGTATCTCCTCACGGTCTCTGGCATCCCGGGAAATATACCAGGATGCGCCTCGCTCAGCAAGCAAGGAAGTGGTTTCACTGTGGTATCTCCATGTACCCCGGAAGTGCGCCTCGGGTGACTGGGCGAATCGGTGCCAGGCAGAGGAAGGTCCACGACACTATTGTTTGTGAATGGCGGAGCTCCACCTGAGCCAACTTGAAGGTTCTGCGTGGGCGCTGACGGGGGGCAGATGCGGCACCGATGAAATGCCAGGATGGTGATCAGAAAGATTGTGCAGCGGATGCGACTCTTGAGTCATGGAACGGGTGGTGATGTCCTCAGAAGACTGTGACCCGCCTGGGCCGGAGTTTAGGTATGGCTGCAGAGACGCCGGGATGGAGCTCGCCGAGATATAGGCAACCAGGTTTTCCGTGTCAGCGTGGAAAATTGGGTGTACAGCGTTGTCATCTTCATGGTCGGCAGTTTGAGGGTGTACTAGATGCGAGTCATCGGCGAAAGTAGACCCTGGGGGATGTTTCCTCTTCGTTGCTCGCCACAGTGCAGCAAACAGCCAAAGAAGGCCCCGAGTCGAGGCTCGAACAAGAGTGTTGCCAAGAATGAGTTTATGGAGAGCAGCTAACAGCCATCGAATGCTAAACATGGTGAGCAACTTGAAGTGCCCGTGAGATCCCGAAAGCTCGACAGGACCCAGCCCGAGACAGCTATGTACAGCTTTCGATCTATCGTGTAAGTAAGTACTGTATCATTTCGACCAACTGTTTACGGGGTGTCACCCGTCAGGACGCTAGTGCAGTGCCCTGGCGCCTTTCATGTCCGTATATGAGCATGACTTCTTGTCTTTACGGGAGAAAATTCTCCCATGCTGCTCTCTTTGTGCCTAAGACCCTCTCTCGCGTACTCGGACTCGACTCACCTCGTCGCTGTCGACAGCGGCAATGGCGCCGAGATGCACCTTTATACTCGCTTCTGTTTCCATTTCTGCCTTCAGATGGACGTCTGACATTTTGTGGGAAGGCATGATATAAAATAGAAAATGCTCAAGCGGCAGCGCAGGAGTTCTGTTTTCTGGTGGTCTGGATGGACGGGAAGACGCAGGGGGTGCGTACGCTGTGGTCAGCCATTCAGATCATGCAGGTGACACCGTGAAAGTACTGCACCACTCCTGAGTCCTGACTCGCCTTTGATTTGATACTCGAAGAGAAATTGGCGGAGCCGGAAGTGAAAAAAAATAAATAAGAGCAAGACACGGAATCGAACGCGCGACGTCATGAAGCTCCACTGACAAAAAGTTTGAACATCAGCACAAGCAGAACGAAAGGCCACACAATGCGGGTTCGTTTACCTGGTCTTTTTCTCCCTCTTCTCATTTCTATTTGAAAATTCAAATAGATGCCACCGGCGCCACCCGTCACCTCAAAAGTTCACTGGACAAAGTGTTCATTGATCGGCAATCACGTCGAAATTCCTATATAACTTATAAGGAAGTCCGGCGAATGCCGGACCGATATTATGGGGGTAATACTGTTCCATAATTATGACCTTTTTTTTCACGAAAAGTTTCACCACCTCACTAGAAATTCACTGCTTATATCTTTGACAAAAAATGCACAGCATTGAAAAAATTCACAGGTATGGTGCTCATCTAAATTCACACCAGATCCAATTCCGAGAAATATGCACATCCCTACAGGAGTGTTTTTTTTTTTCATACCCCCACTGATGGTGAAAATGACACAGGTTCAGTGGGCCTTTGAAGTTACACACCTTTGTTATGTGCATACAGAATTCACCTCTTCTAGACTTTATCTCTAGTTCATTAATCCATGTACTCCGAGCCTCCACACACTGTTTAAACCCTTTTTCAAGACGTGGAAAACAAGAATTAATGAAATCCATTGAAACAGCACATTGTGCCCAACTACAAGTGGTCTGGTGGCTGATCTCTGCTTGTCACATTATAGTTTGACACCACAGCTGAGCCATATGGCTGCACTAGAAGAGTGCACGACAACCAATACAATGGGGCATAGATAAACTACGCTGCCTGCAGCCTACTTGAGTGTAATCACATTGAACTTTCCAATGAGGCTGCGATTACTCATTTGTGCGACCACAAAGATTGCCGAGAACCCCGGGAGTGAGCAAATTGATGTTGGATATCACAGTGATTGGGAGGGCTGGGTAGGTTCTCCCTGCGAGAGTGCTCGGTGATCCCCCAGATGTCTGAAAGTCATTCAAGGAGCCTTTCCTCCAAAAACAAAGAACAACCTGCACAGAAACTGCTGAGAAGCCTGAATAAAGTTATTGATTTTCCGGTCAATGGGGATTCACCACAAATATCGCGATATTTTTCATTGACAATTCAATATCCAGCATGGCACATATTTGTAGTGCTTTCATCAGATTGGTGTGGTAGAACAAAGTGAATGCAGGAGAGGGGGAAAGGGATGCTACCGGTGGCCTAATCCGACAGTCAACAGCATCGGAAATAGCACCGGAGATAGCGAGCGACAGACCCGGAATTCCAACAGTCTGTTTCATGTAAATGCATGTATCTGCCGATATTGTTGCCTGAATCCCATGAAAATAACTAGTGGAACATTGTTGATCCATGTGGCTACCCAGAGTTACCAATGAAAGTAACCAGAAGGAAATGTTGTGTAAGGAATGGACTTTCGGCATCCATCAGCATTGATATGCCGTTGATCCGATATCTGATTGATAGACACGACGTGTTCGATTCGTGCACATGTTGTGTCCAAGACGTGTTCATACTCTTGTATTATTCTTTCCTTGTTCCACTTTAGGTATTGTAGTATCTCTCATTTAGTATATAAGTAGGATACTTTCTGTAGAGTCCTTAGTTTTCTGGAATCCAATACTTCGCCCACTCAGCTCGGCAGTGAATATTCGGATTCTTGACAGCTCTCACGGGGTCCGTTACCTTTGAAGTACCCGGACCTCGTACCCGGACCTCACATGCTGTTAAGAATCAAGCTGTCAAACCGATGGATACACTGGAGGGCTGCAGGTGCTAGGGGAGCAGTCCTTGGATGAGAGCATGCTGGGAGCAGCATTTGCAATCAAGTGTGTTTTTCTGGGCAACCATTTTGCCTGGTGAATTTCTTTTGAGAAGGTTAAAAGCAATTAAAAAATACAAGTTATCGAAGTGGTGAAAAAGTTTGTTGGTTTTCGAGGGTGTGAATCTTTTGTACTACATCTCTGACTGGTGAATTTTTTGAGAAATGGATAGTTGTGCATTTCACTACAGTCAACTGTGTACATGTGAAAGGTTGAATCAAGATTGGTGGAGGCGGTGAATTTTTGAGATCAAAAAGTGCGAAGTGGTGCAAATATATATCAAGTGTGCATCAAATAATTATGGAACACTATTACAGCCATACGATATTTTTGGCCTTTTCTTGCCTTTTTTAGGCCAAAAGTGTTCAGTTCACACGCAGCCGTCATCCGTCGTCTGAAAACTTGGTCGAAATGATACAGTATCAAATAGCCCGTCCGAGTCAAACGCCAGAACAGAACGAACTAGAACCTTGCAAATATTCCATCGAGTCAAAACAAAACCGACAGCCCGGAGAAAATTGCTACGGAACAGCAAGAGCGCAGAGAACAATGGCAAGCAGCTTTCAACTTGAAGCTTCAAGATCCATCGCGCCTTCTATTTTCATGGGTCTTTCTTGGATGTTTCGAGCAAGTTGGTTTGGGGGTTCTTGTGGGTGTGCGAGCTTGCAGAAATATCAAGCACGATTCATTCGATATTTGAGGATGACAGTACTTAGAGCTGAAGACTCAAAGGTTGTCTGTCGGCTCTACACGGCTGATGGCGACTGACCCGACTTGGTCCTATAGCTCTTCCGAGAAGTTCCACAGTGGTCCACTTTTGTTTTGGACCGACTCAAGTACATAAATTCAAAGAGTGCAACTTGAACCCTTCATTCATTCCTGAAGGTCCCCTCAACTTTGCTATTCCTTTCGTGTTCCTTTCACCTCCGTTCAAGCACAATCCAGCAAGGCCCCGAGGCGGGAATTGATCTTGAAAGTCTTTTATCCCTTGCTTTTCCCTTCAGTGTTTTACCAAAAGTTTGGTTTCTCTGGTTTGTTCAAATTCCGTGTTTTGTGATCTCGCTGAACGGGTCGAATTCATTCAGAGCCGTGCAGAGCGTAGAGCCGGCACACCTGAGACGATGAGCGAACAACGGTGGGATCCCCGAATCGTAAAGGGTGAAGACTTTTTTTTTTTTCCTTTTGCGGATTGGGTCTTGGAGCGATTTGGTTTCGGGGAACTTCCGCCCGCCGTTTGAAAAAATGACCTTTGGTTTCCGCTGAACATTGAGTGATGAGGACGGTGAAGTTTCAGAATTTCTATAGATTTCATACAGAGATTGACACCCGATGGCTTGACAACTGGGTGAGAAGGAACCCAAAACGCAAGGTGTAGCGTCGCCGGCAGTAAATACTTGAGCGGTGGGGGCTGCAACTTTGGAGCAACGACGATTTCCAGCTGGTCCAACGGGGTTTGATTCCCCGTGCCGCAATATTGAAGGGTTGATCAACCCTTTTACAGCTTTTTTCTTGAATTTTGTGTGATTTTGATTTTGTGATTTTGATTTTGCGATTTTGACTTCGAGGCTTCAGTCTGCGATTTGGAAATTGAACATTCGATGCGGGGTCTCGAAAGATGTCCGGGTTCAAGCGAAGAGTGGCGGCAACTCCAGCTTCGGATCCGCAATGGAATTGAGGCTGAGACTAGCCCCAAGCAAAGGGGTTTGCGCGACAATGCCAGAAGGTTAACCATGGTTTGATTTTCTGTGGTTTCGGTTTTTTGCTTGGGTGATTTGATTGGAGCATTTTGGGGTTTTTGGTTTGGAAGTTTGAAGTGAAAATTTGAGGAAGGCAAGTGTCGAGTGAGGTCGAGGCGACAATAAAGAGAATGTTCAGTGTTCAAATGATTCTTCCTCGAGCTCATGCAAGGAGCGTGGCCGCCGCTCTCCCCGTCAGGATATAATGATGCTTGTTGAAACCTTTTGGTTCCCAAACATCTGAGAGTTGAGCTGGGAAGTGATTCGAATCCGAATGAGGAATGTGTGGGGTGTCTTCAAATTGAATTTTGCGTGCATATCGACAATACATCCAGAACGAGACTCGATGATTCGAGAAAATGAGGAACTTGAAGGGAAGCAAAGTGCAGATGTGCAGTATGCAGCAGTAGCGGGCGGCACTTCGAGCCGCAGGAGGAACGAGGGGGTTCGATTCCCCGGACTGCAATGACGGCCCATTCAAGGCTTCTTCATTTTTTCGTTGCTGGTTTCGGCTTTGTCTTTGGGCCGATTTGGTCTGTGCACAGGACAGTACTGATGGTTTGGATTACTTGAGCGTTGGTTCAAGCTGAATATCCGAGCATTATGGCGAGGCTTCCCGATGAAGTTCGAATGGGCATCGAGTGAGACGACTCAGGGAAGCTCTAGAGGCGCAGAGAAGGACTTTGAACGGAATGCAAAGCAAAGCATAGATGCGGGCCATGCAGCAGTAGCTGGCGTCGTCTCAAGCGATGGGCGGCGGAAGTCGGGATGTCAAAGACCAGGGGTTCTATTCCCCGTGCCGCAGTGTCAGAGAGGCGAACGCGTTTTTTGCTGGGTTGCCTTCTGGTTCTCCATCTCGGGGGGTCGTGGTTCGAGAGCTTTGTACAGCGGGTTGAGGATGGGATGAAGAGGCGAGGTCTGCCGGTCAGATTCGAATGGACATCGAGGTCCCAGTCGTGAGCATGTGCGTATGGAAGATGCGTACGAGACAACTTGAGAAGCAGAAAGGTAAAACACAACGCAGCGGGGTGGGTATGCAACGGCTACTGAGTCCGAGAGGGAGTGGTCGATTCCCCGCACCGCAATATACCCGTGCAGGCGGCTTTCTTTTTGCGAAGCCGGCTGTTTGAGTTTTTTTTTTTTTTTGCGCTATGAGCTGAAAGTCAGGGAGGCGAGGTTTCTCTAGCTTTTACTCCGGTATTGAGCTCAAGACTCGACAACTCGACGAAAGGAGGAACCCAATCCACAAACATGCAGCAAAGAATACATTGTAGTAGCAGCAGCGGTACTCCAAGGCAACTCTAGCCCTTTAGCCTAGCCGAGTCGAGCGGGTGAGAAGCCAGGGGTTCGATTCCCCGTACCGCAATGGGTATTCTTGGAATAAATTTTTGGGACCCGCTGACCTGATCGAGCTAAAAGTCAAGGAGGCTTGGTTTCCGCGTGCACTCACACTCATCGAGCCTCGTGCGTATCTACCGGACGACCTCAGATGACCCAGGTGAGACAGAAAGCGGAAAGCCCAGCATAGAAGCAGCGGTGGCAGCAGTGAGATGAGACGAGGTGAAGGGGTTTGATACCCCACGTTTCAGTATTTCGAATGTGGTGGTGTTTCTTGCAGCGCTGCCTGAGTTTTGGAATGAAAGTGGGCTGAAGATCGATCAGGAGGAGATCGGCGTTGAGAATCGACGAGGAGGGACAGGTTTCCCAGTGAGATCTAGTGAGAGTGTGTGAGTGAGTGAGAATGCGCTCTTCCAGAGCCCGACACAGATCCAAGGCGGCACGCAAGACAAATTTGAATCCTAGGCAGGAGTAGGAGTACCATAGTACTATTGCCAATGCCGGCGTCGCGCATCGTCTCAGAGCAGTCGTCTCGCGTATTCTCGGAATTCATGTATCGGGGTTCGACTCCCCACGCGGGAATCCGGAGGATCAGTTGCCGATTTTTTATTTTTATCATTTCTTTTGCGTCTTGTGTTCAAAAACGAGTATTTCGGTCTCAGTGTGTTCAAGAACGAGAAGCAACTCGGAAACTTTCCAGGGTGATCGAGATTCCCAATCAAGCCTCCGTCGCGCTCGTAAATTGAGTGAGGAGTGGCGTGGTGTGGTGTGGAAAAGCTCGTAGGGGTTCATTCAAGTCAGCGGCGAGATTCAGAGCTAGAGACACCGTGACGAAGTTGACGGATGGTCGCTTGGGGGGTATCACGATGCCAATCGAGCAAAGCAGCAGAGGTCTGGGTGGAGTCGAGACTGATCAAGGACAGACATATGCATGTGTGCCGGACGTCCGGGGTTGTCCAGCTCGCGCTAAGTCGGCCTCTAGAATTTAATTTGCTGGCGTCGGGCGGTGAGGTTAACGGCGAACCAAATCAGAAATCCGAGTGAGCCAGTTATTTATTGACAAAATGTGCAGACCGACTCCGGGCATCGAATAGCTTGAAAAATGGCGATTCATGGCGGAGAGCACCCGCGACGCTGACATTTCTTGACTCTTGAGAGATCACGCAAGACCAGCTCGAAGGGCGTAGAAACCGCCAGAATCGTCCCAGCGGATCTTTCGAGTCAAAATAAAACGGGAAAGACACAGCCAGCCAGAGAAAATCGCCACCGAGCAGCAGGAACAATAACGCACTGTACAGAGTCGTGTTTGGCAGCGGTGGCACTGCATGCTACCTAGAAAGGCAATTCACTCTTGCCATCCGCTTTCTTGGAGGGCACCACTCGTTGCCACATGCTGCTACAGCCAAGAACTTGGAAAGAGACGCGACAAAAAAAAAGGACGCACTATACATAAGATGGAACACGATAAAGACAAGGAGGACGCACTACGACAAGGAGTACCAATGGCGGACAAGAAGGTGCGTGTTGTCTCGCTCGCCGTCGTGCGTGGCCTCGACGGCAGGCTGTACATGTGCATGCAGGACTCAGCTGACGAGACGCGAAGCGATGTCGCGCGCGCTAGGTGCCGCGTTCCTGAACCACCGAGTCGAGAATGCGAACGCCACTTGGCATAGCCGCCTGCGTCGCCGGGCAGCGCGGCTCTTTCGACGACCCGAAGCCAAGCGAAAACGACACTTGAACGACACTGTCTTGATCCACGCCCTCTCCGCCGTCCGCGTCTTCTGCCCTGCCTCCCTCTCAGCTCCTTCCTGCCGCTACCCCCGCCTATGTGATCCTCGCCGTCGTCGCGTCTTCGCTCTCGCTCTCCCCCTCGCCTGGTGCCCCGCTCTCGGAGCGCCGGCGCGTCGCGCGCTGAGAAATCTGCGGAAACTGGAACACCAACACCTGAATAGCAAGCGAACTCAACACCGCGCCGCACGTCCGCGTCGTCAAATCACGTTCCCGAGAGTCGAGACTATCCACGCATATCCGCCCGTTCCGTGTGTAGATGCATCGACGTGCGTGCGTGCGTGCCGCCGTTCCCTCCTATCCGTCCCACGTCCACGGTCCCGCATCTGCTCCGCGCCCCTTGATGCTCGTCCACGGTCCCGCCGCTGCAGCCTAGCACCGTCCGTCAATCCCAGCGCGCCGCGTACAGTACGTCCCCCTTGATTATGTTACATGACTATGTATTGATTTACATTTACCGCCTACCCAGCACGCGCACCGCTTGCACCGCCCGCCCAGGCCGCGCCGACTGATTCAGTGCCGCTTTGTGCACCGCGCGTTCTATTTGTCGATATCTCCTTCCGTTGTCGTGGTCGATATCTGATGCTCGCCGCGATGCGCATCTGTACTGCACGTCGTGAGATTTCCGCTCTGCATCCAACTCACACTGTCCCGGACACGCGTGTCGTCGGCGGCGGGCGGCGGACGGCAGAGGGCGATCTCGCGTACTCGTCGACGGTGGACGACAGGTGCAACCACATGCGCACGAAACCGCGCGCAGCGCAATAAGTACGCGTTGTGCACAAAATCGTGGGTACGTACGTCTTTTCCTCTGTTGTCCTTCGTCCTTCCTTGTGGGACTGACTCGCATCCCTCAGCTTACCTCCCTCATGCCGAATCGCGTCCCAACGCCACATCGCTCGCCCCGAGTCCGTGCTGCGCGGGTAAGTGCAAGTGCAAAGGTGGTGCCTTGAAAGATGAGATGCGCACACGAGGGCCCGGATATGGTGCGCGTGCGAGGGACCCAGATATGGGCGCTGTGGTGCGCGTATTGTAGGTAGTGCAATATGTTGCTCTTTGCCAATGGTGAGTACGGTAAATACGTACGAATGTGCGCGTGTATGAGCGTAGCCCTGAATACACTGGTTTTCAATCAGTCACTTGTGCACCTTTGCGTCGAGCGTTGAGGAATGGGACGAGTCTGCAAACCAAGGATACTTGAATATTTAAGGAACGACGAGACGGGCTTGCACTTGAACTGGGACTGACCGAGGAGGACGGGCGAGAGCCCGGAAGTTGGAGTGGGGAGCGCGCGACTTCCCGAAGACAGAGACAGGCGTGAGTTATTTGAATTGCAGGGTATATCAAGTCGACGTCTGCTAGCTTATTCAGGGGAAAGTAAATGGAAATGAATGAATGAATTTGGAATGACTCAGTCCCTGATATGCATATGAAGCAAAGATGACTGACTGGACGAAAACTTACTTGAGTCTGAGCACCACCGGCAGTCTTCCTCAATAAATGGTCGTGTATTCATTACCCCCTTCAAACTAGTCTCTCCCAGACAAAGGCTTCAACATACCTCGGTATGTTGAACCTTCAAACCAGCTTTCAGCCACAAAGAATATCGAGAAAAGCTACTCATGCGGAGTCGAACCTCACCTACCGCAAAAATTGTCCTGTTAAAATGTTTTCTCTCGGATCTCGCGCTTGGCGAATCGACCGATATTGGTTGTTCGTGCTAGTGCTGTTGAATTCTAGACAGTTCCCGAGAGGAAGAGATGAGAATGGAGAAAAAACTCAAAAACAAGCAAAACAAAAAGAGCTGGAGAACTTTCTGACTTTGATACCGGAAATCGAACCCTGACTCAACATCAGCTGGCTACTCGTTTGACGCGTCTCACTCGCGCGCACGAGGCGCAGTGCCCCCTTATGTTCATGTATGGCAAGTATACTGTCTAATAAATCCTTTTCACTTGAAATGACACACCTTGCAGCAAAAAAAAAGTTGAAATGAGCCGGGACCTGGAAAGAGTTGAGCTCAGAAACAACGATGTTGTGAATCCCACAGTGATCATGAGCCAGTCTTTTCTGAAGCTGATGAGCCAAAAGCGGAGCTTAAAAAAGGTTTGGAACGGACACGTAATTGTAATAAAGGGGAGATGACTGTTAGATTAAATCTACTAAGCTATTTCTTTATACTGGAACCAGGGCAACCCTCCGACCAGAAATATGTTCGAGCGCGACATGTACGTCCTCCATCGACTCAGAAGTGAGGTATTTATCGTCCGCGCCCTCAAGTACTTTGTTGAGTCCGCCCGCAGCCGTTGCGGCCATAAGCTGTATCGGGTCGAGTGGATTGAACACTTCCACGGACGCGTTTTTGGTGCCTGCGTGCAGCACAGTGGCCGCCAGAACGACCACGATTGTCATGGTAGCAATGAGCGTACCAGGGACAAGGGACCAGATAGCGGCGCTAGGGGAGACGTTCCCAACCCATTGTGTAAGTAGAGTATGTGCCATTGATCTGGGAAGTCGGGTTTGCGGCCATCACTTCTGCTAAGTTCGGATTAGTTACATTGCTCAAGCAGGCCCGGAAAATCTAAAGTGTGACGAATATTCAATGATCATGGGAGAACTAACACCTATGTGCGTACCGAGCCGCTGTATTCCGTCACTCCCCGGATATATTCTTCCTGCTTGAGCATGAGAAAATGGGACGACGGTCGGATGAAAAAGGATGCATACAATATTCCGGAGCATGTCTTCTGTGGAATTACCTTTGACCTTGAGCGAGTATAGTTCATCACCCAATACGCTGCGCTCCGCCCCCTGCGCAAGAAAAACCGCGGTCGACACGGTGCTAATGGCGGATAACGCAGCAGGACTGTCAAGGGCCATGGGCTGCGACGCATGTGTCGTGGTGCTGATGGTTCGCGAAGAGGAATTTACATTCGAGTAGTAGGCAGTGACCGTGGTGAGTTTCGGGGCAAGCGTGCAGACAGTAGCGTTCATGAACTCGTATTTGCCGGAAGCTGCAAACATCAGAGCTATATCGAATCATTGATAAATATGAACAGTAAACGCTGTGGCATAAGCGCACTGTAATTTTTTGTAGTCAATTCCGGACAAGCAACCATGAGAACATAGTCCAGCCCTGCGGCAATTGTCCATTGAGTGTTCACTTTCGTAACAAGTCAGTACACGCTGAAATTATCGATATAGCTTACCCCTTGATTCGGGGTCTGGAATGCTGCAGTTGGATGCAACGCCTAACCACGTTATTGTCCGGCTGAAATTTAGTTGCGTTCCAAAAGTATAATTCCAGTCTTCAGAATGGCTAGAGATTATTAGGGACGGCCTTGTACTGTTGCTCAGAGTCTGTGCTCTGCAGGAAACATCGGCACTGAAACCTTCTCCAGAAGTTAGGATTCTGACGGCTCTCAACTTAACCGGAGTAGGTAGCACATGCCTTGCTGGGTCACTGAATAATTCGACGACAGTCCAATGGTAAGGTCTGGGATATCCTGTAGCGTTGCGAGAATCTTGGTCGGTTCGCCAAAAAGCACCACATCGTCGAACGTCGCCGGTAGAATCCCGCCTAAGGGCGGTCAGCGAGCATATGGGTGCTAGAGTAGAAAACGCTTGAACCGGTCGAAACATTGAATGTCTGGTCTAAAAAGTCAAACGATGCCGGCATTCCTATGTCTGCCTTGATAGTTGCATGTCCACTGTCCGTATCTCCAACAGTGAATAAGGGAAGTTGGCCTGCATGAAGTCACTGAGTGGGAATTCAAACCAGCGAGCGATGCACAATTCACTGGTTGCGTGAATGCAGTATTTGAGCCCGGGGTCGCCTGTCTCTTGGAGGGTGCCAAGCGCCGAGCTCGCAAGATCAAGCTCGGTGCCATGTAGCGGTTCCTCAAGCACAACGGGAACAGGATGGATCAAAGTGGTCCAGCTACGCGCGCGCATGCGTAAGATAAATCCCAGTGCGTAGAGACTCAGCACACACCCGGATGTTTGAATTCCTGTTAAAAGGAGTAGGGCAATGGAGACCAAGCTCCACTTCCACTGTCGGCGCCTGAATATGAATCCACGTGAGGCGAGGCTGATTGTTGAGGACAATGCCCCGAGTGTCATGCCAGTGGGCTGGGTCAAACTGAAAGCAATTGCGCGACGAAGCCCGACGGAAAATAGACTTGTAGGAAAGGAGTCAGTGGGACTAACGGGTGTTTTGGTAGGCTGGGCGTACTGAGAAGAGCCAGCCGCGAAAACCGTGGACATCAATGTAGAGATGAGAGTGACTGGACGAGGATGGTTCGCCACCCATACAGCGCTTGTATGCGGTAGAAAAATGACTCCACGCGATGAAAGAACCGCAACAAATCCCCAAGTAAGGGTCTGTAGCCATAACTGGCATGAGATAATGATTATTGGCCATCCCCAAAGTCTTGAAATAAATCCAATCCTTGAAATTTGGCATTAGGACGAAAAGACAAATTAAGGAGGTTGATAGACGTACACACCGCTTCGAGGACGAACGGTGCTCTCCCTGGCCTCAGATTCGATAGGATTAGGTGGCGCAGACAAGGGATCCTCAGATGAAGTGGTAGACCGTTGGAGCAGAGGGATTGAGTTATACCCGGGATCTAAAGACATATCAGGAGAGAAAGAAGAAAGCAGAGGAATCGACACCGTAACGTGTCAGCGAAAGTATAAGTACCTGCGCGTCCTCCCCGATGCGCAATGTTGCCGTAAGCGTTGTCACATGGAAGGATGGAAGAATTACTGCGGAGATCCCGATAAGGAACAAGCAGATACTGTGCCGACATACTCAGAGAGTTTACATCAAGAGTTGGACATGAACGTATCAGTCGGCGTCTAATATTTCGTACATCAGTATTAGGGTGCCTCGAGAATTTAGCAAGGATTAGGCCAACACAGTTTCATATAGAGACCTCATAGTCCCGGCCCTGTATATTTCCATCCCAAAAATATGGAAGCCGCTGAAGCAACCTGAGTTGAAATCGAGGATATATACAAAAGCCACAATCTGGAGATAGCATTTAGGGGGATGCATCGCTGCGCCGTAGACAGCAGTGACTACGGTCTGCTGCGCCATGCCCAGGAACCGTGCGCAGGTCAGCTGTTCCAGCGCAACTTCCATTGCATGTCAGCTGTTCCAGTGCACATCAAATCCACGCCCACGCCAAAAAAAGCCATTTGGCGCGCGCGCAAGCCAGCTTGGCACGCCAGAAAACGTCACTCTCGGAAAGATTCAACTCGGCGATTGCAACATATCGGCATGAACCCCAAGGTTTGCGAGCTGATGAACCTGAAAACGGCGAGCTGGTGAATCATGATGGACCTGCTCATGGAATTGACAAGAATGAGTTTACGGAGAGCAGCTAAGAGCCATCGAATGCCAGACATGGTGGTGTGTGGTGAGTGCTTATATGGCAGCGTACTTACAGCTTTTGTCTAAATCAGTCCATCGCGTTCCAAAATAAGAATATGCCGTATGTGAATGCAGCTGCCAAAGCCTTTTTTCGTGGAATGTTTTCCCAGCTTTCAGAGAAATATTGAGCAGAAATGATTTCAATTTTGAGCGTGATGGCAGTCCCACGACGATACTAGTGACAGGAGTCCGAGCAGACTGAGTGAGATAGAAACTGCTAGAAGTTGAACAGCTAGCCAGAGAAAATCGCCAGTGAACCGAACAGCCACAGCCTTTCGCTGCAGGGTTGATGCAGGGTCAATAGCGAGTCGAACAAGGAGTAGAGGCAAGTGGCAACGTCGGACGTGCGTCACGGTTGCCAGGAGGCCGCGGGCCAGGGCATATGCGGTAATATGTCCGATCCTGATGCGGACGAATTGGGCCGAAAAATGGCGCTACACCATATCCATTCGGGAAGTTTTTTGAATTTTATCCCTCCAAAACAACCATTCTCCCTCCTTTCTTGCAACTTGAGTATCAGACATTCGACTCAACTTCCATTTTGGGTGCGAGCGCCGAGCAATCCAATTTCTTTCAGGAACTTGTTTGGAACCCGAAATGAGCGTCGGCCCATTTCATGCGTCTACGAGCCTGAGACTCCGGCGCCAATGCTGATCTTTTTTTTTTTTTTTTTTTGCACTGCAAGGTAAGCACCACCTTTACCGGTCACGAACGAACAGGTTTTTCTTTCCTCGGTTCAAGTCTCTCTTCGTCGTGGCTGCTCAATCGGGGTTCGCCTCCCCGACCTGGACAGCCTTGGACGTCGAGTCCCCATGTTACTGTATTGTGTGTGAAGACTAAGTTTTTCTTGCAGCGTTGTCTGCTTTTTTTTTCCCCCCTGAATGAGCCTCAGGCTGGGTTGAACATAGATGAGGAGGCCTCGAGTGCGCTCGGGGAGGCAAGCTTCCGTGAAGCTCAAATTCGACAGTGTGAGCGAATGAAAACACCCCGCTTATCGAGAGCCTGAGTACCAAACCAACCAGCAAGAGTCCGATAAGTCCAGTCCAGAGCAAAGGCACACAAGACGAATTCAGGGCAGAGACTGTGAACGCTGGCGCCGGTACTCGCGCATCCGAGTCTCGACATCCCTCCCATAAGTCAAGCGGATCGAGAACTGCCAGGGTTCGACTCCCCACGCCGGAATATCGAGTGCATCTTGGATTTTTTTCGGCCTTGTGCTCAAAAACGAGTATTTCGGTCTCAGTGTGCTCCAAACAAGAAGCGAAATTTTCCTGGGTGATTGAGATTTGACGACAAGCCTCCGTCGGGCTCGTAGATTGAGTGAGGAGTGGCGTGGTGTGGTGTTTCCGAGTCGATGTCGTTGACCTAGCGGCGAAAAAGCTCGCAGGCCATTCAGATCCGGATCTAGTAGAGACACGAACTTGTTACTTGACAAATGGTCGACGGGAGACCTGCCGATAGAGAAAATTGAAGCAGTAGAGTTCCGGGTTGTCGCGAGTCGGCCTCTAGAAGTCAATTTTCGAGCGATGAGGTCCACGGCGAGTCAATTCAGAGATATGAGCGGGCTAGAGCCACTGTGCAGAATGATTGCGACCCGACTAGCTTGTAAATTTTGCCATGGCGGAGAGCACCCATGCACTGCAGACAAAATTTCTCGAGAGAAGTTCCACCGGCACCGTCGAAAAGAGCTCAGACGAAGCAGAAAAATGTGCAAGAATCATTCCAGCAGATCTTGCGAGTCAAAATGAAACAGGAAAGGCCCAGCCAGGCCGAAGAAAATCGCCACCGAACGGCAGGAACAGCATCGCGTGTACACGTATTTGGCAGCTGCACTGCATGATACCCAAAAAGGCAGTTCACTCTTGTCGTCCGCGTTTCTTGGACCCGGACCACCACTCGTTGCCACATGCTGCTACAGACGAGAACTTGAAAGAGACGTTACCAAGACAAGAAGGACGCACTATACATCAGAAGAACCACAGCGCAGACGGGGGAACGCACCACGACAAGAAACCGCAGGCAAGAGTCAAAGCAAGGCGGTGCGTGTCGTGTCGCTCGCCGTACAGAAGCCTCGTTCCTGAACTACCAGGTTGAGCCGCTCGAGAAGAGCGCTACGAAAATGAATGCCATTTGGTGCAACCGCCTGCATCGCTGAATTCGAAGGCAAGCGAGAACGATGCCGACATGATAATCTTCATCATCCATGGCCACGCGCCGTCCGCGCCATCTGCCCCCGTCCCGTTTCGGCTCCGCTGCCCCCGTCTCCAAGTTCGTGATCGTCGCCGTCCTCGCGTCCTCGCCATCGCCTGATGCCCGCTGAGCGCCGGTGACACAGTCTAGAACGAGCCGTCCGGCACGCTCGTCGCGCAATGGCCCGCGCCGGCTGTCGGTTCCTAAGACGCGTGCTGATGCGCACGCTGGCGCAGGGGCAGGCGGGAGCACGAGTGCAGGCGGAGGGGGAGCAGGCCGGCCCCGCTTAGCGGAAGCTGAGACGCCAACACCTCGAATAGCAAGCGTGTCGTCGAGCTCAGAACCGCGCCGCACGTCCACGTCGCCAACTTACGCTCCCGAGAGTCGAAACTACCCACGCATATTGCGCCATTCCAGCACGCACATCACCCTGCGTGCGAGCTACCGTTCGCGCTTGTGCCGACTATCCGCCCCACGTCCACGGTCTCGCCTCTGCACGGCGCGACCCTCCATTCTAGCACTGGCGCTGCGCCGGTTGTCAGTCGTTGTCGATCCCAGCGTGCAGGGCGCCGCGTACGATGAGTCCTCCTTGATTATGATACATGACTTTCTGTATTTACTGCCCACCCAGCACGCGCACCGCTCCGCCCAGCCTCACGCACGGCTTCGTGCACTGCGCCCCGAGGGTTCACAACGCCGCGTGCGCTGTCGTTGTCGATATCCGATATCTGTTGCTCGCCACATCTGACCAGCTCTACCTCGCCCTCATTCCCCGCCCGGTGCTGCCCTGCGCGCGCGTCGACGGCGGATGGCGGACAATGAGAGGGGAGGGGGATTTGCAGACGGGTACGATAGAAGGCGCAACTGCACAGTCGACAAGCCCATGCGGGCTATGAAAATCGCGAGTATGTGCGTCGACTCGTTGTCTGCGTCCTTTGTTCCTGTGCGACTGACTCGCCTCCCTCAGCTCGGCTCGTTCTTGCGGTGGAGCTACAAAGCCTTCAGTTGGCCAGGAGGCTGGACGTTCAACTTGAATACAATACTTACAAGACGAAAACTCCTTTACCTCCGATAAAATTGCAAGATGCTTGCGAGATTACGTGTATAGGATAATAAGCATCAGAGCACACCTCACGCGCGCGGGCAATACGCATCAAAGGAGATACTCCCGTGCCCCGCTGCAGAATACAATCCCCTCCAGGACTTCTTTTGAATTTTCCCTCCGAGTCTGGCCGCAGATCGGAGTACGGAGGTGCACTCGCCGCCGTGGTCGGTGTTGCATGGTGAGGTTGGTGGGGAGAACCAGCTGCGACATATATAGAAGGCTGAAGCTGAAGGAGAGGATATATATTGATATATATATATAAAGTGAAGGACAAGATACATATACAAAGTATAAAGGTTGGACAGAGATATGAATCGCGATACAGAGAGGGAAGGCAGGAATCAACCGTGGTTCGCGAGGAAGGGAGTACGTATGTAGATGAGAGGAAGGAAGCGTACATACGTAGATGAGGAAGAAAGGGAAATATTAGATAGGTGGATCAGGTATGTATCCGTATCCGTATGGTGAGGGGTGAGTGTGCAGGTTGGAGCGAAAGGAACTTGCGATTACCCGAGCCTGGACATAATTAATAATTAGATAGAGTATCCTGCGTCCGTAGTCCGTGTCCGTCGTGTCTTCCTTGTACCCGCCAATCCACTTTGTGCTGCGCGTCCGTGTCCGGCCGGTCGGGATTCCTCACGCACGTCTCGGCTCGGCTTGCATGGACTCGAGGGTCCGGTGAGGCGGCAAGTCGTCGTGAAAGTGGCGGCTTTACGACCGTATCTCCTCGCAGTCTCGGGCGTCCCAGGGAATATACGTAGATGTGCTTCGCTCAAGCAAGGAGGTGAGCTCACTGCGATATCCCCATATACTCCGGAGGACCTCGACTGACGAGGTGATTCGGTGACAAAGAGATGGAAGGCGGGCTTGATTGCACCAGCGAAGTGACGGGTAGGTGCTGACTCGACAAACTCTGCAGCGGATACGATCCCAGAGTTGTGGGATTGTCGGCGATGTCCTGCAACGATTGTGACCCACCCAGGTCAGAGTTTAAGTATGGGTGCAGAGACGCGGGCATGGAGCTCGCCGAGATATAGCCAACGCGATTTTCATTACCAGGCCTGCTTTTCCAAGTTTGATCTTTTATAAATTTGGTTTCTTTGATCGGGCGGTTCAAGTTCCGTGTTTTTGCGATCTTTGCCGTACGGGTCAAATTTATTCAGAGCCGTGCAGTCCGCAGATTGTAATTCTGGATGAATCACTTGCGAGTGGGAATTCCAAGGTTAAAACGACAGGAAAGGGTAGACGCGCAGCAGCCGCGACGGTAGGTGGGATGGTGAGCAAACAACGGCGAGAAATCTGCAATACCAGGGATACGAGTCCCCGAACCGCAATAGTCGAAAGCTGGAGACCTTTTTTTCCTTTTGGCTTCGTCTTAGGGTGATTTAATTTCGGGCACCTTCAGTCAGCCGTTTGAAAATTGACCTTTGGTTCAAGTTGAGTGTTGGGTGAGGAGGACGGCCAAGTTTCAGAATTCCGAACTAGGTAGATTTTATAGAGATCGTGACCCGACAACATGACAACTGGGGGAGCAGGAACCAAAATAGCTACAACCCTACAGTACACGCGCGCCTCGAATCTCATCGCAATTCAGATCAGCGTGAGGATGTGGACTCGGAGATCCTCCGTTGGTTCCACACACAAGCGACTGGCTATAGGATTAGAATATCTGAATGTTTGTGGTAATGACCCTCTTGAACGGTCTGAATCTTCTTAGAGTAAGTTTCGAGGCCAGACTTCCTGAAACCTCGTGTGAGACTGTACTAGTTCCTTGCCGACTTCCGGCGAGGAACAAGACCAGATAAACTTCAAGAAAAGAGTCAAATACAAATAAGAGAGACTTGATTGCCTCTATCAGGCCTCTTGGAGGGCTGGAGGCGTCTGAGTTGGGACAAGTGGGTAGAAAGAATAGATTGATTCCCACGTCACTCCGGCAATCGGCTATCTACTATGTAACTACCGAATAGTTGAAAATTGAGACTATACATGTGAGAATTTAAATATACGTGTTACAACGGTAAGTTGAATTACCGTTTGAGGATCTGAATATCCTCACGATCGGTTCAGGTGGTACTATTACAAACTTGGAGTACTGGCAATTTCTTGTGGGTTTCACTCCAATTTCTTACGCTCAGCCTCCTCGACGGGGTCCTCGTATTCCTCCGGGGACCCCTCGAGCGTAATCGCCTTATACATGCCAGCCTGAAAGGTACTGATCAGCTATTTAGCAAGGTTAGACGCTAGGTGTTCACCTCATACAAATCCGGAGACGGTTTGTAGTCGTCGAGGGGTTGCAACATGTTCAACTTAAAGCTCTGAATCTTGCGGCCCTGTGAGAGCTATGAGCACCAGCGAAACCTTTGGCCATGCACAGGGAGTAGGTAGTATGCTGACCATGACCAATCCCGCGACCATTGCGTCGACTTCGCGCCACTCAGAAGGGAACACTCCGGTTTGAATCGCGTCGAAGATTCTGAAATTCCTCGTCAACAAACAGATAAAATAAATGCCGTGCGACTGCCTGCACACCTGCGGAGGGATGTTTCGACGGCCGAGCCCATCCCAGAGATTACTGCGCTTGAGATGTGGCCTCCAAAGCCGCGATTAACCTCAGAGAACATGGATACCATTACTGGCCGGGCGGTTCTGGTAAGCCAGGCCGTGAGTGCGCCGCCAGTGCCCGCGGCGATGGTGTTGCGGATAGTCTCGAAGATGTAGCGCTCGATAGTGGCCGTCTGCTGTGTGGGGGAGAGCTGGGTCTCGACGAAGATGCCGATGGGGGTCGTAATGGCGGCGCCAATCGCGGCACCCCAGGGCCCGCCGAGGAGGCCGCCAATTACGGCGCCCGTCATGACAATTGTGGAGTTGGCCGACAGTGAGACAGCACGTCGGGCGGATTCCTAGCGACCTTGACGTGAGCGTATAAAGTGACAGAAAGCGGTTAAATTACAGTATCGCCCATCAACGCATAAATTCCAGCGACAACAAAACCAACAAAGGGTACGCCTTCGAACACCTCCAGGAACCTTTGCCAGAAGGTAGGTGGCGAAGTGAATCTGGAAATAAAGTTAGACCCATTCGTCTTAAGCTATATTGTACTCACCGGCCAATGAACAAGAGACGCGAGTAATTGTTCACCATATCCTCGGCAAGATTGACCTGTGCATTGCGCCAACCCGTGCCAACTCGCAACTCCGCCATCAAGATAAATGATTGGCCAGCCTCGCCGAGGTGGACATTGCGGGCTGTTTGGAAGAAGTTGCGGTCGCCAGGGTTGGACCGGAAATGTCCGTTGATATTAGCATAGTGGTTGTTGAGGTCGATCTCTTGGTAGCGCATGAGCCCGTCGGAGCCCATGAGGAAGGCCGAGAAGACAGAGCCGTTGAGGCTGACGGTCGTTGCACTGGTATCAATGCCCTGCTGGCTGCAAACAAACATTAGGGAGACGACACTCAATATCATGATGGGAATTACGTTGCGCTACAAGGAAAGGAAGAAGGAAAGCAAGTCAGTAAAAAAAGTAGTATAACCACTAAGAAGCACTTGCAGCCGTCTGAACAACAATACACCAGCTGAAACTCCAACGAAGACATTGAGATCGATGGATCTAACGTTCCAAGCGCCTGCAGCAGTTCTCAGCTCTGCGGTGAGGAGGCCGTGTTGGTCGATACGCAGGTTCTGCGAGCTGGGGAAGAAATTTCCAAAAGGCGCCAAGGTGTCAAAGTGGCCGTTGCGGTTCTCGAGAAAGGGATTGAGATCAAGCTCGAAGGGATTCCAGACATTGCCGTTGGGAACGCGGACATCTGCAGCGAGTCTGGAGCCGATGATGCGGATGTTGCGCGAGTCAGTAGTGAAAGCCATGTCGCTCTGGGAGAACTAAAAAGACAGACGAATCTGCCTGCGGGGCCTCAGCTTCTGAGAGGGCGTATTTAACTGTTGAGCGTGGTTGGAACGACGGAAGGCCATAGCCTCACAAAGACGCCACTAGTTCCTGTCTGTGGTCCCATGCTCAGCCAGAAGTTTCAGCATCGTCAAATTGAGATCGGCAGCAGGGGGCAGGTGGCCTCGTTGAAGTCATGGTGGGAGAGACCCCTGGTCTCTTTCAAAGTGGAGACGGGAAGCCGAGTGACGAGGGATAGCGACGGAGAAGTAGAAGCACGGTAAGAGTCCGTAAGACGGAAGGCGAAAGGATTGCGAAGACGCCACTGGATCCCTGTCTGAGGTCCCATGCTCGGCCAGAAGCCTCAGTAAGGTAAAATTGAGGTTAGCAGCAAAAGACAGATGGTCTCGTTGAAGTCATAAGGGAGAGACGATTGGTCTCTTTCAGGTGAGGCGGGGAAGCTGAATGACGAGCGATAGCGGAGGGTGTAAGAAGTGACGTTCGGTGCGAACGGTAAGTAACGTTCGCTTACTCTCCTTCCGCCAAAGTATCAGGCGCTCACGGGGCTTATTATTATTACTTGTACTGTACTATTACAACCGTAGGTTCAGGGGGTGTGACCTGTGACCTCTTAGGTTCAAGTTTTGATGGTTCAATTTCCTTTTTTGGACGATTTTTCGGGATTTGCTGAAGTTTTTGCCTCAAAGGACGCCTCCCAGAGCCTTGTGACCGTGACTAAAATTTGAATAGGTTCAGTTCAGTGGCGTTGTGACCTGCGACTGAACGTATGGTTGAAATAGTATATATACCTAATTTCGCATGTACTATGTTTGGTCTTGTGAATTTTATGTCTTTCCCGCACGATCTCCACCCGTTCCACTTGCTTGGTCGCTTCGACGCGTCATTCAACGTCATCCAACGACCAGTTTAACTTTCGGCATGCCTTGACAGTGGACTATGCTTTTTTTGATGGACCGCATGCCCACTCAACATCCGCTGAAAGGGACGAGCTGTTCAGAATTGCTTCTTTACCTTCCCCCATCATTCCGCTCACTGCAGGCTCATCGTGGCTGTCGCAATTCTATTCAATGCTTGACTATGTGTGGCCTTCCCAGCATCCGTGATCTTTGCAGTATCTGGTCAAGACTCAACACTGTCAAGACGTGCCTCGCTCAATTTCTCTCAACGCTGGAAGAACCACTTCAATTATTCTGTCCTGTGCAAGCTTCGTCTAAGTTAACTAGAAGGATGCAATCCCAAAGAATCATGCGCGAACGTTGCCGCCCGGCTCGAACCTCAAAATGGTGTAGACCTTCCCTGGTCGATCCGCGTACAATGATTGTTGTCGATGAGGTGTCAGCAAAAGTAGAACCTGGAGGTCTCCTCTTCGTTGCTCCCCACAGTGCAGCAAGCAGCCAAAGAAGGCCCCGAGTCGAGGCTCGAACAAGAGTGTTGTCCAGAATGAGGTTACGGAGAGCAGCTAAGAGCCATTGAATGCCAGACATAGTGGTGGGAAAGTGGTGAGAGCTCGAAAGCAGCCGAGACTCAACAGCACGCGGGCTCTACAGCTTTCGGCATATCGCATTAGTATATAGCCGCCCGAGTCAAACGCCAGAAGCAGCCAGGCCAGAATGAGGAGAATCCTCCAGAACTAGTAGGCTCGTTTTAGCCTCTCTTCAACTTTGGCTTCCTGTCCTTAGTCGACTTCAGACTTGCTGTCGGCTCTAAAATTGCAGCTGATGTCATGATGGCGACTGACCCGACTTGATCCTATACTGTTGCATTTCGACCGTAGGTTCACTGGGTGTGACCTGTGACTCCTTAGGTTCAACTACGTCCAGGATATGGGGCCTTAATATTTTGGTTCAAATGTTCACATGTTCAGTGGGTATTTTCATACCAAATCCTGTTTATTCAGGGCTCAAAAACGAGACAAATAATGTGCTGGAGTAGCTGAAGTTGAATGAACCAAGAAATTTTTTCATTTTTCGAGTCCCTCTCGGACCCAAAAATGCCACCTAGTTGAGAGGCTTCGGTGACTCCTGTGACCAAAATTATATAGATTCAGTTCAACCTCTGCTGTGGCATGTGACTGAACCTACGGTCGAAATGCAACAGCAGCTCTTCCGAGAAGCTCCACGCCACTTTTGTTTTGGATCGACTGAAGTACACCCCTCAACAAAGAGTGCAACTTGACCTCTCCATTCACTCCTGAAGGTTCCCATTTTGACATTTTCTCTTTTCATATCCTTGAACCGTGACTTCGCCATTCCTTTCACCTCCTTCAAGTTAACTTTTCACAATGCGGCAAGGCCTCGGGGCGAAAATGGATCTCTAACTTATCTCCGAGACGAGATCAAGGGTTTGGTTCCCCGCGCAGAGTTGATCTTGTTGTCCTCAAAAGTCTTTTATCTTTTGTTTTTTTCCTTTAATGTTCTATAAATTTGGTTGGTTCAAGTTCCGTGTTTTTGCAATCTTGCCGTACGGGTCGAATTTATTCAGAGCCATGCAGATGCAGACCGCAAATTGTAATTCTGAGCTGAATCACTTGCGGGTAGGAATTCTAAGGTTAAATGAAAAAGAAAGTATAGACGCACAGCAGCTGCGGCGGTAGTTGACGCTACATAATTCAGCCTGCCTTTTGAAAATCGACCTTTGGTTCAAGTTGAACGTTGGATGAGGAGGACGGCAAAGTTCCAGAATTCCTAGTTAGATTTCATGCACCTAATGATTTGACAACTGGGTGAACAGGAACTCAAAACACCAAGACGGGGGCGTCGCTGGCAGTAAGCGCCCGAGCAGTGGGGACTTCACGTTTGGAGCGATGACGATTTAAACGGGGTTCGACTCCCCGCGCCGCCAATATTGGTGGATCGAGTCTGTTCTTTTTTGCGGTTTCCTTCTTGAATTGCGGGTGATTTCGAGACTTTAATCTGCGATGTGGAAATTGAACATTCGATGCGGAGGTCTCGGAAAATGGCGGGGTTCGAGCGATGAGTGCCGGGAACTCCAGCTCCAGATCCGGAATCGACCTGAGGCTGAGACTAGCCCCAATACCAAAGCGGTCCGCGCTGCAACAATTGCCGGAGGGTTGATTTTCTGCGGTTTCGGTTTTTTGCTTGGGTGATTTGATTGAAGCATCTTTTTTTTTTTTTTTCACCGAGCTTTGGAAGTTGGAAGTTAGAATTTGAGAAGGGCGAGTTTCGCGTGAAGGCTAGTCGAGAAGAAGTAGGAGAAAGTTCTATTCAAAGTTCGTGCTGCGAGTAGGTTAATAATTGCTGTTCGTGCAAGGAGCTTCGGGTCGGTTGCAGCAAGCAGCCTGAGCTCGTCCAGGGTTCGATTCCCTGGCCGAAAATGTCATGAAGGTTTGAGGGTCTTGATCTTTTTGGTGCCACCAAGCATCCAGTGCCAGCTGGAGAGTCGGGTAGCAATAATTCGAACCGTAAGCTTGAAGTCAAGTTCGAATAGACATCGAGCTCGCGAGTCGTGGGCATGCGCGTATTGACGACGCGATCCAGACGAGACAATCTGGGAATAAAGGAAACGCAAACTACAGATGTGCGGCACGCAGTAGCAGCTGGTGGTGTCTCGAGCATGAAGCGTTTAGTGGAGTCGGGTTCAACTCCCCGCGCCGCAATAACTGGTATGGATTCTGGCAAGGATTTTTTTATTTTTGGGGGATTTCGATTTTGTCGTTGGTCGATTCACTCATTTAGACAGATGGCTGAGAAATTGAGCCTTGGTTCAAGTTGAACAGTCGATCAAGAGGGCGAGGTTCTCGATGAAGTTTGAATGGGCATCGAGCTTCCGGAGTGAGATGACTCGGGAGAGCTCTAGAGGAACAGAGAAGGATCTTGAATGGAATACACGAAGTATTTGTAGATGTGGCAGCAACTGGCGTTGTCTCACGCGATGGGCGGCGGAGGTCTGGATGCCAAAGACGAGGGTTCGATTCCCCGTGCCGCAATGTGAGGAAGGCAAATACGTTTTTGCTTGATTGCCTTCTGGTTCTTCATCTTGGGGTGAGTGGCTTGAGAGCTTTGTACTGCAGGTTGAGGATGGGCGTGAGGAGGCGAGGTCTGCCGGTCAAGTTCGAATAGACATCGAGCCCCCAGTCGTGAGCAGGCGCGTATTGACGACCCGTTCGAGATGAGACAACTTGGGAAGCAGAAAGGGAATACACAACGCAGCGGTGTGTGGTATGCAGCCACTAGCGGCGCCTCGAGCAGATTTGTGGCTGAGTCCAAGAGAATGACTCGGAGGGGTTCGATTCCGCACTTGGAAACAAAGTCTAAGCCTTTTTATTTTAATTTTTTTCCGGTTTTCTTGTCGTGTTGCCAACTTGTTTGTTGCAACGAGCCTCGAGATAGAAGTCAAGTCAAAGGAGGTCAAGTTTCCCAACGAAGTTCGTGTGCACTTACACTCATCGACTCGGAGCTCCTCGTGCAGATATGCGGAGAGACCAGACAACTTAAATGAGACGAGAGTAAGATCCAAAAATACAAGGCTCAGATAGGCATAGGTAGATGTGCAGCGGTGGCAGCAGTGCACCCGGAGCGGCGACAACCCATCTACAGAGTTGCAGACCGAGCCGAGACTAAGTAGGGGTTCGAGTCCCCGCGCCGCAATACTGGGAGTACGGTTTAAATTTTTGAGGCGCATTATCTGAATTCTTACTTTCTGAATGAGCCGCGGGTTGAAAATCAGGGATAAGGATGCTTTTCCTTCGAATGTGCTCCTCGAGCCCCCCGAGTACCAGCTCAAGCAGAATTTTAAAGACGAATTCGAATTCTAAGCAGGAGGTGACACGAGTACCCAATAAGTGCCGTATGCTAATAGTATTGCCAACGCTGGCGTTGAGCACTCCAGTCTCGAGCTTTCAGAGTTGGGTTGGTTGAAATTGCATCGGGTTCGACTCCCCTTGCCGGAATGTCGAGAGCCTCCTGGAATTTTTTCTTTTCGACCTTGAGTTCGAAAACGAGAAATCTTACGATGAAACGCCGAAGCAAGCTTCAAGTGCGTGATTGAGATTCGGGGACAAGCCTCCGTTGCGTTCGTAAAATTGAGCGAGGAGTGGCGTTTTCGAGTCGATGTCGTCGAGCTGGCGGGGAAAGCTCATGGCAAGGGATTAAAGTCAGCGGCGAAACCTAGATCTAAAGTAACAGGTGGTTGCTGGGAGATTATCATGATGCCAATAGATAAAAGTAGTTGGTAGGTTGGTAGGTAGGTCGGCTCGGAGCAGAGGCCGACGAAGGGATGTCACATGCATGCCGGAGGTCCAGGGCTGTCCCGCTCGCGACTCGGCGAGTCGGAGTAGGCTCTAAAATTTAATTTGCTGGCGGTGAGGTCAGCGGCGAGCGAATTCAGAAATCCCAGCGATTCATTGTCAAACTGAGCACAACTCGACCAACTTGCAAAATTTGTGATTCATGGCAGAGAGCTCCCACGACGCAGACATTTCTCCAGAGAAGTCCCTCCGGCACCGTCGAAAAGAACTGAAAGGAGCTCGAACGACACAGAAACGAAACTGCCAGAATTATTCCAGTGAGCCTTATGTGTCCAAGTGAAACAGAAAAGACACAGACAGGCCGGAGAAAATCGACACCGGACAGTAATGCGCGGTGTACAGGCGCCCGCCGGGCACTACTTCGTGTTTAAGCGAGATGGATTGACGCCGGCTAGGCAGGGAGTATCTGATGCGCGATACAGGCCGCCGGCGAGGCTGGAGACGCTGGCGGACTCAGAGCTGGCTCAGCCGAGGTGAGGGGCTGCAGTATGATAGATTATGCGTGTGGTGGGTAATCAGAGTATCTGACCTTATTACCGACGACGTGCCGGTTTTGTCCTTGGTAGTTATGTCTCGCGAGGGAGCCGCTGACGGATAAATTTACGGTGGGCGAACTCGTCAAGTTGCATAGAGATCTGCAATACATTATGATTATATTACCATGATTAAACAATAACCGAATAGTATGTGGTCGGCAGTCCTATTTCCACTAGTTCTACAAAGGCATGGTCAATATTCAGAGGAGCTGATGCAAAGAAAACGATGCATTGAAGAAGGCAAAGGTCACGTACTCATCTCCTCTTGGAGAAATCGGAGAGCCTCCCTCACCGTGTTATCATTGAGAGTGATGCGCAGTCTCTCGTCAAAAACTTCATCGATGTTATATGCGCCCAGCTCATTATTCCACTTTCCGAATCCGAAACGGGTCTCCAGCACATACATCGCGTTATGAGGGCCGCTAGGATTCGCCACAGCGCGGAATGGAAACGCGTTATAATCGTCGGTCAGGTCGGCGAATCGGTCGTTGAGATACGCTGTTATCAATGAGTCGAAAATATGTGGGTCGTGGGGACGGGCGGCGTTTGGAATCATGGTAGCCACCCAGCGGCAGCACTCAGCGTAAGGGATGACGAAGCCCGCAAGTAAAGCGTTTCGGCCTAAACGCGTATCTCGCGAGATGTTTTTGACTGCGGCATAAGCCTCTGATGACGCAATGGCCGCTTGTTGGCGGGACAGGAGATCGTTGCTGTTCATGGCCGTCTGGAAAAAAGCGCGTGTGATGTTACGGATGACACCCGTCACGTCCCGGTCACGTTAGGAGCCTCGACCGCCACTCAAGTCGAGCAGCTCGAGAAGAGTTGGAGAAGAGCGCTGAGAATGCGAATGCCACTTGGCGCAGCTGCCTGCGTCGCTGAATTCGAAGAGGCTCTTTCGACGACCCCAAGCCGCCGTCCTCATAATCATTAAATCGTCGACGCCACCATCTTCATTCACGCCCTCCTCCGAGCCGTCCGCGCCCTCTTTCCTGCCTCCATCTCAGCTCCTTCCGGCCCCACTCATATTCTCGTCGTCTTTGCGCCCTCACCTGGATCCGCGCCCTCTGAGCGCCGGTGACGGCCATCGCCCACGCGAGTGTCTGCAACCACGCCAGGTGCGGGTCACAGTGGCTAATAATAATATGGGTGCTGGCGCTGGCGCGGGTCCAGGCGCAGAAGGCCGCCCCGTTGGAAGCTGGAACACCAACACCTGAATAGTAAGTGCGTCGTCGAGAGCTCAACACCGCGCCGCACGTCCAGGTCGTCAAATCACGCTCCCCGAGAGTCGAAACTATTCACCCACGCATATCGGCCAGTCTCGCGCGATTCCAGCACGCACAGGACTGTACGCACATTGATATCGACTTGTGTGCGAGCCGCCGTTCTAGCTCGTTTCGACTATCGTCCGCGGTCACGCGTGTGCACCTCGCGCCGTCTGTCAATCCCACCGCACTGGGACCGCGTACGGTGAGTTCTTCTGCCTTGATACAGACTATATATTCAAGTATTTACTATCTATTTCAGTACTTATCGCTCACCCAGCTCTCGCACCGTCCGCCCCGGCCCATCCCTCGCGCACGGCTTCGTGCACGGCGCTCCGCTCGCTCGGCAGCATCCCCAACGTTCCAGACACTAACAGCAAGACCGTGCGCGCGTTCTCCATATCTGATGCTCGCCACATTCGACCAGCTCCACCTCAAAATCTCGCGCACTGTCCCGGGCACCCGTCGCCGGCGGACGGCGATCTCGGCCACGCGTCGACAGCACGCGTCGACCGAACGGCAGCGTAGAAAGGGACGGCAAAGGTGCGCCGCTGCACACTCGACAAGCGCACACAGTGAAATACAGGGCTAGCAAAATCGTGAGTACGTACGTCAACTCCGTCGATTTATCGTCCATTTGTCCTTCCTTGTGCGACTGACTCACCTCCCTCCTTCAGCCCATTCTCGGCTCCCTGGGCACGATGGCGATGGCGAATCGCGCGCACCGCTGGCCGTGAGCCGCAAGCCCGCGCCCCGAGTCCGTCGCTCCAATAATAATATTTCCTCTTCGTGCGCATGATACGATTCCCCGTCCAAAAATCATGTTCTTGAGAGCTTTTTTCCCAAGCATCTGCCGATGAAGTTGAGATCATCTCTCCCATATCCCGATTCGCCGTTACCGGTTTTCAAATTGAACATTCGATGCGAAGGGCATGATTTCCTGAACGCGTATCCATCTCGGAGAGCGGAAACCTAAACACCAAGCAAAGCGTGGATGCGGTACTCGAGCGGCAGACCAAAGTCGAGCTGAGGCGAGGTCAAGGGGTTCGAGTCCTCGTGTCGCAATATATGGGAAAGCGAGTGCTCTTTCCTTCGTCGGCTTTCCTTTTTTCGGGTTTTTTTGTTGGGCCGATTTGCTTCGGCCTGTGATTTCCAACTTGAAGTTGTATTCACTGCGGGTTCATGATCATTGGTCGTCGAGTTTTGCCAGAGCAGCAGAGAGAACACCGGGACTAGATGTGCTAGTTGATATAGAGCTGACGGTACTGCGGTGTCTGAGTGTCTCGAGCAGGTACCGGGTTCGCTTTTTGTACCGCAAATATATCGAGGTAGAAGCTACCATAGCCGCTATGGTAGCTCCTGTAAGATGACCTCCAGCGGCCGGAACTCCAGAGTGGAAGGGGTCCCCGCGTCGCACTGTCGATGGGCACACGGTTTCATTTTCTTTTTAGTCTCTCTTGACAGACTCTTTATGGATTCTCGCTCGTACCTCACGCGATAAAGATTTTCTTTTAGAGTTCCGGTTTCAAATTGGTAGACGAGAGGAACCAAAAACCTCAACCGAGCAAGGCCCATGTGAATGAACAGAGCCTGGCGGTACCTCGAGCGATGATCTCGCTCCCAAGGCCAAAGACAAGGGGTTCGATTCCCTGCACCGCAATGTCCCAACTTGCCCTTGAGTTTTTTTTTCCCCTGATTTTTGGTTCTTCGTCTTCGGGTGCCAGTGGCTGACTTCATTCAGGGCTTTGCCTGCGGTTTGAAAATCAATTGATTTTGGGTCAAGTTGAACATTCGACAGTGATGAGTAATGCGCCTCGAGGTTGTGCCAGCCTTGAAGTTGAAATGGTTCTGCGTGCATAAGCATCGACGCGAACATTGGCGACCCATATCGAGATGAGACGTCGAGGAGGCTTTACACACCCCCGTGAAGGTCGAATGTGTCTGTGCGCACTGCGCATCCGAATTGGGCTACTGAGACTCGATGAAGGAACGATCTTGGAGGGAAATCCAACACGTAAATGTGCGGCATGCAGCAACCATGGCGGTGCGCTTGAGCGGACTCCAACTTGCAAGCACAAGGGGTTCGATGCCCCGTGCCGCAGTATCAAAGAAAAGGCGAACGTGTTTTTTGCTTCCTTGGTTTCTGGTTCTGCGTCTTGGGGTGAGTGATTTGAGAGCTTTGTACTGCGAGTTGAGGAGGAGCGTAAGGAGGCGAGTTTTGCCAGCCAAGTATTATTTTTCACTTTTTTCTCGCCGTCGTTACATTCAGTCTTTACGTTTAAATTGAACATTCGGTGAGTATGGCGAGGTCTCCCAATGAAGTTTGAATAGGCATCGAGCTCCAAGAGCAGGAAGCCAAAACGAAAAGCAAAGTAAAGGGTGCGTTTATGTGCAGCAGCGGCAGCTGGCGGTGCTTCCAATGGCAAGCCTTGGTACAAGGACCACATGGGTTCGATTACCCGTACCGAAGTGAGAACCTTTTGAAGATGTGTTTTTCCCTTTGGGGTTTTGGTTCTTGGCTTCATCTTGGGGTGATTTGATTTCAGCGAGCTTCGACCTGCCGTTGGAAACTGATCTTTGGTTCAAGTTGAACATTCGGCCGCGCTGAGCGCTGAGGACGGAAAACTTTCGAATTTCCCAGATGGATTTCATCGGAGATTGAGACCTGACGGCTTGACAGCTGGGTGAGCAGGAAATCAAGACGCAAGGCGCAGCGTCGCTGCCAGTAAATACTTGAGCAGTGCAGACTCCAAGTTTGGAGCCAAGGCGAGTTCGAGCTAGTTCAACGGGGTTCGATTCCCCGCGCTGCAATGAGGTGGGATCGAGCAGTTTTTTTGTGGTTTTATTCTTGAATTTTGAGTGATTTTGATTTCGGGGCTTCAGATTTGGAAATTGAAGATTCGATGCGGTGGTCTCGGAAGATTGCGGGGTTCAAGCAATGAGTGGCAGAAATTCCAGTTCCTGATTCGGGATAGAGCCTATCATAGAGCTGAGGCCGAGGCGAGTCTAAAAACAAAAGGAGTCTGCGCGACAATGCCAGAAGGGTGGCGATATCTTTTATGTTCTGTGGGTTCGGCTTTTTGCGAGGTGATTTGACTGAAGCAGCTTTGCGTTTTTAGTTTGGAAGTTGGAAGTTACCATTTGAGGGCGAGTGTCGCGTGGAGTCGAGAAAAAGTACCGAGAATGTGAAAATAGGTTAATAATTGCTGTTGGTGCAACGTCGGGTTGGTTACCGCGAGCAGCTTGAACTTACGCAGGGTTCGATTCCCCAGCCGAAAATGTCATAAATATTTTCGAGTCTGCTTTTTGGTTTGATGGGATTTAGTCTATATATTAGTGTTTTGCGGTTTTCGTTTTGGTGACTGAGAGACGTGGCCCCGGTTTGAGAAGTGAAATTTGAATTGAGGAGGTTTTACCTCCAAGTGAGATTGCGAAATGTGCGCATCGAGCTCCCTCACGATGATATTCCCGGAACGAAACCAGAAAAGAGACAGGGACGTCCGGCAGATGGCGGTACCTCTTGACTCTGGATTCTCCAGGTGAGTGTGAGGGGTTCGAGTCCCCGTACCGGCATTGTTTCAGATTATTGAAGTTTTTTTACTCCTTCGCATGGCTTGAGCTGAGTTGGGATTGATTCCGGCGAGGGCGGACAAATGCGTCGATTTCCTGAACCACTGCAGATTCGAAGCACGACCCTAACGAGCAGCGCCGCTCTTTCGACGACCCGAGAAAGATGCCAAGGACATAATCCTCCTCATCCATGGCCACGCGCCGTCCGCGCCCTCTGCGCCTGCGGCAGCCTGCCTGTCTCGGCTCCTTCCAGCCCTGCTGGCAGACTACTACCCTCTGTCATCTTCGCCGTCCTCGCTCCCTCACCCTCCTGCTGATGCCCCCGCCCTCTAGCGCCGGCGACGCAGCGCAAAACAAGCACGAGCCTCGCACCTCCGACGCGCTCGTCGCGCACTGGGGTGTCTGCGACCACGTCAAGTGCTGGTTCCAGTACCGCGAATACGCATACCGCCAGTTGGTGTGGCAGCAGCTGCGGCTGCAGGCGGGAGAGGCCGCCCCTGCGGGAGATAGAACGCTCACACCTCGAGTAGCAGGTGCGTCGGCGAGAGCTCAAAGCGCCCCGCACGTCCGCGTCGTCAAATCACGCTCCAGTGACCATATCTGTCGGTCTCGCGCGATTCCACCACGTAGAAGGCTGTACCGTGTACGCACTTCGCCTTGCGTGCGAGCCGCCGTTCTCGCTCGTTCCGTCCTGACTATGAATATCCGCCCTCGTGCACGGTCCCGCCGACCCTCGCGCGCCGCCGTCTGTCGATCCCAGCGCGCCGCCGCCGCGTACAATAGGTCCTCCCTTGATGCTATCGATATATCTATTTATTTATGGCCCACCCAGCAGTCTTCACTCCCCACGCAGGACTCGCATCGCCCAGCCCTCGCGCATGGCTTTGTGCACATCAGACGAACTATTGCGGGATAGAGATAAGATTGAATTCGACTTGGACGAGTTTCGCCAATCTCACAAGCCTCAGATTGCAGAAGTCCTAGACCCATTCTCAAAAACGCGTTATTGCAAAACTGGGCTACGGAAAGACCTCCAGGTCCGTACCAGTCACCCAAGTCAAACGTGAACCCTCGTGGCCACTGAGAGTCTTGTGGGAAGTACATACCTGCAGTACTCTCGTCGTCTTCGACAGGCACTCACAAAAATACTGTAAAGTTGACACTTTGGCCCGTTATCAGATTTTATGATCATAGCCCCAGTGCCTCCCCGGTCTTGAGATTTTTCAAGACAAGTGACCACTGCTCCATCGCGTACGCTGAGCACACCGTGTGGTGCAGACAGAAGCAGCACGACTGGCGGTCATTCGATGTCCGCAACACCGGAATCTGGCGCAGTCATGTACCTTCCCGCGACCGTGGCGTCCTGACGGAGGTTGTGCAGGAGAGACTTGACATTTTGAATAATTTGACCGTTGGCGAACAAGCTATTAATTTTAAACGGCACGCGCCCATCCCCTTCGAAGCTACCGCGACCGAAAGATTAAATTGAACGCGTAAAAAGAAAATGCAACATCGGTACCTAATTTCATCTGCTTCTTTTGTTACTGCAGTATGTATTGAAGTGCATGTAACTCAAGCGGCAGTTAAGCTGTATGCGATACATAATGCTCTAAACCATCTAGTCTTCGGCCTGATTGCTACTTGTCATCGACCTTCGGCTCTCATGGTGAAGTTCTGGTACAAGTTCCGATATCGATGACGGGCTGACCATCTTAGATAATCACAAGAGGACGGTGGGCGCTTGCGCCCCACCGCTTTCGGTCAAGTCATCTGGTCGAGTATTTCCCATGCCAGTGGTTGGAATAGCTAAAAATTCCCATGTCGCGAGCTCCACTCTCTTTATAAATTACGTATCTGAAAGGGACTGATGAGCGCGCCGTCCGCGGCAGGGGCCGTGAAGCACGCCGAGGTAATTTAGTGATGAGAAGACCGTGAAGCCGGTGAAACCGATCGTGTGATTAATGGTGCGGAGATTGCTGAGTTTAAAAAGGCTTCGGACGGACGGGCACACGTAACTTTGTAAAAGAAAAAGAAAGCAAGTTCCACCGTGAGTAAATACCTCGACAATCATGGTGAAAAACTTCCGCTGTATAAGTTCCGATATCGATATTCTGACCTCTCAACCAGGTTTTTGGCGTGTCCGGCATCCAATCCTATATAATATCGTGCACACCTATTGTCTTGCCGCGTCCCGCATTCCTTCCGCCCTTAATGTCCGCCTCCACCAGAAAGGATCGCTGTTCCGGCCTCGCGGTACATTATGCGCCCGCGGATATATCTCCGCAGGAGTTTAAAGCCCAAATTGATGCACTCGTGGATTCGTTCCTTGCACTCCCTGTTTGCCAGAAGAATTTCCTCAGTTTCAACGTCGTAAGATCTGTTGTCTGTGATTCGTCAGGACGCCGTTTATGGGAGCACAGATATACCCGAACACTCGAATCGAGGAGATCATGAAGTTGTCAGCGATAGGACAACCAAAACCCAACATCTGGTTCGAATTCGAATGCGAGGTGTGTTTTGCATCGATTTGATGGCCAACGGCCGTTCTCTCATCTATCTGTGAGCAGACTGAAGACCATTTGGCTGAGGTGATTTTAACGACACGTACATCTATCCGCACTGATATATTCCAAGATACTCGGAGACGAGCAGTTCAAAAAAAATTTCGCCGGAGCAAAGGACCTCGGGCTCCTCGACAGTGCCTCTCTCTTCACTGCGGACGTTACAACTAAAGTCGATGTCCCGTCGCCTACCCCCAATGCTCGAGTGCACTCTTCGTTCGCAGCCAAAATTCCAAAGGACATGTCCATGGACGAATTCCACGCGAAGTTGGAGCCAGTTATAGATGGCTATGTTCAATTGCCCGCCAGCCAGAAGCATATCTTGAAGCACACTTACGTTTGTCGACTTGTTACTGGTGTTCTGCCCTAATTGCCGCTCACTCTCTTACCTCAGTGGCGACAGAACACGAACATAGCTAGCGAAGCCCGTACGCTGGGCTATCCCGAAGCAGAGGGGCTGATTGTTGTTTTGCAGGAGGTTGAGGTGAGAGAAAATCAAGTTTCTACTCCGCGTGCGATTCTCATCAGTTCTCTTCTACAGACCTGGAATGCCCTGGTTGAGGTCGGTTGTACTCGCTTTCTGATTAAAAATAACGTCCAAGCGTGGAGTTTCAGATATTGGACAATGAGACGTATAGAAAGGCCATGTTCGAGACGCTGCATAAAGTTCTCCCTGGCATCGAAACGTGGGGTATCTCGTTGGACGTCGTGACGAAAATTAGTACCCCTTAGATTTCTACGGGATGTTGGCCGCAAGCTGAACATATTATGGATCCACATTTATGTTCTTCCCTGTTTTTACTATGGTTATACTTTGGATCTTTCGCGCATGCTATCCCTGTTACGGTGTAACTGTTTGAACTCTGTCCGTTACGCGCAGGTAGGCGGGGAGTGCCTTGAGCGCATTGGTACCCGAGGGACCCAGATATGGGTGCGGCGCTGCGGACGACGTGGGGCGGTGTGCGTGGGTAGTGCGATCCGCCCCTCGTTGCCATTGCCATCGGTGTGTACGGTGAATATGTACGTACGAATCCGCCCCGTGTGCTAGCTAAGCGTAGTCCTGAATACACCGGTTTCCCGATTCCACCACGAGCATCAAGGAAGTCTGGGGACCTGCAAGTCAGCTTGAATAATATTTTAGGAACGAAGCGGACTTGGACAGCGAAAGCGAGAGCTTGGAGTGATGAGGACTGAAGACAAGCATGACTTGTTGTTGGAATTGCAGGATATCTCAAGTCGACGTCCGCGCCGGATCTTGAATGAAAGAGGCTGGAAGACTCAATATTAAATGAAAATGACGCAGTCCATGGTAACCGTATGAAGTAAAGATGAGAAAGGATTTGAGTAACTCCAGAGGATTAAATGAAACGCACCACGGCGAAAGGACTCGAAGGAAAGGAGCTTCGGATTCGGGTCCACGGTGGGTGGAGCTGCAATTCAAAGTCAGTCAGTCGGCCAGGACAACTTGGATACGATACTTACAAGAAGACAAAACTAGTGCTTGCCTCGAATTGCAACTTGGATTACTCGTATATTAGAATAAGGATGAGGGCACGGCGCCTCGCGTCCGCGGGAAAGACCTGTGGAATCAGATATACTTGTAGTTTTTGTTAAAGTTCGTATAGTAAAAAGATAGAAATACATACGATAACGTAGTGTAGATCACTGTGGTCGGAGTAAGGTCTTTAGCGACTTACGCTCGACCACAGGTATGTAGAATATTTTAGTCTCATTTTAATACATAGCGACTTACGCTCGACCACAGAACGTCTAGACGACGATCGGCTCTTCACAGGTTATGGGCCATGACTGATCGGCACGAATCAGTCGTCTAAACTTATTCTGTGTTGTTGCCACTCAGCATCATGTCTGAACCAACACACAAAATTACCTTTCCTCGTCTTACCGAGAAGAATTATGGTTCATGGGTTGGAGACGAACGTGCCGAACTTCAAAGACTTGGAGTCTGGCACATAGTCAAAGGCACCATTATTGCACCAGCAGGAAATGATACCGAGGAACTTCGCAAATGGCTCATAGACTCTGGCAAGGCCGCCGGGTCTATCTTTGCCTCCTTAGACCCATCGCAGAAGGTGCATGTCAAGGGAATGGAGGAGAATCCCGTGTCAATGTGGCAGGCGTTGGAGAAAATTCACAGACAAAAGAAACCAGGAGCTAGGTTCGCTGCATACAACCACCTCTTCTCGATCCAAAAGCTCCCAGAGGAGTCCCTTACTACGCTCATTGGCCGTGTTGACGACGCTATCACATTGATCCAAGACCTTCGTCCTGCCGCACATACTCTGTCCGACCTCGATGGCGAGCTTGCGTCCATGGCAATGATTAGAGCCTTACCAGACGAGTACCAGTCCTTCAGGTCGTCCCTCTTCCTCCTTCCCCAACTCGACAAGTCCACAGTGACTGAGGCATTCATCCTCGAGGAGCAGGATCGTGCTGAGCGGGCAGCAAAGGAATTGCAAGCATCCCTCGCGCTCAAAGCTGCCCAAGAAGCCGCTGCCAAGGCCACTGCTGATGTGGCACCGTCTGTCGAGAAGGAACATTGTGACTGGTGTAACAAGGATGGGCATGCGACGAAGGATTGTCGTACCATGGCGAGGATCAAGCAGGAGCAGAATAACAAGCGTCGTGGGAAGACGCCTTCGGACCAAGCCAAAACAGCGGGAGAAGAATCTGCCGGTGCTGCGACCTCAGGAAATGCGAGTCCTACCTCCGATCCCTCATCACCGCTCCGACATGAAGCTGGAGCTGACTGGAACACAGATACAGGTGCCACTTCGCATATGACACCACACCGACACTGGTTCACGACGTACCAACCTTACCGTGTTCCCATTCGTCTTGCCGACAACAAAATCATTTATTCGGCTGGAGTTGGTAGTGTGAGGTTTCAGTCAGAAGTCGGTGGGAAGGAAGGACGACTGGTGGAATTCGAAAGGGTGTTGCATGTCCCCAAACTCCGGAGTAATCTCCTTGCCGTTCTCTACCTCACTCGTCAAAAACAATTCATCGTTACTATCCATTCCGACAAGCTCGTGTTCCAGCGACACGGTGAAGTGTTGTTCACTGCGACAATCAATGATCGCAACGCAGCGTATCTGGACGGCCATACAATTCCATATGAGGTGGCAACTCAGGCCTCAACGTTGCCCCTAGATCTCACTTTGTGGCACCGTCGATGGGGACATATTGGTATTGACGCCATACAAAAACTATTGCGACTCCAACTCGTTGATGGCATGAAACTTACCTCCATGACTCCGCCAGACCCAATTTGCGAGCCGTGTCTAGCAGGCAAACAACATCGCGGCCCGATTCCCAAGAAGGCATCTTTCCGTGCTACTGGCCCGCTTGAGCTTGTGCATGTTGACCTCAAGGGACCGCTACCTGTGCGTACGCGCGAGGGTTACCGCTTTTGGTGTACATTCATCGATGACTACCGACGCGTGTGGGTGACGTTCAAACTAAAGCACAAGAGTGACTTCTTTGAGTGTCTCAAGATATACAAGGCATTTGCGGAAACACTCACCGGATGCAAATTGAAGTGCCTAAGAGAGGACAAGGGTGGCGAGTTCATGTCAACGGAGATGGACCGATTCTGCAAGGAATTTGGTATACGACGCCAGCACACTGTGCGTGATGAGCCACACCAAAACGGAGTGGCAGAAATCGCCAACCGTATCATGGAGGAACACGTCACAGCGATGCTGGTCGAGGCAAAGTTACCGGCATCGTTTTGGGGCTATGCAGTCGACTGCTTCACACACCTTCGGAACAGAACACCCACCGCTGCTAATCCTGACGGCAGCATTCCGTACTCATCGTGGTATAAAGGCCAGAAGCCCAATGTGTCAAATCTTCGAGTGTTCGGCTGTACTGCATACGTTCACGTCAAAAAGGACAAGCGGCGGAGTCTTTCTTCACGTACCCAGAAGTGCATCTTCTTGGGATACCCCTCGGAATACAAGGGCTGGGTATTCTGGAATCCAACTACGAAAAGGGAGGTGATCAGTGACCGTGCTGATTTCGACGAGCGCTACTTCCCTGGAACTGTTGACAAGACTTCACATATGCCACCTGAAGTGATCCCATCCTTCTACTCGCCGCCAGATGACGATTTGACATCGGATCATGGGGGGAAACAAAGGCGCCATCTGCACCTACAGTAGATCCTCCTGTCACTCCCCGTCCTCAGTCACCATTTGCAGGCGGGACTCCACTCTCATCACCCCCTGACACCCCGCATCCTGCTCCGAGACGTCAGCGTCGAACAGAAGCAGAACGTCTCAAAGATGACATACCTCCATTTTTGCGATTAGACAAAGACCCACGTCAACTCGAGTCATACAACCTTCCGGTCCCAGACCCAGCAGCCGATGAGACGCCCGAAGTAGCTGATGAAACGTCAGAAGCAGCGATGGCCGCAGGGATTGACTATGTCTATGCTGCGGATGAGGTACTTACCTTTCCGGAGGCACTTGAATTCGTACACTCAGCAGCGGCGCACGATACCGAACCCAAGTCCTATGCCGAGGCAATGCGTCGTCCTGACCACGAAAAATACCATCAGGCCGCATGCAAGGAGATCCAAGCCTTGCTCGACAATGGGACATTCGAGCTCGTGCAGTTGCCACCAGGACGAAAGGTGATTGGAAGCCGATGGGTTTTCAAGGTCAAGCGCAACGCTGATGGGTCCATTGAGCGCTACAAAGGTCGCGTCGTTGCCATGGGGAACCACCAACGTCCAGGGCTTGATTTCGACGACACCTTCGCACCAACACCCAAATGGGCTGCATTGTGCACTATTATTGCTATCGCTGCGCTTGAAGACCTCGAGCTCGAGAGTGTTGACATTTCGTCCGCATTCTTGAACGGGGAAATTGACGCCGAGGTGTACATGCGCCAACCAGAAGGTTTCACAGAGCGAGATTCTAGTTGGGTGTGGCGGCTTCTGAAGTCTATCTACGGACTGAAACAAGCATCGCGAATTTGGCACAAAAAACTTGACGAGACACTCCGTGGGCTGGGGTTCGAACGTGTGAAATGCGAGCATAGCGTGTGGGTGTGGAAGAGAAGCAACGACCGGGTGATCGTCCCAGTGTTTGTTGATGACATCACCATTGCTTCGAAAAACAAGGCCGCCATCCAGCAGCTCAAAGACGACCTCAAGCAGGCGTTCAAACTTCGGGATCTCGGGCCCACCACATTCCTCCTCGGTGTCGAAGTTGTACGGGACCGCCCAAATCATTCTATCTCTCTCTCGCAGCGCCAATACATTCTGGACATACTTGAACGCTTCGGGATGTCGAACTGTACTCCGGTAACAACGCCGATGGACAACAGTGTCAAGTTATCGACATCCATGGCTCCACAGACACCCGAAGATGTTGCCTACATGAAGGACAAGCCGTACGCGAATGCTACGGGAGCTCTGTCATACCTAGCCAATGCTACACGTCCAGACATCACCTACGCGGTTGGCGTTCTCTGTCGTTTCAACGCGAATCCCGGGCCGCAGCACTGGAAGGCTGTAAAACACCTTCTACGCTATCTGAAGGGGACCCTGGATACCAAGCTCACGTACGCACCCACAAAGTCTTCCACAAATGAACTCTTTACCACCTATTCCGACGCGGACCACGGTGGTAACCCCGATGGCCTACGCTCCACATCGGGCATGGTTGTGAAGATTGGTGGTGGGGCCGTGAGCTGGCACAGCCGTCTGCAGTCTATTGTGACGTTGTCAACAACAGAAGCAGAGTATGTGGCGGCGTGTACAGCGGGAATGGAAATAATGTATCTCCGCAACCTTCTCACTGAATTCGGCTACACCATGCACGGAGCATCCACTCTCTATGTCGACAACCAGTCGGCCATCGCTGTCGCAAAGAATCCAGAGCATCATGGGCGGATGAAGCACCTGGACCTCCGCTTCTATTGGCTACGGGAGGCTGTCGAGCACGGGATAATCAAAATTGTTCATCTTCCTGGAGTTGAAATGCCTGCAGATCTCCTTACAAAGCCGCTCGGACGTCTCAAAGTTGAAGAGTTTCGTTTCTTATTGGGAATATCTTAACATGTATGTTCTATCTCGTTAAGGGGGAGTGTTAAAGTTCGTATAGTAAAAAGATAGAAATACATACGATAACGTAGTGTAGATCACTGTGGTCGGAGTAAGGTCTTTAGCGACTTACGCTCGACCACAGGTATGTAGAATATTTTAGTCTCATTTTAATACATAGCGACTTACGCTCGACCACAGAACGTCTAGACGACGATCGGCTCTTCACAGTTTTGGCATTTCTGATTCAAGATACCAGTCAGCAATGACCAATCTGAATATCAGAGGAAACATACAGACCTCCGAGAAGAGCGAGGAAGACGTGCCGTGCCGTGTTGTCGTCGAGTTTACTTATCAGTAAGTTGGAATGTAAGTCGAAGCCAATCGCTCGAACGACTCGGAGCGAGTGGCCGTTGGCGAGGACACACGGCGTTCTCGGGAGCACAACTTCGTCGCTGCCAGGCCTAGGGAAGAGAAGTGTAGCCGCGCCGTCTTTGAAATTCAACGTCCTCTGCGGAAAAGTTGAAATGCAAGTCAGTACTTCAAATGTGGAAAAATACAGACAACTTGAAACCGGAGGGAGAACAAACAGTCGACTCGGAGGACGTTCAACCTACCAGTGGAGAGAGGAAATTGTCAATTCAGGCCTTGAAGGAAAACGGAAAACGAAACGAAAATAATACTTAATACTCACATTGCGCAGATGATGCCGCCGAGGTGGTTTGACCCGCGAGTTTGAACTTGGCGCAACTAGAATAATTCGAAGACTTGAGGTGATATTAGATTGCGGAGCGATAAGCATGGCCGGGACATACCTTCATGAGTTCTGACTCTAGGAACGAAATATTTGCAAAGGCAAGCCCGTCAGGACCAGCAAGATTGGACCCGCTAAGGTCGGTCGGAAAAGAATGAATAGAATATAAATAAGTAGCATGTCTTGAGTCAGGTGTTTTCGCAGACATAAGTGGGTCCGAGTCCTTCGACGCTGAAAAGGAGTGGTTAATTTGAGTCAGTCGTCTATATAGCAAGTCGATCAGTTAGCCAGTGAGCACAAGAATGAAAGAATAGACGCACCCCGTGTTATTCGCTTATCCCCGAAGAATACATTCAACAGAGGGCTCATTAGACCTGAAGCTACCGGTCAGGATGGAGCTCGAGAAGAATAATTACAAGGCAAGCGGCATACCTTGCGCGGCATTGGAGCATAGTCTATGCATGCGGATATGAGTGAGAATGCGTCGCTCATCGAGAGCCTGAATATCAAAATAACCAGCTAGAGTTTAATGATAACAAAGGCACGCAAGAGGTATACAGGGATGAGACTCGACTGCTAACACCGGCGTCGCGCACTCCAGTGCACTCGCGCATCGGAGTCTCCACAAGCTTCAGGTGGATTTGGAACTGCATCGGGGTTCGACTCCCCATGCCGGAATGTCGGGTGCGCTGTTGATTTTTCGCGCTCGTAAATTGAGTGAGGGGTGGCGTGCTATGATGTTCCCGAGTCGTTGTCGTTGACCCAGGGAAAAAGCTCGCAGGTATCCGAGACATGCGGCGTGATCTAGATGTAGGGCAACGGAGGTCGCTGGGAGATCATCATGATGCCAATAGAGAAACGTGGCAAGAATTCCTCGAGGAAAATCAAAATTTTGAGAAGGAGCCTTGAGTCGAAATCGATGAGTTTTCTACCGGTGGAGTTAGAGTCCGCTCATCGAGAGCTTGTGTTTCAAACCAGACTAGTCAGTCCGATAACGATGGGTACAACACAAGGCCGCGCCAATGTCGCGGGAGTCCAATGAGCACCGTACCGTACAGGAATTGAGTGATGACGTGGGCTTCGACTCCCCGTACCAGATGAGGTTCTGCTGACGAATCCCTCTTTTTCGGACTTGTAGCCTTGGCTTGGGTGGAACTTTACTGTGGAACTTTACTGAGTGGGTGCCGCCGCGAGCGCGCGGGAGGGTGTTGGGTAAATACCCAAGTTGTTCCGGGTGCAATTGAGATTCCGAGAAGCGAGAATTGAGATTCAGCATCAGTACCTCAGTGACATGGGGTGGAGTGGCGGTTCCGAATCGTGGAGCCCGCGGAGGAGATTCAAGTCATATCGCCAGATCCAGATCGACCATGAAGAACGATAGTAACCGTTGGAAGATTATCATGATGCCAATAGAGACAAGAGTTCCGGCTGGGAGGTAAGGCTGATCCAGGAAAAGACATGTATGTGTGCTGAGATCGTGGACGTCCACGCTTCTTGTCGCGATATCGATGACGAATCTAGAAACACGATTCATGAAAGCGGCGAGCCCAGTGATTCATCGCGGTCCAGGCTCAGTAGACTCCGGCCGTCCAGACTGGACCGTATATCTAGGGAGAGCACCCGCAACTGATGAAACCGACGACAACGAGCGTCGAGAACAGCCTGAAACCAGCGAGAACGGTCTGAGAACAGCTCGAACGGGAGCGAACGGGGGCAGAAACTGCCAGAACCAGTCACCCAGCCCCTGAGTCGCGGATCTTGCAAATCTTCCTCCTTTGAGTCAGTCAAAATGAAAGTCGACACAGCCAGCCGGAGGAAATCGCCACCGAACAGCAGGAACAATAACGCGTGTACAGACTCATGTTTGACAGGTGGAGCACCGCATATTTCCTAAAAAGGCAATGCGCAGTTAGCTGCTTTCTTCTCGTCATCCGCGTTTCTTGGACCCACAGACCACCACTCGTTGCCACACACTCGACTGCAGACACAATAAAGACAAGAAGGACGCATCATACATAAGACGGATACAAGAAGGACCACAGTGCAGACAAGGAACGCACTAGGACGAGTACCAATGGCGGACAAGAAGGTGCGTATCGTACTCGCTCGTCCTCTTTTGCGCCCGTTTGCGCTATGGTGGACGCCGCTATGGATAACTTAGCTGACGATTATGCATGTGCAGGCGATGTCTCGCGCGCTTGGAGCCGCGTTCCTTAACCACCAAGTCGAGCAGCTGGAGAAGTCTGCTGCGAATGCGAATGCCAATTGGCGCACCAGGGCGCAGCCGCCTGCGTCTCCCAAGCGGGTACAGCAGCCTAAGCGGGCCTCACAGCAACAACAGCGCAATTCCAACGGCGTTAACGGGCAGCGCCGCTCTCTCGACGACCCGAAGACAAGCGAGAAAGACGGAGGAAAGGCTTCGCACTCGAACGAGAAAGATGCCGACATCATAGTAATCGACGCCTCCGTCCTCATCCACGCTCTCCCCGCCGTGCGCTTCTGGGCGCGCGAGGGGCGCACCGAGGTCCTCATCGTCCCCCTCGAGGCGCTCAATACCCTCGACCTGCTCAAGAAGGGGTCCAGCGCGCTGGCGCAGCGCGCGAGAGCGGCGTCGAGGGTGCTGGAGGCGCAGGTGGGGGTCAATGCGCGGGTACGTGTGCAGAGGGATGACGCGTATGTCTTGTGGGATGCGATTCGTTTTGCGGATCCGATTGGGGTGGAGGATGCGACGAAGAAGAAGGGCGAGGAGGGGAATGCGGTCCTTGCGCTCTCGGACGATCCTGACAACGTGCCGGAGTGGGTCCGCCGCACGGTCTGCTGCGCCCGCTACGAGGTCGACAACGCCGCCGCCGCCTCTCCCACCACCACCACCACCACCACTGCTGCTGCCTCGGTTCCTGCCCCCGCTGGCGCTCCCTCTGCCTCGCCAGCCGTGGTTCTCGCCGTCCTGGCGCCCTCGCCCGACATCGCCCGCCCGCTCAGCGCCGGCGACGCAGCGCAGAACAAGCACGAGCCCCGCGCCACTGGCACGCTCGTCGCGCACTGGGCCGCGCGCGCGGGGGTAGTGGTGAAGGGGGTGCCTGCGGCGGCGCCCAATCCGACTGCCGCCAACGCCAACGCGAGTAGCGCTGGGGCTACCAGTGCGGGCGCTAATGTGGGCGCTAACGCGGGTGGCGGTGCGAGTGCAGGTGGTGGAGGCGGAGGCGGAGGAGGTGCTGGTGGGGGAGGACGCCCGCGCTCGAACACATCCAACTCGAAGCGCGGCGGGCACGGTGGCATCGGAACTGGCGGCAAGCATCACCACGGCGGCAGCGGTGGCTCCGGTGGAAGCGGAAGCCTAGGCAAGCACAGTGGCGGCGGTGCGTACGGGAGCGGCGGCGGCGGCGGCGGCTACGGGTACGGGGCAGAAAAAGGAAGTGGAGGAGGGAGCCTCGTCGAGCGCCCCGTGGCGCCGCTCGCGCTGGGGCCCGGGATGATCCGGGTGTTGGCGCGCGGGGAGAGGTTGGATGGGGTGTGATTTCGCCCCACCCGTACCCTACATATGCGAGTCGACGGATGCGACTAACATCAGCCAAATCGTGCACCCGACACTACAATATCTACTACGGACTATCGACCACCCACCACGCCACGCTGGGATGGGATTCGATGCGCATATGCGTGCAAGTGCGCGTGAGGCCGATGGGCCCGCGTACATGATATGGCGGATGGACATCTACGGATAATATGGAATGATGGTGGACAGTGGATGAGGGACACGGATCCGGAATGAATATCTATCTATCTACAGTATCGACTATGGCTCGACTGGTTCCCTCCCTTTGCTCCCTCTTCCATGTCATCCAATCGTCCATCCTATTCCCATACCATCTTCGATACGCGCATACATCTATGTTTTCCTTTCACTCATCTATGTTTCCCTTCACCTCCTCATCTATGTAACTCGTCTCGATTCTTTGTATCCCTTTCCATTTTCTCTGTATCTATCTTCTGCTTCTATATCTATATCTTGTCAACGTTCAGAATCTTCAAATTGGACCCCCAACGGCGTCCGAATTGTGCGCGTGCGGCGAGTTTGGGTGGGTGACGGCGAGGACCACCTACAACGGTGACGCAATGTACATTCACGACGATATACGCAGAACATATTGCGACCCGATACTAGTAGGGGCGCTCAATTGTTAGGTCGCCCTGGTCGGGTCGTCAGATAATTCGAAAAATACAAAATCATTTGATGGCCGACAACCTTCCATCAACCTGCGTGCGATTTTTCAATTTCCTGTGCGGTTTTGAGGTGTGAAAAATTCTGTGCAGTTGGGGACCTGGTCTTGAGGTTTTTTTTGGACTCATTTGTGTACAGCATTAGCCTAATTCAGTGATAATAGCTGTTCCAAGATCGTGGTATCGTTAACAAGAAGATGAGGGTTGATTACTCGCTGATATTGGATAAAAACAGCAGAATAGTGTCCTTGTCATCGTTGAAGGCATGGTCGATTTTTATGACACTCCTTTCCTCAACTTCCTCCTTCAAGTGAGGTTCGTTTGGACCTTCCCATTTCGCGGCATCAGAACTCACGCACAGTCGAGACCGGGGATCAAATGATTTTTGTATTTCTCGAATTATCTGACGACCCGACCAGGTCGACCTAACAATTGAGTGCCCCTAATGGTGGTGGGGTGAAATAGAGAGAGAAAAAAAAAGCAATAAAATTGTCGCGACTTGCCGCTCATCAGGCTTACTTCGGCATGGTATTCCAACGCCAGATCGTTCTTCTCTCCACCAAAAGCTCAGTCCCTGCCTTTGAAAACATTGAGTTCATGTAATCAATTTCAAAATGATGCCAAACTGCTTATTCATTAGTTGCTAAAGTGGATGCGTACCAGAAATGCACTTGTACCGCGGCGCTGGGGAATAACGAAATCTGAAACACAAAGGGGAATGCGAGGTCAGTAGACGTGAAAGGCGAAAAGAAAAGACAGCTAGAATTGAACCACTTCAGTGTCATAAAATATTTGCTTGGGGCTACTTTAGACCTATAATAAAATAACGGGAATAAATCAGCGAGGTGATGGAAAGCGTAGATGTAGGAGAAGGGAGAAAGGGCGTGCAGGATAATAAGAGATGCACGTTATTCATTTGTGAAGTTGAATTCATGTGAACATGGATGCGATTTAGTTGGAACGACTCGCTCTCGTTCTTTTTCGTTCTTTTTCCCAGCACAAGAGTAGTCAGGTTTTCATCTGCCGAGGATTCAAACATGATGAGGAGTTGGATCAAAGTGGAAGACTTATGGGCCATACGATCCTGAAGTGCAGGGTGCGACATTGGAAGAAGCCTAAGACCATTGGATAACAGCCCTGATGGACTGAGTTCGCTACATTGCAGCAATTAATAAATAAAGTGCAAGAAGGACTTATAGGATGCCTGGATGCGCGACTGCATTGAATGTATTCGGTCTTCAAACAGATGGGCTTTAATTCGCGAAGGTGCAAGATCCTACAAACAGGAAAGGTCCGGAAAATATTCGTTCGAAGGAGTGGACAGAAAGGCGCGAGGAGTCGAGGTTTAAATACAAATAGCTCTCTTGCAGTGATGGCTGCTCCTGTTTCTGCGGTGCAAGCTTTTTAGTGATTGTTCAGGTGGGCTTCAACCCTGATGTTTCTGACCACGATTCAGACAGACTGTAATGCGGCAAGTTTGAGGACCTATCTGCGAGAAAGCGTTAGTAAGCAATTCCAGTGTTTGCAGCAATTGCATTATGACACCGCGAGTCTGGAGAACCAGACACCCAGATATCTACGAGTGTGTCCTATTGAATCCGAGCGCTGGAAATGAATCTCGGGCTGGCAGATTCGGAGGTGTTGCTGTTGTTGTTCCGCAGGCAATAGTTTATCGCAGCAGAAGTCGAACAAGGCATAGGTGGCGTTATCGTAGTCGGCGCTGCAAAGGATGGGGTCGCGAATTGCGACGAAGTCAATCCATGGCAAGATCTGTGTGCATTACTCCGAGTATAGATACGCTTGGCTTTTGGGAGGCTGTCATCGCACCGTAGAAACGATCCAGAGAGCTTTCGTTTTCCAAGGGCCAAGAAGGTATAGCAGGTACATATATGTATGATCCAAGATAACCTTGACATGAGGCACGAACAACTTGAGGTTATCGTAGGATAAGCAAAGTAGTGTAAGGATTTGGCTGAGCGTGACGCAGCGTGACATCGTCTCTCTCGTGCTGCCCGTACGTGTCTTGCAGCCAAAGCCTCCGCAAAGCTTTTTCTTCACGCTTTCATCTCAGTTTCCTGTACCTCCCACCTATAGTTTCCAAATCTTGCCTCTAGTTAGAAGGGTCACCCCCAAGGGGGTGTCACCTCTAGTTAGAGGGCGATACAGTAAATTCCCCCTATGCTGCAAAATATGCTGCAACATATGCTGCAAGGGACTTGGGCAATTTTCTTCAAGGGTCTGACATAAGTCTGATGTTGACCCCAAAAAGGAAATGTGTCTAAAAATAGGTCAAAACACCAAACTTGTAGAGGATATTGAGACCAATCTGACTGTATAAACAATTTTCTTATCACAGGCTCTGTTAGGCTATAAAATGCAAAATACCTGCACTTACAGCAGGTTTTATTACCAAAAAAGGCAAGTGTTCTAAAAATAGACCAAAATCAAAGTTGTAGCCCTCTTCAATACAAATCTAACTGTATAAGAATTATTCTTATCAGATGCTTTGTCACGTCACAAAATGCAAAATACTCGAGCAAATACAAGTCTTTGCAACTGCCAAAGTGTATTATAGTGGTCCAATTGACCTTATCTTATGGACCTCTTGCCTAGCATCACAAGTAAGACCTTATCTGATTAACTACAAGTGCCAATCTACATCTTTATAAAATTACGCATGTCTGTCCGAAGCCTTTTCAAACTCCGCTCGCTATGCCATTTCCGCTTTATCAACACTTGCCTATTTTGTCAATCTCTGGCCTTGCAGCATGGGCGTCTTTCTCTCTGCTTCCGAGATCTTTGCTCTGAGTCTATTTGAGCGCCACCCGTCCAACTGAAGGGCCACGCGTATGGCATTGTACAGCATTTTGGCTGAGGAATTACGACCTGCCTCAAGGCTTTTTGACTCTTTCTCTTATCTCTGTGTCTCCTACAGTGTCCTCAATAGCATCAGACATCAACAAAGAAGAGGGAGACTGAACGACATCGTCGTCTTCGTTGTGAGGCTCAGAGGTGTTGCCGCAGTAGCAGCAATTCTGCCGAACATGTGCGGAGGCAGAAACAAAATACAAATGCTCGCCGACTATGTCGCTCTGAATTGTCTATCAGTCGCACCCAAGAAATCCATCGTACTGAGGCCGCAAGGCATAGTGACCGGCAAAACAACCGAACCACTGACTTGAGCACACAGTAGTGAAATCGGCTTTCCATGCTGAATAAATCTGCACCGCTCAAGCTTCGCTGCGACAGAAACTGCAAATATGCGGCATCAAGGTGCGTGTTCCATTCAAGTAGATTTTCTTCCCTTGCTGGCAAAAGAATTCATGACTAATGCTTCATCTGTCATGACTAATGCTTCATCTGCGGACCCAAAGGCCTTCACTATCAGCCTCTACTCCCGCTGTAGCTGTAGGTACTTTCGTATTCAACAAAGAGCAGATATGACTTCATAATCCGCGTATCAATGGCCACTTTCAACCCTACGGCGTTGAATTCATGCTTCTCTGGAAACAAATTTCACTTGCACTCTGGTACACAACAACATTCAATGGCTGTTAAAGTCTCACCGTGCAGAAGTTAGGTCTTGACCTATGAAGGGAGGTATTCTCCCATGCACAACTATACTTAGCAATGACACATGTACCCAACACACAAAATGTGTTGATTCTGGAGTACAAAGGCAATCATTCAACCCGTCCCATCAGCAAAATGTTTTGGCCCTGGCAGCCCTGGCGCCAAGCTGACCAAGGCTGCCAAGATGCTAGAACCAGTCCTGGTGCTAAAAAAAGATAGCCGGCACCAGAACAGGTTCTGATGCCAGAAAAGATTGTGGCACCAGAAAAGACTGTAGTGCCAGAATATGCACACCCTTATCGAATTCATATTCAGTTCGCAAGGAAAAAGGAAATGAAATCTATTGAGTAGCTACAACAGACAAGCACTATGACATGTGCCTCAAAACACCCTGCACCAAGCAATGAAGCACCACGCTTCATGACCCCAAACCACAAGCATCTCAGGTCAGCTTGCACGGCTACCGCTCACCAGCGTCATTCCAAAGGTAAGGTGTTGTGCAGCAGTCTCCAGAATTTTCAGCCCTTGTATAACCTAGTATTAGTGAAGAAACCTTACATTGTTATAAGTCAGTTAATCTAACAAAGTGTCAATACAAAAAGCTTATCTGGTCAATTCAACTGATAACCAGTAAGAAAGCTACTGACTCTAGATCAATCTGAGTATAGTATAGTCATACTCAAAATCACCAACTGGTCAAATCTCTACCAAATCACTTCAACCAAAGCTGTATCTTATACTATTTTCTTGCCTCTTTTCATTTATGAATTTTAAGGACCTTGTCTGGCCTATTACAACACTGTAATGCAGTGATAAATGCCCAACAACCTGGATAGTCACTCATCATACAATATGTTGTTCAGTATGTGATATTTATGGCTTCCAACCACATCATATTGCTGGGAGCACTACTTATAACAGTTCTGATACCCTAGATCAGGTCTTGGGAGCTACAACAGCCTTATCTTAACAAGATCAAAAAATCTAATCTTTCCCTGATTCCAAGAGATCCCAAGTTCTGATAATAGATCTGGATGGTTTCCTAGTATATTCTAGACATACTAACCCTTCTAGAGCACATGTACTGCAGGGCCTTCTCACAGACTCTTGATTTACATTGATCAAATATGAAATGCGTGTTAATGATATTCCATCTTGCCCAAGGTCACAAGAGTGTGACCAAGTGCATGGAAACAATCTTACAGTCCATCCAAAGGATCTGAGAACAAAAAGTGCATTAATATACTACTCCAAACATGAGTTTTTCTGAGTGACATTTTTCGCTTGTTTGATGAATAGGAGCCCAACCAGACCAGTGAGTGTGAAATGGAGGCCAGAAATGAAAAGAGGCAAGAAAATAGTATAAGATACAGCTTTGGTTGAAGTGATTTGGTAGAGATTTGACCAGTTGGTGATTTTGAGTATGACTATACTATACTCAGATTGATCTAGAGTTGGTAGCTTTCTTACTGGTTATCAGTTGAATTGACCAGATAAGCTTTTTGTATTGACACTTTGTTAGATTAACTGACTTATAACAATGTAAGGTTTCTTCACTAATACTAGGTCATATTAGCACTTGTAGTTAATCAGATAAGGTCTTACTTGTGATGCTAGGCAAGGGGTCCATAAGATAAGGTCAATTGGACCACTATAATACACTTTGGCAGTTGCAAAGACTTGCATTTGCTCGAGTATTTTGCATTTTGTGACGTGCCAAAGCATCTGATAAGAATAATTCTTATACAGTTAGATTTGTATTGAAGAGGGCTACAACTTTGATTTTGGTCTATTTTTAGAACACTTGCCTTTTTTGGTAATAAAACCTGCTGTAAGTGCAGGTATTTTGCATTTTATAGCCTAACAGAGCCTGTGATAAGAAAATTGTTTATACAGTCAGATTGGTCTCAATATCCTCTACAAGTTTGGTGTTTTGACCTATTTTTAGACACATTTCCTTTTTGGGGTCAACATCAGACTTATGTCAGACCCTTGAAGAAAATTGCCCAAGTCCCTTGCAGCATATGTTGCAGCTTCTTTGCAGCATATTTTGCAGCATAGGGGAATTTACTGTATCGCCCTCTAACTAGAGGTGACACCCCCTTGGGGGTGACCCTTCTAACTAGAGGCAAGATTTGGAAACTATAGGTGAACATATTCTGAGCGACTCGGAAGGCTCTGAGAATCTCGGGGTGGAAGGAGTTGAGTATCAAGTCAATCCTGATTGGGCGAGTAAATGTCAATCAACGGAGGTTAAGCTATGGCACATCATAAGAACTGTCGCCCACAAGTCTCATTTCTATGGTCCTGACACAGAGATGTCCGGAATTGGGCCTGTTCCTGTTGAAGTGGACCTCCCTGTGCTTCAACGTCGCTACGACACGGAACTGGGAGTATTGAGCGCAGGGGCACGAGCGCAACACTGTGTGCTTAGTTGTTTGGGATGGTTGACATGGTACCTGTTGGTGGACAAAAAACTGGGGGCAATTGCTGGAAGTGGAGGACCGCAACTACGTTGAGTCAGCTGCCCGACCCAAGAGAGGGTTCCTTATCAAGCTTAGCCGCGATTGGCCATATGTGAACATTGCACATTACATTCGCCATGACGTGCCTGTCCACTTGGTATGGACGGCGGATGAAAATCACTCGGAGCGTTTCTTCAGGTATCACCCTGACCTCCTAAAGGAGTATTTCAACGTCCTGTCCCACATCGACCTGGAAGCCGATGTCCGCTTGGAAGACCTCCCAAGCTACGATAGATGGGCTTCGAGGCTTCAGCAGTACGATCACTTCCTCTATAACAGAGACCAGAAGAATACAGAGATGGTCTGCGTGTGTTCCATCCATACTATTCTTACAGGATCATCAATGCACCTGGGTGGAAAAGTCGGCTCATCATGGACCGCAACCAAGCTCGAGTATACGCCGAGATTTTTAGCTGCAAGATCTTCGCTGATGAAAGGGGGTCGACTTGTTTGCGTCTTTTTCCACTCAGAACCTCTCGATGGGAAGGATGAGTCAGACGTACGCGACCGCCCGGCAGAGCACACTTATCCGCTGGAAAGCTTCAGATCGGAACCGATGGATTCAGATGAAAAGATCTTTTACGAAGAGCCATCGCTTCTCATATGGGAAATGTGGAAAAATAAATGTGCACCTACCCCTTCCAGGAAATTCAGCTGGAGTGACAGGAGCCATCTCAGAGGAAACAATCCGCTCCTGAAGATGGGCCAAGATTCGGATAGCTCCCATGGCTACCAACCATTAGGGTCGCAAATTGGCCCTAGCATCTCTCAGCGAGGTAGAGGAGGACCACGCACGTCGAGACCTCCACGAGCACCCAGACAGGATCGTGAGCACAACCTCTCTTGTCAACAGCAAATGCCTCGAGCACCAGTTTCCGAACAAGTGGAGTCGAGAGATCCGCCATACCAATCGAGATGGGTCAGACAGATGATGGACGCTCGTCGCAGATCTTCGAGATCCTTGAGTCCGAGGGAAAGAGGGAAGAATGACCTCCAACGTTCGAGGCGTGGGGGTTCATGCGTCGATTTGTCGCCCTTGTGTCGATCCAGCAGCCCAGACTTCAGAGCTGGAGACAATGTTGAAGAACGCTTGTTCAGAACTTACCGTTCCTCCTCAAGTAGCTGCGATCCGATTCCGATTGTCTCATTCCCACCTAGACATTCCGCAATGCCAGGAGGTCTGGAAAATTATGCTCCCTCGGTGTCGTCGCAAAACGAATGGGTTAGAGCGGAATGACAACACCGTCAGACCTTGGTTGACTGGTCACCGGTTGTCTTCAAGAAGAAGCCTCTGACGCATCCTCCACAGAACATGGAATGGGACGAAACCTTCATGAAGCACGTGATTTATGTTCCCCCGGACAAGAGAGCTTACCTCTGTGCCAGGGTCTTCACCAACGTAGTGGAGGACGTGAATGATATCCATCAGGTCCTGAATCTCCTGATCCAATACTGTGTTCCCTTCCATCTATACATCAAATCTGAGGATGCCGACCTTTTCATTAGACCCCGGCTGGGAGGGCTATTACACACGACTATGTCTGAACTGTACGAGCCAGGCTATCAAGAAGCCAAACTTGTATGGGGACCCACTCCTATGGCTACTTTGGGCCGCTATCATACGCGCGTCCACGAGTTATTGCAATGGGAGAATGCTGTCGCGTTTATAGCTGAAGGAGGTTTTGTTAGCCTGATAGCTCGCTGGTACAACGATTCATTGGTGGCACGTCTCAAAAAAGGGCCCTACTCCGCAAGTCTCCGAATACGGGAGGGGCAAAACCATGGTGAGAAGGCCAGAAGGTTTGCTGCCAGTGAAGCTGGTCAGGGACGGAGTCTCCTACGGCGAACTCGACACACTGTGGGGACGGGTGAGCGACGGCACTCCTGGAGGCGAGTGTTGGTTATGGCCCACCACCGAGCTACTGGAGAAATATTGCGATCACTATCACGGAATCATCTCGCAAGGCTGCAAGGAGATCTTTGAGCTCCTATTGCAGGATATGAAGCAAGGCAACCCTCAATGGAGGACGCAGTATCAATGGATCGCCTATTTCAAGAAGGGTCAGCACAAGCAGTTTACCCCGAAGTGCATCCCGGAGGCAACCGACTACCAGAAAGGCTGGGATTTAATCGATCAGGGATTCCCAAATGTCGATTGGAGCTACAAGCTGGTGAAGGACATAGCTGTCCCTGACGTCTATAGCCCTCTCCTTGTCAATCCTGGGGGGGCTCTGTAACAGATATTAACGATTTTTTACGAATGTTTACGCATTATGTACAGGCCAAGGATTCACGAGCTTCGAATTCGGTATTTAGTAGTGGTAAAGAGTATTTATGTACCATGTAGCGGATCATCGCGCCAGAAGGCATGTGAATGGATTATCTGAGTCTTTAAATTTCTATATGTACACAAATTTTCCACCCACCTTCTCGTTGATCATGAGTAGCTCTGAGATCTAGAATTCGCCTGCGGAGTGGAAGGTGGTGGTAGTCAATCTACTGTACCATTTTGACCATAGGTTCAGCGATTTGCAAATTTTCGATGTCTGGGATGGCCGATAAATTTCCTTTTGAATAAAGGCAATTTTTGCACACATCAAAAAAAAATCCAGTGTGACCTGTGACTGAACCTACGGTCGAAATAGTACAGTACTCTATTCAGTCTACAAGGATTGCTATAAGTATTTGTTCCTAAATAAGTCAGCCACCGACAAAGCCTACGCTTGACGCACATCAGGGATCCGGAGCACGTGGGTTAGCTATAGAGTACTAGGGATCCTGTACCAGTAGCTGACCATAAGCTTCGGCTTGCACCTATACAACCCACATAACCCCACTAATTAGTGTGGGGATCGAGGCTCAATCCCCCCAATAATTATTGGCAAAAACGGTGATCTAGGGCTAAATTCAATAATTCTCTAGATAACTTTTCAATAACTTTCAATATCTCCAGTACAGGGCCAAGTCCAGTGCTCACACCAATAACTTTCAATAACTTTGGCACTTGCCAGTGGTCTGCTGCACCAAGGCCTACCCAAAAAAGGAAATATGGCTAAAAATAGACCAAAAAACCAAAGTTGTGGAGCATGTTTAGGCAAGTCTGATTGTACAAATTAATTTGTTATCAAAGGCTTCATACAGTCACAATACACAAAATACTTGCTGATACGCGACTTTTTATTACCAAAAAAGGCAAGTGTTCCAAAAATAGACCAAAATCAAAGTTGTAGCCCTCTTCAATATGAATCTAACTATATAAGAATTATTCTTATCAGATGCTTTGTTATGTCACAAAACACAAAATACTTGAGCAAACGCGAGTCTTTGCAACCATTAAAATATATTATAGTGGTCCAAATAACCTTATTTTATTGACCCTGGCCTAGTATCACAAGCAAGACCTTATCTGACTAACCACAAGAGTCAATATGATCTAGTATTAGTGGAGAAACCTTATATTGTTATAAGTCAGTTAATCTGACAATGTGTCAATACAAAAAAGCTTACCTGGTTAAATCGACTGATAACCAGTAAAAAAGTCACTGACTCTAGATTAATCTGACCCAGTGTCTTTACTGACAAAGCCTTACTTTCCTTGCTACAATACTAGTCAGTGAAACTGGTAACATATTATTGACTTCAAGTCAGTGAACATAATCTATTGACTTAAGTTAGCTATCTATTGACTTCAATCTACTGATCTAAAGTGAGTAAATGACTTTATTGACTTCAATTCAGCAGTCTATCAACCTCAAGTCAGTAGACTACTGACTTCAAATCAGTGAATCTATTGACTTTATTGACTTCAATTTAACAGTGCATTGACACCAAGTCGATGAGTCTATTGACTCCATTGACTCTATTGATTTTAATTCTGTTGTGTATTGATTTCATTGACTCCAATTCAGCAGTGTATTGACTTGTTGACTTCAATTCAGTAGTGTATTGACTTTATTTATTTATTTTGCACTTTGTGGGCCAACCAGGCCTTGGCTGAGAAAATGTTGTATATGAATTTTTCAGCCCTTTATGAGCTCTACAAGATGAGGCTGGGCATCAGAAGGATTTCGAGTGTCTTCCTCTTTGGGACACTAACGCTTCGCACCCGAATAAGGAAATTATGCTAAAATCTCGCTATCTTGCTCAATATTTAGCCGTTTTGGATGATCTAACTTCACAGGTCCCTTTTTCCATATCCCTTTTGAATTTTAAAGGCCTTTTCCGACCTAATACAACACTGTAATGTGGTGATAAATGCCCAACAACCTGGATAGTCACTCAGCATATAATATGTTGTCCAGTATGTGATATCTATGGCTTCCAACCACATCATATTGCTGGGAGCACTACTTAGAACAGTTCTGATACCCTAGATCAGGTCTTGAGAGCTACAACAGCCTTATCTTAACAAGATCAAAAGAATCCAATCTTTCCCTGATTCCAAGAGATCCCAAGGTTTGATAACGGTTCTGGATGGTTTCCTAGTATATTCTAGACTATTCTGACCCTTCTAGAGCACATGGACTGTAGGACCTTCTCACAGACTCATGATTTACACTGATCAAATATGAAATGTGTGTTAATGATATTCCATCTTGTCCAAGGTCCCAAGAGTGTAGTCAACTGCATGAGAACAGTCTTAGAGTTCATCCAAAGGATCTGAGAACAAAATGTTGCCTAATATACCTCTTTGAACATGAGTTTTGCTGAGTGATATTTTTCGCTTGTTTGATGAATAGCAGGCCAAGCAGACCAGTGGGAGTAAAATGAAGGTCAGAAATGAAAAGAGGCAAGAAAATAGTACAAGATACAGCTTTGTTTGAAGTCATTTGGGCAAGATTTGGTCAATTGGTGTTTCTGAGGAGCTGGATTCAACCACACTCCAAAGGCAATATGTTACCAGTTTCACTGACTAGTATTGTAGCAAGGAAAGTAAGGCTTTGTCAGTGAAGACACTGGGTCAGATTAATCTAGAGTCAGTGACTTTTTTACTGGTTATCAGTCGATTTAACCAGGTAAGCTTTTTTGTATTGACACATTGTCAGATTAACTGACTTATAACAATATAAGGTTTCTCCACTAATACTAGATCATATTGACTCTTGTGGTTAGTCAGATAAGGTCTTGCTTGTGATACTAGGCCAGGGTCAATAAAATAAGGTTATTTGGACCACTATAATATATTTTAATGGTTGCAAAGACTCGCGTTTGCTCAAGTATTTTGTGTTTTGTGACATAACAAAGCATCTGATAAGAATAATTCTTATATAGCTAGATTCATATTGAAGAGGGCTACAACTTTGATTTTGGTCTATTTTTGGAACACTTGCCTTTTTTGGTAATAAAAAGTCGCGTATCAGCAAGTATTTTGTGTATTGTGACTGTATGAAGCCTTTGATAACAAATTAATTTGTACAATCAGACTTGCCTAAACATGCTCCACAACTTTGGTTTTTTGGTCTATTTTTAGCCATATTTCCTTTTTTGGGTAGGCCTTGGTGCAGCAGACCACTGGCAAGTGCCAAAGTTATTGAAAGTTATTGGTGTGAGCACTGGACTTGGCCCTGTACTGGAGATATTGAAAGTTATTGAAAAGTTATCTAGAGAATTATTGAATTTAGCCCTAGATCACCGTTTTTGCCAATAATTATTGGGGGGATTGAGCCTCGATCCCCACACTAATTAGTGGGGTTATGTGGGTTGTATAGGTGTTGGCTTGACCAAACCTAAGTTGGTCTTCACCACAATCTTCACCTTCGATCTTTCTTGCCAGATTATTACTTGCTCAACGCTGACACGTCACGTGCACCCGACTCGAGCCTACTTGAGCTGAAGGCTCACACGCGACGTTGAGGCATTTTGACTCCGTGTTAGCCATGTCTGCCTGCTGGACATTCTTCTCGGAATGACAGTTCTCCTGTTGATAGTCAGCAGTGTTACCTGCACTGAGAGTAAAGTGAGAGTCCGTTGCTCGAGTCGGATGCCCGTTCCTCGTGCAGTATTTTGATTTGCAATTTGTGCCAGAGCCGCAGAGATAGGGTTCAACGCGACGATTTCCCTATCATATTTTCGACATATTCATGCAGTTCATCTTCATGCTCTGTTGAGCCCTTGCTCTTGGGCTTCATCTGAACAACTTCTCCCTACCTCCATCCCAGGCAGCTCATAAGATCTACGTCTCACTGAAATACACTTCAATGTTGTATTCCTCCAGGTCTGAATGACATGCTGAGTTAGTGGATTAACTCGCTCAGTTTACCTTGTCACGCCCTGTATCCCAAAATGAATAGGAGAGGGTTGATGGTGTTGGACTTTCCCACGAGCCATTAGGACTACTAGGACCATGCCAACTTATTTAATTAGACGACGAGCAGAGGTCTAGACCTTGCTCTTCTGCGGCAGGTTGCGCTAATTGAGACCGGGTGGGCATTGGGACGGGGATTGCAGATGATCATGAGGGCCTCACACATCTGCTGAACTTTGGCAACTCACTTTTACAGCCAAGCTTGAGGATGCCTTCAAGGAGGTAAAGCTGCATTACCGAAGTTGCATAGAGTTGTGTAGGTATGACCCTAAACGAGCGAGGGAGGCATGAACCTCGGGGTAAACACCTGGCTCTCCAGATTCCGCCGAGTAATTGAGAAGAGTGTCAACGCCAGTAGAAGTCTGACGCATGCGAATGCATCGCCCATTCTCTATCTCCCAAGTTGCAACCACCTTCGAATTCGAAATCCTTCAAAGAGCCTCACGAAGATTGATAACAAAGCAATAAATTTCACTTGAGCACTTCGCATCACAACAGACTCGAGCGCATCCTGCGACACTGTGCGATTTCCCGTCGATGAACCCCCATTCCCCCTCGAAGTTGAAGAATTTACTGACACACATCGCCCATTCCAACCCCCACTCTCTCTCTAACTCAAATGCCGCATGTGTGTGCTCCAGCTCTGCAGTCCAACGGCTACAATCCGTGCGTACCCAAAACTCATCATACAGCTGCATGTGGGCGTCCCCTGCTTCCTCATTTCCGCCATTCTTGTTGTCTCTGCCCTCGTTGCCTGTGCCATCGCTGCCAGTCGTTCCCCCGGGAGTGACACCGGTCATCGCCGGCGTGGTGGTGTCACCCGTTGCTGAGCTCGTTGTCATGGGAGCGGTGGTGGTTGTGGCGGGCGCGATGCTGCTTGGAGTCCTTGTCGGGGGAGCAAGGGTGGTTGTGGCAGGCATGACGCTGCTTGGGACCATTGTCGGAGGAGTAGGGGTGGTCATGGTGGACGTGGTCATGATGGGCACCTTGCTGCTCGTCACAGGGGCCGATCCAGGTGAAGTTGCGGCAACGGGGGCGGCGCTATCGACATTCGCGTTGGTAGTCAATTGTTCCGATCCCGAAGATGAGGACGAACTCAAGTCTGTTACTGCACAAGCATGGCATTTGGCCTCAGCTACAAGAATGTTATTATACTCAACTCTTCATTTGCATGTGCCACACGTACAGTAGCATTGCGTTGCAAATCCAATCATGCTTCTCTCTACCTCTTGGAAGCCTTGCCAGTCAGCAGTTGGCCAATTCACTCCTCCAATGCCCTTTGTGACACCTGAATGCACGCTAGCGCACTCATCCCATAAGTTATGCCGTATTACGCTTCACCAATGCACATCCTCACCTTTGCACGCCAATCCTTCCGCCTCGCGTTCCAATGGGCCCTGCCAGCAGAACACTCGTGCGCATGCTGAAGCGCTCGCTGATTGCGTTGACAAACAGCTGGAGATAGATTGCTGCGTTGCCCAGCGTCCTAGGCCATTCGTTAGCACGTCTCACTGCGACCAACACACCTCCACACGTATGCTGCAATCTCCTTGGCGGTTCTGGTTGGGCTATCTACCAGCAACTCTTTCCACACCTTCAGTTCTGCCTGGTACTCCCGTTCCAGCGCCACCTCGCACTCATACTTGAATTCGGGGGTCTCTTCCTCCCACAGCTCCGCCGTCACTTTTGCCACGACATCTATTGACCGGGGGACCGGTTCTCCCGCCAGCTCGGCCCTCCTCTTCAATGCCACGATCCGTTCCTCCACACGATTCTTGATCCGCGCCTCATAGAACCGACGCGAATAGAAATGGATGATTCGACCTTTTTGTGGCTTCAGGGGGTGCACCATCCAACACACCTGTGAAGAGCTCCTTGAACGCTGCCTGATCGCTCTTCAAGAGGTTGCCGTACTCCATGCGGTACCATGCACCGATCCGCTGCACCATGGGTCAGTACAAAACCTCACCATAAAATGGAATTGTTGACTCACACTGCGCAGCTTTTGGTGGAAGTCAGCACAAAACTTCTGCTCATCTGGCGTCAAAACCTTGTGAACAACTTCATCTGCTGCCAAGTCCGGTGGATCTTCCACGTCCACAGCTAAGTCTTGGTCGTCCCGCAGAAAATAGCCGTACTTCTTGGTGTACAATTTCCCCATCTTGGTGTAAAATGGTCCTGCCGCATTTGCCTCCACTGCCCGCAGCCACTCGTCCTTTTTCGCCATAAAGAATTTCCTTTTGGTCCCGTGTGCCCACGACAGTTTGCCGGGGCGTGCCTTTACAGTACCTTTTCTGTGGCACCCGCGTACCTCCTTGACCACCGTCACAATTGCATGCGCCTCGTTCTGAATAGGCGTGGCTGGAGGGGGGAGGCTCAGTAGGCAGTGACACGTTGTCAGGAGGATCGTTTGGCGGTTGAGGAGGGGCAGGAGAATTGTTTGGCAGTGACGCGTCTTGAGGAGGGTCAGGAGGGTCGTTGGACAGCGAAGCATTGTGAGGAAAGGCAGGAGGGTCACTGGGTGGCGACATGTTGTGAGGAGGGGAAGTTTGGTGGCGACATGGTGTGAGGAGAGACAGGGAGAGTCGTTCGGTGCATTAGGTGTAACCACTGTATGCTCGGGCTGCGACATTTGGAATCAAGGGCTTTGGATCGAATGGTGAGACTGGTCCACAAAGAATTCAAGTTCACGTGTGCGTCTCGCCAACCCCTTGATCACTAAGTCACTTATTGCGATAACTCATCTCCACTTAAACAGATCGTCAAACACATGAAATTCCTTTATGCAGTCCCGAATTTTACATAGCCCTCAATCTGAATCACACCAATATACTCCCTCCGCAAAAGCTTGTGCCTCATCATAGTTTGTACTCAATAAAATATGGGGCTTGCGCCCTTCAGTCTCCTCCTCAACGAACACGGTCCTGGCCTCAGCACATCAGACCGAATTCAGGAACCGTGGCAAGATGAGATACGTACTGATCAGTATATACAACATGCCCGCCCCACACCGCGAAATACCGAGGCTCTTCCGGCAGATCGGCCCACGATGTCGCCGTTAGGCTGGATGGGCTTGACACTGTATCTGAGGAATCCTCAAGAGCCAATGCCGCCAGGTCCAGTACCGCAATCGTAGCTTGCGCCTCGGGAGTTGGCGGGGCAGCTGGATGGGGGTGCACACCCAAGGCACAATGTTCCTGCCACTCAGCAATGCAGCCCTCCATCGTAGCATGTGCGTGCACTGTCCCTCCAGAGTAGTTGGTGGTCATTGATTGAGCCACCGTCCTATCGTGGTACGTCATTTTTTTTTTTTTGTTAACACAAGCGGAAGGCATTCACCAGTTGTACCAGATCCCGAATTTCTTGCCTTGTGTGACCAAATACAGTCAGTAGGAGCCTCTCGCAGTTGTACTGGGTTGATCGCGGACAGGCAGCCTGCACCAATATCTTGGGTCACGCGTGGAGTCGGGGAGCATCTCTTGGGCGGTCATATTTGTGCGTTTCAGCAGGATCAACATGGGAGATGGAAGCAAGCGAGGATAAGGTCACGAGTCACACACCGCACCTCTAACCGTTCTCACCCATGGGCTTTGTAGGTTTTCCGGGTCTCCGAGAGTTATGGGGTGACGACCCTCTCCCACCTCCGCCCCCTGGTCCATGCCCGTTTGGTACTGTGCCATATTGGCTGCCTTGGTGTGGCCCCCTCATCGATGAGGCTATTGCCCATGGGAACCTTGTTCGGGAATGGATGCAAGAGGGCAAAAGTCCACCTGCGCATTGTTTCTCGGAGTATAGTACTCCTCCAACATCGCCGTGGTGGTCCCCTGCCATCCAACAGCTGTACGAGGAGGCCGATGTAGAGGCTCGGGAAATCAAGATTTCCTTTGCCATTTGTTATGACCCTCGTCATCGTGTCTGGGATGACCCGGAGTTCATTGCCGATTGCTATCTCCTGCACGGCCATCTTGGTTAGTTTCGTTCTCTTGCCCGCAGCTGTCATCTGATTTTCTACTCTCGATCCAACAGCTTGCACCGACGCTATCTTCTGCATTCGCACTAGGGTGCAAGAAGGTATGACTCCCTCACAGGCTGCCATGATTGGTGTTGTCCCTGGTCGCGCTGCTGCTGCTGCTGCTGCCGAGTATAGTGAGTAACTGAATTTGCAATGGTGATTTACTGAGCCATTGCAGCACTCTCCATCCTCGCGAACAATTTCCTTGCCTTGTGGGTTAGCCGCCCCATCGAGGACATCGCGCTGTGGGGCACCAGAGATGACCCACGACTTAATGCGTGGGTTGTGCACAGCAACTCCAATTCCAATGGCTGGGGCAGCTCATCGATGTGGGTGTTGGGCTCGGCGGATGGGTGGGAGGATACTTCGGGTACCGACTGGGCTCCATCCTGGATTCCAATTGCACCACCTCTGCCCACGCTGCCACTGCCACCTCCGAAACTTCGCTGGTTCCCGACTTTTTATGGATATCAGCGCATGGGTGCTATTTTCCGGTGGATACCTCGCCCTGTAGGGTGGAGGCAGAGAATGTTGCGACACAGGTTTGGCTGGCTTTGTCGTTTGGAGCGGACCCACAAGAAAATTGTTGCTCTGCAGCGCACCATCCACATGCTAAAGTCTGCTCTTGCGGGTGCCCCATAGTTCATGTTGTCATGTAGAAAATTTGGTAGAAAGTGTCCCAAAGTTTTATTCAATAATAACGAGTCATTTTGTGGTTCCTTTCCATAGTTTGCTCCTCAGATTTCGTCGTTTGAGATGGGAAAAAGGTGGAGAATCGCTCAGTGACACCGTGACACTATGTGACACCTGCCAAATTCGGCCTAATGAGTGTGCAAACGCGCCTTCAATATCCACATCCTCCCAGTGTCACCTGTAAGACCCACAATTCCCCAATAATTATAGGGGAGTTCGCAGTGCGTATCCCACAATAACTATAGGCAAATATAGCGGTGCACCGCTCACTTCAATAATTCTGTGAATACCTTTTCAATAACTTTGGGTATTTGGGGTACTTGGGTCATGTAAGGGCTATTTTGAATAACTTTCAATAATTATCGCACTGGGCAGTGCTGGCGGTGGTCAGAGTGGCCCACACTACCAAAAAAGGAAATTTTCTCCCTCTTCAGGTAAAATACTGGAGAAATTCGCAAAAAATTGCAAAAAGAAAATCTATTATCCCCTACACCTGCCACGTAAGTAAATAGCTAACTTTGAACAATCTATTAGCTATCACGATTTGGCAAATCTTCCAGATGGATTCCAGGAGGACGTTTTTGATTTCCCCTTGACTGTAGGTCTTACTTGGGCTCCAGACATGGATGTAGACTGGGCCGGGCCCGTCTCCGAAGCTGGAATAGCACCCTTCGTCCGAGCGCCTTTATACAAAGGCCGTGGTGGAGGGACAGCACTCCTCTTGAGCTTCTTGGCAGGGTAGGGGGCTTTATCATCATCCTCCAACCTCTTCTGTTTTGGCCCTTCAGCTGACTTGCGTGACTTCTTGCATGGCCCCGTGTCGCGATCATGGTCGTCCTCATCTCCCCGCTCCTTTCGCTTTCTCGATGACTTCTCCGCTCCCTTCTCCTTCTCCTTCCTCCCCCATCTCCACCCTGGCCTTCTCTTTCTCCTTTCTCTCCCTCTCCGCCCTTGACTTCTCCTTTTCCACTCTCACCTTCTCTTTCTCCTTCCTCTCCCTCTCCGCCCTTGACTTCTCCTTTTCCGCTCTCGCCTTCCCCAATTTAGCCTTCGAAGCCAAGGACTTGGCTGATAAGGCTTGAGTTGACCCCTTCCTCCCTCTCTTCCCCAACACCTTCTTGACTGGTACCTCTTCCTCTTCCTCTTCCTCTTCCTCTTCCTCTTCCTCTTCCTCTTCCTCTTCCTCTTCCTCTTCCTCTTCCTCTTCCTCTTCCTCTTCCTCTTCCCTCTTCCTCTTCCTCTTCCTCTTCCTCTTCCTCTTCCTCTTCCTCTTCCTCTTCCTCTTCCTCTTCCTCTTCCTCTTCCTCTTCCTCTTCCTCTTCCTCTTCCTCTTCCTCTTCCTCTTCCTCTTCCTCTTCCTCTTCCTCTTCCTCTTCCTCTTCCTCTTCCTCTTCCTCTTCCTCTTCCTCTTCCTCTTCCTCTTCCTCTTCCTCTTCCTCTTCCTCTTCCTCTTCCTCTTCCTCTTCCTCTTCCTCTTCCTCTTCCTCTTCCTCTTCCTCTTCCTCTTCCTCTTCCTCTTCCTCTTCCTCTTCCTCGTCCTCGTCCTCCATCTCAGCTCGGTGGAGCTGTGGTCAGAATCCCCACTATCCTTGTTGTCGATAACCACCTTGCTTTTGCCTTTTGACTTGTCCTGTGTCGCTCGTTTCGCCAGAGTCTTCTTGTTCGGTCCATGAGGAACATGTTTGTCGGAGTGCTGCTTCCTCTTCGTCTCCACAATCTCCCCCGACACGACTTGGTCATTGTACTTCTCCCTCCACTCCTTTTTCTGTGCAGCTGTCAGAACCTTCCAATGGCACGTTCCATCCAACAGTGCGTCCCGAAGCGTTCTCATCTCGTCAACAGAGTAGATGTTGGTCGGGGATGTAAAGGAAATATGTTTGGGCCATCCTATCAGGATACAGCCGTACCCGAGGATGACGGCCTTGATATATTGTTTGTAGTTCATCACGCACTTCTGCCAACCAGACACAAAGACTAAAAAAACCTAGATTAGCAAAGAAAGGTGCACGGTGAATCAGATATGTACTGAGCCCATTCTTAATCAATTTTGTTACTTCCTTTCGCATCGCCTGAAGCGTCTCAGCACCCGTGGAGCCTGTGGTCTAAATCAGTACTTTTGAAACTGCCTGGGGAAAAAAAAATACATACCGTTGTCTCGAGCACAGCACCATTGCTCAAATCTCGCCAATACATCTATGGGATCGATCTTCAGCGACTCCAGAAAGAACTTGCCAGCCAAAGCCGACTCCAGGATCCAGGGTATCGTTTTGTCCTGGACATGGCCTTTGCTGAAGATCGCAATCCCGGACATTCCACAACGCTCAAAAAGCCCCTCCATCTGTCCGAAAATCAGCTACAATAACTCCTGCAGACCGCCACTGCTTACCTCAGCCTGAATACGCCTCACAACGTATCCTGCATTGTGCGCAGCGGCTTTATTTGTCGCCCGAGTCCCTCGATGCTTCGTAGCCTTATGGTCCTGCAGCTCGAGCATGAGTTTGTCCTCGAAGCTCTGGGACATGTTCTGGAAATCCGGATAATCTGCGACGCGACTCCGAATCTGGTGTAAATTATATCGCTCATTCGGCTCCAGACCTGAGTTATCACATCAGCGATAGATTACGACAGAGTAGAGGAGGAACAGACCGCCATTCAGCACCTTGGAGAGATAGTGGACCTTAGCTTGGAACAAGCTGGGCTTGCGAGTCTTTTTGAAGGTCGTCTGGCCAAAGAGACGCTGTTTGACAAATTTCAGCTTGAACTTGTGCTTGTTTGCGAGTTCCTGGACCATATCCTCCCTCGACCCATTCAGCTCCAAGATATCCGCATGCAGAGCTAACGCACGCCGCTTCTTTGCCCGCAACCTGTCCTTCCATGTGCGGCACTGCTCTGGGCCGATAACCTGCTTGGCTTTGGACTTGGACCGAATGATCGGTTTACCCGGGTTCCGCTTTGCCCAGGTTGTTAGGCCAGTGACCACAGGCAGCCCACTGTCACTCTCATCGTCGGGATCACCCAGATAAGGAACACCTCTTTTGCCCATCTTCTCAGCCAGGGGTCGAGAGGATTGCTGCTTGCCCTTGTCCTGGGCTGATTTTTCCTCTGGGTAGATGCCTCTCCACTCCTCCTCGCTGTCCGACCCACCACCCTCGGCATGACCGTCAGGTCTATCGGGTTGTTCGGCAAGCGGCAGTAAAGACATGGGAAATCCCTCTCGAATTGAATGAGGAGATGCAGGGGATTTCCCTCGAATGGAACGAGGAGATGCAGGGGATTCCCCTCGAGACTCAGGAGGATGAGTACGTGTCGGTGTTGGAGTAGAATCAGGCACACGCTCCGGTGCAGGAGGTCGTTCGCTAACCAGTGAAGGCATGGGAGATTCTCCTCGAGTGGGACAGGGAGATGCAGGACAGTCGGTAAATGTCAGTGTTGGACCAGAAACAGATTTGCTTTGTGGCACAGGAGGTGCGGTAGGACTAGAAACAGTAGACATGACTTTTGTCATGGAAGGAGAGGCCAGTGGTGACATATTTTGAGCAGAAGGTGGTGTGGGTATGGGCAATGCTGGCTCAGTAGTGCCCGCTGTGTCAGCAGTCTCCGCAGGGGGCCATAGTGAGCGCGACGTCTTTGCAAAAGAAAGCTGTCACAACCGTCACAATGTTGTGACTCAACAGGTAAAGCGTCTCGAGCACACTACCAAGACGTACTAACAGAGCACTAACAGCAATCCAACAAGTTATGGCATTCAAGTGACTTCATACCAACAGAATACCACCAGCGACAAAAACAGTACCAAGATCCCGGCCAAGCAAGGTGCAGATGTGGTGACATGGAAAAAGATAGCACAAACATGGAAAAGGAAGGGGTAACAGAAGGAGGTAGCACAGAGGCGGAAGGGATCGCAGGAATGGAGTAACGAAACGTAGCAAAGAAAGAATGTAACAAACAGATCAGAAAGTAACCGAAAATTCAGTGCGTCAAGGAAAGGATCATTGAGCAGAAGAAAGCGATACCTAGTGCATATCCACATCCTCATCAACAGCCCCCCATTCGCACCTCCCTCTCCTTCCCCTTATGCCTCAAGACCCCTCCCGCATGAATGACCTCCCACATCTCTGCTGCTGTGGACACCACCTTCACGTCGTCCTTCTCCACCATACCATCCATCGCTGTATTGCTGCAATAGAGGGTGGAGCCCGAATGCGCCACAGACACGCTCTTGAAAGCAGGGAAGAGGGAGCGCGAATGTGCAGTTGATGCCTTCTTGAGCATAGGATCTGCGGTCGAGTCACCAGTACCCACACATGTAGTAGACTGTCCCATGTGTGAATTGGGAGCTACTGAGTCCCTGGAGACCCCAGAAGATGCTGTGAGGGTCAGCGACGAAGTAGACATCACAGAGGGAGACAAGGGAGGAATCGGCGAGCTGCTGCTCTGAACACGTGTGGCAACTGCTGGAGACGGAGCGCAGTGCATCGGAGCGTCATCGTCGGAGTCAGACTGCCAAAGAGGTACTGGAGTAGACTTGGTGGTGGCCAAGGCGGGCTGAATAATGTCGTCTTCGGAATCGGACTGCCACAAAGACAACGCCGCAGATTTGGCTGATTTAGCACGGTTGCCACTGTTGCCCTGGTTTCTGCAGAGGTGACAAGCCGTGGTTTTGCGACCTGTACTTGCAGAGTGGCGCTGGCATGGCATTTCATCCTCGTTGATCCTCAGCTGTTTGGCGGACTGGAGATCAAAAGGAAGGATTATGGGACACGTAGGACAGGGGCCCTGGATTGGTGGTATGTCCTCCTTGATGACGTTGATGAAGTGCGGGGACCCTGGGTCCGTGACTGGTGCAGCTTCAGCAAGCTCGTCAAGGTTGCAAGTGACTCGGTGCGACGAAATGCACCAAGCTTGCCAATGGAGCTGGGCTTCCTCAATAGTCTGGCAGCGGACAATGAGAAAAGTGCCGTGTGGAGGCAGCACCTCCTCTGCTGCACATCTGGGCAGTGGTCAGAGAAGCAAGTAATATGAGAGTATAACCACACACACCTTAGGGTATAAATGGCCGCCCTGGGCCCATTTCGGACAAGAAAATACCAGTGTTTGGGCCTCTTATCGTGAATTTTGAAGCCTTCGAAGTTGGTGGACGCGTAGAATCGGGCACAGCACACAGCTCTACAGCGGGGAGGTGCCATCGCAAGAGACACAGGAGAGAAATGCGACAGAGCGAGTTGAGAACCAGAGAATGAGTTGAGAGCAAAAGAGCAAAAGGCGAACGACCAAGAAAGATGAGGAGAAAGGACAAAGAGGAAGCACAGCCACTGATCGGCGCAATCTAGAGCTTGTGCTCGCTCTCGCCGGTGAGTCGCCTGCCTTGACACTTGTATGCTCAATTAAAAAATGTATTATAAATAGGCTATAATGTAGGTGTGAGTACTGTAGAATTTCAACGTGAATATGGGTAATCTTCAGGAAAATATTGGGTCTCCAACTAAAAAAACATTGACGAACAGTCACTGCATCGTCGACAGCCTGATGGATTTGTCCGTGATGACTATCTTGACCCTTTTGCCCTCTAAAAATCGCTTCTTAGCTTCTATGTGGTCCTGCGAGATAGGTAGGCAAAAGTCGCTGCCCCAACACTTGATGGTATTATCAACAATAGTGACGCTGGGCAAGGCTCCAGTCCCGAAGAAGTCCAGGAGAGGTTTGTAGAGGTCGGAGTAGGACCGAGAGCTGTACATCTGAATATACCTCCTGTTTCCTAGTCAGACTAGGTGCACGGAGCATAATAAAGAATGAAGAAAAATTACTTCTGATGTTGGCTGAAACCAATCAAATACGTGAGTAACAGTGCTGCGCTGCCAAAAGGAAGATTCGTACAGCTCTCGGTACTTTGCATCTGCCTGAGTGCGAGGGGAAGACTGGTGGACATCTATACTCTCTGCCTCTTTTGTGTCGTTGTCGCAACCTAGGCAGAGAATTCATGCTAGAATCCGCCACTACATGTAGTAAGCCTTTTGCAAAGTCCCAGATATATAGCACCAGGATATTTTGCAAAAAGACCAGCTAACTGTTTGATATCCCCAAAAGTATGCTGGATCATTCTTTGTGGCTCCGGCATGGTTGGCAGCTCTAAAACTAATAAATCAATGACATTTCACTTTATTTGTACATATATATATCTTGGATTTGACAGCTTTTGACAGCTGTTGGTTGATTGATAGGTTTGGCATCTGCCTTTTAGTTGATTATTGTTTGTACAGCTTCCAAAACAGTCTTGACCACTGGAATTGATGATCTTGGCCATTGCCCTGGCCTTGATGGCCTCAGCAGCATTGATGTTTACATTTGTTTGGTTCCTCATTACCCAGGGTTGGCTCTTTATTTTGTGTTTTACAGGCCAACCAGTGATGGGATCAAAAAATGTTGTATATGAAAGTTGTAGCCCTAACACCTATAAAGCCCAGAAATCCCTACTAATTAGTGTGGTTATTGGAGTCGATCCACGGCAATAGTTATAGGCAGTCCTGGCAATTCAGCACTCACTGCAATAATTATACCAATAACTTTTCAATAACTTTCAATTCTGAGGTCTGAGGGCTGTAAGACCAAGTCCCAGGCTCATTTGGATAACTTTCAATAATTTTGGGACTTGGTGGTGCTCTGCCACACCAAGGCCTACCAAAAAAGGAAATATGGCTAAAAATAGATCAAAAAACCAAAGTTGTAGAGCATATCTAGGTGAGTGTGACTGTACAAACGGTTTTGTTATCAGAGGCTTCATTCAGCTACAAAATGCCAAATACTTGCCTAAATGCGAGCTTTTATTACCACAAAAGGCAAGTGTTCTAAAAATAGACCAAAAATCAAAGTTGTAGCTCTCTTCAATACAAATCTAACTGTACAAGAATTTTTCTTATCAGATGCTTTGTTGTGTCACAAAACGCAAAATACTCGAGCAAATGCGAGTCTTTGCAGCTGTCCAAGTATATTATAGAGGCTATTATCAGACCAGCTGACCTTATACCACTGACTACTTACTTAGTATGGTATGTAAGACCTTATCTGACTAATCACAAGTGTCAATATGACCTAATATCAGTAAAGAAACCCTACCTTATTAGAAGTCAATTAATCTGACCAATACAAAAGCTTATTTGGTCAATTTAACTGACAATTGATAAGAAGACTACTGACTCCAGGTTGATCTGATCTAGTGTCTTCACTGATGGCCCTTGATATCCGTAACAAAATTCTTGACTACAATACAAGTCAGCGAAACCAGCAATATATTATTTACTTCATATGAGTAAAGGTAATCTATTGACTTCTAGTTAGCCATCTACTAACTTCAATACACTGACTTGGAGTCAGTTAATGACTTCATTGACTCCAATTCAACAGTCTATTAACTACAAGTCAGTAGACCGCTGACTTGAAGTCAGTAAATCTATTGACTTTATTGACTCCAATTCAGCAGCCTATTGACATCAAGTCAGTAGATCTATTCACTCCATTGGCTCCAACTCAATGAATTCATTGACTTCCTTGACACCAATTTAGTACTATATTGACTTCAAGTCAGTAAATCCATTGACTTTATTGACTTCAATTCAACAGTCTATTAATGTCAAGTGAGTAGATCTATTGACTCCATTGACTTTACTGACTTCAATTTAGTACTGTATTGACTTTGAGTCAGTAAATCTATTGAATTTGAGTCAGTAAATCTATTGACTTCAATTCAGTAGTGTATTGATTTCATTGAATTTACTCAGTAGTTTATTGACTTCCAGGTGGTAATGTATTGACTTCAGTCAGTAATGTATTGGACTTCAAGTCAGTAATGTATTAATTTAATTCAGTAATGTATTGACTTCAAGTCAGTGAAGGTTGTCTATTAGCTTTGAAAATCACTATTGAAGTCAATAGACCACTAGGGTGGTTCAAAAGTACTGTTTGTTTTGTATTTTGCAGGCCAACCAGCTATTGGATCAAAAAATGCTGTATATGAATCTTGTAGCCCTTGATGAGTTCTACAAGATAGGGTTAGCCATCAGATGTATTTCGGGGTCCTTCCTCTTTGGGACACTCACGCCTCCCACCCAAATAAGGAAATTTTGCTAAAATCTCGCTATCTTGCTCAATATTGGACCGTTTTGGACGATCTAACCTCACAGGGCCAATGTTCTACATCCTTTATGAATTTTGAGAGCCTTGTTCAGCCTAATATAACATTGTAATGCGGTGATAAATGCCCAACAACCTGGATAATCACTTGGTGTATAATATATTGTTCAGTATGTGTTATCTATGGCTTACAACCACCTCACATTGCTTGGAGAACTACTTGGAACAGTTCTGGCACCCTAGATCAGGTCTTGAGAGCTACAACAGCCTTATCTTAACAAGATCAAAAAATCTAATCTTTCCCTGATTCCAAGAGATCCCAAGGTCTGATAATGGTTCTGGATTGTGTCCCAGTATATTCTAGACTATAATAATCCTTCTAGAGCAAATTCACTTCGCCTCTCCCTCACAGGCTTAAGAGTTACACTGATCAAATCTGAAAAGTGTTTTGAGGATGTTTCATCTTGCCTAAGGTCACAGGAGTGCAGCCCAGTGTATGGAAACAATATTCCAGCCTATCCAAAGGATCTGAGAACAAAAATTCACCCAATATACCAATTTAAACATGAGTTTTGTTGAATGACATTTTTCGCTTGTTTGATGAATAGGAGACCAACCAGACCAGTGAGGGTAAAATGGAGGTCAGAAATGAAAAGGAGCAAGAAAATACTACAAGATACAGCTTTGGCTGAAGGAATTTGGCCAAGATTTGACCAGTTGGTGTTTTTGAGCAGGTGGGTCTATAAGCAATGTGGGATATCTTGTATAGTGTGGTAGATGATATATGGTTCCTAGAGCAGGTAGATGTCACATTATGAACAAGATATTATATGTTGATGGTATTTCAGAAGTTCAGGCACTTTTCACTGCATTACAGCAATGTAGTGGCTTAAGGAATGCCTTCAAAATTCCTAATAGACATTGAACATTACCCCTATAAAGTTAGATCATTCAAAACGGTCAAGAATTGAGCTAGTTACTGGGATTTCGACAAAATTTCCTTTTTGGGAGGAAAGCGTTAGTGACCCAAAAAGGAAGGTCACCAGAAATATGACTGATATGCAGTACCATGTCATAGAGCTCATTTAGGGCTACAACTTTCATCTACAACATTTTTTGATCCCATCACTGGTTGGCCTGTAAAACGCAAAATAAAGAGCCAACCCTGGGCAATGAGGAACCAAACAAATGTAAACATCAATGCTGCTGAGGCCATCAAGGCCAGGGCAATGGCCAAGATCATCAATTCCAGTGGTCAAGACTGTTTTGGAAGCTGTACAAACAATAATCAACTAAAAGGCAGATGCCAAACCTATCAATCAACCAACAGCTGTCAAAAGCTGTCAAATCCAAGATATATATATGTACAAATAAAGTGAAATGTCATTTATTTATTAGTTTTAGAGCTGCCAACCATGCTGGAGCCACAGAGAATGATCCAGCATACTTTTGGGAATATCAAACAGTTAGCTGGTCTTTTTGCAAACTACTCTGGCATTAGTTACCCTGGGCTTTTGCAAAATGTCTACAACATCGGCTGGAATCCGCACAGGAAGGACGAGAATACTTTTGCATGCGCTCACGAGCCTTGATCCTCAATGTTTCTGCATGGCTAATAAGATTAGCATCCATATAGCAAGTGAATTGGCCTATGCATACCTGCGGGCATATTTTGCTAGCGCAAGACGGCGGTGACATTGGTGTAGGCGTATATGGATCCTGGACTTGGAAGTTGAAGCAGTGGGCATGGTGCGAACAAAAGAGTGACAAGTTGAGCAAAAGAGTGGTGGTGAGTTGAGAACAAAAGAGTGACTGATATTTGGCATGCAAATAGCGGTCCAATATGTCTTACAAAAAATGTGTTCGCGATAATGTCCAATTAATTGATATCGTTTCATGCTTTCGAATTTTCTTGGCGGTTTCTTCAATATTTAGAAACATTAGATAGATGGTCTCTTCAGAAAAAAGAGAGGATGTTCTGGGGCATCTGTGAACTCAGAATTATTTTCACTTGTTCAGCTTTGTATTTAAAATATCTGAGAGATGTTCACCAGAGCACCGAAAAGATAGCAAACAAATTAATTTTCGAGGTCTATCGTACATCTATATCGTGCTGAACATTTCTAAACCCTTTTCCCATCTAGAAGCTTCCTCTGCCGCTCTTGCGGCCCGCTCAGATAGTGTGGCTGTAATATTAAACATATTGTCTGTCATGTACCCATTTCGAATCCAACGAAACAGTCCCCCTGCTGTGTACTGAATGAAAGAGAACCGGGTCTCGTGGGCCTGGACAGGAACATTCGAGTGCCGAATAATTGCTGAAGGAATCAACACCGTTGAGCTGGTGGGAAAGTGGATCACCAGCTTAAGATCCCATAAAATTAAATGGCTGCCATGGTCCACGTCAAAAGAACCGAGGGCGGTGATAGCGCACTATCCCCAAGCGAGGTTGCCGAAGTCGAGGTGTGCTCAGGTGCTCGCCCGAGGACCAAAGTTAAACGTGCAGGCAGCAAAAATGCTGCCTTTGAAAGGCCATCGAAGAGCGGAATTCCAGGCCACAAGGAAGGCCATTTGGGATTGGTAGAAGAAAAAGAGAAGAGGGGCGAAGACGTGGACCAGACCTACAAAAGGTGAGCAGGTTCGGGCACAGAATAAACTATCTTACAGTTAGTAAAGCCGACGATGCGCCTGAAATACTTGTGAGCGATCATTTCATCGGTAATGGTAACATTGTCGGGATGGTTGGCGAGTTCCCCTGGTTGCTGAGGGCGGCTGAGACATCGGGGACTATAAAAGAAATTCATGCGTACCAGTTGTCCTCCACCGAGGGAGACACCTCGAGAAATCGAAGGGTATGGGGTATCCGGGTGCGCACACCAGTGGTTCCAGTCTTCATCGGTGAAGTGTGCATGCGGAGCACGATCTGCCATCATTTTCGCAGTGCCGTCTGTGACAACCTTCCAGGCCACGAGGTCCTTGGGCATGCCACCCAATAATGCAAAGAGGCGCCAGTGAGAATCGGTAATAGGGACAGTTTTTCTGAAACAGAGGTTGGTAAGGAGTTTAGTTGGGAGAAAGAGAGTAAAGACGCACTCTCCAAGCCATACGATGTAGTCAAAACCCTCAGTGCTGGTGAGATGATCGATTTCTTCTTGAGAATAAGAATGTTGTCCAAGTCCAGGTGGAGGTGTAGAAGGACCAACAGCAGGCACCTCGGAGCCATCCTGTGCAAGAATCTTTCTGATCCACCCACGCTTTGTATGCGGTAGCTCTGCCGCATTTACCCCGACATTCACTACGTTCTCAGCGGCTTTGCAGTGTGTTTGGTGAATTGTTTCGAGGGTCAGGTCTGAGCTCTCAGCAGCCTCACGTTCCCGCTTCTCCTTGCAGCGTTTGGAGCCTTTTTTCTTCCAGTCGAGGGCATTGGTGGGTGTGGACGAAGATTGCGACAAGTTGGCTGGCAGGTCACGTGACAACGTCATACGTGGCAAGGGAGGCGGAGTCGTCAGTGGCAAGGGCAGTGGGCTGGGCACCAAGGGAGGAGGCAGAGAGAGAGAGCACAGCGGTATGATCTCCACGTCTTCATCAAGAATCTGCATGATTTTTTGGGCTTCTAACCGCTGCTTGAGGCAGTCTGCAACGCTGAAAAATTGCAGCGGAGATACAGGTGGCCCGACCGCGAGGTCAAAAGACAAAAACTACTTTCCGGAGCATAGTGTTCTGCGTCCGAGGGCTAAACTGAAGTCAGTGGTGCCAAGGAATTTAAAATATCCAAAAAAGTATCAAAGCAATGCAGGCTCGGTATTGCAAGTCCCCGGGTCGGGTCTCTGGCAGCCTGGCGGCTTACAGCAACCGAAAAAAAGGTGGAAAGTATTATCTGACGCGCAGAAGTTCCAAGGTCGGATCTCATTGCGTCAGGAGTACATAGGAAGTGGGAAATGAAAAAAAAAAAACACTCAAGAAAGTAATACAGACCTGTCATCCCAATTGGCACTGGATGCAGCGTGTCTAAGACAGGTTCAGCCTGGTTCAGACCGAGGCCAGAGGGCAAGACCAGCAGAGTGAAGGGAAACCCAAGAAGATAGTGAGAGTTGTCGAGGCAGCGCATACAAATCACGTGCCCGTTACGCGTCGCGTTGAGTCATGCATTACATCAGGCAACATGTTTGCCTGCTGGTCTGTGTCCCTCTCAGTCTCTTCAATGCGCAAGTCGTCAGCTAATTCCCGAAAAATCGGCATTTTGGGCTCTAGTTATGATCTCTCGTCCCATTCTCGAACAGCTCCTCGGACAGTAAAATTAAGCCGAGCAGCTCAAGATGAGTACCGGAGAGCAGGTGCAGAGGAGCTTGAGTCAAGACTTCAAAGTATGTTTATTTTTTTGTTTTGCATTATAGGCTTGATATTTTGGCAGACATGCCCCAGGAATAATTGGACAACTTTTGAGCTCTACAAGATTATTCAGGAACCGCTACACCGGAGCCTGAGGATGATAACATGGATGACAGCCTGGCTGTCACCAACATTCATGACATTCTGGATGGCCACACTCGCGCCGAGATTAGCCATGCTGGTGGTGAAATTATAGCAGCTCTGCAAGCTGAAATTGAGAAGGAGGTTGCCAAAAAATCAGGCACCAGGTATTTATTGTCCTGTTTTCCCTGAGTACCTCTGACATTTAATATTAGAAAAAAACGGGTGGATTATCGAGTTCGAGATGACCGTACCCAGAATATAGTCGACGGATGGAAGGCACATATGGACCAACTTGTCTCCACGTACATGGCTTGGTGTGCTGAGGCTGACCTGGGTTCTAGAGATGAAACACCGGCCATGGTAGAGACCATGAAGATTACAGTGGTAGATTTATATGGTAGGATTTAACGTGTTTGTTCAGTTTCCCTCTGTCTGACATTTTTGGGTAGATAGTAACACACTTGATGTGGAACTCAGTGCTGGTGGCACAGGCATTGCTGCTGCATTGATAAAGCAAGGTCTTATCCCATGTTCTCCTTGGAGTCCATCTGTGGCTATTTTGACTTGGGTGCTTGAGCTATACCGCACCACACATATTTGCTGTCCCCAGCTTGCCATCCAAGCCTTTGTGAAATCTCTATGCGATCTTTATGGGGTTTGAGTTGATTGTTGGCTTTATGAGTATATAACTAATCTTTCGCTGTATTCTAGGTACCCTATCGACCTCATCTTCGACAACAGTTTTCAGCCGCCTATGATGTCTACCTAGAACTACGATGGAGGACTGATAGTCTAGTCAATACAGCCTTGGGTCGAGATACTCCCAACTGGCGGCTGAAGCATACATGAGGGTGAAGATGCCCTCATCTTCTCCATGCTAACCACCATGGATGGCAATGACTCGTTGAAACGAGTCTTGAGAAGAGCCAGGACCGATGCGTCAGAAGAGGAGCCCACACTTGGGCCATCAATTGAACGTGAAGATTCTAGAGATGGCGGCGAGGATTATTTCTTGAACCGAGAGCAGGTAGATCGTTGGGCAAAAGATAGAGTGGCTGATATCCTGCCGAGTGATGTGCGTCTTCCTTTCCTTGATTTCTTTTCATGAGCTTGTCTGAATGATATGGATAGGCGAAAAATCCCTGTTCAGATTGTTGGAAGAATATGGTCAATGATGTAACTTCTTGAATGTGGGGGATTTTCGATGAGACTGGGATATTTCTCGGATTGTGTCGTCATGGTTTTGTCTTGGTTGTTGCAGACATGGTCCGTAGCAGTGAACCGTAGGTCCTTTTAATTGAAAACATGGATCAAAATTAACCTCTCAAAGTGCAAAATATCCTTTGGCCCTGGTCAACACCTTTTTGGATGCCTTCGGGCTGGATATTGGAGGAGGGTATGATATCGGGTGCCACTTCGAGTCCACTGTGAGAAACAGTAAGCTCGAAGAGAAGGCCCGAGTCAATTGCTTCCGTTCACTGGTAGGATCATTTCATGGTCATGCCCACAACCGACTTTGCCAACTTTCTTTCCTGGCAACATATGTTGAAGGGCTTGGCTTGGAAGACCTTGAGGGCTGCGAGCGTTACTTTTCCAGGTCCAATGGCCTGGCCAAGTCTGTTTGATATGCAAGTAAATTCCACCGTCACCAAGAGATCACCACATTCATGAAGCAGATTGATGATCTTGAATCTGAGTTTGTGCAACCTCCACTTTCCAGTGTTTTTACTGACTTTGAAGAATAGGTAAATTCATCTGTGATAACTATCAGCAGGCCCTCAAAATTCTGAAAACAGAGGGTGAACTCAAGCGATGGATGGCCCTTGAGTGAGTTGAAGATTATGATTCATTCCATGTTTGGCTGGAGGAGGAGCGGGAGTATCTATTGGGAATGGAGGATGGGCTTCCAAAGAAGGTGGAGGAGACAATGGAAATGGAGTATGTGCAAAAGCTTATGAAGCTAGAAGAAAGCCAGTACGTGATCTGTGCATCTTTCACACTGTTGATTGACTAAGCTTCTCTTTCAGAAAAAAAGTCCAAGCTATTCTGAAAGCAGAATGGGCAGCCTTGGCTGATGAGGCTGCTTTCAGTCCTACACCTGTCTCACAAGTCTCCCGGAGACATGCAATTGATCAGCGGGCTCGAGATCTCGAGCTGGGGAAGCACCTAGAAACTCAGCTTCAGATCAAGAGGCGATGGACTTCAGCTAGTCCTGAATGGTTCTCGGCAGTCAAGGCAGTCAAACAGCTCAAATATCGGGAGGTCAAAAGGTATTAGAAATGCCATTGACCGATTCAACTCTGTTGCTCTGGAGATGGACCCTCCCATGCCTACACTTAGCTGGGATGAGGTGGTCAACTATGGATTCCTGGCTGAGTTTGACCTCCTCAGGGACACCAGTGACAGTGTCCGTTCCCGACCATGGACCCGTCCAAGTTACCGGCTAGCAATGGACACCTACTTCAAGATACTTCGAGCTCGGGAGGAGATCAAGCGGCTGAATATAGAGACTAAGCGTTTAGTGACATGGATACAAGATGAGGACCGGTTCCTCCAAAAAACAGCCGAGAAATACAAGGAGTCTGACCCTGCCCTGGCATTCCAGATATCTGCCTATTGGCAACGTCGAGGCAGATCTGACCATATCCATATGCAGCGGCTGTGGGCTCTGGCAAAGACTCCAGGTTTTATTGGGTCTCTAGTACCTGGCATCTCTGTTGAGAGGAAGGAAGCAAGACGTGTTGCCAGAGAGACTCAGCAAACCCAGCCAGTGGAGGTAGAGATGGAAGTGGAGGTAGTGGAGGAGGTGAGGGATAGATGGACCATGGAGAATGATGAGGAATGGGAGGAGGACAATGAGGGTGAGGAAGCAGAGGGTGAAACAGTGTCAGCACTGCTTTACCAAATGTCAGTGCTCTCTGTAGATCGAGAGGATGGTCGAGGAGGGAACCAACTGGACTGATTTGTCACTTTTTTCTTGCCATATTTTTTTTTGCTATTTTTTGCGATTTTTTTGCGGATTTTTGCGGTATTTTACATGAAGAGAGAAAAAAAATTCCTTTTTTTGGTGGTATAGGCCCTTCTGACCACTGCCAGCACCACCCAGTTTGATAATTATTCAGAATAGCCTCTACATGTCCCCAAGTACCCCAAATGTCCAAAGTTATTGAAAAGGTATTCACAGAATTATTGAAGTGAATGGTGCACCGCTATATTTGCCTATAGTTATTGCAGGACACGTGCTGCGAACTCCCCTATAATTATTGGGGAATTGTGGGTCTTATAGGTGCCCAGTGTTCTGTGGCCATCGGATCCTCCACATAATGTAGTTAGAGTGATATTAACCTCAGATAGAGATATCTGTCCTTTTCTGGGTCACTGACGATCCTATTCAACCGAAACAATCCTAGAACTAATACCTCAGATGTGCACGTCGCTATTTCCACAAAACTCACATTTGGCAGCTTTCCCGAAGGGTTATTGGTCTATGTCGCGTGAATCTCGTTTTCCTTACCCTCCACTTCAACAGGAAAGTCAAACGGAAAATCGCATTTATATTCATGAGCACCTCGGCAGTTGCACCTAACTTGACCCAGCATCACTAAGCAAAATCTGAGTCGGTAGAAAATCAATTTGAACTCCCCGGTATGTGATATGTCAGAGCTGGCTCCATTTACGGAACTTTTCTAAAACTCAAACTTTCAACGAAACAAGAACTTTTCCAACAATAGAATGGACCACAGCCATGCGTATTTTCATGCACAAAACACAATTCTTTTTTCAGAAGTAGCATATGGGTCCCACATCTATAACTGCCTAATGCTTTGTGACGAGAGCTAACCTAGGAGCCTACAATTCCAGTCCCAATGTCACGATACCTGTCACACGGAGATGTTGTTGCAGATTTTATGTCATTGCGCACCATATACAAATTCAATTACCGGATTTTTTTATCTGAAGGGTTAATTAGGTGATACGGTGTCCAGCAAAAAATGTGTTGGGACGTGGCTCTCGCCAACAGTGAGTATACGAATACATTTCTCTGCACTCCGGAAGTGCCGGCACAGCCGGACCAGTGGTGCCGTGAGTCTCGTTCGCTGAAACAAACCTTCCAAACCCATCTTTCCCTTAACAAACATACTCAAATGAGCGGTCGCCGCAAGAAAACCAACAGATATCTCCCTCATGTGCACAAGGGTTTGACTCGAAAGCAACACAAGCTTTTAGAGCACCAACTGGCGGAATTTCGCACCACTCAGAATTCAAGGGAATGGCCGCCTCCGGAATTTTTCGATGAGTGTGCGCACGCTCTCATAAAAGCATTTGGTGACTGGAGAGCTCCAAACGAGGAGGGCCAGCACTATTACTTCATGAGCATACGTGGGGTGTGTTGCGGGACGCCTTGACTTGACTTCCCCTTTGCTGATTAAAATCACAGGCTGTTTTGAGTTGGTACCGCTGCGCGCATGGGGCATCCACTGCGAGAAGTACAAGTTGAGATATGTGGTGTAGTGTACTCGCCTTGGTCATTCCATTGCAGTTTTGTATATGAGCCATTCCCCAACCTCAATTGAATCGCTGAGTAAACCAATTGGATTGTGATTGCTTATCTATTCCCTCACAACATGGAAGCTTCGAGCAGAAATAAATTACAGGGTCGTATGTACATGAGCAGGCGTCGCAGCTACAGGAATGCAGAATCAATGAAATTTTCCGAACGGCAAACGAACTGAACCCCACAACTTTGAGGCCATCGGTCAGAGATGAAAGTTAGGCAGAAGATTGTGCATCAATGTCATGGGTGGGGTGGGCGTGATCTTCGGACCAGTAAGCTCCAGTAACTGAGTAAGCTGATCAAATATCCAGCGTGATGTAGACCTTGAAATCCGCATGGAGTTTAACAAGCGAGTGGCTGAGACATTGAAAAAGTGGCAGCCAAGACAAAGAGACAAACTACAGCTCATTGTAGAGGCCTACGTTACAATTTTGACTGGTATACGTGGTGCGGAGATGAGAATGAGGACCGAAATTTTAGAACTTGAAGCTGACTTACGCAGGCAATCTTCTCCGGGATCAGCGTTGGCACATGGTCATGAACGTGATCAGGAACTGGCAGCCATGCTCCTTTGACTCTCTCTCCATAGGTTAGATCGACTGATTTGAATCGCATGTAGATGAACGGCTGGGCCTTTGAGTGCGCAGCGACGTGGAAGTTGAGTTTGGGAAGAGTCTGGTAATATGAGCTGTATGCAGAGGTCAGTTGCGATGCTGTGAACCAATGCTGTGTGCTTACTGTCCCCAAGTTGCGTTTCGCCGTGTCATGGTGGTCAAGAAGAAAGCAGTCTCACGCAGTCTGAACTCCGAGAGATGTCAACATAAGTTTCGATACTTCTGCATCAGTGGCTGTGCTCTCCGCGTTGCTAGGACCAGTCATGTCCTGACTCACGGCTTCCGTGCACCCACACACGCCTTGGCTCTTGCGCTGCAGTCTAGACTCTACTTCTTGCGATTTCTGTCGGTATCGTCGTGGTTTCTGTCGGTATCATCTTTTGGGCGAAGTTTCTGGGCGGTCGAAGGATGGATCCCTACGCCACCAGTGAGTGATTTGAAGAATGATCTCAATTCACCAATTCATTCGGGCCAATGTTGCAGAGAAGACACCAGAGCATCGGCGCTCCACTTTTACTCGTCCGACACTGGTGGTCACACCCCGCTGCCACGTAAACTGCGCATCAATGAGAATCCTCTGTCAAGCATTCGTGCCCACAGTCCCCCTCGGTCAAACCGCATATGTTATGTCAATGGCAGGCAGTGTAGGCAGCAGGTTCCCTTGACTGCCGACAACCTCTACTTGGATGAGGCGTTGTGGCTGTGCTGGTAGCCACATCGGGATGTTTGTACATCGTATTCGTCACCACTCTCTTACCATTTTCGTCGTTGCGCATCTTGCGAGACCTTCTCGGATACAGTGAGCCCGAGAGTTCCTGTTTGGGGATATATCACCTAGAAGAGGCTGAGAGCCTCTCCATTTGGTGACGAGAGCGGATTCGCCCACCCACGTGCTACAATCTGGCTTCTGGGAATAATCAGCACCTCAGTATAGCGGACAGAAACTACCGATATAGAAGGGACCAGCTATCAGCAGCACAGGCAGCCACCAGAGCAAGCGCTACCGCAGAACGTGACGCTAGACAATGCAGTCGTAGCATTTCCCCATCGCCATATCTTGCATCCACGGCGCCCACGACGGGTACATTGGCTCACAGCTTAGACGACACGTCATTTCCTAGTACACCAACTATTTCTACACCATCGGAACTCTCCCTATCTTCGGAATCATCGCCCAGTTCGCCACCCACGCTTTTGCCAGCGTTTTTTACTCCCAAACCCACTCATCACCAATCCCCGCCACGGCGGAATCTACCCCTCGAAACCAGCCCGTCCGAGGACGAAATGGCGCCCCCGAAAACCGTGGAATTGTTCCGCGGGAACTGTATCTCCGAGAAGGCGCACACGTGGCTCCGCACCCTTGAAGGGACATGGAGATACGATACGAAGGAGGAGAAGCTGTATCAGTTCGAGAAGGGCCTGCACCCGGGAGGGCAGGCAGACGAGTGGTGGGAAGAGCTGAAAGCTGATGAGAAGGATACGTGGAAGGGCCTTCTGGCTGCTTTCGAGAAAAAATGGCCGAAGCCGAAGGCAGTACGACGTGCGACGGAAGCCATCATCGAGGACCTCAAGACGAATACTCTCAACTTGCACGAGCTCGGCAAGTACGCCAAAGACGAGGATGGCACCTCCGTCCTGACGCATGTCGCGTGGGCCGAGGGGACGCGCAAGCTTCTGATGGAGCTACCCAACGGTGACGGCGCTATGCTGCTCAAAAGTACCGTCCGAAGTACCCTACCTGTTGCATTCCGCCGCCTCGTCAGCGACGCCTCCCTCGACACATGGGAGAAATGGCTGCAGGCAGTCGAAGCGGTCCCGCTGGATGCCATCAAGGATGCTCATGAGGACTACGTAACACGACACCCCACGCAGGAGCAGCTTGCCGACAGCCTCAGCCGTGCGCACCTCAGTCCTTCACGAGTTGGGACAGCATATGCGAGCCCACACTCGGTGTATGTCCCACCGGCAGCGCGCCTCTCACAAATTCCGGCTGTACGCCAATCTCCAGTTGCCACGTCATACCCCATAACGACACCGACTCCGTATGCCCCCCGCACCCCCTGGAATGCCCGCTCCGACGATGTTTTCGGAGGGAGTACCACAGTGCGTGCACCCAATACTTTCACAAAGAACCTCTACGGCTCTCAAATTAGCCCCTTGGCAGGGAGATCACGCCCAACGAGCCTCAGTGGCGATCCGGCACGCGATGTGGATATATCACGTCAAATGTCACAGAGTGCGCGCATGTACCCTGCAGACCCAGCAAGCGTGCAGCGTTACAAGGCGGACTTGGAGCAGTGGATGTCCCAATATAGTAATTCCCCATCGCCTGACTACCTCAGCTTTCCGTTCACCCCGGGCACGGCTGCACCGGGATCGCGCGAATGCTACCGATGCGGAATACTCACAGCCCCGCCACACTACGGCCCGAGCGCCTGTAAAAGCCTGAATAGTCAGGAAGTCCCCACACGCGAATCCAATATTCGCAGCATTGTCGGCCAGATCCTTCATCCCCCAAGGCAACGCACAGCACAAATCTCCCAGATCAACGAGATCCCGTACAACTTGTTCGGCGACTTCGACCCCGACCAGCCACTGTATGAAATCGAGTCGGAAAATGGAGAGGGACCCGCTGTTTGAGGGGCAGCGTGGTTCCTAATCATAATTCCCTGGAAAGAGTGCGCGGACAAGGATGCCGCCCAGGCGTATACGGCGTTTTGATACATCATCTCTCCTCTGATTAGCGGAGAGTCACGATGTATCAAAACCTCTAAGCAGCGGTAAGTTCTGATGCATCAATTCACCTTTATTTCACCCACGCTCCTCGCATCACCCGATTATCGCGCCCATCGTTGGCCCGCCAAGCCGCCACAATTGATGGCGCGCGGTGCGCCGTCAATTTCGATTCCCCAATGGGTTGATTGTTTATATATGTTACATTTACATCGCTTCCCATCATTCGTCGTTCCTCCTCCTCCCCACCCTCGGCCTCTCGCTCCTGGCCCCCGTCCGGCTTGCCATCTTGCCCCAGTGCATGATATAGGTCTATACTGTATTCTCATCTCCCTTTTGCGCTTCAAATCGCCGCCAGAGCTCCGGCATGACAGCCACATCAGCATGTACCGCCAGGCGCTATTTGGCACAAAAGCTGCTGGTGGCTATTGGGCCCCTTGAAATTTGGACTCAAGGTTCCCTTATATTCTTACTGGACTGTCTCTGTTTGAAATCCACTCAATCTCGCCACTGGGCTCGCAATTGACCTCGCTGTCTCTGGTCCTTTTTATCGCTTCTCAACGGCACCGTGCGCGCTCTGGCCGTGAAACCTCGCCAAGGTCATGCCTTGATATTGTTTCCCAGCGTCTGGTTCAGTTGGGGCTTTCTGTCCTGCCCTTAGTGCCCTGTTTTGTGCACACCCGCTAGCTGCTCCCAATATTTCTCCAGAACTTACGATTCCCACGAGCACATCCTGACCTCAGCTCTCTCCGTGGTTAGGCACCATCTTTCTGCCGCCCGTTTTCGCATCCTGGCTCGCGCACCTGCTGCACAATCTGCGCCGGCCCGCTGCGCCCGCGCAGGGTCAGTTACAAGGCTGCGGTAAAAGCTTATATGCATGCACGCGTTCGTTTTCTGTTCCCATCAATGCGCTGCTGCACCCGCTCTTGCCGCGTTGTCAAGCTGGCCCGCTTTTGCTGCTCCTTTGCCAATACCGTTCCTTTGTACAATCACCTACACTTTCCATACTTATTCAACACCCGTTGTGCATGCACACGTACAGCCCACATTGCCAGCACCTGTACATTCCGTCTGGTCTGTCTGACACGCCTTTGCTGCGCTGTCCATCTCACCCGCGTTTGCTGCTCGCTTGCATACTCTCACCTCGCCATGGCTTGGTGTTCCCACCCCATCTTCGCATTCAACATTTTCTGCGCACCTACCGCTCGCACCATCGGCTCTCGGACCCCGTGGGACGTCCGGTTCCCATTGTCACATACACCCTGTGCTTCCCCCTCGCCCTCTATCCTCTCTTATTTGTTCTGTGGTAGCTCAATGTCGCACACTAGCAATAGTAGATCATAGACGCTGTCGTAACCTAGTGGAAATGTTATTTTGTGTCCTCCTGTGCTTATTCAATTGTTCTGCCACAGAAATCAACGTACTAGACATGAAACCGAGCGAAATACTTCACGAACAATTCTGTCGGGTCGCCGCCCGAAGGAATCGGACAATAGTCCGAGACATCAAAATTGCCTTCAATATTGTTTTGAATCGATCCGAGAGAATTCTGAATAGAGGGATGTCTTGCGAGTCCCTTCCCACACTTGCAAGTCCACCCAGTTTCAGAAATGAATCATCCTGTAGCAGCATATGAACAAAACTTGGGTGGTGGGCGCTTGATGAGCGCTTAGCGATGGCCGTAACAAAAAAATCTGTCTCGATTGCAGGGAACGGTGCCTACCTAGGATTTTACATCATATATGGTCTTCAGGATGGTAACCCATTCATAAAATGTCATCGGTTGTGGGAACTTGAGCAAACAGAAGATATTGAACAAAGGTGGTCGTTCAGTAGCCTAAATCGCAGTGCGGTATAAACTCAACAGTCTCAACTTGAAAATTACGATTTTGAAAACCTTACTGTAGCGTTAGTTTTCGAAACAAAGCATATTCTGTGAATTGGCTGGACTAATAGACTTCATTGAAACCCTCAAACCATGTATATAACACTGAAGTGAGGGATATCGAGGAGATTTTGTATGTTACGGCGCCAGTAAGCGCCTATTAAGCGCCCGTCATGACAATTTGAGTACTCCCGGTCCACAGTTTGATCAATTCCTCAAAATTTCCATGCACACAGGTTTGGCTAGTCCATTGGAGAAAATTCACCCACTCCAAGTTGCTCAAAACAGCTTGAAAGGTTCAAGCTTGCATCAACTTCGTGTTAAGGCACTTTTCGGAGGTCTTTCCGAGCCATTCGGCGTCGTGACCCGATGTGACCAAGGTGACATTTCCTGTCGTCTACCACCACCATCTTGTCCAGAACATGTCTTCTGTCTCATCTCATCGTGCGGTTCGCCTTCAAACTTATTCCACTGGTTCCTAGGCTCTTTCTACCCCTTTCTCAGAACTTTTCACGCTGCAGATGCCTTCCTGCGAGTGTGGAGCTGACCTCGAAATCTATGGCTCGCAACTTAACATAATCACGCCCAATTTGCCTAAAGGCTCAAAGTCCTGTTAATCTGTCTTGGTGGACCTGTGTCCTTTCTGTGCTTCCTTTTTGGTTGCTCCGGGACTGCAAAACTCGAGAATTTCTCACTTCCGATACAGTCACGGTTATCAAGAGAATCCGTTATCCTTAGCAAAAGAATTGTGTTTCCGTGGCCCACGGTGTGCCTAGAGTCCTTCTGTATGCTCCTAAAGCACCTACTTTCAGGTCTATATCGATATCCATGCTACATGCACACTTTTTCTACGCCACATCATAGATGTCATGCACCCCACTTCAGCCGTCCACCTACCGCACCCACGTCCTCGCAGTGTTTTGGGGATAGTGGCCCCCGGGCCCGGACCTTTTCGCTCCAAACTGTAATCATGGGGGACAGCTGCCACGTGCGGATACGTCCTTCCATGCGCACCCTCCATTCACAGAGGGCCATGCTGCGGGACAGAGGTGCACAACTTCGCATCTTCTTCTACAGCTTGCAGGATGGGCTTGACCGCTTACGAGACGAACATCCATCTTCAGTCCCTAATTACCAGGGTCGAGCCGACATAGTGGTCGTGTGTTAGTTCCGCAGATGGCAGGAGCGCCCAGCGGCTGTACGATCTTCACTGACGATGAAGGTCTATGCTTGGACAGCACGTGTGCAGCGCCGGTTATGCCGCAGCGGGCGCGCTGTGCTGTGCGGCGCAGAATCTGCGCGCCGTATTGCCTGGTGGGTAGCGCGAGCCCCTCCTCTGACCAACGGCATGCTGACGACCCACAGCGAGCGCCGGCTGCGTGCAGCGACCCAACGGCCCTGAGCCGGGACTCTTCTGGTTACTGCGACAGTGCGCGCGACCCAAGGAGACCGACTAGCGATGGAACGATTCCACGACACGGTCAGTGGTGCCAATCGTGCCGCAGGTGTGGGCATGGTGCAAAACCTGCCTGGCGAGTATCACACAGCCCCCTCTCGCTGCCCACAGCGTTGAGGACAGCGTGCGCGACCCCAGCAGCGATCTTCGGCTGTGTATGCCGCGATGTGTGTCGGCCCCAATGCAAGCACTGCATACACCGTGCGGGGCGTGGCGCATACATCCCGGGGTGCGTTGTGAGGGTCTTACCATCTCCGCTGTCACTGCCATTAATCGCGTCATGCCAGCGAGGTTGGACGGTGCGGTGTGCCGCAAAGCACGCGTCCTGCGACTACGGCAACGCTCCTGAGAGCGTTTAGCATTACACGTTGGCATCCCATGGCCTCTGTCTTGTCACTGCGTAGCCCACTGCTCTGTAAACCGGCCAGGCACGTAAATATGAGGCGGTGGTAATTTAACTAAAATAGTCTATTTCTCCCTCAATATGCCCTCCGTTTACCTGTTGCTTCACTGTGTGTGTCGTAAATATGCCGACTATATGTCCTAATTTTTTCGTGATTTTTGAGTGACATTTTGTCGTCGTCGTCGCTGACAATGTTGACGAATTTTGATCGCATTCGATGGCGATGTCGAGAGGATTTGATGGACGTCGTTCAAATCTGGATGTTCTTGATCGTCGTGCAGTGCAGCGAGGCCCGTATCAATTGATATTATGTTATGAGCAGGCAGGACGCTGCAGTGATGTATTAAAATCGCCTCTAAGTTAGCGGTTTTTATACATCATTGGTCTCCGCTAATTACAGGCTGATGATACATCGTACTGCTGCACTAAGGTGTGCCGCCAGGACGTTACTAGTTACGATCCATTTGTCATATTCTTCGCACCTACGAATACATGGGTTCACCAGTATACGACGGCCTTGCCTGCCTCCATCCTAAGCCTCTACGACACCGACCAGGAGTCTGTCGCACCATTCTACCAACGTGCACAGCTCATCGGACAAGAGGGGGCACGAGTACGCCTTACGGCACAAGTGGACAACGGCGCGATGCGAAATTGCATTTCCCTGGCAAGATGGAAGAAGTACAGCCACTGTCTTGGCCGCACAGTCCCATCCAAAATGAGGCTTGGTGTTGCGAGCGGCAGCAAGATATGGCCATATGGCCGGTGGTGGGGGGAGGTCTCGGTGGGAGGAGTGAGCGCATTTGGGTGGTTCGAGATTTTCGAGTGCGGGGGAGCCTTCGATGTCTTGCTCGGCAAGCCGTGGCTCCACAGCGTTCGCGCATCGCACAATTACGAGACGGATGAGATCCGCATCCGTGCACAAGGACATGAAACAGTGCTACAGAACGAACCGTGGATGGGGGGAGAAGGAGTAATGGAGGAAGCACCTGGGTCGAGCATAACAGCTGCATGCACAGAGCAGCCGAAGGAGGGAGCTGGGACTACAGAGGAATCGGCCAGTGCAGGATCGAGTGCAGGGAAGGAGGCAGGGGCAGCAATGCAGGCAGAAGATGACGGAAAGCGGAGTGGGAGCGGTAAACCAGAAGCGGAGCCGATGCTGAGTGCGGAGAAGGAATGGGAGCGAGAGGAGCAGGAGAGAATCGCACGGAAACAGCAGAAGGAGCGGGCACGCAAAGCAGCGCAGCTAGAACGACGAGCTGAGCAACCTTTACCCTTCCCCGGTCTTGGGTACTCACCTCCACCTCGAGTCATACCAAATCCCACCCAACCCCGCCCGTTCCAGCTAAAGAAGCCCACACCTCTCGCGATGATACCAGAGGAAACAAGGACAATGTCCGCGAAGCCAGCGCGTGAAGACGAGCAGCTAAATGAAGAGTATGAGCGGATTTACATGCTTCAGACCCATACACCATGGGCAGAGACGAAATTTGCTAAGTACCTCTCGGTGGAACCCATGGCCGATGCTGACATCGTTTCCGAGGTGTGCCTGGGACCCGATCTAGCTGAAGAAATCAGCCGGAAGCTGAGCATGGAACAAAGTGCGAAGCTACTGCAACGCACAATAGACCAGCATTGGGACAGCACACTGGCGGCGGCACGGCGAGCCAATCAAGGGGCAACGACAGCAGTACGGGCCCAAGCTTCTTCGGCGGCTGACCTGCGACGCAAGAGAGACAGGAGGGATGCAGAGAGATGGGCACTTCACCGGCGCTTAGAGGCTGTTCGCGGTCTCCTACAGGTGGATGTCAGCTCGGTGGACACGGAGAAGCAGCTGCAAGCACTTGTGATGTCCGAGGTGCGGATACGACGCTTGCGGAGCAAGCTCGATGAGCTGCGAGCAATGGCGACCACGGCCATGGAAACGGTGTCAGAGCTGACAGCTGACATTCATGCCCTCGGTGATGTCAGCACGGCACAATTCAAGATCGACCGCGGAACAAACACAACAATGCGCACTGCAGATCCATTCAACGAGACACGGGTACAAGAAATCCTTGACAAGATTAAAATTGGGGCTGACTTAACGGAGGAGCAAAAGCTCAAGGTCATTTCACTGATCCGCGAGTATGCTGATGTATTCGCATTGTCCATGTCAGAAGTATTCTACGTTGACTGGTGGAAGCATCACCTGAACATCGACCCGAGCGTCAAGCTCCCAACACGCATGTCCCAACGCCCACTCACCGAGAAGCAAAAGGACTGGCTCTACGACATCCTCGACGAGATGGAAGAAGCACACGTTATTCAACGCGTTCCTGGCGAGTTCTTGAAATGCCTGAATAGTACTAACCTCGCGCCGAAAGAGGCGGGGAAGACAGGCATTACGCGAACCGAAGTCTTGCGTAAAGTCAATGCCGAGTGCATCAAAAATGGGCTTCCACCTTTCTGGGAAGAGGTGCGCGAACCTGGGGAAACCGATGAGGCGCTACTCGAGGCCGTAGAAAATACACCTGGGAAACCACCAACGGCGACCAAATGGCGTGTATGCCATGCATTCACGGCAGTCAACAAAGCAACACAAGTTCCGCCATTCCCACACGGAGATCTCAAGTCGAAACACGAATTTGCTGCAGGGCACCGCTGGGCGAGTGTCATTGATTTCGCAGCGGGCTACTATGCTGTCCCGTTGGACGATGAGTCGGTGCCTTATACGGCATTCTACGTGGAAGGCCGAGGCTATTTTGTATACCTACGGATGCCCTTCGGTTTAACCGGTGCCCCTACGACGTTTTGCGAGATGGTTGCTATCGCACTTGACGACATGATTGGAAGGGAGCTTGTCAACTGGATGGATGACATCTGCTTACCAGGTGATGTCTTCGAGACGAAATTGGCGAACTTGACCAAGTTCTTTCAGCGCTGCCGCGAGAAGAATCTATCACTATCCCTTTCCAAGACCAAGCTCTTTTTCACAGAAGTTCTGTTTGCTGGAGCAATGGTCAGTCCTAATGGCCTCAAACCGAATCTCGACAAGGTCGGCGCTGTTGTCAATTGGCCGGTCCCGGAGAACGTGTCGGATCTCATGGGATTTTTGGGGCTGACAAACTACTTCTGCCGCATGATGCCCGATTACGCCCGAATCGCCGCTCCACTCACGGACCTTACTCGTAACGTCGAAATTCAATCTCCCGGCTCGAAATGGCGGGTACGCAAAGGCGCATACAAACGTGCACTGAAGACTACGTCGATCAAGCATAAATGGGGCGAGGAACAACAAAAAGCTTTTGTGACACTGAAGTGCTTGCTTTCACAGGAGCCCCTGCTCAAGACGCCACAGTATGACGGCCGTCCGTTCCGTGTTACGACAGATGGTTCTGCCGAGGGGTTCACTGGCTTTCTGTCACAACAATTTCCCTTCATCAACAGAGATGGGAAAGAAGTTCTCCAATGGCACCCGATAGCATATTGCTCCAAAAGAACGTCCACGAGCGAAGCTAAGTACGAGCCGTTCTTGCTTGAATTTGCGGCACTGAAGTACTCGTTGGACGAATTCGAGGCCTACACCTATGGCTCGCCCATTGAGATCGAGACCGACTGTCAGGCCTTACGCGATACGCTGATGCGCGAACGCCTCAACTCTCACCATAGCCGATGGAAGGAATCAATCCTGTCAAGAAATATCATTGATATTCGCCATCGGCCTGGAGTAGAAAACCCAGTCGCGGACGGTTTGAGCCGTATGTGGACTCAGCGCAAGCGAACTGATGCTGACGGCTCGAGCTGGTCTGTTCTCGCGGACTGGGATGCGACAACGGGCATCACGCGGGATGTATTCGGAGTCGCACCTAACTCCATGCGTCATCCATTACAAGTCCACTTTGCTGATGATATTTTCTTTGCGCCAATAGTTGAATACCTCCTCGGAAATGCCGTGGGTTCAACACTCCAGGAGCGAAAGAAACTATCTCATCGTGCACACGGCTTCATGATCGAGGACGGGAAGCTTTGGCGAGTCGCGGACAAGGCAGCTCGTCGAGTGGCGCGGACAGAGTGCATCCCAACGTCACTTGGCTTCAAAACAGCATTGGAGACACATGCTTCCAACGGTCATTTCAGTGTGGACAGCACTAAGCTCAAGCTCTCAGATCGCTATTTCTGGCCGGGAATGGATACCGACTGCCGTCAGGTCATGCTGGAATGTCCACGATGCAAGAGTTTCGGCGCACCAACACTGAACTCTCTACTCCAGCCGATACGACGAACCCAGCCATTTGGCCTGGTTGCGGGTGATTATCTCTCGCTACCATTGGGGAAGGGAGGTTTCAAGAATGCCGGTCTCTACATCGACATTTTCTCACACTTTGTGTGGAGTGCGAAATTAAAGTCAGCAGGTACAGCCAAGACCACCATTGACTCTCTTTCCCACATCTGCGAGTTTGCGGTCCCCGACAGCTTTATGGCTGACAGGGGGAGTCACTTCCGTAACAAAGAAGTCGATGACTTCTGTGCAGCAAACAACATCAAGCATATCACAACCCCGTCGCACTCACCGTGGGTGAATGGCTTAATTGAGGGGACTAACAAAATTTTCTTAGGCATCCTGAAGCGCCTATGCGCGCCAGATCACGATGCTGACGAAGGAAGCGTGAAACCCGAGGACATACCGTCAAACTGGCCGGAACATTTTGAAACCGCCATCCGCATGCTCAATGACCGCGTTCTTCTCTCGCTCAACGCCACCCCACGTGAGCTCCTCTTTGGGAGATCCTTCACACCGGAACAACATTTGCCCCCCATTATCTCTCCCACCGCCCCATCTGATGTCGATATCGATTTTGCTCTGGCAGAGAGTCTACGCTGGAGCGCCCACCTCAAATCTCTTCAACGGGCAGCTCAACAAAAATCCTCCTTTGACTCGAATGCCCGCATCGTCGAATTCCAAATTGGCGACATTGTGCAGTGGTACGACTCTGAGGCCGATAACAACAAAAAATCTATCAACAAACTTGCTCCACGCTGGTCCGCACCTGTACAAATTTACGCTAAATCCCTTAATTCCTTCTCTCTTTGTGATCTTAATGGTATTCCACTGAAGAATTTACAGTTTGTACACTCTCGAAGACTTCGTCATTTTATCCCGCTACGCAGTTCAACCCTCGATCAAAAACACCCCCGTGACGAAGGGGAGTATATACCCACACAACAAGACCTTGAAGTTGCCGAGGCAGAGGAGAAGATGGCCGAGTCTCTCAACTACAATGGGACGGCGGCGACCGACACTCTCTAAACTAGCTGGCCGCTAGAGTTCCACCGGGCGAGTAGGGACAGCGACGGATGCTGGACCAATGCGTGGTGGTTCGATTGAGTGGAGCTCCCCAGGAGCGTTGGGTGCAGGAGTTCGTTTGCGACGTCCGGGTCGTACGTCGCTTGGGGGGAGGCACCTGTGGCTGTGCTGGTAGCCACATCGGGATGTTTGTACATCGTATTCATCACCACTCTCTTACCATTTTCGTCGTTGCGCATCTTGTGAGACCTTCTCGGATACAGTGAGCCCGAGAGTTCCTGTTTGGGGATATATCACCTAGAAGAGGCTGAGAGCCTCTCCAGCGTGTCCCGATCCGGATTCCAGTTTTACCAACACGGCCCACGATCTGTCAGTGCATCAAGTCTCATCCCGTGGTGTAAGCCCGCCCTTTTTAACAATTCAATGCTGTGTGCACTACTGATGGCGAAATCAATTACAGGGCTAAATGTGGGCTAGCTCTTGCTTCGTGTGCATACGCCTGCGCCTAGAGCATGAATGGTTGTGTTCCATTCCGGAATGCAACCGAATAAATTTTCTGCGAACCGCCTGTGTTGGATGTGATGGAGGCGGAGGGTGTGGCGGCTTACCTGCACAGTGTCGATCGTAGTATTGTTTCTTTCAACTGGGATGGTTTGAGCTTTTCGCACCACGCCAAAAGCGGTTTGGTCCCCTCGTCATAGCTTGTGTGTAGTTTGAAATCTTATCGCGGATATTGATAATCAAATATGATGCTTTTTGAAATTGCAGGGCGATGTGGTCAACCACAATGCAATATGGAATGGACAGCTCAGTCTCGTCGATCCGGCAGACCCCGCCTAATCTCTGCATCCACATATGAGTGGGAAACCCAGGGGCAGAGGTAAAGGCACGCGGGGTGGGCGGCGACCTGCCCTGCCCACCATGCACATCCATGACCCCCACGTCACGTCGCTGGTCTCTGTGTCGGCAAATGGTCGCCACACTACAGAGACAACCCGCATTGTCAGCAGCGTCCTGTCTGGGGTGCCCGCCTATATTCAGGAGGATGTGAATACCAGTGCAGTGGTGGAAAGTTGGGACTTCAGCTATGACCTGGGGGACACGAGTTTGCTGGGGGAAGTTCAGGAGACGGCAGCTATGGGGGTGGTCTTGAAATCCAAAAGAAAAGTTTATGAAAATTCTGTACGGGTTGCATCTTTTGCTGTGGTCTGTACACCGCTGATATTCCCATCCAGGACTACCCTATGCTAACATGGGCCCAGCATCAAGACGAGTACCTGGATGAGATGCTGCGTCTCGAGGGTCGGGGTTATGCGGCGATTTATTCAACGTGTGGAGGCTGTGGGGAGGCGAATCCAGTGTTCAGGTGCGAGCACCAAACGTGCTACGGCCCGTCGCTCTATTGTCAAAAATGTGTCGTTGAGCGCCACACCTGTCTTCCGACACATTGGATCGAGGTGGGTGAGACGTGTCGGATTGTTGATTGAAGCTCACGCAGCACAGTAGGAATGGAATGGGCAGTTTTTCGAGTGCCATGAGCTGAAGAGTCTGGGCTTGGTTATCCAGCTCGGTCACCCCGTTGGCTACGGTTATCCAAATCCCGTCAAGGCTCACAAAAATTCCGTGGTGATTGATGTAACCGGTGTTCACAACGTGGAGGTCAATTTCTGTCACTGCGATGGCAAGCTCGAGAAGCGTCAACAGCTCATGAGGGTCTGCTGGTGGCCAGCGACGACACGGGATCCCCAGATGTGTGCAACGTTCACAGTGGTGCGGCTGTTCCAGACATTGAACTGTCTGGGGAAAGTCTCGGCCCACGATTTCCTGTGATCTCTGGAGCTATTAATGAACGGCGACGGGCTAAATCCTGTACTGGTTTGTTCTGCTTTCGTTAAAGTGAGACGGATAGATCTGATACTGATTGATTCAGGATCGTCATTGTGCATTCCGGCATATTGTCCGTCAATACAGGACCACCGTCATGATGAAGCGTGCAGGCCGAGGCCATGATCCCACAGGTGTGAAGGGAACGGCCCAGAGAGAGCTCGCCTTACAATGTCGAGCATGTCCCCAGGCGGGAATCAATCTCCCGAGGGGTGGGACAAGATCGACTGGAAAAGCATGCCCGAGGACCTCTGGTACATCTCCTCGTTTGTCCGGCAGCGACTGGCCTGACACGGAGTGCAGTTACAAATATTTTTTATTCCTCGCCCAAGACTGCAATTTCCGACTGGTCAATCGGGATGTCTCATCATCAGGGAAGGATCCCATTCTGGGAGACGGGTACGGTTACTTTGTGAATAATGAGAAGTACGCAGAATTCCTTCGTGGTCATGTTAGCGAGGAGGAAATATCCAGTTGCTCGGGATTCCGGGCGCTGTTCTTAGCAAACAGGAAACACGTCAAGGGCCTATGCACAACGGGAGTGGGTGGCGTTACATGCGCCCGGCACAACATGTGGCGGCCAAATGGCATCGGGGACTTGCAACTCGGGGAACGGTGCGTGCTGTTGCGTCGCTTTTGATGCGCTACTAAAAATGTCGGCCACAGGTTTTGTAACATGGATTTTATTCTGTTCTCGGCATTGCTGAGCATAATCATTGTCTACCTCATCCTCTCATACGATATCGCCTGCCAATATTACAAGAATTTTTGGACTCGGATGTCCCAGCTCCCAAGCTCCATGCATCTGTTGCTGGACCCGAAGAATGTGTGGTTCAAGGTGCCGAATTTTCACCTGCCTCCACACAAAGTGGCATGCCATTCTGCATTTTTGTTCCATTACATGTGGGGAGCTGGGAGAACCCATGGCAAGACCGTCGAACAGAATTGGGAGTTCTCGAATGGAGCAGTGGCGTCGACGAAGGTGATGGGAGTGGGTACCCAACATGCAACGCTCGAGGATCTGTTCGGCTTCCATAACTGGCGCCAAACAGTTTCTTGGCGACGCATCTTTCCGAAACGTATGGTGGAGAATGTGACTGAGGGCCAAATTCATCGCAACGCCTTTGAGGCGTTCGATGCCGCGCTGCGACAGACTGAACCAGCGATGGCGGAGAGTTGGAAGAAATGGGTGGAAACTTGGGACTCGCGCCAGCACTTCAACGGAACCGAGTCCCCATTCGAGCTAAAGGAGAAAGGTCGGTGGATTGCGCACGATTGATGGCTGATGTTGATGTATCATGTGAATAGGGATGACGATGCGGGAGATTCGTTTGAAGCTGGCGAAGGAGGAGTTGCTGAGGAGCGGAGAAGAAGAGGAGGTGGAACAGGAGGAAACGCCAAGTACGTTCATCTTGATGGGCTTGCAGATTGAAGAATCTCAGTGAGCTTTGGCGGAATCTATCTGGAATGGCTCTTTCCGACTGATTGGGGTTACAGACGATATCTTGTGGTCGATGTCAAGGCGGTTGCTAACCCGACAGACGCACAAACCGTGGATTTCATGAAACGCCGCGGGGTATTACTGAAGCGCATCCGTGCGTTCCGCAAGATGCAGCGCACTTACATGCCCAATCTGCGCCGGTATCTGACGCCAACCCAGCGCGCAATGCTGGACTCGGAAACCGACCGCGAGGCGGAGGGAGTACGGCTTTTCATGCCGTCCGATATTGTCGAGGTGTCCAAGCGCGAGAAGGCATGCGCAGTGGGATTGCCGGAGGTGGAGGCCGAGTTGCGCATGGGGGAGGCGCGCGAAGCTCTGCACTCGCTGCGGCAGGCGCTGCGTGCACGGACAATGACGAATCAATTTTGTCTGCGTCACTGTACAGGGCAACGAATGTTAATGAGGGGGCAAGGTGTGCTGCATCAGATCAATCTGAATCGCATATGGGCCTCTGGATGAACGGGAGTTGGATATCTCAGTACATGTTCTTGTGATATCTCATCCGCGCACGATTACCCTGCTTCTTTATTGAGGAATCGACAGATGTATCCTGTCCAGGGGCTGCGTTCCAGTCGGTCCTGTCAAGAACCCCACTGGAGAGCCTGGTCGATATTTGTTTTTATGATGTGCTTGCACATCGTGCAGGGGGCATTGTTGTCACCAAGGCATCATCAAGGAGGCATCGGGATCAAGACACGGCGGATGTCGATGCTTATGATCAGCAGCGAGCGAAGTGGCGACGAATAGACCTAACTGACGGTCACCCTGTTTAGGACCGGTGATAATCGGGTTTGAGGTCCGTTCCCGAGTCCCGACAAATTTCCTAAATCGGGGCTGGAATGTGTGAGTCAAAGTCCTGACAAATGGGCGGCTGGACAGAAAATGTGTGTTCAGAAGTCCTGACAATGAACTGTTGCACGTGGGATCTCTGAGCTCGAGTCCCGATATCCCCAGAATGGCAATTTGAGCACGCTTCAAAGCGCATGGGAAGCGTTTCAATTCCAAATTCGTGAATCACAAACAATGAAGGTAATTTAACTCCAGTGCGCTTCGAAGTTTCAAAATTGTGGACCATGAATAATGTAAATTGATAGGAGTTGGTAAGGATAGGCTACCCAGTTCACAAACCTATCTTTTCTGACTTGAAACTCACTTGTGTCCAGTGTATTCTATGAGCATACTCATTCTCCGTGTTTCCAATTGTGCACAAAATCCACAACGACAATAATAAACAAGCCAAACTCTTGGCCATGCAGTGGGATCCAGCCGAATGGATTGGAAACCAGCAGACTTCCCACGACATTACATCTTTCCTTACTCGGAAAATCGGTGTTCGAGCTTACAAAATATTCGAGGAGCTTATAGTAGAGAAACAGCAATTGTAAAGGTGGTGGCTAGCCTAAACACAGTTCAATGTAAGGGAAAGGCAAATATTCACATATTAGATTCATCAGAGTTTGGTTGTATAGAGTAGTGGAATTTTTTATAATTTTCTGGGCATTTCTTAACCATTTTTTGGGGAAATCTGAGGTCTGATCCAGAGTCCCGACAGGAACCAAATTTGGCTGAGGTGGAAGCCGGAATCCCGACACCATTTTGGGCCGGCCGCGAACCCAAAGTCCCGACAAATTTTTTTGAACCCCAAATTTCGGGAACGGACCTCAAATCCCATTATCATCGGTCCTCCCTGTTTCCACCCAAATCCGATGCGTGTGTTCTGTCTATTCCCCTACCTTTGGCTTCAGCCATGATCGATTATGATCACAGACCAACGCCAAAGAACCCCACCTCGGGATCCTCCCGCCGCAGCAGCTGGGCCTTCAGTCATCTTCAGTAGGTTCAATAGTTCTCAAGATATATATACGCTGCCAGCTGGTTTATCATTCACGAATGGAAGCCTGTCCAGGGCCAAGGCCCCGCTTCTCTGAAGGATAATTATTCAATGCCGTCCGAGAACAGCTTTGTCGAGCACCATTACGCGAGGCCACTTCCACCTTTACCTGTAAGCTCTGTTCTCGTCACCACACTTGTGCGCTGACCCTACTACGATTCCATCAAGCATGGCGCAAAACCCACGCTTAACCTCATACCAGTTGGAGGTGGTCCAATTGACGTGGCTTTCACTACTTCAGATTTGTCTCTGTCGGACAGCGTCTGGTTGAACTGGCTAAACGGGCCACCCATTCAGCAGATCCCCACTTCGCTTCACAATGCTTACCTTAATACCACCGGGCTGCAAACGAGCTGCTCTCATGACCATTCCGAGGGACCTTTTGTAACAGTGACAGCTGACATCAGTGGTGCCAACAGGCATCCCCAGCAATCCTCACCACAACAGAAGCGCTGTGGTTCATCTCCTAAATCCTGGGAAAATGAGCACGGCAATGCAGCAATGGCCCAGCGCCTAGAGGCTGCAAAGTGGATTCGACAGGCCATTCACTGTGCACTCAGCACCACAAGTTCTGTGCCGAGCATTGGACTGCTTGCGATCGACCCTCCGCCGACTGGCCTTCTTCTTTCATGGGATGCGAGGACGAACATGCGTGCTTGTCTCTGGATGTGTGAAGATGAATCCTTATCTATCGCAGACATTGTCTCCCACGCCTTTAATCACGGTTGTCCACTGAAGATTTGGACCCCTGTACTATCCTCCTTCGATATCTCCGTGAAACCTCCAGAGTATGATGAAATTCCAAGGCTGCCAGATGTCATCATGGTGGATGCTCTGCACATCTATATAGCCAATGTGGCACAGGTGTTCAGTAGACCACATGCGTCTGTGGCTGCCTTGTTGCAGGGTGGGCTGCTGTGGAGAATAGCAATCCAATGGGCTCTGCCAGGCCTTATAAAAAATCCCTGGCAGTGTGTAGAACCCAGCAAAAGTCCAGTGGTCTGGAACCCAGAGATTGACCATGAGGCAATTGCGTATTCGCTGGTTGATAACGAAATCGATACCCTCCTCGGCGTTACTCAAAGCCACACGTCTGTGGCCCCTGCTGGAATCATTTCATCGTGCCGACCGTTGCATGGGACAATGGAACGCTTATTTTGAAAATTGGTTTGTGTCAATAGTCCGCAACATTTCCACGATCAACCCAGGCATTTCCACGCTCACCAAAAAGAAGTGGCGCAGTCTCTTGCATGTTCATTCGAAAGAGAGAATGACTTGTAAGGACACACCTGGGCGTGCAGCAGAGGCAGAGGATATAATCTCATTCATGGACACACACTTTCCCAAAGCTCTCCAAAATCCTGATATGTCACTTTTGGCTCTTGTGGCATTGTAGATCTACGCACCTGGTGTTGTATATTGTATTTCATTCCTGACGTTGTTCATTGAGGCAGACGAATTGTGCTTGTTTAATACATACACAAGTAGCCATATTATGGTGAGCAAGATGCTTGTGCTGTGATAGCTGACTTCCAAAGACATATCGCTATCCCCCCAAGCACCATGACAACAAAAGCCATACTCAGTCGATACACATTAAATTACGAATTCAACCACCAAATCGGGTGACCATATCGTTTTGCTTAAGTGGCTCTTGAGAATTGTTGCTGAACTGCGGAAAGAATATCAGCGACTCAAGTCAAATACGAGTGAAAATTGTGGACATGATCATGACCCAGAATTTGGTGAACCCAACATCTACGAGGGTAATTGCACACGAAGAGCCAGGCTGAGTCAGTAGACCAACTATTGGTGACTTATCACCAGGGAAATAACAGAATTCTGTGGCATATGAGATAATGTTGTTATCGTGAGTGAAGTCATACTCCTGCGGACAGGCATGAAGATCATACTGCCTCAGCATATCTCTGTTCACCCAGTCCGTGTCATATGCGTTGACTGGCAGGCCTTGAACAAATTTGTTGCTTCGGCTGTTCACGCTTGTTGATGTGCGGATTTGGGGAAGGACCCCTGCACCATTGGACCGAGATCTCTGCAGGAGGTTGTGAACAGAGTCAAACATCCGCAACCAGACCTCCACATCTCTTGCCCTCCACCGAGGTGTGCGAATGAGAAAGCAACGTGTGGGGGTAAAATTCGAAGGATCCAGGTCTGGACGCAAAACCGGAGTTTTGGCCTCGTGATCGGATTCATCACTAGACATCCTGTCGACACCGAGGTATTCTATCATGTTGATGTGCCTTTGAAACGGTTGGAACGTATATACGAGAGCCCAACGTTGGTGGAAAAGCTAGCACCAATTAGCCAGATTCAGGAAGATATATAGGACAGGCCACAAAACCTCGTATTTTCGGGATTTATGCCGATCACGCGCTTTAAGGCGCTCACATTATTGGGCAGACAACTCTGAACATTTGTGAACCCTTATGATTGTTTCTAGGTGAGCAGCGAATGTCTGGCGTATCTCATCATACAGTTCGACGGTGTCGGGCCATCCGTTGGAGTTGATCATGAATTTCGCAAAACGCGGGTGGCAGATTGATTCCAAGCTGACGCACGAGTACCTAAAATATCAACTTTGAAGTTCTCGGGTGAGGTCGCTTCCTCACGACTCCCGGAAAGCCGTTCATTCTCGTAGGAGATATGCTCCTCTGTTGTAACCGTAACTCGTGACCGGTAGGCAACATGTTCCGTTGCTGTAAGTGACCGGTTTTCTGGGCAGATCATATCGAGTAACTGCACTCGCACCATTTGCTAAAGGCTTCACTCAGAATATACTTATCAGGGAAATCCAAAACATTTCTCATGGCAAGATGCAGACCCATAGCCGGTCGACGGCAAGGATTCAAGATTCTCCACCTTGGTAAAGACGGGAACTGCCTGGGTGGGGGGACATGGGCCGGGAGTGGTGGCGGGGGATCTCGAGTACCAGGATGAGTATCGGGTTGGCCCGCTGAATGTAGAGGTGAAAGACGCCCTTGCGTCTGGTGAGATGATCTGGCCGTGGGATGGTGCGGGGTAGGAGGCTGGTGAGACAGGGGAGCAGGGTTGGGGTTTGGAAGAAACGCTTGACGAGGTTGTTGCGCAACTTGTGTCTCTAGAGGAAGGAACGAAGTACTTGGATCTGCTGAAAGAAATCAAGCACCAGTCTCAGGTTGATCATTTGTTTGGCATGTCTGATGAGGAGGCGAAGGAGGCCCTTGTGTCGCATGGGCTGATGTGGCTATAGGAAGACGAGGGGTCAGTGGCTGGCAAGATGGAGGATCCAGAGCAGGGTACTGGCCATGGGCCCTGTCTTGAGGAGATGCTGGACGAGGCGGTTGAAGAGAACTAGTACTACAAACTTGTGTTTCCGAAGGAAGGAATGAAACACTTGGATTCGGCATCCTTGCTATATGGGCCTCGAGTTCTCGAACTCTGCTCCGGAGGATTACATTTTCCTGCTCAATCTGTCCCATCAGATTCATCTTTATCAATTGACAGAGACTACCTCAACGATGCGGATATTCGATTCTTGGAGATGGGCACCTAGATCGCCATTGGGTGCGGTTGCTTGGTCGGCTTCGGATCTCCAATGATCGATTCGTTGAGACAACTCCCATTGACTCTCAAAGGGAGCGAGCCTCGTTTGTGAAGCACCCCTCGGGTAACTTGAAATTGGTCTATTGCGAGGTTGGGAACTGACAGGTGCTGGTTCGGTTTGGTACATGAAATGGCCACTATCTTCAGCTAAATGACCAGAGTGAGGGTGCAGTAAACTCGTCCTGTAGGTATGGCCACCATCTCGGGGGAGATCATTTGCCATGTCAGTATGGCGACTAGGTCCTGCTATAGGACGAGAAGTCCTCAATGCCTCCCGAGATCCACGGCTTCGCTCCTGACCATGGTCACCCAATTGTCCATAAAAAGAAGGTTCCTTGAATTGTGACGATGATCAACTATGAGTAGTATATGATAATTGAACAATCGACCTTAGACGTTGAGTTGTTGCCATCAGTTGGCATCCCAAAATTCTCAAACGCTCTTCCCTTGCCTTTTTCTGCGGCTGTCAAGGGAATCCTATAAGTACTAGTGGAGCTACTTCTCGAGCTCAGCGAAACATGAGCTGTGATTAGCATCAGTTTCGCCTCGTGTCAGATTTCGAATTTAAAGGTACCCAGTCGCTGTGTTGTAAAATCTTTGACAGAGGAAGATTGACCATAGACAGAGCGACTCCCTAGAGCCAGTATCACTGACAATTCGCCTTATGCATGTAAATTATAATCAAAAAGAACTTGCCCTCATCTCCATATTCGACATTGAAGCCTTCTGGATCCTCTGACAACAATAGGGAGGTCTTCGGTGTGAGTTTACAACATGAGCCTCGAGGGTTCTCAAACACTTACCATTATACATATTGCGTGGTACTAGTTCTTGTCAAGTCATATATACACGAGGCTTTAGTGAGATCTGGAGTTTGTCTGAAGTTATAAATTTCATGATCACAAGTAATTATAAGTAAGATCTAAAGGGATCTGCAGCCATGATCACATGCGTCAGAGGACATCAGTGCACGTGAAAATGCTGGGGTAGGGCAGGGTAGGGCAGACTAATTATAATTATAAGGCCGGTAGGGCTGGCGAGCAAATCTAGAGCCCGTTATAGCTACCTGAAATTCATCTTGCTTACTGAATTGAATATTTAATCTGAGGAAAACTAAATAAAAGGCCAGAACCAGCAGAAAATTTGTAGACTCACAAGCTAGCGACGTCCACTCGGTTACAAGATCGAGGAGCTTCGGAGGAAGGGACGAATGACCAAATAAATAGGAAAAGTCAACAGAATCACTGATGATTCTGACAGCGATTCTGATGTCAATTCTCGGTCAAGAACCCGCTGAAAATCGACGGCTGTGATTGAGAATCCTTGTTTCGCCTCCGGAGGGGAAGCACTGGAGAATCACCATTCCTGATAAATCTCCAACAACCTTGATTCTCGGTGGCTTTCAGTCGAGAATTGACGTGAAAAGCGAGAGTAAATCAAAATATCAGAATCATTGCAAGGTTGTCGATAGTGGAAATCAAGTGGTCAGTACGGCATGTTTTTGTTCTGCGTCACTCATCCCATCTTTCAGTGTGCGCTGCATCTCCTGAAGGTCATGCCTGCTCGGCCAGGCGATCGACGGCCCACGACTGCGGTTGGAGTTGTGGAACCAGGACAAGGGCACTGGTGTGCTTGCATCGGATACTCGTGGCGTCAGAAAGCCGCTGAAAACCACGTCGTAAGTAAGCATATCATTTTCATTATTAGGATTCAACTCACTCACCTATCTACCTTGCATGCACTGCATTGTGTGCTCACATGCATGCAATGGCAGCGAATTGCATCGTGCGCCCGTTCCGGGGGACGGATGTGTGGTGCACGAGGCCACTCACATTGAATGGGTGGGGATGCACGCCATCCCATCTACGGTGACGGTGACGGCCATAAATTTCTGAAGCAGTGACGGCTGCAGGCTGTCAAAAACACGGCCGTCTTTCACAGTTCCTAGGCCAAGAGACGGGACGGGACGGTGAAACAGACGGCTTGCGGCCGCAAATTGATGGGATGGTCAGATAAGCCTCCAAATCAAGTTTGAATCCCTTTATGGCTTCGGAAATGTTGTATTGGCCAAGGTCAGCATCAGAGTCCCTTCTGGAAGGCATTCTTTGCTTACCTGGGTCAATGAACACCATGTTGAACTGTTTCGGTCACTAGTTCACCATCATGTGAGTACATTAAACACGCGAAATCATGCAGGGCAACCTCACAAAGCCCAGTATTTTATGCCGATCCTCGACTATGCAAGCTGGGAAACTTCTTAGCTCTGTGGAGGACCCGAAATGAGCAGACATGGGGACAACAACGAACTGGAAAGGCAAAACCCATCTGCAGCCGTCAAAGTTCGGTTCTTGACGGGACAAACAGTAAATTTGCCGTCCCATACCCATCCTGTAATTTCCCTGTTGCCCAGTCATTGACAGGATGGTACTGTCCCCGTTTATGGGCGGTTGTCACACCCGTAAATACGGCGACGGTGTGCATCCCTATGAGTGGGACACGCAATATGAGCCCAAGATCTTATGAGTATGTATGGATTTATTAGTGTCTGAAATTTGGATACAATGACTATTTTTACCTCTCGAGATGTGCCGTGTTAGGGCAGATTATGAGGAGCTCTCAGCGAGAAACCTTGAAGTGCACGCTCGAGCACAATCTGTGTATATAATTGTAAGCAATCAATCAAATGAATGCATAGGTTGACGCATTTGGAAGTCGGACATGGCAGACTGAGTTTGTATTTGGACTGGGACTGCCAAAGCTCCGAGACCTGTATGAACCACAAGTTTAAATCGGTTCTATCATCCAATGTGTCTCCCGGTCTCAAACATTCGCTTTCTTTGGCTGATCTTGATTGCTACACCCTAGAAAGTGTGTTGTCTATCATACGCTGAACACCTGGAGGCGGGGAAAGTGCAAGGTGGTATCTGTGTGAGCATGCATGCACATTGTTGTACACAGAAGCATCACTCACTCCCGCATCAGATTTGCTACGAATGGATAGTCTGGTCACAGACACGAGCGTCCTCGTTCTCCCTGCGCCTCCAGACTTTCTGGGCGGATCCTCCAGCTGTGCCTTGTGTGGTGTGTTTCTTTCAACTTATTCATTTTCATGACCTTAGATCTTAGCGTTCTTTCCAGGCTACACCGCATTCATTTTTCTGTCTGACAAGTGAAACAGCGTCATGATCATTTGGTTTGTGTGCTCCAGTGTCGCACCATCTCATCAACCCGCCGTTTGCCACCCATGTCTACCTTGCCTCAACTCACTCACCTCATGCTGAAAAATCTAGCTTCATCACTGCCGTTAATAATTCTGGCGTCGTGTGCATCCAGAGACATCCAGAGAGACGAGGTGGCGTGTGCACTGGCGATTGTGATGAATGACTGCACACACCCATCCAGAAGGTTGAAGCGCTGATAGAGGAGATACTTGAGGCAGAAGATGCCCCCCCCTGGCTGGACGTCGATCTGTCCTCTCTTCCCACTGATGCTTGGTAGCAAGCTCACCAAGTGAGTACATCTTCCAGGCCTAGATCGTCCCTGACATGCGTTCCCCCACATGGCACTGGAAACACACTGACCAGGGAGTTGGCACCACAAGACACATGCAAACACGCACACCGAGCGTGCCATTACTTATACTCATGCGAGGCAGAGATTCACTCTAGAAGAATGATGTGTCCCCTGCCCGCATATGCCCATCCTGCCGGTACTGGCATACACACACTTCGCCAGTACTTGTCAGCGATCGCCCGCTCAAGCGGAGCGGTCTGCCACCATCGTTTCCTCGCGATAGCACATGTACCAACCCCTTTGGCGAAACAAGCACGAGCAGTACACTGATGACGAGGCTAGACAGGTACAACACTGCCACATGTTCCCATTATTTCCTTTGGGGGCAGGTCTTTTTATTTCCTTTAAAGGAATGTTTGGTTTACATTCCCGGACCCTACACATGTTAACTTTCCGGGCTCCGGGAATGTCAAGGGAATGTTCTAAGAATTTTTGATTCCCGGCACCATTCCCGGGCCCCGGGAATGTTAAGGGAATGCTAGCATTCCTGGGCCCTGGGAATCGGTCCGGGAATAGTCCGGGTATTCAAGATAATATTTCCATTCCCAGGGCATTCTCAGTGCCCGGGAATGATGGCTTGCCCCTAGTGTGAGCAAACACGCACTGTTCCGCTCCTGTCTCCCTGGGCTTTCAAGCGTACCGCTGAAACGCTTGCTCTGCGTAAAAAGGTGGAATATATATGTGAAATGAAGTATTCGCGAAAGGTATTCGGAACACAACACACACACTACACTACACACACAACACACAACACACTCGTTTGGTTGAGTTCAGGGTTCCAGTCCAGTATAGACTGCTGCAATTTAGCTAAACTTCTGAGAGTGAAGTCCTTTTCAACTCTACAAGACAGACAAACGACTTCTGATCACTTCTAGGCGCTTACGTGTTCTAGAAACAAAGGGAAGTTGTTTTAAAAGGTTTTATTGATTGTATAGGTTTTGGAGAAGGTAACTCTGTGCAAAGCGTTTGAGTTCGCAGTATTTCTCTCGCAATAGGCTTTCGCGAAAAGTCAAAAGACTTCAAATCTCGCTAGAACCAAGTTCTCTCGTATCCAAATCCAATTCACACGCTCCAAAACCGTATTCGTTTAACTTGTTCACACGTAAAAGAGATCTGATCACAATCCAACAATGTATTGCAAGAAAAACAACAGAAACTTTATAGCTTCTAGAGGTTTCTCCGAATGGCCTGACACAATCAGATTACCACAGAAGTTTCCAGCGAAACTTAACTGCAGCAACAAGAGGGGTCCGATCCACTGGCATCTCTAGAGCTAATACAGGTTTTATATACGCTACGACGATTTCTATAAACGGAATATTGTACAAATAGATGACAGAACATAAATATCTTCCTAACTGCTTAATAAATAGAACAACCGATGAATAAGAGAGAAAATCTATAATCAGCACGCTTTCCTGCTGTGCTGCACGAGTCTATTTGGACTCGCAAATAAGTTAATGACCTTTGACGTTGCTAATCCACTAGCCAACATCAATATATGATGCGATTCTCGCTTGAGTCACGGAACTTCGGAAGCCAAGCCCCGGTAGCTAATTATAGCCTCTCGAACAGGCGCAACATTCCTTGGCACACCTTCGGCTATCGTTCCTCATTATTCATGTATTTGTGCAGCCACCATGCTGTTTGTACATCATGACTCAGTCGATCAATGGAACCAAGTTTGACTCGAACTCTTTTGATGGCTCGGTTCATCTCGTCCGGCCCAACCGGTACGTTCCTCTGGTGCTAATCACGTCGGATACCCGCCTCGTAATGTCAATTCCATCATGCCCTTGGTTTATGGGACGTACGGCATACCCCAATCCGTCCGGATGGTTGAATACACCTTTCGCGAAAAGTCTCCTTTGTGTTTCTTGAAGGACTCCGACTCCGACTCTTTTCCAGAGCCATCGTGCCTGGAATACACTGACAGAGTTCCACGCTACGTTATCTCCCTTATAGCTAACTACCCAGGCCGGTAATAGCTCCTGTATTGAAATAATAAGCCATTTATGCACAACTTCATGTTTAAATGGTTGTCCTTAGCTGGCAAAATGAAAAATTGCTAGGGTGGCTCGGTGCCAGGCTCATCACCGTCCTCGGCGAACTCGCGCACTCTCTGCGATAGCCCAGCAGCCAAAACGGTCCGCGTTACTGTTCCCACGTGCGCGATGCATCGTGCTGGGCCAGATAGTGCCTGAATGGGAAACACGGTATGGTACATGGTCGCAGTCTCCAAGCAATCAGCATGCAGGGTAACAAAAATTGAAATAGAGTTTTTGACATGCCTCCTCTGCAGCACGCGCCCACCGCCATCGTGCACATGCACAGAGATTGACACCCCTGGACTTGAAAAATCGATTCCGTGAGAAAGCGAACAGGTATGCTCGAGAAATAGTCAAATTAGGATGAAAAGCATGTACATGAACTGTTTTGAATATATTACCATATGAATCTTTCCCATAGATGATTCATTTATTGCCTGTTAGCAATTGCGGTCCGTGATCTAGCAAATATCAACACATCACAACAACCGCTACGAGCTCGAAATGGTAATTTTCACAGAGATTGCAAAAGGGGGACTTGTGGGAATGAGAAAGGAAGGGGACGTCAAGCAAGACAGAGAGGAGTCGAAAGCATGACAAAATGCAATCGGGAACGCTTGTTGCAACCCAGTCTGTTAGCATTGGTCCGAGCAATATAAACATGTCACAAACAACTGTTTCGGGCCCAATCGCTGCGAGTTCAAAAAAGGAAATGAGTTTGTGGATCGGGTAGGCTGGATGTGTGTCGACCGATGCAGAAAATGGCGATGGATACATCCAAGAATGGTAAAAAAAAATTTGGGGAGATGTGGATGCGTCCAAACAGGAGTGTGTGGACACATCCACTGCAAAATTCATGGATGCATCCACTCCACAATCCATGGATGCATCCATGCACGTGGATACATCCACTGCAAAACCCATGGCTGCATCCACTAACGTGGATGCGTCCACTGCGAAATCCTTGGATACATCCATGTACGTGGATACATCCACATGATCATATTTGGATGCATCCATGTGCGTGGATACATCCATATGATCATATTTGGATGCATCCACCATGAAAGAAATGGACGCATCCACGAGATATCTGGATGCAACCACGACATGCATGGACACATCCAATGAGGTGTGCCTGGAGACATCCATAGCGAGTGGATGTGTCCAGATGGTGGGGGGTGGATGCATCCAACCTATGTCTCTGGGTGCTTCCAGAGCTCATAATTAAAAGCTCCTTGAGTGATTAAGTGAAATCTTTGTGTTCTGTTGGGTGTAGATATCTTATGATGGCCTGTACTCTGATCTTTCAACCTAGCATGTAGGGCAATCCCATTGCTCTGAAGTTGGTCAAAATTGGGTTGGCAGTAAGCTTGCAATTGTGATAATAGCACTTTTTCTGCTATCAATGTAATAAAGATCCCAATTGCAACCTGAGAGCCAAAAGAGCAGGGAAAACAGCCTTGCAGAAGAGAAAGAAAATCACAAGGTTGAGCTCCATGAGCAAAACATAGGATGCAAAAAGAACAGAGAAAACAGGCTTGTGGAAGGGAACAAATTTGCAAAATTGGGCTGTGTGAGCGCAACATAGGATCCATGGATCAGATGCAATACAAATGAATAGAGACCCTAGATGCTGCCAAAAAGAGGTACTGGCCTAAGAGCCAAAAGAGCAGGAATGGAAGGGGGAAGAAATTGCAAAAACAGGGTGCACAAGCACAGCATAGCATGCACAAATGAGCAGAGATAGCCCTAGATGCTGTCAGAAAGGGCCACTGGATGGTCAGCAGGCTAGGAGCCAAACAAGCAGCAAAAACAGCCTCGCAGAAGGGAAAAAATCGCAAAAATTGGGCTGCACAAGCGCAGTGTAGGATGCATCTATGGTGGGCTCTGGATGCATCCATACTGACCTGTGGATGCAACCATAGGTGTCACGTCACACATGCCTTGGATGCAACCACAGGCAGGCTCTGGATGCATCCAGGTGGATGGTATCATTCCATTCATTCTGGGCCTCTTAGGCTCAACTTTCAATTGGTCCATATGTACCTATGAGGCCCAACTTCTTAGTAGTCTGAAGTGTGTCACGAGATGATGGTGCAGGAAAGATGCGACCCAGAATATAAGCTTGCGAGCGTAGCCCAGCTCTGCAAGCTCCTGCACCACCACTACATGCGAGACTCGATTGAAGGCCCCCTTCAAGTCGTAGAACAGTGTTGCCTTTGTCGAGCTCTTCTCGTACCTGGTGAATGTACCCGTCGGCTGCTTGTAACGTGCTGTGCCCTGGGCATCTGCCATACTGAGAGTTCTCGAGAAAGTTGAGGGATTCTGCATCAAAGGAGAGGCGGTCAGCGATAAGTTGCTCCAGTGGTTTAGCGAGTATGTGCTCAAAGTTTTCCACCGGTTGCTATGCCTTTGGCGATGTTTTGTCCTTCTTGCTGGCTTTTGGAACAGGTGTTGCTGTGTTTGCCTTGTATGGTGCGGGCTTGGTGCCGAGAACGACTGAGGCTTGGAAGATAGGATGTATCCAGCTGCGCTGGGCGGAGTATCCTTGCTGAACGAAACCCATCTGAATGCCGTATCAGTCTGCTGCTTTCCACGGGGAAGATTTGAGGATGACAGTGTCAATTTCTGTGTCGGTGGGTGGAGCTAAATGACGTTCAGCGGTGATCTCGATGGTGTCCGCAAGAAGAATAGGATCTATGTTAGCGCTGGGTGCATCAGATGTGGGAGTTGGGGCAGGCAGATGATCTTGCCTGTCTGCCAAAGGCGGAAGTCTGCCCAGTGGGGCCAGGCAGACTCCCCCTCGCTTAGTCTGGTCACCGCTGCCACTTGGGTCTGCGCACGGGTCCAGAGTCACATCTGGGGTCAGGGTTCGTGTTCCTGTGGCACTGGTCACTAGCGTGTCCGAATCACCAATGGTATGCGAGGAAGGGTCTATGGGGTTAAAAAGTGCTTCAGATGTGTCAATGGAGGCAGGCAAATGATCTTGCCTGTCTGCCAATGGTGGAAGTCTGTCCAGAAGACGGACCCCCCCTCGCTTTCCCTGGGTACCGCTCTCCATCGGGTTAGCACGCAAATCCAGGGTCACATCTGGGAGCAGGGTGGGAAGTAAGTTGATGGCATGTTCACCAAACCATGCGTGCCCCAGGACGAGGCCACGGTCCTCATGTGTGAGAGCAATGGGGTTGGAGTCGGGGTCACGAATGGCAGGGAAAACAGTAGAGTGCCGCTCCTTGAGACGGTTGAGAGCTTTGTAGATATCGACATGCTCCAGTTCCTGTACGAAGGTATTCCAGACCTCGAGCTTGGCATGGGAGATCGCGTGGTAGAAGTCACGGCGAGAAGAAAGCCATGCCTCCCTTGCCGATGGGACCCTGATGCGCTGATAATACCATCGAGCTTTGCACATTGCTTTACAGAGGTGGGTGAGGGAGTAGGACCACTAGTGCTTGGCAACGGACGAAGGATGTCGACGAGGAGTTGAGGCCTCTACAGCTTCCAGCAAGACCGAATTCACAAAGTCGACAGCAGCGTCAAGTTCTTTGATCGAAGTAATAGTGGGGATCAGGTGGGTTCCAAGTTTAGCTGACAGGCAGGAGTTGAAGGTGTCAAGGTCCATCTTCGAGGCATTGAACTTGGCCGAGTGTGAGCGTCTAAGCGAGAAGTCCATGGTATAGCGAATAGGGAGGTAGTCACTACCGATGCAGAAATCCGGGTCGACGGTCGCATCAATGGCCATGAAAATCGATGCCAAGCAGAAGCCCAGGTCGATGACATTACCAGAGATGTGAGTCGGGACATCTGGTGGTGTCAACAGCAAGAGACCTCAGGACACGGTCAAGTCGTGCAATTCGAAGTCTTCCTCCCGTAGTTTTGTTTTCGTAAACCGATCCCAGTGTGGGTGGTGTGAGTTCGAGTCAAGGATGAGGAGAATGTTCGCGGTAGAGTCCAGCCGGTCCAGTGCGTAGCCAAGATATCCGACGCCAGCCCTAGTCACCGAATCATTATAGAGATTAATAAGAGTAATCTTCATAGATTCAAATATAAAGTTGATGATAATGATATCACTGGATGTGGCAAGGTCTGGGCGTGGGCAGATGTTGGCAGCAGGGATGCTGGATAGCTTGACAAAGACGGAGACTCGGTGGTTATCATAGGCGTCCGGGTAAATGTGAGCGTAACCAGGGTGGTCGCAGGCATTGGATGATTCGGCATGGTGGGGCTCTTGAGTACAGATGATGTCGAAGTTGCCGTTGCATGCGATGATTTCAAGCAGATTCCGGGACTTCCACGAATTGATCTGCACCAGTTTGAGCATCAGAACCGATCGGGCAGCCGAGGTGCCTGGGTTGGAGGGACTGAGGAGGTTTTGTTAAGGTACGCATTAAGTTCAACTGTGCGAGCACAAAGGGATTTAGCAAGTTGTTTTCTGTGAGGGCAAGAAAAAGCATCAGCGTGATGTTCTCCCCCCACAGTTCAGACAGCGTGGCTTAGCAGAGCAGACGGCACCGTGCTCAGTCAAACCGCATCCCCCGCACTTGATCTCCTTCACCGTGCACTTTGACTTGATGTGTCCAAATTTGTGGCATCCCCAGCATTGTCTCACACAAAGGTGAGGGAAGGATCGTGAGACAACCGGTGTGGAGCCCGCAAGGTGGATGCGTCCTAGCGAGACTGCAAGGTCGGCTTTCGCCTGAGATTCAAGGCGAAAATGCCCCCGAGTCTGTTGCCTTCATACATATCTGCACAGTATTGAACAACTGGTTGAACCGATTATGACCAGCATAAATTTCCCATGGTTGTCACACGTCATTCTCTTGGTAAACCTTGCAGAATTCTGCAGACACAGTTAGACCATATCGTAGAAGTCGTTCATTTATTTTACAAAGACCATTTACCACTGAACCCAGTCCATTGCCATCAGTGCCACTTCAGCCCTGTCCATGGGTGCCACCCAGACTGCCGACAATTTTCCAAGTTCCTGCCACAAGCGCCATTAAAACTGTTTGACATTCAAGCTCACTGCAATTTTTTCAGTGGTTTGGGATATTCACTGTATTCCATGTCTCCCATTACTGTATCATTTCCACTTCTCTTGTGCAAAAAACTCCTCATGCCACTAATACAATCCTTGCATTAATCAAATGTCCGAGCAACTTCCATGAGTGCCGCATCTCCTTGCAAGCAGTCTTCTCGATCTATTGCCACAAGTGCCACTCCCTCAATCGCTGCTGCCAGTTCTTCTCTGTTTGCATACTCCCTCCCATCCTCACTGCCATCCTCAGCCAACCAGTCGTCTTCTGATCCGTCATCATCTTCGGCACCCTCATCATCTATATCCATCTGATTTCCCTCAGGCTCTGGGTCCCCATCTGACTCCAAATGCAGCGTGTCATCTGCAAATGGAACCACAGATGATGGGGCATGGACACCCAGTGAAAGCATCCCTGTAAATTGAGGTCCCAGCTTTTTCTTCATGGTCTTGAGACGTTTCAGGTGCACATCATCAAAACAGCCACACCGATATCGGTACCTGCGGATGAAGAAAGCCAGCATGGGATCAGCGGCAGTCTTTTCTTGCTCCTTCTTGACCAGGAAACTGTGCTCGTCCCGCATATATGTTACAAATCTCCGAATCTCAACGTTTAGGCAGACAATCTCTTCACGAGCCTGGTTGATCTTATGGTATCTGTCCAATAGCTGGCGATTGGCAGGCTCCACCCATTTACGGACCGCTACATTCCCAGCAGGATCACGGAGGAGGTCGAAGTCGGACAAGAATGTATAGTCGACAACCTCGGCCCAGCTTAGGGCTCGTCCAGGGGGCTGGAGTGCAGCTGCAGCGGTATTATACCTGTTCAATGCATTTCATATAGCCTTGGATCGCACTTGGAGCGCTTTGGCAATGTGCTTTCGCATCTTGTAAGCTTGGGAGTCCTGCAGTCAAATCGGATCTTCAATACAAAGAACCTGTCACATACCCAGCCCCAATTGGTTCATTTTTGTCAGTTCAAGGATTCACTTGACAACAAGAAGCTCTAGAGTGTCCACAGCATGCCTGTAGTGCCTCTTTGTCACCAAATCAGCTGCTTGTTCCCACTCTGGGTCCCCCATCACCCACCTCACCTTGATGGACATCCGACGCTCAGTTGCCTGCACAATTTCGGAAGCTCTCTCGTAATTTTCCCTTGCATGCCGGCAGGCAATTCTGCTAGCCATCGAGTCCGGTGCATTAATTTTCTTGAGCTTACCCCTGTGAAATTATGCAGAACCCGGGTGGCATTGGCACCAGAAAGGTAGCATGCGTGGCACCCGTGGAGAGGTTGTTGGTTGTCAGGTTAGGTGGCGCAAGTGGCATCAGCGTGAACATCACAGGCCCAGTGGGGGAGTGGCATTGGTGGAATTGAAATTGTCAGTACATTTTGAATTATGGGAATCATCAACCGACCTTTGATCAAACAGATTCACCAGCTCCTGATAGTAGTTCATCTGATCCATTTCCCCCTCCAGCTCCTTCGATAACCTATCAAGATATGCTGTTTCGTCTGCCAAGTGATTTTTTAAAAACCTCCTTGGTCACACCCATCTTGCCCATGGCCAGCTTGAGTGCCAGCTCCCCGTTGATGATTTCTATGGCTTGCTTGTAATTGTTGACCAGAAAGATACCTGCAAATGGTTAGTCGTCGCCTTGAGCCAATTAAACGCACTGACTGAGATTCGGATAGGTCTCAAATGTGTCCAGATGAGCCAAGTATGTGCGAATAGTCTGTTTTCGATGGAACACACTTGAGTATCTGACAGATCAAGCAAGTCCATTTGACTTGGAGAACAGCCGCTTGCAGCCCCTCGAGGTCCTCAATACCCAGACCGTTAACGTACATCGCAAGGTATTTGAGCTGGCAACATCGGTTGTGAGCATGGCCATGGAATGCCCCCCACAAGCATCATGAGGTTCAGAGCCTTGGCTTTGGCAGCAAGGGGTGAGCATTTTATCGTTGTTTCATAGCCGCACCCAACATCGTAACCCAGGCCAATATTTGGCCCAAATACATCAAGAAGGGAATTCTCAATGGCCAAAGGATATTTAGCGCTATTAAAATTGTCAGCATGTCATCAAAGCTATGCCGCCACGAGTGCCATCACTCACAGTTCACCGCTTCTCACCATATCAGCAACAAGTAAAACAAAGCCATGACAGCAAAGTGCAAGGAAAATCCCCATCTTCTCAAAGATCCCCCACATCTTGGCTGTCAACTCCTCGGACAGATTTTTCCAATGCTCCTCGCAGGCTGACTGCTCCTCAGGATCAGAAAACGTCTAGGTGTTGTCAGTACGCCATGTGTGCCATCACCATCAAAGCAATTGTCGTACCAGTAGCTTAACTTCCTCAGCCAAACGCTCCTTCGCCTATCTATCGACCTTCTGTCTGCTGAGAAAATAGTCTTCCCCCTGCGCCCTCGGCCCTTGGATCTGGCTTCTCTGACTCCCCACGAATAGACACCTCTTTATCAAAGTCCTTGCCTTTTCTTAAGATATGCTTTAAGGAGTCGTTTCCATCGCATGTACAAAGCATATCAAACACCATCTTCACCTCCCCCTCCAGCTTGTATGTACAAGCTGGACAGCAATTCTTGAGATGCCAGTCAGAAGCATCCCGGCCCAGCGCTGTTTTCGCTCACGAGTCGACTTTGTTGAGAATCTCCAGATAGAGATCGAAGCAGGTCGTGAATTGCTGAGCACTATATGGTTTGAATGCAGTACCATGAACATCAGACAGAATTTTGATCCAAGCCTGAATGCTCAATGCAGGGCAGCGCAGGTGTGCCAGTCGATACAATTCGAGCATGCGGATAGCTATTGCTACCTTGGGTTTCCATGGAGCGCATGGAATCAAGCCCTGGCCGACCAGGCACGATGCCACAAATTTATCATTGGTAACCATGGGAACATTCAGGGAGTAGCCATCTAGAATATCTTTGGCCTAGACCCTTTTGACCAGTGAATGCCTACTGAATATATCAATAACTTTGATGGGGATTTCAGATAATATATGCTCGGGTGGCACGGGTGGCACACCGCATTCCATACGACCCCCTTGGGCGGCGGTAAACTTCATATATACATCCACCATCGCATTTACTTGGGTGCGAAAGCCGTTGACACATCATTGAAGAATGTCCCACCGGTTTCTGGTGTCCTTTCTCTTTCTAAAATACAACCATGTTCGTCAACGAAGACTAAATCAAGAACAAGAATTGACTGCTTGGTGGTTCCATGAAGCATTTCTGAAAGTTCCCATTCCATATCTGCGAGCTCTCTGCCCTCATGACTGATGCTAGTAGGCACGGTGCCGTCGAGGATGTCGTTCAAGGTGAAATTGTTGTCGTCTTCCCATTCCTCGTCCTCATCTGGCACGGCATGGAGTTTGCTTAACTTGATTTGTTCCTTGACCATATGATCTGCAGGCCATGAAAAACAACTCTCCATAGCTAATGAACACCACTCACCTGCTACCTGGGCAGCCACCTCGGAGTGTATCTTGGTTTGGGTCCTGGCTTGGAGAGTTTCCACCTTGCCTTTGCCCATACTTTTGCATGTTCAAGGAGGACGCACCCTTTGCGTCGAGAGCTTCTTTTCCTTTGGCATTTCAACGAGGTAGAACAAAGAGCTAAGCGAAACACATCGCTTCCCCGTTGAGCGGGGACCTTCCACACACGCCACTCATCCTGATGCTGATTCTTCCGTTGGATGTCCGGACCGTGGCACTGGTGGCTCTGTATGGCAGAGTGCAACCATTACTTACGTCATTGCGGATTTCTTGCTGATTTCAATGCTAGAGTTGATGCAGCAAATATAATTTGAGCAAATGTACAAGATAAAACTCAGTGAAGGTAATGGGAATGGCAAAAATGATGAATGCAAGGGATACATCCTTCCAGCTACCTAGCCACAGAGTTAGTCCTTCCAGTACTCATTCTCGGAATTATATTCATATTCAAGGGGGGGAGGGGAGGGAGGCTGATGCACCTGAGGTGATCTGTGCACAGGGGCACTGTCCATGGCTGACCATATTGAATTATTGTCTTTCATAATCAGTTTGCGAACCCGATCGGCAAAGTCCTCTCTCATTGTACAGTGGTCATTGTTAACCTCGGGGGAATAATTCCACTTGGGAGAGTGCCCTGCTGTCCCATTTGAGGCAGCTCTAGCGTCCATCATGAAGAGCATCGTCACACCTGCCACACCTGCCACCCGACACTCCCCTGGGACAGCTTCGAGCGAGGCATGCGTGGTACTGCTTCTACGAACTGTGTCATTTAATACTGCTTCAGGAACCGCGGCGGTGTTTGGGGTTGGTTCCTCCAGAGGTAGGGGTCCCAGGGACGAACTTTGCCACGCATGCTCACAGCCCTGGAGGTTGGTGGCATAGGTGGCATAGCAGTCTCCGAGCTGTGAAGTATTGATATTGTTGTAACTCTGGAATGATCCATAGGCCTTCAATACAGGTGGGGTGCTTGGGCGTGGTTCTTGCTTGGGACGGACAGGGTGAGAATGCTTCCCAGCATCATAACACACATACCAAGCAGGAGAAGGTCCTTTCCCTCGGTGTACACGGTCGCTCCACCACGTGGGAGGCCTTTAGAGACCGCCTCCGCAGCAGCTCTGATTTTTGAATAAGGCTTTCAGAAGCGCTTGAAGAAATAAAAAAGGATGCACTGTGAAGTGTAAACTCCATGCTACGCTCCAGCATCGGGCACCACCACTAGGTAAAAAAGCTGGCCCGAGTTCACGGGTGTGTTTTTGTCGGGAAAGAAAGGCAGCAAGCAATAGAAAGGCGACGACATGGCGGCAAAGGTAAAGATTGTCCTCGGTCATAAGACGTTGCAGTCTGCCTTTGTTTCTGTTTCTGCTGCCGCTCGTCACACAGCTGGCAGGCCGTAGCCGTAGTCTTTGGTGGATTGATGGAAGAAGCTATAAGCAATGTCGGAGGAGCAATAATGTCGACATCATCCGAGGTAGCAGCATCAACGGCCTGGGCAATGGAGAAAGTGGGGACAGAAGCTTCTTCCCATGGGGCGAAGGCACAGCCGGTACGGGTCCAAAAGGCTCAGCAGAAAATATAAAAAGGTAAGAAGAGGCGTATGGTGTGGAATGGTGGTAAGTGATCGTGAAGAGCACCTGTACCAAATCGTGCAGTCAGCAAGTGGTGGCAAGGCAGACTGAGTGGCATTCGTGGCCTGCATTGGCCGAGACATTGAGAGGCACTGGTGGTGCATTGTGATGTACCACCGCAAATTGAGTTTACACACCAGGAAGTTTGAATTTCAGACGCATACAGTCAAGAGAGAATGATAGTATAGATATAAGTAGGGGGTAGGGAGACAATGAGATAAAGGGAAACAAAGTGATGAAATAAGTCCCATAGGTCATGTGAGTAGCCACCCTCGCTACCACAAGACTTCACACCACACATGTTAACATCGTGTCACGTGCTCGGACTGCAGCCGTTTTCATTCTTGCCTATTCTCGATCACGTCTGTTCTTAAGACTGCAACCGCTGGCAAGACGCTGCACACCACTTACCCATGGACTCGTCCCAGATGGCTTCCTGGTCCAGATGCAGAGATCTCGCTCCCACTGAAGAACAATTGTGCGTGACCCGCAGCAGGCATCAATTCAGCCTTCCTCTATCTGCAGCAAGCTCATCTGCTTCTAAAAGCCCTCGAAGCCCTCGTACTTCGCATAAAAAACTTGCTTCTCCCGAAAGACCACGAAACAGTCATCGATCTGTATCGCCCGAAAGCCCAAGGGTCATCCATCCCTTTCCAGTTGGTCCACCAAAGGGCAAGAAAACAAAGAAGAAGAAAGTGAAACCTACCAGCAACAAGGAGCCCCTGCCTGACAACAACGCAAAGCCTCTGCCCGACAACAATGCGGAGCCCCTGCCCAACGACAACATGGAGCCCCTGCCTGACAACAATGAAAAAGATTGCCCACAGGTTGAGGTGCCACCTTCGCCCACTGTGCAGAAGCCACGTGAGCACGTTAGTTCCATTGGCCCCTTGGGCGGGGAGATCCCGCCGGTCACTAGAACGTCTCAGTCCCCTCTGCCCGATGATCTCCCCCCTGCTCAAAGGACCCTGTCCCCAGTAGCGGACAACTTGCCACCGCATTCTTCTATTGAGCAAACATCGCTGCCTGCTGATAACAGCACACTGCCGCCGCCGCATCTTCCAGTAAACAACATACAGCCACATTCTCCAGTTGATTGTGCGCCCCCCGCCTGCACCACGACTCGCAGTCGCTTTTGCCAGTTCCCCACGCATCCCCGCCTGCTGGTGATGCCCCGCTATCTTCTCCACCAGTCAATCGCGAACAAGACCCTCTGGTGCTTCCTGCCGTCAATGACACATCTCCGTCAGCTGAGGATTCCCCCAACCTTGCCTCCACCAGTCAACTGCGCATCTCCGCCTGTCCATGGCTCGATGTCACCTCCTGTCAACTGCACATCCCTGCCTGCCAAACGCTCGTCACCAGGGTCATCTAAGCCACTAGTGGATTACTCTGCCAGCGAAACAGAGGACCTGCTGCTGCTACCTCCGTCAACCTCACGATCAACCTCTCCGGGCTCAACACCACCTGTCGAGACCTTGCGCAACCAGGACGGTGACAGCGAGAAGAACGGCAACAAGGACAACAGCAGCAGCGAGGACAGCAGCAGCGAGGAGAACAGCAACAGTGAGGACAGCAGCAGCAAGGAGGACAGCAATGGCAATGGCAAGGAGAGCAAAACACACAAAGTCAAAAAAGAGGGTGCCACTCATCGTGAACGTAACCCCGGCGCACCTCGCCAGCCATCCCCCAGGAAATCAGAGAGAAGAAAAGCACCTGGGGAGCAGAGTACGCGCTCGGAAAGACGCCCCGGCAGCTGAAGGAGGTGAACACAGCACTGTGGGATAAAGTGAAAGCATGGGAGGCGAAGGCCGTGGAATTTGCGGCCAAAGTTTTGGAAGAGCTTCATCTACCTCTCGAGGATGTCAGGTGGGTGCTGAGCTATCAATCTAAATGGAAGGCGAAGCAAAAATATAATGAGTCGGCGGCAAAAGTATGGAAACAGATGTCAGAACTGAATGACGGTGCATTTGCGTTCAGATTTTCAGATTTAAAATTCACGTGCTCTCTAGGGAAGGAGGCCGGAGAACGAGTCAAATTGCCCGAGGTGTGGAAGATGGTCACCGATGAGCCCACAGATGCATGGATGCAGGAACAGCTGGAACAGCTCCGGATCAACTACTTGGCCTACCAAGAGCAGCATGAGATCGGGACCCGGGCGAGCAATGCTGCAGCTGCCAGGGACGTTGCCTTACTTGCTAATAGAATCGACCAGGAGGTATGTGGCACAGGTGGTTTCCGTGGCATTGGTGGCTCATTAATTTCTCTAGCTGCGGCTTGCTGAGAAACGCACGGGCTGTCGAGGTTTCGCAGTCCTCACCGGTTCCCACGTTTATGACACTATTGCTTCAACCATCATCGGAAGCGTCAAGAGCCTCAAGTATTTTTCAGAAGAGCTAAACATGGACGGCATCACTTTCGTGAATAAATACCGAAGCTGGGCCATAACGGACTCAGCTGCTGGTGACAATGATTGAGCGCGGGCTTCGTATGTTTCTTTTAATTCTTTTGAAAAAAAAATGAACTGACACCTCACTCAGAGGAGAAGACTGGAAACTACAAGCTCAGAGCTGGTGGGGTGGCTGGAGAACGTCAAGATAAAGGTGCCTTCTAAGATGCGCAGCGGTGGCACTGCCGCCATCGTGACCTTTGGGAGCGCCTCACTAATGGGATGGGTCGGTGGGAGAGGGTGCCAGAGCACTGGCGCGCAGAGATCTGTGCAAAGTATAAGGATTTCAAGAAGAAGGGAAGGCAAGATAGGAAGGTGAAGCCAGAGGAGGACGAAGAGGAGCCAGAGGAGGACCAGGACGAGGAAGAAGACGAGGACCAGCCTGCTCAGAAGAAGCACAAGCACGTACGGAAGCAGGCGCAAGAGGAGGATGAGGAAAGCGACAACAAGGCGCCCACTCCGAAGAAGCACAAACATGGGAAGAAGCCAGTGCAAGAGGAAGAGGACGAGGACGAGGAGGAAGCGAGGATGAGGTGCCCACTCCCAAGAAGCGCAAGCATGTGTGGAGACAGGGGCGAGAAGAGGAGAAGGACAAGGAAAGTGAGGATGAGGCACCCACTCCCAAGAAGCACAAGGAATCAGAGAAGCAGGCATGGAAGCCCAAGGAGCAGGAGTCGAAGAAATGCAAGCATCTGCAGCAGGAGGAGCAGGAGGAGAGTGAAGAGGACACGGTGCCCGAGCCCGCCACGAAGAAATGCAAGCGTCCACAGCAGGAGAAGCAGGATGAGGCACCTCAGCCTGCACCAAAGAAACGTAAGCAGGCTAGCAAAACAGAGAGAGAGCCCGAGGATGACGAGAGCGAGGAGAGGCCTGCCGTGCCCGTGAAAGCGGTGAAGAAGGGGAAGGAGAAAGATGCTGGGACAGGCGGCGAGATGGGCAGCAACAAGGTGAAGAAGAAGAAGAACGTTGAGAAGGGGACTGCAGGGGAGGGAAGGAAAGGGATGAAGGCCAAGGAGAAAGGGAGCAAGAGGAAGGAGGTGGAGGAGGAGGATGATGAAACGCCTGCCAAGAAGCCCTTCTGCCTTTCCTGTAGCCGCAATCCCCCCAAGAGCGCTGAGTTCATCGAGGACAGTGACAGTGAGGGCCCACCGAAGAAAGCCACTGCTGGCTCTAGTGGCAGGAAGAAGCGCCGATCTGCCCATGATGACGATTCCAGTGCCACTTCACATGACTGGCAGCAACTGGCTAAGAAGGCAGCAGAGAAGGAGGTGGCAGACATGGTGAAGGCCAAGATGGAGGCTCGCATTGCTAAAGCTCCCAAGTCTGGTGTTAATTGTGGCGCCACGAAGCCGAAACCGAAGGCCCTCAGAGAGATCGACGACGACAATGATGACCATGGGTCACAGTCCAGCAGTTCTACCTTGGAGTCCGATTCTTGATATTCTATTGCTCTTCATCGCTTATTTGCCCACCTTTCGCCCACCTTTCGCCCCCTGCTTCTAGTCCCCTTATCTCAATATTTGCTATACGTGTACTGTCGTCTGTTTTGCTAGCCCTGATAATCATGTAGCGTCTAACAAAAAAAATGTGATGAACTTGAATGTTAAACAGTTTTAATGGTGCTTGTGGCAGGAACTTGAAAAAATTGCCTGCAGTCTGGGTGGCACCTATGGACAGAGCTGAAGTGGCATTCATGGAAATGGACTGGGTTCAGTGGTAAATGGTCTTTGTAGAATGAATGAACGACTTCAACAATATGGTCTGACTGTGTCTGCTCTGCAAGGTTTACCAAGAGAATGATGTGTGACAACCGTGGGAAATTTATGCTGGTCCTAATCGGTTAAAACCAGTCGTTCAATAGGGTGTTATGAGATTCACCACAAGAATGATGTGACAACCGTGGGAAATTGAGGCCAACCATAATCAGCTCAACCAAAAGTCAGTAAGGTCTCCAGAATTCTGCGAGATCTAGCATGACAACAACATGTGACAACTGTGGGAAATTTATCCTGACCCGTTCGGGGCTGGGACAACATGTGGCAACCGTGGTACATTTATCCCAGCCTATTCGGGACCAGGATGACGCGTGGCAACCATGGCACATTTATCCCGGCCTATTTGGTGCCAGCAAGACACGTGGCAACCGTGGAACATTCATCCCAGCCTATTCTGGGCCAGAACAGCACGTGGCAACCATGGCACAATAATGCTGCCCACATTTGGGCCCAGAAAGACTGGTGGCATTCCTGGCATAAAGGGGGTTTTATTTTTTTACTGACCGCTATTTTGGCACTTTGGTGGCACTAATGGCACCATTTTTGTCCTGAACAGCTTCTGATAGCATCAGATCACCACCTGACTATGGCCCCCCGGCGCCCAGTGGCACCCGTGGGCTCGGCTAATAGCTGTATCAGTGGCGTGCCATGGCCCTGAAGATACAGAGCGTTAATGCACGTAACATACTCTGTAAGTACAGGGACATGGTGGTATTTTCAGGTGTCCCTCTGCCTGTTCCTTCTACAGCGTTCTCCTTCGAAAAATATAAACTCAAGAGATGTGGTGGCCTTCATACAGATTGTCGAGGCATGACTGAGGTCAATGGGCTGAGTGGGGATAACGTTAGGAGATAAGTCCATTGATGTTCATCTCCTGGTCGATGACTCACCTGTGGGCAAGAGTTATGCATGGTGAATGAATGTACTTGTCTACCTGCGTTAGTTACATGCGCAGCTGCAGGCTAACCATTTCATTTCACTCAAGTCAGCGGAGATAAAATACAATACCCAGGGGGGTACTTACCATCTCTAGGTCTAGATCCGCACGAGAGAGGTGACACACGCCGTGCACACGCAAGCCCAATCATCTAATACAAAGTTTCCTGGCTATTTTTGGTGGCCCAACCAACACAGACATAAAGACCGACATCTTCAGTCACTGTGCTGGCACCAATTGCTCCAACATGTGCGAAGTGGGTGCACTTTTGGTGCACACATGAGTTACATGCATGGCTGTGGGTGAACTAGTGAGTTCGTTTCGCCTAGATTGCGTGGACGACAATAAGGTCTATCAATATATGTAGTGTAATCACCATATACCTGTCTAGCTCCCCATGATGCACACAACATGAGCCACGCGCCGCACGCACACAAAGCGCAATCTTTGAATGCCAAGTCTCTTGCTTTGTGTGGTTTTGATTTCGCTCATCTGCACGGTTTAACAAGGCTTTTATCTACCTATGATGCTGTGCCTGCTCCCTCTGAGTCTCGCCCATGTCAAATGGCAGGAATTGCCATTTTGGGTTGCAATGTGTTCATGTCCCATTGGGGAGTGGCTGTGCTCGCCCGTCAGTCACCGAGTTCTGTGCAAAATTTTGGAGCAATGCACCTTTGGAGGATCTGAATCGACTCTGCACGCATGAAGCCAGTATAAAACCCACACCAGCCCGACTTTGCGTCATCTCTCTTTTACCTCCACCACCAGCCATGGCACACCTCCAAAAACAGTGAGTCGATTGGATTCCTCAGGTTCAGACTGTGCGCACCTTCCCCAGCATCCCGTCCGCGCTCATCTTCCACTGTGCCATCACAGGTGGGCCATCAATGTCCCGAAGCGCAAGAAGCAGTGGGCGCGATAGTGGCGAGGGGGACGGCCAGATTGGCTATCCTTTTGGTGGGTAGTTCCATTTGTTAAAAGATTCGGTGAGTTTGTCATTCAATTGACGCCGGTCAAGCTGACTGACCCAGAAAAAGTTATTCATCTCGAGTTGAAGCATCATGGGGGCGTGGCTGGGACACGTGGGTTGTCAGTTCTGCGGAACGGCTCATCAAGAAAGATTTGACCTCAAGAAGTTTGGAGGAGTAGCGGGGTTTATTGCAATTGTGGAACGGTATTTGAGGGCATTGGGATGGACCGTCAAGAGGTAAGTCGACCAGATCATATCTCAAGCAGACGCCTGACCTCTGGATAGGGTTTAGGGTTTATATGTGAACCATCATTGTACTTGTACTTACTCACTTGAGTCGCATGTACATACATGAGTGCAGGCAAACCAGAGTTTGTTCTACTTGAAATTGAATCATGTGAGCGGCGATGTAACCCTTCGATATCAGGAATGTACTCACAGTCTAGATCCCGATAGGTGCAAGGCGCGCCATGTGGAAGCCCCTCTAAGCTAAGTTCACTGCATTCTGTGAAATTTCCTCTCACTCAGTTCCGCATGTCTGCAGTGTTTTACAACGTCAAAGTCAGGTGACAAGGTTGGGCCCTTCGGGCGTAGAACTCTTCCTAGTCCATATATACGGTGCACGTATAATATTTCATGATCAACATATCAACAGGAGTTATTCAGAGAGGTTCTGAGAAGGATTTGGACCAGTCAAATGAACAGAGAAGAAATTAGAGAGCAACCAATAGCAACCTTTGTGATTGGGGAGTGTTCGAGCAGGAAGCTTCAGCGGCAGGGCACTGGGGGCAGTTCCACTGGTTAATGGAGAAGGTGCTGGGACGCATCTAAGACAGTCATTAGAAAGAAAATAAATCGACCAGCAAGCTATAATCTACCTTTATGCTCTAGGTGTGGTTCCACGCTGGGCACCTCGACGTCGACCTGTTTGACATGGGATGGAAGTGGTAACCTCGCTCATTGACGCGAGGGTCCTGGGATAAACCAGAGCCGATCAGGTTGAAGTGAAAAAATCAGCACGCAAGAAATGCTGGCCTGCGTGAAAAAAGGGATTTTCACAATTGCCGAGATGAGATGGCGACGTGTTTGTGGCGGGATGGTGGTGGTGGGTTTGCTGGTCGATGAGGAAGCTCCTTGGGATGGATCTGAGCCGGTGAGTTTGAAGGGAAACAATCGGGGAGTAAGAAATACTCACTTGTGTGAAGAGGACAGATTTCGTAATGAGTCGGCACTGGGCACCTTGGTGGTGCCGCATTGTGGGCAGCATGGCAGCGGCAGCCTTGCTGATCGAGAGGAAAGGTCCTGGGATGGATGTGGAGCAGGCCAGTCTGAAAGGGAAAAATGGGTGGCCATGATATACGTCGATCTTGGAATGAGTTGGCGGCGGGCACCTCGCTGGTGATGCGTTTGCAGCGGTGGGTTTGCTAGTCAAAGTAGAAGTCCCTAAAGCACATCTGGGTGGGTCTACTTGAGGGAGGGGAAATCGGCGAGCAAGAAATACCGACTTGTGTCTAAAAGGCGCCTTTGAGAATGGGTTGGCGCTGGGCATCTCGGCAGTGATGTGTTCAAGGCAGGGGGGGGGGGTGGCAGTGGGTTCACAGGTCAGTGTTGAATGTCCTGGGATGGATCTGAGCGGGTTAGTTTGGGATTTAACGCAGTATCGAGCAAGAAATGCTGACTCATGTGAAAGAAGCAGATTTTGCAGAACATCGGCACAACGTGCGGCCTGTTCGCAACAGCTGGAACTGCGGAGAGGTGGACACCTCCACGTGTCAATGCTGCAGACTCCGTTGCAGCTCGAATACTTTTTTTTATGTCTTTAGATGAAGAACGGCTGTGAAGTGTACTCAAAGAGAGTTGCTAGATTCCCAATGAAAGAAATGGGTGTTCATCGAATGGATTGACAGGATTCAGTGTGAACTGATGCCGAGCCCCAGTGGCAAACCACTGGGTCCACAGCCTCACTTCACCCAAGTCCCAGCGGTTGCCCACCGAGCCTTGACGGCAATGTGCTTCACACTGAATTGGCCTCGGTGAGAACCACCAAGTCCACAGTAAGGAACCACATGCAAGTCTCATTGGTTGCCCACTGAGCCTTGAAGGCCAATCTTGAAGCGACAAAGTTTTAGGAACAGATGAGTAGGAGCCTACACCCCATGGGGGCACAGCCACCCAAGCTTTCCCACCAGAGTCATCATGATCACTGTAATTCATGTGCAGCAGCTCCAGACATCTGCCATGGTCTGGCCAACTTTGTGAGTTTAGGCTGGGGACACCGATTCCATATGACAGTTCACCATACAGATGATAAGAACTTTGGCCATACAACATGCTTGACAAGAACGGAATGTTATCAACGTGTTGAACCCCCAAATATCTGCATTTGCCACGGATTGTCTTGTAGTTGATCATAATTGTAAGATACACAAGAGCGCGGGGGACCACTCCCACTTTGACTGAGGTTTTCGGTGCTAGACTGCTAGTTGTTGGCCGCGGCCACCGTGAGGCAGTGTCTGTCCAAAGTTTGTTGGAAAGGTGCCGTGAAGGTGACGTCATGCCATCAATGCTGGCTATGTGATTGCCCGTGGGCGAGTGGTGGTGCAGAGGTGAAAGAATGGAAGGATGACGACATGTGAGCGGAGATTCAAACTCATGAAAGTGGAGATTGTAAAGGCTTCGGACAGACAGACGGACAGACAGAAGTTATTTTATAAATGGAGTGATAAGTGATCGTAGATCAAAGCATATATACTGCATATCCAAGGTGATCACAAAAAACTGACATTACAAGAAATAGCTCTGGCCCCACCTTTAACTCAGCTGCCGAAAACTCACTCGGAGGCTGAACTTTAGTCTATCAACAGCTTGCCAGCACCCCTACTGCTTGCACGTTGAGAGCTGTAGTAAGAATTAAGACGTCAAACTGAGAAGGTATGGCCTAACGTAAGAACCAAAAGGTGTAATCATCGGTCGCAAGGTGCGTGATGTCTAGTTTGTGCTCCGAAGGTTCAAGGAAATGCCAGACTGGAAAGTAAAAAGAATATAAAAAGGTATTAGGGGTGTCAAGGACGACTGGAATATGAGTCGCAGTATATAGGCCGGAGTCGATTGGATCCACCCGCTTAAAAGTACTTGAGCGATTATTTCTGTTTACTACACTGGAAGCATTTCACAGGGACATTTGATTTTCCTGGTCTTATGCTACATTGGTTATTTGACTGATTCTATTCTACATTTCATTCTACTATCATAGCACCACACCAAGAGTAAGTACACTAAGATCGGTTCTATACTACATTTATTCTATTGCTATTGCACAATACACCAAAAGTAAGTATACTAGAAATCGACCCTGTGTACTGTTGAGATTGGAATTCAATGATGAGAATTTGCTTACTGTTCGAAGCTGCCCCCCATTGCGACGATCCAAAAGCTCACAACATGCATGACAGCATCAAGGTCTCCAATATTCTCGAGTGAGTAGAATTCCCGATGGCATACATAGCATCCCGGGCATGGGTAGTGCACCAAGACACCTCCCAAGGCGCGAAAGGATAGATAGATGAGTCTTTCTGGAAATTTGAATAGGCTGCGAGCAGGAAAATTGAAAGAAATCGATGTACCAGCGAGTTTGTGGTACAGGACTTGACAATGGAACTCCCATTCAAAGGTGTGCCCATTTTTTGTGCACTTTGAGTATTCGCCATAGTGGCGCGGCATCAAGCTGGTCTCCCCGACTTTGAATTTGAGTCGCCCGTTCGGATTCCTTCGGCCCTGGACAGAGCTCTCCGGGGCCATCGTCGGCATAGGGATGGTCAAGGGGCCAGTAAGGCCATTTACTGGTCGACCGGGTGGGCAAGGCGGCAGCTGGACGTCGACCAAGTCAGATGGCACACAAGATGCAACAAGTTGCGTACATCAACACCAACAACAACATGGGGTGAGGACTGAACGGTCGGTGTCTAGTAACAGCTGTTGAGGTAAGCGGTGAAGATCGAAAGGTGCAGAAGGACCTCGAAGCACAGCAACGAATGCGGTGAGCAAGGTGGACAAGAGAGAGGTCCAGTCCAAGAGTAGCAAAGATAAGTGTGGCGGTGGTGCCAATTGAAGAGGAAAAGAATGGTAAAGAGATTTGAGACGCGATGGAGGGAGAAGTAAGGCGACCTGCCTTGCTTCGCCCTCGCCCCCGAAGTAGAGCCAGTGTCCCAAATTCTTGATAGTGGTATGGAGAAGAGGTATTAGAGGGTCAGGGAGGACTGGAATATAAGTTGCATGGGTCGGAGTCGATTGGATCTGAGTCAAGAAATAATACGAGTATCATTATTTTGCCCAATGACAGTCCACAGAACTGGGATCGTGCCCAGTAAAATGTCGAATATGGTCATGAGTGGTAGCTGCTGCGGCTGAGGGCGCAACAGGAAATAGTTTGGCGACAAATACGATCCAGAGAAGGTCAGAGTGCGTTTCAAGCCTTCCTTTCTTCCAAGTCATACAATAACACAGGTATCTTCACGCTTGTCGCTGTCGAAAGCTGAAAAAGGGTCGGAGTTGCAGCAGTTACAGCTTGCATAATGTCAGAAGCAAGTCGATTGGCACGTGCCCCAAGAGAATTACTGGATTCCCAATAAACGGAACAGGCGCTCGTCGAGGTGGAATGATGGGATTTGGTGCACGTTGATGCCAAGCCCCGGTGGCAACCACCAAGTCCATGGTCCCACTGCATCTAAGTCCCAGTGGTTGCCCACCGAGCCTCGGAACAAGTCAAGTTGAGTAGACCATAACAGTAACAGAAGAGCATAAGCCAGCGAAAAATTGCTCAGGGATGTTGCCGACATAGAAATATCATAGCCCCAAGACCACATTGGACGTAGAGGCAGGAATTGGTATGGATCCGATGCAGTGGGTTGTGTATGACCATGAAAGACCTTGCAGCAAGCGAATCACTCAGGGAAGGTCAAAAGAAGCAGTGTGACTTGTACATGTGACTCCGACTCCTAGTCACACTCACTGTTGTGCATCTCCCCGGTGCTGGTCACTGGGCAGGCCCGAGCTATTGCGCACTGGTGCAGTACCTTTGATATCCCTATGTCCACTTGTAGTACCTCTGAACTTTGGTACGCACTCCCAGCGCCCATGATCGCCCCCGCAGACATAATGCAGCAGGCCTACATCGGATGACAACATTCTCTGGTAGATTGGAATTATGATCAATCCCTTTCTTGGTGGTAGGTTTCTTTCGTTCTTTTGCAGTGTGCCGCTAGGCATTGGATAGTGCTTTCTTTAGACCAACCAAGTCGGACCCACCTCAGTGCTTCCCTGTCTTGTTTCATCATAATTATCATCTGGGTTGATCAGTTGGCTTCTCTGGCGTTGATACGTCTGGTATTCTCAGTGTGGGCCAGACCGTATCCTTGGTTTATTGGAGATGGGGATCGTGATTGATTTGTGGCAGCTGCAGATCTTCTCCTGATCTATGGCAGCTTCAGAGGGCACTGGCAAAGTTAACGTTGGATTATATTACTCACAACCAGTTCTGGAATTACCGGTAAACTGGTAGTGGATGTAGTTCGAGACTGGTAGCCTACATTGAAGATATTATCTGGCTTGAGGTATCATGCTACAATTCCCGAGCGTGGTCTCTGTATGGGTGTCAGCCGACGTTGATCATGATGAAGGCGGCGTGCAGGAGCAGTTGCGTCCTGACAAAGGCAATGAATAGGTGCATTGATGCGCCAACAAAGCTGTGACGCCCTTGAGACAATGGTGGAGCAGTGTCCGCATCAGGGTGATGTGCAGGATGATCAGCCGACAAGCTTAAGGGTGGTTGACAAGTGCGTTGATGCGCCAACAAAGGTGTAGCAACCATGAGACAATGGTGGAGCCCTGGCTGCATCAAGGCCGTGTGTGGGTGGAAAGAAGGCCATGTGCGGGATGACTTGCATACTGACAAAGGTGACGTTCGGGAGATATTGTGTGCTGACAAAGGTGACGTGCGGGACATCTTGGGTAATGACAAAAGCGGTTGATAAATGTCTTGATGCACCGATAAAGGCACGGTAACCCTGAGACAATTGTGGCGCACTGTCCAGATCAGGGCAACATGCAGGTGGGGAGAAGGCGATGTGCAGGACATGTTGGGTGCCAACAAAGGTGATTGACAGGTGGCACACTGTTCAGATCAGGGCGACGTGCGGGTGGGGAGAAGACGATGTGCGGGACATGTTGGGTGTGATTGACAGGTGGCGCATTGTCCAGATCAGGGCGACGTGCGGGTGTGGAGAAGGCGACGTGCGGGACATGTTGGGTGCCTACAAAGGTGATTGACAGGTCGTGCACTGTCCAGATCAGGGCGACGTGCAGGTGGGGAGAAGGCGATGTGCATGTGCGGGACATGTTGGGTGCCAACAAAAGCGATTGACAGGTGTGTTGATGCGCTGATAAAGCTGTGCCAACTCTGAGACAATGGTAGAGCACTGTCCGGATCAGGACAACATGCGGGTGGGGAGAAGGTGACATGCGGGATGACTTGCATGTCGACAAAGGCGACATGCAAGATGACTTGCATGTCAACAAAGACAACATGCAAGAGAAGTTGCGTGTGGACAAAAGCGACATGCAGGACAAGTTGCTTGTCTACAAAGGTGTGCTGACAAAGGTACAGCAAGCAGCGCACAAGTGGAGCACTATGGCAGCGGAGAAGAAAAGCCTTTCTGGAAAGCTGCCAACAGAGGCACAACAACGTCCTGACAAGTGCGACATGTGGGTACCGACAAAATGGAGTGTAGGTACGGTGCAAGCCGCACCAAAGGATCCAGGATGCAGCCTGACTTGGCTGTCACAGGCCGTACCAAATGGTGCATAAACCAGGCGGGGCAGCGACACATGCACCGTCCCAAAAGCAGATGTGTGTAACGGGCCCCCTTGCCTTATCTTGTCACAAGGTCTCGATTGCCCAAATTGGGCTCCACAACTCCATCATGCTGAGCCTTGGCATATGTGCACTGGCATCGACAGCTGACTGGTGGTTCCTGGCCAAAAAACCCTTAGCTACTTGAATTAAAGGCCCGTGAGCTGTCACCCAGGATCGGATGTCGCCCCATTTAGCGACCGCAATATGTGGTTTTGTTTGCCATCGCTCTCCGCCGCTTGTGGTTGCCGAGAGCGATACCATGCGCTTGACAACGGCATCGCGCTTGGCATTGTGCTTGCGACACAAGCGCGATGCCGTCATCTCTGTGTCCCTCTCTGGTCCTCCTCCACCTCTGTCATCACCAGCCGAGCATGCTCCACACCTTGCTTTGATCCCCATTTAATGAATTTTTTTTTGTTTCCTCATTTCATGTGTACTGGGCTTCCCATCGGACTTGAGACTGTATACGGTTACATTAAGTGACATGTGGCTGTGCTAACCGACGTCGACAATAACTCGGGAGCACAACTGCACCATCTTGTCCCCTGCTCTCACCTTGCAATTGCTTGACTTTGTCCACAAGGCCTGCACATATGCGATTACAGCAAGTAAGTAAAGATCCTGATTTGCCAAAAGGAACACATGGTGGACGCCGTGATGGGTCAAGCCACAAATCCAAAGAGTGGCATGCAGCGTGCCGGGCCGAAGAAAATCGTGCAGCTATGAATTCTCAGCCCCAGCCACCAAATCAACTGCCACTTCAACAGCCTCCTCATTTTATCCAACCTGTCCTCCCTACCTTGCAGCAACTGCCACGAGAGCAGATGGCTCCTGCTCCCTTTTTCCAGCTGCGTAGCAATACACGTGGAATACCTCTGCAAGATCCTACTCGCCGGCAATCACACCCGAACCATGGCCTCCAGGTTCAGCCAGATCAGCACAATACTGGTCCCACTCTTAGCATTGGTGATTTTCATTGTTTTTACCTCTTCAAAACTTTGCTCACTGAATCTGCAGACACAATCACTCAAGCTTCCTTTGACAAAATGGTGCAAGAACTCCGCTTTCTTGACCTCAATGACCCCAATGGCGACCTTTCATCTGGAGACACAGCTGCTGAAGATAGTATTTTTGATGAACCAGCAGATGATCAGGCAAATGATGCTGCTGATGCAGCTGCTGCTGCTGAAGAAACAGAAAAATCTCAGCCTCTGCCTGCATCAGTGCATCATATGTACCTCCAAACTGCAAGAACTAGAATTGGGAAAGAGATATCCGCTCATGGTCGGCCACTCTGCTATCAACGTGGTGACCTGTTTGATCGCCCAAAACATGCTCTCTTTGCTGCTCAGGATGCTATGGCTTCTAGCAGCTCTAAAGACTACAAGCCTAATGCTCTTTACCACCTTGACATTCTTGTCTGGGTACCACACCTGCTTGCAAACAACATTGTCTTGAAATGTGAATGTGGACAGTCTCTGGTTTCCAATGGTAAAAAAAAATCAGTTTACTTCATTGCATGTTGTTGAAATGTTTTGGAAGGTTTTAACAGCCACCCTATTGCCCGACGTGTTCATCGACGACCAGCAGATTATTTCCTGCTCACAAACCAATACTTGTGCAACCCTAAGCGAGTCAACAACCCTGGATGTGGGCAGAACTATCAAGGAACCCATGTTCATATCTTTTCACAGCTTCCCCGTCTTGTGCAGCTTGCTTTTCCAGTCTACCTCTCTGCAAGAAGTGCTATTGATAAACAGATGATGGTTGAAGTTGTCAACTTATTCACATCTCGTGTTGGACCTGGACCTTATTCTGAGCTCTTTGCTGAAAGCCAACACCGGGAGCATGCTGATCGAGAGCTTATCTGGCTTGCAGCTGCAAAACCATAATGGCTACACTAAAGTTGAGCCATTCTCCTCATTCAATAATCCATTTCAGTACGGTGGCTTCAGTCTGTCTGTGAAATACATTCGGGCAATGTTTGTGGATTGGTTTGCTGCACATCGGATCTTCTTTGATCGCTCTATGGCTGCCAAACCTGGTACTCGACTGGCTGGTGACCATACATTTTGGGTGAGTTTTTCTTTGAAACCAACTTTCTTATAGTGCCTGATTTGAAACAGACTGTTAATCACACCGGCAAACTGAAAGGCGAACCTGTTCACACTGCACTTTATAGTGTTGTGAATGAATTTGAAGAGGTTCGAGCAACTACTCTGTGTCTAACACAGGCAATGCCCTTTGTTGCAGGACTTTACCAAGGAATTGAGAAGGGCCTGAGAGAACATGGGCATCAATCTACACAAGTTCTGTATTGCGATCAGCCACAAGGCATGTTATTTTTCATTCCAATTTCTTGCATGTTTATAACATATTTTAGTTGAACGGAAATTCCATGAGACCCTTATGCCCTCACTTTGTGATGGTGTACAGCGCATAACAATTTACAGCCACCTTCCCAGCCTGAAATTTTCTGGAGTTCCTGTTGATACCTCTCTTGACTCGCACTCCATTCAGAGCTCATGCTCAGAGATACTTGGAGAATTGTCAGAACCTTCTGGCCTTTGTCTTATTGCAGTAGCCATTAAATCTAATGGTTGTTCTGGTCCTGCAGCAAAAGTAGACATTATTCAGTTTCGAACTGTGAAAAAAGCCTACATCCTTCAAGTCAGTCTTTATTTCTCTACTGGTTTGAAAATTGTAATATTTTTTTCAGGTTACTGCATTTCAGCGGCGAACAGATGTTGTGCCCTGTCTTCAATCAGTCCTGACTTCACGACGAGTGATCAAAGTAGGACATGAAATCAAACAAACACTACTGCAAATTGCAGATGCTCTTGATTTACCAGAACTTGAAAAGGTCACCCAATCTTCAAACCCACCAATTTTGGATCTTGGAAAACATGCTAGACTCAAGGGAATTGCTGAAGACATTCATGTTTCTCTACACACACTTTCTGGGATCATATTACGCCACTCATATACTCCTCCCACTCTCAAGCCAGTTCCACCTCTTCCAGCATGGTCTGTGACCCCACCTTCATCTGAGCGCATCAATGATCTTGCACTTGAAGTGGACTGCATCTGGCTTTTATACCAAGCTTTGGCTTGTCGGAACTCAATAGGACTTCCACTTACTGAGGACCAAGCAATGTGTGTGGGTCAACTTGTGACTGTTGTATATGGATGCAAAGCAGGTGCAGAAGGAATTATAATCGACCATCCAGGCTCTCTCACTGCTGTGATTAATGATTCTGGAACAACACATCGATTCAATATCACGAAGTCTCGCTCACTTGTACAAATTATAAAAGTTCTTGTTCCAGGACAAAAACACCTGCTCATGAAACACCAAACATTGGAATGGATCTCCACACATGGTGGGCTTCTTGTAGTTGCAACAAGCATGCTTCGCTCTCGATCTGAGGATCCAGTCCTACCAGCTCAGACACAGCAAACTACCAGTGGCTTTACTGCTCCAGCTGAGATTATTCCCCATGATGACTTCAATCCAGTACCTTTGGAAAACCTGAGTAGTGAGATTCCAAGTGATGATATTGACAATGAAGAAGATCCCAATGAGGTACTGTATATTTTATTTTACAGCTTGATATCATTTAATTCTGTGATAGATGCCGCTTTCAGATGATGAACCTGAGCCTGAGTTTGTCACTCAGCTCAGAGAAGAACTTTCTGGTATTGAAACCACTTTGTGTCAGCACTACCAGGGCAATGCTGCAGCAACTAAAATTTTGGATGATGTCTTTCACTTCATGGATCGACTGCTCCGCCTGCTCTCCAAGAAGCACTCTGTTTTCAAAGACTTTGCTCATCATTTCAGTGAGGCAATTTTCATCCAGGACAAAGATGATGAAGATGCTGTTCGGGCTGTGATTGCAAAAAAAGGCGGAAAGTGGTCTTATATGGTACGTGCCAAAGGAGCAGCTTTGAATAAGCGAATTCGCAGATTTATTCCTGGCCCTGAAGTTCTGGTTACACGTCTGCAGTGTCTGTTCAATGCATATAGGAACATCAAATGTCCAACAGCAACTGGAAAAAAAGCTTATTTCTTTTCTGATGAAGCATGGAAAATGGCATTACATCTAGTTGATACAGCTAAAGAAGGCTATCTCTCTGACCCACTGAACATTCCACTATATTATCTGATGGGCCGTGATTGTGATGGACTCAACCTGTATAGGTGTATTCGCGGTACCAACTCCATTGAGGGTGGCTGGCACATGCCCCTTCGACGGATGTTTGGTTCGCTGGGATCAGCTTCAGACTTTGGAGAGGCACTAATTATAACATTTGCTTATCGCCGAAACATCACCGTGAGTGCAATTGTAGCTTTTTCTTTACATATCTTATTTATCACATCTCAAGGTTGGTTACAAGAACCGAACAGGAAAGACATATAAAGGTCATTTTGATCTTTGGATCCAGGATGAGACTACAGAACTGGCAACTGCAACCAACTCGCTAACATCATTCCCAACACCTAAAATTCTTTCCACCCGGATTGTCACTTCAGAGTCATTTGGTATCACCCCAATCTCATCTTCACTGGCTGAACAGTACAATATAACAACCCTGCCACCCTTGAATCCTGTTTCACGTCCATTCCATAATGATACCCCAGTACATGCTCTTATTAAACTCTCAACACGGCCAACCAACCAGTACCGATTTTATCAGCTCCGCCAGCGAACATTACATCCAGTTCTACCTGTTTGTACAGCTGCTGAATGCATAAAATTCAACAACACCATTAACAAAGTAAAATATAGAGTCAAGAAGTTGAATCCTTCTCATGAAGCTCACAAAGATATCAACTGGGATGACTTTACAAGGGATTGGAATCTGGATGTCAATGATCAGGATATTGGCCAAACAGAGCCTATCACAGATTCGAATCAATGGATTTATTACAAAATCCCTCAGCAGCTTGAGCGTCATCACAAGAAAAAATTGCAGTGGACAACAACACAAGCAACACTACTGGATGGAGCCAATGCTGAGGCATTGAAGCCTTGGATGGACATGTCAACTGGTCCCTATCGTGCTCGTGCATCTGTTCTCCCTGCTATTCAAGTTGACGAGTCTGTTTATTTCAAAGGTACTATCTCCTGCTTTTGATACTCTACTAGTGTAGCTAATGAACCTCATATTAGATCCAGCATTAAACAATGATTCTGAATCTTTCAGCTCACTCAGGACTGAGGATATACTTGAGCCAAACATGTCGAACTCTCTTTCCCAGCCACAGCTTCTGGATCTTACTACTAAGTCTTTGCCCCCTGTGTAAGTATGAGGGATTATAAGAAGTGCCTGTGCTTACTTACCATTGGGATCTCAAGGTAGCATGGACCAGGCACGGATGAAACTTGCTGGAAGCATGTGGGGGAAGAAAGAGAGGATGGTGGAAAGAAGAAAAAAAGATGCGACAGCAAAGCTGTCATTTCGAAATGAACCACCTTGATCACTGTACATGTGTTGTTTCCACCTTCTGGTCTGACTGTCGGCTAGCTCTGGACTTGACAATTTGATCGAATCCTGAGCTACCTGGAAGCTGATAGACTTGATGCACTCATATCGTGGGCCCTCAAAATCTTGAGAGCGAATTAATTCAGTTCTTAACTATCTCACTAATAATCTGCACATCTGGCTGTTGTACAGTAGTTGTCGCTCGCAATGTCCTCAATTGCCAGTAGGGCTTGCACCCACCCGTGTTATGGCCATTGCTGTAGGAATTACAGCGTAATTTTCTTATGGTGCAGCTTAGCCATCCGTAAGATCGTTGCGCTGTTATGGCATAATTACAGCGCCACTTGTCATTGCACTTCAACACGTTTGAAAATATTTTATTTCTTTGTCAAAAATATATCTATTGCATGGTAAATGACATGCTATGCTCTGGAGTCCAGTTGAACATGTAGATATCTCGGGTCAACGACAGGGGACTACATCCATCATGCAAGTTGAACATCTCGGAACATTCCATGATAGATTTTTCATAAGCCGTGGCCTCCTGAATGTGCCGAATCTTCCTCCTTCGGTCAATGGTTAGGAACTTGACCAATGGAATGCCATCGGCAGCCTAGCCAGCCTGATCCGTGGGAAATTCCTCCTATTTTCGAGGCACCTGTGAGACAAAGCCATAAAGCTGTAAACGGACGGTTACGGCTCACCGTATAGGTATGGCCAAACCCGTACCGTCCCATTCTGTATAAAATGGTCTTCTAGTGCTTGACGGTACAGGTCCATAACCATATTTTCGGCCTGTGTCTCCGTAATTTTATGGCATGGCTGCAAGCCCTAATTGCCAGTGCTCGACACTGGAGTCACGTCTCATTCAAAGTCAACCCCAGTTACGAAAATTAGCACTGTCCATAATACAATATTAATATGGTTTTTGCCATATCATATTATATTCTTATCATATTATGCTTCCAGCCTGCATATCATATTCATAGTATATTATCTGCATATGTATTAATATGTATTATAATATATTAACGATATATTGATAATATTTCTGAAGGTCAATGTTCAGCAGTTCTGTGCAGCTAAGGCCTTTGAAAAGTGTGTACTTTTGGCATACAGAACATATATGGGGTACTAAGTCAGAATGGCACCTCTATCCACCCCAGATTGCAAAGATGTCTGTGCCGAAGCACTGGGGTGGAGTGTTGATAGGGGCAAATTGCCTATTTGAGCAGGCATTCGGAAATTTCCGGTCTTTTGGGCCTGGAAGGAAATTTCTCACCTCCTTGATAGGATCAACCCACCTGGAAATTGCCACACTGTGCGTCCGGATGCAGGTTTTGACTGTCCTATAATATAGAAATAATATGATAATATGGTGGCTGCCATATCATATTATATCAATATCATATTGTATTATATTATACCATATCAATATTATGCAGACAGTCCTGAAGCCATATTGTATTCGTATTATCATTAATATATTAATAATATATTATTTCGTATTATATTAATGGACAGCACTAACGAAAATGGGCTGCAGCTTGCTACAGTACAATAAGTCTCATGTCTGGACCAGTGCTCAACCGGAATTGTTAATATATGGATATATTCTAGCACGAGATATGGAGTGTAGGGTTTTTCCGCTGCACAGAACATACACCCATACCGTGACTGTGGCTGCCCGAGAACATTTATCCTTCAAGAAAGGGCACCCAAATGGCTCTCTGACCCGAAGTCCACAATTCCCCATTTTAATCAAATCCAATCAAATATCAACTTTTGCTGACAATGGTCGGCAAAAGTGAACAAATTGCTCAACAATTGCTAACAATTTGCACTATTCCACAATTGTGAACAAATGTCAACAAAATGTCAACAATTCGCAAAGGTGGTTTTTCCTGATGAAAGAGGAAGGTTGTGAAGACATCTGTGGACTCTTTGGACCGGGCCGATGATGCGGTTACCGTTCACCCCTTTTTTGCGAAGGGCTTCAAACCTCCTGCTCCCTCAAAAGCTAAAGCCCAGAAACCGGCTGCTCGAGAATCTTCTTCGTCAGTTGGCATAAGCAAGTCTGCAGCTGCTGCGCGCAAGCAAAGGGAGGACATTAAGAATGGCCAAATTCTGCGAGAAATGTAGGAAGGTTGACCCAGATGCGGAGTTTGAGGAAACGTCAAAGAGGGTCCAGTGCTCCAATTGCAAGAGGTGGCTCGAAATGCAGGAGGCATACAGTGCCACCCGCTTCGAGAAGCATGCCAAATGTAACAATTGCGAGCCGCCTCCGCCTGAGCCTCTCCCCGATCCAACGAAACGAACTCTGGATGGCTTCCGACTGTTTTCCACATGCGCGAAGCCCAAAAATCCTCCTCCACCTCCGACTATCAAACGTCCATGTCCCGGCCTCACCAGAGCCTTCGACGAGAAGGTCGGGAGTTATCTTGATAGGGCAACTTCCTCAGGTGGTGGCACCCATCTGTTTAATCATTACAGCGAGCAAATGTTCAAGAAAGACTTCACTGATCCCACAGAGAAGCAGAAATATACGGTTCATATGGGCCGGATCCATGACTATCGCTGGGTCAATAATACCAGCCCTGGAGTGATGGCTTGCTTCGCAGCTGGTTCCAACCCGTGTTTGAAAACTGTGGAAGTCGACGCCAACTCCTCAGCTGTGCCACCGTGCGCCAATTGCAAGCTTCTCACTACCTTGAAACTATTCAAGACGGCAATTAATCGGAAGGCAGCCGACCCGTCAAACTTGAAGTACGTGCCCCATGGCCATCGCAATGAGCATGCAGGCATGCTGTTCGCTAGAACCAAGGGGCTGGAAGCCTTCCTAGCTGAAGTATGTTTCTCCTCGCAGGTACTCCGATGGTGTTGGTCTAATGAGATGTCTGCAGGACTCAGAGAACTCAGTAGAACGACATTTCGCCTTGGACGTTAACGGGAAGTTCAAGGACAACAAGGTTTTTCACAGGCATACTACATGCCAAACTTATGGCTAGGGATCGCGAAATCCGTGGCAAGGGCATGCAAAACTTCAAATACGACACAGACATGGATTCTGTTTTTGGCCTTGTACATACCATCTCCCCTCGTGCATATCGCGAGCTTCGAAAGCATTTCCCCCTCCCGCAGTGAACGTTCTATCAAGTAAGTTTTCGTAATTCACATCTTTCCGCGATGGAGCTCAACGTCTTGCAGGCATATCGTCTCCACAACTCCCTGTTTCCCCATTGGTATCACCGACGAGACATATGTCTATGCCCAGGAGTACCTCGAAAATTACAAGTACACATTTGCTGCACCCCTTTCCCTGGCCGTTGATGATACAAAACTCTTCCCCGCACTCCGACCTCTTTACGACGGCGTGAAAAAATTTTGGTATATTGTCGGTACCCCAGGAGAGCATATTGCGGTCCCGAATGCTCAAGGCCTTCATAACACTCTTGATCAACTTGAGTCCTCTGCTGAATTAGCCACAAAACTTCGACTATAGGTCCTTCAAATTCCTCTTTCCGGTGTCCCTCCGCTCGTGGTTGCAATACTCCTGATCGGTTCGAAGGTCAAAGGGCCCGAACTTTCCAAGTGGCAGATTCAACTCATGGAAGGGGCTCGTCTCGCACAGCTTCCGCCTTACTTCTAGCGGTGCAGATGGGGCTCCCGTTGAGCGAGACTATCGGCGTCGCACAGCAACCGCTAGCAAACCCATAGAGGTCCGGATTAAACACCCAGACGTTGATTACCCCGATATCATCGTCCCACTGTGGGACCTGAATGGTAATATCTGGGTTATTATTCAAGATGCAAAGCATGGCTGAAAAACATTCTGCAATAATGTGTTTTCTGGCACGCATACCATGATGCTCGGAAACTTTGTGGTATTTTTCGAGCTGATACACACGCTCGGAATGAAGCCGACTACACCGTTGTACCAACGGGATTTTATCAAGTCCGATCACATGGATGATCCAGCAGCAGCTCGCTTCTTTTCTGCCGACTTCCTTGCCCAGGCAGCGGAGGACCCAGCGGAAAATCTGGGACTTGTGGTATATATCTACTCGTCTTCGGAGATTTCATCGACGCTTGGCAGATTCGTACCCTCAGCCATCAAGAGCGGGCGAAAATCATCATTCGGACCCACCTGTTTTTACACACTTGGCGAGCATTCCTTGCAAAGGCAGGGTACCCTGAAGCTCGCCACTTCATCTCCAAAGAAGCCTTTGACATTGCGCAGATCCTCATTAACGGGTTGCTTGGCTTGATTATGTTGAGGCGTGAGCATTCCTATTTGGGACGTTGGCGTCTCACTGCCCGAATGGGCCATTTGATATGTTTCTATTTATCTGGGTTTTGACGTCGATCGTCTTTACAACATATTAAATACTTGTACTAGCTCCGACGACCCTCAGTCTCACACCGTTATCTCTGGTGTGGCTGAGGGTACGTCGTTTACTCACTACTTTACTCATACCTTACTTACTGATCGTTATCTGTAGATATCGTACTCACTGCAGTCTCTACAGGTACTGTAATATATATAGAGTCTCACACCGTTATCTCTGGTGTGGCTGAGGATATCGTACTCACTGCAGTCTCTACAGATTATCATCCACCACAATCATCTCGGACCTCATCCGTGCCCACTCCTCCCATGGTTTAATGCCAGTGAGCCGAATGAGCATTGCTTTGCAGGCATGCGCGATATTGCAGCCAACTTCACGATGCAGCAGGCGATTCTCATCGTCCCACTCTGAGCCAAAATGCAGGCATCAGTCCGCGTCCCTAAGACTCAGTCGGATTTCAAAAAACAGGCCTTGGATATTGCCACACGTACTACTCCTCAGAAGGCGTTAACTATGATCTCTTGAGCCGATATCCCACCGACGTCGAATTGTCTGATGCTTATGCGACAGCGGCGCAGGAAAATAAATGTCTCTGGTCGCTCCTAGGAATTCACCCCACTCGAATCGAGAGCGCGCCTGTTCGTGGAATGGCACCAGTGCCCCAGCCTGACCCAGCTTTCGAGCATTTATATCTCGAGGAAGAAACTAACCTGGAACCACTGGCAGAAAAGACTGCCGCTGAGGAGCTACAGGAGATGATTGACAGCTTGAAGACAACAGCAAACTTGTCAAGAGCGGCAGATATTTATTGTGTTGCAGCACTAATATTGACCAACCATCCAGCGAGGATATGCCCGAGAGTGACCCGGAGCGATTCGCAGAAATCTAAAAAGATATTGCTCATGCTTTGGCCACGCAGCCCGTTGCTTTCATTGCGCTCCTGCAGAATATGGCCTATGCTGCTACCAAGAACAATCCCACACCGCCCGGCATTACTGAAAAGTCCATGCTAGTACCCCTCGCAGATGTTTCACCTGATGATCTGACTCCATTTGTTCTTGTACGCCATCAGCACCAGACAGAGGAAGCAAGAACAGGTGCACCTATAAAACTTTGGGGACTTACATCAACCCCAAGACTGGGGTGGAAAAACCATTGACTGACTGTCAGTTGCTCGCATGCCAAATGCAGGCGATCATCTGACAAGACCAGGAACAGGGAACCAGTATGGGGCTGAACCGGAAAGTCCGGTGGCAAGAAGCCAATGCTAGCAAGGCAGGTAGTACCACGGCTGCAAAACTAAAGACAGGCAATGCAATTAACGCAGAACTTGCTGCAAGTGGACGTTCTAAAGAGGTTAGTTGTCTGGAAATGCATAGAATTGACTAACTGATTCTGTATGCAAGGCAATTAAGCGGCGGCAGACAATTCTCGGTAAACTTAAATGTGTATCGACTGTTGCCTGAAGCAGCCATTGGCATTTAGGATGCTCGGAAGCTGGAGAACGGATGCTATGGATTTGCAATGATTGGCTCGGAAATCACACTTGTTCGTGGTACGTATGCTTCTGATTTTCTATTATCTGTTGCTGAAACTTCATCCCAGTAAAAATAATGTACTCGAAAAGTGGTGGCAAAGCAGGAACTCACTTCTGGATAGCAACAACTGACACAATTGGCAGTCTCTCTTTCCTGGTGGCACAGGTATACGAGCACAAGTTTCGCCGCCAGTTTAGGACCATACACCATGCCGATGCCCTTTTGGGCACAATCTGGTTTGCACACTTGCCAGTCGGCTCATTTTTTGGCTCTTCTCCCCAAGGACAAAGCAGTCAAGTCTTTTCCCACTCACATAGAAATTGGGGCTCGAGCTTACAAGGTGTTTGGTGATCTTGTGGTGGAGAAGGAGCAGCTATCGAAGGCAGTTGCGAGCCTAAACCACTGGGGGCAAGCCATCATTCCCGGGCACCAGGAATGTGCTGGGAATGATGGGATTATTTTAAATTCCCGCCCCATTCCTGGCCTGATTCTCAGGGCCCAGGAATGGTGATTGCCTTCTAAACAGAACATCCTCATTACTCCCATGCCCCAGGAATAGGTCTGGGAATGACTTGAGAATTTAAAATAATCCCATCATTCCCAGCACATTACCGGGTATGGGGAATGATGACTTGCCCCTAGTGAACACAGTTCGGCAAAAGGGCAAGGCCAATATTCATGTATTAGAGCTGTCGGAAGACAATTGTATAGAATAGAATTTTTTTCCGATTTTTTAGGCATTTATAAGCATTTTTTGAGGTCTGATCCAAAGTCCCGACATGACCTAGGGCTGGTCGAGGTCGAAGCCGGAATCCCGACACAATTTTGGGCCAGCTGCAAACCAAAAGTCCTGAAAAAATTTTTCGGACCCCAAATTTTGGGATCAGACCTCAAACCCAATCATCATCAGTCCTACTGTACTGCTGTCTAGTCGTGTCGACTTTCAAATGCCCATTATCATCGCATGCCTTACTGAACATCCAGGAACAAGATGGCTGGTAAGAACCGCTGGGGAATTCAAGATGTACTTGGCTTTCTGGCATCCTACGTATACATAGTAGCTGTATCAGTGCATGTTTTTATCCCTCTTGTGTCTTGGGCGAGAATAATATTTTGTCACGTCTTTTTTGTTTCAAAACCGCGTGATAACATACCCAATGATCTCCGAGTCCGAGCAGCTGATGATGTGCGCATGCGCTGGTGCTTTATAGCTGAAAAGGTGCATTTCTGTAGGTCTACAGAGCCCTAGAGCAGCCTACAGCCCTACTGCCCTATGGATCTATCAGCCTATGGCAATCTCTGATAGGCAAGGGTGCTCTATCATAGGGTAGGACATGCCTACAAGCCTACTGCCCTCCTATCCCCTCTGTATACCTCTGTAGCCATGGGGTGTTTTCCAGATGCTAACTGACTTGGGATCCACATTTTGTTTCAGCCAGTTCATGGTAGGGCTTGGAATCACACTTGTGTTGAGCCAGTCAAACTGTGACTTGGAATTGCCTTGCGCTTGAGCTGATCCTCCTCATTTTATCTCTTTACAAAGTCCAACAGTGGTTCTAGTGGATAGTAAGTTGAGATAATAATCTGAGTGTAAAGTTGGGTACCAGTTTTAATAAAATTAGATTTTGCTGTTGTTGTGAATCAGATTAAAGGATCAGAAAATAATCATGCTCATTGAGTAATATCAAAATTGCAATAAATGATGGTATTCCTATCAAAAATTAAGAATGAGTGTGTTCTCAACCTCAGTATTCTTGTTCTCAACATCACATGCTTAATCCTCAAATTTCAATAGCTAGTGAGTTGTCCTTAACCTCAACCTGCTAGCTGGATACACCGCAAAACCAGCAAAATTGTCCACAACAGCTCACAAATGAAATAACATAGGGATGTTGTTCATGAATGTCAACTCAGGATACTGATGAGCCCCAGCAGAGGTCAAATCCATCGAGATCTGATTGAGGTCCCACTAGGCATCAACCAAACATTTCGCTTTCGATGCCACTGCCACCTCATTGTCTGGCATTCTCTCGAGGCTTCAACGCAGATCGGAGGTCTGTTTCCAGTTCAATGTCATTTAAATGTCTATTGCAGCTTCTGCCACCCACGCTCACTTCGTCTCCGACCACCAACAATGACCCCTCCCACTGGTGCCAAGTGCTCGATTTCGTCTGGTATTACCTTTATTCTCAATACTCAAGGCCCTGGACCCTTTTTGAGTTCTTCAACCTGTGGTTTGAATATATAGCTCCTCATAATATGCGGCATGAAGACATTCAATATCAACTTGTCGGGTCTTCCTGCTGAGTCCTCGCTGGACTCAATCAACTTCACTGTGAATACGAATAGTACAAGCAATACCAGTGCCACAGTTACCCCACAAGCCACCCGACAGCGTCCAAATAATGGCACCCGAGCCCCGCCCCGACCATTCCTGTTGCCACAGCGCACACAATTCAATATCACTCAAGAAGCTGGCAACGTTGTACCTGAGACACCTCAAAGTCAGCTCGGGTATTTGCCGCGGCTGGGAGAGGCTGTTGATAGCCAGAATGTCGATGCTCCAGACAGTCCACGGAACTCGACGCCGTCCACTGACGCCACCGAGGACTCGGATGACTACAAGGATGATCAGTCGCCAGCAACATTCAGTCCCAACTGTCCAGTGAGTAGCTGAACTTCCGTTATTGTTGTATCAGTTTTGATCCAGTCAACTTAAAGTTAGTCGAACCGTCTCGAAAAAGACCATTGGACCGCATGGAACGCGAGGTGATACCGAATACTCCAAGCCTGAAACGTCGTGTTCGTGAATAGATATACTTTTTTGTGTGTAAAAACATTGTGGAACTATTGACATGCTCACTTCCTTTTGGGTGCTTCGCTCTCCACATCCTCGTCATCCTCGTCACTTTCCTCCTCGTCTGAAGTATCAAGACCGGCTTGAGCATCTCTCTTCGCCTTGAGTGTTGCTCGCGCGTTTCGCCGTCTGCGATGTCCGTAAATGTATCGCGACAAGATGATGGTGAGCCTCTTGACCAACATATAGCGGCCGAGGGACAGTGAGGGCAACTGGGAGTTTGCGCCGGAGTAATGTTGCATTGTGAAGTGCCGCCATGTTGATAACAAAATGCTCATTGTCTCCGTGTGCCAGAATTTTGATGGTCTGCGAGGTTTCTTGACGCTCTTGCCATACCGGGTGCAAGGCTGTTGGGTCACATTTGACCAAACGGCAATCGTGTGCAGCAGAAAAGCGAAACATGACAGCCTAATACATGATTTGGTCAGTCGAGCACGTCCCCAAAGTCGATAACTCACATTTGCGAGAACCACAACTGTTTGAACAGTGGCGTCGGCAGATTTCTGAAGAACAGGCATTACAAAATCGGGGTGTAAGGTCTCGGAGACAAGAAATCTCTCCAAGGTTACAAGGCCATTTGGAACACCTTCCGCGTGGATCTCCGGAAGCAGAAGTTCCTGAATCCGCCCCACAACCACTATTTTCTTCGAGGACGTAAATTTTAACAGCAATTATTGGCATTGAATTGAACTACCTTGCTGTCTTGCGCAAAAATCCAGGAACCCTTTCTGCAAAAATCTCCTGACTGAGTTGTGACACCAATTGCCGAGGACCAGCGCACGGAGGCAAGGCCTGGCAAATTGGTTGAAAGTGAACTTGCTTGTGTATCTTTCCATTGCATGAATACGGCTTTCGACTTCGCAACCGGGCGCATGTTTCCTGTGCCACAAATAACTTCATTCTGCCTCCACGACATAAAAACTGGGAATTTACCTGTGATTATCGTGCGAGGAGGTACCCACCCGAGGTGACGTTGAATAATTGGCATGTTCTTCAGTACTGAAAGGATGTTTGGACCTGCACAAACCCAATCATTATCGACTTTCCAAAATCCGCCACTCAGGATGTGCTTCAGACGATCCATCGAGGCAAATTTCATCGCTATGTCGCGGCTGGGGGCCTGGTGGTTACTCAGCATTGAACATAAACGGAATATTGCGTTGAAGCATTTGAAGACTTCAGTTGAAGCATTTGAAGACTTCAGTTGAATTCCGGATCGGGGGCCCAAAGCGCCTCACATCATCAACGATGTAAGGAAGGAGGTGAAGTTTGATCTTCAAAAGAATTTTGGCAGGATCCTGGTCACCGAAAGGATCGAGAACGTTTCCAATGAGAGTCAAGAGATCACTCTGGGAATTTGTGTTACTTCCAAACCACAGACACTGAAGATAATGATATGCACAGTATACTGAGCCATATCATCAATTTCATGCACCCATAATACCGCACTGAGGTGCGAGACAGCTTTCACAAGGGCGAATAACTTGGGCGAGACGAGGTCGTGTACATGGAAGATCATGGTCTGCATCAGAGTCTTGAAATGTTTTCCAATAAGACCGTTCCGATACTGCATCATATAAGCAGCGCGGATCGGTGGGATGGTCAGACCGTCAATGTCCGTGGATTGGAGCCAAACAACAAAAAGGTTGCGCTGGTCATCGGTCCACCCGGAATGGAGCATGTACCAAACATACTTGATGATGCCAAGCAAAATTGTATGAAGGATTTCGACAGGTGTATCACGATTTGGGTTGAGACCTGTCAAATTTGAGTTCAGTTTCAATCCAGTGCATTAGAATTCAAACTGTGAGACAGACCCGATATATCCAAGAGTGGGTTGACTTTGTCCCCAGGTTGCTGAGATAGCCAGATTTCGAGTTCTCGCTTTATTGATTCAGCTGTCCGCCCGGGGTTATTTGCCTTGATTTCTCGAGATTTCTTGAGCAGTATGTCAATCCAATACTGTGCAACCTTGTCCTTGACACCTGTGGCAGTTTGTAATCGAGTAATCGGAGCCTCGACACCATACATGGCCGGATCTATTTGATCTTCGAGGGTTTTTTTAGTTTCGGCTGCTAGACAGGGAATCCCAGCCTGCCGAAGCTAAGTCAGAGACATCATAAAGAGATGCTGTTGCCTCCTTGTAACTCACATAATGCATATTGTGATATCCGGCGTCCGATTCCGTGACTTCGTGAGTTCCACCGGCCTTGCAGCGACGGCAGCCACAATTCGCATTCCCACCCATATATGATGCCTCTTCGGACTGTGGAGGATTATCTGCTGGAAGACTTGGTACCCGGAGAATTACACGACAATTACGGTGAGTTTCGGCATCATAGCATGGAATTGGGTTCGAATGGGTGACCCTTCGCAACATCAGATCAGTGTCAACTCTGTGGAAGCATCCACTTACTGTATTTGCTCTTTCAACGCAGAAAACTGCTCTGGAGACGTCGCATGCGGGGAGGTTGAAACAAACCGAACGAAATACTCTTGCTGAAGAAGCTGCCCAGGCAGATTTGAATTGGCGAGATACATGTTGATGTGCTTGTCATATTGCTTTGATTTGTTACTGGAAACATCGTCTGCCCAAATTGGGATCATGACGACGTACAAGTCATCGCCCTGAGCAAGTTCACGAAGTGGGTTGGGCATTTTTGGTGCTTCAATACTCTCTGAAGTTTGTTGAAGCAACTGAAACTCCGTCGAATGATTGGACTCACCTGCCCATTTAATCTCGTCTCCAGCACTCTCAATCACATCATGGGAATTATACGCAAACTGCGAAAGCAGCAAACGAATAAACTTGAGTTCCAATCATCCACCCACCCTGCAGAATTTCGGTTCTGGTCAGTGATGAATAAATATTACCTCATGTACATACCTCCGCGGGCATGACTTGAACACAGTCTGCACACAGAGCACCTTCGCGCTTGATCCATGCAGTCAGAATGACCAACCAACCATTTTTCAGGATAGCAACCTCGTCAATATAAAATTGGCGTGGTCCACATGCATACATCGGGGTTAATTCGGATGGTTTGAATTCATTCTAGCGTTCCGCCTGCCAACCTTCGGAAACAGGCCCGGTCGCCTCCTCGGGATAGAATTGGAGATGTTTAGAAACTTCAGGATTTGCAAAGTCCTAATCGCAGTCAATCCACAATCCTGCTTTTATAACTTTAAACTCATGAATACGCACGCGTGCTATCGTTTCTCTGATATTGTTCACATAAAAACGATTGCCAATGCTGGAGGTATACAATTGCGGCTCGCTTCCACAGAGCTTGCGAAGTCGTTCCTGCATCTTGCGAAAGCCGTTGTATGAAGGGATATTGGAGACATTACATTCCTTCAGAATCCATAGGATCATCTTGAATTGATTGCTTGACATTCTCAGACGAGGGAGATTGTCGAGAATATCCAGTAATTAACATGGCCTAGAAAACGGAGCAACTGTGAGTGGCAGTATAGAAAAATTGCTGTTGATATGAACCCGTACAACTTTGTTGGGGTATGGAGAATAGGCACTTTCCAAGGGCACTTTCCAAGGGCACTTGAGTATAAGCCAAATCATCATCGAGCTCGTCCTCCTCGTTTTCGATGTCTATGCAAGAGAGAAAGGAATTAACCAAGTGATATCAGAAAAATACAAATGTACAAACCTTGGAAAGAGGTCGTGTCTGGAAGTGCTATGTCGTCGTCATCTGCGTTCTGGTCTGATTGGGAGAGCATTTTGTCCACTTCTGCTTTCAGTCGCATCTGTTCATCGTCGGGATCGTACAACGGCATGTATGTAGGAACTGTGGGAACATCAAGGCCTGCAGCCTCAAAATCGGCGTAGGTTGGGCTGTGGGAGTAGCTATCTTCCCGGTCAAACATTGCAGGATATTGAGAATGAGAGACAGTGTTTGGTGACTCTGCGAGAGGAGCCTCGGGACCGGAATAGACACTGCTAGCCTCCGGGTATTTTCTTCTTCTTGACGGCGAGCTACCTGTCTCAGGACATGAGCACTGTGAACATCATTTTGGAGGTGTCCGATCAGGGAATGCCGAAGGATCCATCTCCCAAAATTCATTGGATCGTTCTCCTGGCATATTCGGCAGTGAACATGTTTTGTTTCCGGGTGTTCCTCAATAACTAAAATTTCGTCAGAATTGGGCTGTCCTTGAGTCAATGAGGCTTACAGTCAGGGAGGTCTTTTGTTTTGCGAGCCATGGTGAAATGAGAGAAGATTCAAAGCGCAATGGCTACCGCATCGTCGATCAAAAGTTGCTGTACTCCATTGTTACTTGATCTCGCAGCTCGCTCTTGAGCTGTGGTAGCAATTTCCTCTGAGCTCAGTAGTACCTGGTAGCATCCATAGCACTGGTAGCTGTGGCAGGTAGCTTGGTAGCACTGGTCGCATTGGCAGCATAGCTTGGTAGCAGTCAGTAGCATTGTATGGAGTGCTTGATAGCTCTCAGTAGAGCCATGTGTGCACTCTGTGCTTGAGAGATGTAGGTCAATCCTACCAAGGACACTATGGAAACACTATAGAAAGCCTATCAGAACTCAGAGTGGTGAAGCTGATAGTCTAATACGTGGTAAGGACTGGCCTGATTCACCTGAACAGTAGATTCTAGCTTTGCTTATTGTATTAATTGGCCCCAGTTCTGATTTTTCTTCTCCCAATTGAAGCCAGAATTAAGTTGAAGTCCAAGGACATCAAGAACAAAGATTCAGATCATTCCCATACTCATATGATTTTGTACCGAGTCCAAGTCTAAGCCATAGTGAATAATGTTTTCAGTATCCCATGTCGCATTCATATTTCCGGTGCCAGTGGGGTGCTGTGGTGAACCAATTGAAGATTGATCGGGACAAAGGTGATGTATCATTGGCACTACTCCCAATGCACACTTTAGTCTAGCTGTAATTTTGTACGCTTTTAACTTATGGTTTTCGGAAGGTCGTTGGTTCAATTCTCGTAGTGAACATGTATTTAAATAATAGAGAGTATGCGGTGGAGCCACCCAGCGCCACCGGGTGGCTCCTCAGGCATGCGGTACTGGGTGGCTATGTGATCTGGTGGCTGTTGGGGAACCTGTCCGTTATGGCGTGTATTGGGCGTGTAACACCTTGGTTAATCCCCCTGCTCCCTCTGCCTATGCAAAAGGCCATTCTCCACCCAGTGGCACTGGGTGGCTCCACTGCATACTCTCTAATAAAGAATTTAATGAACTCCTGCTGTTTCATGTAACAACTTGTAAGGTAGCGGCCATACAAACGCGGTTGCCCCACGTGATCACATGTGACATGATCATATTGGGAAGGAAAGACAGAGAAAATACATTATTTAATCCAGAAGAGGCACAATAAAAAATCTGGCTCAACAGTTCTGTGGGGATCAGTCCGCCAATGCCTGTCAAGGTTGAAATCCTGTCAAATTCTCAAAATTGAGCGACTAGTTCCCGAAATAAGACGTCAGCCTATAAATGCACAACTTGTGAGCGCGCATTGCAAAGTTTTTTTTGCTGGTGGACCTTGGAAAAATTTTGAGGTAATGCCCCCAATACATCCCAAGCCAAAAAGCTGATACAGGACAGGTTAAACTGTCTGAATGATTTGATGTGCCGATTTGTTATACATGCTCATTGTTTCACTAATGCTTACCACCATGGACTAGATGATTCACAAGTGGCTTCAGCCCGAATGGAATACGAAGGACATTGTGTCCTTCCTCAAGAGTTTAAAAAAGAGATGTTGGCTGCGAGAATTAGCCGTGGCGGCAACCTGAATGCTGGTTTGTAAGATTTAGGTAGTATATTCATAACTAGTCCCTCAATTTTGCTCTAAATTTCGAGAAAAAAATAGTGATTACTCTCCTCATGCATATACACAACTCTGTTGAGCCAGAATTCTCGTAAGACCCCACCGAGTTGCAGAAAGGCCGGTCGAAAGGCACTCCGACCCAAAAAGGCAATGTGACCGTCACGACACGTGGGGCAACCGCGTTTGTATGGCCGCTACCTTACTTCGACCTGAAAGATGAAAGTACATCAAGGTAAGAAATTAGGAACAGTGAAATAAGTTTTGGTTTATTTCTTGCAGGGCGGGCATTTCTCAGTAGCTCCAGTAGCCCCAGTAGCAGTTGCTACCAGCCTGCTTCTAGCTGCTACTGAGCTTGGGGTGTGCGCTACTGGAGCACAATATTTGGGGACTTTCCTACCAGGATACCACTGCTACTGAAGCTATGGAGTGCAACCTAGCAAAGTCAAGTTTTCCTGATGACATCTTGGTTGACCCTGCGGCCAATATGCTTGAAAAATTACGCGCGGCCAACTCTTCTGCCACACCTTCCAGCCCTAGAACACCGGCCAATGACAGGGATGAAGACCAGCTCAGCAGTGCGACTCCAATATCTGGCTTCACCCTCGGCACACCTTCGCTCACTCCAGGTGGACCTACGCTCGTTGCATTCAGGAATGCGGTCAAGCACCAGGTGAAACTCAGCGAGAAATCAGCGGTGGCATTCGACCAATTCCTTCGGGTACGTCTTCCTTACACTTTCCACAACCTGGATTGACCTCCTATACCTGGGATGCACAGCAGACCCCAGATATGCCCAAATCGAGACGTCACATGAGGCTCGGCCATCGCGCGGCAGAAGGCCTACCATCATTGTTTTCACCCATTGTGCTCTCCCCATTGTCTCTCATGTACTGTCCTCGATGCGCTTGCCTTTGACTTCGCGTCGGAGTTTCCTCTGAGCCAACTTTGCGTCGGCTTCAGCAGTGGACAGGCTTTAAATCCCGTTTGTCTTGATCACAGATGTTAAGTATTTATTGAGAAAGATACTATGTATTCATTATAAAATGACACTAGTGAGCAGCGTAAGACTGGTGTCGTTTCTGTGCACATTCCGGTGAAGGCAGAAGCAACAATTTATTGGTCCCCCGTTTTTTCGCATGACTAGCAGTAGAAATTCCGTCTTCCACATCGGTGGGAGGCTTGCAATATAGTTCTTCCAACTATTTGAGCTGCGCCGTGGAAACCATCCTTTTCTTGAGAGAAATATCGGAAAGAAAGCTGCGCTGCTTCGAAGGTCCTTGTGAGCCACCCGATATCGTCTTTGGAGTAGTAGATGTGGCCCATTTGACCTTCTTTGAGCTGTGCTTAGTGTTGGTAGGGTGTGTTGTCTCAGGTCTGTGACAAACCGGGTTTGGAGAGGACAAATGTAAAGTCCATGGAGAGAGAAATGTAGTATGAACAGAGGTGTATGGTGGTGCGGTGAGGAAACGTGTGAAGACGCATAAAAACGCGTCCATGGTTGCACACAATGGTTCAAAGTGCAGGCCACAATATGAGTTTCCTATCTGGGACAGAGGATGCCGCGCGATGGCCGAGATTCACGTGATGTCCCGATTTGGGCACATTTGGGGGCGGCTGACATTTTCTATACCTGTGATAGTTGTGTATGCCTGAAGAGCGTAATGTTGTCCTATTTGCCCATGTTCTCGAGTTACTCGACATCAGTACCAGAAATAAGAGGGCAGAGCAGTTTGAGATATCCCCAACTCTCGGGGTACGTGTTGGCCACCTTTAAATCTTTTTTTCTTCGTTGGCTGATAATCAGCTGTATTAGAAAAAGATCCGGACTTACACACACGCCTTTTCTCTCTCTCCACAACTTTCTGCATATCGTGGCCCGAAAGCGTCTGAACACATCTTGGTTCGTTTATTTCACTCTCCTGATATTCGTCTGACCATACTTTCCATGACATAGAACGCCATGCGCAATTGCAAGATATCTGAACTTCCCCCGGACTCAGACACGACGAGCGTGCAGTCGGTTCTCTCCTCGATTGGCAAGAGGGCAACACACTATCGTAATGTCATCAAGATGGCCGTACATCTCTAATTACACTCCCTTCTGCATGTTACATTGCTTATATGCTTCCAAGGTGGCATTGTCCCTTCAGCATGGTTCTCCATTGAAGAATATTGCAGCACTTACAAGCAAACTCGTCCAAGGGTCCACCCTCAAAGCCACTTCGCAGCTCTATATTTGACTGGCATTCATCGTTCGTGTTCTTTTTTTTGTCGTATGCTGTGTTAGCTGAGATTTTCTAAAGCGCTACATCATGGTTGAGTACCCATGGCTCAATGAAGAAACCTTCTGGCTGAAGGTGGACAAGGTCATTGCGCAGAACAGCAAGAGCTGCAAGACAGAGAAAGAACTCAATGAGTATGTTCTATTTCATCTTTTCTCGTGTATTTTTCAATACATTGTTTGTCACAGGCTTTGCAATCTATTTTATAAGGAAGAAATCATGAAGCACGGCGACCCGGCCACCACAGCACACAAAACCTCGGAATTCAGCGAGGTGGATAGCAGGTGGCAAGGTGTTATTCGGAAGCACTCGGTGAACATCCTCCCAAACCCCAAGGGCGGCCAGATATTGCTCAAAGCTTATCAAACCTGGCTCCCAGCCCAGCCCACCACCGAGAGCAGGAAGCACAGATGCACTGATGACGTTGTCAACGGTGCTGCAGAGGGAATTTGAATACTGTAATTACATCTGGATATTTTATACGATGAATTTACATTTCATTATCCCATCATATATGCCTCACTTTATTATGAGACTGGGGGTGATTTATAATGCATACGAGCCTTTACTGCTGTTCCGAGGACGGGTGGCAGAGGAAATTATGCTATTTGATAAATGTCGATCAGAATATTTACCAGACCTTGGAGGAAGGTCTGAAGGGTGTCTGCACACCGAGGCCATGTTGATATACTGTCACCTGAGCTCACGGTAAGAACAATTTGATCGAAGTCGTCCGGAGGTTCTGGCTCAATCGGGCCACATTCGGATTTGCCTTTTAACGTCCACTGGACCCCATGATGGGGGCCATCAGCCATCGGCTCCTGGATAGATCGATCACATTGTTTGAAGGCCAAAACGACCTCGGTGGCCATCTGCGGTGTATTATTGACATCCTGAACCTCAAACCTACTGGGAATGATGCAACCTCAGTGCTCACCTTAGCCTGATCTATTGAAGCTTACCTTACACAGGTGACTGTGGATGTAGTCCAACCGAGAAATCACACAGGAGGATGGTGGGGAAAGACAGGATGAATTGTTATGCATAGCTACAAGATATACATATTTTATAGTGCTTATAGTGCTGGAAGGAGTCATGAATATATTCCACACTATTCTACATTGTTCCAAATGACTCTGGTGGCTTGTCTGATGGCCAAGGTCTTGCCTGAGGTCATGCTCGAGGCAGTGACTCAATCAACTAACACCTCAACCTGCAATACATACACAACCTCTATATTCAACCTGCTCTTTGCCTGCAACCTCAGCATGAGAACCTCAACCAGATAAAAAGCAATGAAAAATGCTCCCTTGTAGAAGTATATCTTACTTCTATATCTTGTTAATGTGGAGTTCCGCACATTGCAGGGTAGGAAGTGTTATGCAGAATCTTATGTTTATTTCCCTTATCTGCTATCTCATTCTTACTATTGGTGATGATGCTGATTATGGACTTTGGAGGAAAGAAAGATCATTAAAAAGGTATCTACATACTTGTACTTATGTCTATCAAAGAATGTTCAGGACAAGGAGTAGATGAGTTGGAACAGACATTAACAGATATAGCAGCAGCACTGGCTATTCTCTTCCCCAACCTTGTCATGGACATTATCAACACTCAGATCTCCTGTCTGTGTCACTACCACATCCTCCTCCCCAACCCTGTCATGGACATCATGAACACCTAGATCCTTTGTTTTTGTCACTGCTATGTCCTCCCCGACCTTGTCATGAACATCATTAATGCCTAGAACCCTCGTCTCTGTCACCACCACATCCTCCTCCCCAACCTTGTCATGGACATCATGAATTCCCAGATCTCTAGTCTCTGTCACTGCTACCTCCTCCTCCCCAACCTTGTCATGGACATCATTAGCCCCCAAATCTCTTGTTTCCATGGTTGCCACATCAGGTGCTTCTGCATTTCCCAAGTGTCCCTGGCTTTGATATATAGGTGTGAGATTCACTGCATTTGGTGAGATGTCTGGATACTCCTCTCCTAGTACACGTTTTCTTATCTCCAAGACCTTCACAGCAAGTGCCTCTGCATCTTCCAAATGGCCCTGGGCTTGATAGGCCAATGCAAGATTGGCCATGGTCCTCAGGGTGACTGGATGCTCCTCTCCGAGCACACACTTCATTGACTGTATCACTTCCACATTGAGTGCCTCTGCATCTTTCCAACAGCCCTGATTTTGATATGTGAAGGCAAGATTGGCCATGATTGTCAGGGTGGAGGGATGCTTCTCTCCCAGCACATGTTTGCTAATCTTCATTGCTACTACCCCAAGTGCCTCTGCCTCCTTCCACCGGCCCTGGTTTTGGTATGTGAAGACAAGATTGGTCATGATTGTCAGGGTGGAAGGATGCTGCTCTCCAAGCACACGTGTGCTGATCTCTATTGCTGCCACCCCAAGTACCTCTGCATCTTCCCAACGGCACTGGTTTTGATATATCAATGCAAAATTGACCATGCTAGCCAGGGTATCAGGATGCTCCTGTCCCAGGACTTTCTTTCTTGTCTCCAACACCTTCGCATTTAGTCCCTCTGCATCTTTCCAGTAGCCCTGATTTTGATATGTGACTGCGAGATTGGACATGATTGTCAGGGTGTCAGGATGCTCCTCTCCTAGCACACGTGTGCTGATCTCTGTTGCTTCCACATTGAGCACCTCTGCATTTTTCCAGTGGCCCTGCTTTTGATATGTCAATGCGAGATTCGCCATGCTAGCCAGGGTCTCAGGATGTTCCTGTCCCAGGACTTTCTTTCTTGTCTCCAACACCTTCACACTTAGTGCCTCTGCATCTTTCCAATGGCCCTGATTTTGATATGTGAGGGCAAGATTGGACATGATTACCAGGGTAGAAGGATGCTCCTCTCCTAGCACATGCTTGCTGATCTCCATCACCACCACATTGAGTGTCTCTGCATCTTTCCAGTTTCCCTGGGCTTGATATGTGGATGCCAGATTGGCCATGCTAGCCAGGGTGTCAGGATGCTCCTGTCCCAGGATTTGCTTTCTTGTCTCCAACACCTTCACATTGAGTGCCTCTGCATCTTTCCAGCGGCCCTGGTTTTGATATGTGGAGGCAAGATTGGCCATCATTGTCAGGGTGTCAGGATGCTCCTCTCCAAGCACACGCATGCTGATCTCTGTCACCACCATATTGAGTGCCTCTGCATCTTTCCACTGGCCCTGGTTTTGATATGTAAGTGCAAGATTGGCCATGACTGTCAGGGTGTCAGGATGCTCCTCTCCGAGCACACGCTTGCTGATCTCCATCACCACCACCTCAAGTGCCTCTGCATCTTTCCAGCGGCCCTGGTTTTGATATGTGGAAGCAAGATTGGCCATACTTCTTAAGGTGTCAGGATGCTCATCTCCCAAAACACGCTTTCTTGTCTCCACCATCTCCACATTTAGTGCCTCTGCATCTTTCCACCGGCCCTGGGTTTGATATGTGATCGCAAGATTGGCCATGATTGTCAGGGTGGAAGGATGCTCTACTCCCAATACACACTTGCTCATCTCTACCACCACCACATTGAGTCCCTCTGCATCTTTCCAGTGGCCCTGCTTTTGATATATCAATGCAAGATTGGCCATGCTCATCAAGGTGTCAGGATGCTCCTGTCCCAGGACTTGCTTTCTTGTCTCCAACACCTTCACATTGAGTGCCTCTGCATCCTTCCAACGGCCCTGATTTTGATATGTGAGCACAAGATTGGACATGATCACCAGGGTGTCAGGATGCTCCTGTCCCATGACCTTCTGTCTTGTCTCCAACACCCTCATATTCAGTGCCTCTGCAGCTTTCCAGCAGCCCCGCTTTTGGTATGTCAATGCAAGATTGGCCATGCTAGCCAAGGTGTCAGGATGCTCCTGTCCCAGGACTTGCTTTCTTGTCTCCAACACCTTCACATTTAGTGCCTCTGCATCTTTCCAGCGGCCCTGTTCTTGATATGTGGAGGCAAGATTGGCCATCATTGTCAGGGTGTCAGGATGCTCCTCTCCAAGCACACGCATGCTGATCTCTGTCACCACCATATTGAGTGCCTCTGCATCTTTCCACTGGCCCTGGTTTTGATATGTAAGTGCAAGATTGGCCATGACTGTCAGGGTGTCAGGATGCTCCTCTCCAAGCACACGCTTGCTGATCTCCAACACCTTCACATTCAGTGCCTCTGCATCTTTCCAACGGCCCTGGTTTTGATATATGGAAGCCAGATTGGCCATGGTTGCCAGGGTGTTAGGATGCTCCTCTCCAAGGACACACTTTCTTGTTTTCATCACCTTCATATTGAGTGCCTCTGCATCTTTCCAACGGCCTTGGTTTCGATATATGGATGCAAGATTTGCCATGGCTGCCAGGGTCTCTGGATGTTCCTCTCCCAGCACATGCTTAGCCTTTCCCATCAGCACTACATCAAGTGCCTCTGCATCCTTCCAGTAACCCCCCCTCATAATACACAAGTGCAATTCGACTTGCAACAAATGTGCAGATCTCTCCCCTGTTTAGTGAGTCTATGCTTCTTGTAACATGGTGTAAAAGCTTGTGTCGATATTTATAGTTCTCATCTTTAAACCCCCATGAAATTGACAGTGCAATTATAGCAAGCACACATTCCTGCATGAGACATCTGCTTGTTTCTGTGGTAGTGGCACTCCAGTGCTGTACCAGAGGATGAATGCGATATGAGTCATCTTGTTCATTCTGTTCAATAAGGGAATATGATTCTAGTTCGCCCATCACTTCATGGAAGATAAAAGAATCCCACTTTTCATCCTGCTTCCCAAGCTGACTCAAGAACTGGGTCACCTGTCTCTGCAACTCAGAATCACCAAGCTCCCCCTGAGACACAGATGCTTTTTCAAATAGTTCCTCCAGAATGCCTTCATGATGTAGACTGGAACATATCTGCAACATGGTTCTTCCAGGGGAGCTAAGCTTCCCATAGTTTAAATTCCATGTGGCATATACAGCTTGACCATATTGACTCTGTCCTTGGATCTCAGCTCGTTGCAGCAGCTGGTCACGATGGCTTTGGTAGAGTTCCAGATATTTGCTTAGTTTGCCTCGGGCACGAATATAACCACCAGCTTGGGAGACAGCCAAAGCAAAGCAATGCAGTTCCTATGTTATGATTCAGTTTGAATTGGATAATCAAAGAACGCCTGAAAGAAAACACCTTCACAATAGCCATTGCCAGTTCTGCTTGTTTGTCACTGCTGAGTTCCTTTTGTCTATCACTCCTGCCTTTGTACACCAACTCCAATAGCAAGTCTTTTGCATCTTCAAGGTCCATATCTGACACCCTTGAGCTTGCACTGGCATGCATGCAAAGGTCTTGGTTGCGAGTTGTGATCAAAATGTTGCCAAAGGTGCAGCGGGGGAAGAATTGAGAAATATCCAAGTGGACATCATCAGCATTGTCAAAGAAGAGAAGCCACTCCTCTTGTCTGCCTGCAAGCCAATGTAGACTGTCTTCAGCTGATTCGCCAATCACTGCAGGAGCAACATTCTTCAGATCTGTTTCAAGAGTCTGTTTGTTTGTGGCATCAATGTAAAACATTTCGGAGAAGCTAGAAAGTGGGTGAGAGAAATTTTGCAAAATTGATGATATTTATGCATACCAATGGTGGGGTTGTGAGTCTTGCAAAAACTTGAAAGCAAGCTGACTTTTCCCTGAGCCCCCGAGGCCATGCAAGACAAAGATGTGCCGAGATCCTTGATCACTATCAAAGTATTTGTGCATCTTCTGAAGAATATCCTTTCGTCCTGTGAATGAAGACACTGGCAGAGGACAAAGCTTCTTGGGTTTTTGCTTCACAGGCCCCAATGGTTGTTCTGAGCTGACACGAAGATCTGGTGTGTACTATCAGGAACAGCTTCTGATACTGTATGCAAGGATTTACCACCATGGACTGTGACATTCCAATTTTGGGCATCCGACACAATGAACCGAGGGCCCTCAGCATTGCCACCTGCGCCTCCACTTCCACCTGATCCACCCGACCCTCCGATACCTCCTGCGGAAGAGTTAAACATGATTGAAAAAATGATGTGACTTATACCATAGATTGTTGTGTGATGTCCGCTAGAGAACATGGCTGTTATGATTCTGAGTGAGAGCCAGGTTATGAAGTCAAAGTGAGAGGTAGAACTCACCGAAAACGATTCTTGTTGCAGTTGAAACTTGAGGGGGTGGTAGCAGGAAGGATGTATTGGACCAATGGCAAGGTTAAGAAGAGAATGGCAGAAACATGCATGCACGGCATGCACTCCAACTTAAACACCAGGAGATCCGGGAAACTGGTTGGCTGCGTGGTCGCCGCATGGTTGGGGTGCAATACTATGACAGCAGCGCTTTTGTGGGAGCCAGCTCCGATATCAAATTTCCCACACCAAACCGGGGAATCCCGACGCGTACGCTCAACAGTCATTCTCGCCGTCCTCGCCCCTCCCACATGGCACCTTCTCTCCCGACCACGGCCGCCACCTGCAGAGCCGGTGCCGGCGATGCCGCCCACTGCAAATGCAAAGCAAGTATACTTAAACTACAGAACAAGTATGAGCTCCGCGCCACCACACACTAGTTGTGCACTGGGCCGCACACGCAAGGATTGTGATAGGTAAGGGGGTAGAATCCGAATACCGGCTCGAGCGCATCTCCCAAAGCTGCGGTCCTCGGCACTACGCGCAACAAGCGTGCAGACCGAGTGGGTCCGGGAGGTGGGTCCGGGGTATTGGCGCAGGAAAGCGGTTCGATGGGGTGTAATTTCACGATTATCCACTCGCTCCCACCTGCCGACTTTCTCAGGTTCACTCCGTTTCCATGTTGAATACCGTAATTCTGTGCTTGATTCACTCACCCGTACGGTACTGCCCGCATATCCGTCGACTTAGGTGCTCCCTATCGAACCCCGACCTCGGCACCGGCTCTATCCCGTGCCTACCTACAGCTTTTTTTTCACTACTCTGACTCCTTGGTGACCCTACATCCTACGACTCAGGCTGGGTATGCTTTATTGCGTGGGACAATACTTACTTGATGCTGGTCCCTCGGCAGTACCAACAAAATGAAGCCAAGACAGAAATTACTTGAGGTCGAGGGTATGGTGCCCGTGCCCGTGCACCGGAGCGAATTCGGACTACATAGCATTTTCGCATTTCATACCTATCTCTTGTTCCGAGTCGCTCGGACGTCGAAGCCGTGAAAGCAAACTATGAATTGGTGCGGGGAGCCGAAACCCTTCCCTGGCCTTTTCGCTCCGGCGTGTCTTTGCGTCGTGCGGTACCGCGCGCCGCTGCGTTGGATGCTTCGTTATGACTCTACCTTTTCAATCGGACATTCAAATTCAAACTCGTTCTCATCGAATCAACTCTAGTCTGAAGCGCATTGCCGGTTTGGGAAAGAAATTTCTGGAAAATCCATTGCAATTCGGCATGAAACCGGGGTTGAAACATCAAATAAGTATTGGGCTGCAAAATTTACTTACTGTGAACGGGAAAACTCGAGAATTTGGTGGAAAGGAATAAGAAGTTTGTTCGAGCGAGGGCGAATTCTGGCGTAGGAATTCGAAACCCGAGCAGTCGTAGCGTGCGTCCTGAGTACCAGATTGAAGTGAAACGGTATGGGAGTAATACTGTTCCATGATTATGGCCTTTTTTTCGCAAGATATTTTACCACCTCACTAGAAATTCACTGCTCACATCTTTGACGAAAATGCACAATGTTGAAAAAATTCACAGGTACAGTGCTCACCAAAATTTACACCAGATCGAATTCCGGGAGATATGCACACCCCCGCTGACGGTGAAAAGGACACAGGTTCAGTGGGCCTTTGAAATTACGCACCTTTGTTATGTGCATGCACAATTCACCACTTCTAGACTTTATCTCTAGTTCACTAATCCGTACTTCTTCAAAGTAACAGTGGTTCATATGATTTGTATTGGCGTGATGACAGGTTAAGAAGGGAATCACAGAAACATGCAGGAACGGGTACGCACTTGAAATTAAAGAGAAGGCCGCAATATGAAATCCGGCAAACTGGTTGACTGTGTGGTTGCCGCGTTGTTGAGGTGCGCTACTCGCATGGAAGCAGCACGTTTGTAATGACAGCCAGCTCCGATATCAAATTTCTCACACCAAACCGGGGAATGCCGACGCACACGCCCCTCGACCCCGACATTCATTCTCGCCATCCTCGCCCCTCCCACGTGGCACCTTCTTCCTCGGCAATGCCCGCCACCTTCAGTGCCGGCGCCGCCCACGGCGCCCACTGCATATCCATCTACCCATATCCTACTTTGTTTCCCTTCCTTTCCTGTATGTTTCCCTTTACATACCTGGTCTCGATTCCTTGTATACATCTCCTTCGAATTTCATTTCCTCTGTATTTATTTCATTCTTTCGGTCTCCCATGCAGTAGATGTAGCGACGACTCAGAGGACGACTTGAAGGACCATCACCGACCACGTCGACCAGCTACAGTCCACGGAACTCTCGCACTTTTACAATAAGCCCAAAAACCCTCACCGCCAGGCCGTGTACCGAGGTAAAACACGGCCAGGAAAAAAGGAATTGTTGTCTGGCTTATTATAGTGCGGGGAGGTCAAAGCCCAGCGCCACCACCGACTTCCTTCTCATCGCATCTGAGGAAATTTTCCTGAACCGAATCCTTACCTAGAAATATGCTGATGAATACGGCCCTGCGCTCTGGAATATTGTCAAGGTCCTTGTGGACGATCTTCGCAAAGAGCTTGTCGCCCGGCATGAAGAAGCTCTCGAGAAGCAGCGTGATGGACGACTTCATAAATGGATTGTAGCGGAAAAACTTGACTCTATCAAGCGAGTACGGCTAACTCTGCCTATCCATGGGACAATTCCCGCTGTTGGTTTGAATGACCATACAATCTCACCCGAGCATTTTTACTTGGGCTCCCCTGAGAAAGCGGCACCTAAAGGACAGAAGCGGAAAGCTGCAGAACCCCCGCAGCCTGCCTCTTTCACCTTTCCCCCTGAAAGCTTGAGAAACCCTGCCTCGAAATCATCGCTTGCTTCCCGGCCAAAGTCCCGACCCGCACGGAGTTTGTGAGGCTGCCTTTCCCCGCATCGCCATTGCCAATTCCTTCATTGCAGCCTCCTTTTTCTTTCGTCTGTGCCTTCCCCCAGTTTTTCCTATTCCGACAGCCGACTTCATTGTCTCGCCCGCCTTTGTAAAGGCACGGATGTTGTAGAAGATGACTTGCTGATAGAAAGAGTCCCCAAATGATGCATCTCGGCGTTGAGAAACCTTCTTGAGTAGCTTGATATTATGTTCTTGCATCTGATCCATCGGGAAGCACGCGCGATTTTTGGTGAATGTGCAGAGCCAGTTATCAAGTGTAACATTTTGAAGATCCGCAGAATATTCATATTGAAAATTGCACGCGACTTCAAGCAATTCGTTTGCGTATTTGTTCCTGCCGCAACCCGAAAATGTGAAGGTCCAGGCCTTGCCGCAGAATGGATTCAGCAAAAAGAACTGTTGAAGGCCGGTGAACTTACCGCCATTACATTCATGGCACGGCCTATATCCCCGTCAGACACCGCATGCTGGAACTCGTAGTGAAGCATGCTGTCGCGGAGGCGAAGGATTATATTCGCAAGGACGCTGTATCCCTTTGGTTGATCTGGTTCATCATCATCCATGGCATCCTCGGGTGAAGATCGAGGCCAGGGGTCTCCCACGACAAAGTTATGGCCTTCGTACCCGGCGCGCACCTTCTCGGATGCTTCAGTAGTCAAATATGCGGCAACTATTTTTTTTCCGAGGGTAAGGATATCTTCAATAGGGATGCACACCGTCCCGTCTACGGGGACGGCCGTAAATTTCAAAAGCCGAGACGGCGACGGCCCGTTAAAATTACAGTCGTCTTTCCAAGATTTTTGGCTCGTAAACGGGACGGGACGGTGAATAAGACGGCTGCGGGCCGCAAAATAACGGGTACGGCGACACAACCCTCAAGATTGAGCCTGTCTGAGTTTCGTTAGGGACAAAACACATTCTTTGGTGCGAGGGGTGTCCTAGGTCATTCCAAGAAAAATTTCCTCGCCCAGGTGAATGAATACCGACCATGTTTAATAATTTCGATCAGCAGTTTCAAGTCACGTGAATTCTTCAAGAAGGAAAAAAGGGCCATGACAAACTAAAAGAGGCTTTAGACATGCTGATTCTCAACTATACCACGGAGAGAATGGTAAGCTTCAATTTGTGACTGAAATAAACAGTGATTGAGCAACCTCAACAGACTTGAACAGCTTGACCAATGACCCGTACTGTACTATTTCGATCAATTCGCGTTCGATTCGGAATTTTGATACAATTAAAATCCAAAAGAAATCCGACAAATCAAGAAAAAATTATTGCCGCAATAAAAAAAAAGTGGGTGTGATGCGTGACAACAAATTGAATGAAATAGTACAGTATACGGCCGTCAAAGGTTCTGGTTTGACGGGACGGACGGCATATTTGCCGTCCCGTCTATTTTTGGGTGCCGAGGCATTGACGGGAGGGTACCGTCCCCGTTAACGTGCGGCCGTCTCACCCGTCAATACGGCGACGGTGTGCATCCCTAATCTTCGGGAGCACCCAGATGCCTAATCTTCAATGTCCAGTGAATTGTTAGTGAAGCAGATCCTCTGTCCCAAGTACGACTCTGAAAATATGTCAAATGAATTATCAGCGAAGATTATTCAATACTCACTTCCAGCAATCAATTAGTGTCGGCGGAGAAAGAGGGCCGGACGCCACCAGCCGTCGCATCAGCTGCGACACCCACACTATCGACATCGCGCCCGTCCACAGAACGCTGTGACGCGTACGCCGCGGCCGCTTCGCCTCGCCAATGCGCTAATCATCATCCTCGCCCTCCTCGCCCCTCCCGCTCTCCCGACAACGCCCGCTCCCTCAGCGCCGGCGACTCGCGTAGAACAAACGCAGAACGAACACGAGCCCCGCGCTGCCTGCATGCTCGTCGCGCCCTGGGCCGCGCGCGCGGCGTCGTGGCGAGGGGCGTGCTTGCGACGGCGCCGAAGCGAATCCAAACCCCGCTGGGGCGCCGCTGCCGCCAATACCTCCCGATCTTGAATAGTGATGCCCAGGGCCCGGCCTGAAGCCCTCAAGCCCGCCAAGCCCGGCCCGTTCAGGCCGGGCCAAGCCAGGCCCGACGGCAGGCTTGTGCAGGCTCAGGGCTCGGGCTTGAAGATTTTCAGGCCAGGCCCGGCCCGTCAAGCCCGGGCCTCGGTAATACTTTTTGCCTCTTCGTAGGGACCAAAATCAGAATTGTTGTATGGACAGAAGTCACTGTATTCAATGCCAATTCAAACTCTTTCAAAAACCAGGCATATTTTGGCCTTTTTCGGAGGTGCAAGCTTTATATCCGGTCAGATCATCAATATGCTGATGTCAATCACGGACATTGCCGTACCAAATAAAAGGGGGAGACGGCCGCAGGCTGCCAACCACCTTGTAATCTACCTAAATATCCATCACGTCAGGAAACTCATATTCTTTCCCATAAGGAGCACATGCAAAATAAACTCCTTTTGTTTTAATTGAGTTGCAAAGGTGATTCGAGGGGTTCGAAACTAGGTTGAATAATCAAACGCGACTTGTTTCATTGTTCCTGATATTTCTAATGGAAAAGTGGTTGCTGTGATGTGGTATGATATAAAAGAAGTAGAACAACTAAGAAATAATATCATTGAACTGAATGAGCTCGACAAGATGGAGAAGTGTGGAATGTCTCGGTGATCTCGGCCATGTTCAGCTCAGTGCGTAGAGCAAACTTCCGATCTGCAATGTTGTGATATGAATTTAGAGAGCGAGATCAACCGAAACCAAACTAACTTCAACCCGAGAATGAAGTGTCATGGGCCACCAAATTGGCGGGGAATTTCCTTGTGCAAAGATGTGTCATTATTTAATCGTAGCTGTATCAAAGCTTCAGTTCTTGCTGAAAAATCAAGCCACCTTGAATGCAACTGGTTTACATGCTAACTAGGGATCCGCTGAAAGCGCAAGATGCTCGCAAAGTGCGTAATCATCATTACATGACTCCTTTTTTTTAAATGGTTTTTTTTTTCTTCCCTGGTCCCAATCATTTTGGTATGGGCCGGAAGCTGCCATGAATGCGCATCTTTTGATCTACTTTTCAGCGTGATATACTCAGAATTGAATGTTTTTGAAGGCATTTAGTCCCTCAAGGACGGTCAGCCACTGCGCGCAGAATTTGTTCGTGTTTACATGCAAAATTCAGCCCTGTCCCCTCGTCACATGTTAGCCAATAATTGCTCGCTTCGCTCGCAATGATGTAGTATTCAAGTGCCAAAGTCATGAGAGGTAGTGACTGCACTGAGCTGGACAGAGTGCCGTTAAAATTTTGTTGCGAAAGTGAGAGATTGAGAGTATATTATGTAAAAGCCCGGGCTCAGGCCCAAGCCCGGCCCGGCCAAGCCCTCTCTGAGAGCTTGGGCTTGGGCTTGAGGAATTTCAAGCCCGAGCCCGCCAAAGCCAGGCCCAAGCCCGGGCTCTCAGGCCAAGCCAGGCCATGGGCATCACTAATCTTGAAACGTGGGACAGGGAGGAATGACGAGAAGGATGGGAGTGGGACTCGCCCACTCCCACTGTTCACCATCTCAACAGTGTGACTCAGCGCCATCAGTGGGACTCGGCGGTTGACGCATGTGCGGCTCACCATCAACAGTGGGACTCGCTTGTTTCGTACAACTGATGTGACTGTTGGCCATCAATATCGATCCGTGCGAGACGATCGCTTCGGGTGTTCGGCTCAAGGCAAGTTTTAGGTCTCTGCGCAAGCCTGTAGTCAATAATGTCACTTCTAATGGCCTAATATGTAGTACTAGTCAGCACATATGATGAATTAAATTTACTACACCCAAGTCTATGTCAATGTTTGATTCAACACGTACCCAGACTAGAGCGGACCGGCCTTCCGGAGTGATCTACAATATTTCAAATTACAGGCCATGTGCGCAATGTGCATGGTCATTGCTGCCTGCTTATCTTTCCTTTTTGCGCTCATCTCATTGCCTCTAATATGTTTCCGCAAGCTGGTGAGCTTTCGCCTGGCGAGATCAAAGCCTATCGCAGCTGGGTTTGTTTGTTTTGTTACATCCCCCACATCATTATTCATCTTTTAATCATAGGCATTTTCTGATGCCCTCAGCCGCCCCGATAACGATCCATTTTTCTCTGTGGACCGTGCAGCAGAATGGATGACTTCATCAGGGTATCAACTCCATGCTTCCCAGGAGGGGTCTGCAGCCACGACTCGTTTGGACCCTGAAAATGCGAGCACAAAAAAGCTGAAGGCCTTCCGAAGCTACGTGAGTCCATTCTATCAAATTTTCATGTACCACAAAAGAATCTGAAATTTTCTGAAGATTGTGGGGGAGAAGTATCAAGCCCACCCGTATTTCAGTCTCGAGGATCCTGAGAAATGGATCGGCCCCAATGCATTTGAAGCGTACATGGCTGCACAGGCGGAGCCTCGGGATTCAAGCACAAATTTTTCTCCTGTCAGCTCTCGTGCTCCCTCACGAGCATACTCGTCCGTCTCAATGGCACATCCCCGGACTCCCTCATCCGTTTCAATGGCGCGTTCCCGGACTAGTAGCCGAGGTTCTTTGGTCCCCTCTTCGAGAGCCAGTTCCCCGATATCCTGCGCTCCATCCGATCTGGTGTCACTTGCAGATTTCTCAAGATCTGGGTCTCTGGTTTCTAATCTCGATTCTGATAGACCTTCTCGTCCATCCAGCTCGATGTCAGTGATCGAAATCAGCTCTGACTCAGAGGATGGAAACACCGGATTCATTGGTAATCTGGCACATCCTGCACGTCGCTCTGTTCTCTCTGTTCAACCTAAAGTTGAAGAGCAGCCGTCAACTTTGCCTGCGGCTCGTGTTTCGACCGATTCCCTTGCTTCCAGCATCACCAACAAGCCAAAAGGGCAAAGCTACCTCTCAACAAATCGCCATCACTCGCCAGCTTAAAGTCGACGGAAATTATTCGCCTCGATTCTGTTCCCCCCTACATTTGATGTCCCCCGCAATTCCACCGCTATCTTGCTTGATCTTTCAAGCCGCCCTGATTTGTTAACGAAGGACGGCAAAACCATGACCGTAGACAAGTTTGTACGAGCTGAGGTACGTCGTTTATTCCACAAGTGCTCACTCCGACCTCAATTTCTCTATCTAGAATCAGGAGTCCTGGGACGGATCAAGTGGCCATGCCAGGGGTGACGCTATCGTCTGTGGTTTCTTTGCAGATTTGAAAAAAGGCATCATGTGTCGCCGGGTTGACTTGACATGTAATGGTCTTGATGTGTGCGAATTTCTTGACCCTGCTCTTTTCGCTGGCCTTGAGCGGTATGAGCCTGACGAGGAGGCAATGCGGGAGCTATGGGTTCATGAAGTGGATCGGAATGAAGCAGAAGCTGCCTCCCCTTTGGGCATTATCGCTCGGTTTGTGTTACTAAATTGCGCTTGATTATCTATTGACTCTCCGAAGTTACTACAATCAGATCCAGAATTATTCCAAATGCAAGGTACAATACAATGGGGTTCCAACTCTTGTACGGCTGCGGGTCAGTAAACATGTTTCTTTCCGCTCCGCTCGTATCTGAAAAGTCACAGAATCCATCTACATATGGCAAGAACTACTTCATCGGATGCTCGAAATGGACTAGGGCTGAAACGGGTCTTCATCTTTATTGGCGCATCCCTCCAAACATTGACGAAGATGTTCTGCGATTTGTGATGGAACACGACGGCAAGTTGCCTGATGAACCAGCGACCGTGAATCCGAAATGCATTCTTACTGTGCATCCGCGGGTGGGACTCAAATGGCAGTGCCCACCGCGAGAAGCTATCAGCGCAGCGTCAAATGTGGACAGCTCGTAAGGTTGCAGCCCGGAACGACCAGCTCACCAGCTATGATAGCCTTCAAAAGGAACGCGACGCAGGCAACGTGGAGAACAAAGCGTCTATTGACCAAGGAAAGCTTCTGGAGGCCGAAATTAAAGATTTACAGGCAGAGAGGAAGCTTGATCGACACCGTACCGATCTCCGAGCAGAGATAGTCGCCCTTCGGAAGGAGGTAGCCGCTGAAAAATCGCTTCGTGATGAATGGGGGGTTCGTCGAGCAGAGATAGACAACGAACTTGCCCGCTTGAAGAAGGGTGGTCTAGCCGGAGTTCGCATCAATGGTAGGAGACCGAGCGCACGGCCCTCGGGTCAGGAAGCTACTCCTCCTCCCGATGGTTCGGCCACGATAGTCAATGCAACGACTCCTGCTGTCGACTCGATTCCACCATCGGCGGAGGACACAAATGTATCGGATGGGCAGCAATGTATGTGTCTATTTCGTATATATTCCTCTTTGTGTCTGATATTATGCACACCTCAGCCACTGTTCCAGATTCATATTCATTTTCATTTCCAACAAGTGAAGAATCTCATGCTTCAGCCATCGAATCTCACACTGCATGGGACCAAGAGGCGTTCGATGCATTTATATCTACCTTTGCCTATACTGGCCCAGCAAATGCAGAAAACCTGGAGAATTCAGGTATTGTCGAACCGTTTCAACCGGCTGTGCGTCATGCGTTGATGTGACAAGCAAAAAACGATGTTCTGAACCACATCCATAGATTGAATGGCCGAATCCAGACTCTGCTTTCCAACTGCAGTCCGATGTCGACATGGACGACCTCGAATACATCGGTCCCCCAACAGACTATGCAACGAGCTTGGCGGATGTTCAGGACTGGCCTGACTCGCTCAACGAACCTCAGCATCTCAGTGTAAGAATTTTGCTGTTTCTATTCTCGCACCCACCAATATATACAGAACAACTCGACTGCACTGAGCCTGTACCAAGAGCTACCAACTCTGCCGATGCCTGCAGGATCCTTCGATCTCAGTGTGCGTGTTTAGTGTTCATTCCGTTTTCATTATGTCTCTCAACCATCTGATCAGACTGCACCGAGTCCATCCCAGGAGCTACCACGGCTTCCTCCTCCTCCTGCATCATCTCCACCCCCTATCGCTGATGAGATTGTCATGTCAAGTCAACCCGGCGACACATGATGCCTTTTTTCAAATCTGCAAAGAAACCACAGACGATAGCGTCACCCCTGGCATGGCCACTTGATCCGTCCCAGGACTCCTGATTCTAGATAGAGAAATTGAGGTCGGAGTGAGCACTTGTGGAATAAACGACGTACCTCAGCTCGTACAAACTTGTCTACGGTCATGGTTTTGCCGTCCTTCGTTAACAAATCAGGGCGGCTTGAAAGATCAAGCAAGATAGCGGTGGAATTGCGGGGGGACATCAAATGTAGGGGGGAACAGAATCGAGGCGAATAATTTCGTCGACTTTAAGCTGGCGAGTGATGGCGATTTGTTGAGAGGTAGCTTTGCCCTTTCGCTTGTTGGTGATGCTGGAAGCAAGGGAATCGGTCGAAACACGAGCCGCAGGCAAAGTTGACGGCTGCTCTTCAACTTTAGGTTGAACAGAGAGAACAGAGCGACGTGCAGGATGTGCCAGATTACCAATGAATCCGGTGTTTCCATCCTCTGAGTCAGAGCTGATTTCGATCACTGACATCGAGCTGGATGGACGAGAAGGTCTATCAGAATCGAGATTAGAAACCAGAGACCCAGATCTTGAGAAATCTGCAAGTGACACCAGATCGGATGGAGCGCAGGATATCGGGGACTGGCTCTCGAAGAGGGGACCAAAGAACCTCGGCTACTAGTCCGGGAACGCGCCATTGAAACGGATGAGGGAGTCCGGGGATGTGCCATTGAGACGGACGAGTATGCTCGTGAGGGAGCACGAGAGCTGACAGGAGAAAAATTTGTGCTTGAATCCCGAGGCTCCGCCTGTGCAGCCATGTACGCTTCAAATGCATTGGGGCCGATCCATTTCTCAGGATCCTCGAGACTGAAATACGGGTGGGCTTGATACTTCTCCCCCACAATCTTCAGAAAATTTCAGATTCTTTTGTGGTACATGAAAATTTGATAGAATGGACTCACGTAGCTTCGGAAGGCCTTCAGCTTTTTTGTGCTCGCATTTTCAGGGTCCAAACGAGTCGTGGCTGCAGACCCCTCCTGGGAAGCATGGAGTTGATACCCTGATGAAGTCATCCATTCTGCTGCACGGTCCACAGAGAAAAATGGATCGTTATCGGGGCGGCTGAGGGCATCAGAAAATGCCTATGATTAAAAGATGAATAATGATGTGGGGGGATGTAACAAAACAAACAAACCCAGCTGCGATAGGCTTTGATCTCGCCAGGCGAAAGCTCACCAGCTTGCGGAAACATATTAGAGGCAATGAGATGAGCGCAAAAAGGAAAGATAAGCAGGCAGCAATGACCATGCACATTGCGCACATGGCCTGTAATTTGAAATATTGTAGATCACTCCGGAAGGCCGGTCCGCTCTAGTCTGGGTACGTGTTGAATCAAACATTGACATAGACTTGGGTGTAGTAAATTTAATTCATCATATGTGCTGACTAGTACTACATATTAGGCCATTAGAAGTGACATTATTGACTACAGGCTTGCGCAGAGACCTAAAACTTGCCTTGAGCCGAACACCCGAAGCGATCGTCTCGCACGGATCGATATTGATGGCCAACAGTCACATCAGTTGTACGAAACAAGCGAGTCCCACTGTTGATGGTGAGCCGCACATGCGTCAACCGCCGAGTCCCACTGATGGCGCTGAGTCACACTGTTGAGATGGTGAACAGTGGGAGTGGGCGAGTCCCACTCCCATCCTTCTCGTCATTCCTCGTGAGAGGGAGCTTCGGCTAACGCAGCAGCGGTGCGTGCGGGATCCCGGATCGGTGTAGGAGGCTACGGCGGCAGTGGGGTGCAGGCGGGTACGGCGGAGAAAGAGGAAGCGGGGAGGACTTTGAAGTTCGATGGAGCATCTTGCCGCACCGCTCGCGCTGGGCCCTAAAACTCGGTGAGTTAGTACCCTGTCTTCTCTTCCCTTCCCTCTCCCTTATAGCGCCTCTGTGTGCGTCTTGTATCTCGGCGGGCTACTGACTTGCTTCCTCCGGCAGACGCACGGAGTGCCTACGGTGGGCGAGGCCAACGGACACGCGCGCGTCACTTCCACTCCGACCCAGTACCGCCACGCTCCTCCGCCTCACTGGAACCTCGAGCCTTCCCTGGTCCAACCGAGCTGAGCCGAGACGTGCGTATGGAACTTCCTCCCGGGTCTGGCACGGAAACGCAGTACGAAGCGGTTCGGCGGCTGTAAGGCATAGACGGACACGGAACACGGGTGAAGATACTCTATCTAACTGGTCTAGGCTCGATTATTCCTTCCTTTTTGCTCCAGCCCGCGCACTCGCCCGTCCAAACCATGCCACCATACGGATACGGATACGTGCCTGACGTCCATCTACGTTTTCTTTTCTTCCTCATCTACGTACGCTTTCTTCTTTTCACCTATGTACTCCCTTCATCTCGGGCTCGTCTCGCGAATCATGATTTATTTCTTCTCTGTATCGTATCTCCTCCGATTTTCCTCTATATATCTCCCTCCATTTTCTTTGTATATATATCTTCTCGAGCTGTTCTCCCGACCGAGCGTGCCTGGGCGAATGCAACGACGACGACTATGGCCACCTACCGCGATGACGCCACTACAACGCAATCTAGAAGGCTCACTGTGCCGCCTCAGGGAAAAAAAGACCTGCTCAAAGGGATCATATCGCAGGGTGGGAGTCGAACCTGGCCTCGGCGCTGCCTCTTCCCGCGCCGCCACTGCGGGACTACTTAGAGTTTCCTTGTCGTTATTCGGACTCCTTAATTGCTCGGCTCACTGGCGACTCTACATCCTACGACTGAGGCTGGGCACGCTTCACTGCGTGGGACTGGCAATTTCTTTGGAAATACTTTCTCGATGCTTGGCTCGAATCTAGGAAATCTCAAAATCGCTAAGTACGAAAAACAGAATCACTTGGCCAACACTGACAAATTCGGAAGGAACACTTGATGACATTGAAAGTTGGACGACTCGGAGTCGCTCACCCATTGACATTCTCGGACGGTTTGAAAACAAAGACGAGTTCAAAAGATTATCATCGCGGTGCGGGGAGTCGAACCCCTTCCGCATCCAATCCGGTTCTTTTCCGTGCGCACTGAACCGCGGGCTGGGCTTCACTGCAACTTCGGCTTTTGAATTTTCTTTCAAACTCGGTACCTTCGAGTCTCGTAGATGCTCAACTCGGCCCCTTTAATTCGAACAATCGACGCGCATTCGGGCAAGAAAATTCAGCAAGTCCGGTAGGGCATTTGCATTGGCAAGGTGAAAATTCAGGTACGCTACAGAATTTACAATAAACAAGAGAACCCAAGCTTTTTGGAAGAGATAAATAAAGCGATCCTCATATGATGGGACTGGTGTGGCGAGTCGAACTCCGAGCAGCCGTAGCGGCCATAGCGTGCGTCCTCTGTCCTGGACTCGGGTTACCAGCAATACTAGTACTGGAAGTTGAGGTTTCCTCGCTAGACCCCGTGCCAATACTTGGTATTCGAGCTGCAATTAATGCCAGCACTCTCACGAAAGCGGTTCAAAACCGAAAGTGACGCCCAACCGAGACCTACAAAATATTCTCGAACTCTATCATTCCGGGACTGGGAGTCTGCCACAACGAAGAGACTCGAACCGAGAAAGAATTGGCTGTTCGGGCACAGCACTATAGAACCGGTCGTAGTCCTGTTCGAGTTCGTCCTCAAAATCCGCCTCGAACACGAAGGGGAAATATAAACGGCTTCCAAAATTTCCTGTCAAAAGTTGACGCTAGACCTCCTCAGAATAAAAAAAAAAGACAGTGAATCCCGGAGCGCTGGACATCAACAGAAAAAATTGTAACTGTATTTGAACCAACGCACAAAAACAGCGGGGAGTCGAACCTCGAGCTGCGATCAGTAAGTTCAACTTCGGTTCGTTCAGCCTGAAGTTGTGGAGGTTCAAGTTCCTTGTGAGAGGTGCTTCGATGCTGAGTTACTCTGAAGGGAGTCATGGTCCAAATGATCCAGATTCCAACGCGTGGGCTATACCACTATGCGTACATAAATTCGCAGAAATCCTATATGCAGTGAATTTGATTTGTCTGCTCTTGTGATCTCACAAGTACTCGGATAAAAAAGATCGCCTTGGAACCCAACCAGCCCAAAGGAGGAAAAGAGAGGACTTCAAGTTCCTGGCATAGGTCAAGCCTTGATTCCGAGCCGTCGCGAACCTTGACTTTCAACTGGCAGTTCAATTTTTCACCAAGATTAAATATTTTCAAAATCGTTAGGTCAAAGTTCGGCACGAACTCATTATGAAATCTACAAAAAGGTATACTTTGGGCCTCGAAAAAATCGCACCACATGTAGCGGGGAGTTGAACGTTGAACTCCGCACGAGCTGTTATTGACAGTTAAGCTTCGCCGGCACTTTGAGGTTCAAACATCATGAACAAGTCCTCAGAATTGCACACGCACCCGACCGTGCGTCTTTGGGCGATAAATTCACAGAAACCACGGACAGAACAAAAGAAGGGCACCGACACCACTGGGAGTCGACGGGAAGTTCAACTGGGGCAACTGATGTGTCGCAGATAGAAATTCGGGCTGCGGAATAGATTCGCCTTTTCCACGCGACTGCAAACAAAAAAAAAATCAATAAAAAAGCAACCCCAACAACCGTGTAGCAAGCGGTCATTCCGGAATCGAACACCATCATGAGTCGCGAGCTGTCGCAGGGACATCAAATTTCCACCGAAAGTTCAACTGGTTCAACCATTTAGTCTGCCGTCTATATTTCCCTTCAGCAATCGAGGTACAGGATAACACGGTGGTGAAGGCCGGCTCCAAGGATGCTTGGTCGTTCCTAGGCGAAACTGCTATCGGTGCCAAGTAGTTCATCCCGCGAATGGCATGAAAATCGACCCCCAACACGAATAAAAAATTCGCTGTCAGCGGCTTCCGAAAATTCCCGTCAAAAGTCGATTCTCCGCCCACTAAAAATGGTGAATCCGGGAAGCTCAAACGAAGATCGGCAAAAAGAAAATGCAACTGCAGTTCAACCAAGGAACAAAAGAGAGCTAAGATTTCTTCAAGAAAAATAGAAGAACGTCCGGACCATTTCGACGTGGGAGTCGAAACCCCGGCTGCCAATAAATTTGGCTTTGATGTAATCGGAAGTTCTTGAAGTTCACATTTCACATCAGAGGACTCCTTCAGGGCCTACTTGCCAGGAAGTCCTTTAGAATGTAATCCAACCCATGGGCTGTACCGGTAAGCACAGAAATCTTCGCAGAACCTTCCGTGCTGTCTGCTCCGTTCGAATGGGCTGCGAATCGCTTTTTTTTTTTTCGTACTCAGCTTGGAACCACGCCCACACTGAATATCAAGAAATGTTGAACGAAGTAAGAAAAGAAAAAACATGGAAGAAAAAAGAGAGGAGTTCTTGAGAGTTGAACCCAATTGCAACTTGCGAGTTGCCGCCAACTTCAACCGGTAGTTCAATGTGAGCGGTTTGACCATAAGTATGTTCCTTGTGCTCAGTATCCGGCTTTAAATTAACTGTTTAAGCTCGCAATCTTGAGGTTGAATCCATACTCTGCAACTGGGAAAATGACCGACAAAAGAGATGTGTCAAAGTTCCATTCCGGTATGGGGAGTCGAACCCCTTCCTGACTCGCGAGCTGTTGCGGGGGCCCTCATTTCCTCGGTTCAACTGGAAGTAGCTCAACTACTCTATATATCTCCTTCCTTCATCCTTTAATCAATAGGAAACCTGCCCGTGAAAAAACCCTTCCATTGCCCAGTGGTTTCGTACTGCACTAAATCAGTTGGTCCTCAAAGGTACAGGCGCAAGAATAGATACCAGTAGTAAAAGCAGACATTTTAGCGGTGAGGGGCTGCCTCAAAGGCGCCAAGCCTTCCATCGGTCCCATCACTGCAGCTAATGGCAGGAAGGTACAAAAGACTGAAAATAAACGAGAGAGAGAAAGAAAACAGCAACCAGAAAAAAGCCTGAAAGCGCTAGCCCATCCCGGTGCGGGGAGTTGAACCTCAGACCGTTGCGACCAGGAGACTTGGGCCGGGGAAGCAGTTCTCGTTTGTCACCGTACCGATGCTAGTTACCGTTGAGTTTGGTTTAACAAGTCGGGATGTATGGAGTCTGACCACCCTGACGCTAACAAGAAATTTTAATTGGCACTCGGGATCAAAAGAGAAATTGAACGGAAGAGACTGAATAACAACGAAATCCGACTGCATTCTGGACCAACGTACGAAAGCTGAGCGGAGAGAAGAGGGAAAGGATTCTGTGCAACCTTTCCAAGTGCATTTTGGCGTAGGGAGTCAAACTTGAAGAGTGCACATTCCTAGAAATCCTGTATGCATGTGCTTTGTGCTGAGACTGACTTAATTCCAAACAAGCTCAAGTTACTTGAAGGTCACGATTCTGAATCATTCACACAACAGTAGCAACACAAGATTGAATAATTAAACAGAGAAAAGCAAAAGAGAGGGATTCATGGAATACTATTCCGGCACAGCGAGTTGAACCCTGGACGTGACTTCGTGCCGCGAACATACAACAGGAAGTTCAATTGCTCACGGCCATTCCCGAATCCCAGAGGGCTTTCAGCTTCAGGAATGTAGAATTACAGCTTGCGGACTGCACGGCTGTGAAGGAAACTAACCCGTACGGCAGCATTCAAAACCGCCGCCGAACCGGTTCCGCAATAATTCTTCAGGACGGACGAAACTTGAACTAAGCAGGGAAACCAGGTAGAAAGAGAAAAAGACCATAATCCGGGATGTTTGAACACAATTGGGCGGACTAGAATAAGAGAAAAGCGCTGAATCGCAAATTTCCTCGTGGGAAGGTTGAAAAGTTGGAATGGTCGCGACACCAACGCGACACCGCCGCGGAGTTCGAGAAGGGTAGCTGAAACCCGACTTGATCGGATCGCGACACGCTCTTTCTCCGCCCCACCGAGTCCTCGAACGTCGCCGCCCTCTCGCGTCTGCTGCCCGCAAGCACCAGCCTGATCGGCGTAGATATCCGTATCTTTTTCTCTCCTTCGGCATGTGACGCGCGACGTTTGCGTGGCACGTCAACCTTGTTTCCCTCAGTCATATTCACTCTGGCGCACCCACTCTTGGTACATCGTGCGACAAGAACGATCAAACGCGCTCGAGGACACGATGCGAGGTGCGTTCCGTGAGTTCGGCCCTGTACTGTACTAACGCTGTTCGTGCAGGCTCCTTCCAGAAGCATCTTCGCAGTGCCCGCCGTTTGTGCGCGACAAATCTTTCCTCACGAGTCCGTCCTCATTGGCTCAGAGCGCCCTGATGCCGGCTTCAGCCTCGGCCGCAACTGCGCAGATTCAGCCAACCTCGCGACTAGACAGCTGGGCTCCATGAGGCAGGGAAGGCAGCCGTCTGACGCTGCGTTGACTTCAGGTGCGGTCTCATTCATCCATTTTTGCCCCCACCAACATTCGGCTACAGCGTCCGCATTGACGTCGACCACCTATTCGAAAACCGCCGCATTGAGGCGCTCGAGCTGTCGCCGCCGCTCGTGCGTGCGCTGTCCGCGACCGACCAGACCTCGACGTGGAGTTCGACCCCGCCAGCCGTCGAGGAACAAATCGCGCGCCTCGTATCTCAACCCCCGGCCGCCGCCGCTTCGCTGACGAAGCGCAGTCCGCGTAATCGCGCTGCGCAAGCCCACAGCGCCATTCGAGATCGAGCCCGACCTCAAGCGGCAGCTTTCACCAGCTCCACCTCATACCCAAGTCCAAGCCCACCGCCCTCGCCCTCGCCAGCCTGCAGCCCCTCTTGTCGCCTACGCTCGCCTCCTCCACCTCCGCCCATTCTCCGCCCATTCTCCGCCCTTATCTTCCCTCGCCCGCATACGCATACGCAAGCCCCCATCCATGCGGCGGGCGACGGCTCACCCTCAAGCTCGGCCCGCGCCCCACCTCGCTCCCTACGCCACCCACGGCCGAAATCGAGACGAGCTACCGCTACCCGTGGTGCCTATCCGTCGCCCCCTCCCGTCGCGCGTGTGCACGACTTGCCCGCGGCGTTGCGCGCTGCGCGTGCACCTGCCGCTGTAGGCCCAGGCTGGTGCGGCGTCCCAGTGAAGACGGCGTCGCGGATCCATTGCTTTGGCGTACCCGGAGCCGTACGTACAGCGCGAGGAGGGCGAGGAGGAGGGAAGGGCGTCTGGATGACACTTGAGTACTGCGCGATGGTGCTTTTGGAGACGTCGGTGGGGACGAGATTGACGGCGTCGATGAGATCGTCCGTGGCCGCTGGGCCCTCGTGAGTTCCTTCTCCTTCCTCTCCCGTTCCCTGCTCTTCCTTGTTTTTCGCTCCGCCGATAACTGACTCGAATTCAATTCACAGAAATGCTACCCCTGCACACGCGCTCGAAGATGCATGGCACGCTCATTCAGTACGCTCATCCCGTGCTGCCCAAAAGCCTTCCACATTAGTTGTGCCCGGAACGGCGCCCGCAATGGCACGGATTCGCGATGTCCAGAAGGAGGTCAGCCCCGCGCACATATTCCTTATCGTTTGTAGCTAATTCGTATATCTTCAGGTCGACCTGCTCCCGGGACGAATGCAGCCGACCAAAATGCAGCCTGGGGCGAAGAGCAGAATCCGCGCGCGCTTACTGATCGAGAAGATGGAGGTGGAAGCGCTTTGCGCGCAGGATAATCCCGTGCGTCCCTCTTCCTCTGCCTCGATAAATAACATTGAATGGCTGACACTTTCGCAGGTACTCGTTGCCGAGCGCCGCGCCTCGAACGCCGAGGGCCTGCGCGCGGATATCCTCGCACAGTGCATCAAGATCTGCGTGAGCGCGCGCGTGTTCGAGGTGTGCACGGGGACTGCTGCAGCGTCGAGGTGCTCTGCGACACGCAGAGCGTCATGCGCGAGTTCACGGTGACAAGTCACCCCGTACGTTTCCTCCTCTACTTCCTGCTTGCGCTCCATGCACTGATGACAGAGCCAGGGCCGGATTTCCCGCGCCGAATGCCAATACGAACGTTACTGCGTACGGGACCAACGCGAGGGCTACAACTGCCCGCAAATTGTCGACACTATCAACGCTGCGCGGCCACCGAACGTCCTCACCGTCCTCCTGCCCACCGCGCGCTTCTTCACCGCGACCGCAGCCTCGACCTCAGCCCAGCAGCACCAGCAACCCTGCTCCGGTGCGCACAACACCGCTCTCTCGACGGTCCCAAAACAAGCGAGAAAGACAGAGTAAAGCCTTCGACGAGCGAGAAAGGCGCCGACATCATCATCTTAATCATCGGCGCCTCCGTCCTCATCCACGCCCTACCCGCCGTGCGCTTCTCCACGAAGATCCTCATCGTCCCCCTCGAAGCGCCCAACGCTCGATTTGCTCAAGGAAGGGACGAGCGTGCTGGCAGAGGGCGCGGGCGGCGTCGAGGGTGGTGGAGGGGTGGGTGGGGTGAGTGGGAGGGGGAGGGTGTAGAGGGATGGCGCGTTTGTGTTGTGGGATGCGATTCGTTTCGCGGATCCGGACGGGGGGAAGGAGGGGAAGGAGGAGAGGGAGGAAAAGGGCGAGGAGAGGGAGGATGAGCCGACCGCCGACACGACGCGCCCACACTGTCAGACGACCCGACACCGCGCCGAATAGGTCCACCGCACGGTGTGCTATGCACGCTGGGAGGTTGACGCTGCCGCTTCCTTTGCTTTTATCCGTATCACCACCACCGCTCCCTCTGCCGCTGCCCCTGTTTCCGCTTCCCCCCGCCTCGCCAGTGATGGTCCTTGCCATCCTCCCCCATCGCCCGACATCGCCCGCCCGCTCAGCGCCGGCGACGCAGCGTAGAACAAGCACGAGCCCCGCGTCGCCCATACACTGGTCGTGCACGGGCGGTGCCGGAGGGATTGTGAGGCGGGGCATACCTACGGCGGTGCCAAATCCGAATCCAAATGCCGCTGGGGTGCCGCTGCCGCCAATGCCCCAATAACACCAACGCTGATCTTGAAATGCGGGAAACACGTGAGCGCGCACCGCTCGAGTGCCTCGACAAACACAGCAGCAGTGGTGTGCATGGGATCGGTGCGGGCGGCTGTGGCGGCGGTGCTTGATCCCCATCTATGTTTACCTTCCTCGTCGACGTATACTTCCTTTCTCATCTACGTACTCCCTTCATCTCGTCCCGCCAATCGTGATTGATTCCTTCTTCGCTCGCAATTCTACCCTAAAATGCACGTGACGTCGGGCGGGGATGGAAAATGCAGCAAACATGGACCCACTCATTTGTACGTGGCTGACAGTCAGTGAAAAAAAAAAAAGAATGCCCTCAAACCTGTTCAATTTTGCAGCTTTGGGGCTGGAAAGAGGTTCAAATGATGCCCTTTCTCCAGGCGATTCGAATGATACCAGAAAAATGGGGACCGAATCCGTGAAATTCGCGTTTGAATTCGAGGCAGGGTGTAAGCTTGGCAGTGCTTGGATACAGCTGCTTCGCGAGCACTCTGCGCTTTGGCGGATCCCTAGTCGTATCTCAGTCCAATTTCTTTGTATATATCTCATTCAATTTTCTTTGTATATATATCCTGTCAAGCTCGTTCGTTCTCCTGACCAAGCATGCGGCGAATGCGACAAAGAGGACCATGGCTACTTGCCACGGCGACGCAATTATAACTCGAAGCTCGTACACGATCCAGAACGCTCACCATGCGGCCCAAGAGAAAAAAGGGGAACCGGCATCCGCGATTCGATCAGCGTGCCCTTTGGCTTTGTTTGTTCTCGATAGCCGAATAATTCCTAACGGTTTTCCGACCATTCTACTGGGTCGCCAAAAGGGGAAATTGCTGAAAAAGAAATAAGAAAAGGAAAGACCAGGAGAATTTCAGTAAACCTCGAGGGATGTCTTTGGATCTTCAGTCAGCTTGATATATCTGACCCTTCTGGTCCTCTGGGTGCAGAAAACAAGACTTCCAAGTGTTGTGAAGTTGATCCATGTTCAATTTGTTCAATTCTCAGATCAACAAGAAAGTACATGATTTCGAAAATTTTGATGGTGTAAAAAGGCACAAAGTAGCTTTGAATTGCCTTGATTCCATAAATGAGGCCTTCGGAGCCATGAACTTTGAAAGCCAGCTAATAATTACGAAAGAACCTCATAATTCACGTTCTTGTAGTTCCAGCGCTTTTTCAGTGTCTCGAGAGCCAATAAAATTGAAACTGCAGCTAGAATCAATAAATCTTGACTCAAAGTTCATTTTTTGCTTCAAAAGTTATCGTGCCATCTATAAAGTTCGGGTTTTTTGGCAGGTTGAACGATTTGTAGGAAAGTACGTATTTGACAGGAAAGGAAAGGTGATCCTGCACATTTTAAGCATTGATAACAACGAAGTGCCATTCAAAAACATCCTGGAATTTTTCCAGGGCTTGAGGGTGCCCACAAGACCTATAATTCCAATACGATTGCCGCTGCGATGCTATGTGTGACGCTAAGTGTGACGTTACAGGAACGTCACACTCAGCACCCAACCTGCAACTCCGTCAATATACAGGGAAAGTACCTCAAATTTCTGATTTTGTTCATATATTCAGGAGTAAAATCATGTAATGAGCTCTCTCAAATATTTTGAGATTTTATTCTGGCTTGTAGACAGACAAAAGACGCCCTCCCCGAAAATGCCATCAGTGGCTATGCACTTAGCAATGCTAAGTGGACCCAGCTGATCGGTCGGTCAACCCCTAAAACAGCACTCGATGAAATCGATGAGAATAACTTCAACATCATGGAAATGTGTGGCCAAAATTTCTGGAATATTATTTCACATGCTAGAGAGCATTATGCCTAAGACAGAATTTTGAGATTTCCCCTCATTCTATTCTGGTGGGCAATTCTACCAGAAACTGCGTAATAACAACAAATTGGATTAGAAAAAATGTATCGTAGGGGAATTAATGTATTTGATCCTGTGAACAAACTTAACCATGACCTTGAGGTCAAAATATGAACGAATGCAAAGTTTTCCCTTGAGGACATTCGGGATCACAGCCGTGGGAACCTCACGCCGCTGCCTGCTGATGATACTCCTGGTTGGTGTTCTTGTCTAGAATTGGTGCAATTGAATTTGAGACCACAATATAACTTTTTTGCAATTTTTTTGGCATGACCTAGTGTAAAAACTGAGCTAGAAACTCATCTGCAACAACCACTAAGCCACAATCAAAGTTTATCAATCCAGGTCTAGGCACAAAAAAGTGTGATTATCACAGGGTATATGTGGGCAAATAATGCTTCCTTTTGTCAGTGGATGTAAATTGATTCTATAAATACTTTCTCCTGCCAAAGTGAGACAAAATATGCAGAGGCAGAGGGGTACAACAGTGGAACCGGTCGTTCATTGCTTTTGGCAGGGGACAAACATGAACAAATGGCATGCTGATCAAATGGCGCATGCTGGTTCCCAGAAAAAAGGACTCTTGAAGGGATAACTCGAGGTAGCAGGCTTCACAGCAAAGCCCACTATCTTTCTCTTCCCAACCTTCAATTGAATGAAGGACTTCTTCAACATGAATTTACATAGTAAGAACTGAGCACAAGGCAATTTAATTGTCTATTATTTTTGATCACTCTTGATCCCTATAAAAAACATACAAGATCTCAGATTCTCACAGTGCTTAGTGTCCCAATGGCAGAGCTGGTTGGGGGACAATATTATGATAATGGGGGGGTCAAAGTTTGCTTAAGAGGCTGATTCATGTGTCGATGCTCGGCGCGATTCTGCTGCTGATTCTTGACCAAGAATCGACGATTCGTTGAGAATCAAGCTGAATCCATGAACCTCCTCCAGAGGAGGTTCACAGATTCATGTCGATTCATGGAATCGACAACAACTTCAATTCTCTGTTGATTCTTGGCTGAGAATTGACAGGAAATAACTTTGAATTGATGATTGAATTGACACCTGAATCGACATGAGAATCAACCCAGTAAGCAAACCTTGACCCCCCTAATACACACCCAGATTGACAACTGTTCCAGTAAACTCTGGTGAAACTGCAATTGTCCGAATATAAATTAAACTTCCATGTTATTATCATGCTTCTGCATTTATGTCCGAGAAACAATGAAGCAACAAGGCAGTGAAACAGACTCAAGAATGGACTCTCAATTCAGGTTCAATCTATCAAATCTTTTGAAAGTTACCATTCATTTTCTGCTTTCCAGCCCATCCCCAGCTTCCAAAAGATTTCAAGAGCATCTTATTGACTGTTCCTTACTTTTTATTTCTTAGAAATGTTTCCTTGGGTCCCTGGGAGTATCTTCTGGCTCCACTTGATCTGATTCTGACTCAGTGCCATATCCTGGATGTTTCCTTCCTGAAATGTGGTGGTCTATCTGGAACAATTCATTTGGATCAGTAGACACACTGGAAAGGGAAAAAATTAGTAATGCCCTGAAAGTTGATCTGAAAGTAGTAATATCAGATACAATTTCAGCTTTACCAAAAGGACTGATTTCATTGGATCTGAAAGTGTGTCAGAAAACCCTTCTTTCAAAGTTGTTTTCAAAGACTCTGAAAGTACAACTTTCATGGACGCACTATTTTCGCCATTGGTTGGGTAATTGCCAGACCAATGGCAAAAAGCCCACAGTTCTGAAAATCATTCTTTCAAAATCTATGAAAGGAACTTCGATAGTACCTCTTTCTGTTTCTCTTTCAGGCATTCTGACACTGGCACTTTCAGTAGCTGCTGAAATTGGATCTGATATTATCACTTTTAGTTCAACGTTCAGGGCATTATTAAATTTTTCCATTTCCAGTGTGAGATGGATCTGAAAAGAATGTATTGCCTCAATTTTTTCTGAAGCTTGCTGGCCAGCTGGAAAGGCAGTATGCAGGAAACTTGCAACTTGCCTTTGCTGAATTTCATGGATAGAGAGAATTTGCTCTCAAGGTCTTCTGACCGTTTCCCATTGTCATTATGTAGAATCAGATTTAACTACCACAAGGAAGCCTCACAAAGTACTCTGTGCCGAAGGGTCAAGAACTCCGAGAACTGAATGAAGGAATCAAAATTCAGACATTGATGTTCCAATTCATAACCATTCTGAATAATATTCTGGGGAAAAATTAAAACTCAACATGGTTCCATTTTGGATTCCTCAGGTGAATCCCGTTGCTTCTTGCATGCCCAATTAGATAGACAAGAAAAGTGCAAACTGTGAGATTTGAACTCCAGACCTCAATTTTGAAATTTGGTCTTATTAGCATGAGAAGCATTCAGAATTTGGCGGAGAGCCTGTAACATTAGCGCACTTTAGGACCCACTATCAAGATAGTGGGCACATCGCAGTGTGAGGAGTCGAACCCCGGCCTCAGCACTAGTTCTATCGCAATGGACATAGTCTGTGCCGCCGCTGCGGGACTACAGTTGCTTTGTGGCTACTTGGACAGCTTGCTCGACTCACTGGTGCCTACGGCTCAGGCTGGGCATATTTCACTGCATTGGACTGGCAATACTACTTGATGGTTTGCACATGCGAGAAATCTCAAACCCACACTACACAAACAGAAACAGAAATCAAGCAAAGATAATAAATTACTTGGTCATAAAAATGCCCGTCATGGACCCACGGTGCACAGGAGCGAAATTTGAATGGATACTTGTACCTCACTTCAACCCTCAGATTTGGAAGCAAACATCCTCCAAAAAAGAGGCCAAGTTCAGAAGATTATCATCATGGTGCAGGGAGTTGAACCCCTTCCCATCCAATCCTTTCCTTTCCATCTGCACTAAATTGCTGCTACTGTGCTAGGGCCTTCACGGCATGCAACTTCGCCTTCTGAATTTTCTTTTCGGTCTCAGCACCTCTGCACTTGCCCGAGCCTCATTGACACTTAATTCAGCCCCTCTAATTTGAAAATTAACATGCATCCGGGCAAGAAAAATTCCACAAGTCCAGTTCGGCATTCGCATTGGCAAGGTAAATAAATGGTACAGAATTTACCATGAACGAGAAAACCCAAGCTTTTTGGAAGAGACAAAAAAGCGATTCTTATATGATGGATCTGGTGTAGGGAGTCGAACCTCGAGTAGCCATAACGTGCATCCTCTTGTCCTAGAATTAAACTAACATTCTGATTAAATCTTTCATCCTGTGGCCTTCAGCTGTACCTGGTACTTCAAGTCATAACCGGTAGAAGCATCCTGAACACTTGGTTGAAAAAAACTGCAGTCGACCAGCTGTTCCTCAGAGAAAAAATTCCAAATGGACCCGCCAGAATGCAATGTTGACAAGCTCGGCCAGATTGCAGAAACCCCTGGTGGACAAGTCTCCGTCAAAAGGAAGTCATAAAAAATATGGAGACTAAAAAATACACAAACATTCTCTTCCAGACATTCTGGTCTGGGGAGTCAAACCTCAAGGCACGGCAAGGTCTATGAAGAGCTATATTTTCCAAATATTTTCTGCAGTTGGGCAGCATTCACCAATTCTCCAAAAACCCATCTATTGGGACTACATAATGATACATTACACTGACTGGTGAATATTGAGGATTGTGCATATCTCTGAGCTCAATTCGCACGGCCGTGCCCGTACTGCATGCCCCACCCAACTGGCAATCCCGCAAGCACTGGATTCGTTCCGGCATGGGAAGACAGCTGCGCTCAATGATTTGAAGGCTGGGATGCACGAGCACTGAAGCAGTGCATCATTCACCCAGGCGAGAGCTACGCATAGCTTTCGGCTCGGCCGTGTGAGCCAAAGCCCAGCTGTTATACACGTCGATGGGACTGAGCACGGACCAGGATGGCAGGTTGGTCTTCCAGTGGGCACGATGGACCTGGTGTGTGGGAGAGAGAAAGCGTACAAGTCATTCAAACTCCGCTCGATCAATGGCGTGATTGATCACGAGATGGTTGGTTGCCATGTAACATCAATTTGATCTTTCTTTCTTCCCTCACCATCAACCAACCGAATTGGCTTCACTTGCTCCTCACTCACTTTTGGTGACATTGTTCAATAGTCCTCGCACTATCACTTTCAAACCCTCTCCCTCAAGTCTGTAAAGCTCGCAAAACCAAGCAAGAGTCTACCGCTCAATGTATCAGTTCAAAGGTTCGAAAAAACGAAGTTCCTGCCTGAATTTGAACGCTTGGATGGCAAGTGGTGATAGTCTTCGATATGATTCAAATAACCAATCCTTGAATGTATTCCGAAATGGTTGAGACCAGAATAATTGGCCCGAACTCTCGGCTGTTAATTTCAAGTTCACAATGCATTTCACTTCAAGTTAAACCATTATCAGCCCCTCTTCAAGTCCGAATTTATCCTTACCTTCCCAATCATGGAATGAGGAGCCTGCTCAAAGGCACTGCGTTAAACCCGATCCGAGACAAGCCAAAATCGAGGCGCATCCAGGCGCTGGCTTGACATGTCTAGGTACTGCTTTACATCAAGACACATCAAGCTGTGGCCATATCTAGCTGCCAAGCTGGATCGCCGTTTAGGCCCACTGAGGTGCTATGGCGACTGCCTAGAGTGTAGGAAGTCTATACACCATGATGCGCCTCGACACGGGGTAGGCTAGGTAGTCCCATCCATCGCTTGTGCTATGGTTAGCTCTCTATCCAAAGTTGAGGCTCTTTTTTATATCATTATGCTCAGGTATGGATGAGCAATCTGAATGTCGGCCAATTTTGGGGTCCCAAATCAAAATGCGAACCCATAACCACCTAGAAGCGTCAAGAAAGCCATCGGCTAAACTGCTGATGTCTAGCCACCTAGCCAATGGGCATGTCTAACCAGCCCTTAAACGCAGTGAGGACTAGAACTATTTTATGCTGCCAAACAAAGTTGAATTAGTATGGCATTCAAAATGTACATTTAATTGGCCACAAAACTTTTCGGAGTTTTCAGCGATTCCGCAATATAAATAGGCTGTTTGGCGCTATCCCTGCAAAAGAGATAGGCGTTTATCACCGTCTTTATTTTGCGGGGAAATCAGCGATTCCCGCAAGATATAATTGGACCCCCGCAAAATATAGCGTCCACCCCCGCAAAACTTTTGTGTCTGCCCGCAAAAACTTTTTTGATCCAAACTTCCTGCAAGATTTCACTGTAATCTAAGCCACGTTATTCAGAGCAACTATTAGATTGACTGTAAGGTACAAAGGAGTGTGCATCTAGCTAGTACTATATAATGTGCGAGTAGCAAACGAAAGAATCTCGTGAGCACGGAGTACATCTGGATGCCAGTTAAACATGTTGGGTGTGTCTGGGAGAGCAGGAAATGTGGCGGGATGGACTATATTCAATCGAGTTTTTCGTCGAGAGCAAAGCAATGTTTGGTTGAACTTGGATCCCTGACCAAGTGCCATCGCTTGCCCGCCTTTGTCATCTTTGTTGTCGTGGATGTCTCAAAGCAACGAGATACAGAACTCTGGAGGCATCCAAAGTATTATTTTGCAGATGCTACTGCTGTTTTTCAGGTATTTGTGATCTTATCAAGTCCGACTTGGTTTGATGCCATTTGACAGTTATACTTCCAGAATTGTCCCAGAATGCTCTATAAACTCCACCCCAGTCTCCTAGTGTTCCGATCTGGTTTTTTCAAGACATGGTTTTCCCTCCTGCGCGGACCAAGCATCACCTCTGATGTCAAAACAGAGAGCACATCTGACTTGAACCCGATAAAATTGCCACTGGATCTCAATCAGTATGACTTTGACCATTTGCTTTGCTATATCTACACTGGTCCCATGTAGTACTGTTTTATACCAATTTTGACTTATGCCTGATGCTTTTACAGCCTGCATCCGAAAACTGATGAATTCTTGGTCTCCGTACTCAAACTCTCGACGTTCTTCCAGATTGAGGACAGGATTTCCCATGCCATTCAGGCATTTGAATTGGAAGGCAGCCAATTTGATGCTGCTCTCCAGTTCGAGCTTGCTCGGCTCTATCACATTAATCAGTGGGTTAAGCTGGCCTTTCATAAACTGGTGGAAATACCTTTAACCGACCTTGATCTGGCTCTAATGGATCACATCGGGCTCATGGGTTATTATTGGCTGGTGAAAACGAAGGCCGACATCAAGAAGCACCGAAGACAGTTCACGTTCAATCCCCTGAAGGTCCTCGCCGATCCTGACTGCCCCACACCAGCAGAACACAACAGTTCTGAAGATGGTACATCACCCGCCTCGTCGACCTCTTGTTCTCGCTCCAGGAGACAGAAATCACTAATTTATGTGATGGCTGTCAAATGCTCACGGTCAGATGGATATGGGGTACCAGGTATGCTACGGCCAAGGAGGACAGCATCAACCGAGCTGTGGCAGCGTTGACAGCCCTGCAAACCAACGAACCAATCCATGCAGCCCTCCGGGACAAGGTGGCCCATGGACCCAATGATCCTCTGCCTTCAACTCCTCCGGTATGAAGAATCTAAGTGGTGTGTTCATAGTATACCTTCTCGAATCCCCGAAATCGGCATTCACTACTCACACATTACGTAGTACTAGCTAGACACACACTCCTTTGTACCTTACGGTCAATCTAATAATTCCTCTGAATATCGTGGCTTAGATCACAGTGAAATCTTGCGGGAAGTTTGGACCAAAAATGTTTTGCAGGCAGACACAAAAGTTTTGCGGGGGTGGACGCTGTATTTTGTGGGGGTCCAATTATATCTTGCGGGAATCACTGATTTCCCCGCAAAACAAAAGACAGTGATTGATGCTTGTCTCTTTTGCGGGGATAGCGCCAAACAGCCTATTTATATTGCAGAATCGCTGAAAACTCCGAAAAGTTTTGTGGCCGATTAAATGTACATTTTGAACACCATAAATTAGTGATGGCATGCCCTACATGCGTGACTGACCGTGAACGATCCCCACAGTCATATGGTTCTTGTCAATCCGAGCTAAGCTACGAGCTTTTGAAATGGTGCAGAGGAAGTGACAAAGTGACAGAGTCACCTAAATCCAGCTGACCTCACAAACTTTCACTGAATGGGATCAAACTCATGAACTTCTACAGCACTAAGCAAAGTAACGAAGTGACGAAGATGGCACAGACTCGAGGCAATATCTACCTCTGCGGCCGAAAGTGGTATGGGTAAATTCCATACCATCACTCTGATGGCTAACCGCTGACCTTCGCCCCAGTGGCCGAAAGCAAGGTCTCCTCTCGTTCACTCGATCTCACTTGAACCTGGCGGGACAGAACTGCTTCTCTAGCTTCCCACTCTGTCTCGCCAGGTATGTTCCCGCTTTTCTTTACATGCTATGTACATCTCACTCGGTCTTGATAGTATCGCTATAGCTTCTGGCTCCCACCCATATGCCCGCCCTCTACATATCTCTTACTTACCGTCCATACTCTCTCCTGCCTCATTGTACTAGTATAGCCCTCGGCACCTCGCATCGTCTCAAAATACATGCCCAAGCCTCTTTGAGGCTGTCCTCTGCTAAATAACTTGTTCGCGAAACCATGCGAGGCTACAACAATTAGACTCTGCCAGAAAAGAAAATTTCAACAGGCGGACAGCCCGTGGATCTGGTCACTGTTCTCTCAGCGGAAATCACCACGATCTTGAACCACGTGTTGGCAAAATTTCCCATGCGTCTCACTGCGGTCGATACAGACGATGGCCTGACCGGACTCAGCGTCTTTTCCAAGTCGCATCAGCTCGAAGTGCGAGCGGCTGAAATTCAAAGCTGCTGTCCGTTGTCTGGTTCTTTATCTCACCGAGAAAAGTTAACGTATGTGCTATTCTCGCACTGCTCGTCACGCACACAAATGCAACGTGATTTTCATCTGCCGTCTTAATATCCCGTTTTGCACCTGGTGTTCCTGACCCTGAACTCTCACGCATACATCTGCGGGTGCCGAGATCTTCTGTGATGAACTTTTGAGAAAGCAGGGCACGGGTCGAGTCCAATTTAGTCTTGTACTATTTGCGTCGTGAACTATTTGTTCAGATCGCGAGAAGGTACTCAGGAAATATTGAGTTTGCTGATATTTTGATATCCATTCGCCCCGTTGAAATCGGGCGCCCCCTCCCCCGACTTCAGCTGAAGAAGTTGCCTAAACCCTAGGACTCGCCGTGCTACCCATACTTGCTATGCTAAAAAAAAGTGCGCCCCGGAGGCCGGGGCCGCAGCACTGATGAGAGTTTGAGAAGGCTTCGAATGGAAGACGAGTTCCCATATGCTGATGAATGTCGCGCAGTACTAATCTTGCATGGGAATATGATCACGACCGCGAAAGTTATAAGCTCAGGGCTCACCGTGCTTGATCTCATCTTTCGACAATGCCCCGTCCACCCACTGTGGCTGAAATTCGACTCGGAAACCTTGCAACTTGTTTGGCTCCGATCGTCACGGTTCTCAATGAGCTGAATAATGCATTTGCTCCACCTTTTGTTCTACCAATTTCCAACACTGTTGCATCCTCAATCAAGTTGATTCAGGTACCAAGTCTTGCAATAAAAATGCTAATAGCTAATTGAATATGGCAGAATGTGAAACAAAACAAAACAGAATGTGCTCAACTCATGGAGAACACCTACCAAGTGCTGTTTGCAATTATCAGTCTTTATATAAAGTCTGAAGAAGCAGGGTGCCTCTCACCTGCCATGACAGATCATGTTGGGAAATTCATGAAGTACATAAGATTTATTTCACAATGATATTTTCCTTTGACTGAGTTTTTTTTCTCTATCCAGAACACTTCACAAGATATACACCTATGTTGGAGCACAACAGAACAGCAACAGGATTAAACAGCTTTTCCATACCATTGAGATGAATAACCTGCTGAAAGACTGTCATGCAGAATTGGATGAAGCAAAGAAAATCTTTGAAGTAAGACCTACTACTTGGTTTTGTCACCACTGACTAGCTTGGACACATAATTTCAGATTGGCATGCAAAGCATAAATTTCAAGGACATCAGTGGAATCAGCAAAGCAGCTGAAGACAAGCATAAGGAAGTACTGGAATTAATTGCAACTATGTCAGAAACCACCACCACAACAGATGGCTCATTGGTGTGTGAACAGTTGGCTGTCTGCATATTCAACCAATTGTGTGTACAGGTGCATGTGGATGCTAGTGCACTGAACAACAGGTAAAAGCCCAAATTCACAGTCAATGTCTTTACTCATACGTTCTTGGAGTTCGAGTTCATTCTCATTGCTACCCTCAAAACCCAAGATCTTCCATGGCCGTGAAACAGAGTTGGAGAATATCATGAGGATCCTTCTGGACTACCTGGCCCCCAGAATAGTGATTCTTGGTGGAGGTGGAATGGGCAAGACAAGCCTAGCAAGAGCAGCCCTTCATCATTCAGACATTCTCACTAGATTTGAGCATAGATTCTTTGTGAGCGCAGAACCTGCCACCACAAGCATTGAACTTGCTGCTCTCATCGGATTACACATTGGACTAAATCCTGGCAAAGATCTCACCAAAGCTGTTGTTCAATATTTCTCAAAGAACTCATCTTGCCTTTTGATCTTGGACAACCTGGAAACTGTCTGGGAACCTATTCAGTCTCGAAATGGAGTAGAGAAATTCCTTTCTCTGCTCACAGATGTTGAACAGCTTGCATTGATAGTATGTGTCCCTCTGATTTAAACTCTCTTTCCTCACAAAACATAGATCACCATGCGGGGGACAGAAAGGCCAGCCAGAGTTCAATGGAGTCACCCATTTTTACTGCCACTTCAGCCTCTCTCTAACAAGGCAGCACAACAAACTTTTGCAGACATCACAGATAATTATCATGGAATCGAGGACTTGAACCAACTCCTCAGTTTCACAGATAATATGCCGCTGGCTGTAGATCTTCTTGCTCATTTGGTTGACTATGAAGGTGTTGAAAATGTCTTGACTCGCTGGGCGACAGAGAAAACATCCATGCTATCCATGGGATATGACCGAAAGTCAAATTTGGATGCATCCATTAGTCTCTCTCTCTCAAGTTTCCGAATCACACCTGACAGCAAGAAGTTATTGAGTCTCCTTTCAATTCTTCCCAATGGACTCTCAGATGCTGAACTGGTACAAAGCCACCTTCCAATCTCCAATGTCCTAAGCTGCAAGTCTGTATTGCTTGCAACCTCATTAGCATATCAGACCAGTAACAAAAGAATTCTGGTACTGATGCCAGTGAGAGAGCATGTTCAGCAGCTTCTGCCTCCCTCTCCCTCTCTTATACATTCCCTCCACAAGCATTTTTATGCACTTCTGGAGCTGTTTAAAACATCCAGAGGGACACAGGATCGTCGTGTGGTTGATCAAATCACCTCAAATCTTGGAAACCTGCAAGATGTCTTGCAACAGAGCTTAAATAATAATGATCCCAATTTCACAGATACTATACACTGCAGTTTATCTCTGAACACTTTTTATCGACTTACTGGTCGTGGTATTGTACCACTTATGAACAATATCCGGGACATTTTAAGGGGAACTTCAAATTACCAACTGGAGATCAACTTTATTATTGAAGTTTTGAAGTCAGCAGAATATTATCATCACACATCATGGATAGAACAGTTGATATCTCAGGGAATATCCTACTTTGAATATATTCAGGATATCCCTCTTGAATGTGAGTGCTCTCCCTGCCTGAACTACCTGGTCTCATTGAATCAACAGCCAAATTCTATCATGCAGCCTCAATTTTCGCAAATGCCATGTTGGATTTGCCTCGCTGTCTGCAATTCATCCACAAGTCTCAGCAACTGTCAAAGTTATCTGGAGACCATGAGCATCAGTATCTTGTTTTGCTCCGCATTGCTGAGCTAAAGCTGTCTACTGGAGATTATGCTGCTGCTCATGAATGTGCCAGAGAGGTACAGCAGCTTTCAGAATCATCAATGGATCTGTATCATTGTGCAAATGCACTACGTGTTCAGGCCAAATGCTCTAGATATCTGGGGAAATACCATAAGAGTCTGGAGCAACTCTGCAGAGCCAGAGAAATCATTGAGATTTGTGGCATGTCAGGAGGATATGTTGATTCTCTGCTCACACTAGCAGAAGCCGAGATTCATCTTTTGAAATCAGAATATACTCTAGCCCGCAGCATGTACAGTGATATTACTGAAATAACTTCTCCTAATCGACATACTGAAGCATTTGCTGCTGCCTCCCTGAATCTTGCATACATTGACATCGAGATTGGCAGCAGTGCAGAAAATGTGTGCAAAAATCTGGAGATAGTCAGAGCTGTTTTTCAAACTTTGGGTTATATTCCAACTCTATCCAAAATAGTTGAAGCACACATGAACCTCAGAGAGCATATGTTTGACATAGCACAGATGAAATTTCAGGAATGTCTCCATTCTATTGACACTGAGATAACTGGTTTCTGTCTGGAACAGCTTGCTAATATCAAGGCTTGGCCAGCTTCTGAAAAAGAATTTAGATGGCCTGTAATATACTTGAGCTTTGCATGTCGATCCAAACACAAATTGGCACTGTATAAAGCTCTTCTTTTCATTGGAGATGCAGTAATCAATGATAAGGATGAGAATACTGCATCCACACTCTACACAGTAGCACTTGAGGGATTTACATACATGGATGTGCATCGGAGCCGAGCCGAGTGCATGGTACGTCTTGGAGATCTTGCACACAAACATGGAAATATTGCTGCAGCTATTGCTCACTGGAAGACAGCTCAACCTCTGTTTGAGAAGTCATCACAGGCCAGCCATGTAGCACAACTTGACTCCAAGATTTTTACCGTTACTGGAAAAGCTCATGAGAATGCCTTGGTGACACTTGCAAGCTTGCAAGCACCCATCAACTTCCCTGATAAGTTTTCTACTTCCCAAGAGCAACTTGTGACAGTGGCCTTGTGAACATAAATAATTCTTTGCCTTTGTCATGTCCTCATCTCTAATGTGTTTGAGTTGTATGTTGAAATAGTATTTATATATTTAGCATCATTGTCTTGCTTGTAAGTGAGCCCTGAGGCAATTTGAATCCTGTAAGTACCTGCAGTTTGTGCCCTCATGGGAAATGGGAGGGAACATCAGCAAATCCTGATTGTTGCTGTAGCAAAGGTTCCCCTTTGCATAGCACTATGTAGTGCTACAGTTGCTACAGTGCAGCTGTAGACTATGTAGTGCTACGTAAAGGGGGGCCTTTGCTAAGCAACTGTAGCACTACATAGTGCTATGTAAAGGGGGCCTTTGCTACAGGAGCAATCAAGATTTGCTGATGAAGTTGGATTAGCACTGATGTGCTTAACAAGCACCTCAGACGTAGAGTTTGGCACAAGTATTGTCAATACAAGCCGGCATGCTGCCTGACCAACTGGTGACCACACATCCTACGACTCAAGCTGGGTATGCTTCATTGCGTGGGACTGGCGATACTTGGCCGATGCGCGAACACCATGGCTCGGATCCCTCCGAAATCTCGAAACCACTACGGAATGCAGAAATAGAAACAGAAAATTACTTGGCCAGCCCCGGTGAATTCCGAACGAACACTTGGCGACATTGAAAATTGGATGCCTCACTCACTGACACTGTCAGCCAATTTTGGAAGCGAAAAAATCTTCAAAAAGTCGAGTTCACAGAGAGCATCATCGCGGCGCGGGGTGTCGATCCCTTATTCAATCCTTTCCGTGCGCGAGCTGCTGCACTGAGGTCTGCGCTAGGGCTTTACTGCAACTTCACCCTTCGAATATTCTTTCGGTCTCGATACCTCTGCGCTTGCCCGAGCCTCGTGAACGTCACAAATCGGTTCTAATTCAAAAAATCGACGCGCATTCGGCATACCTTTCGTTCTAGATCTCTCCTTCAAAGTCAAGTTATACCATTAACGCAATCACCCGACCCGGTTCGATCAAGGAATCTCCAAGATCTGTCATAGGGTCTGAGTTACCACATCCCCGATCCACGTTCGCAAACTCGGATTCAAGCTGATGGCGAGAAATTGTGGGGAAGGACGTGCAGCCTTCGGGTGAGGCACGAAAAAAAAAAAAAAAAATTCCAATAAAGGTTTCTCGACTAGACTGTCGTCGGAATCGGAATCGAATACGCTAGACACCGTTACCTGCCTGCCCTTGCGTCCGCGCCCATCTACCAGCACCATATGTTGAGCGGCCAGATCCGGGGCCACACCTTCCGTGTTGGGGCTAATATTCCGACGAAAAGAGAAAATAAGTACAGCTCAGCAAAGAATTCAGAGAACGTAAACGGCAGGTACAGCTTTCCTGCGTCTCGAGCTGCATGATGCTTGCAGTGGGAACGTGTCGCCTTAAAGCGAGTAGCGGCGCTGTCTCTCTCTGACGCGGGCGTGGGATGGTGAGCTGGTTCTCCATGCGCGCTGGTGAAGAGTAGGGTGTGATCGAAGAGAACGACACGGAGCAGCTGAGGTGAACCGGAGTGGAGTTGGATAATTTGCTCACGCGCAAAGTGTCGTTATGCAGGAGCGTACCGAAGTCGGAGTCTAATTTGAGGCGGTCAACGTTGTCCATGTCGAGGCCTTGCCAATCCACCAAAGTCGCGCGGAGGTCGGCTATTGTCTGTGCCATTTCGATGCGATAGCAGGCGGCGTTCAGTCTGTTTGCCGCATGCTTCGATGCGGCGAGGCCGCGCTGTAGTTCTTCGCGGTGCGGGTAAGTGTCGGGGCAGGACCTCTTGAGGGACTGTGTGGGATGTAATATAATTACCATGGGTTGATGTAGGTAAAATAACACGAGAGGATATGTACATCGAGCAGAAGAGGGTATTTGCAGCCTGGCGATATTGGTCTTATCATGAACGCCGGGATGTCGATGGCGAGATCATCATCCAGGAACCCGTCGAATACCTGGGTGCAATCAGTTAAAACGTTTTGCTGCATTGTGAAGAGCGTGAACGCACGGCGAGCCTCTTCCGCATTTGTACTATGCGATTCGAGAGGGGTGGATTGTAGCGCTCGGGAATGACTAAAAGAAGAGAGACAAACCTTTATGAATGTTGCATCGCGTGCCATATTCTGCTCTGAACACATGACAAGTTCTGCCGCATGTATTTTATCGCCGCCGCCAGTGAAAGATATCTTGCCCCAATGTGAGACTTCACTAGGAATACACCCACTTACCTCGTGTTCTGAGAGTTCGAAAGTTCGTAGCAGATAATTCTTAACAGCCTTCAGGACTTGGGGTGCGAGGGGACCACGGATGTGGGGGCGAAGAACACAAATATCGGGATCTGGAACAGGAACATTCAAATCAGATCATAGAAATAGAAAGAAAAGAAACACGCACAAGCAGGAATAGTGTGGCCACGGCTCTCCTCTTCACGCCGATCTGAAAGATCGAGTTCGCGATGGAGGTGGTACTTGACCTTGATGAGGTTGTTCTGCGCAATTTCACGGAGACGCCGAGCGAAACTGGCGTAAGGGTTCTTGCGACTTTTACTCGAGCGCACAAGAAACCCAACAAAGCGCTCAGTTGCATAATTCCAGTAGCACCACATCGGGCCGGTATTAAGAATGTCGTCGGGGATGTGGATCATGGCATGGAGGGTCAAGGTGCATACCGACAGGCGTCCGGGGTCGTACTGGTAGTAGTATCTTTGTAGATCAATTAGACATGGTCAATCGACGAAATGACTTGGACTCACTTTTCGAAATCTTGGACCCACTTGTAAATGCGTTTGCGCAGCTGGTTGTCAACATAGTCGCGATCGATGGTTAAAGCGAGGCAGTCATTAAATATGCTGACCAGCTCGATGAAGTGCTTGTAGTACTTGGGTTTCGCAAAACGATCCCGGAGCACAATGGGACCGAGAAGGGCTGTAAATAATGTGTAAGACTCTGCCGTGAAGTAGTGCTGCTGCGTCGCAAGGTTCGGAACACGTGCACCGAAAGCAGCAGGGGTGGTATCACCAGCAGCAACACAGGCGTCGCCGATCTGAGCAACAACAGCTGGTTGGAGCTTGTACTCGCCAACTCCCTCATCGAGGCCCTTGAAGTCTCCGGTCCAGAGCGTGAGGAGATTTTTGATGATGTTCTCGGGAATGAGGTGCATCAAATCGTGGCCGAACGAATCAGGGAAGGAGAGGCTGGATAGCGTAGCGAGAATGGGAAGGCCGTTGATGCCTGTCGCCTTCGAACGGCGCTTTGCTTCCGCATCAGAAGGCGCCATTTCGACGGCGACAGCATCATCAATGAACTGGTCATGCGTGCGGAGAGGTAAACTGAATGGGTCGAGGGACTCTCCATTCGGGCGATGCAAAGGGACGTAGTTGGTTTTGTTACCACCATCGGCGTCGCGAATGCCGTGGATCTTGCATGCACGACAAGGCCGGAGCCCATTTGCACCCTTCATGCGCATGAGTTTCGCGATCGCAGGCATGTCACCGAAGACCCGAATGAGGAAGGCGCGGAGTAAGAATGTGCGATCAGTGAGTGCATTATACGTGGCTACGCCACGTGCAAGTCTCCAGAACTCGTTGCGGAGGGGAATAAGAAAGGAGTCGAGGTCCTTTGGCTCGCACGGCCCGGGAATGACACCGAAGCAAATGAGGTGGTCGAGGAGGAAGCGCAGCTCGGGTTTGAGATTATATAAAACCCCCGAGCAGCGGCCAACACGTCGATTTTCGATTCTTGAATGGGCAGACGCCATCAGCACTCAAGCCCATCGCAATATCGGTATCCTGGTCGAAGAAGAGATGGGAAAGAATCTCCTCCTCGACGCGGACATGACGGCGCCGTAAACGCCGATAATGGAGGGAATCAAAGATGTCGGAGATTTTACCAGACTTGGAGCCGAAGCGCGCGCGATACAGCAGCTCCTCACACATCCACTCGTCCGCGAACAGAGCTTGGAGCCTCGGAATGAGAGGGAGGTATGAGAAAGTGGCGCATGGACGACCCCGAGAATCGCGCCGGGGTTCTTCGCAATATGGACAGTTATCCAGCTCAGTGTAGACACCAACAAAGCAGCAGCACGAATTCTTGCAGCAATCGTACTGCTCAGCCTTGAGTCCAGAGATGAAGCTGATTTCGGACTGCAGGCGTGAGAGGGAGGGCAGATCAAAGAGCTGCGGGAATGCGCGGCGCATTTTGGCATATGCTCGCGAGCCGAGATCAACGTTGACTTTGAAATTATGGGCCCGAATAGCGTGCATAGCCTTCTCGGATAGGCGATGATCTAAAGGAATGGGTCGCAATCGATTAAAGTTCAATTTAATCACTCACGGCGTCGCATTTCCTCCGAGACGAATTCACCCTCAAGCAGTTCAGCAGCAGTGAGATTATGCTGCGTAAGGAGCTCTTCATCGAGTTCAGGATCCAAATCGTTGATGCCATTGTTGTCCCCGAGAGGAAATCCCTCGAGATGGTCCGTGTCGTAGCCGCCATCACTGTCAGCGGGAATTATTCGCGGGCGGGTTGTTGGCAGACCCGAGGGAGCAGGAACTGCCGAATCGTCATCCCCGCCGTCAATAAGGACGTCGACGTCCATTTCTAGCACATTCGATGCCTCTGGCATGGTGTCTGGGTCATGATGTGAGGGAGAATCGGCCACAGCTAGATATCTTATCAGAAATATTTCCATTTCATTGAATATCATGTTTTGCGTACAGCATCTGGCTGGTTTCCGACTTCGAGGGGAGTCCGAGTCATCCTCGTTGACATCTTCCCCGCCCCTCTTGCGTTTCCTGAACCGGTCGAACACACGCGACGTAAGATTTATGGCTGCTCGATGTATTTTAGTTCTATGCTTCCCTCCACCGTGGAGGTGACTTCGGTGGGCTTTGGGCGAGATATCTTGTTTGCAGCAGGTACAGTAGACCATATTACAATCACAAGAGATTGTGCGAAGACAAGTTGTTGAGTGCGTTGGGTGGAATCACACGCCAAGTCCATGCATCACGGGATGGTGGAGTGTGACGCAATGCGCTGTGATATCACATCATCCGTTACTTCCTTGCCCTCAACCATCACGTCCATGGCCCCAATTTGAAGATAGACAGCATTGCGGGGTCAATGACCATTCTCAATACTTCTCTCTCGCTGCTCGGCAGGCCGCAGAACCAGCTGACGGCTGTGTGGGGCTGGTAGAGCGCCACTCCAATGACTCCACCATCGCTTAGCAGCTCCAGCTTGCTCGCCTCCAGCTTGCTCGCCTCCGAGTTATAAGGGCGAGCAGTGGGGTATGTTTCCCCTCACATATCCATGGCGTCAAGCAAGAGAACTAAATCATCCTCGAAAGAAAACCCTCGTCCTCCGCAGTCACGCAAGAAGGCCCCCAAGAAATCGTCTCAGACAGCGCTACTTCAAGATCACAATATCGGGACTACCTCTTCTGGGTCTCAGGATGGTGTGGACCGCATTCGCGAGCTCGAAGGTACGTTATACAGCATATTATTCTTGGATACTGATGATACTTCACCAGCATTGTTATGCGAGACGCAAGGTCGCCTTCGTACAACAGAAGCTCGCCTGGCGGAGCGGGGCGATGCTGCACAAGGCTCTGTGATCCACCACAACGGCGGCCAAGCCACGCGCATTCCAGCGCCGTCACGCATTTCCGATGTCACGATGAGTGAGATCCGTTCGGAGCTTGGGTACACCAAACAGCAATGGAACGCGGTTCGGGTGCGTCATTCGCTGTCTTTCTTATCGCTAAACTAACCCACCACCACAGTCATGCGTTCGGGACTGCCTCAGCGCTGCTCGTCTCGACTGGGACGCGCATTGGAAGTCTCAATCGACCACGAAGCTTGGGTATGCATTTAACGCAGTGCGTAATCAGAGTATGCAGTGTTGTTACTTTCTGATCGTTGATAGGTCGAGGATGACTTCCCTGAGTTGCGTCGCTTCGATGGACAGTGGGCCGTGAACCGGATCGCAAAGGACGTGTGGGACAATCGGAAGACTTACATCCACTGCGTCGACAAGCCGTCAACATATATTGGACGCCGCACTGCTCAGCGTCACGCTGGTGATGGCTCTGCTCACACTGGATCCCAACGCTCGACCCCGCCGGATGGCCCTGCTTCACTGCGAAGCACCTCAGCACATGGTTCGCCACAGCACACACCAAGTCCTGGCCCATCTCGCCCAGCCCCGCGACCGCTCCGCCGCCCTCGCGCTCCTTCATCATCGTCGTCGTCATCTTCCGATGACGACGATGATCTCGAGAAGGTCGATGACACTGACGACGAGGAGGAGGAGGAGACTGACGAAGCTGGGAGGAGCAAGAAGCGGACCAAGGCGTCTGGTGGACTGCCGGCCAAGCGCCAAAAGATTTTAACTACATCATGATATGTATTTCAGTCATAATTGTATTGTGTTTCAATACTTTTCGGTGTGAAATTCAATGAGTTTGATCCTGAATTGTGGCGAGCGATACGACACTCAGGATGCTTCGGACTTGAAATCAGGTCGAAACATACTGAACTGGATACCTGGAACCTTTCCTTTTGTACCTGACTTCGAATGGCCTGGAATTCACTATTTCATGCTGGAATACAAGGTATTTTCTGCTGCATTCCAGGCCGAATCATCCTGACAGAACACCCTGGATTCCAGGGGCTTTGACAACCCCAGTGACGAGGACCATAGCCCTACCACGGCGACGCAATGTTCGTACTTACGACGTTCCATAAGATTCCTTGTGCTCCTCGAGGGAAAAAAAGGGACTCTTGGCGGCCGTTCTATCGCAGTATGGGGAGTCGAACCCGGCCTCGGCGCTGCCTCTAGATCTGTCCCGGGCCGTCACTGCGGGACTACAGCTTCTTTGTCGCTACTCAGACTCGTTCACGGCCCGACTCACTGGTGACCCTACATCCTACGACTCAGGCTGCATGCTTCATTGTGTGGGATTGACGATACTTATTACTACTCGATGATCTGGACACCCCAAAAAATTTCGCTCGAAACCACTACGAAAAACAGAATTTATTTGGCCAGCACCGGTGAATTCGAACGGAACACTTGGCGACATGGACGACTAGGAATCGCTCACACATTCACTCTCAGCCAAGTTCGAAAGCGAAAAAATCTTCAAAGACAAGTCAAGTCCATCCGGTCATTTGGTGCGGGGTGTCGAACCCCTTCCCCGTCCATTTCGATTCCTTTCCGCGCGAGCTGACTCAGCGGGCTGCCTCAAGTTCACGGTACGCAACTTCGCCTTTTGGATTTTCTTTTCGAACGCGGTACTTCTGCACTTGCCCGAGTCTCGTAGACGCAACAAGTTCGAACAATCGATGTGCGTTCGATCAACAAAATTCATCAAGTCCGGTCCAGCATTGGCATTGGCAAGGTGAAAGCTTAGGTACGCTACAGAGTTTCAAGTTACTTTTCATGAGAAAACTCAGGGACTCGTTGGATGGGAGCAAAAAAGAATTCATTTAAACCGACCATTCTGGTGTGGGGGGTCGAACCCTGAACAGCCATGGAGGTCATAGCGTGCGTGCTATTGTCCTGTACTCCTTTACCAGGTTGAATTTCTGAAACAGGATTGACACTGGGCTCTTCACCGGTGCGTGATACTTCTAAGCAGTACATATATCAGCACCCCAGACACCCGACTCAAAAGAACTGTTGTCGACCTCCAACCGTTCGTCGGGGAAAAAAAAACTCAACCGCCGAACAGATCTGCCGGAGTGCAACGGCGCGCTTGGCCAGAACTTGTATCCCCTGACAGATAAATCGTATCAAAAGCTTGAGGAAGTCACAAAAAGAGTAGAGCCGAAAAAAAAACTAGCACCAACCTTTACTATACCGCGAATGGGTGTCGGACTCCGAGCCGAATCGAGCGGCCACAGCTCAGACCGTAGAAGGCTTAGTCGTTCCTGCGCGGCACTGGTATCGGTGCTAGTTTTGCATGAAAATCGGCATCGAACGCGAACGAGATTTTTACTGCAAACGGCTTCGGAAATTCCCAGTGAAAAATTGACGCTAGGCATGCTCCTCAGAGTCAAAGACCGATGAGTCCGGGAGTGGTGAACATTAGTAGAAACAAGTGCAACTACGCTTGAACCAGCGCACGAAAGCAGGGCGGAGAAAGGAAGGAAAAAGAAGTACTGCTGAACGTCTTCATTATTCGCAGGCGGGGAGCTGCGATCGCCGATCAGTAGAGTTCAACTTCGGTGCAACCGAAAGTTGTTGAAGTACATCAGTTCCTTCAATGCCCAAGGAAGTCCTACGGAGAATAATGCAACGTGAGCTATACCGATATACACCTAAATTGTTACAGAAGCCTCCATCCTGCCTGCATAAATGCAGCAAGCAGCGTCACTCTGTGCTGTACTCAACTTGGAACCAGGACCACACCGAAGATCAAGAAACAGTGAACGAAGCAACAAAACCTGAAGAAAAAATAGGAGAGTTCCTCAAACATCATCACGTGCGGGGCGTCGAACTCCAATTGTAACTCAACTCAGGAATTGGCGGCAGTTCAACCATTTCTTTATATTCTTTAAAATCCAACTCAAGCCCAGGCTTGAATCTGCAATTTTGAAACAAATGAAAATTCGCAAGTGCAATTCTGGTATAGGGACCTGATCCTGGTGTCGCAAGCCGTCGCAGTAGCCTGGAATTTCTACCTAGGTTGGTTCATATAGGCTCAAGAATATATGCCAGTGGCAAAAGCAAGACATTTTGGTGCTGGCAGACTGTAGCTGGTGTTTTGGTTCAAAATGCGGCAAAAATTCCATTTATCCCAGCAGTGCAGCTAGTGTCAGGGACTCGGAGGCGCAAATAAGCAGGAGAGAAAAGGAAACAACAACCCCAAAACAGAGTGGACGAGTTGGCCCATCCGGTGGGGGCATTTGAACGCCAAACTGTGGCGACGAGGAGACTTGTACAGGGGACGCAGTTGTGATTGGGCACCAACACCGGTGCTAGTTACCTTTGAGCTTGGTTCAACACCACCAAGTCCGGTCGAAGTCAGGGGATGTACGCAATCATTGAGCCCACCCAGACGCGAACGAGAAAATTCAATCGGCACGCTGTTCGGTCCTCAGGGTCAAAAAAAAATATTTGAGCAGAAGATTCAACAATAACAAAATCCAACTGCAAATTAAACCAAGAGACAAAAGCCGAGCGGAGAAAAGGCGCAACTAGGATTGTGCAAAACCTATTCAAGTCCATTTTGGCGTTGGAAGTCGAACGCCGTGGTGCTATTAGTCAACTTTAACTTTAGTTCAACCGGAAGCTCATGAAGTACAAACCTTTAGAGATCATTCTCATGCAGGGTGTGCTGAGACTGAGTCAAATTCCAACCAAGCTCAAGTTGAAGTCGAAGATCACGATTCACGACCGGATAGCAACAAAAAATGAATGAAGAAAGGGGTTCCTGGTGAACGTTGTCCACAGTGCGACTCCAAGTTGGGAGTTGCTGTGAACATTCAACAGGAAGTTCAATTCGTTCAGCTCAGGAGTTGCCGAATGTTCACCGAAGTTCAAGGAACACCAGGCCTGGTATGTTGTCTGTCCCAGTCAAACGCTTTGAAAGGCACCCATCGATATTCATATGAATGAGTTTATGTACTGCATGAAAAATGGAAACACCTTTGCACCTGCACCTCGCCCCTCCTCCGAAGATTTGAAGTAACAGGGCTAAAAGAGATGACAGAGCAGGTGTTAGATAGGAGGAACACACAGAAACGCAAATTTTGTGGGATTTTGCATTCACACTGGAATGGGAAAAATTCATAATTCAGTGGAAGTGAAGCTGAAAAAAAGGAAATCAGATCAAAATTCAATGTTGTAGGAAGCATGGTTTTTGCAAGTCGCTTCCATCAGTGGGCGAGTAAGACATATATTGCCCCGAAGGGAGTCTCAGCGAGGGTACGCTTGTAGCCAGCAGCAGGTTTGGGTGAAAGCTGAGCCCCCTGTCCCCGTCCTGAAACTATTGACCTAGAACAAAAATCCCACGGAGAGCTGGGAACCCCCAAGCATTAGGAGGAAGACAACGCAGACCAGCTCTTCAGGCGGGAACCCCAAACCAGTAGGAGGATGACGTTGACCGTTGGATGAGGAGAAGATCAAGGCGAGAAGAGCTGCATGTCAAGCCAAGGTGACCAAAGGAGGCTGACACTGTATAAAATTTAATATTAGTGTCAGTGGGGTTAGTGTATGTCAATTGAAAGGTAAGGTTTGTATCCAAGGAGATCGAAGGATGGGCAGTGGTGTTGTGGTGGCCAGAGCACAGATAAGCAGCGCGTTTTGCAGATGGTGAATGCAATGGAGTCGCTGTCCACTTCAGAAGTATTAGTGGCCAACAAGGCAGGGAGAAGTAGCGGGACATAGCTGCGTGAGTTGGCGTGCTTTTGTGAGGTTAATTATCGCTGGGACGCGAGTAGTGGAAGCAGTCCATTGGAAGCACAGCTGCACGCGTGTAGATGGGTAGGAGTAGCGACGAGTGAGTAGCGAGTGGCGTGTGGCGGTAGCGGATAGCGACGCGGCGCAGGTTCGCGGCGCAAACGCGAGTAGCTTGTAGCAGTAGTGGGTGGCGGCTTGACGAAAGCACGAGTAGCGAATAGCTGTAGCGTGTAGCGTGTAGCGTGTAGCATGTAGGTTGTAGCGTGTAGCATGTAGCTTGTAGCTTGTAGCGTGTGCGTGTAGCAGTACTTAGCGGGTAGCGGGTAGCGGAGCGGCGTCGGCGCGCGTGTGGCCGTAAAGGGTAGCGGTGCAGCACAGGTTCGCGGCGCAAACATGAGTAGCGTGTAATGGGCGGTCAAGCGGGTAGCGGTGGCGTGTAATGTGTAGCGGTGGTTTTCAGTGTCGCGGTGTCGGTGCCAGTTACCGGCGCTGGATCGCGTGACAGCACAGGGCGAGCACGAGTACCGTTGGGATGTGCATCACATTCGCAGTTGCGATGACAATGTGGTGAGCTAAATTGGACAGACAGTAGTTATGTACAGACAATGGAAGCGAAAGGCAAGCGACGCAGCTGTATACACCAAGAAAGCAGCAACAATCCGCATCTTCATGTGGCAGGTTTGCGACGAGTGGATTGCACGGTCCTAGTGCATAAGGGAGAGTGTCGGTGGGTCGACGGTGCGGGAGTCTTGGGTGTTCTCGGCCGCAGCTGCCGCATTTGGGAGGGTTTCTCAAATCTGGGTTTCCGAACAAGGATAGTGGAAGCCCGGGTTTCTGAATAGAATTATCCGTGATTGGGATGCCGAAGGTTGAAAGTGCAGCGGACGTCGTGACACCGCCGCGGCAAAGCGGAGTTTGAAATGGGTCAGTCACTTCTAATTAATGCCGTACTCCACGGTGGACGCGTTGAACTTGTAGCTGCTTTCAACCACATGGCTCTTCAAGCTTCAACTCTCAAGCTTTCACCACCATGTCGGGCATTCGTTGGCTGTTGGCTGTTCTCCGCAAACTCATTCTGGGTTTGAGGGGTCTTCTTCCGGATCCGACATCTCTTCGCGGTCTACTTCTGCTGTTTGCTGTAGTCTGGCGGGCAACGAAACGGAGATTTTCAGGACGTACTAATTTGGCTGGGACCACTCGTTCTCCACAGGCAGACTACAATATCCTGATGTGGTTCCGTCCAGCGCACATACATGTTTGCGTCTTTCTTGTGCCATGCTACGATTTTGTACACGTCGATCCAATATTAAATATGCTCCAATTATTTGCATCGTGAAAGACTCAAGTCGGAGCACTGGCAGCGTGCACCGTTCAGAATGTGTACGTGTTCCATCACACAGGTGCCGGATATGCCGGACCTGCATAGTTCTCCATAGTGCAGAGTGCGGACTATGCGGCACTAGGCAAGGGCTATGGGATACTATGGAAAGCTATGAAAACTATGGTTGCTATGCGTATTATGGCAAACTATGCCTCGGCTACGGTTTTCCTGATGCTCCTTCGCAGCGCCGACTACGATAACGCCACCTATGCCTTGTTCGACTTCCGCTGCGATGAACTATTGCCTGCGGAACAACAGCAACACCTCCGAATCTGCCGGCCCGAGATTCATTTCCAGCGCTCGGATTCAATGAGACACACTAGTCGATATCTGGGTGTCTGGTTCTCCAGACTCGCGGTGTCGTAATGCAATTGCTGCAAACACTGGAATTGCTTATTGACGCTTTCTCGCAGATAGGTCCTCAAACTTGCCGCGTTACAGTCTGTCTGAATCGTGGTCAGAAACATCAGGGTTGAAGCCCACCTGACCGATCACTAAAAAGCTTGCGCCGCAGAAACAGGAGCAGCCATCACTGCAAGAGAGCTATTTGGATTTAAACCTCGACTCCTCGCGCCTTTCTGTCCACTCCTTCGAACGAATATTTTCCGGACCTTTCCTGTTCGTAGGATCTTGCACCTTCGTGAATTAAAGCTCATCTGTTTGACGACCGAATACGTTCAATGCAGTCGCGCATCCAGGCATCCTATAATCCTTCTTGCACTTTATTTATTAATTGCTGCAATGTAGCGAACTCAGTCCGTCAGGGCTGTTATCCAATGGTCTTAGGCTTCTTCTGACGTCTCACCCCGCATTTCAAGATCGTACGGCTCGTAAGTCTTCCGCTTTGATCCAACTCCTCGTCGTGTTTGAATCCTCGGCAGATGAAAATCTGACTACTCTTGTGCTGGGAAAAGAATGGAAAATAATCAGAGCCCTTGTTCCAACTAAATCACATCCATGTTCACACAAGTTCAACTTTACCAATGAATAACATGTAAGCCTACGTATCTCTTATTATCCTGCGCACGCTTTCTCCCTTCTCCCACGTCTACGCTTTCCTTCACCTCGCTGATTCATTCTCTCCCGTTATTATAGGTCCAAAGTAGCCCAAAGCAAATACTTGACGACACTGAAGTGGTTCAAATCTAGCTGTCTATTTTTTTCGCGTTTCATGTCTACTGACCTCGCATTGCAATATGCAAAACTCCAAAGTTATTTTTCCTCCGCTGCAGCAACAGTGAGCCTTCTAACTTTTCCTGTGTATACCTGACATCGTCGTTTGTGTCACCGTTGTAGGTGGTCCTCGCCGTGGCCCACCCAAACCCGCCACACGCCGCACGTGTACAATCCAGATGCCGTTGGAGGTCCACTTTGAAGATTCTGAACGTTGACGAGATATAGATATAGGAGCTGAAGATAGATACAGAGAAAATGGAAAGGGATACAAAGAATCGAGACGAGTTACATAGATGAGGTAAAGGGAAACATAGATGTATGGCGTATCGAAGACGGTACGGGAATAGGATGGACAAATGGATGATATGGAAGAGAAGGGAGGGAACCAGTCGAGCCATAGTCGGTACTGTGGATACAGATATTTGTTCCGTGTCCCCCATCCACATTCCATAGTAGTCGTGGATGTCCACCCGCCGTACGCACGCCCCCGTGTAGCCATAGCTCATAGTTCGGTGTCCCGCGAGTCGGGCATGTACACGCACTCGCAATCGCAGGCACGCGCATCGCACCCCACCAGCGGATGCAGCGAGGGCAGGGGCGTGATGGTCGTGCTCGACTCCTCCTACACAGTTATTGTGTCTCGTGTCTTTATTGCTCCGCGTCAGTCTCGCACACAACGAATCCCGGACGAGCTCACCAGTTATTCTCTCGCTCGCGCGAAATCACATCCCATCTGATCTCTCCCCGCGCGCCAACACCCGAATCATCCCAGGGCCCAGCGAGAGCGGCGTGGCGGGGCGCTCGACGAGGCTCTCTCCCCCTCCACTTGCCTTTTCTCCCCCGTGCCCGTAACCACCGCCGTCGCTCCCGTATGCACCGCCGCCATTGTGCTTGCCTAGACTTCCGCTTCCGCCGGAGCCACCGCTGGAGCCACCGCTGCCGCCATGATGGTGCTTGCTGCCAGCTCTGTTGCCACCGTGCCTGCCGCGCTTCAAGTTAGAAGTGTTCGAGCGCGGACGTCCTCCCCCACCATCACTTCCTCCACCCCCGCCTCCGCCTCCGCCTCCGCCTCCGCCTCCACCACCTGCACCCGCACCCGCACCACCACCCGCGTTAGCGCCCAACATTAGCGCCCACACTGGTAGCCCCAGCGCTACTCGCGTTGGCGTTAGCGGTATTCGGATTGGCGCGGATGAGGGAGGCGTCGATGATCTTTATGTCATCAGAGCCATCGAAAAAGCGGCGCTGCGTGTTGGCGTTGGGCCCAGAGTGTTGTTGCTACTGCTGCGAGGCGCGCTCCGAGTTGGGTTGTATTCGCTTCAAATTCGGCAGCGTAGGCGCCTGGCCCTCGTGCGGCAATCAACTTTCGCGTTCGTAGCGGACATTGTTACGCGACTTGGTGGCTGAGGAACACGATGCCAAGCACGCATGACATTGCCTGCAGGCGCATTTCAGCATCGTCCTCCATAGCGCGAAGAGATGATCGAGACGAGACGCACCTTCTTGTTATTTCGCTTGTTTGTAGTCTGTCTACGAGAGACTACCTTCTTGTCGGCCATTGATATGCCCAAGTACTCCTTCTTGTAGTGTTGCCTCTGTCCACAGTGTGTATAACTATAAGTCGAGCGAATGACACAGCTACCGCGGTGCACGAGGGCGAACTGAAGGCACTGCCGTGCGTAGTGGTGGGTCAGACTTGCGAGCTCAGGCACTCAAGGGAACGGGTCCGGTGGATCTGTCATTGATGGACATTGGATCTGGATGGGTAATTGCTTGCAGTTGAACGCCGAGCCCTTTGAGACGCTGAACGACTGGCTTCGGAAGGTCGCGATCGAGAGAGAGGGTAGCGACGTTGTTTGCTTCCCGGATCAAATTTGATCGGCGCTCATTCAAAACTCAGTACTCATCCCGAACCACGACCTGCTGCAACAACCAATCCGAAGCAACGTCCTCTGGACAGAACGTTGAGAAAGCGGGAACATCATCCAAGAACTCGTCACGACCGAGTGAAGATATGTCCGGGATCTCGAAACTATACATGCCTGTACTGTACTATTTCAACCATAGATTCAGGGGGTGTGACCTGTGACCACTTAGGTTCAACTTTCGTATGATTCAACTGTCCGTGGGACCGTGACCTCAATTATCCTAGTTCAGCTTTTGAGATATTGAGCTGTTGAGTAAAGATTGCAGGATCAACATTCGCTTGTGCAGATGAAGTTCTGCCAAATTTGTTGCTTCTCTCTGCTTCCTTCATGGCTACATTCGACAGAAGCAAGTGGATTTCATGCGGAAAACTCTGGAAAGATGTACCAAAATCTGTTCCCCAAGTTTGTCACAATGACCTCAAAATACCCGAGGCTCTGGCGTCAACGAAACTGTCTCCTTTGACACTTAAATGCCGAAAATTTTCGACTTTTAGACGCCTGCAGGACACAAATGTGTCACTCAGTTCAGTGCACCCAGTGACCTGTGACCCAAATTAAATAGGTTCAGTTCAGGTCGCATTGTGACCCATGACTGAACTTACGGTTGAAATAGTACAGTATTCCAAGCGGCGGGCCCGGGAAGTTGTTCATATCTAACGAAAGTTCCTTTTCGCAGCTCTACGTGGCCGCTGTCTCCGGCAGCGCTCTTCTTTCCTTGCACTCCCTTCACACTTTCTTCCCCGATTTCGATCACTTCCTCGCCTTCCAGCGCGCGCTTCTCGCAGGCCTCGAAGACATCAACAAGCTTCTGTGGGAGGAGCAGCGCTGAGTCGCCACTTCGTTGAATGTGTGCATATCCTTTTCATTCCGTCACAAAGCTCAATTTTTGGTGTTCAACTAAATTTCTGGAAGTCTAATCTACTCCTGCCACGTCAGGAAGAGGACTTCGTCGCGGCATATGAAGCATGGTTTATCAATTGGATGAAGAAAAATCTCAGCGATCTCGATTCACCTCCCGAGCGCCACAATTCACCTCTCTCGAATCGTGTAGTGCAAATGCAGAAGAGCCTCGCCGTGCGTTAACGCACTTCGCGATACAAAACGCTCTAACTCATCGCATGCGGGTATTCGACGGGCTTTTGGATGATCTCACCACCAACATCCCGGAGTTCTTGATCAAACCGATATCGCGAGGCTGCAAGTACCCGAGGTACGTATCATCTGATATTATTGTGCCTGCATCAATTCATGATATTAATCATACTGCATGCCAATGCAGTCCCTCCTCAAGAAGGCCTCCCCCGACACTTACCGCACCACGAAGAACTGCAGCGCGGCCTCGCCGCATCGAAGCGCGCGGCAGACTGACCGAACGCCACCTGCTATCGGGTCGAAATGGCGCAGACAGTAGCTGACCTCCGCACGAGTGTGGTAGATTGGCAAGACCACGACGTCGACCGGCTCAAATTCGACTCCGACTTCAGTGCATTCCTGCACAACGACACTTTCTGCATGAGCAAATTATCCAATTTCAAATCCGAGCCACCTGAGCTGCTCTGTGTCGTTCTCTTCAAGCACGCCCTGCTCTTCTTCACCAGCGCGCCCGGGGAACCCGTTCTCACCACGCCACACCCGGGTCGGAGGGAAACAGCGCCGCAGCTCGCTCTAAAGCGGCACGTCCCCACCGCAAGGATCATGCAGATCGAGGCGCAGGAAAGTATCGGTACGTGCCGCTTATATTCTTTGAATTCTTCGTTGAGCTGCACTTAATTCTTCTTTCGTCGGAATATTAGCCCCAACATCGAAGCTGTGGCCCCGGGTTTGGCCGCTCGACATGTGGTGCTGGTGGAAGGGGGCGGACGGCCTCGATTCCAGCCTCGGGGTCGTTAGAGGACCAGTCACTGCGTTCCGGACCCCAGTAGACGGACCTCCGTCTACCTTCAAGTATGCTCATCCACCTTTACCTACATCCGTGTACGTGCCTCTACACTTCAATATAGACAGATTTTGGTCTATCTTTAACTACGTTCATCCACGTTTATCTACCTTTATCTACGCGGTGTAGAGGCAGTGCGCCTAACTCCATCTACCTCCATGCGCATCAGTAGACGTACGTCATGTACCTGTCCGCCTCCATAGCTCATTATTGTTAGCCGAGCGGTGATTGCTCTGATGCCCCCGAAATGCCAGACCTGGGTTGACGGCGCTGCCTCTCGGCCACCAACAAACAAAAATTGCTGTGGAAACATATATTTCATTGAGTTTGCCGACATTCAACTCTGTCAATCTAGATCCATCTACTTCAGTGCAGGTCCGTCTACATGAGATACAAATGTAGACGCACATAGAGGCATGCGCGCAGAGGTGGAGGGACTGTGTCTACGTGATGTAGACCCATGTAGATCGAGGGCCTGTCTACGCTCCGTCTACACGTGTAGACGGACCCTCCGTCTACTTGGGGCCGGAACGCAGTGAGTGATAATCGGGTTCGAGGTCCGTTCCCGAGTCCCGACAAATTTCCTGAATCGGAGCTGGAATGTGTGAGTCAAAGTCCCGACAAATGGGTGGCAGGACAAGAAATGTGTGTTTAGAAGTCCTGACAATGAGCTGTTCCATGTCGGATCTCTGAGCCCGAATCCCGACATGCCCAGAATGGTAATTTGAGAGCGCTTTGAAGTGCGCAAGAAGCATTTCAATTCCCGAACAATATTAATGAATGTAATTCGAGTGCGCTTTGAAGCACGAAGTTCCAAATTTGTGAATCGTGAACAATGTAAATCGAGAGGAGCGAAGATATGCCACCTACACCACCAACCCGGGAATATATCGAGTTGAGATCAGAGGGAGATGTCAAGTCGACATTATCTATAAACATACCAATGATGTGGAACCGAAGTGCATTTGATGTCAGTGCTCCCACCTCAGACTGATGTCGTTGTTCTCTTAGACTGACCTCAAATCATTGGTCAAACTGAGATACGGGGTTGATGTCCAGTTAATGTATTGCTCATCCGGCTGACGAGGTAGCCGCTAACCGGGGCTACCATTTTGGGATGAAGCTGTCACGTCGAGGAGTCTGGTCTAAAGCCACACAGTTCGGAGGGGGTTTCATGGAATTAAAAGAAAAATACCAGAGACAGTTGCTATTGATTTAATTGCTCTCAGCTTGTGCATAGGCTCAGCAGAGCTACCTGTGTCATATACCAAGTTTCGGCAATCGTTTGAATTCCCAGAGTCACGTCTGTCACACGCTTACAGGCTTACGACGACTTAACAACGACTTGACGCCGCGCCCAGACTGCAACATGAAATGCTTTTTCAATTCTACTTATCTATTCCCGCGCTTCCGTTTCTTTGCTACAGGCTTGTCCGTGTTCTGACCCTTCCTTCGTGGCACATACTCACCGTCAGAATCTGACTGTGGAGGATTGTAATCTTCCTCTTCAGAGTCTGAATCATTCCCTCTGGATCGCTCGTTGTCGCTGATCTGATCTTCATCCTCGTCTCCCTCATCTGGCTCTGGGTCACGCTGCTCCGCAACTGCAGCTTCGGCCGCTGCCGCAAGTTCCTCTGCTCGTACTGCATCGGCGGCGGCTTCCTCTGCTTGCTTTTTCTTCTCAGCAGCAGTAGCACGACGCTTGGCAGCTGTTTGAGCCCGTTTCTTCACTCGTGCTTCATTGGCTCTGGCTGCGCAGTCATGGTGGAATTTCTCTCGGTCTTTATGGAGTTGTTCCAGTCTCGTGAGTCGTTTCGGAAGAACCTTGATCAACTTGGTGAAGTTGTGCAATGCGGCCATGTTGATGATGAAGTTATCATCATCGCTGTGTTTTATGAGCTCCCGGTCGAGCATTGTTTCCTCCCTTTCCTGAAGATGTTTCTCGATGATGCTGGGCTGGCACTTCCCTCCTCGGCAGTCGTGCTGAATGGAGAAGACAAATTGAAGAGCTGACGCCTCCAAAACAACGTAGGTCTTGACATTGAGTGTTGTGATGTCTACACCTCAGGGACGACGTGCAACTGGCCAGTCATAATCTGGATGTCGCAGTTCGGCACACAAAAACTGTTCCAATGTTATGACCGCCCCGTCTCCCACCAGGATTTCATCAACGCGGCCGAAAATTGACTTGCCAGTCCTGTCTTTTGCAAAAACCCATCCATTCTTCGGTACGCGGTCTCCCGAAATTGTTGTCACATATTGACCCATTCGCCACAGACTGTCCGGCTCTGGGTGCGCTCCAAAATCCCAGTGCTTCGACGCCTTTGTTGTGTGCCAGTGAATTGGTGGCTGCTTCTTCGATGATGTGAGTCTGATGAATCCTGGTGCAACAGGTTTGGATGACACCCATCCCAGATGACGCTGAAAGACAGGATCGTCTTCAACAACCCTCCTCACTGCTGCACCCGCCTGGGACCAGGAGCTCGTTTCCGCATTCCACCAAAATCCTCCAGAGAGCAGATGCTTCAAACGATCCATTGATGCGAATTTTCGAGAGATGTCTCGACTCGGAGCAATGTGATTGCTGTTGACAGAGCACATGCGAAAAACGGAATTGAATGCCTCGAAGATTTCCGTCGAGAACCGAATAGCGGGCCCAAATCGTCGAATGTCCACCCCGATGTGACTGAGAAGATGGAGCTTGATTTTGATAATGATTCTCAGCGGGTCCACGACATCAAATGCGTCGAGAAGATTGGCAATTGCGACGTTCAGATCTTCGAGGTAAGCCTCCATATTATCGATGGCCGGAACCCAGAGCCTCGCCCCAAGATTGCCCGCTGCCACAATCAATGTGAGCTGCTCCGGGCTCGCAATACCGTCAACATGAAAGGCAAGTGTCTGCATCAATGTCTTGAAATGCTTGCCGATCAAGTTGTTTTTGTATTGGATCATGTAGGATGCGCGAATAGGTGGAACAGTGAGTCCACTGAGATCTGTGGACTGCAGTCGGATGGCAAGTAAGTGACGATCCTCGTCTTTCCATTGCACAGTATTCATGGAATGCCAGATGTACTTGATGACCCCGAGCAAGACAGTGTGCAGGAGCTCAACAGGAGTATCCTGGGACGGATCAAGACCAGTCAAATCGAGTAACGGGTTCATTTTATCCCCCGGCTGCTCGTTCAACCAGGACTGCAACTCTCGGGAAATATCCTCGATATTCCGCCGAGGGTCTGCTGTTTTTATCGCTTCACATCTGGAAACCAGCTTGTCAATCCAGTATTGGGCCACTTTGTCCTTCGTCCCCGAATTTGTCTGACGTTTTTTGACAGCGTCAATGTTCCCTTTTGTTGCAAGCTGGAGCTGTTTCTGAAGCTCCTCCCAAATCTCTGTTGCATTGCGAGCGATGCCAGCGAGATGGCAGTCATGGTAAATTTGACCGGTTTCTTTTTGCTTTTGAGTGCCACCCCAATGACATTTCCGACAGGGATAATTGGCGTTGGATCCCATATGGGATGCTTCCTCGGACTGCTGTGGATTGTCTGCAGGAAGCCCGGGAGCTCGAAGAATGATTCGACAGGGTCGCTGTGTTGTGGCGTTGTAAGCTCGGACGGGATCCTTCTCGGTTGCCTTGATGTGATCCCGGAGCGCTGCAAACTGTTCTGCTGACGATGCATGCAGAGAGGTCGAAACATAATGCATGTGGTACTCCTGCTGCAAGAGCTGGACTGGGAGACAGCCATTCTGTGCGTACACATTCATGTGCTTGTTGTACTGTTTTGACTTGTTCCCAGACACATCATCCGCCCATGGTGAGACCATGACGACGAACAAATCTTCATTATCGTTCACAAGCTGCCGCATCTTGTTGGGCATTGCAGGTGCGTCGGAGCCCTCTGTCCAAGAAAGCTGCTCTCCGAAATGGGCTGTGATATCATTGAAATCGAATTCCAGGCTCTCTGCATCGATGGTCACTTCCTCGGCTGTGAGATTCCACCGCCCATCTTCCGTTCGTGTCACGATTTGGGCGTCTGTTGTGAGCATGCCATTGCGCTTTATCCAGGTGTGTGGAATGACGAATCTTCCTTCCCGAGTCTGTGCAACCTCCTCAATCCAGAATCGCTTGTAGCCCTTGGCAAACATCGGTGTGAGTTGTTCGGGGCTATATTCTCGCCACCTTTCTGATTGCTAGTTTTCAGATATACCGCTTTTGACCTCCTCCGGGTATAGCTGAAGGTGCGGGGCAACCAGTGGATTTGCGAAGTCATTCGCTATGGACTCCCGTAGGTCGTTGATAAACAAAATATTTCCCATGGCTGACTTGACCTTGACAGGCTCCTTGCCGCAGATGCGATGCAAGTTTCCTTGAACACGTCGGAGGCCCTTCAGACTGGGAACATTGGGTGCGCCCAGGGATTTCGCAAAAACGAATCACCAGTGACATCTGTGCACTGGTGAAGCGGCACCTGGGGGAGATTGTCGAGGACATCAAGCAGCATGGTCTATAATGCAATGTGAGTCACTGAAGCTTTCACAATTGTGAATACTCACTGTTTTGTCAGGGTATGGATAATATTCAGAATCATCCAGTGCGTCCATATCAAAACAGACTTCTTTGTCAACATCGTCAATAAGATCTTCATCCGCTTCCTCCATCTCCTCTGGGAACTGATCGGCTCGCAGGGCCTCTGTCAAGATTCGTTGGAACTCTTGCTCAAGACGAGCATGAGCCTCCTCCGGTGTAACCACAGGCTCGCGTCCTTCGGTTTGGCCAAGCTGTGCAGCCATCTGAGCAATGGTGTACTGGTCCATATCAACATCCATGGGTATGGGTGTATCATGCAGCATGGCAGGGACTCCAGGATCAGGGCTGAGACGGATGCTCGTGTGATCGTCAACAGCAGGTGCGTTATAAATTGCAGCAATTCGTTCATGTTCCGCAGTTTCGGCCGTGAGCCGAGCCTCATAATTTGTTATGCATGCCAGGTGCTGAGAATTTTGAAGGTGTCCTTTGAGAGACGTTTTGACTTGGATCCATTTTCCAAGTTTGTCATTGCCTTCTTTTTGGCAAGCAGTGCAACGCACAGCTTTCCGGTCGGCTGAGTATTCAAGGTATTTCTCTGCCTCTGTTTGAAAGATTGATACTGAGCCACACGACAAGGGCAAATGAAGACCCACCTGGCGGAGGCCTCCACGGTGGCAGCGGCATTTATGGTTGCAAATCTTCGATACGATACTGACTTCGACTCAGACTCAAGCGTGACAAATGCGACAGGTCGTGTTTGCGCGACGCGACTGCAGCTTGTTTTCAGAGCTTTTCAGTGGGTCACAGTGTGACACACTTTCTTTTCTCTTCCACCATGGCTTCGTCTGCCAGCATCATGCAAAGAGCCAGAGCTCGTGCTGCACGCGAACAAGAATCGCAGGCTTCGACACCAGCCCCTGGGACCTCGAGAACAAGCAGTCCACCACCCATGGACGGCATCGATTCTCCGAATCCATTTGCACCATCCATGCCGCCACGAAGAGTTGCCCAGAATACCTCGGCAGAGATGGTTATCATGAAATCCGCTGGAGAGTGAGCTTTGAAAAGCAGAAAGCTCAACGACAACTCTCAAGCAGACTACCGACGTTTCCTTGAGGTCAGTGGCACTCTTGAATACATTCAGAACTTCCTCTTCAATTTTACAGACTTCACACCCACTGGAACGCGAGGCTATTCACCACCTTGCTGTTCTCGAAGTACGTGAACTACTCCAGGATAATATTGAGCAACGCCAGCAAAACTGGCAGCCCTCCAAAGACCTCTTGGTGTGTCATTCAGATGATCACTTTCACTTCTCTTGCTTGTTCTGATAACCGGTGGCAGAAAATAATCAAAAAGAACATTCGCGCTTTACTTGTCATGCCCAACATGCAATATTATGGGGGCTCCTTAGCTCAGACAATAATTGTGTGTGTTGTCTTACCTTTGTTTTCTCGGTCTGAATTGTCCCAGGATGCAATGCGCAAGTCTGGTACACCTGGGCTTCCGGAAGATGATTCGGAAATCAGAGACTACTTGGGCCATCCGCTATCGGTTGACAAGAACACAATCAAGACCACGGTGGGTGAATGATCCCTCGGTCACTCATTCTTGCTCATCATTCTTAGCTCAAAAAGTCAATGAATTCCAAGAACAAGGACGATCGCAATATTGCTCATGCCACCGCCAAGATCTTGAGCTCTTTCGGCTTATCTCAGTCTGTCCAACCAATGCTTTCACTTTATTACCGCTTCGCCCTCATCGTATGTGACATTTCTTTGGGTGAATGTCTTCTCATTTACCACCTCATATAGCGCACCGAATTGAAGAAGAATCACACGAATGACGTCTTCTGGACTAAAGTTGATGAAGTTCTCGATGATTATAACAAGGATGGCTTGACACATTTCGTCTTGTGAGTGTAGCTTGTTTTTCTTCGCTCATTTGTGAATTGATCTCGGTGATGCAGATGTATGAAAGAAAATTTCAGCGATGATGTCGACGAGTACGGCGACCCAGCAAAGACCGACATCCAGCTTTTCACTGAACCCCTCGCCAACAAAGCCCCGAAGTGGCTGAAGCATATCCATGATCTTGCTCCCAAGGTTCGCCAACTCGACGGCATCAAGAGCAGGAAGCGGAGGCGTACAGAGGTTGATGAGGAAGAAGAGGATGAGCCAGTAGATGGGGATGGTAGCAGTGAAGAGCCAGGTAACAGCAATGGTGATGGGAACGGCGATGAGAATGGCGACGGTGAGTGATGTATATATAGGATTGCTTCCTGAATACGAATAAAATGTTCATTTTTCATACTGCATGTTTTGAGTTGACAATGTAAGAAGTGAGAATTTACCATGGAACTATATCAGACAAATACTGGACTGAGAGATGGAGCCCTTCTGGCTGACGTCCCCTACTGAGGGCAGGTTGATATCACTGATCAGGCTAACATCGTATTGATTCGAGAAATATCTTCGATCCTGACATCAGAAACAATATTGCCTGATGTCGACGACAGATGTCAACCGACGTCTAAGGCTGACGTCCTACCAAGATCATCCCGGGTCCGTGGTGTAGTTCACAAATCACGAAGGCAGTGGCTAGCAGTTTGACGCAGGAGAAAGGCAAATATTCACATATTAGATTTATCGGAGGATGATTGTGTAGAACAGTAGAATTTTTTTACGATTTTCTAGGCATTTTTGAGGTATTTTTCGGCGAGATTTTAGGTCTGATCCAGAGTCCTGACAAGAGCCAAATTTGGCTGAGGTAGAAGCCGGAATCCCGACACCATTTTGGGCCAGCCGCGAACCCAAAGTCCCGACAAATTTTTTTGGACCCCGAATTTCGGGAACGGACCTCAAATCCCATTATCATTGGTCCTGTCGTTAGCTGCATTTTCCTTTCGAGCACCGACGCGAGTCATGGGAAACACAAATCAAGAAGTTGATCAGGGTGCGTGTGGAGCGCAGGGCACAGGAACGCGGTCCCCCACCGCGCAAGGGCAGGCAGGTAACTGTGTCTAGCGTATTTGATTCCGGTTCCGATGACAGTCTAGTCGAGGAACCTTTATTGAAATGTTTTTTTTTTTTTCGTGCCTCGCCCGAAGGCTGAGAGCCCGAGTCGGGTTCCTACTCCCCCCGTCTTTCCCCACAATTTCTCGCCATCAGCTTGATCCCGAGTTCACGAACGTGGATCGGGGATGTGGTAACTCAGACGATCTGGCGAATCTTGGAGATTCTTTGCTCGAAGCGAGTCGGGCGATTGCGCTAATGGTTTAACTGAACTCTAGAACGAAGGGTTATGCCGAGACGACGGCAATAAAACGTGCGGGACGACGAAAGTCTGCTCACTCGTCTGTCTCACTCAGCATTACTCATATTGACATGCCGCTCTCCCAGATTGCCGTGGATAGCATTCAGAGTGTCCACGCTGCCCAGCTCGCCTAGTTCACGGACCCAGATGTGATGGGTGGTCCGCCAGACACTGACATCCCCACGGACTACTTGCAAAATGTGCGCGATTGGGTCTCGAGAAACCCCAAGGCAATGGCGGCGACGCAGGCTTCTCGTGAGTTTCCCTTCTGTTTGTCGCTCTTGGTGTGAATCTATGATCACTGACGCTGATGAGGTTATCGTAGAGTGCACCAGCACCAGGCCTGACAGTCCGAATTGGAATGCCGCCCTGTTCGCTCTCGGAGAGCGACGCCATCTATCTGCGGCGAAATGCTTTCGCCGGCCGCCCGTGCTGTGGCTCCAAACTCAAGTTTGAACATATGTACAGTCTCGCTGGGCCATGCGTCTGGAGAGTCGTTCGCGCGCTGCAAGTCAGTCCATGCAGCCCCAGGAATTCAGATGAACTACTTGGATCCCATCCCGACGGTACTGCCGCACACGAAGGACCAACCGAAGACGCTTCCATACATGCATGCTGGCGAGGCGTGGGAGCTGGAGGAGACTGGTCCGGTGAATATACGAGACGAACCGCCACAGGTCGACCCAATGTCTATCCCGAGGAGCTTCTGGGATGCGAAACATCACAGTGAGTGCCTTTGCGAATGTAAAGACTGTACCTATATTGCAATATGGTAGGCCAACATCTACAACCACATTGCAATACGGTTGGCCATTGGCCAGGTGGCCATAATGCAATGTGGCCATGAATGAATAAACATACTGCAGCCAAAAGAATGGCAAAAGGCTGGATTGAACCCAGGACCTTCTGGGTTCATAGCCAATATTGCAAGAGCAGATACTCATTAGACTAAACAAGCTATATTATACAAAATTTGTTTCCTGGCTAGGGTAAGGCTAGCCTTACCCTACCCAGGACTGCTAATACCCAGACCTAGGCCAGGCAAGCTGGCCTAGGTCTTCGAAAACTGTTTGATACTGTTGATTGTTTGTTTTTCTTTGTTTGAACCCAAAGCCCTAGCCTCCCTAACCATCCTAACCACCCTAACCATCCTAACCAACCCTAACCTCCTAACCTTAAAGGTGCATGTTCCTGGGGCCTAACCACCTAACCACTAACCCCTAACCACCCTAACCTCCTAACCACTGTGGCCCTTCCACAAGGCTGATTCCATCAGCTGTACCAAGCCTACTATAGTCAGATCAACTTTATTGCTAACTATACCTTGGTTAGTACAGTGGTATCACTGCCTTAACTCTGGCTTTGATGCCATCATGCAATGCTTTTTGGGTTCGAATCCCACTGTGTGCTACTTGTATTTAATTTACCAAACATTACCATGGCCACATTGCATTACGGTCACTTTGGCCACCTGGCCAATGACCTCTATATTGTATTACGGTCATAGATGTTGGCCTACCATAATGCATTATCGTTACTTTCCTTGGAGTTTGCGAAGCTCCTTCTGATTGCTGCGACTGACGTTTGTGCAGGGGTCATCGACTACTACGCTAATTGGCAGAGTACACCGCATGCATGAGCGAAATTTTAATCGACATGGCTTGCAGATGATAGTCAGCTTATACTTCAAGTGTACGAATACTTATATTCCCATCAAAGAAGCATTTAGACGACACGAGGGAAGTGGCAGAAAGCCAAGCTAGCGAGACGCAACGGTGCAGGACCTGCTACTGACAGTAGTAGCAATTGCCAGGATTAGACTCCCTGAACCCGAAGATGAGTTGCGCGTGGATTCGCCCTTGAGTTCAAGTTGCTTGAGGATGGAGTATTTGTTGGGCGCCCATGGATAATCACCACACAAAGTGAGCTGTATGTATAATAAAACTCTGCCTGCACTGTACGAACCACCCTCCTTTTTTTATTATTCATGTGTCATTTCTTTGAAGTTCAACTTTAGCCTGGCAGATTTGTACTATGATGGCAGACTTGTTTTGTTCAACAGTGAATATAGTATCCTGGGCTGTCGTATGATTCTACACATTTGTTACAGATCGCTTTGAGTGGTACATCTTCCTGAAAATGCTGATTGGCCAAGACACCGCCGATCTCCACTTTTTGGGCTTGGATTCAGATTACACACTGGACCTCTCCTCGTCCTGCTGGAATGCATCGGCCTGATCTTCGGCCGACCCTACTGAGGGACAGCGCAAGGACGATACCAAGTCGCGCAGCCAGTCCCAGCTGGTCTCCCGCACATTGAAGACACACCACAGAATGAGCGCGGCGATGACAGCCCAGACCGTGGCAACGAGCGTGTGGGAAGGCTTGTTGTTTGAAAGCACATGAAGGAAAATGCGGTAAGGAAGGACACCATTCTGTGGGAGTGCCGAGTCAGGGCAGATGAATAGATGTGGTTCCTGGACAACTTACGACCAGATGAGCATTGCGTAGGGCAGGGAGTACAGGACGGCAAGGATCTCGAGACCAAACGTCGGATGCGTGCGAATAAAGATGAACGCCGCTGCAGTGCTGGCGGAATCGTGATCTCGATTGCGGTAGCGACTGGTAAGCAGTAGACCGACGATCGTGCTCGCAATACTCGCCAATATCGAGACGTAGCTTGCGATCTGTGCCGGAGAGCGTGTAGAGACTATATTCCCACCTTGGTCCACACTTTGAATCGAAAGAAATGCGACGTTGGCATTCAGAACAACAGCAGCCTGTCCAAACATAAGTATCTAAAAAGCAGTCAGGGACTACAACCCACGTTGATAATGGATTCTTGCCATTCGCTGATCAAGCCCTTCACAAACGGTGCCCACCGGCTATAACGTACTAACCCATCAATACTCACGGCACGCACACCAACCAGGTGGGATTGCGGTGCATAGAACAGCAATGGACTCAATAGCCTGATGAACATTGTTTGTTTCTGGACGGTTGCATAAACAGATTGGTCGCTGTTCAAACGCGCCCCAGGCTCGCCGTGGAAGTTGTACACACGGCCATGAACTGGAGGAGTTGAATTTCGGATGCAGCGGGAACGAAAGCGGTTACATACTGAAATTATACATGAGCCGGCCTGCAAGAGACCCGGTTAGTTCCAAGTTCAAAAGCTCTAACTTTGGACATGTACACACCAACGAGGCAGTTGGTGCCTCTGAATTTTCTTTGGGAATCTTGGCCAATGTTTTCTGTAACTGGGATCACTCCGGGTTTGTAGCACGTCTTTAAAGACTCACTGCTGAAACAATCTATGACTGTGATCATATTGTTGAGGTCGTTGACTTTCCAAGACACTGTCGTAGTCTGGGAGGTGATTGCGTCTAGAACGAATGAGGGCTGGATCATCGAAAGCAGAAAGACACACCGCCGAAAGCGTGGAGAAAGATGTCCCGAAGTTCATCTACTATCTCATGGGTGAGCTCGAATGCCGTTGGATAATATTCACAATGCAGCCTTCGGATATGATATGATCAGCATACACTCTGGAATGTCGCGACCAGCTCACCAATATTGTGCCTCGATTTCATGACCTACGAAGCACTGTGAACGTCTTGTGAAGCAACCGAAGATGACTCACGGATGTGCGATGCAGATGTTATGCCTTTCACTTCCGCCGTGACCGGAAACATCTCCGAGTCGGCGTTGTCTATCCAAAACACACAGCGGTCCAGGTGGTTCACAAAATAGTACTGGCACCCCTTGCTTTCGTCGGAGTAAATGTATTCGTCCAGAACCAGGTCAATGCCAGGTGGCAAAGGAACATCGTAAGCACATAGAAAGTCGTTCACAGTGCGTAAATTGTTGTCAATGAACGCAAGTGTTGAGGGGTCGAATAGGTTTGCGTCGGTAAACACTCACTGAAAGTCTCAGTGAGAATTGCACATTTATTTTGCACGAGAGCGCACCTTCTCCTCATGGAAAAAATAAAGGGCGCCCTTGGGATGCTGGCAGGCTGTCCAACCATCCGGCGGCATATTTCTGCTGAAATATCTGTGACTGAGAACAATTAGCCGAAGGGACACTCACGGGCGCATACATGTCGTAAGTGGAGGAATGGTGAAGACAGTCGGATTCGTAGGACTAAAACAGCCTGGTTGGTACTGGGACTGGTGGTATAGGTGGCAAATCTCACATGGTGGCTTTGCGGTGGTATCTTCTCGTAGTCTCGGGGTACCCCGGGGAAAATACGCAGATGTACATCGCTCAAACAAGGAGGCGATTCTGCAGCAGGCGGCAGAGAGACATCTGCATCGATGTTCTGCGCCGGCGTTAATGTGGGTAGGTGCTGCACCGATACAGCGGCGGGATGCTGAGCAGACAAACTGTGCAGCGAATACAATTCTTGAGGTCCAGGATGGTCGGCGATGTCTGGAGAAGACCAAGAGGTGTTCAAACCAGAATTCGTGTATAGGTGCAGAGGCGCGGGGATTAAGCTGGCAGAGGTATGGGCATCCAAATTTTCCGTGTTTGCAGGTAAAGTTGAGGATAAAGTGTTGCCACTGGTTTCGAGATCAGTCTGGGGATATACATCGCTGATATTTTGCCAGTCGTCTCGGCAGCGACTGGAAGCAAGGATGAATCACACGGTGGGAGGCGGTTGCACGTAGGAATCGGTCCCTTGCCGCTCGAATCGACGTGGAACTTGTGGAAGGAGCCAGGCAGGTCAGACTTAGTCGGCTTTGATCGATTTTAATTTGATCCCCGCTTCCATCAAAGCTTCTAATTCTGCATGCACGTGCAACACTGCCACATCGTTGCTCTTTATCTCCCCCACCATCGTCTCGACTCCCCATCTCCCAGCCATCTCCTCTAATTATCCTCCGCGGGCTATCTCATGGAACTCCTTGCGGTCTGGTGCGTCGAATGTATTCAATTTGCTATTGTGCCTTTGCTGACTTCACGAACAGAACACCTGAGTCTACGCACTGGCACCTCGCGAACTTAGCTGCCGTGGTTGCTGCCTACATGCATCCCAGCTACAGGTATGTGGCTACCTCAACTTGGCTGATTCGGCAGTGACCTAACTCTGCAGCTTGGATTTTCCTGTGGTGTGCAGCATGCAGATCCGGGAAAATGCTGTTCGTCCAAATGTGTAGAGTGCGTCACAGTATTTTTCATGTCATTCGTACTGTTCGTTCACAATGTACATTCTCCAGCATGTGCGCTGGCAATTTCTGACGCCTGCCTTCGCATCCGAACCAGCCTGAGCACCTTCAGGGCACGCATCTTCAGCACCCGCTACCCCATGCTGGCAAGGGAAAAAGGCTCAACCCATTCGTACGCCGACAGTCCGCCACCTCACATTTTCCATTTTTGACGCGTTGTGCAGAGTTACGGCCAAGTGGCGTCGTGGGTGCTGGGTGGAATCTGCTTTTTTGGTCAACGCGACGAGAGGGCGCTGGGGTTCTGGAGACCCCCATCACAGAGGCAGTAGCTAGTCGTTCGTACCAGCTTGTACCTAGTATTAGCATTGCAATATAATTTCTTTCTCTGCATATTATTGGATTGGCGACCACAGCTAGCAAGAGCGCAAGCGAGCAGGGAGAACGGAAGCGAGCTGGGCCTGCTGGATAGTGTTCCATAGTACTTTCATAGTAATCCATAGCACTTCTATAGGGGGGATGTAGCTATAGCAACTATGATGCTATGGATTGCTATCCAGTGCTATCGGGAGCTATCCAGTATGCCGTGGTTTTCCTGATGGATGGGGTCACGAATGGCGACGAAGTCAATCCATGGCAAGATCGGTGTGCATTACGCCGAGTATAGATACGCTTGGCTGTTGGAAGGCCGTCACCGCACCGTAGATACGACCCAGAGAGCTTTCGTTTCCCAAGGGCCAAGAAGGTAAGTTAGGAAGCACGTACGAAGACGTACGATCGGCTCTTCGGCCGACTCGGACTCCTCGGTTCCGAACGCAGCCGCGGCATATCAGCGCCAAGTCACAGTGACTGTCGCGTTTTGCTTTCGAGTCCTCACCATCGCTCGCCAGCGTCTTGGCACGAGAAACCTTGGCTGCCACTCTATTTGTCAAAACTCCAAAGGAAACTTGGGCAATGGACGTTCAATATGTCTTGTGCTCCGCATGGGCATGAAGTATATCCTTCACAGCTGGATGAATCGCCCCGCTTTCCTTCCCAAAACTGACGAAATTAGACGCACTGGTGAAGAAGCGCGTAGCAGCAGCACGAGTCTCGTCCAGAAACATGATGGGATCGCGTCACTGACTTGCACTCCGACGCAATACCCACGCCGCCTTCTCCGCCCCACCCGCTCCAACTCTGGCGGCCAGCTTCCATCTGCCATGGTCTCTGGAGAACCTCGTGGTCGAGCCTATCATAATGCGAGCTTTTGTAAGCCCACTCGGAGTTACTCCTTGATGTCTGAATGCGTACTCAATTCCAAGCCCTCTGCCGGCGGCGTTTTCTCAGTCAAAAATGGACTCGGGAATCCCTTGTCGCATCATGGCGTACAGACGGTCTCCGCTTCTCAGACATGTTAGGAGACTTTGCTTTAGGTATCCAGACCATCTTGTGTGGCTCGCTCTGCGCGCAAAAATCTTCGAGATTGTTGGACTGGTTGGCAAAGATCGGGCGGTAGCGTATACGTACACCGGTCTCTTATCAATTCGAAGGTCTTCCGGCTTTCTAAGCAGGGTTCTTATGTCTTGGGACATATATAAGCTGGGCTTCGCTAGTGAATTGTATTCAACGGCATCCACGCCATGATGAGACGCCTATTCCACTTTCACCGCTCAAAAGATCGGCAAGCATCACAATCCACCCCTGACCTCGGTCAGAATGGACCCCAGAACGTCGATCCTCTTTCGCCAATGCCCGAGGTTCGCCACGGAACGTCGCCTCCTACAATTCCAGTGTCACAGCCCAGTGTATTGAACGGAACCATGGGGATGTCCAACAGCGGCAGTGGAATTGGGCCTGACTCAGAGGCTCAGTCCGCTGTCGAAAATGGAATAGGGCTGACGGATTCAAAAATCTACAAAGCAGTCAGCGGCGCCGGCTTAAAGCCACCCGTCGCCGGTATCGATAAAATCGAGGATGGGGCGGCCAACTTGGAAGGTGTGGCATCGACGATCAAGACCATGGCCGACAACGAGGGGGTGCAAGAAATCGGAAAGGCTGTACTCAACAGTGTTCCAGCGCTCATGAAAGTTCTTGAAACCATGTCCAAGGCCCACCCATTCGCACAATGTGAGCAATTCCCTTATTTCCTCTTCCACCGTCTCTAATGGTCCTCTCAAGTGGCGTTCGAGCCATTCAAATGGGCATACAATCAAGAGCTAAAGCGGCGAGACAATGAGACGTACGACTATTCCTCTTGCCACTGAAGCCGGATCTGTTTTAAAAAATCCCAGAACGAGTCGGCTAGCGCTTTTTGAATCGATCAAGAATGTTATGCTCATTAGCATTGAGTACGTTTTCGAGGATTTCTCCTCGAACTCACATCTCTGAGACAAAACAAAGGATGAAAGATCTCGTCACTTCGGACGATCAACGACGAGATCCCGCTGGACATCCGGTTGAGAGTCGACTTGTCGCAGTCGGAGTACAAATGAAGGAAGATATATACGGGTGCTACGCCAGTGCGTCAGTGCATTGTCAGTTTAATGTAGGTTAACATGATGATAGCCTTGGACGCGATGCAAAAGCAGAGCCTCTTCATCAGGTTTTGCAACGCAGCAGCATGGAGCAAGCAGCTTCAAGGTTATAAGGACAACTTCAAGACGCGCCAAAATGACCTTATGATGGCGTTAACGTTATATACTGCGACAAGCATCCATTCCGTTCCTGCTAGGTGAGTTGACTACTGCAGGAGAATATCCATCTTTTGAAATCAATGTTCTTTAGGATTGAGGAGTGCGTTCTTTCGTTCCCATCCCATGCCCGCAAGTTTATTTTCAATGCACTGGCAGTGTGATACACGAGGAATTTTTGAAAGGACCCATTGTCGTCAAAACTTCGCACGATCGAGAAATCGAAGCTTTCTACCGGGCACGCGGAGGACCAGAACAGGTCTTCAAAGACGAGAACAAGTGCCGAGAACTGCTCAAGTTGCAGAATGAGCTAACAGGGACACACAACATTCCATCCATAGTCATCGGCGCAAACAAACAAAGGTCGGGCGGCGTGGCAGATCCTCGAGGGAGCTCCCGGGCCAAAGATCCCAAGGAAGGCGCGCGCGACAAAGAAGCCCTCAACAAGCTTCGGAAAGAATGGCAGACCGACGTGACGACTGTGATTCAAGAGAACATGGAGAGTTTCAAAAAATATTGGGATCTCAGCTTGTATCGACTCAGCGAAGATATCAACCAAAACACGCACCGCGAGGTCAACCGGATAATCGGCTCGATGATTGGACAGTGGCATCGTCGCTTGAATGATAAAGTATGTATACTTGTGGTCGGGATGATATGTCTTTTGAATAACTGGACTGCAGATTATGCGTCAACTGTGGAAAGATCAAGTGCGTGCCAGAAGATGAGAGCACATTTTGTCAGCACTGACTGGATTTCAGGGTTGGCGTGGCAACGCCAAAACTCGCACCTTGATCCTGGCGCTACGAGACTACTTTGTCGAAAGGGTGGAAGGAACTAGTCTATTGGGCGCGGATGGTGGTGTCCTTTCTTTTTCTCTCGTCCCCTCTCCACCTGCAGACGACTCAGACCCTCAAGACCTCGAAACAGCGATAGGGGTCCCCCTTCCCGATAGCTGGATGGTGGACTATCTCGAAGCCAAGCGACTCCGATATCTTCAACGTACGGATTTTGTGCTCTTTTTTCCTTCGTTTTGAATCTCAACCTTCCCCAATCAAATAGAGGCCCTTGATCCAGATATGTCCGGACTCAGCACGATCAATGAGATAAACTCATTCACGCAGAGTTGTCCGCCCGGTTGGAGGTAAGGATTCTAGAGATTCACTCCCCATCAACTGGGACTAACGAATCTGTTCCCTAGTTTACCCCGTTGGATCGCGTACTGGGCAATGGGATGGCAAATCTTTGCCACGAGATACTGTTCGCAGATCGACGAGGTCTTCACTCAAATGGTCCTTGTCAATGAACAAGTGGGAATATCTATGCCTGGAAACAAAGTGTATATCAACCACTACCTCCTGAACATATGGCCGCTCGTCAATAGCTTGACTAGCGGTGTCGAGCGATTTGACGGGAGCAACTGGTTGGCAGAGCAGTTCCAAGAGTATATAACCAAGGAAGAGACAAAGCTTCGGTCGGACCTAGAGGGAATACGATTTCATATTGACTCGAGGGAAATGGTGAACGAACTATTAACAGGGAATCCAATCGAACGGGTAAGGAATTAAATTCGGTTCAAATGGCTCCAGATCGCTGATTCTATGTTTGTTTTCAGTCCATTCTCATGCTTCTTGCGATAATCATGCGGCGCCATCTCACAAAAATGCATATGTATTTGACCAGGGAGCTGAGTGATGCTGAACTGATCGACGACATGAACACAATCCTGTATGTTGTTGACGTTGCGTGGACGCGGTACTGTGGTATTGCGGGTTCGTTTTCATCTATTGCTGCGACGTCGGTATTCACAGTGAGAAATCATTTTAGAGACATACAGACACCAGCAGACCGTTGATATGGACAGAAATTTCGAATGGTTTTCTTGTGGTCTGGTGAGTTTATGGCGGTGCCAAAGATCTTCGTAATAACTAGATTGATTCCAGTTTCGAAGTCGGTTTCAATTTTTTTTTCTCAGCGTTATTCCAGACTCATGGTGCCGCAGAGTATCATGAATGGAAAGCCTGGAACAATGATATGTATTACAAAACGAACGAAGTGTTCGTTCCCACCGGCGGGTCCGAGATTATCAAAGTGGAGGAGAAGGAGTTGAAGAAGATTCTCCACGACGTTATCTCGAGCGCTTCCAAAGAGACGATACCGCAAACCGACAGCGAGCTCCATAAATGTCACTTCACAGAGCTGCAGGAGGCGATGTAAGTTTTGGCGTCGATTGGCTGGACATTCATTCATTCAAATACATCTAGCTCTGGAACTTGGTTTGGCTTTCACTGCACGGAACCTGAGGCGCCGCGTAGTGGTATGGTTCGCTTCGACCTTGAAGTTTCTAACACACAGGATACAACAATCTTGACTATCAGCGGAGAAGGGAACGAACTGATAAACGGCGCTTCCACGTCGATAGAAGGTCAGGTCGTCGCAACCCCCGGAGATCAGCAACAGGTACCCGTCGTGGAGTTCAAGCATATATTATCCTCTGGGGATTACACTTATCGTGGTGTGCTTGAAGTGGGGCTTCAAGTCATTAGCGGCACGTTCGAGACCCCAGAGGAAAATGACGGCGGGACTTTTTTCTTCAAGAAGACCCCAAGAGCGGAGATCATGTGCCACCGGCCCCTCCATGCACGCCTGAGTCCAAATGAATTATGGAGCTTTGCGTGCAACGCAGTGGTTGGTGCACTGCGCCGACAGAGACTGTCCCGCGGTTATCTCGCTGCTCGCATCAAGACGATTAGACGCACCTTGGAACTACTTGCTTCCGCTGGTCACTTTAGGGTACCCGCAGCGCCAGCTCAAGCCGAAGAGCTCAGTCGATTGATACGGGAATTTACCGTCAATGAGTGGACAGAAGTCTTCAGGTTGTCGAACTGGTATTATCGCGTTGGGGATCTGCAACCGTGAGTCTGTTCAATCAATCATTATGCGGTTGGGACATACCGTGTTGCAGGAGGCTTTGGTGTGACTCATGTGGCGAGGTTATAGCGCGCTCCAGGGTGCTTTGCATGGACTGTAAACGACCCGGGGACAGCATAGATTTTGACAACAAAGAGGAATGCATTACGATTTCAACAGTGGTCCGCGATGATTTGCCGGCCCCACACGACCGGTCGCATCTACTCCTGAAGACTCGCAATCTCGTGCTGCTCAATGACTATCCCTCGCTGGAGCGGCGAGCCAGGGACTGTGTCACAAGAGCGGCACATGTATTTTCAACAACAATCCAGCCGACTTCGGACCCCGCCCTGCCCAGCACCACTCCAGCCCCCGAAGAGACGCGGGGATCGCCTGACCAGACGGCCACTGATCAGGTCCCTAACCCCGATAATCAAGATTCCTCTAGTGGATCGGACGCCTCCAAAAATGACGATAAACATCGTGGATTGAACTGTCTCATCTGCAAGAAACCGGTGTCTGCACCATGTTGGTACTGTCTTGACTGCTTAGGCAAGTAAAACCAGGCCAGTGCAATACAACGTCATTTTGACTCAGAAATCGATCAGACGATGATGCCTTTGTGTGTTTGTCCTGCGAGAAAGAAATTGACGACCTACTTTCTTGGGACTTTCAGAGGCGATATCGAGAAGAAGCAAAGTCTCCCACGAAACACAACGTGTTTCATGTGTTGATGCGATTCAGCAACTTGTCTCAGGCTATACCGAGCCAAAATGCTGTTCTGAACGAGGAGGAGATAGATCGGCGACTCCATGCACTGGAACAACGGTTACTGGGGAGAATGGAGGAGGATAAAACGCAGCTTGTGGCTCGCCTCGCCAAAATCGAAGCCCACTTGCAAGCCCTCGTGGCCAATCTTGATGTATGATTACCTGCGTCGTTCGTCACCGGCACACATACTGGATGGTGTATTCATTTTGCATTTAAATATAAAAAGACCAGCATTCACGCCGAGGCCTCAGGCTCGTGGACGCATGAAATCGGCCGCACATTCCAAATTGCAGACAATTTCCGGAAAGAAATTGGATTCCTCGATGCTCACACCAAAACTGGAAGTTCAGTTGAATCTCGGATACCTGGGCCGCAAGAAAGGAGGGAAAGAATCACTTTGAAGAGATAAAATTCAAGATTCACGAGTGGATCCGGACATTCTGATGCGGAGAGCTGAACCCCAAATCTTTCACCAGATAAGACAAACCTTTCGCGCTGGGGATCCAAATTTACAGGCACCAGTGCCTTCGAATTAGGTATTAGTCAATACCCTCAAGGCAAGAGGAAAATGAATTGATTTGAAGGATAATATAAAAGGATGTATCTGGTCATTCTGGTACGTACGGGGAGTCGAACCTTGAAGTCCTTCACCAGATTGATTAAATCTTTCCCGCTGGACGATTCAAGTTCACCGGTACCTGCACCCTCCCTCAGGCCCGTTCGCGGAGACGCATGAATTCGACTCAAAAAAGAGTGAAGCCAACACCGACATCCAGCCAAGAGTCATCAGGAGAAAAAATCCAAACAGACCCACGTTGACAAGCTCGGCCAGCCAAAATACTGTACTCGAAGAGAAGTTGCAAAAAAAAAGTAAGACTCAGTAAAAATGTCTACCATTCTGGGACGGGGAGTCGAACCACAGTCGAGCTGCCATAATCAAGAGACTAGGACTGAGGAAGCCTTGGCCGTGCCTGCGCAGAACTGGCACCGGTGGGAGAGCTCTTTCTAGCATATCCACATCGAACGCGAACGAGAAATTTACTGTCAACGGCTTACGAAATTTCCCGTCAAAAGTCGACGACGCTCCGCCCACTAAAAACAGTGAATCTGGGAGGCTCAAACGAAGATCAGCAAAAGAAAAATGCAACAGCAGTTCAACCAAGGAACAAAAGAGAGCTGAGATTTTTTCAATAAAATAGGAGAACGTCCGGACTATCCCGACGTGGGAGTCGAAACCCCAGCTGCCAATGAATTTGACTCTGGTGTAATCGGAAGTTGTTGAAGTTCAAATTCCACATCAAAGGACTCCTTCAGGACCTACTTACTCGCAAGGAAGTCCTTTTGAACATAATCCAAACCATGGGCTGTACCGGTACGCACACAGATCTTTGTAGAACATTCCGTCCTGCCCACCCCGTGCGAATGAGCAGCGAATCACTTTTTTCTTTGTGCTCAAATTGAAACCAAGCCCACACTGAAGATCAAGAAATGTTGAACGAAGCAAGAAAAGAAAAAAAAAAACACGGAAGAAAAAAAGGTTCCTCAGAGTTGAACTCAATTGCAACTTGCGAGTTGCCGCCAACTCTAACCGGTGGTTCAACGTGAGCGGTTTGACCATAAGTATGTTCCTTATGCTCAAGCTCCGGCTTTGAATTAACTGCTTGAGCTCTTGATCTTTGAGGTTGAATCCACACTCCGCAACTGGGAAAATGACCGATAAAAGAGATTTGCCAAAGTTTTGTTCCGGTATGGGGAGTCGAACCCCTTTCTGACTCGCGAGCTGTTGCGGGGACCCTCATTTCCTCGGTTCAACCGGAAGTAGCTCAACTGCTCTATATATCTCCTTCCTTCATCCTTTAATCAACTTTTCATCAACAGGAAACCTGCCCAAAAACACCTCCCACTGCCCAGTGTCGTACAGTACTGTACTAAATAAGTTGGTCCTCAAAAGTGCAGGCACAAGAATATAGGCCAGTGGTAAAAGCCAGACATTTTCGCAGTGAGGGGCTGTCCAAAGGCGGCAAGCCTTCCATCGGTCCCACCACTGCAGTTGATGTAAGAGAGGTACCAAAGACTGAAAATAAATGGGAGAGAGAAAGAAAACAACAGCCCAGAAAAAAGCCTGAAAGCGCTTGCCCATCCCGGTGCGGGGAGTTGAACCTCAAACCGTTGCGACCAGGAGACTTGGGCCGGGGAAGCAGTTCTCGTTCGTCACCGTACCGATGCTAGTTACTTTTGAGTTTGGTTTAACAAGTCGGGATGTATGGAGTCCGACTACCCAGACACGAACGAGAAATTTTAATCGGCACTCGGGATCAAAAAAGAAATTGAACAGAAGAGACTGAACGGCAACGAAATCCGAGTGCAATTTGGACTGATGTATAAAAAGCTAGGCAGGGAAAAGATTCTGTGCAACCTATGCAAGTGCATTTTGGCGTAGAGTCGAACTTGAAGTACACATTCCTAGAAGTCCTTTATGCATGCACTGTGTGCTGAGACTGACTTAATCCTAACCAAGCTCAAGTTATTCAAAGGTCATGATTCTGAATCATTCATGAAACGGTAGCAACACAAGATTGAATAATTAAACAGAGAAAGGAAACGGGAAGGATCCTGGTATACTATTCCAAGGTCGGGAGTTGAACCCTGGATGCGACTCCGTGCCGCGAACATCAAACAGGAAGTTCAATTGGTTCATGGTCTCCCGAATCCCAGAGGACTTTCGGCTTCAGGAGTGTGGAATCGCAGTTTGCGGAATGCACGCTTGTGAAGGAAACTAACCCGTACGACAGCATTCAAAAATGCCGCCGAACTGGTTCCGCAATAATTCTTCAAGACGGACGGAACTTGAACCAAGCAGAGAAACCAGGTAGGAAGAGAAAAAGACCATAATTCGGGATGTTAGAACGCACTGAGATAAGAGAAAAGGCGTGGATCCTCAAATATCCTTGTTGGAAGTTGGAAGGTTGAGAAATTGGAATGGTCGCGACACCGCCGCGGAGTTCGAGAAGGGTGGCCTGATCGGATCGCGACGCGCTCTTTCTCCGTACCACCGCGTCCTGGCAGTGGAACGTCGCCGCCCTCTTGCGTTTGCTGCCTGCAAGCACCAGCCTGATCGGCGTATATATCCGTTTCTCTCTCTACTTCGGCATGTGACGTGCGACGTCTGCGTGGCACTGTCGACCTCATTTCCCTCAATCATATTCACTCTGGCGCACGCACTCTGGTACGCTGTCCTACAAGGACAATCGGGCGCTCGAGGACACGATGCGAGGTGCGTTCCGTCAGTTCGGCTCTGTACTCCACTAACGCTGTTCGTGCAGGCTAGTTCCCGAAGGATACTTCGCCATGCCCGCAGTTCCTGCACGATAAATCTTTCCTCGCGAGCCAGACCTTGTTGGCTCAGAAGGTCGTGACGCCTGCTTCAACCTCGGCCGCAATTGTGCAGATTCAGTCAACTTCGCGGTAGAGAGCTGGGGTCTACGAGACAGGGAAGGCAGCTGTCTGACGCTGCGTTGACTTCAGGTGCGGTCGCATGCACTCTATTTGTTTCCCTTGTCACCAACACTCGGCTACAGCGTCCGCCCTGACGTTGACCAACTCCTCGAAGACCGCCGCATCGAGGCCCGCGAGCTGATCGACCCTGCCTCCGCCACACGTGCGCCTCCCGCACGACGGACTCGACGTCGACATGGAACTCGAGCCCGCGCCAGCCGTCGAGGAACAAATCGCGCGCCTCGGATCCTAAACTCGATTTCACGGCCCCGCTCCGCTGACGAAGCGCAGCGTAAACCCACCGCGCCATTCGAGATCGAGCCCGATCCAAAGCGCCGACCCGAATGCGACCTGGGCGACACGCTTACGGTGATCAATAAGACAGAGGTCGATGCGCTTTGCGCGCAGCATAATCCCGTGCGTTCCCTCTTCTCTCCATCCGAAATAAATATTGCATTGCCATGACTGACACTTCCGCAGGTAATCGTCGCCGGGCGCCGCGCCTCGAAAGCCGGGGGCCTGCGTGCGGACATCTTCGGGCTCGCGCGTCAAGATCTGCGTCAGCGCGCGCGCGTTTGGGGTGTGCACGGGGACTGCTGCAGCGTCGAGGCGCTCCGGGACACGCGGAGCGATGTGCGCGAGTTCCGCCGTCATCTGGGACAGATTAGTTTTCCCGTGCATTTTCTTCTCTGCTTCCTGTTGGCGCTCTATGTACTGATACCGAGCCAGTGCCGGACTTCCTTGCGCCGAATGTCAATGCGGGTGTCACTGCGACGCCGCCCTGCTCCCTCAGATGCCCATGCGCATCAGGCCAATGCCGCCAACACCGCGCATTCACCGAACATCCTGACCATCCCCACGCCCGCCGCTTGCTTTTTCCGCCAACGCTGCAGCCTTCACTCCAACCCAGCAGCAGCCGCAGCACCTCGTCGCAGCAGCAGTAACCCCCCTCTGGTGCAGCACGCTGCTCCGGATCCCTCGAGGACCCGAAGACAAGCGAGAAACACGGAGGGAAGGCATCGACGAAGAAAGACACCCACATCATCATCATCGACGCCTCCGTCCCCATTCACGCCCTCCCCGCCGTGCGCTTCTCCACGAAGATCCCCATCGTCCCCTCGAGGCGCTCAACACGCTCGACCTGCTCAAGGAAGCGACGAGCGCGCTGGTAAAGAGGGTAAGGGCGGTATCGAGGGTGTTGGAGGTGTGGGTGGGGTGAATGGGAGGGGGAGGGTGCAGAGGGATGGGGCGTTTGCGTTTGTGTTGTGGGATGCGATTCGGTTTGGGGATTTGATTGGGTTGGAGGATGGGAAGGAGGTGGAGACGGAAGGGAGGGCTGAGGGATAGGAGGGCGAACCCCCCGCTGACTGGACGCGCGCGCACTCTCGGACGACCTTGACATCGCGCCCACCATACGGATACAGATACCTACCTGACGTCCATCTACGTTTCCTTTCCTTCCTCATCTACATATGTCCTTTCAAATTCTCTCATCTGCGTACTCCTACGTACTCCCTTCATCCCAAGCTCGTCTCGTGAATCATAATTGGTTCCTTCCTTCCTTCTCTGTATCGTATCTCCGTCCCATTTCTTTGTGTATACCTCCTTCGATTTGTTATATATATATACCTTCTCGAGCTCCTTCTCCCGATCGAGCGTGCCAGGGCGAATGCGACAACGAGGACCGCCTACTAAGACGGCGAATGCACGTATGCACTCACGACAATCCAAAGAACGGGGAAAATTCCTTGAAGGCGATTGCATCACAGTATGGGACGATCCTCGACCTCGGCGCTGGCTTTATCGCAATGGACGAGGTCCGGTCGCTACTGCAGGACTGCAGCTTCTTTGTCGTTACTCAGACTCCTTTCTCGACGCCCTGGTGACTCTACATCCAACGGCCCAGGCTGGCATGCTTCCCTACGTGGGGCTGGCAATATACTTACTCGACGTTTGAGAAATTACTTGCCCAGCACCGGCGAATTCCGAACGAACACTCGGTAACCTTTTAAAATCGGACGACTCGAGACTCGGTGTTCCGCACTTGCTCCTCGGCTGACTTTGAAAGCGAAAAAATCTTCAAAAAAGAAGTCGAGTATTATCATTGCGGTGCGGGGAGTCGAAGCCCCTCCCCATCATTCGCTTCCTTGCTGTGCACACTGAACCGCAAGCTGCCTTCACGGCACGCAACTTCGCCCAGGCCTTTGAACTCGGTACCTCTGCACTTGCTCGACCATCGGAGACACTTAACTTGGCCCTTCTGATTCCTGAAAACCACACGCATTCGGGCAGGAAAATTCAGCGGGTCCGGTTCGGCATTCGAATTGGCAAGGTGAAAATTCAGGTAAACTACAGAAGTTACTGTAAACAAGAAACTCAAGCTTTTAAAAAGGGTAAAGAAGGGATTCTCATATGACGGGCTGGTGTGGGAAATCGACGATTCGAACCCTGAGGACCCCGAGGAGCTCTTGCCGTGGAGTCAACTTGCCAGCAATACTGAGAGTTGAAGCTTCCTCGCTGGACCCCGTGCCAGTGTTTAGTATTCGAGTTTTAAATTTTAATTGGTGCCAGTACCCTCATGAAGGCGGTTCGAAAAATGGAATTGACCTCCAGCCGGCTCTTCTAGAAGAAAATTCCAAACTTTAAACAGCCATTGGAATGCAACGGCCAGATTGCAGCCCCATCGAAAGGAAGTTGCAAAAAGAGGAAGGCAAAAAAAAGACACGCTCAAACAGGCAACCAATACGACCGGGGAAGGATTGGTTGTTCGTGCGCAGCACTGGTACCGATACTGGTGCTTTCCGCGATATTGGCGTGAAAATTCACTTTGAATGCTAACGGGAGATCGGAACGGCTTCCAAAGATTCCTGAAAAAAATCCACCGCTAGGCGTCCTGCCCAGTCAAAGTAAAAAGAAAAAACACCAGCAGAAGAAAATGCCACTGCGGTTGAACCATTGACACAAAAAACAACAGAGTCAGATTTCTTCAAGAAACATATAAATAACGCCCGGACTATTTCGGCGCGGGAGTCGAATTCCGAGCTAGGTTCAACTTCGGTTGATTCAACCTGAAGTTGTAGAGGTTCAAGTTCCTCGTGAGAGGTGCTTCAATGCTGAGCTACCCTGCGGGGACTCATGCTCAAAATAATCCAGATTCCAACGCGTGGGCTATTCTAGTATGCGTACATAAATTTGCAGAAATCCTGTACTATGCGGCGAATTTTATTTGCCTGCTCTCGAGATCTCACAAGTACTCGGATAAAAAAAGATTGCCTTGGAACCCGACCAACCCAAAGAAGGGAAAGAGGGAATTCAGTTCCTGGCATAGGTCAAGCCTTGATTCTGAGCTGCGCGAAACTTGACTTTCACCCAGGAGCTCAACTGGTTTCAATAAGCTGAATACATATCCTCAAAATCGTTAGGCTAAAGCTCGAAGCGACCTCATAAAATCCACAAAAAGGTATGCTTCAGACCTCTGAAAAGAACCGAGAAATTGGCACCATATGTAGCGGGGAGTTGAAATCTGCACGAGCTGCTATTGACAGTTAAGCTTCGCCGGAACATTGAGGGTCAAACTCATCATGAGCAGGTCCTCAAAAATTGCGCGCACCCGACCGTGCGTCTTTGGGCACAGAAACCATGGACAGAACGACAGGAGAGCACCCATACCACTTGGAGTTGAGGGGACGTTCGACTGAGGGTAACTGATGTGTCGCAGACAGAAATTCGGATTGCGGCATGGGGCAGATTTGCCTTTTCCATGCGACTGCAAACAGAAAAAAAAGATCAACAAAAACGCAGCACCAAAAAGCGTCTAGCAAACGGCCATTCCAGCATGGGGAGTCGAACCCCATCATGAGTCGGCTGTCGCGGGGTCCTCAATTTTTCACCAGAAAGTTCAACCAGCCCAACCATTTAGTCTGCCGTTTATATGTCAATGGCTTCCGAAATTTCCTTTCAAAAATCGACGCTAGCCGGCTCCTCAGGCCTCAGGTCCTCGGATCAAAAAATAGTGAATGGGAGGATTACGGTGAACATCAACAGAAAAAATAACTGTACTTGATCCAATGCACAAACGACAAAGCTGAGATTTCTTTCAAGAAAAATACGGCAAGGTCCGGACTATTCCGGCTCGCGAGTCGAACGTTGAACCTTGAGCTGCCATCAGTAAGTTTAACCGGAAATTGTTGAAATTCAAGCTCCCCCGACAGGGACTCCTTCAGTGCCTACTTAGTCGCAAGGAAGTCATACTCAGAATAATTCAACTTATGAGCTATACCGGTATGCGCGTAAGCGGAAGCCCTCCATCTTGTATGCATGCATGCCGATGAGCAGCGAATTATTTCGTGCTATACTGAAACTCAAATCAAGTCTACGCCGTTTCACGGAGGAACGAAACGTTGTACGAAGCAAAAAAAGACGACAGAAACAGAGTTTGCGCGCCGCCTTGATTGTCCCGACAATCTCGCCGCCCTGGCTAATAAAATAATCAGCATACGAGGCCCTGGGACGCTGAAGGCGCCGGACCGAAGAAAGCGGCACTCTCCACGAGGGCGAACAGGGCAGTATGCCAATCCGGGCTGTCAGGTCCCACTCTGTGATAGCCTCATCAGCTTCAGTGATCATGATTTCACACCAGGTGCGAGAAATAGAAGGGAAACGAACGAAAAGCATACGCCGCTGCTACTGGCTTGAGGTTTCTCGAGACCCAATCGCGCACATTTTGCAAGTAGTCCGTGGGGATGTCAGTGTCTGGCGGTGCGCCCATCACATCTGGGTCCGTGAACTAGGCGAGCTGGGCAGCGTGGGCACTTTGAATGCTATCCCATGGCAATCTGGGAGAGCGGCAAGTATGCGTAATGCTGAGTGAGATAGACGAGTGAGCAGTCTTGCGTCGTCCCGCACGTTTTATGCCGTCGTCTCGGCATAACCCTTCGTTCTAGATGTCTCCTCCAAAGTTAAGTTACACCGTTAACACAATCGCCCGACCCGCCTCGATTAAGGAATCTTCAAGATCCGTCATAGGGTCTGAGTTACCACATCCCCGATCCACGTTCGCGAACTCGGATTCAAGCTGATGGCGAGAAATTGTGGGGAAGGACGCGGGGGAAGTAGGAACGCGACTCAGGCTCTCAGCGCTCAGCCTTCGGGTGAGGCACGAAAAAAATCATGCTCATCAGGTTCCTCGACGAGACTGTGGTCGGAATCGGAATCGAATGCACTGTGTTCACCGCACACCGTTACCTGCCTGCCTTTGCGGGGCGGGGAACTGCACTCCTGCGCCCTCCGCTCGGCACACTCTCTCACTGACTTGATCTGTATTTCCCATAGCTCGCGCCGGCACTCGGGAAAAAAAAAGTAGTGTAACGACCTTGATGCTGGGAATCGAGGCCGTCCGCGCCTTTCCACCAGTACCATATGTCGAGCGGCCAAATCCGAGGCGACAGCTTCGATGTTGGGGCTGATATTCTGACCACAGAAGAATAAGTACAGCTCAGCAAGGAATTCACAGAACACAAGCGGGACGTACAGCTTTTCTGCGTCTCGATGCTTTCCTGTGCCTCGGGCAGCATGATGCTCGCGGTGGGGACGTGTCGCCTTGAAGCGAACTGCGGCGCTGTCTCCCTCCGACCCGGGGGTGGCGTAGTGAGAACGGGTTCCCCAGGTGCGCCGGTGAAGAAGAGCAGGGCGTGTTGGAAGAGGAAGACGCGGAGCACTCAGGTGGTTCGGATTCGGAGTTGGAGAATTTGCTCACGCCGAAGGCGTTGTTGTGCTGGAGCGTACCGAAGTCGGAGTCGAACTGACTCGGAGGCGATTGATGTCGAGGTCTTACCAATCCATCACACTCGCGCGGAGGTCGGCCACTGTCTGCGTCATTTCGGCACGATAGTAGGCGGCGTTCAGTATGTCTGCCGCGCGGTTCGAAGCGGCGAGCCCGCGCTGCAGTTCTTCTTGGTGCGGGTAAGTGTCGGGGAAGCCCTTCTTGAGGAGGGACTGTGCGGGATGCAATATGATTATAGGTTGATGTTGGTAGAAAATAACATTAGAGGATACGTACATCGAGCAGAAGGAGGTATTTGAAGCCTCGCGATATTGGTCTTATCAAGAACGTGAGATCATCCAGGAGCCCGCCGAATACCTGTGCGCAATGAGTGAGAGTGTCTTGCTGTATCGCGAAGAGCATGAACGCACAGCTACTATACGATTCGAGAGAGGTAGATTCTGGCGCTCGGGAGGTAACTCAACATCACTGAGATTGTTCTTGGTCCAGTCGATAAACCATGCATATGCCGCGATGAAGGCCTCTTCCTGATGTGGCAGGAGTAGATTAGAATTCAAGTAATTTAGTTGAACACGAAGGATGGCCTGTGTGAAGGGATAAGATAGATAGATAGACACGCACACATTCAACAAGGTGGCGACCCCAGCGCTGCTCCTCCCACGGAAGCTTGTTGATCTCATGGCCCGCGAGAAGCGCGCGATGGGAGCCGAGGAAGTGGTCGAAATTGGAGAAGAGAATGTAGAGGGAGCGCGGAGTAGGAAGAGCACTGCCGGAGACTGCGGCCACGTAGAGTTGTGGAAAAAGACCTTTCGTTAGATATGAACAACTGCCCGGAGGCTCTAACTGCAAGTTGGACGGACCTGCATGGTTTCTAAATCCCGGACATATTTTCGCTCGGTCGTGATGAGTTCTCGGATGATGCTCTCGTGGGCTTCCTCAACGTTCCGCCCCGAGGACATTGCTTTGTATTGGTTGTTGCGGAACGTGGTTCGAACTTCGGGATGAGTTTGAATGAGGGCCGATCAAACTTGATCCGGGAAGTAAACAGACGTCGCTACCCTCTCTCTCGATCGCGACTTTCTCAAGGCAGTCGTTCAGCGTCTCGATGCGATCGACGTTCAACTGCAAGCGATTACACTCTGCACTATGCAATGCCTGTGGATGAGAGATCCACCGCACCTGTCCCCTTGAGTGCTTGAGCTCTTGAGCACCACCAGCCTGCACGAGCCTGCACGGCAGCGTGTTCAGCTGGGCCTTCGTCTACGTCATCCATCTGACTCGCGGATCCACCACACACACACTGCGGACGAGAGACAACACGACAGGCAAGGAGAAACAGAGGGAGCACTGCCGAGGGGATTCAGAAGGAGCACCAACGGCAGATAAGAAGGTGCGTATCGTACTCGCTCGTCCTCTTTTGCGCCCGTTTGCGCTATGGTGGACGCCGCTATGGACGACTTGACTGACGGGTAGGTATGTGCAGGCGATGTCGCGTGCGCTTGGAGCCGCGTTCCTGAACCACCAAGTTGAGCAGCTGGAGAAATCTGCTGCCAATGCGAATGCGAACTGGCGTACGAGGCCGCAGCCGCCTGCGTCTCCCAAGCGGGTACAGCAGCCTAAGCGGGCCTCACAGCAACAGCAACGCAATTCTAACGGCGTTAACGGGCAGCGCCGCTCTTTCGACGACCCGAAGGCAAGCGAGAAAGACGGAGGGAAGACTTCGCACTCGAACGAGAAAGATGCCAACATCATAGTAATCGACGCCTCCGTCCTCATCCATGCCCTCCCCGCCGTGCGCTTCTGGGTGCACGAGGGGCGCACCGAGATCCTCATCGTCCCTCTCGAGGCGCTCAACACCTTAGACATGCTCAAGAAGGGGACCAGCGCTCTGGCGCAGCGCGCTCTGGCGGCGTCAAGGGTGCTGGAGGCGCAGGTGGGCGTTAATGGGAGGGTGCGGGTGCAGAGGGATGAAGCGTTCGTTTTGTGGGATGCGATTCGTTTCGCGGATCCGATTGAGGTGGAGGATGCGACGAAGGGCGAGGAGGGGAATATGGTCCCAGCGCTCCCGGATGACCCCGACACCGCGCCGGAGTGGGTCCGCCGCACGGTCTGCTGCGCCCGCTACGAGGTCGACAACGCCATCGCCGCTTCTCCCACCACCACCACCACCACCACCACTGCCCCCACCGCTACCCCCGCTGGCGCCCCTGGTGCCCCTGCCTCCGCTCCCTCTGCCTCGCCAGCTGTGGTCCTCGCCGTCCTGGTGCCCTCGCCCGACACCGCCCGCCCGCTCAGCGCCGGCGACGCAGCGCAGAACAAGCACGAGCCCCGCGCCACTGGCACGCTCGTCGCGCACTGGGCCGCGCGCGCGGGGGTAGCGGTGAAGGGGGTGCCTGCGGCGGCGCCCAATCCGAATGTCGCTAACGCCAATGCGAGTAGCGCCGGGGCTACCAGTGTGGGCGCTAATGTGGGCGCTAACGCGGGCGGTGGTGCGGGTGCGGGGTGGAGGAGGCGGAGGTGCGGGTGGGGGACGCCCGCGTTCGAACACCTCCAACTCGAAGCGCGGCGGGCACGGTGGCATCGGAACTGGCGGCAAGCATCACCACGGCGGCAGCGGTGGCTCCGGTGGAAGCGGAAGTCTAGGCAAGCACAGTGGCGGTAGTGCGTACGGGAGCGGCGGCGGCGGTTACGGCTACGGGGCAGAAAAAGGAAGTGGAGGAGGGAGCCTCGTCGAGCGCCCTGCAGCGCCGCTTGCGCTGGGCCCCGGGATGATTCGAGTGCTGGCGCGCGGGGAGAGGTTGGATGGGGTGTGATTTCGCACGAGCGAGAGAATAACTGATGAGCTCGTCAGGGATTCGTTGTGTGCGAGACTGACACGGAGTAATAAAGACACGAGACACAATAACTGTGTAGGAGGAGTCGAGCACGACCATCACGCCCCTGCCCTCGCTGCATCCGCCGGTGGGGTGCGATGCGCGTGCCTGCGATTGCGAGTACGCGTACATGCACGACTCGCGGAACACGGAACACCGAACTATTAGCTATGGCTACACGGGGGCGTGCGTACGGGGAGTGGACATCTACGATTACTATGAAATGTGGATGGAGGACACGGAACGAATATCTATCTATCTATCGACTATGGCTCGACGGTTCCCTCCCTTCCCTCCCTCTTCCACGTCCATATCCTCCATTCTATTCTCATACCGTCTTCGATACGCGCATACATCTATGTTTTCCTTTCCCTCATCTATGCTGACCTTTACAGTACCTCATCTATGTGACTCGTCTCGATTCCTTGTATCTTTACTCATTTTCTTTGTATATATCTTCTTCTACCTATATGTATCTCGTCACCGTTCAGAATCTTCAAATTGGACCCCCCAACGTTGTCCGAATTGTGTGCGTGCGGCGTGTGGCGAGTTTGGGTGGGTGACGGCAAGAACCACCTACAACGGTGACACAGTGTACCTTCACGGCGATATACTCAAAACATATTGCGACCCGATACTAATGGTGGTGGGGTGAAATAGATGAAAAAAAATCGCAATAAAATTGTCACGACTTCGGCATGGTATTCCAACGCCAGATCGTTCCTTTCTCCCCCAAAAGCTCAGTCCCTGCCCTTGAAAAAATTGAGTTCATGTAATGATCAATTTCAAAATGATGCCAAAATGCTGATTCATTAGTTGCTAAAGTAGATGCATACCAGAAATGCACTTGCACTGCGGTGCTGGGGAATAACGAAAAATCTACTTATACAAATGAGAATCCCTTTTTGATGGTAAGCCGTCAGCCAAGCAGATTGTTTCGTCGTTTGTCTAGCCAATCAGGTTATAACAGCTAATGTTTGATCGCATCACTCGTGTGAGCACTCGCGTCTTGCTTTCGCAGTCTCAGGCTGACAGGCTGAGTCTGAGTTCTTGCTCTTTACACTCAGCATGTTCTTTTTATTGCGTGTTACAGAGACGGGAAAACCCTTTGATTTGCTGACAATCTGGATAACTTGACCTTCTGACAAGCAAGGTTGTCGGCACCTGGTGAGCATGACAAGCTTGAACTTTGCAATCAGCAAGCACTCTTCCACAGAAAAGTCTGATGGGACTTTATATCCTGAGATGCTGATGAGAAAGTTGTAGTCAGCTTTCTCTGAATTTGTGGCACATAGCCGTAGTACATTATTGCAGCAGTATCTAACATGTTCGAAGAGCCAAGTGTTGCAGCAAAGTACGGGGGACATGAAGAACCAATCAGAGGTTGGTGACAAGTGTCCCCATGTCAGAAACATTGTGCAAGTTTCAATGACTTGGATTCAGTCAGCTTTGTTTTATGCTTGGTGTTAACAAAAAAATGAGCTGTAGCAGAGCACGGGTTCATGCTAGTCTGAAACACAAAGGGGAATGTGAGGTCAGTAGATGTGAAAGGTGAAAACAAATTTGAACCACTTCAGTGTTGTAAAATATTTGCTTGGGGCTGCTTTGGACCTATAATAAGATAACAGGAGGGAATGAATCAGCAAGGTGATGGAAAGCATAGATCTACTCATAAGTTATACAATGATATAGGTCATGTTTCAGCCCCATCAGCCAATCAGGTTTGTAGGCAGTCTTTGGGCATGCATGAACGAACAATGATCTTGGCTAATGTCTTCTTCCACCGTAACCGTGCGCGCTGTCTCACGTTTTGATCCCTCTGTATTCAATAAATCTTCGTCAGTTGTGTAGTCATCCTTTCCTTGTCTAGGTATGTGCTCTGGAGTCTTGACAACACACACATACACCACTTGCAACTACGACTTGGATTCGCAGACAGACTGAAGTGGATCCACTCCACTGGCCCGACACAGTATCTGGATAAAATCCATATTGACTGGAACCAATGGATGCTTTCTTTGTTCTCTGTACTGGTGTCATGAAAGTAAGCCTTGACTGAATACAACATCAGGATTTGTTACTGTTACATTGAATGTGTCCAGCACATTCTCTTGATGCACTGGAGACTTTTCTCTCGCTGATAGTAAGATCATGGTTTTATATCTTGCAGTGCCTTCTGTTTCCCTGACTCTGGAGAATTTGCTGTCCAGGCAAGCAATTGATAGTGTCAATGTTGTGAGTGCGAGGCTGCTACACAGATTTCACTTGCTGGATCTGACATGGCTACTGGGAAGCAAGTACCAGACTGGGCAACAGGGGTGTAAGTCTGGTGCACATGGGCAAGAATATATTCAAACCAAAGCTCAAAAATTCCAGATGACTGCATGTGAAGCCTGCACAAGAAAGGAGCCAATATAGATGTCAGGTGAGTTGATTAGTCCTGTTTTTGTCAGCTCAATTTAATTCATCATGGCATACACAGGATTCATTAGTGTCAAGTCTCAGTATCTGTTCACTGACTATGTGCATGTATGATATCATAGGTGGTAATAGTAAATTACTTTTGAATTGCTTAGATCTGTTAACATACAGGGGACATGAGGAACCAACCGGAGGTTGGTGACAAATGTCCCAGTGTTCAGTGCATGGATGGAGTAAGAAATGACAGTGAGTTTTTCAGTCTGAATATGGTCTCCATAAACAAATACCTGTAGCAAAGCATGGGTTTATGCTAGTATGGGAGAAGGAAGAAAGCATGTGCAGGATGATAAGGGATACATAGGATTACATATTATTCATTGGTAAAGTTGATCTCGTGTGAACATGGATGTGATTTAGTTAAAATGATAACAGGAGGTAATGAATCAGCAAGGCAAAGGAAAGCGTAGATATGGGAGAAGGGAGAAAGCGTGTGCAGGATAATAAGAGATAAGGTGGGTAAGGCTGACATGTAGCATGGCCTGCTACCATAATATTAATCCAAACCTTCACTATGGAGTTTTGAGCATACAGAACTCTATGTTACAGCTGCATGGCATTGGACTTCATCTGGCAATTACCCATGGTTCACGAATTAAAAAATCCCAGGGTCCATGCCATGTTCTAGCAAATTGTCTCTAATGTGATTCACTCAGGCAAAATTTCAATTGAATGAGACTTGAGCTGGGGAACCTTTAACATAGGATGTAAGCATTGGATGGCTTTGGATGGCTTTGAAGTGAGCAGAAATTTTATATTGCAGACACAATCAGAGACATTCTAGCAGCCAAATTGCTGCATAGATAAGTCAGCATTTCACCGACCAAAAGCCAAGGGAAAACAAATATGAAAGTGATGCTTGAGAAAGAGGCAGCTTTGTGCAAGACATGGAAATTACACGATCTGTCTCCTTCTGCTTTGTTTATATGTGCTTTACACCAAAGTTTCTTTTGTGACTGGATTGAGTTCTACATTGGAATACTTATTCTATGCAGGATGGGTTAGGAGTCAGAGGCAGCCAGTTTTGGACTTACAGAACATATGTGCTCTGCTGCTGTGAGCATCATGGTTTTGCCCAATGATCAATGAAGAACAATAACACTTCGCAGTTATGGAAAGCTTACACAAGACCGGGTACTGCCCATATACCATCATTGATTGAATGGACAGGGTTGCCACGGATTTCTGTGAGGAGTGCACACGACTGCAGTGCCAAGAGCTGACAAAATCACGAAAAGCATGCTGTATCAGGAAGATTTTCAATAGCAGCTGAAACTGTTGCACCCAGGGTGAGCCAGGGGATGCATCTGCCTGGTTTAGATTACAAGTCCAACCACATTTGAAGGAACAGAGAAGGTGGCATGTGAATATGAACAAATAAATAGAGTAGCAAGTAATCTGTAGGGGTCTAAATAATACCAGCACTGACCAGAAGTTGAATAAATGTAAAAACATCTTCATACAGGATGCACTGGTTGTGTTGGTTGAGGAACAGAGCATCAGCATGATTATGAGTTTTCTGGCAGCAATCATTGGCATTTATGCTGAGCCCAGCAACCAGAAGGATTTTCACAGAGCAGGAAGGAATGATGAAAATGTGACAGGAATACATAGGCTTACATGTTATTTGTTGGTAAAGTTAAATTTGTGTGAACATAGATGTGATTTAGTTGGAACAAGGGCTCTAATTATTTTTGTTCCTTTTCTCAGCACAAGAGTAGTCAGGTTTTCATCTACCGAGGATGCAGAAGACTTACAGGCCGTACAATCCTGAAGTGTGTGGTGTGACATCAGAAGAAGCCCAGGACCATTGGATGACAGCCATGATGGACTGAGTTCACTACATTGTAGCAATTAATAAATAAAGTGTCACAAGAAGAAGCTATGGGATGCTTGGATGTGTGACTGCACTGAATATATTCACTCGTCAAGCAGATGGGCTTTAATTTGTGAAGGTGCAAGATCCTAAGCACAGGAGAGGTCAGTAAAATATTCATTCAAAGAAGTGGACAGAAAGGCAGGAGGAATTGGGGTTTAGATCAAAACAGCTCTCCTGCAGTGATGGCTGCTCCTGTTTCTGTGGCATTTAGTGATTGGTCAGGTGGGCTTTGACACTGAGGTTTCTGACCACAATTCAGACAGACTGTAATGTGGTGACTTTGAGGACCTAGCTGCAAGAATTCATTAGTAAGCAATTTTAGTGTTTGCAGCAATTGCATTGTGACACTGTGAGTCTGGAAAACCAGACACCCAGATATCTACTAGTGTGTCCCATTGAATCCAAACACTGGAAATGAGTCTTGGGCTGGCAGATGTGGAGGTGTTGTTGTTGTTGTTCTGCAGGCAATGGTTCATCGCAGCTGACAACAAACAAGACATAAGTAGGTGGTGTTATTGCAGTCTGGGCTGCAAAGGATGGAATCACGAATCTCGACAAAGTTGATTCATGGCAAGATCAGTGTGCATTATGCTGAATATAGATACACTTGGCTTTTGGGAGGCCATCACTGCACTATAGGTATGATCCAGAGAGCTCTCTATCAGTGATGATGCCAATTATGATCTTTGAAGAGAAGGAAAATCAAAAAAGAGAAATCTATATATTTGTAGTTATATTTATCAAAGAATGTCCAAGCCAAAGAGTAATTGAGTTGGAACAGTCATTAACAAACATAGCAGCAGCACTTGCAGTTCTCCCCAACTTTGTTACAGACATTATTAACACCCAGATCCCTTGTCTCTGTCATCACCATGTCAAGAGTCTTGGCATTGTCTGGGTGTTCTTCTCCCAGGACATGCTTTACTGTCTCCACAGGTGCTGCATCAGGTCCTTCTGCATCTTTCCAGTGGCTCTGGTTCTGATATGTGGCTGCAAGATTGGCCATGCTTGCCAGGGTGTCTGGATGCTCCTCTCCTAGCAAATGTTTCCTCTTCTCCATCACCACCACCTCAAGTGCCTCTGCATCTTTCCAGCGGCCCTGGTTCTGATATGTGGCTGCAAGATTGGCCATGCTTGTGAGGGTGTCTGGATGCTCCTCTCCTAGCAAATGTTTCCTCTTCTCCATCACCACCACTTCAAGTGCCTCTGCATCTTTCCAGCGGCCCTGGTTCCAATATGTGGCTGCAAGATTGGCCATGCTTGTGAGGGTGTCTGGATGCTCCTCTCCTAGCAAATGTTTTGTCTTCTCCATCACCACTACCCAAAGTGCCTCTGCATCTTTCCAGCGGCCCTGGTTCCAATATGTGGCTGCAAGATTGGCCATGCTTCTGAGGGTGTCTGGATGCTCCTCTCCTAGCAAATGTTTCTTCTTCTCCATCACCACCACCTCAAGTGCCTCTGCATCTTTCCAGCGGCCCTGGTTCCGATATGTGGATGCAAGATTGGCCATGCTTGTCAGGGTGGAAGGATGCTCCTCTCCTAGCAAATGTTTCATCTTCTCCATCACCACCACCTCAAGTGCCTCTGCATCTTTCCAGCGGCCCTGGTTCTGATATGTGGATGCAAGATTGGCCATGCTTGTTAGGGTGGAAGGATGCTCCTCTCCCAGAACACGCTTGCTTGTCTCCATCACCACCACCTCGAGCACCTCAGCATCTTTCCAGCGGCCCTGGTTCCGATATGTGGATGCAAGATTGGCCATGCTTGTCAGGGTGGAAGGATGCTCCTCTCCCAGAACACGCTTGCTTGTCTCCATCACCACCACCTCGAGCACCTCAGCATCTTTCCAGCGGCCCTGGTTCCAATATGTGGATGCAAGATTGGCCATGCTTGTCAGGGGTGGAAGGATGCTCCTCTCCTAGCAAATGTTTCATCTTCTCCATCACCACCACCTCAAGTGCCTCTGCATCTTTCCAGCGGCCCTGGTTCCGATATGTGGATGCAAGATTGGCCATGCTTGTCAGGGTGGAAGGATGCTCCTCTCCCAGAACACGCTTGCTTGTCTCCATCACCACCACCACCTCGAGCACCTCAGCATCTTTCCAGCGGCCCTGGTTCCGATATGTGGATGCAAGATTGGCCATGCTTGTCAGGGTGGAAGGATGCTCCTCTCCCAGAACACGCTTGCTTGTCTCCATCACCACCACCTCGAGCACCTCAGCATCTTTCCAGCGGCCCTGGTTCCGATATGTGGATGCAAGATTGGCCATGCTTGTCAGGGTGGAAGGATGCTCCTCTCCCAGAACACGCTTGCTTGTCTCCATCACCACCACCTGGAGCACCTCAGCATCTTTCCAGTGGCCCTGGTTCCGATATGTGGATGCAAGATTGGCCATGCTTGTCAGGGGTGGAAGGATGCTCCTCTCCCAGAACACGCTTGCTTGTCTCCATCACCACCACCTTGAGCACCTCAGCATCTTTCCAGCAGCCCTGGTTCCAATATGTAGATGCAAGATTGGCCATGCTTGTCAGGGTGGAAGGATGCTCCTCTCCCAGAACACGCTTGCTTGTCTCCATCACCACCACCTGGAGCACCTCAGCATCTTTCCAGCGGCCCTGGTTCCAATATGTGGATGCAAGATTGGCCATGCTTGTCAGGGTGTCTGGATGCTCCTCTCCCAGCACACGCTTGCTTGTCTCCATCACCACCACCTTGAGCACCTCAGCATCTTTCCAGCGGCCCTGGTTCCAATATGTGGATGCAAGATTGGCCATGCTTGTCAGGGTGTCTGGATGCTCCTCTCCCAGAACACGCTTTCTTGTCTCCATCACCACCACCTCGAGCACCTCAGCATCTTTCCAGCGGCCCTGGTTCTGATATGTGGATGCAAGATTGGCCATGCTTGTCAGGGTGGAAGGATGCTCCTCTCCCAGCACACACTTTCTTGTTTCCATTACCCCCACTTCAAGTGCCTCTGCATCTTTCCAGCAGCCTCCTTCATCATACACAAGTCCAACCTGAGTTGCAACAAATGTGCAGATCTCCCACCTGTTCAGTGAGTCTATGCTCCTTGTGATATGCTGTAAAAGTTTGCGCCGATATTCATAGTCCTCAGTTTTGAACCTCCACACAATTGACAAGGCAATTATAGCAAGTGCACATTTCTGTATGAGACATCTGTTTGTTCCTGTGGTTGTACTGCTCCAGTGCTGTACCAGGGGATGAATGTGATATGAGTCATCTTGTTCATTCCGTTCAATAAGGGAATATGATTCCAGTTCCCCCCATCACTTTGTGGAAGATCAAAGAATCCCACTCTTTATCCTGCTTCCCAAGTTCAGTCAAAAGCTGGGTCACTTTGCTCTGCAACTCAGAATCGTCAAGCTCCTCCTCAGATATTGATGCTTTTTCAAATATTTCTTCTGAAATGCCCTCGTGATGCAGACTGGAGCAAATCTGCAACATGGTTTTCCCTTGAGCGCTAAGCTTCTTGTAGCTCAAGTCCCATGTTGTATATACAGCCAGACCATATTGACTCTGATCCTGAACTTCAGCACGTTGCAGCAGCTTGTCACGATGACTTTGATAGAGTTGCAAGTATTTGCTTAGTTTGCCACGGGCATGGATATAACCACCAGCTTGGGATACTGCCAAAGCAAAGCAATGGAGTTCCTGTGTTATGCCTTAGTTTGAATTGGATCATCAAAGAATATCTGAAAGAACACACCTTTACAATAGCGATTGCCAGCTTCTCCTGCTCTTCAGTGCTGACTTCCTTTTGTCTATTTCTCCTGCCTTTGTACACCAACTGGAGGAGCAAATCTTTTGCATCCCCAAGTTCCATGTCTGACACTCTTGAGCTTCCACTGGCATGAATGCAAAGGTCTTGGTTGCGAGTTGTGATCAAAATGTTGCCAAAGATACAGCAAGGAAAGAATTTTGAAATATTTAACTGGACATCATCAGCATTGTCAAAGAAGAGAAGCCACTCTTCTTTTTTGCCTGCAAGCCAGTATAGACTGCCTTCAGTGGATTCATCAACCCCTGCAGGGGCAATATTATTCAGATCTGTTTCAAGAGTCTGTTCATTTGTGGCATCAATATAAAAGATTTCAGAGAAGCTAGAAACTGTGTAAGACAAATTTGCAAATTTAATGATACTATGCATACCAGTTCTGTGCTTGTGAGTCTTGCAAAAACTTGAAAGCAAGCTGACTTTTTCCTGAACCCCCAAGGCCATGTAAGACAAAGATGTGCCGAGATCCTTGATTGGAGCCAAAGTGTTGCTGCATTTCAAGAAGAATATCTTTTCGACCTGTGAATGAAGACACTGGCAGAGGACAAAGCTTCTTGCACTTCTTCATAGGCCCCTGGTTCACAGGCCCCAATGGTTGGTCTGAGCTGACACAAAGATCTGATGCAGACTATCAGAAGTAGCTTCTGACAATATATTACAAAGATTTACCACCACCCATGTTGACATTCCAAATATGGGTGCCTGACACATTGAACTGAGGGCCCTCGGCATTACCACCTGCACCTCCAATGCCACCCTGTACACCCGGGCCACCCGGCCCCCCTATACCTCCTGCGTAGGAGTTAGAGAGGATCGAAAAATGATCTGATCCGCACCGTAGATTATTGTTTGATGTCCGTGGGAGGCCAAATCCATGGCTGTTCTGAGTAAGGTCCAGTATTAAAGTCCTCATAAGAGGTGGAACTCACCAAAGACAATTTCTTGTTGCAGTTGTGGGGTGGTAGCACAAAGGAAGTAGAAGGGAAGCATGCATGCACGGGCATGCGCTTTAAATTACACAGAAGGCTGTGAAAGAAGATCCGGGGAAGTGGTTGGCCGCGTTGTTTGCGTGCAGTCGAACTTAGATTGACGTGCCATTGACAGCCAGCTCACAGCGAGATTTAATTTCCATACTGCTCCCGGTGCTCCTGGTCGAAATGCAGTTTCCGGCACCGTGTCGCTGCCAGAAGGTAAATAGCACCTACAGTTCCCGGAGTGAGAGCTTGAGGATGTTGCGTGGTTGCTGCGTTGCTCGGGTTTGGGTCGGGTCAGTATTTACGACAACCCATTGATGGGATATCAAATTTCCCACACCAGACAGCGGGTTCGGCTTTCGCCTCACCTGTCATCGTGTCATCTTCCGCGATCCTCGGTGTCCAGGCTTCTACACCAGACCGTAATGCACGTTCTTTTCTCAGTGCATCACCGTGAACAATCCCAAGGCCATCGCCATCGACCGTCTCAAATCGTCGACCAGAATCAGATTACGGCATCGCAGGACTCGCGAGCTCGTCAGCACGGCGCCCGCGCTTCCTTCGGAAGGTGGCGGTAATAGCGAGCGCGAAAGTCTGATGCTGACGTCGCAGCCGCAGGCGCGCAGCGGGATGGGACAATCCTGATATCGAGACTCTCGGACGTTAGACTCGGTTTGCGCTGTGCCTTCGCAGGGCAAGATACACCTTGCGTTGGAGTAGGAGGTTCCGACGCCGGCTACGGAGTACGTCAGAATTGCATCCTCCTCTCCATCTGCGAATGCCTGCACAGCTCGGAAGCCATGTGTCGACGGGGAAAGACGCCCGGACGCCACCAGCGCGGATGATGCGACGGCCGCGACCCCCACACCATCGACGTCGCGCCTTTCCGCAGAACGGTGACGCGCACGCCCCGCCGCTTCGCTTCGCCAACGCGCCAACCGACATCCTCGCCGTCCTCGCCCCAACCTCCTCTTCTCACGACAATGCCCGCTCCCTCAGTCGCCAGCGCAAATGCAGAACAAGCACGAGACCCGCGCCGGCGGCACGCTCTTCGCGCACTGCGCTGCGCGCGCAGTCGTCGCCTGCGGCGGTGCCGAATTCGAATCCGAGTGCCGCTGGGGTGCCAACACGAGTCCCGCGCCGCCTGCATGCTCGTCGCGCCCTGGGCTGCGCGTGCGGCGTCGTCGCGAGGGGCGTGCTTGCGACGGCGCCAAAGCGAATCCAAACCCCGCTGGGGCGCCGCTGCCATCAATGCCTCCCGATCGTGAAACGCGGGACACGCGCACGGCTCGAGCGGGGAGGGAGCCTCGGCGAACGCAGCACCGGTACGTACGGGAGCGGTGCAGCCGGCTACGGCGGCGGTGTGTAGGCGGGTACCGGGGAGAGAAGGGAAGCGGGAGGGGGACTCTGAAGTTTGTGGAGCGCCCGTCGCGCCGCTCGTGCTGAGCCCGGATAACCGGTGAGTTGGTTCCCTTTCTTCCCTTTCCTCTCCCCCCACAGCGCGTCTGCGTCTGTCTTGTGTCTTGTGTAATAACTCGGCGCGACTGACTCGCTCTCTCTGGCAGACAAATCAAGTGCCCACATAGCCTCGTATACGATGGGCGAGGCGAACGGACGCGCGTCCGCCACTTCCACCCCGACCTACCGCTACGCTCCTCAGCCTCACGGCACCCTCGAGCCTTTTCTGGTCCATGCGAACGAGACGAGGTGTGCGCAGGGAATCCCGACTGGTACAGCGGTCGTCGGATACAGACGCGCATCGCGAAGTGGTTCGGCGGCCGCAAGTCACAGGCGGATGAAGGACAATCTATCTACTATGGTCCAGGCTCGAGTCACTCTTTCTTTTCGGTCTCACCCGTCTAAACCGTCTCCCACCACGGATATGGATACGTACCTCACACTACCTACGTTTCCCTCTCTTCCTCGTTCACGTAGGCTTCCTTTCTCATCTACGTATACCTTCATCTCGACCTCCGTTTGCAAATCGAGGATGATCCTGGCTTCGTGGTATCGTATCTCTGTCGAATTCTTTTCTATAGAGTGCATGTTCTTCCATTTTCTGTGTATATGTCTCCTCGAGCTAATTGTCCCGATCAAGTGTGCGGCGAATGCGACCACGACACCGATGACGGCGCGTCACGCAATTACGACGCAATGCTCGTACGACGATCTAAAAGCTCACTGTGCCGCCCGATAGCAAAAAAACGAACTTCTTGAGGCGGCAGTGCGGGAGTCGAACCCCGCCTCGTCGCTGCTTCTATCGGGCGCCGCCGCTGCAGGACTATAGCCCCCTTGTCGCTACTCGGACACCTTGCTAGACTCACTGCTGACCCTACATCCTACGACTCAAGCAGGGCGTGCTTCCCTGTGTGAGACTGGCGATACTACTTGATGCGCTACCATGGCTCGGATGCCTCCGAAATCTCGAAATAGTTACGAAAAATAGAAATAACTTGGCCAGCACCGACGAATTCGGAAGACACACTTGGCGACATTGAAACTTGGACAACTCGGAACTCAGAGTCGTACACCCATTCACACTCTCAGCCGACTTTCAGAGCGAAAAAATCGCCAAAAAAAGTCGGGTTCACAGAGATCATGAAGTATCGCAGTCCAGGGTATCGAACCCCTTCCCCATCCAATCCGATTCCTTTCCGCCATGCGCACAGAACCGCGAGCTGGGCTCCACTGCAACTCCGCTTGAGCTCTGTACCTCTGCATTTGCCCGAGCCTCGTAGCTAGACGCTTACAGCTGTTCCGGAAAATAATGAGACTGATCGATTTTTTTCCACGATCATGCCCAAAATGGCAACCTCCAGCTTTTGAGAGAATTGGCGCTGGGAAGAAGCAGGGATGGTTGGTTTGCATTGGAGACATGTTTTGGTTGTAGTTTAGCTTCATCCAGCTGGTTGTAGTCGCTTATTGGCGCTCTGAATGGGTCCCGGCTTATGCCGATGAATTTTGATCATTCCCATTTTGGACTCGGGTTTTGGTCGTCGATCGAGCCGAGTAGGTCCGATTTTGTGTAACTCTGGCTCTTCTAGCTCATCTGGCAGATATGGAGGGTCCGAGGGAGGTTCCTCGACCTCATGGAGCACATTTGACCTGTATCCAGATGCCCCCAGGGCTAGGAAAGGTGAGGAGTGGGTTGCTTCCATTTTGGGAACGATCGGACGAAAAAAACTGATCAGTCTCATTATTTTCCGGAACAGCTGTAACTCGGGGCCTCTAATTCGAAATATCGACACACATGTGATCAAGAAAATTTAGCAAGTCCGTTCCGAGTTTGCATTGGCAAGGTGACATCTCAGATACGCTACGGAATTTACAGTAAACAAGAAAACTCAGGCTTGTTGGAAGGGGTAAAAAAGCGATTCTCGTATGATGGATCGTGTGTGGGGAGTCGAAACCGGAGCGGTCATAGCGTGCGTCCTCGGTATGCAGATTGAACTGAGAATTGACCCTGATGCTCTCTCGCTCAAGGTGGAACCTTTTTCCCGTACTTTATCCTCGTCACACGCTCGGCACCACCTCAAAAACTGAAGCTAACGTCCAGCCATTCGTTGCAAGAAAATTTCAATGTAAACAGGTGCGAGGCGCTCGGCCAAATTCCGGAAGCCCCTGGCAGATAAATCCTATCGAAGGAAAGTTACGAAAAGAGGCAAACAACCCACGTTCTGTTACATTGCGGGCGGGGAGTCAAACTCCGAGGCTGCGTGGCAAGAAACTGACTTGAACTGGGTAAAGAAAACCTTCGTGGTTCGTCCCCGATATGCATGCTCTCGTAATGGTGGTCCTGGCATTTACCTTGCATTTAAATTCAAGGTCAAAAATAACCAGTATTCACACCGAGGCCTCAGGCTTGTAGACACGAAATCGACCGACGAGCATGTCAGACAAATTCCGGAAAGAATTGGATTGCTCGGCGCTCGCACCAAAAATGGAAATTCAGTTGAACCTCGGATAACTACTTGCCGGGCTACTAGAAAGGAGGGAAAAGAATAGCTTTTGAGTGATAAAGTTCAAGGAGATTCACCAGGGGATACGGACATTCTGGTGAGAGCTGAACTCTGAGTCCTTCGCCAGATAAGACAAACCTTTCGCGCTGCAGATTCAAATTGACAGACACCAGTGCCTTCGAAATAGGTATTGATCAACGCCTCGAGGCTACAGAGAACGCAATTGATTTGAAGGTAAAAACATGTTTACGTTGCGATCTGGTCATTCTGGTACGGAGAGTCGAGCCTTGAAGTCCTTCACTAGATTGATTAAACCTTTCCAGCTGAACGATTCAAGTTCACCGGTGCCTGCACCCTCCGACTCCCTCAGGCCCGTTCGCAGAGACGCATGCAATCGACTCAAAAAAACTGAAGCTGATATCCAGCCGAGAGTCATGGGGGAAAAAATCCAAACAGACCCGCGTTGACAAGCTCGGCCAACGAAAATACCGTACTCGAAAGGAGGCTGCAAAAAGAGCAAGACCCAAAAGAAATGTACTGCGATTCTACCATCCCGGGACGGGGAGTCGAACCCCAGTCGAGCTGCCACAACGAAGAGACTCGGTTCGGCGAAGCCTTGGCCGAGCCTGCACGGGACTGGTACTGTTGCGAGAATTTTTTTCTCGGGTTGGCATGAACATCCACCCCGAACGCGAACGAGAAATTTACTGTCAACGGCTTCCGAAATTTCCCTCAAAAGTCCACGCTCCGCCCACTAAAAACAGTGATTCTGGGAAGTTCAAACGAAGATCAGCAAAAAGAAAATGCAACTGCAGTTCAACCAAGGAACAAAAGAGAGCTGTGATTTTGCCAAGAAAAATAGAAGAATATCCCGACATGGGAGTCGAAACCCCAGCTGCCAATGAATTTGACTTTGATGCAATCGGAAGTTGTTGAAGTTCACATTCCACCTCAGAGGACTCCTTCGGGGCATATTTATTCGCAAGGAAGTCCTTTAGAAATTAATTCAACCCATAATTCAACCCATAGGCTGTAGTGGTACGCACACAAATCTTCGCAGAACCTTCTGTCCTGTCTGCTCCGTGCGAATAAGCAACGAATCACTTTTTTTTTGTACTCAGATTGAAACTAAGCCCACGCCCAGATCACGGAACGTTGAACGAAGCAAGAAAAGCAAAAACATGGAAGAAAAAAGAGGGGTTCTTGGGAGTTGAACTCAATTGCAACGGTTGAAGTTGCCGTCAACTTCAACCGGTAGTTCAATGTGAGCGGTCTGACCATAAGTATGTTCATTGTGCTCAAGATCCGGCTTTGAATTAACTCTTGATTTTTGAAGTTGAATCCACACTCCGCAACTGGGAAAATGACCGACAAAAAGAGATTTGCCAAAGTTTCATTCCGGTATGGGGAGTCGAACCCTTTCCTGACTCCGGACCCTCATTTCCTCGGTTCAACCGAAAGTGGCTCAACCGCTAGTTCGCCGTCCATATATCTCCTCCCTTTTTCCTTTAATCAACCTTAACCTGCCCATGAAAAAACCCTCCCATTGCCCAGTGGTGTCGTACTGTACTAAATAAGTTGGTTCTTAACAAGTACAGGCTCAAGAATATATCCCTGGCAAAAGTAAGGCATTTTCGCATGCCCAAAGGCAGCAAGCCTTCCATCGGTCTCAGCACTGCAGCTAATAGCAGGAAGGTATGAAAGACTGAAAATAAACGGGAGAGAAAGAAAACAACCCAGAAAAAAGCCTCAAGGCGCTTACCATCCTGGTGTGGGGAGTTGAACCTCAAACCGTTGCGACCGGGAGACTCGGGCCGTGGAAGCAATTCTCGTGCGTCACCGGTACTGGTGCTAATTACCCTTGAGTTTAGTTTAACAAGTCGGGATGTATGGAGTCCGACCACCCAGACGCATACGAGCAATTTTAATCGGCACTCGGGATCAAAAAAGAAATTAAATTGAACAGAAGAGACTGAACAACAACGAAAGCCGATTGCAATTTGGACCAACGCACAGAAGCTGAGTGGAGAACAGAGGGAAAGAATTCTGTGCAACCTATCCAAGTGCATTTTGGCGTCAGGGGTCGAAGTTGAAGCACACATTCCTAGAAATCCTGTATGTGACATGCGCTGTGTGCTGAGACTGGCTCAATTCCAACCAAGCTCAAGTTATTCGACGGTCACGATTCTGAATCATTCACAAAACGGTAGCAATACAAGATTGAATAATTAAACAGAGAAAAGAAAAAGGGAAGGATCCTGGTGTACTATTCCGGCGCAGCGAGTTGAACCCTGGACGTGACTTCGTGCCGCAGCGAAAATTCAACAAGGAGTTCAATTGGTTCATAGCCATGCCCACAGGACCTTTTTCCTGAGAAATGTAAAATTACAGTTTGCGGGCCGTGCGGCTGTGAAGGAAACTGACTCGTGAGGCAGCATAAAGAAGCGCCGCCGCCCGGCGCCCGCAATAATTCTTCAAGACGGACGGAACTTGAACCAAGCAGAGAAACTAGGTAGAAAGAGAAAGAGACCATAATTCGGGGGATGTTAGAACCCACTGAAGTAAGAGAAAAGACGTAGTTCCCCAAATTTCCTTATTGGAAGTTGGAAGGTTGAAAAGCTCGAATTGTCGCGACACCACCGCGGAGTTCGAGAAGGGTGGCTGAAACCCGACTTGATCGGATCGCGACACGCTCTTTCTCTGCACCACCGCGTCCTGCAACGTCGCCTCCCTCTCGCGCGTCTGCTGCCCGCAAGCACCGACCTCCTCGGCGTAGGTATCCGTATCTTCTTTCTCTACTTCGGCATGTGGCGCGCGACGTCTGCGTGGCACGTCGACGTAGTTTCCCTCAATCATATCCACTCTAGACCCACTCTTGGTACGCTGTCCCACAAGGACGATCAGGCGCGCTCGAGGACGCGATGCGAGGTGCGTTCCGTGAGTGCGGCCCTGTACTCTGCTAACACTGTTCATGCAGGCTATTTTCCAATGCCTACTGCGCGATGCCCGCAGTTTCTGCGACACGAGTCCTCCCTCGCGAATCCGACCCCGTTGGCTCAGAGTGCCGTGACGCCGGCGTCAACCTCGGGCCTCAACTGCGCAGATGCAGTTAACTTCGCGCTAGACAGCTGGCTCGATGAGGGACGAGAGGATGCAGCTGTCTGCCAATGCGACGACTCAGGTGCGATCGCATTTCATTCAATTCTCCCTCGTCACCAACATTCGGCTACAGCGTCTGCATCGACCTCGGCCAACTCCTCGAAGACCGCCCCATCGAGCCCCGCGAGCTGATCGACCCTGCCTCCGCCGCACGTGCGCGCACTGTCCGCGACGAACTCGACGTCGACGTGGAACTCGAGCCCGCGCCAGCCGTCGAGGAACAAATCGCGCGCCTCGCATCCCACACTCGATCCCAACGCCACCGCTTCGCTGACGATGCGCACCCCGCGTAAGCGCACCCCCACATCGGCGCTCGAGATCGAGCCCGATCCAAAGCGGCCGCGCGTCTCCGCCGTCAACTCCACCTCCCACCCAAGCCCGAGCCCATCACGCTCAACCTCGCCTGCCCTCGGCCCCTCTTGCCTACACCACTCGCCTCCGCCTCCGCCTATTCTTCTCTCGTCTTCCCTCTCGCTCGCATACGCCTGCGCAAACCCCCAACTACGCCTCTGCCCCCGACGGGACAACCTCCACGTCCCGCCATAGCCGAAATCGAGACGAGCTACCCGTGCTACCTGCGCGTCGACCCCTCCCGCGCGTACACGACTCGCCCGCCGCGTGGTGCGAGCTCGCCGTGTACGTGCACTTCCCGCCGCAGGCCCGGGGCAGGCAGGCGCGACGTCCAAGCCAAGTCGAGGTCGTGGCCATTTCCCCGCCGTGCCCTGCGGTGGCGGAGGCGCAGGTGCAGCGGGAGGAGGGGAGGTGGAGGGAAGGGCCTATGGATGGCGCGCTGGTGCTCCCGGAGATGTGGGTGGATGAACGGGATCGACAGCGAGCGCGTCGTGTTCGGCGTCGGCGGCGGACGTTGAGCTCTCGTGAGTCCTTTTCCTCCTTTCCTCCCTCTTCTCCCCTTACTTTCCTTTCGACGATACTGACTTCGATTCGATTGACAGAGGTGCTCCGCCTGCGAGTGCACACTTGAAGATGCACGGCACGCTCATTCATTGCGCTCACCCCGTACTACCCAAAGGCCTTCCACGTCAGCTGTGCCCAGAACGGCGCCAATAATGGCACAAGCATCGTGTGTGACCTCAAGAATCAGGTTAGCACCGTGCAAATATCCATCATTATCATATGTCGCTAATTCGTATATCTGCAGGTCGTCTTGCTCGAGCCCCGCTCCCGGAGCGAACGCAGCCAACCCCAATGCGGCTCCGCGCGTGCTCAAGGTGGATCAAGAAGACCGAAGTAGAGGCGTTTTGCACGCAGTATAATCCCGTGTGTTTCCCTCTTCTTCTCCCTATCTGAAATAAAGCGTTGAATGGCTGACATTTCCGCAGGTAATCGTCGCCAAGCCCTGCGCCTCGAAAGCCGAGGGTCTGCGCGCGGCCATCCTTGCTCTCGCGTATCAAGATCCGCGGCCACGGGGCGTGTTCGAGGTAGCGCTCCTGAAGACCGCCGCAGCGTCGCGGTGCTCTGGGACACGGAGGGCGGCGTGTGTGATTCACGGTCATCGTCAGGTAGACTGGTCTCTGGTGCGTTTCCTCCTCTGCTTCGCTACTTTGCTGAGTTCCTGATAACGCATATAGTATCGGGATTTCACCGCGCCGAATGCCAATGCGACCTTGACTGCATACGGGACCAACGCGCGCACTGCTACTGTGCCAGACGCTCATGGATATTGGGCTAACGCCGCCAATGTTGCCCGTCCACCGAACGTCATAACCATCCCCGCGCCCGCCGCACGCTTCTCCACCAACACCGTTGCCCCAGCACCAGTTCGTCCCAGCAGCAGCCGCGACCCCGCTCTGGTACCGCCCAACGCCGCTCCCTCGACCACCCGAAGACAAACGAGAAAGACAACGGCAAGGCATCGACGAGCGAGAAAGACGCCGACATCATCATCATCGTCGTCGTCGACGCCTCCGTCCTCATCCCCGCCCTCCCCGCCGTGCGCTTCTCCACAAAGATCCTCATCGTCCCCTCGAGGCGCTCAACACGCTCGACCTGCTCGAGGAAGGGACAGGGACGAGCGCGCTGGCAGAGGGCATGTGCGGTGTCGAGGGTGTTGGAGGCGCAGGTGGGATGGATGGGAGAGGGACGGTGTAGAGGGACGGGGTGGTGTTGTGGGATGTGAGTCGGTTTGGGGATTTGATTGGGTTGGGCGAAGGAGGGGGAGAAGGAGGGGAAGGAGATGAAGAGGGAGGGCGAGGGTGAGACGACTGTGGTCGACCCAGCGTCCGCCAGCACTGTCGGATGACCCCGACACCGCCCACCATACTGATACAGATACGTACCTGACGTCCATCTACGTTTCCTTTCCTTCCTCATCTACGTATGTCCTTAAATTCTCTCATCGGCGTACTTCTAAGTCCTCCCCTCATCCCAAGCTCGTCTCGCGAATCATAATTGGTTCCTTCCTTCCTTCTCTGCATCGTATCTCCGTCCAATTTCTTTGTATATACCTCCTTCGATTTGTTATATATATACCTTCTCGAACTCTTTCTCCCGATCGAGCGTGCCAGGGCGAATGCGACAACGAGGAGGACCGCCTACTAAGCCGACGAATACACGCTTGCACTCACGACAATCCAAAGAGTTCACTGTCTGGGGAAGATTACTTGGAGGCGATTGTATCACAGTATGGGACGATCCTCGACCTCGGCGCTGGCTTTATCGCAATGGACGAGGTCCGGTCGCTACTGCAGGACTGCAGCTTCTTTGTCGCTACTTGGACACCTTTCTCGACGCCCTGGTGACCCTACATCCAACAGCCCAGGCTGGCATGCTTCCCTGCGTGGGACTGGCAATATACTTACTCAATGGCTCGAACGTCCAAGAAATCGCGAACTCGTTACGAAAAGCAGAAAGAAATTACTTGCTCAGAACCAGCGAATTCCGAACGAACACTCGGTAACCTTTTAAAATCGGACGACTCGAGACTCGGTGTTCCGCACTTGCCCTCGGTTGACTTTGAAAGCGAAAAAATCTTCAAAAAGTCGAGTATTATCATTGCGGTGCTGGGAGTCGAACCCCTTCTCCATCCAATCCAATTCCTCCCCGTACGCACGGAACCGCGGCTGCTGCGCTGGGGCCGTCACCGCGCGCAACTTCGCCTTTGGAATTTTCTTTTCGAACTCGGTACCTTTGCATTTGACCAAGCCTCATCGACACTTAACTTGGCGCCTCTAATTCGAAAAATTGACTCAAATTCGGGCAAGAAAGTTCAGCACGACATTCGTATTGGCCAGGTGAAACCTCAGGTGCGCAGAATTTGCAGTAAATAAGAAAACACAAGCTTTTTGGAAGAGCCAAAAAAGCGATTTTCATACGACGGAACTGGTGTGGGGAGTTGAACCCCGAGCAGCCCTTGTAGGGTGCGTTCTTTCGCCCTGGACTCAGCGTACCAGCCATAGTACTGAGAGTTGAAGCTTCTTTGCTGGGTCCTTCACCGGGAAGCACCTGGTACTTCAAGCTGTAACGCGACTCAAAAAATTGAAGCTGACGTCCAGCCCGACGCAAGCCCGACGTTATCGAAAGGAAGGTGCAAAAAGAGGAAGGCAAAAAAAGACGCACTCAAACTGGCAATCGGTGCGGGGGTTTGAATCCCAATCGGGCTGCCACAACGAACAGACTAGGACCGAGGAAGCCTTGATCGTTCCCATGCGGCACCCCTACCGGTGGTAGTTTTCGCGGTTGGCATTACAATCCACCTCGAACGCAAATGAGAAATTTAAACGGCTTCAGTCGAAGTTTGTGTCCTGTAAAAATTGATGCTCGGCCTCCTCAAAGTAAACAAAACAGTGAATCCGGCGTGGCATAGGCGGAGCGGTGAACATCAGCAGAAAAAAACTGCAGCTATGCTTGAACCAGCACACAAAACAGATAACGGACCAAGGAAGGAAAACATGCCTGCACGTCACCTTATTCGCAGGCGGGGAGTCGAACCCCGAGGTGCGATCAAAAAGTTCAACTTGGGTTGGTCCAACCTGAAGTTGTAGAGGTTCAAGTTTCTCGTGAGAGGTGCTTCAATGCTCAGAATAATCCAGATTCCAAACCCGTAGATTATTCCAATTATTCTAGTATGCGTACATAAATTTGCAGAAATCCTGTATGCGGCGGATTTTATTGGGCTGCTCTCAAGACACGGATAACAAAATATTGCCTTGGAACCTGACCAACCCAAAGAAGGGAAAGAGGGAATTCAAGTTCCTGGCATAGGTCAAGCCTTGATTCTGAGCTGCCGCGAATCTTGACTTTCAACCGGCAGTTCAATTTTCCACCAAGATTATATTGCTTTAAAATCGGCAGATCAATATGGCTATATGGCGGTCCGAATGCACATTTAATAAATCGCGAAACATTTGATTGATCCGCGATATAAATAGCTGTTTTGGCATGTTCCCCGCGAAAAAGACAGCTCTTCGTCAGCGTGTTCATATTTCGGGGAAATCACTGATTTCCGCAACATAAAGACAGGACTGCGAAACATAAAGTCAGACGACTGCGAAACATAAAGTCATGCTCACAAAACTTTTGGTCACCCCCGAAACTTTTTTGTGAGCTTTTCTGCAACATTTACACACAAGTTTGCAGACTGGTAAGAACACTCGAGCAACCATTAGATTGGATGTAAGGTAGTACTATTTATGTGACAAGGGAAGAGCAGACAGATTTCGTGTGTATGTACCAGGACTAGGATTCAAGTGAGATGTAAGGTAATAAGGAGAAGGAGATTAGCGATAGAGGCTCGTCAGCGATGATCACATGAGCAGGACACGGTAGAGGAGTTTGTATAGTAGTCCGGGAGTGATCTAGATCACTCACGAAGAGCTCGATTGGATGGTGGTCGTTCATTGCCGGATGACACCTTTTCCATAGACATACCTCGCAACCTCGCTTGATCGAGCTCAGTCCCTCATTACTCTGATCCTTACTCACCGTACTCCTCCCACACATCGCACCTAGCCTGATTGTTGGTTACTTGGACCATACACCCTCTTTGACAGTCCATCCCGCTCTCCAGCACTTGCCGTTCGCTCATTACACGCTGCATGTCACTGTTCCTCTCTCATTCCACACAGTACCTTACACCCAATCTATTACTCACTTTGCCAAAGAACCTGTACATCACACTCCTTCCTCACACCACACTAGCTTCTTAGGCATCACACTGTCCTGTAAATTTACAGGATAATGGGCCATAAAAACGGTTACGGCCCCGTAACATGGGCGTTTTGTCCTGCAGCTCATACAGTACACATACGTTATGCGTTCAGCTGTAAACGGGCCACCCATTACCGCTCATTTATGTGTAAATGGCCTTCAAATTCAATGCTTTTTTCGACCCTGCCGCTCTCAGTTCATCGCCTCTGTTGGTACTAGACTCCACTGGCTGGTACTTGGTGCCCAGTTTGCCGCTCTCGCTTCTGCTCTCTAGCACTCCAACTCTTCCTTAGTTGTGTGCTCTCTGGGTTTGGAATCTGAATATGACTCGCACCTCCACTGATGCCTCGGTAAGAGTGCTTGAATCAGTCCGCAGTGAAATATCTTACCCAGAAGCTAAATGCCAAGCAAATCTCTCTTGTCTTCGCACCTGGGGCACCACCATGATCGGCTAGTCTTTGGTGTTTTAACTGAACACCCGAGAACATAATCCAGCCCACCCCATCCCAATACTTCGCTCTGCTCGCTATGCCCCACGTCTGATGCGCTGTGTCAAAGTACAGTCAGTGTCCTGACACCAAACTTCTTCCCAGTGCGTACATTCTGTTTATTTTGGGCTTGATTCTTTCATTAATTGTTTTCTTGCAGCACACAGAGCACAGTTCCCCTTTCATCTTTTCTATTGGGCATTGTGGACCACTGTCAACATCGCAGTTCTCCTGCTGTCTGCTGCCACAAGCTCGACCACAATTTTGCTGCTTCCATTGTGGCTTGGAGTCACCGGTTATGCAGTGGTGATTCAGTCGGTGCTGCCAATTCCCGATCTATGCAAGCCGTGCAGAACATCCTCTCTATTCCCAATGATTTTTCTCGTTGTACTTATTTCCCTCGGTGAACTACTGATCAAATGCACAGGCTCTGCTGTTGCTGCCGAGAGGATTTTCTCCCGTAGTCGTGACACCATCGGACTTTGGCAGATGCGGAAGTCATTCAGACACTGATATTTGTGAAGAGATTGGCACGAAAAGCTATTGTTAACTTGGTTGGCAATGAGAATGAATGACTATCTCTTAGCATCTTTCGATTAATACATCCTTTTTTTGACTCATAGCTTGACACCCAAAGGAACTCGTAAGATACGCCGTATATGTATGGTATGGACAGGACCCATCCCGTTCTGACCTTCCACTTTGGTCTGTACACACAGGTAAAGCTGTTCCATCCCATAATTACGGCGTAAAACAGATGGTTTGATGCCCTATAGCTTGTTACTCATACCCTATATTGAATCCAAGGGGTAGGCAGGCTTAAAATTTCATACATCGGGTCGGAAAAGTGGATTAAGCCCTGGCTCGACCCACCCACCCTCTAGCCGAGCACAGCCACATTCCAAATCGGGTAATTCTTACACTCAGCGATACTTCACGTTGAATCCCGGCAGATTCAGCCCGCAGAAATGGGAACTACTGTATGCTATGGTGGTGTGTTTCGCTTCGATATTCCCTGTGAGGTCATCCTCGCCGCAATGATGATCAAATAGCGGCAGATCTCCGATTTTTTTGAATAATGGGCCATCATGATCAAGCTCGCGAGTAAAAGAGTAGCCGCGCATCGTTTGGAGTCCCCATTAGCCGAAATGCAGCACAAACAACTGCCGATGTGATTCGCGCGAGAGGTTACTGCATTGTGAGCCAAAGAAAGGAATTCCCTTTGGCCATCTGTTGCACATGTCAGTGTGATAGCGAATGGATGGGGGATGTTTGGGGCAGGAATATCGGAGAACGAGTTTACAGCCATGACTGTTGCCTCTTAGTTGATCAATGTATTTTCATTTGATGTAATATTCACACAAGGTGAACATCATTTGTTGCCAGATCAGCATGAATCGCTTCGGCTTCACTGATTGAGAGAAACTCGAGTGCAAGATGTGCGCTATGCTCACAGCAGATGCCGAGAATCATATTGGAGGACTCATCCTAGCACATTCTCGGTTCAACCTTGAGTTCATCAACCAGAA